>JAUPFT010000012.1:26382656-27703906 GCA_036936625.1 Parnassius smintheus behrii
AGCTTTACTATATGCACCGACTAAAATGAAAGAAGTATACACACACTCACACAAAACTCTAAGCTTCTTAGTCTGCAGAAATATTGCAAAACTGGTTGCTAAAAAAACAAATAACAAGCGTCATCCTTCACCCAAAGAATCTGACCTATATACCTACTTATATCTTTGAAACTGCCTTGTTATATGATGGGGAACGATTTAAAATATTTGCAAAGGGACGCGAAGGGGCGAACAGAAGGGACAGGTCCCCCTCCCATCCCCCGCGCCGCACACGTGCCAACCTTGACCTTGAGACGCATACATGCACACTGCAACGTGCACAGTGTAATAAGCACGCGAGTTTCACAGAATAAATAATAGCTACGCCTAATATCTAATAAGAAAATTCTGACTATTATAAGTAAAGGTTAAAAAAAAGGTTAAAAATTATAGGTACCTTCTGATCTACTTTTTTATTTAACTTCTTTATAATATTATAGCATTTTTTTCATTATCGGACAACCAGTCGCAGACGATCGACGAGTCGCTGTCTCTTTGTTGTCGACATTCCATGCATTCGAACTAAATAGCTTGCTCGTCTTTTATTCATATTTCATATTTGAGTACTTACAGCAAGGGCGCGGAATAATTTATGTCTTTTCGAACGATTTCAACGTGGTTTCTGTGTCTTCAGTGCATTTAGTTGTACTAAGACAGTGTATTTACACCTAGGACTTCATCATCAGTTATTACCAGGTAACAACTTACACATGAGAATTTAATAATTTATGTATTAAGAGTGTCTATACTAAATAATAATTCTTATCAAAATATTATGTTTTCTATATTTATTGCTTTTAAATGTTTAATTATGTATTGATTAAGTAAAATTTTACGTTTCAAACACTATCATAGCCAACAAAACATGTTCATTTATGAATCAGAAGGACATTTTCAATAGTAAGGGTTATGAGATAAAACTGTTGCCTTCAATGTCAATAAACTATATATTTCCATAGTTCTTAAATGCTTTCCCCGGTATAAATATCTATAACGCGATAATCGAAAAGTGCCTAAAGATATTATGGCCTCCTCTAGGTAATAAAGTAAATTTACTGACTTTAAATGACTGGGAGTACCGGGCATAAGTCTCATCTCATTTCTGCAAGAGTTTTAGGTTAAGGAAATGTCCGCCGCGCTGTAATTGGGTATTGGCAGACTTCATATCTTCGAAATATTTTTTTATTTCACCGACATTCAGGTTTCCTTACGATTTTTACCTTCACCGACGTACACTTTTTTGTACCCGGGTTGCTCGCATGCTGTGAAATTTACAACGAGCTCGTAATATATGCCGGATGTAAAATTTCAGATCAGCGATGGGACGTAGGGCAAAAGTACTGTGAGACATCTAATATTTTAATCGATATAATGCCAAGATTGTGCTGGTTACGGGAAACCTTTTCTACTTTGGGAGAAGCTCATTGAATTATCTATAATAAAATTATCTTTTGATTGGTTTATATCCTGACTTAAAATAAACAATATTTCATGAAAATGCGTTAAGTAGAAAATGAATTATACCTTTGTAAGTGTATCGGTAGATCTGACCTATAAAATACCATTTTTTTCCTTAAACTGTTGAAATTTTCTACCAGTACATGGGCAATTTCGATTTTAACCTTAGCAGGATTTTATTTCCTTAACTTATTTAATTTTAAGATTATTTTTATAAAGTATGAAACGTAAGTGGAAAATTAAAATTACGTGATACGTGCTATCGTCCCAGCAATCAGTACCTAACTTGTACAATCGTGATGTTAATTTTAATATGAAGTTAACTCACATTATGTTGTTGTCCAATCAGTGATCTAGACAGCGCGTGCCTGCGAACAAAACAAAGCCAAGTGTATTTCTTATTATTTTGTAAACATATTGTAAATCTTACCTAACTACTTAACTATACTATCGTGTTAATTGTACTTATATGAATTTCAGTTGAAAAAAATTATTGCATCAACAAAAGCATGAACTATTGTTAGTTCTCTTGTCTGGAGATAGTTACCGTCGCAAGGCTTGCGACTTCTTCGAATTTGACAGATGTAAGCAAAGCCATTATAATCTAATCATGAAATCCGTTCTTACAATATTTTTAAACTGACTGGAAAATATTGCTATTATATTGTGTCATGTTGTAGCGGCTATGAGATTAAAAGAATGGTTAGAAAAATGTTATGGCTTCCGATAGATGGCGTTAAAACAATCTGCTCTACGTCTGACGTAAAATACCCAGAAAAACAACAGGCAAGCAGCCTCAAAGGTAGCCACGGCTTATTCGGCTTATGAAGTGTAATACATATTTAATTTTGACAGATTTCATAGCGGGGTAGGTAGTTAAGTCGTTCGAAGAATGTAAAGGTTAATGTTTCTTTCTGTACTATTAGTTATATTTCGTAGGAGAATAATAAAAAAAAAAGTTACCTAAATATGCAAAAAAATAAAAATCAAACCACAGACATTGTTTTGTGTATAAATGTAATACTCTAAGAACTGATAAACTTTAACTTCTCAATAAAATGACATTGTGTATTGAGCGGAAGATTATTATATTAGCCCTCATTGTCTGACATTGGAATCATCAATTCGCCAGTAAAGCGTGATGTCCACGTCTACAGTGCACCTTTACGGAACGATAAAGAAAGAAGGTGAACAAATAATATTTGCCAAAAATATAACATCTAATATACTATATTCTATAATAAATAAAATTGAAGTGTCTGTGTGTAATGTTAAAATAACTTTTTACTAAATACATAATACACACACACATTATATGTATATATATATATATATATATATATATATATATATATATATATATATATATATATATATATAGGTATATATATATATATATATAGGTATATATATATATATATATATATATATATATATATATATATATATATATATATATATTGTCCTCCAGACCGAATTTCGGCCACGGCGGCCTGCCTCAGCGGAGGCTAGCCATTGGCGCAGGACGGGATTATAGTACCCAATTGTATGCGTAAGCACAGGTGCACTCTCTATTCCCTTACTCTTATAATCCGATGTGACGGTTAACTGACACGACCGGAGAGAAATCAGGTGTAGGACCAACGGCTTTACGTCGTTTCCGAGGCACGGGGGTGAGACACTGTCAACTTCCTGACTCCGGGCAGCTACTGAGAATTTCTTGACAGAAAAACTCAATAATTGATTTTTTGGCCCGACTCGGGATTCGAACCCAGGGCCCCATGATTAGCAGTCGCACTACTACAACCACTAGACCAACGAGGCAGTCACTAAATATATCATATATACATATGATAGTATAATATAATAATATAATACTATTAAACGAGCAATTCTTGTATATATGTATATATATATATATATATATAATCGGGATCTCGGAAACGGCTCCAACGATTTTCATAAAATTTAGTGTCCAGGGAGTTTCGGGGATAATAAATCGATCTAGCTAAGATTTATTTTTAGAAAATGTCTTTTTGTCCGTGTTTTTAGGCAATTAAAAACTGCTACAATATAGTTAGAATAAGAAGGTAAATTTTGACAGTTTGGTAATGATTATAAATAGCTTATTGGTATAATGGGCGGTCACAAAATCGTAAAACCCCGGTTCGAGCCCAGACCGACCGACCGACTTTTTTTTTTTTTTTTTTTCAAGTTTCTTTCTTTTTTGAGAAAATATATTTTTTTCGAGCCCTTTTCTTAGTATTTTTTAAAAACACGAAAATTTAAATAAAAATAATTGCACTCATGATTTTTTATTCAAATAACCAGTTCAGTTTTTTCTGTTATGTCGCTAAGATCAAAAAATATTATTTATAATTCATCAGTATGTAATTTGTATCTAAATATAATTTCCAAAACACACGAATTAAAAAAATCGAGCGAAAAATACCGAGCAAAGCTCGGTCAACCGGGTACTGATAGTATATACGGTAACTAAAATAAAACCACAATTTTTATAAATATTTGTCTGTCTGTTAGTCTGTTTGTTACGACTAATCTCAGGAACGGCTGACCGATTTTGACGGGACTACTGGCAGATAACTGATATTATATGGAATAACTACTTTAATTTAAGAAAAATAATTAAAATACTAAATTACACGCGGGCGAATTCTCGGAGAACGGCTAGTCATTACTATTATTACTGGCACATTTATAAACGAATAATAAAATACGAAATACAAGAGCAAGCTAATAAAAAAAAATTCTAGAAAAAAAAATCTATTCATTCTATCAAACATCGCCCGTTATGTATAATACATAGATTGTATGGCATTTGGAAAATTTTGTGATTTTTATTCTTTAAAATCAAAATATAATTAAGACGCGGTGTGTGTCTAGGTAGAGGTAAAGATTCTTAAATTTTAATTTAATAGTACACACAGACGTAAAACAAAAATATAGGTGAAATAGATAAATAAGTTTACACCTTCATTAAAAACGAGAGGCGTCAGAGGCGACTGAACTGAGTACCTAAGTGGCGCAAATATAGGTCTCTGAGACATGACTACATATTTGTGCCCTTTGTTGTATGTTGTTTTATAGATACTATCGGTCCCTGGGCTTCACGTGCTGTGAAGTTACTAAAGGAACTCTATCGGCGACTTATCGTTGCTGCGGGTGATAAGAGAGCGAAGATAATTCTTGGCAGGATAGCACGGGGAGTGGGGCTGTATTTTTTATAGGAGAAGGGTGACAAATGAGCACACAGTCCACCCGATGGTAAGTGGTTGATTTTATGATTATAATTGAGATGATTGATTGTGGTTGATTACGAATCAAAATGCAAATGCGTGGTCCTACGTGAAGACTAAGATGAATTCCTCGTTTCCAGTAAAAAGGATCTCCGGTTCTTTACACCCACCATACGAAACACAGCAGCGTTAAGCTGCTATTTTACGCTGGTAATCTGAGAGCGTGGTTCTTCCCCGGTCGGGTCGATCCATTTAAGCTACAACTATACTACTAATATATCTACAGTATGGCTATGGCTCTACCAAGTAATAAATATATGATATATAGAAAAATGTATGATAGTTAAGTTATTAGTTTTAGTTTTTTTTTTTATATTTTAGTATAATGCAATGTTAGTCATTCAGTTCTAGCTCGCACGGAAGCGTAATAGGTGAAGGTGGCGTGAGACGCAAAGTACACATGATAACATATGTACCTACTTATAAACTTAGAATAGCTCGAACATTGGTGTGCAAATGTTTAAGTCCTTGAAACGAGCCCTCCCAGAATGACTCAACGCGCCGGTTACGCGCGCGACATTTTAATTTTTTTAATAGTCTAATATTCAGAATCATAAACATGTTCGTGATTGATATTTTTTCACTTCAAAAGTATTTCAAAAGTAATTCTTTAGTAAAAATATTATAAACTGTTTTTTTTTTAAATAAATCGTGTTGTCAAATTGTCGCGTTTCAGTTTCACAGCTTATAAATATTTTTTTATATTATATTGTATATAAGTATATGTTTTTTTTTACAAAATAAGGTAAATAACACAAACCAACGAGCACACAGTCCACCTCTACATCTAGTCCCGTAAATGCACATGCGTTGGCATCCCTGAGGACTAAGATGGAATGTCCAGTTTCCAGTAAAAATGGTTCGTGGTTCTGGTATTCTGTGAGGGAGCGGACCTTCCTCGGTGGAGCCGACCCATTCGTGCTGAAACGTATGATATGATATAATATGCTGCAGCGCGGCTCTACCACGTACACATCATACATATATAGGTAGGTATAAATCATAAAAATGCTTTTCTCGAAATATACCTGTAACATTTTAATCAAATTCGGGAAAAACATAGCCACTTTTTGTGAGAAACATTCTTAAAGAAATGAAATTCAATTTCTTAGTTATTTGTAGAAATTTACAAAAAACCCTCTCAGAAATGAGAGGAGGCCTGAGCCCAGCAGAGGGAAGTATATAGGCTGTAACTTAACTTATTTACTTTTGTAGAAATGTCATGTAAGGTATGGAAAGGTCACTAACGGCAGGTCCATGGTTGGTTGAATAAGGATAGGCTTCCACAATTATGTACTTTTAATTTCTCTGTCTAGTCCTCATAGTGCATGCATTTTTCAAGTCGAAGTTTCCACTACGAAAGTGATTAAACCAAAAACGCATCAAATAGCTGTCTCAGCTTAGTTTGAACCACGTCGAACTTAGTATTCGAAAATTGGTCTAATTTTCTTCTCCATGTTAATTTTTAAAACAATTTAAAGGTAAACAACAGAATGTCATGGCATTTTTGAATTTAGAACGTAATCGATCTGTGTAAAAAAAAACTTTAATCACAAATCTTGGATCATGCAAATTTAATTCAAAGTGGCCACTCCACTAAAGCGTCAACTTCAAACGTTAACTTCTATTACTAGTATCTATATGTATAAAAATAGCTCAAATACATACAGTATTTGCGCTATTTCTTAAATCTTTCACTGTCCTGTCTTACTATTGTGTCTGAAAAATTGACAGTGAAATTGATTTGACTTCATTTGAATGCTTCTGATTTGAGTCAAATGACGGTAAAGTATTCTATCATATTATTTGTTGTCTTTATAACGATATAATTAGAAAGACGACTCCCTTGTTAAAATATCTTCATATTTAAGATCTGGGTCGGCCGTCGGATGGCTTACATTTCCTGGATTCTATGCTTCGCGTTAGATTTCTGTACCAGAATAAAAACTTGTAGATGTTTAGTAAGCCTAAATTATAAGTAACTAAGTTATGAGAATTGTATAGTATGTTATTACGTATTAAGAGTACTTATTGAATAAAAAAGTATTAATGCTTAATAATAATGTCCTCCAGCTCGAATGTCCGACCGGCTGCCAGTCTTGACGGAGACTAACCTAGACTACTTACTACTAACTAACTAGGACTAACCTACGACTAGCGCAGGACAGGATTATAGTATCAGTTTATGCACATATCACAGTTGCACCCTCTATTCTCTTCGAATATAACATGACCAGAGAAGGATCAGACGCAAAACCAACGGCTCTACGTGCTATCCGAGGCACGGCAATAACTGATTTAGCCACCAGTCATCAGTTACGTTTACGACTACTTAACTAAAGAGGTAGTCATACTACTACATACTATACTAAGGAGGTAGTCATACTACTACATACTATACTAAAGAGTTAGTTTTACTACTACATACTATACTAAAGAAGTAGTCATACTACTACATACTATACATAAGAATCCAAGAGGCAATGACGGTGACAACATCTCATAATTATCGGAAGCTGTACAGCGCAGCGTGAAGTGCCTTAACGTACTCACAAAATCAAGGCAATTCTTCGGCCTCACCTAGCGCAACGAGTAGAGTACAAGACAAAAGGGCAAAAATCACAATACAGACACGTACTATATAAACTAAATATTTTGTATAAATTACTGATTTAAAGCAGATGAATTTGAATTTAAAACAAATGGCCGTATGAAAATCGTGGATCATCATCGTCATCAATACAGCTCTTAACAAAAGTCCACTGCTGAACACAGGACATGCCACAAGACGTGCTTTTGGGTTACCACCTTTTTTTGAACAAATATATTATTTTTCCAATATACTACTTTTGATAAATTCAGGAGACAAAATAGTACACATTTATTTTTAATCTTTATGTATTTTCCATATATATATTTGTTATTGCTCTTTGCTTTGGCCATCAATGATCTAACACCTTTAAAATAATTATAGGAGTCTGAGCAATTTAAATTCGTATTAAATTAATTAACAATTAATTTTTGATTAAATTATATACTAAGCATAATACATGCTCCTTTTTTTCTTCTTTCAATTAATTTTACAATCATGACGGAAAAAATATTTCCGTAAGACATCTAATATAAAAAAGTGTGACAATTGAATTGGGGATAAAAATATAGTATTGTTCGTACTATATCATTTTTATATAATATATAGTACAATTGACTGATATATAGTACGATACTATATATTATAGTACAGATGGCAGCCCTACTCTTGAGTCACCTCCATCCATTAACTTCCTGTCTTGGATGTGTGAGGTTCGCCCTAAATTTCATTTACCGGTACATTACATTGTCTCTGCTGATTTTTTTATTTATTAACGTTCACTGACGATGAATCTTTTATTTAATCAATAGCCTTAAACCTGTATAAAATTATCAATAAACATATGTACGTAAATATTGTTTCATCTTGCTACTTGTCATTTTTTTTAACTTGTTATAAGCCATTGTTTGCCACAACTTTGTGGCAATCCCTGGGGGAGGTCTATGTTCAGCAGTGGACTTGTTGCACTGTTTTAGTGTAACAGATGCCCATTCACTCTGGTCACTCAGATTGTAATCGGTCGGAAATACCGGTAAATTATTATACTCATTTGCTGTACGCATTACAATAGACGAAGCTAACCGATTAGTTCAAATGCGTGGAATATCAACAACAAATAGGGAAGAAAGGAATTAAGACGTAATTTTTGCGCACATTCTCCGTAATGCATCATATATATATATATATATATATATATATATATATATATATATATATATATATATATATATATATATATATATATATATATATATATATATATAGCGGCTGGCTGGCTACTCTGCGCTTTTGCTCGAGGCTGGCTACTCTGCGCTTTTGCTCGGGGCCTGCTACTCTGTACTTGTGCTCAAAGCTGATAAAAATAGTTTTAACCAAAGAAGTTCCACCTCACCCTTGTAACGATTCATTTTATTTTTTGCTGTCCTACATACATTAAAGACGTTCGCAGTAGACTCTGGGTGTAACCTTTATTAAACACTCCTCTGTGTCAAAGGCAAACAAACAAGAAAGTCGAATTTTTATATGAAATAAAATTCTGATTAAAATGTCAGTCAAGTCAAATAGAGAGAGAACAATTCTGTATTATTATTTTTTTCAAATTATTATGGCAGTATGTCATTTGAAACACAGTAGCATATAACGCACTAATACCAGGCTATGAAATCTCTTGTTCGCCAACTGAAGCAACTGAAGTGTGTATGTAAAAATAAAGTAGTAAGAAGTTAGAAATGACAAACATATTAATTTACCCCTTTATGACAAGATATAATAGTTTAAAGTGTTGTTCAGTGCTTAAATGAACTGGCCGATAACAGTTCGAAAACATTCAGCACATATAAATACCATACATATAATAACCATAGTCAGAGTAAGCACCACATACTAGTAAAAACTGTAAAAAATTAAGTATATATATGCATGTATAAGATGAACATTATTATTGTCTGGAGACATAAAAACCGCTTTTAGTGTCGTAATCTTAGAGCCTTAGACCAACAAAGAAGGAAAAACAGAACGCTGCGTACATTTCAAGTGACGCAAAAACAAAGCCAAAACGATGCTTAACCCTGCAGTGGTCGTGTCTATGTAGTCCAATTTCAAATAAAAAGAAAGCTTTAAAATATCAACTAAAATGTATTTTTATTTTATTTTAAATATGAAACAGGGTAACATTTAGTCAACGGTTAATCATATTTAATAAACAAAAACCATTTATACATCCTTATCCTTATTATTCAAATTATAATATTTAAAAATACTTTTACATACTAATATATAAAAATATCACGTTAATTTCAAAGTTAGATCACAAACCAGTTTACATATTTATTTCTAACCATTTGGTTTCAGATATATCTAAATTTGAGATTAATTTACTGTGGATTACTAATGTAATCAACGCGACCACTGTAGGGTTTAACATAAAAACATATCATAAGAACACGCACTCACGTGATAATTTGTGCACAATAGATATGTGTCCATTTAAAATAATTTGAAACCAACATGATTTTAAGTGCATATGTGTGCGTTCAGCGGTAAACGTTTAAGAGCTTATAAAGAAAGAAGAAAAATGTGTACCTAGATACGTGTCAAGAGGTTGAGTATGATTTCGGAATCCTAGAATGTACAAGGCGGTCCGTCTATACTGGTCTGAGGTAGTCATAAATGTTTTTCAAGCGGGTCTTCAAACCCCCCATTTGCCTAAAAATAACATTTGAGAATTCGTTATACTTTCAGCAAGTTCTGCGTCTAATTATAGAGTGATCGGTGGGACTGTAAGTTTGCGTCATCTACCCACGCTGTAGGGGGCGAAGGGTGATTTGGTAAGGGTAAAGGTGGCAAGGAAGAACGCATGCGCGGACTTCCGTTTAGACACCCACGTTAATGTCAAAGGGCACTCCCGGGAAAACCTGAATGCCTAGGAGCTGGAGCGCTAGGCTAAATTGATTTCCGAGACCGCCGGGCTGCGTGAGCATAGAGTAATGGTAGTTTGAAATATTCTCATGAAAAATACCAAGTTATACAAATTCATAAATGAAATTATTTATTTAAGCATATTTATTATTCAAAATAAACATTTATTGAAAAAAATCTTGGTAGCTAGAGCCTAAACGCTCGTCGTAAACAGGTTATATACCCAGATTGCAAACCCCGCCGGGAACGAGATAACTGTTTATTGCAATTTTAGGTGCTGATTTACCACGTTTGCCTGGTAAATCCTCGCTACAAATATATTATGGTTGTAGCACGAATGGGTCGGTTCGACCAGGGAAGGCGACATGTTGGCGAACTCCACATGTCCTAAAAGTGTTTTATTTCTCTGACATACATTAAGGTGACTTCTACTTGTAAGTGGTTCTCGTATTTTTTTCTAGGTATCCACACTACGCTTTCGTCGTCGCACGTTTTTTATAGAGTAACTGTGACAAACGAGCACACAGTCCACCTCATGGTAAGTAGATGCTGTGGCCCGTAGACATCTACATCCATCCTTAATTAAGAATCAAAATGCAGATGATGCGTTATCACCCATGAGGGCTAAGATGGAATAGTTCATATCCAGTAAAAAAGGTCTCGGTTTCTCCTACATTCACTATACAAAACACAACAGCATTTTACACTGGTATTCTGTGAGAGCGTGCCCTTCTCCGGTCGAGCCGACACATCGCTGCTACAAATACACCTGTGTGGCTCTACCATTTAACAAATAACTTTGTACATACGTGACGATAACGATGATGCAATACATTTCATTTAATACAACATATTTAGAGTTAGATTAGTGATGCATTTAGATAATTGTGATCTATACTTTGTAATAAAAGGCTAAAATGTCATATTGTATGTCGGGTGTATTTAGAATAGAAATCCGATAGTCAGTGATTTCTAAGACATAAATAATCAAAGGACAGGATCAAGGATCGAATCAGTATCATGTTCAATGTTATTGCTAGTCTATTATTGTGGCGTTTTCCGCACGTAACATCAAAAAGTTACCTTCACGTAATGGAATTAAAAAAAAAACAGTTATTTTGTGAGGATTATAAAATAATTTTTATTTTATAGTCCTCACAAATTAAAAAAAAATTATTTATTTATTAATGCAACACGTAATAAACTTAACAAGAATTTGGGATTATATACACTATAACATTAAATCTGATGCTGCGCCTATTTTATAGTGTAGAATTGTAGATAAATATCTCGTAAACCTAATGTACTTGAATAATAATTTGTTATTTTACGAGATGATATTTTTAATAGACAAAAACTCTGTGTTTATGTTTTGTCTGCATGTCATAAAAATATTATAAGTACATATTTATATCATTTATATCACACGGGTACAAATCGAAAGATAACGTATCACTAGTTATTCATCAGTTGCAGACAAGTATGATAAGACTGTTTTGCAAAGTCATAAATTTTTAACGTTAAATAGAATATAACGTGCTTCCATAATAATCCCACATCCTCGTTTCGAATTGTGGTTTGGGGATGTCATGAAAGCCGAAGATTAAGGAAAATAGTAAAAACTTGCCTAAGAGAAAATACAACATCATATATGTTATTCATCCATTTTTTAATTCTTTTTTTTTTTCATTTTGTTTCATAAAAAGAATACCATTTCATTTGTGTCATTTGAAATTTAAAAACTTATGGAGTGTTAAACGAGCTAGCAGTTCACTAAATTGAGAGACTACTGCAGCCAATATGGCTGTCACTGATGCGTCGTCACCTCTAAGAATTACGACAAAATGTCTTACAGTCTGTATTTAATTAAATACTGGCTACATATCAATGGTAGATAATCTAGATGCCCTTCAGGCCGGGATACTGTGATGGAGGCACTACAGATTGATGGTAGTAATAGTCAAGGGGGCGGTACCAAGACGGACTCCAACGTCTTACCATTTAGACATGAATTATATTATGATCTGTGGTTACTATATTGCTTGATGGTTTGAATCCTTGCCGAAGAGAACAAAAAACGATTTCAAGTTTAAATAATTAATATGTTGCGATTTTCCACGTGTCTTCGAGACAATTACACAACGTTCTATCTCTTATCTAGTAGATTACACTTGTGCAATAATTACAATAATTCGTCTGCAGTTGACAGGTTCCAAAAGTATTTGATTGTGATCGCTGTCTCGAAATTTGTCAGAAGGATCATATCCGCTGCACCACCCCAAACCGTGTTAGCAAACTTCATATGTCTTAATTTTTTCACCTCACGATGTTTCATCACCATCAATACGTGTGAAGGCAGACACTTTTTCTTTGTAATTTAATTAAAGCGTTGCGGATGAAAAAAAGGAATCGATGGATGAAATTTAATAAAATGGGGTTACCTAATCGCAAATGAATAAGAAGTTAAATTAATAATAACTAAGCTTTATCGTGTAAAAATTTTCATTTTGCGTTTATACATGGTAGAGCCACGTTGCAGCCTTATTATGGTTGTAGCATGAATGGTTCGGCTCGACCGGGGAAGGACCACGTACTCACAGAATACCAGCGTAAAATAGCAGCTTAATGCAGCTGTGTTTCGTATGGCGAGTGTACAGAACAGAACCGAAGACCTGTTTTACTGGAATCGAGGCTTTCCACTTTAGTCCTCAAGGATGAAAACGCATCTGCATTTTGAGGTTAAATATCATCTACATTTAATATGTATAATTATTGTATGGGCCACAGCATCCACTTACCGTCAGGTGGACTGTGTGCTCGTTAGTCACTCTTATACTATAAAAAAACGGCTATACTTCACCATCACTTCGTAGGTGTCGTAAGTACAGAGGAAAATAAAACCAGAGATGCGCGGCGCCATTTTCCTGATTTCCACTCAAAATAACAAAGACTGTAGTCGCCATCGCGCTTGCCAAGCGTTGGAACAATGACCAATATTCCCCTATGAGGTAATCTGTGGGGGCCAATGTTAAGGAGTGTATTTATGGTTAGCTGTAAAATTAATGAAAGAAGTATAGCTTCTAATGCGCGTGTTTTAGGTACCTATGAGTTAAATGGTAATAGGCGTAGACAGAGAATGTTAGAAAATGCGTCTCCGCGTTTCGAATTTAAAAAAAAAGGAAAACATTTCTATAAGGTTTAGATGGCAACCATGTAAGAACCACGATCGAACAGTACGGTGTCGGCAACACTAATATTGTAAATTTACGACGTAATGAAGGAAGGAAACCTTTGTGTGCAGTTCTCGCATAAAATAGCTGAAAGTACTTTTGACCACAATAATTACACGTGTATGCCATTACATTTATTGGCTTAATTAATAAATTTATTTTCATAAAACATAAAGTTATTATTACGTACAGCGAGACCGTGGAATCGTGAAGTATCAAACGCGATAGAACAATAGCTAGTCTCATCTTCAACTGAAAGGAAACATCTGACTGCTCGCAGAAAACTTCAAATGCCCGTTTCGTTTCATTATTACTCAATAAAACGTTCCCTTTTAAATTGCAAGCAAACGTGTAGACGACTAAAACAGAAATAAATATGTTGAAGTTGGCAGAGCTGTTGCTAGGCGCGTTCAAGGCCTGCTCGACCCTGGCCCTGCCCCTCCCCCACCTTCCCCCATCGCGCATGTGCAATGCGCAAGCTGCATTCGCTGACGCACACACTCACATCATCGCAATCTGATGCACAATAGCAAGCAGTTACACGCGTATGTGTGCGTTTTGTTAAATAATAGATATTCTTGGTTACTTGACTGTAATGAAAACGTTTATGTGAACGCTTGTTTGTGTGGGTAAAGATTTACTGGTAGAAGCACAGATAATACACATATAACTGAGAGGTATAAGGTAAGGTAAGGTATATATATATATAGAAGTGGTAAGATGTGGAAATTACCTATGCCGCGTTACTCAATATCTAAGCATGCATATCATATCAGTTAATATATATCGAGCCGGATATGCGCAGTAATTTATTATATTTTAGTTATTCATATTAAATAAAATTGGTAAAGTAAATAAAAACATAAACATATATTTACAATAATACATAATTTTTTCTACTTAATTCATCGCTAAAAACATTCGTAATATAAATTCGTAGTCAAACCTTTCAAAATAAAAGTATATTAATTAAAAAGAAGCCAATTACAACCTTCGGCCGAGGTTGAAGTCGAAAACGAAGGCTTAAAAAAAGCCAAAAGAAATTCAGTTCAAGATTGGCGAAAATTAATAATATAATAAATGATTTTCAAGCTTTTAAGTTAAAGGTTTATATTCACTGTATAATATAAAAAGGCCATCTATAGAAGTTGATCTAGAGATGATAAAAATAGCGTCGCCACGTCCATCGTGCTCTCGCTCATTCATAACAGTTCGTTCTTCGTTCCTGGGTGGCGCGAGGATTTCTATCAAATTCACTTTGGACCAAAATGTCTGTTTTTAATTTGTAAATTAAAACTAAAATAAGTCTTTTTTTTTAATAGAATAAGGGTGACAAACGATCACACAGTCCGCATGATAATAGGTATGTGGATACTGTGGCCCATAGACATCTACATATCTTCAATTAAGAATCAAAATACAGATGCGTTGTCACCCCTGAGGACTGAGATGGAATGCCTCGTTTCCAGTAAAAAGGGTCGCCGATTCTCTACACTCACCACACGAAACACAGCTGCTGGTATGCTGTAAGAGCGTGGTCCTTCCCGGTCGAGCCTACCCGTTCGTGCTGCAACCACAATATAGCTGCAGCATGGCTCTAAGAAAGTACTTTATTTGTTGACTAGTACTAATTTAAATTAGTATGTTTTGTGAAATATATTCTGCTGTCAATAAAGTGTAAATGGGTGTACCTACGCGTAAATATAAAAGCTGTGGAAACCCCAAGACGTACCTTACGTCTTGGGGTTTCCACATGTGCGGTTTGATATCGCTAGAGAATTAGAAAAGGTGTACATGTAAGCATATAACTGTTGATTATGCTCAAAAATCGTAATAGCAATAAGAAATATTGTTCTATTTATTACTCGATTTTAATTTAGTTATAATTTCAATATTTTCATGCATTTATTACAGCCTTTTACGCCACCCACAGGAGATTACTCAGGGTAGGGAATTCTTTGAAGCTATGGTAGCTTAGCTACACGGCGAATCATGCTATATAATTTTATTAATCAAGTACATTTGCACGGGAGTTTCTTGTAGGATTTTCTTAGTAGATCTTGTTTCCTTTTCAAGTAAACCGGTTGTTTCATTAAAAAAAACAACTAAAATTATTTTGCTAATAATAACCCCAGTTTTCATTTGTTTTTAATGGGTTCTATTTTATAATTTTAGTAATAGAACATTAATTAGAAGTAATCTTTAAGTGAGCAATTTTTTTTTATAGGATTGGATGACAAACGAGCACACAGTTCACCTGATGCTAAGTGGTTGCCGTGGCCCAGAGACATCTACATCTATCCTCGATTACGAATCAAAATGCAGATGCGTTGTCATCCGTGAGGACTTAGGTGGAATGCCTTGTTTCCAGTAAAAAGGTTCATCTCCGGTTCTCTACACTCACCATACGAAGCACAGCAGCATTAAACTACTATTTTACGCTGTTATTCTGTGAGAGCGTGGTCCTTCCCCGGTCGAGCCGACCTATTCGTGCTACACCTATACTACTAATATAACTGCAGCATTGCTCTACTACGTAAAAATATAATATGTAATATAATATGTAATATAATATATAATATAATATATAATATAATATGATACGTAATATTATTCGTTTCTCAGAAACAGCTCCAACGATTTGGACGTAATTTTACTTTTTTTAATCTCCTGTCTAGATAGGTTTCATCCTTGATCCTTGAAATAATAATTATTTTTACAAACACCGAGAAAAGCACAAGGAATACAACACTACATATAGAATCGAATTAATCTATAGACCTGGAAGATCTAGTGGAAACTGGTAGTGGGCGCGACAAACCGACTTGAAATCTACTGACATATTTGCACTTTCCACCTAAGGAACCGGTCATTTTATATTGTGATTGCAAGACTATTATAGGCTACGAAGGTTGAGCATATACCCAACGAAGAAAACAATGGAAGGGTATCGAGAATTCACTTTTTTAATTGAGGATAAATGTGGATCCACACAGCATCCACTTACCATCAGGTGGTCTGTGTGCTCGTTTGTCACGCAATGCTATAAAAAACCTGAGCTAAGAGTTATTCATAAGATAAAAACAACTTAAACAAATTAAAAATTACAGTTGTATGATCAAAATCGTTCATTTGTTTCACTTTTATATTCAGTCGGGTTACAATTTATTTGACGGAAAACTTAACCTGACGATTATAAAATCGAACCAAGTTTTAAATAAATGTTATGTTCAACGAATACATGATATTATATAAATTCTGAGATTTTTATTTCCTTCGCACCCTCAATACTTTAAGGACAACCCCTATATTATGTTGTTCCACATAATAACAAACGAGTATTGGTTGCATTATAAATCGATTTCCGGTGATAATCAGAAACTAGGGCGAATATCTAATAATTGTATTATATATATGTTACGGTAAAGGTAATTAATTTGGTTTAGTATTAATAATAACCGGTCATTATTCATAGTTACCTTATGAATTGGTAAATATAATGAAACCTGTGAAATTCATCATTTTTACTGGTTGTTATTAATTAATTCACTAATGTATTCGCTAAAAGTAATAAAACAATCAGGAAACGACTTTTTTTTAAGTATTATTTTTTTTTTGATATTTATTAGTATGTAAATGTAAGCTACTGTAAATACAACTCAGCATGGTAGTTATTTTTTAGCATCTACAAATATAACATAACCTAACTTAAATACTGGTGTACAATGTTAGTGAGTTGTAATGTACAGTCCGTGACTGAGTTTCTATTGTTCGAAACAGACGCTTGTCGTACGTTATTTTTGAAAATTTATTACATTTACCAACAGTAAGGTGTAATTATTAATTATAACCGGCAAAACGTAAATAATTCACATTGAAGTAATATGTACTAACGTACTAGAACAGCTATTTCAAACAAAAAATGTGCGCTACTCTGTGTTCGCGCGGTTTGTTTTCTTATCATAGAATAAACATAGGTAGAATGATCAGTAGGTAATAAAAGATTGTACTGTTAAATAGGTAAATTATATCGAGAACAATTTTTTAAATTTTGTAATTTATTTTGTATGTTATATTTGCTTATTTAATAGAATATTATGTCACAATTACATTTTAATGATATTTTTATCTCAATATTTTAAAAGGTATCTATCTCAAATATAAAAAAACACACTAAATGTATGTTTAACAAAACTTGTTAATATAACATTTAAATTACAGATATATTTATTTAAATTAGAATAAGAGCCATTCGTAACACTGGGCAAGCGAAAGTTAAAAATTGACGAATTTATTCCACTTTGACTTTGATGTGGAAACCTAAAAATAAAATATAAGAATAATTAGCAGATTTAAATATAAAAAATTGGCCTAATTATGATAACTCATATATGTTTCTACAAAAAAAAATGTGTATAATAGTATATTCGTCCTATATTTAAGTACCCACAGAAATGTCGCATCTGAACAAATTAATTTCATAATCTATATTACGTGACGCAAGATGGCGTCTTAGGAATAATTTGTTTTATTACTAATTTATAATACTTTTTTTATTGATTAAGTATCTTATTAACCAATGAAAAGTAATTCCTTGGTTTTTACTGACATTTCTTGAATTACTTGTGCAATATCTAAGTACGCACGACGGCATATTTTTATCACGAGATTTTTTTTTAAATCAAAACAATACGTGTCAACTCTACAAGCGCCTAGCGAGTGACTGATTAAAGTGCAGTGGAAAAGAAAAGTTAGGAAGCGCGGGAAGTTCTGAAGTAGGCGGGCGTCCTTTTTTGGCTAAACTTTTGAAAATTAAATTAAATTGATATTACAGGATCAGTTAAGTTGTAAAGTATATATATTAGTAGTTATTGTTGATTATTTATAGTTTTAGCTTGATTTCTTCATCTGGTAAGTCATTTCATTGTATTATATGTAAATAGGATTTTTCTCTTGGCGTCCATGTTGGAGCCCGAAGACCCTGGAGGGACATCCCTCCAAGTGTCTCATGTAGTCACAATCGATGCGTCGGGAATGGAAACGGAAGGTTCAATTATAGATACAGACTGTTCGGAAAACACGAAATCGGTGAAAAGAAAGAGAATTTCAGCTAGAAACCAAAAGAAGAGAAGGAATCACAGACAAACGGGTCTATCAGATTGCCAACTTTCCCCTAACGATTTAAAGGATAATGTTATTACTAAATTGCTTGATTCTGATGATAAAAACACTGAAATTCACCATAATGATGACACTCACTCTAACAATATTACAAGTAACCCCCGCGCTGCTAGGTTGCTTTACCAGGCGTCAGATCCTGCGCCTTATGTTGTCCATGTCCAAAAAATCTTACAACCAAATCAAACTGGATCTATTCACCCAGTACAATTTGGATTATTCCTTAAAAAAAATTTAATAAAAAGCATTGTAGAGGGAAGCATCAAAAAAATTGGAAGAAACAGATTGTATTTACAATTTGAAACATTTCAGGATGCTAACACATTTCTAAATCACAAATCTCTTGATGTTAATAAATACAGAGCATTTATTCCAGCCTTCACTATCACCCGCATGGGAATAGTGAGAGGTGTTCCATGTGATTGGGATGAGAAAGATATAATGGAAAATATAGACCTTCCGCAGAACTGTGGAAGTATTTTGAAAGTTCGGAGATTAAACAGAAAGGTATATGACGGCGAAACGCCCAAGTTCATTCCAACTGAGACTGTAGTTTTAACCTTTGATGGGAAGGTGCTACCTCCCAGGGTCTTTATATGTTTCAACTCCCTATCTGTAGAGCTTTATATTTACCCCACGCTGCAATGCTTTAATTGCTGTCGTTTTGGTCACACCAAAATGCAATGCAGAGGCTCTCCAAGGTGTTACAAATGTGGAGACAACCATTCAGGTATAAGCTGCGAGACTGAAAGAGATGATGCTGTGTGTATCTTATGTTCTGGTTCCCATTTCGCCACAGACAAAAAGTGTCCGGAGTACGCTAGGCAAAAAGCTATAAAAGAAACAATGGCTAGAAACTCTATATCTTATTCAGAAGCCAGTAAAATCCACCCACCAGTTTCGAAATCTTATGCTGACGTTACTGCTTCTGCTTCATTGGCCCCTTCTGGTCGAACTATTACTTATTCCAGCCCCTATAATTCAACAAGCCCTTCTAAGAGTCACACACAGTCATATAGGAAAACAGTATTCTCGAAACCCAAAGCTCGTCCCAGAAATACTAGTAAGGGATATGATCAAAAAGCGCATGCAGAGCTTATCCAAGATTACAGCAACATTCCTTCCTCTTCTACAGGTTGTCTCAAAAATTACAAAGATCTATCAGAAATAATAACAAAGGATCTCATCATTTCTATAATTCAGTACCTTTCACAATATAACCTAATTAAAATACCGTCCAACGATGCTGCTTCTTCAAAAAGTTTTTTAACTCATGGACAGTCAGGACCATCCACGAAACCAGTCTCTGGTGATTCAATGGAATTGCCGGAGTATTAATAGCAAAAAAAGTGACCTAATTTTCTTATTGAAAAGTTACAAACCATTTGCAGTCTCTCTTCAAGAGACTTGGCTTCGTCCCGGATTCAACTTTAGAATTCCAGGACATATCTGTCTTAGAGAAGACAGAACAGATGGGTGTGGAGGAGTTGCACTAATTCTGAAGGGCGGTGTGCCCTTTGTCCACATACCCATACCTAATCACAGTAATAAATTTTCAATTATTGCTGTTAGTGTAAATAATATTTGTTTTGTAAATATGTATATACCTCACCCTTCCACTGAAGTCTTTGACGATATTCGTAGCATTCTATCTTCCCTCCCACGCCCTATATTGGTCATGGGAGACTTCAATGCACAACATTCTATGTGGGGAAGTTCTAAGTCTGACCATTATGGGGCTAGAATGTTAGACATCTTAGATGATAATAATTTATGCCTTCTAAACTATGGTTGTCCTACTAGAAGGACTCGGCCCCATGAGGGTATTAGTGCACCAGACCTTACCCTGTGTAGTCCCTCCCTAGCTCCTATATTAAACTGGTGGCCTCTATCGTCGTCATATGGAAGCGATCACTTTCCGTTAATTATATCATTTCCTCAAAAAATTGGCGAAAAGATGTATAAGGCTCCTCCCCGGCTAAAATATAAACTTAACGATGCCAACTGGTCATTATATAGAGATAAAGTTCAACAAAATTTATCAACTATACCTTCACTAAATGACAACAATAATCATCTTTGTGCTGAAGCTTTTACACGGGCCCTACTACAGGCTGCTGAGGAAATTTTTACTATTAAAAATAATAGTGGCAATGGGTATATTCCATCACCTCCATGGTGGGACAGTGAGTGTTCTGCTGCGATAGCTGAGAGAAAGATAGCTGAAAAAAATTACAGGAAAAATTCTACAACACAAAATTTTAATATTCTTTGTAACCTTATAACTAAAACACGTAAATTATTAAAACAAAAATGATTTAATGGCTGGAAATCTTTTTGTGCCTCAATTTCACCACACATTTCTCCATCTGAAGTTTGGCAAAATATTCGTAGATTCAGATCCGCTTTTAAGCCTCCAAGGTTTCCTTTTATGGATAGCAGTACAGTTGATTTGTTTCTTGACAAATTAGCCCCACCATTTGTCCCATCTATAGATAATATTTCTTCTGACCTACAGTCTTCTCTCCTCTCCCAGCATGATAGTAGCGATTCATTCATTTTCTTTAGCCTTTCAGAACTCAAAGGGGTTCTTTCAAAACTTAGGGACTCAGCCCCAGGTTGTGATGGAATCCCATATTCTTTTCTTCAAAACCTGAACGACTCCTGCCTTTCTTATTTTCTTAGTTTAATTAATTCAATTTTAACAACAGGTAATATTCCTCCATCATGGAAAATTCATGAAATTATCCCAATACATAAGCCAGACAAACCGATTAATGATCCATCATCTTACAGACCAATTGCATTAGCTTCAGTTATTTAAGTTAACAAATAACAGGACAAACTAAATAAAACCGTTCAAAACTATAGATAGTTTCATTTGCAACGATTTAGACTAGGCAACAAGCGCGTTTATAATTACATTTTTGAAGCGCGAATTTGAAAAAATATCGTCGATGCCGATATATCGGTAATCTTCGAGTACCGCTGATATATCAGCATCGGTATCGGTAACAAATGCATGCCTACCTTTTATCTTCAATCTTTATTTAATTAAATTATTAATAGTAATGGATAGTTTATAATTATTTTCAATTAGGTAATCACACTTACCGTAACATACGCATAACAAAATATATAGGGGAAACCGGGGCTACTACAATAATTAACAGAGGTAAGTAAAACTAAAATTGTATATAATATAATATACTAAACCTACAGCGCGCTTTGAGTATTCAACCATGATTCAACCAACAGCGCAAGACAGCGCGTTTTTAGAACTAGAACGCCGGATAGATCATCACGCCGCATAACTCGGGAACTCGGGATTGGGATTGGTCAAATGTGATCCGCGCATCGTGCGAAAGAGTTGTGCACCGGACTACTTTTTTACGCAAGTAAAAAAATATTTTTAACTTTTGACTCTTGATTTATGCTTAAAATGAACGCTGTTATGATTATGTTTTTTGTTTCCTTAAAAGTGCATTTTATACTAAATAACGCTTTATTGTTTATTTGACTAAATTGTTAACCAATATTTTGTTACGTTATTTGAAACAAAAAATGTGGCTTTGGAGTTATAATTAACGAATAGGCGGTGTTAGTATTAACGTATATTAACAGCCACGGATGTAAGGGCTAGTATTAACAAGGTAACTGACTGTTACCTTGTATTTAAGTATAAATTTTGTTTTTTTATGACAGCGTTAGAACGTATTTTAACGAGGGCACCAAATCTACGGGTCTACTAGGTGACTGTGCTAGATGTGATGGAGAAAAACAGACATTACTGAAATGTAGTAAAATAATTTGAACTCTGCCACGTTTCACTTTTCAATTTGGTGAAAAACAAAAAACGAAAGCGCGTGCACCAGCGGAAATTCGTTACAAAAAACCTAAACATAAGCTTAAAAGTTCTAGTGATTTCTTGGAAACTATAAGACCTCCACCATGAGCTCAATGTAATCGTAAACAGGCTCAAATATCTGACATTCTTGCCGATACTCCAGAAAAGAAAGCTTTAGAAGAAAAACATCATATTAAAGAAATGAAAAAGAGGAACATGTCAGTAAATAACCAGTACAAAGGAGACAAGAAAATTAAGCAAAGGGGAAAGCTTTAGAAGAAAACATCATATTAAAGAAGTGAAAAAGAGGAACATGTCAGTCAAAAACCAGTACAAAGGAGACAAGAAAAATAAATAAAGACGATAAAGTAAAAAAGTAAAGAAAAAGATATTAAAAGAAAGCAGTCTCTATAGAAAATTAATATTTTTCTTCGATCAATAATAGTACATATTTTTGTATTGTTTGTGGCGTCTCGTATATTGAAGATTTTTATTTAATATACGAGACGCCACAAAGTTTCTCTTCTAGTTTATTTTTCTGGAGGTTTCACTTCTACAGTCCGTTTCACAAAAGTAGTCTCGCGGAAAATGCGTGAACTAAAATCTAATGTACCTACATTACACCATATGTCACTTTGCAAAGACTGTGGCGCCGCGACTATGGGACTTCTTTCGTGAAACGGACTGTACCGCGTATGACACATGTTTTTTAAATTCTATTTTGAAATACACTATTTATAAAAGATTTTTTTAAATAGAGCATAATTAATATAGGAGCAGTTAAGTACGTAGTAAAGAGACAACACGGCTTTATTAAAAGAGACATCAAATAATAATCACTGGGTCTTCGCGATGCACCAAAATGATCTATAAAGCGAAGATACAAAGCACAAAAGGCAACGCCTATACCTATCTGCAAAAAAGGATGAGTTTTTTCTTGGCTACCTGAGTTTGTACCCTTGCTGTGATTTGTCAGAAAATACATAATACGTACAATTTCAATATTTAAAATACATTTTAATACAACCATCGCTATTCATAGGCTATATTTTGCACGTGTTCGTTTGTTTAACTGTGACTAATGCAAGCGTTGTAAATAAACACAAGCGCGGTCGGCCATATTGTCCGCCATGTTGGTGACGAAACGTCAATGTGACGCGTCCGTCAGCTGATACTGTTTATAGTGGTACGTGGAGCACGACGCTCAGAAACGTGTTTTTATGTTTTCTTCTGAAATCTGTATTCATGCAAACAATTTGATGAAACAATATGGAATTAGTCACCTCGGTAATACATTTCCTTCAACAATTCTCATTCGATTTACATGCGAATTTTGGCTCCGATCCGATTTTAGATCAATAATGAACAATAAAATGGGTTTTATACACAATGGCGGGATTGTTGTTAGATTTTAGATTACGGTGTAAACGTTTCCACAAATACTGGTAATTTATTGGTTGATTGCAGAACACTGTTTCAAATATTTTTGGCGAAGCACGCAAAACTAACTCTCAGAAAGTTTATCTAGATTGGTACGTTTACAATTTGGATTCAGCATGTTTGGCACATGAAGTACGTTAATATGTTTACCCTCAGGTATTTTCAATATTAATAATCACATTTTATTTCCATTAATTAACAAGAATTAAAAAAAGCGGCCAAGAGCGTGTCAGGCCACGCTCAGTTGTAGGGTTCCGTAGTTTCCCGTCCGTCACAGTAAGTGTTCCCACTTATGAGTTTGTACAAAAACTGTTGTTTCCATCCAAGTTCAAAATAATTTTCCTAGAAAGTCCTTATAAAGTTCTACTTTCCAGATTTTTTTCATATTTTCTAAACTTATGGTTCAAAAGTTAGAGGGGGGGGGACACATTGTTTTTTACTTTTGGAGCGATTATTTCCGAAATTATTGACAATATCAAAAAATGATTTTAGTAAACCCCTATTCATTTTTAAATACCTTTCCAACAATATATCACACGTTAGGGTTGAAATTAAAAAAAATCACTTCCCACTTTACATATAGGGAGGCTACCTTAATAAAACATTTTTTTCCAATTTTTTATTTTACCACTTTGTAGGCGTGATTGATACACATATTGGTACCAGCTTTCTAGTGCTAACGGTCATAGAGATTAAGCGAGGACGGACAGACGGACAGACAGACATGGCGAAACTATAAGGGTTCCTAGTTGACTACGGAACCCTAAAAACGTAACTTGATCCTCTAGTTATTCAAACGTTCAATTCATTTGATTGTAAATTATCTTAAAAACGATTTAATCTGACGTAGTTCAAGAGTGACACACGTTATAAATACAATACAAAATACATAAGTATAGATATTGAAGGTAGAAAAATAGATGTAATAAGCATTGTATACGGTAATTGTTATTCAGGCTTCGCGGTCGCGGGTTCAAGGCGAAGCGGTAATGTGGGAGGCCCTGGGCGTAGCTTATGTGGTTTCTAATTTTCCTCTATTGAACAACCATTATAAGTTTCATTACAATATTCTCAAAGGCTCTCGGCGTTGTAAAATAGTGTCTATCATATTATAACATTTTAAATATCCTATTACACTATTACAAATTATTGGTAATACATGTTGCACAAATCATGCAAAAATTCCACTCCTACCATCGAAAATTCGAATTGCGATGCCAAAAAGTTTACGAAGTAAACTGTCGTGATGATGACATTGTCGCTTGTTGATTCTTAAGCTCATAACTTTGTCTCAAGCGTCGCAAAAATTAACATTCTAAATGTAACTTTTGCAATGTCCAACATTTATATTACTTACACCAAAGAATATATACACTACGCGAAAAGAAACGACACCTAAGCATGTGTGCACGTAAAATCGCTTGCGGCTATGTGTGGGTGTCAGGATGTGTGCGGGGGCCTTGAGAGGCGCGCGGGGCGTGGAACGGGCAGTCGCTGACTGCCCTGGCCGAGGGCTAGTAGTACCTAATACCGATATTTGTCAGTATTAGTTAATATGAATATGAATATATTCGCCAAGTGATATAATATTTCAATTAATATATGAATATTACCGATACCTTAATGTACATAATATTACTATTCTATTCATGTAGGTATTAAGTTTATGTTACCAAGTAACGTTGTTAGTTTTTATAGCCGTGTATGCTAGGTTTATACGCTTTGATAAATATTTTTGTTTTTATTAAATAAATGATATTATAGTATATGTATAAGTATTACTGAAAGTGATTTTAAGTGATTACAATTAAAATAAATTCCACTGCACAAAACAAGGACCCTTGTTTTGTTGGTTTAATTTTAAATAATGTTTTATGATACCTAAAAATATGTGAACTCATTTTAATGAAAGTCGATATGATCTTAACAAGAATTATGGGGAAATACCATGCCAATAAAACTAATATATCGCCAGTAATTTTATTATATTATATTAACTGAAATATACACTATTAAAAATACCACTAGAGAGTCAAGAAATTTTAGATATCTATAAAGAGTTTTTGTATTTGTTCATTGTTGTATTTATGGATTATTCCATTAGAAATAGAAATGACTTATCTCCTCAACACAAAGGGAACAATTTGTTGGCCGCTATGTCCCAGGAAACCTGCATACGTTTGGATTTTCTAAAAAAAATATACATGCTACGAATTTTTGCAATTGTTAGAAATAATAATGAAAATTAAAAAATTAATCGAAAAATTCATAAATATATAAGAGTAAATTATTTTTAAAGGATAATAGGTAATACTGATTATTGCGTACTGAAATACTAAATGTTGGTTAATTCTTTAAGATTACCATTAACTGTCGTGCATATTTTTTGGTTTTGTCGGAAGTTTTAATATTCCTCATTTAATAAATGTTGACTTAAAATTGAACGTATCTTTCACTACCTAAATACATAAGTTTACATAATATATAACACATACCTTCTATGTATCTTCTTTGGTAAAAGTCTATAATATTTCATTTCGGTTCGATATCAACCCTAGCGTTACACGCTTCGACTCAAGGTCACCGGCGCTTAAAGCTCTCACCTCTCACGTAGGTACAGGGAGTGTCACCGCTGTGCTTACACTTCAATTTAGTTTACTATCTAATAACGCCTAAGCAACTTTTTTACACTTGACAACTTTGTGACAATTTGACAACAAAGTTTAAAATAAGCCATGTTCTTATTTTATTTAAAAAAAAATCTAAGTACCTATTAAAACTTTTTCCTGCATTCTATAAACGTGACGTGAAGGTGCATTTGCAATGTTATTGTTTAGTAACCAACGTTTTATCAATTTTTGCATTTCAAAAGCAACATTAAACACGTATGCAAATTACTAAAAAAATATATGTAGCTACGTTGTTAGTTAATAAATTATAGTACTTACTGTTATTATATTAAATTAATCTATGGGAGAGGCCTAGGCGTGTAGTGGCGGCATAACAATATAAAATATCTACTACCTTACTTAATACCTTGGGTTGTGGTTACTTAATACCTTGGGTTGTGGTTACTTAATACTCTGTCGTCAGAGGGAACCTGAAATAGGAGATGGGCAGCAGTCCTCCTGAATAAAACACTATTGTTGCAAACCCGCTTGCCAAGCGTGGCAACTATGGCAAAATCCCCCCTCTGCAATACATGCGGAAATTCCATGTTCAGCAGTAGCCTTTCGATAGGCTGTAATGGAATTAAGCACATTTTTTCAAAATTCATTGTTAAAATATTTTCAGTAAAGTCATATGTTTTATCCATTGGGTTACTTTGTTATTTATGAATTGGTTCGATTATTTTATTATTTTCGCATTTACTTTTCTTCATTAGCTAAGTTTGTATCAACAATAAAATCAGATTTTTTAAAATAATGGAACATTGATATACTTATATTCAAATTTAATCACACAGTTTATTATTAAAATTTTTTAGGTGTAGTTTGATCACCTGGATTAATCAGATCTGTTCTATAACATGCCTGAGTTTTAAACCTCTAAACTATTATAAAATGTGTTTAATCTTTAATACCAAAATCCTATTTATTTCTTGATACATTAATTAGATTTTTCGGATTAGCTTTATACGTGGTAGAGCCATGCTGCATTTATATTAGTAGTATAGTTGTAGCACGAATGGGTCGGCTCGACCGGGGAAGGACCACGCTATCACAGAATACCAGCGTAAAATAGTAGCTTAATGTTGCTGTGTTTCGTATGGTGAGTATAGAGAACCGGAGACCCTTTTTACTGGAAACGAGGCATTCCACGCATCTACATTTTGGTTCGTAATCGAGGATAGATGCAGATGTCTACGGGCCACAGCAACCACTTACCATCAGGTGGACTGTGTGCTCGTTTGTCCCCCTATCCTATAAAAAATATAGCTATAAAAAAGATAGATATTAATGTCTTCTATTTTTTCACCCGTATAACTAAATAGCTGAACATGTGCATAAACCGTTGTATTTGCGGATATTCACTAAAATCACCACGAGCAGCAAGTTAGCAAGCGGATCGGTGATCGCGATATCTGACTGCTGCCTGTCTCCGATCCGATCCAATCCGATTTACGTTTGGTGTAAAATAATGATTAGGTAGGATGATAAGATAATGAGTAGGAAATATATAATAAGAGAGATGGTAAACTGCCAAGTTAAAATCTTTTTTGCAATTCCCATAATTAAGTTTTACACCAACAGGCGAAACAGGCACGTGAACACTAACACCGTCATCCGTCACTCACAGCAAAGGTGCGACGCACAGTTATTGATCCGTCTCACACGGGTGATTTCTGGATCTCGATAACAGCTCCGTCTACCGGGTCCTAATGTGAATCTAAACTATCTATTATTTAAACACATAAAAAATATTTTATCAAAATCGGTCAAGCCGTTTTTGAGTTTTAGCGAGACCGGAATTGATTTTCATATATAAGGTACGTGAGTGTAATATTTTTTACCTTAAGCTTTTTCACCCTATAAAACCAAAACTATGAGGAGAACAGGATCAAAAACATAAAAATAGCAAACCAGCTTAGGCAGTATTAGGAACTTTTTTATACGTGGTAGAGCCATGCTGCAGTTATATTAGTAGTACAGTTGTAGCACGAATCGGTCGGTCGACCGTGGAAGGACCACGCTCTCACAGAATACCAACGTCAAATAGTAGCTTAATGCTGCTGTGTTTCTTATAAGAAACGAGGCATTCCATCTTAGTCCTCACGGGTGACAACGCATCTGCATTTGATTCGTAATCGAGGATAGATGTAGATGTCTATGGGCCACAGCAACCACTTACCATCAGGCGGACTGTGTGTTCGTTTGTCACCTTATCCTATAAAAAAGGAACACTACGAAAAAACTACTTAAAAAAACTAACTACACTACACCATATTAAACTCGACTAAAATATTTGCTATAATGTCAACTGTCAAAATGGTGTCGATGAAGCGGCGGCCTTTTGAGCCTTTATTATTTGATTGACCGATAAAGAGCTATCGTATCACAAAGCCATCATCTATGCAAACAAGGCTGTAGTTTTTGAGTTATAAGAAAGTGAACATATTAACCGGATGACCGCATTACCCTCGCGTATGTACGTACTATAGAGATAATATTTTTGTAGGAATGATTCTTCTTTGTATAACAAACATGCCCAACAGTGATGAATCGATGATTTATAATATCTTTCAACGTATGAATTGAGTAACAGAAATAATACTACAACTTTTTTGATCGAATTCCATGTATCCGCCATCTGTGCGTTCAAAAAATTGTGTTGCTTTTTTGTGTCCGTATTATATTTATAAGTTTTTTTTAATTCTTAATAATTGGATAAGTACGTGTAAATCAGAGTTAAGTGCTGCTCTGTTATTAAATCACTTCTGACATAATTTCCTTCTTTATGGTAATCTTTTAGAGTATTTTTAGTAAAATACATTAGACCAGAAACAAGATTTTTTAAATTTCTATTAAATAATTAGGAACAGAAATTGCAAATTATAAAAACCATCGATATGTAGATTGTAGCGTTCTTGGTGATTACTGGTTAGTTATAAGCCCACCTAACTAGCGACATGTACGACGCCTGGGATCACCCGATTGCCTTGAACTCATGAGCTCGACATTTTTTGCGGAGCCACAACAGGATACGCCGATTTCGCTTGAATCGCGGGCCCTAGTTTTGTTGACGCCCTTGATTCGCAGTTGAAATTTTTGGGAGCCACGTCGGAGTTTAAATCTCAGCTTTAATTAGAATGTCATAGATAGACAGTTCTATTCGTTGCTTTACTATATGTCAAGCAAATCACAATGGATTCGAATTATAACTATACATATTTCGCGAGAAAATTATAGTCAATTGCCAAAAACGAAGCAAAAGATCTCTAAATGAATAAATTTTAAGCAAGATATTATTTATTATTAACAGAATACAAGTTTTACAAAATTCACATTTTTTTGGTATATTTTTAACTTAGAAAACAATATTCACGGATTAAGTATACGCGAATAGGAAAATTCCGTAGCGTAATACCAGTTAGAATTTTTCATAAAGTGGACTTTCGCCCCACTTTTATATTGAGATACTGGACTCATGAGATTTGTTCCTTTGCTTCTTTCTCCTTATATTAGACCATAGGTCTAGTCTTCATAGACGTCCTAAAAGTATAATAATTTAATATACGGGAATTTATTGTAGTCACTATATCAACATTGTTGTCAAGCCTTAGACTTAGCCTTAGTGCATCAATTTTTTTCATATTTGTAAAAAAATGTAATCGAATCGTTATTTCCCCATATAATATTTTTAAAATCCAAATAAGTATATTTTGTTTTTTATTTTGAAGAATAGCACTATCCCATATCCGAGAATATATGACATAGACGGTTTAATTGAATCGAAGAAGTTTTGATTATACAATGTTACGAATTTCAAAATGGCGGACTAATTGTTCATTTAAATTATTATGTATGATGTAGGAAGCTAGTCATATAATGTCTAGCTTCCTACAATGTAAGGTCTAATTTTAAAATAAGTAAAATTACGTAAGTTAAACGGAATGTTTTTGATTTTTTTACATTTGTAATAGAAAGAAAACTTTGACTACGATGGCAATTATTCACGTACATAGATACTACAGGTTTTGTTTAGTATTGCCTATTCACTGTCTACGTCTAAACAAATATGACTACTGAAGTAATATGTCATTGAAGGTTTTCCTCATACTGCTTCAAGTATATGATATAATGCAATAATGTCTTACATTACGTACGTTTAATATACATAAAATTAATTTACACGATGCTTTTCTGATGCAACAGTTTCAAAACAAAATATTCCAGGTAGGTACTTACCGGACAGGGTGGAACTTTTAGGGAAATATTGCATAATCTTGGACTACATCTAATTGGACGCTCTTTCGTCATCAAAATTCACATGGTTTTTGCAGATAAAATATCACGGCTGATCTGCCTGAAACCGACTACACCGTCATTCTTAATATTTTGTGGTCTTATTATGGATCGCGTCAGCTCTGGGAAATGGAGCAACTTGCGGAAGTTTTTGGGCATTTCAGCGCGTTGGAAATATTAGTGAGCGGTGTGTAGCGCGGCCGTCGACAAGGCACTGACGGTCGAGCCACGGCTGGCGGCCGCTCCTGCATTGCGGCGCGCAGTCGCACTCGTGCGCGCATGACCTTGGCATTGAACTTGGCAATGGGCCGGCGCGCTCCCCGCCCGGCGGGGGACGCAATGCACCGGCAGCTGCACCGCCCCTCCCCCACGTCCTTCCGCCTCGCTTCAGTTATACTTGCCGCCCTGCTCAACTCTTTTCGTTCTTCAGATGTAATCTGAGTAATTTTGGTATGACTAGACTTAATCGTAATCCAGAAATGTTGGTAATTTGTGTCCTAATCTATTCCGTGTATCTAATCTCCAGCAATTTTTAATTTTTCTAGATCGATCTAATCGCGTGACTGAACACTAACGTAACGTGCTTCATTGTCGAATCGAACAGTAAATTTAGCTTTAGTAGCAGTTTGTGAATAACGCTTGCTTTAACTATAAAATCTGTAAACGCATGATGATAAAACATTAGAAAGAAGTAGTTACCAGAATAGCATCCTTGCTTCATGAAATGAGGGTAGCAATATTTTGAAATAAATCCTTATAACTGTTTTGTATCTATTACTACTAAATTCTCCGGCTTATTGCCAATTCTAACAACATTGACTTATTACAAAATGAGTTACGTGGGTGGTGTAGCACCTTCCTACATGTGTTGGGGAGGAGTCGATGGTGGGTGGATGGAGTCTAAGTTTGGAGATCGATGTGGAATCGCGCATGCGTGTCCCGGTAGCAACATCGGTCTCTGCTAGCTAGCCCGGCTGTTATTGAGCGCGAATTATGAACAAACTCATCGCTGCAAACTGCATAATTTATTTAACATTTAATTTAACTCCTTTTCTTAAAACGTTTTCTTTGAAATATTGAAATGTATAAAATTAAATAATAAAATATGTACATACATTAATTAATGTCACCATTATTAGTGTTAATTTGTTTTTGTTGTTTGCTATTACCATTTAAGTACATAAAACCAAACGGATGCTCTTTTCTTTTATATAAATATAGTTTACTTAAGAATCGTTCTAAATAACAGAAGTTTCAAACATATTCTACATAATATAAATATTTGTTTATGCTAATTTTGTAAAAAATTGTACAATTTTAGCAAAACATTTTAATAACAGATGTTTGTTCATTTTAAATAATAATAACATTTTAATGAAAAACAATTTGGCATTAAAAAGAATCTCCACAAGGAGTACAGGTATAAAACTAGTATTACATGTTCTACAGTCTTGAACAGACCACAATGGACGGCACCTCTCATAGGCATTTGACTGTGCAGATCACAAAATTATTATCAATAAACATGAATATTAAGGGGTTCGTAATGCTGCGCTTAATCTATGTTCATTATATATTTCAAACCGAGAGCTGAATTGTTGCGATTAATTATATGGTGCCATCAAGACGCGTGATAAAATAAGGTCCCTCAGGGAGCTATACTAGGTTTATTATTGTTCTTAGTATCCATAAAATGTCTTTCTAATGTCGTCCTTTGGTACAAAATAGTGTGAGATAGTTCTGATTGCTGACGCTACCTCAATATTATTAAAATTAAAAAGAACGACTTAGCACTGGGAGGAACAAACCAATCAAATACTGGATATTGTTTCCAAATGCTTTACAGCAAACAACGCAGAGAAACTAAAATTTCATATTATGCTCTGTTAATTCATCGTAGAATGTTGTAATTATTATCAAAATGGTACCCAATTTAGAATTCGGAAGATCCGGCCGCTACATTGTAACAGCTATTTTCGTATGCTTTGTTGAAAAAGTGGAACATTTTACAGTTTTGCGTTTATCATTTTTGTGTAAATTGTAAGGATATGCAACTTTTACGAAATATGATCAGTTTCTGACAGTGACGAAAAATACATTCCGAGGCGTAACACGGCCTATTTTTTTTTCTATGACACGGAAATGTTTTACACGTTTTCCAACAGAAAGTTGTTCTCAGAAGGTAACCAATTTGAGCTAGAAAACGTAGTCTTTCTTCGGCAATTTTATTTATTTAAATTAACCACAACATGTTACATACCATAATATGGATTGTCACTCGTTTTAATGTTACGGGTAAAACGTTCTAGTCGTCGCCGCTGGCTGGTGAAAAGAAGGCTGCGTCTTTCTTCCTCAAAGGTAGCCAGCCAGCCATTCAATGAGAAACGCAGCCAGCGTTCTTGGCACTATACCACGGGAAGTAGGACTATAAGATAGTTTTAATTTTTAGCTTTATATCATTTTTAAATTTATTGTTTTTGTATATTTTTATGTTAATTTAATTTAAAAAAAAGCATACAAAATTTTAATATTTCTATACAGCTACGTAAGTTAGTTTATACAGCTAACGTGATTGCTAGTTAAGAGCATTGCCGACATTCACATAAGTTAATAATAATTCAACAGATAATCTATCTGTTGAATTATTATTAATATCTGGTAGTAAATTAGGCCCCGCCAATTTTAGACCAATTTCTGTACTACCAACTTTAAGTAAAATTTTTGAAAAAATTATTTTATATCAGATGTAAAGTTTTTTAAATATAAATACATTGCATCATACTAGTCAATTTGCTAAAAGCGGTTGCTCGACAATCGATGTCGGAGTTGAGCTTATAAAACATATTTTTTATGCATGGGAGAATTCAGGGGATGCTTTGGGTATACTTATTTTGTGACCTTTTCAAGGTCTGCGACTGTGTTTACCAATATACATTAATCAGGAAGCTACTAGTACTATGGTGTCAAGAACACAGCGCTTAAACTAGTTATTTAATATTAAAGAAATAGAATGCAGAAAATTGTTATTAATGGTAAAAGTTCTTTCGGATGGTCCGTATAGATGGGTGTCCCACAGGGTACAATTCTTGGCCCACTTCTATTTTAGCGTATATTAATAACTTGCCTTCCCTTGTATAATAATCATAATATCGTAATATTTGGTGATAATATTTATTTGATTTTTAAACTTAAATGTCAATCATTTAAATGTGAAGAAGTGAATAATGCTATATCGACATAAGTGCATTGGGATAACCTTAGATAATCACATAAATCTACATTTAAACGGCAATAAAACTAAATGTATTAAATTTACAACAACGAATGTTAAAAATTAAAAATAAAATATGTGTTTTTGAAATGCTGAAGAACTGAGCCCTGTTGAAACCTCTGTTTTCCACACTCTCGACGATAAGCTTCAGTGGGGCCCACATATTATATCTAAACTAGCAAGCAGATTAAGCTTATGCTGTAAAAAAAGATTGGAGATCTCACTAGTGGCTAGACACTTATATTTGTTTATTTCAGTTACTTCCATAGCATAATGTCATATGGGATTTTAGTATGGGGAAATGCGGCTGATTTAGAAACTGTTTTTGTTTTGCAGAAGAGGCAGGTAGAGAGTTTTCCATAAGAGCCATTTACAACCTAAAACCTATAGTCTCTTCGAGAAAATTTTGAAGAAATAAAGATCTTAACTTTGGCCTCTCAGTATATTTACGAAAATTTAATGTATGTTCATAAAAACAAAGGTAGTTTCAGTAACAAAGTAGTACACTGGGAACAAACACAAGCTAGTGATATCAGTTTCTCGACTCCACAGAGTCAGTAATTCATTCTTGGAGCAATATATACGCTATTAAAACAAAGGATATTTTGTAACCATTCACATTGAAAAATTTATTTAGAAAAAAAAAGTTCCGCTGGGTTTCTTGCTGGTTCTTTCCAGGACAGACGTTTTTCCCGATCCAGTGGTAAACTAAAAAAATACTTTCAATAAGAATTACGAGTACAATGTAATCTATATTGAATAAAAATATTCTATTCTGTATTCACACACTTCTTAGTAAATAATTTAGGGAAGAAAATTAATACAAGTAATGCTTAACGCTAATTAAAACGATAACATTCACATTATAGACTATAAAACTAGTCAAAATTTTTATTGACATTATTTTTTTCAAAGCTGTGATGTTTAGGATAGACGATTTCCTAAAAGAAGAACTAATAACAAAAACTGGCATCATTTTTATACCCTACTGAATGTATTAATTTCAATAGATGTTTGTCTACTTTATAAATTTTCTGTCTTTTTTTATTTGAGCTAATTTTTTCTTCATAGGTAGCCCAAGTCCATTTGGTGGTGTTTAATCTTGTAAAGTTTATGTAAAGGTCATCCACAAAACAGAAAAATTCTAATCGAGAAGAATAGTCGAGAGCACCTCTAGCTTTTAGTTTCAGCCCAACCAAATGGTTTCGGCAATGGAGCATTGGGTAAAACGGGCAATATTAATTGGCGTTCCAATTTTTTTATTCGTGGTAGAGCCATCCTGCAGCTACATGAGTAGTACAGTTGTAGCACGAATGGGTCGACAGGAGAGGGACCACGCTCTCACAGAATACCAGCGTGAAACAATAGTTTAACGCTGCTGTTTCGTATGGTGAGTTTAGAAAACCGGATACCTTTTTACTGGAAACGAGACATTCCATCTTAGTTCTCAGGTGTGACAACGCTTCTGCATTTTGATGCGTAATCGAGGATAGATTTAGATGTCTATGGACTACAGCAACCACTTACCATCAGGTAGACTGAGTGCTCGTTTATCGCCCAAGCCTATGAAAAAAAAATTATCCTCAGACATATCAATGTAGCCTTCATGTCCATGGAACCATGGACGAAAAGTTAAGTTAAATGGTTGTCACTTAACTTTTTTTAAATCGTGCTCACACAAAACAGTTTGTACAAGAAGTATAAAGTATTATTATTGAGCCAATATCAACTGTTATAAAGGCTTGAATTATGGCACTGCATCTACACGTAGTGTTAAGACATCGATAACCCACTTATCAGTGCAATAAATAGCACTATCTATTCGTAAAAGACATGAAAATAGCCTCTCTGTAGAACAATGGTACATTTGAAAATTAATATTAGATTATTTACCGTTACGAATATCTACACGTGATATTTATTTATAAAAGCTGTCGTACATTACATCTCACTTCTTCCTTCTTCTCCTCATATGTCACTGTCATAGTAGAGTACTTGCCATAATCGCCACACTGGACACCTGGACAGTCGGATAGGCGTTTGCAGAATCAAAAGTTTCGCAATTTGACACTACTTTCGATCGTGCTTTGGGAATTTTATTTCTAGTTATTGATACGCGATACTTATACCACATACTATAAAACGGAGGCCCCAAAAATTTTTGTTTTTCCTAAGTTGCCCTTATGACATTCACAGGAAGATATGGTAAGGGTTTCTCCTATGACACGTTGCCAGTAACATCACATCGACAAAATTTGTTTACTTATCCCATGGAAACAGTGTGCATCAGCCGACATGCGACATTTTGAAGATTGAAATTTTATTTTATTGTTATGCGTATGCGAGGTGCATTTTCTTATACGATAAGGGTGACAAACGAGCACACAGTCCACCTGATGGTAAGTGGATGCTGTGGCCCATAGACATCACATTTATCCTCGATTACGAATCAAAATGCAGATGCGTTGTCACCCGTTAGGACTAAGATTTTTTCCAGAAAAAAAGGGTCTCCGGTTCTCTACTTACACTGACCATACGAAACACAACAGCGTTGAGCTGCTATTAAGGGGATAGAGTAAATCAGCTCAAATTCTAATTTCGTCCCCACTTGCCATGTTTGTAATCACAAATACTGTAAGTAGAAAGGTCGTTCGACACTTATTTCATTAGGTTTATCATATTTATGCCTGTTTCTTAACGCCAAGCCAGTCGCTTCTTATTTTTATTACGGTTATTTCCCATTTTAATTTTACGTCGTCCTGTTGCGTAATGTATATTCTGATCGTAAGCGACACAACCGCCCCGTTCAAAGGCCGAAGCGAAGTGACCGTGCGGCAGGAATCACGCTTCAATAGGCCGATAGTTTAGGTAATTTCTTTTTACAGTGAAAATAATGGTATTTAAAAAAAAGTAAATAACATAAGCACTGCTTTATAGTTAGTTCAGTTAGTACCTATGCAAAGTTTCATGATCTTATTTAAAGTATTTTATGAATAACAGCGGTTTATTGTTTATTTTGGAGGTAACTTTGGATTTTTTTCTATCGAGAAAACTTTACGAAATCGTGTTTTCGTCTAACATAATCCTTAACATTAATCCTCAACTTTACCATATATTTATTTCAAAATTAATGCTGCAATATTTTCGGCATAACGAAGGATCTTGCTAAGCCATTTGAGATTATATTTCCCCTTAACTCTGGTATTCTGTGAGAGCGTGGTCCTTCCCCGGTCGAGCCGACCCATTGGTGCTATAACCATAATATAGTTGCAGCGTGGCTCTACGATGAGCAGTGGATTTTTGATAGGGTTCATGATGATTAAAGAAGAACCAATGACATATCAGCGTACTCTTGAGTTTAGGTTTGTAGTAATTACAATAAAACTTTTCAAGTCCTATCTGGTAGATGAAACACACACTTATGTATTCATATCACGACAGTTTTGTATAATTTGTATAATTTTCAGGCATTTGTGTAATTGATTTTGGAGGTAATGTAGGTAGTAAGTAATTAATTAATTTTTTCGATTTTGCAACTCATACGGTGATCGGTGATTATATATGAAAACATTAAAATTTCAAAATTTTAATATTTTTTAACGTGAGCGATTCTTAAATTGAACAGAAATAATGCCATTTAACGTAAAACAGAATACTAAGGTAATATAAAACTAAATTATATTCATGATGTATGTAATGAAAGTTTACACCCACGTTTTTCCTTTCATATTAAGGGAAAGTAACCGTTTGCTTAACAATTCGATCTCAAGTCTTTCAAAGGTTAAAGGTTCTTTCTAAGAGTAGTAAATTGAAATACTTGTGTATCTAAGGCAAAATATTATATTCTTGTTCCTTGCGAAAATGGAATGTACTTAAAGGGGTTATTTAATCAGTGTCTTAAAATATTTATCAGGGTTGTTTATTCGATCGATTCACTACGACTCGGCAGCGTTCGGGAGATAACGACAAATCTGCGGTCAGATTATACCCCAAAAACATGAAAACAAGATACAACCAGTGCATGTTGCCAGTTTGATAGATTATGGATCTGAAACGTGGCCCTTTACTGCTGGCCGTATGAGGAAGCTGAAGGTCGCTCAGCGAGCTATGGAGAGGCTATGCTCCGGGTTTGTCTGCGTGATAAACTTAGAAATCAGGATAACCGCAGCAGAACCAGAGTAACCGACATAGCGCAACAGATTAGTAAGTGGCAACAATAAAAGAATAAAAAAAGAAACAGCAACCGATCGGGAAGAAAGGTTCTCAAGTGGCAGCCAAAGTCAAGCCCAGGCAAATTATAGGACGGTCCCCACAAGGTGGAGTGACGACCTGGTAAGACATGCAGGGAGTCGATGGATACAGGTGGTTCAGGACCGTGCCTTGTGGTATCCCTGAGAAGACCTATGTGGACTTGTGAAAGACTGTTTTGATGATGATGATGACTATTAATGTTTTATAAAGGAGACAATCATTTTTGGGCCCACTAGAAATATTAACGTCGTTTAATGGTATTTACACCAAAAAGACACCAAATTATAATAATAAATGGTCTACAGATTTTTCGAAAATGTAATTACGGAAACAAGAAATCTGAAAAAAAAATTAGTTGTTTTGACATTCGTGTTCTGATCATTGGCTAAGGTAATGTAATATTTAAAAAATTATTGTCTTAGAGATGTGCCATGATAACTCGGAAAAAATCGACTCGAGTTGAAATTCAGGTAACTCGATTTTGAGCTCGAGTTACGCAATTCAAATTAGACGAAGCTGTGTCAAATTGTCACAAATTATTTTTATAATTGTTCTTCCATACAACACAATTATTATTACTACACTTAATAGGTAGTTATATATTATTTTTGGTATGCGTATCGACAATCTTCATAAAATAATATCACTCTAACGTTATGACGTAAGTCTTAATGTTATTAATAATTTGACTATCCAAAGTATATATATATAATCAATTTATATTATATATAACATAAATTGATACAACATTATAAACATTTTACCTAGTATCAATTTATTTATTACATAATATATCAATAAATTGCTTGAATTAGTAAGTCGATTTCATCACTAAATTGTAGACAAACACTGCATTGGCCATAAGATAAAGATGCGATTCGAGTAGAGTTTTGTGACTCGAGCCACTCGGGTTAATTTACGAGTATGTCATTCTAGTTGTACACTAGTTTTTGAGTAAATCAACTATTTACAGAAAAATTTATCACTAGAGTTGAGAGTAGCGATTACTTTAGTTAAACCATTTTTAAATATCTACCTTTATAAATAAGTATATGTGGCTACATGAAATTAAAACTATAAATCAATATCGTAAATCAAACTAAGTTCAGATTTGTTTACAACATACCAGATGCAAGTTTGAATTTGGATGCAACTTGTGATGTCACCCGTAGCGACTTATTATATATACAAGTAAATTAGTAAAGTAATATCTATATAGCACCCTCTGAATCTATACGATGTGCCGAGTTAACTCGGTAACTCGGTAAAATTTATTTTCTATCGATTATCGAGTTGGACAAATTCACTCGATTCACTCGGGTGTAATAAAACATAGTAGAAGTCGCATCATTATGGTAAGAACAAAATGAAGTTTTTATTTACAAGCATTATTAAACTAGTGTTTAAGAAAATATGGATATTATCAATTATCAGGAAGGTTAGCCAAATATTAATTGACACAAGTATGTATGTTTTTCTCTTTTTATTTTTTGTGGTAAAATTCGCAAATAGAATATAAGAGTTTATTAATTTACACCTATTCTAGGTTGTGAATATCTATTATTAAGTTTGTATATTTTACCTAAAACAAATACAAATAACAAACAGGTCTTAGAACCTTATTAGTTTGTTAAAAGTGACATACAAGTATTAAGTTTATTTTATTAGTAAAATCTAAATTAAATAATAAATAGAATAAATGCACAAAAGAAGTTATTATAATGTTAAAAGAAAATTAGAATCTTTGAGTCGAGGGAATTAAAGAGGGTTTTGAAGAGCAATTCATATTTTATTTATTAATGCCATGGCAGACGATGATGTCTAACACTATATTTCATTTGGGCCTTATATTTACGTCGGAAAACTTACATTCTCCTAAGTCCGTTTAGTGACCATCGACGCATTAGAACATCAACTGTGAAAGCAGATCGAGGGCCTAAACGAAAAATCTGACCCAGTTTGCACAGATTACGCTTTTTGCTTCAGCTTTCACGGGTTAAAAATTAAAAGGTGAAATTCAAAAGCTGTATTAAAATATAGACCAGAAAAAATTATATTGCATCTAAAAAAGTTGGCATCTGTATAACGTTCTTCCTATATTGTGAAGATTTTAAGAGATTGTTATTATCTATCTGATTAAAAAACGGCCTTCATAAACGTATTAATCTTAATTCCCTTCGGATATCGCTAACAAGTCATTATCAAAACCTTAAGTACCTTTTAAACGTCGTAGAGCCATGCTGCAGCTATATTAATTGTATATTTGTAGCACGAATGGGTCAGCTCGATCAGGGAAGGACCACGCTCTCACCGAATACCAGCGCCAAATAGCAGCTTAATGCTGCTGTATTTCGCGTATGGTGAGTGTAGAGAACCGGAAACCCTTTCTATTGGGAAAGAGGCATTTCATCTTAGTCCCCAAGGCTGGCAACGAATCTGTCATCATAAATGTCTATGAGTCACTGCAACTATTCCAACCATCAGGTGGACTGTGTGCTCGCTTGTCACCCCTTTCATATTAAAAAAAAAAAACTAAATATAGTACTGCTATGTATTAGTGACCTCACTGTACCTTGAAAAAGCTTGCAGGCAGACTACGTGGAGTCGATCTCGTTGAGATTGACGCATTAACAAGTTTAAGTTATTATAATAATAAAATTTGTTGTCCTGTTAAGTTGGTACCACGATTTTTGGAAATATAATTGTAATATTTTAAGTTGGCTCTCTAATTCTGATTACAAGTAGAATGTAACGAACTGACGAGTATCCGACAAGGATCTAAACAAAAGCGCCGAATTAAACGAAACTAATTTTATGGATTTCATCGCCTTTAATTTTAACTTTTTTTATATAGAATAAAGGTGACAACCGAGCACACAGTCCACCCGATGGCGAGTGGATGCTGTGGCCCATAGCCATCTATATTTATGCTCGATTAAGAATCGAAACGCAGTTGCGTTGTCACCCCTGAGGACTAAGTCGGAATGCCTCGTAGCCAGTAAAAAATGGTCTCCGGATCTCTACACTCAACATACGAAACACAGCAATAATTTTACATAGTATTCTGAGACGGCGGGGTCCTTCCCCGGTCGAGCCAATCCATTCGTGCTACAACTATAATGTAGCTGAACTGTGGCTCTACCACTTATAAATAATTACATAGAATGCCTCTTTTCCAGTAAAAAGGGTCTCCGGTTCTCTACACTCACCACACGAACGAAACACAGCAGCATTAAGCTACTATTTCACGCTGGTATTCTGTGAGAACGTGGTCCTTCCCCGGTCGAGCCGACCCATTCGTGCCACAACTGTAAATATAACTGCAGCATGGCTCTACCACGTATAAAGAAGAAGTTCTCCAACGCTTAGTGTTTTATTTTTGCTACAGAGCTGTTCTTTATATAAAACAGTACTTCAGAACTTCAGCGTGATTTATTCTTCAGTGTGTTTCGCTTGTGGCGTTTTCGGCGACCTATGTGCTTGGGTTGGTTGGTTGCTTCCAAAATGAGTTACACTATCCCTGAAGGGAGTTTATTCTTTGTGCACACACATATAACATAATTTGGTTTACATTTGAATAAGTAATCTGTATAATTCAAAAGATGAACACACATTGAAGAGGAATAATAGAAGATAAAGTCACGGTAATATTTTACCGTGATAAAGTGGTTTAGTATTTGTATACAATAAATGCAAAAACCTTATGCTTAGTTAATAGTGCTTTATAGTCACGGTAGTTTATGTAACGACCAGCGACGGCGTCCGGGTTTGTCAGTGCCATAGAAATATTAAAAATATCTATGATTAGAGGCAAATTTGATTTTATCATAAATCTTAATATGTATAAATTACGTGTCACGTTGTTTGTCCGCGATGGATTCCTAAACTTCTTAACCGATTTTGATCAAATTCGCACACCGTGTGCAGTTGATATGATAGTTTTTTTGGCCACAATTTTTTTTGCGAATTTAAAGATTTTAATAAGACATGACAAATTATCGTCGAAAGGGGCAGAACGTCTGCCTGGCAAGCTAGTCTTAATATACAAAAATTCCGTGCCGCGATGTCCGATCACGCTACTCTTCGAAATCGCTCAACCTATTTTAATGAAATTTTGTAAATGTGTATTGATTACACCAAATTGAAAGATAGAATGATTTTTTATTCAAATATGTAACCCTCAACATTTTTTACTTTGAATTTAAGGATTTTTATATCTAGACAAAGGGTCGTCAAAAATAGCAGCACAACGTCTGCCCGGTCAGCTGATAGTTAATAAATAACGAGGAAGCGCTGGGTTAAACTTTTCCCCGATTTGCTTCATTAATTATACCCTCCACACGCAGCTCCTATAAGAACTAGTACCATTTTAAATATATTCAAATATTCCTGGAGAGATACAGATCTGATAGGATACAAATCATAGCACTGAAAACCGCATGCAAATTTGTTCAGTGACTCGATATAATCGCGCTCATACGAAAGGGCAGACATTCCCCAGGGACTTACTTTTGTACAATGGATATTATAACATAGATACCTTATTAATACTTTTATATCTACGTTTACATCGCAAATCTGGAACTACACTGTTAATTTAATTAGGCCTTATATAACTTATTTTAAATTTCGATTTATATTTATGATGTGATTAGTTCCAGTCGTATGTTTTGTTAAAGCAGCTTCTTATACCTATAATTGTAATTATAACTACATGCATTTATTTTGTATAATAAGTAACTTAATAATAAAAAGAGAGTTACATTATTTAATGTTTGCTTATACATTTAACCCATTGTTAAAACAACACATAACTATAAAATTAAGCTATTTACACATACATAGTTAACCTAAGATTTAATTATGTCCCTGTTACATGTTTTCTCATCAAAACATAACGTGTTCTCCTTCACGAGCACGTGGTAAATCAGAATTTTAATTTTCAATCAACAATTTCATTGGTGCCGGCGGGCATTAATTTCGGGTCACTCACATACTGTAAAATTTACGGCGGGCGTTAATCCCTGAGCTATCCTGTCTATGTGTGTCTTAAAATTAAAAAAAAATATGTAGGTATGTTTTAAAGACGTGTAGTCCGCCAACACGCATTGGGGCAGCGCGGCGGACATTTCCTTGCTCTAAAACCCTCTCAGAAATTAGTGGAGGTCTGTGCCCAGCTGTGGGACGTATATAACATTAGAATTTTATGTTATTTGTAAAAAAATAGTTCACACAAAATCTAGAAAAATAAAGACAGGATCTGTGGTTACACAAATACCATTTCTTTGTTTCACTCACCGGATTGGATTTTATGAAAATTAACAAAGAAAAGGTTTGAGAAATAAAAATAAAGCGAAAAGATAGACTTGTTGCTGACTAAAGAAGATATTTGAACTTTGAACTTTTTCTCAAAATGTCAAGCTCAACTACACTTTAACAGAGGACGGGATGAAAGCGGGTATTACCTGCAGTATTGTTCACAAGTCCGCCCACTCGGCGAAGCGGGTACAAACTAACAATTTTTATAAGAAATCCTAAAACTTTCCACCGTCTAGCGTTAGGATTAAAATAATGATAATCATTGAATATTATCTATGGCTATTCACATTTATGTATCTATAATTTTATTATTATAAATTACGTTTGAAAGAAAAAAACATATGAGGTTCAAAGGAGACAATCAATTTTTCTATGGAGAATGGACCCACTACAAATTTTAAAGATTATCAATGAAATGCATGTCGATTTATTCCTTATAATCCATAGATTACAATAAAATTATTAGTTTTACTGCATCTAAACGGAGTCCCGAGAAATTAACAAATAAAATGTGAATCTAACAATAACCTAAAAACAAACTGAAAGCGATTTTCTTGTAGTATTAATCGGTATTATAAGTTAAAATAGTGCATACTTGAATAATAGTACATATAAAACTAAGCTTTAGGTATATTCAGCATTTATAAATATTTTAAAATCGATGTACAGAAACAGAAACCTTTTATTCAATTTAGATTATAAATAATACTCACTGAAAGTCACTTTTTTAATTTACCACTGGTTCGGAAAAAACCTCTGACTTGAAGAGAACCAGCAAAATACCCAGTAGGTCCATTAAAAAAAAGGCAGCTTACAATCATGTATGTCATAATTAACAACACAACAAATTAGAAATAGCTTGGTAGCGATCACCTTTACTCACGGGTTATTGTCAGCCATAAATTCCTTTATACTATAACCCTTTTATACAAACTTAGTTTAATAAATTTTTTGAACTTTGATGATTGACTGACATATAGACAGGAGCAGTGTCAAGACTTTGTTTTAATATGTTTTGGTTGATTGGTAAGTAGTATACATAATAATAAAATGACTGGGAATTAACATGCTTATCTATGTTATTATATAATCATAAATAGTGAGGAAGTAAGATGTTTTAAACTGTTGGTGTAAGGATTACAAAAACACAGGCTTAATTTAAATGTATTTATTACTAGCGATGCGCCTCAGCTGCAGCACTGGTGATTTATGGATCTCGACAACAGTGCCATCTACCGGGTCCAAATGTAAATATAAACTATCTAGGGATTCATCCAAACACACACAAACATTTTCATTGAAATTCGTTGGATGGTTTCTTATGTTTTGTCTATAACGGACATAGGTAGAAACATTTTAGTGTTAGGTATATTTCTGAAGGTTTTTTGAAAATAACTTAATGGTAAAATATACATTTATGATATTGTAAGCAATCAGAAGGCATTTTCAATTATAAGAGATATGATATAAGACTGTTGTCTTCAATATCCATACACTTTTTGTCTCTGCAAGCTTTCAGCCTACAAGGCATACAGATTTGTTCTAAGCGATCCACCTGAAAAGAAGTTAATGACAATTGTAAAGGTGTGTTGACTAAATAATAATTCTTATCAATATATTATTTTTTTCTATATTATGTAGGAATTAAAAGGACATTTTTAATAATAAGAGATATGAGATAAGACTATGCCTTCAATGTCAATAAACTGTATTTACATATTTCTGTGCACATTTTCTTATATCTGCCTTTTCATATGTTAAATAATAAAGAAATTATTATAAATTATACAGCATTAATCAGCTCCACTTGATCAAATACAGAAGCAGTAATTATTGATTTACATCAATGATATTCAACCATGTAAAAGTTGTCTCACATTCTTTTTACCGGTTTCATGTACATGGGAGACAAAGATATTATTGTTATATTAAGTATATCTGATTCTAGATGACAAAATATTCCTTTCTGCACAGTGAACAACACATCTGTCTATGCATAATAGATACAACCATTACACTTTTATTTATGCAAACTATTATTATTAAACTTTATATTTGCTTCTAGTACAAATAAATACCAGGTACATTTTTTACACATAAATATATGTAACATTTATATTGCCTATATACTATGGCTGGTATAAATCCAGGTTCCGTGTCTGGCTTAACAAAAAAGCCATTTAGTATTAAGCAACTTGCTGAATACATAAGGTACCTATTTGTACACAAATGCAGCTTTTATCTAAACTTTTATCCGCGATTGTGATGCTTACACTAAATTCCAACACGCTTATCTTAATGAGCTGTATGTAAATCTATTGAGGTTGTAGAAAAAAAAACATTTACTTATTGTTAAGGTTACAAAAATCAACTTAAATGTTCACATATGAATCACACGTGTCGTTATTTATATACGTGGTAGTCATGCTGCAGTTATATTGGTAGTATAGTTGTAGCACGAATGGGTCGGCTCGACCGGGGAAGGACCACGCTTTCACAGAATACCAGTGTAAAATAGTAGCTTAATGCTGCTGTGTTTCGTATGGTGAGTGTAGAGAACCGGAGACCCTTTTTACTGGAACGAGGCATTCCATCTTAGTACTCACGGGTGACAACGCACCTCCATTTTGATTCGTAATCGAGGATAGATCTAGATGTCTGTGAGTCACAGCAACCACTTACCATCAGGTGGACTGTGTGCTCGTTTAGCACACTATCCTATAAAAAACCACATTTCTTTAAAGAATGTAAGTACTTATTCCGAAGTAGTTAAAATTATAATTGACTAGGGTATTAAATTAATGAAAACCTCTTTGAAATCAAATTATCAACAATATACTCAATGGTTTGGTTTATTGAAGAAATTGGAGCACATAGTTCTTAATATCGACCAACAAGAGTCAAGCGTCAGCGGGGGTCCGTACACATCTTACAGTTGGATCCTGAGTCAGATAAACATGTAAACGCCAAACGGCTAACAGCACTGACATCACAGAATATAAATATATATATGTCCTTAAAAGGAAGCATTTGCACATTTTGTTTCCTGCACGGAGGTGGCGTAGAAAAATATACTACGCCAACGTTGGTTCGTAAACGTAAATCAAAATTGTAAAATAATACACATAATTTACTTTTTCTACTTATCCCTTATTCTATTACAAGCCAGTGCTAGATTACTATCGCACCTGCTGGTAAATAATGTTTTTTTTTATAGAAGAGTCGGCAAACGGGAATACGGCTCACCCGATGATGCCTCCACTTAGTTCAAGGAAGAAAAGTTCTAGTAAAACGCACGGTGGTGGACTGCTAACCATCCAGATGGTGTGGATGGTATCCTGAGTTTTGTCGCGATGTGCGTTCGTGAAATTTAGCGGCTGGAATTAATCCGAACAATTCATCAGAACACTCCCCGTGGTAGGTAGCTATAGAAAATGCCTACATCTTTTCGCAGCCCCGTGATGCAGCCGTATATGTGTCTATGTACCACCTACCCAGGGAAAGGAGGCTGTGCAGATAATGATTAATGATTTTCATTGTATTTTAATTAAAAATATCGAGTTACGAGATTTTTTTTCATATTTTCACTAGCGCGTCATGTAAAAAGATAAAAGCGGAGATCTGACTTTTTAAGATCATAAGCTTCAGCATTTAAAATATTCTAACACTCTTTCACCCTGTTACGTTACGGCCAGACCATAATGTGAAAATTGTGGTTACATTTGCAGAGTTAATCTACCGATATACTTATATTAAGTTTAGCATATCCGCACGTTGTTTAATAATAAGGATTATCGTTGGTATAATAAACACGTATTTAGGAAAAAATCCTGGCTATAAATTAATAGGTATATAGAGTGCGTCGTAAGTGTTTAAGTGATCAAATGTAGAGTTATCGAATTAGCAGCGGCAGCAACATGTCGGATGTAGCAACGTAAATTTTGATACTGCAACCGGACGTAGATAGTCGATAAAATGTCAAATCGATTCGATACGGTCATTTAATCGATAACAATTGAGGTTATGTTATCAAGTGTTTTTCTTATAATCGTGAGCAAGTGATGAGATGGCGCAGCGCGAACACGAAGGACAGTCAGACTCACACGCGGCTTGAACGTCAGTGTAACTCATGCAGCCTGCCGTGCTAAATTTACAAAAGGTACTGTGTGTCAGACAGACTCCGATGTCCATTATCAAAGGTAATATTAATTTAAAGGCCAATGAAGACATGGACCATCTATCCTTCCGTCCATCACATCACATTCACCAACCAGCCAGGCTTTTATATGGGGGATATTTGACATAGTTGCAATATTTGGCAACCCTATTTTTTATTTTGTGTTGTTACCTGGAAGACATTGCATTTTTTGTGGAATAAGGTTGACAAACGACAGCCCAACTGATGGTAAGTGGATGCTGTGGTCCATAGACATCTACATCTATCCTCGATTAGGAATCAAAACGCAGATGCGGTGTCACCCCTGAGAACTAAGATGGAATGCCTTGTTTCCAGTAAAAAAGGATCTCAGGATCTCTACAATCACCATACGAAATACAGCAGCATTAAGCTACTATTTTACGCTGGTATTCTGTGAGAGCGCGGTCCTTCTCCGGTCGAGCCGAGCCATTCGTGCTACAACCATAATATAGCTGCAGCATGGCTATACCACGTAAGAGTTTCCTTCGGCCGCTTCTTATGAAACCCACGGGATAATTTGGGGTAGTTAATTGTCTGACTCCGCCTCTACACGACATTTGCGCGGCACATTAGGCCAGCTATGGATTAAAATGATAAATTGCACCGTATTTTCAATATCATGATCAAGCAAAATATTAAGTTTTAGATATTTTTTCGTAACTAGTCAATTGGCGAAGAAATGACGCCGTATTTTGACTACACAAAGGAAAATCTGTAAGATTCTCCTTCAAGCTTTTATGATTATTCTATATGGCATCAAAAACAGTAATAACCCTAGAAGTGTCTATAATTCAAGATCCATGAAACTTCGCGTATTTTATGATTTTCTTTTCACACAAATCGTTTTCCTTTTTTCAAAAGAAAGGCTAATTTGCCACTGGTTTTTTTTTCTAACAGTGCCTCCATTAGAAAAAAAATCGTGGAGTAACTTTTAGATATACAATTAATTTTGGGAGATACGAAATCGGTTTTGAAAGTAGAGAGAGAATCACTAGATTAATGTTTTAACGAAATCCGAAGTCCTATTGGTTCGATGGAATGACTGATGATGATGTTTAATTATCTATACGCAATAGTCAATTTTTTTATACCATAAGTTTCCGTTACTGAATATGATAAGTGTTATAAACTATGAAGTAAAATAAAATGCGTTTTTATAACCTTTGGGAAAAAAACTTAGTTCATTATAACTATTGGTGTTGCAAAGAATTACATATGTTGAGTTGATATAATGAGTTATAAATATTTTAAAATTAAACGCATTGAGCTATTATGTGCTAGTATTACGTACTAGAGGCGACACTGCCTTCAGCTACTGTGTTCCACTCAACTGCGGTGCATACACCGCACTTTAATCAGTCACTCGCTAGGCGCTTAATAGAGTTGTCATGTGTTGTGTTGATTTAAAAAAAAATCTCTTGATAAAAATATGCCGTTGTGTGTACTTAGATATTGCACAAATAATTCAAGAAATGTCGGTAAAAACCAAGGAATTACTTTTCATCGGTTAATAAGATACTTAATCAATAAAAAGTATTATGTATTAATAATAAAACAAATTATTACTAAGACGCTATCTCCTGTCAGGGAATATAGATTATAAAATTAATATTTTCAGATGCGACATTTCTGTGGGTACTTAAGTATAGGACGAATATATAATTAGGTATACACATTTTTTTTGTAGAAACATATATAAGTTATTGTAATTTGGCAAAATGTTTCATGTTTAAATCTGCTTATTATTCTTTTATTTTATTTTTAGGTTTCCACGTCCAAGTCAAAGTGGTATAAATTCGTACATTTTTATCTCTCGCATACCCAGCATTTATGAACGACTTTTATTCTAATTTAAATAAATATATTTGTAATTTAAATGTTCTGTTAATAAGTTTTGTTAAACATACATTTAGTATGTTTTTTTTTTATATTTGACTTAGATACCTTTTAATATATTCGGATAAAAATATCACTAAAATGCAATTTTGATATCATATCATGTAATATTATAGTAAATAATATTATATAATATACAAAATAAATGTCAAAATTTAAATATTGTTCTCGATATAATTTACCTATTTAACAATACAAGCTACTATTACCTATGGGTCATTCTACCTATGTTTATTCTATGATAAAAAAACAACCCACACACACAGAGTAGCGCACATATTTTGTTTGAGATAGTTGTTCTAGTACGTAAGTACATATTACTTCAATGATTAAACGCGATGTATTACTCGCTACAGAAATCAAAGCTATCGTAATAAATGGGTATATATTAAGCAATCTAAATGTCAGGATCGTGCCAAATGAAAGTCAGCAGTATCTGCCTACGTGTGACAGATGACGGACGTGAGTGTCTATGTTTTATTTTTACTTTAATGTTCTTAGCCTTTAGTATCGTCAGCATAAATTTGTAATCAGGTAACAAAAATAAGAGCCATGCAAGCGATTTATAACTTGAACTTTGGAATTTCACTAACACGTCAATTCACACATATATATGTCAACACAATCAACCGTTTCCAATTTCGGTGTCACGCAAACTATTTAAAAAATGCAAAATTGTGCAATAATTACGTGTCGAAAGAACAGCGGGAATGGAATTTAAATAAAGGAGACATATTCTACAACCAGTAAGTCGAAACTATTTATATTTTGTGAATATTAGAAACAAAATAAAGAAACATTTATGTGTCAAAAATATTAATCAAAAGTCTAAAATGTGTTTGTAGTAGTGATAACTGATAATACGACGTAATTGCTTGTATGTGTGCTCCCGGAGACGCCAATCCTCCTACAAAGTAAGGTTGTCAGCCATTCTATTGTGTATTATAGTATTCCATGATATTTATGATTAGATTAGATTTATACGATTAGGTATATTTGAATGATTAGATTTAACTGTACTCGATGTTTTGTATTTTGGTGTACAATAAGGAGTAAATAAATAAATAAATATTTTTATGAAATTGTAATGTATGTACATAAAAACGTAAATGGCTTTGATAAGATTAATGTTCATACTTAAAACACTAGGAACAAACATAAGCCTGAAATGCCCGTTGCTATACTCCACATAGGTAATTAGTAATTCAAAAATCCCAGAAAATGTACAAAATTTGTCATTAAACAAGTTCAAATGCTTTATTAAAGAATAAAGGGTTATTATAATATCAAGGAATACATGAATGAAAATAACCCCTGGGAATGAGATAATCGGCTGGTTCTATTAAAATTCATTTGAAAAATGTACAAAGAAAATTATTGTAAAGTGAAATATGTTTAAAGAAAAGTCCCAATAGGTTTCTTGCTGCTTGTTCCAAGGACTGAAGTATTTTCCGAACCAGGTATAAATAAAAAAATTAATTTCAGGAAGTATAAATGTATTCTATTAATCAATAACGCATTAACTTAAACTAAAAATTAAAAAAAAACCTCCGAAACTGAGAGCTGATAATCTTCAAACGGCTGAATAGACTTTCTTGAAACATAGCTAAGAACACTATTAGGACATCCTTCAAATGAAAAAAAACTTAATCAAAATCGTTTCCCCGTTCAGAAGCTATGACGCCACAGACCGACACAGGAACATACTACAAATATGTAACACCCCTGTGCTTTCGTCGGGGGTTAAAATGTCATACCACGTACTCGTACTTTTCGTAAAACAGACCGTTTCGTGCTACACGGGCGTGAGGGAGTGGTAACGAGCTGACGTGGACGTCCTTGTCCTTGTGGTAATCGATAGGCGCGCGCCCTGGCCGCTCAGCTGAGCCCTGCCACGTACGTACACAGCGAAACGCGAGCAGCAGTGTGTAGATACTAACTAAGGTTACCATTAGTACATACTGCTCTGTTTAACTTTCACCTACGGATCGTCGTAGTATATACATAATTTAATGAAATCGGTAAAGGTCGGGCAAAAGTTTCTTCGTATTTTGTTTGTATAAAATTGAAGAATCTCTTTGGTTGTATTGTTTGCATCTGACTGGTTTTAATAAATATAAATTTTTTATAGAATATGGGTGACAAACGAGCACACAGTCTACCTAGATGGTAAGTGGATGCTACGGTGTCTCTTCATCATCTTCACTCTGATGTTACACGGGAAATAAAATGCGGTAGGTATCAGAATATTGAAGAACGCATTTTGCTGACGTCATATAATGCAGCGTGTTTGATACTGAGTTTTGTCTAATGTTGCCAACTTAGTGGATTTCCACTAAGACTGTTGGTTTCGACTTTGGTTTCTAAATATATTTTTACATCATTTCAGGAAAATTTACCTATACTGTGTAGGCAACAATGAGTCCTCACACAAGACTTTTTATGGACTTTTAGTTAATATATTATTACTTACACATAATTTTAAAAAAAATGCATAAATTATCAATATGAATACTTAGCGACAAAATAATTTATATGTAAAACAAAAAAAATGACACTTAATTTTAATTCAAAATCCAATTATTATATACATATATACTTACCTGATTACTTAATTATCAATAAAAAATATTTTTCCTCAAACATACAACAAGGTTTTCCTCTGGTAAATCTTGAGTTTTCCATAGAGATATGGTTTTAGTATATGTAGCAATTCTTGAAATTTTTTGTATGTTAAAAATGAAAATATCGGACAAATCGTTCATCATCATCTAATAAATCTAATCTATAAGGTATAATAAAATATTCTCCATACAACTGGCTTTTTGAATTAATATTATGAATCCAGAATCTTCTTTTTCTTCAAATTTTATTTTCTTCTTCCTTTGCGAATAAGCAGGCTATTACAACAATATTTTCCATAGCGATGTGAGCGATCAATGTCACTGTACCGTTTCGCACCAGTGTTTGGAAAAAACTGCAAAAATTGTTGGCAATACAAAAGAATTGCGTACGGCGCGTACGTACAACTACAAGAAAGTGCGAGGCCATCCGAAAATGTGACGCGTACAGTGCAGACCTACGTTTAGACTTACGTACGTTCAGCTTAATAATTAATGCTTGCTAGCTTGGTAATTATTACCATGTCCCGAAGACTTCCATTCTCATAAAAGAACCCTTTGATATCTTTAAATCGATACCTAACCAAAGCCGGTACCGTAATACATAATACATTACAAATCTCTCTTTCGGTAACTGCGAATTTGCTTATTTTGATGCTTAGCTTTTTATTTTTTAAGATAATGATCATAGCACCACTATTGTTTGTCAGGCTAGGAATTTAAAAATATAGGTACTGATTTATTGATAAAATTAAGCTTTATTACTATTTTATATTTACAATTTATAAAACTACTTTACTGTTAGTATATTAATAGTAAATTATATTCTAACATATTATGATTAATTGGATATCAGAAGAAAAGACAAAAAGAAGACCTTTTGAAACGACCCTTTGTCGAATTTTTAAAAGTAGGCACTTTAATTTCATACTATATCGTTCTTCTCTAAAGTAAGTGAAGTAAAGTTACAGCCTATATACGTCCCACAGCTGGGCACAGGCCTCCCCTCATTTCTGAGAGTGTTTTATGACAAGGAAGTGTCCGCCGCGCTGCCCCAATGCGTGTTGACGAACTTCACATGTCATCGAAATATTTTTTTTACACACACTACATACCTCATATTTTTATATGAAGCATTAAGACAGATCTTATGGGTTTACTGACATGAATGTGCTCTATCTAGATTTGTGAACGAATAAAATAAATGAATATTCTTCTTTATCTAGTATCAAAATCAATCGGAGCCATCACACTATGATGCCATAACTAGTTATTTGCTTGCGAGGTATAAAAACGGCTAGTAACATGAAGCCAAAAAAACTCACAAGGAATTATAAAAACTATGTTATTTGTGCAGTATCACATATACAGGAGGCAAAAGGCTCATTTATAAATTAAAAGAATTAAATTTTGCTTGAAATATAATCTTAAGAAATATTAAATAAACATATTGCTGTAATAGGTATGGATATGATTTTGTGCTTTGGAATATTTTTGAGTTACATCATAATTTCTGTACAATATGTAACAAAAATTCTGTGGTTCCCGTTAAGTGTGTTATCAGAATCAGTATTCAAGCGTAATAGAAATAATTTTTTTTTTCAAAAAGAAACAACACATTATAAAAAACTAATTTTAATGAAAAAAAATTTGCAAATTGTATGTGGTTTTATTTCCTCAATTCACACGAGTATCGATACCGTGGGGTCTTTGACAATCCTCTTACTCCTCGGCCAATGCAGAGATAATAAAACCACATACAATTTGCAAATTAATTTTTTTCCTTAATTTTTTAAGATGTGTTTTTTTTTTGAAAAAAATTATTTCTATATGCTTGGATACTGATTCTGATAACGCAGTTATGGGAACCACAGGGTTTTTGTTACACGTTGTATATTAAAATCATTTGCTATCCGTTCGTCCCGCTAAAACTCAAAAAGAGCTCGAACGATTTCGATGAAATATTATCAGGGACCCTTGAATGGTTTAGATTCACAATTGAACTCGGTAGATGGCGCTGTTGTCGAGATCAAAAATCACCCGTGCGAAGCGGGGGCCGATCGTTAGTATTAGATAAATTCTAAAATCAGACATTTACCATTGTATATATTGGTGGTGGAGTAAGAAAATCCATCAATTTACCTATATTTACGGTGGTTATGGTAAGAGTAAGAGGGGACTATGGAAAATGTCAAGTCATGATCTTCGTTTCACGGCGGTATAACATCTCGTGCAGAAAAAATGTATATTCAGACTGGCGACGATAAGTAACAAAGGTGCGAAATGTCTGATTTTCCGATCGGTTATCCATCTATCAAACATAGCAATTATTATAAATCTTCCTTGTTTTCACTTACGAACTGTTATAGGCGTTACGAACTGTTTTAGGTGGTAGAGCCACGCCGTGTTATATTACAGTTGTAGCACGAATGGGTCGGCTCGACCGAGACAGGATTACGCTCTCACAGAATTCCAACATAAAATAGCGTAATGCGCCTGTTTCGTATGGTGAGTGTAGAGAACCGAAAACTTTTTTTACTGGAATCGAGGCACTCTATTTTAATCCTCAGGGGTGACAATGCATTTGAATTTTGATTCTTAATTGAGGATAAATGTGAATGTCTATGGGCCACAGCATCCACTTACTATCAGGTGGACTGTGTGCTCGTTTGTCACCCAAAACCATAAAAACGAGCAGATGTTTACTAGTTTATGGTATTTCAGTAAACTTTAAATATATGATAAATGTAGTTATTAGCTGTTTATTATTTAATATTTGTATTACGCTACTCTACTCAAAGCATCTATCTGTGAAAGAAATGGAGACTTCAGACATTCAGTCTATGTTGCTTTTCCCTTAATTCAGTATAATTTTCATTTTTTCAACGTTAATACGAAATATTTATTGGTTCAGTCTAATAAAAGTCGAGGAAGTTTTTGTAATAAAAGATACAAAAGTATTTTTTTTTATTTTGACTGTAAATTATATCGGTATTATTTATTACTATTTGAATTTTGTTTCATTAGACTAAGATTAAAACCAATGTTTGAACACATAAAAACTGGCGAGCAAGTGACGTGTTTTTTATTTTGTCAACAGCCTCCTCGCATTCGACGATAAAAAGAGGTCGTAGTTGGTACCAGTTTAGTTTCGAACATGAGACTTCAATGCGGTTGAATAACCTCTATAAAATTACATTTCTGTGAGTCGCAATCGCAAATTGGAAATGAATAACGCGCTTTTTGAACATCCGTAAGACGATTCCTTGTTCTGTTTTCAAATAGTTTTAGATTTGTAAATATTTTTCTCTAAAACTGAAATTTTCCGGGTCATTATGCATTGTTTGTTATTATATTATATAATGTGTGTGCGTGCGTTCGTGTGCGTGCGTGCGCGTGTGCGTGCGCGTGTGTGTGTGCGTGCGTGCGTGCGTGCGTGCGTGCGTGCGTGCGTGAGTAGGTACGTGGGCTAGAGGTATGTTTGTGTCATACTAATAATGCTGGTGCATCGAACTCCACCCCAGAAAATCTAGTCTATCAGAAGATGGATGGATGGAAGAAGATAATATAACTATCTCGCTCGCTATGACGTCAAGGCAAATATGTAATGCGTGAAACTCTTGTCCAACAGTAGACTTCAACCGGTTGATAAAGAAATATTTGCCTTATCGTCGAGTCATCATCCTCATTACCATCATTACAGCCCTTCACAAGTCCACTTCTGAACATAGGCCTCCCCTATGCCACAAAGCACGGTCCTGAGCCACCTGCATCCATCGACTTTCTGCATGTCTTACCAGGTCGTCACTCTACCTAGTTGGGGGGTCGACCTCGTTTTCGGTTTAGAATTAGAACCTATCTGATCGGTCATCTTTACTTGCATAAAAAAAATCTAAGCACGAGAAAACTCATTATAGTCTTACAAATGGTTATGAGGTAGGAACACATTGTATGCATTGCGCTGAGTATGCATTACGATGCCGCTTTTGTGAGACATTCGTTCCTCGGCATGCCTCTCGCCAACCCGTATCATTACTTAAACCTTATTATAATATAACATAATAAAGATTCAATATTATAGTGGTTATTGTGTAAGAGGAAATACTAAATACTGAATACAATATTTAGTTACCATTTGTGACTTTCAATAATGTGCCTTCTCTCGATACAAGTTAATACAATCCTAAAGACCAAGTAAAATAATGAAAAATTAAATAAATGTATTCATTAATTGTTGTACATACAGTTATGAAATACATTAAGTAGTTAAATATATTAATTTCATTACATATGCTAAAAGCAATGACATTATTGAGTGTCATGTCAGCTGGTATTGTGAGTGAATATGATTCCAAGAAAAAACCATTACAATGTATAAAGAAGACAAGTCCTTATTAGATATTTAACTGAAGCAATAGAAATGATGAGGAATTTAAACCACGTATCACAGCAGTTCTGCAAATAATAATTTGTAGTAGTATGGGATAATCTTTTGTCTTTACTGGATAAATATTATGATAATGTAATTAAGACTTTGTACGATGCTTCTTCGAAAAGATAATAGATGAATTCTTCGAATTCGATGTACGAAACAAGCATAAAACAGCCGCCGGTTTAGAATCACCACTTCTGACAATACTTTGAGAAATGGGGCACGCCATCTTCAATGATTATAAATTAGGGTGCGGTATACGTCAAGGTTGGCTGAGCTCTCCGGAACTCTAGCGCATACGTAAGCGATCATGTTCAGAAACTTTAAGTAGGTACCTACAAGGATTGGTTGCAATGCTGCCAACCCTACTGTTAATTGTAGACTTACTGTTTTCAACAAGACATCCCTGTTTTCTGTTTTAGTAACACTGTTTTTGGTTATATGTATCCGAATTTGTATGTATCCGAATTTAAGCTTAAAACGTAATAAGTAACACACAACATGTCAAACTAAAATAATCTTTGACTCAACGCAACGAAGAATTTTTTTGCTTGCGTCACGCGCGTTTACTTAGGGGATTTCCCTTACATGTATTAAATTTCCTCTGATTATGGAACGCAGCACCATTGCGCAATCATTTCTTGTTTACCTTTCGCAGGCGAACAAAGTTTTTGATGTAATTGTGTTTGTTGTACGACAAAAAGACATTTTAATAATGAGCAGTGATTCCCATTCCGACAAAAGTCCTGCTGAAAGAAAGCTAAAATATAAACGTATAAACAGAAGTTTATCGATTCGTGATTAAAAAGACGACAGATTTAAAGGCTGGCTATAGAAGAGTGCCAAAGGTAATACCTATTTTTTCTGGTCCGCTTATCACTGTGATAGGAAATGTGGGATTCATGAACTACTACACAATAAAAGTTCTGTTAAACACGTTAATAATAGTAAAATGTTACTACAACAACCAACATTAACATCGATGCTAGCGTCGACTTCACTCAAATCACAGGATCGAAAGCAGCCAAACTAGGTGAAATCAAGATGGCTTATTTTATCCTGAACACAATCTCTCCTCTCATTTAATAGTGCATCTCATTTTACAAAATTAACATTCGCTTTGTGTCCAGATTCGAAAAATGCACAAGAGCTATCCATGAGTAGAACAAAAGCAAGAAAGAAGTAGAGGATTCTAGTGAAGTAGAAAGGCTTTTTCCATCAGTTAACATTTTGAAAACTAAATTAAGAAACAAAATATGCACGACGACAATCAAAGGGACATTACACACGAAATCGGAAATTAAGAAATGTTATTCATTTAATGCAACTGAAAAGCGTATGAAATAATTCAATAAAAGCATGTATGATTTTAACAAAAAATGAGACAGAAAATTTTGAAGATAGGGAAATTGATAATATTGAGTAATCTTTTTGTATGATTATATTTTGAAATAGCAATTAATAGTTCTTTTTAATCACTTTTTTCCTTAATAAAATATATAAATAACTGAACTATTGACAATTTATGGTAAATCAAACAGTTGCTTCCATTTATATTTTAGTGTTGTATTTGCTATACAATTCTATGAAACATTTCAAAAGAAGTAGTTTAATGTTTTGAGGTTAGCATTTTACTGCTTTCTCCTGTTTTTTTTTTAAGTTTGACTTGTTTCGAGATTGGTAGTCATAATCATAAGCTACAATTTGTGTCAATAATGTCAGCTACGCTACCCACATGGTACTTTTTAGTATAAGGGATTAGAATTTTAGATGTTATTGGTCATATGCGAACATTATATGCGGGATCATGGCCTGAACTATAATGTCAAAAAGACGCATATGATGGCGTTGTTCAGGTACTTAGGGCACACTCCGACCGTGGATTTGCGTAATAGCCTTGATATAGAACACGGACGGAGGGCTTTAGCTGTTTCGGTGTAATATGCCGGTTTTGGGCGCTGCAGTCCTGAGGCAAGGCTGATTTTGTTTAGAGCATATTGTCAATACGTGTCAACTTTGATTAAAAAGCAAAAAAGATGCACACGGTACCATCATAGTGTAGTATAATACGCACGCCGCATTTTGATAAAACTTTTTAAAAACTGCCGTGAGTCGAGGACTCGAGGATGTTTATCGATGCCAGAGTGCCCGATAACTTCGCAATTAGATCTCAGGTTGCGGTTTTTTGGCCCCGCGTCCGCGATTCTGAGAACGAGATCCTTGGGGAATGTCACAAGTGCCCTGAGAATCAAATGCTAAAATATTGGCGGCGTCCTATACATCGCGACAGTAACTGTAAATAGATAGTACGAGTTCCCTTTTGGGGGTAATTCTTATTTTAAAGATAACTTATAAGTGATAACTTAAGTTAAATTTTCTCTCTATTATTGTATTTTTATTATTTTATTTTTATTGCTTTAAACATTTGGTAATATTAGCATTTTGTTTTTGAAATGCGTAAAACTTGCCTGTATAGTCACTTACTGTTATTAATAAAAATCTACTAAATGTGTAACTGTTACGAAATGAGATTGAACGGAGAAAAAACAGCAAAAGAAACTCCACAGATATCCCCCTCTTTGTCAATTAGTTTCAAGGCTAACATTACAAAGCATATAATAATATAGACAAAATGGAAAACGATAACAGGCAGACCCATCAAATATTTAAGTATAATTTAGATGTATTCAAAAAAGGTCGATTAACTTGAAGCTTATCAGTGTTTAGGTTACTTCATGTTAGGGTTGCCAACTTTTTTTGACAAAAAAAACGTATAAAGTGGTTTGGATAGGAAAAAAATAAAGTATTAGGAAGAAAAAAAAAGTATTTTTCAAATTTTATGTTTTTATTGCTTTAAACACGTATTTTTGTGTGCTTTTAGCACATGCTAACAATTTTTTGTTGTCTTTAAATGTTACAAAGCTTGTTTGACAATCAACGTTTAAATTTAAATAAATATTTTTTTTAGTTATTTTAGCTTTTTTAGGAGTCACTGGTGTGTCGCTATCAGAATTACTCGTCATTTTCAGCATTAATATTTATTTTAAAATGCATTCTTCACTTATAAACAAAACTAACGGACCAGTTTTGTACAATTTCGTCGATAGTGAGAGACATCTGTGACAAACGTCGCAACTGACATCTGACATCTAATAGGCCTTTCCGATTCACGCTAACAGCGCTGTCAGCGCCAATAATCCGTTCCGAATCAGCCGTAAGCGCGCTGATGACAACGCTAACGCTGCCCATGGTCGCGAGCGTAATCACTGTTGGCGCTGTTGGCGTGAATCCGAAAGATAGGTAACATTTCGTTCAGCAATTATAAATCGTTAAGCACCCATGATGAGTATGTTTTACGCATCACAGTAAAGGTTGAAAATAAAGTATTTTTGCATACTTTATTTGTATGTAAAATTATAAAGTATAATTACCAAAAATAAAGTAGGATACGTTATTATAAAGTATGGTTGGCAAGCCTACTTCATGTACTTATAAAACTTAAAATGAAAGAAGTTTTTCTTATGGCCCGGTGCGCGAAGTCAACTCATTTCGGACAAATCTGATCACTGTTTGTGTGAACAGGAAAACGAATTTTAACTTTTTATTTTTATTATAATAGTCTAGTTCTTAATCTAATATCTGGCTTGAAGAGATGTATCATATTATCTATATAATAATGGCAAATCACCAATATTCACAACCCTTTTTCCGAAAAGTAACGATCAAGTGATTTTTGTCTCCGTTTTACAACGGAACTACAAAATATTTCAAACATTAAAAAATATAAATAACATAAGTATGCGGTCTACATGTTTGTAGCAAGATCAGTTTTTTTTTTAATTTCTATCCAAATATAGCAGAAAAAAATTGTTGAAATAGCGTAATTTCCAGAAAACTTCGTTCGAAATAAGTATTTTTTTCTATTACACGGAAAAACTTTTAATTAATTTAAAAAATTTACACATTAATCTTAAGATAACCCTTTATATTTAAATTATCTTAATATATCCGTATCTGCGTATCTACACATCATAATTATAATATCAAATTAAAATCGTTTACATGAAATCTTAGATTCTACAATCTGATAATAAAATAGGCTAGCTACGAGTGAAAGTTAAAGTCAGAAAGACAACGAGGCTATTTCGTAAGTTCCCCGTTTTTTGGAGTACTACAAGTTTGTATCGTCGTCTTTGTTAGGTGTGGTGTCTGAAAAAATTATTATATAACGCAAAAGCAAAGCTTGATCGCCCAGGTACTAATTTTAATGTTCATTTTTCCCGTATTTCTCCCATTTAAATCAATAATTATTTTTTACTTGTGGGCGGCGGCGTCAGTTTGGGGTCGGTCGATAGAGGGGCATAAAGATGGGACGCCTACGTAAATTCACCCCTCTCATCCCCCACACTCTGTAAACCCCTCGCAGCTTCCCCTGACCTACATAGAGGGGATGGGGATACGCCTGCGTACTGTACATGCTCTCGACGAGATCTCTATACAGGAAAAGGTATATTATGTTGATTATGATGAATTGATGAAAAACATTTGAACGGGAAATAGTATAAGGGTCGTCGGTACAATTATGCTTTTACTTTTTAAATTTTAATGTATAACCTAAATATGTGAATCCTAATTATAAATATTTAATTCATTTTTAAACGTCTTTAAAAAGGGGAGGTATTCAATTCAATTGTATGTTTTTTTATGTGTGTTACCTTAAAACTTTTCTAGGTGAACCGATCGTGATGTTTCTTTTTTTTATTTGAAAGAGGATGCTTCTCGTGTGGTCACATATAATTTTGAACAAAATTTGTTAGTACTGACGAGTACTTAGTTTTTTAGTTATCTTTAATAATGCGTATTTAATTGAAATCGAATACATTGATGTCCTCATTTTTATTATTTTTATTGAAGTTGGTTTTACAATTTTTTTATTTTACAACTTGTGTTATTTCTAGTCGCCATGTACGAGTATATACTTATTTAGTGTCGTATTATTTAAATGAAGTGACTAAGGAACAAGTAGTCCACCTGATGGTAAGTTGGCTTCTGTAGGCCATGGGCATCTGCAACTAACATGAAGCAAAGATAAGAACAGCACAGTTGCAGGAATAGATCGTAATATAAAGTAGTGAAAGTCTAGAAATATAAATATAATGGCACGGGAATAAGTTATAGAATATATTGTATTCTCCGTCCCACGTATATGGGGAATGTTGGACATAGTTACCAAGCTCCACAAGTGGGTTAACAACTCCACTTATTGTTTGTGTTTTGGGCGACTCCCATTAGACGGAGTGATGACCTGATGAATATGCAGGGAGTCGATGGATGCACTGACTTAGCTTAAGAAAAGCCTATTCACCCTTGCCTTGAAGACACCTATATTATAATCGGATGGAAACACAGATACTGGCAAATTATTCTACTTCTTTGCTGTACGCAATATGAACAACGAATCAAACTGTTTGATTCGAATGTGTGGTATGTCGACAACAAAAACGTGGAACTGGTACGATGATGGAACGGATCGGGAGGAATTAAGTCATACAATTCCTAGGCATACACTCCGAAATGTATCTCGTGAAACGCAGTAATGTGTTCTCTGCGCCTGTGCGCGACTGGTAATATTGATTGTAACAATAAATTTAACTTAGTCCATTAATAAATTATTTCAAGTATTGGGTAAAAAAACAACGAGTCCGAATGTACTTGATATGCTAAGTAATTAAATCTAAGCCGTAAACCAGCGTCGTAAAGCTCCAAATCGTAATTTGTGTCTTCGTTGATTAAGCGCAAATTGTTTTACATTTCAATGGTTTCCGTTCCATTAGCTTCCGTTCATTACGTGTTGTTGAGAAATAGTTTGCAAATTTAATAGTTTTATTAGGTAGGTAACCAATTTTTTATCTACGCTTAGCTTTATAAAGAGGATCGAATAACTTATAGAACAATACGCAGACATGCGGGCCACTACCACTTATTATAATATTATGCGGATGGGTACTTCCCTTATTTTTTTTTAAATTTCTTTTAGTAAGCGAATATTTAAGTTTTAGTCGAATTTCTGTAATTAATTTTCAATAGCATATTGTCTTGTCATGGTTTAAATGTGTAGTGTTTGCGTAAATATAAGAAACCATTTGTCATTGTTTCACATTTATATGCGTATTTTTTTTAAATTAATATAATATTCTCTTAAGAGGATAGAGTAAGTCAGCTCAAATTCTAATTTCGCCCCCACTTGCCCGCGCGTCGTATGCTATGTACCGACATGTTTGTAATCACTAATACTGTAAGTAGAAAAGTCGTTCGACACTTATTTCATTAGGTTTATCATATTAATGCCTGTTTCTTAACGCCAAGCCAGCCACTTCTTATTTTTATCACGGTTATTTCCCATTTTAATTTTTCGTCGTACCGTTGCGTAATGTATATTCTGATCGTAAGCGACACAACCTCCCCGTCCAAAGGCCGAGGCGAAGTGACTTTCAGTTTATACAAAGGTACTCTGTGGAAGTGACCGTGCTGCAGGCACGCTTCAAAAGGCCAATAGTTTAGGTAATTTCATTTTACAGTAAAAATAATGGTATTTTAAAAAAAGTAAATAACATAAGCACTGCTTTATAGTTAGTTCAGTTAGTATGCAAAGTTTCATGATCTTATTTAAAGTATTTTATGAATAACAGCGGTTTATTGTTTATTTTGGAGGTAACTTTGGATTTTTTTTCTATCGAGAAAATTTACGAAATCGTGTTTTCGTCTAACATAATCCTTAACATTAATCCTCAACTTTACCATATATTTATTTCAACATTAATGCTGCAATATTTTCGGCATAACAAAGGATCTTGCTAAGCCATTTGACATTATATTTCCCCTTAAAGAAGTTACGTACGTAGTTTTACGTTTTAAGCTTTTAAATACCTATATAAATTGCAAAAAGTCCAACCTGGAACAATTATTTGTAAATTAGATAATACTTTTCCAAACGGTTAACGACGACGCCACCGAGCTTTTTAATTTTATAAAGTATCAAAACTTTGGTGTCCATTTTGTCTCGTAGTGGCCTTTGTTCATCAAGAACAGCTATTATGCATAATATAAGACGTCTATATTTATGGCCGTTAATTACTGTGTAATTAAAAAACCTGAGAGCCGTGGTAGCTCAGATGGTTAGCGCTCGCTGTAAATTTCAAAGTACGCGAGAAATACGGGTTCGATCCCCGCCGGCACCATTGAAATCGTTAGTTGCAATTTAAAGTGCTGCTTTACCACGCGCTCGGCGTTGAAGGAAAACATTGTGAGGAAACCTGCATGTGTGAGAAATAAGAAAAAAATATTTCGAAGACATGTGAAGTTCGCCAACACGCATTGAGGCAGCGCGGCGGACAATTACTTGCCGTAAAACCATCTTAGAAATGAGCGGAGGCCTGTGTCTAAGAGTGGAACATATTATAGGTTATAAGTTTAAAAACTTAAAACAAAATATTGTTTTATTTACTATTACAGCCTATTAAAGTTCACCGGTGGAGATGAGACCTACCCCATAGATTGTCATATAGGGGGATATTTGCCATAGTTGCCACGCTTGGCAAGCGGATTTTTTTATTTATTTCTAAGAAATAAACTAGAATCTATTTCTTTTAAAATAGGTTAATGTAAAATAAGTACGGTGTAGTGGTGATGTAAGAATACCCACCAGCCCATATCTTCCTGTGGGTGTCGTAAGAGGCGACGTGGACACTGAGGCAGAAGATGGGCAAGGAGCATCTTCCTGATAGACTCGGAACGATAAAAAACTGCGGTTAACAACCCCCTCGCCAAGCGTGTCTACTATGACAAAGTCCCCCCTGTGAGGCTATCCGTGCGGGGGGGCTATGTTCAGCAGCGGACTTTTATATGCTGTGACGATGATGATGATGATGAATGTAAATGAGGAGGTAAAAGAGGTTGCGAGTATGTCAATTGTTGGTTTAGATGTATTTTAAACGGTACGGCAATGGTTATTGTTTAGACTAATGCGATGCCAATAACAATTATTTGTCTAAATAATCGGCTATTATGATTGACAAAATAGAAAAAGTATAAAAGGATTTGAATACCGGTTCAAATTTACTGTTTCTATCATTTAGTTAACTCTAGTCTATCAGTCAGTTATGCGAGCAACTTTGTGCGATCTCCGCCGCTATCACTAAAACTGGTGACGATTTATCACACGCTGTGGAGGCAGTCCATTTTAAAGTTTTGTCCATGAAGTGACAAGTCTGTTATTTGTTTGCAATAATTGATTTATGCACATCAAAAAGTTTCAAGAATAATGATGGCACAAATTTACTATAGAAATAAATGTGAAATAGATTTTTTTCCATTCAATATAGATTATAAATAATACACAATGAAAGACATTCTCATATAAATATTATAATTAAGTAAAAAACCGAGCGGAAACAGCCAGAATATGTGTTTTGAAAAAAGAACAATTTACTACATGTGTTAAGAGTACCATAAAATACTACGTATTTATAATAAGTAATAACTAATAACCCTTTTTATAAAATATTTCTTTAAATTTTTGAATACAGTCACAAGTAGTATATTTTGATATACCTAATTTACGTATAACAACCAGAATATGTGTTTTGAAAAAGAACAATTTACTATGTGTGTTGAGTAGGTACTATAAAATACTACGTATTTATAATAAGTAATAACCCTTTTTATAAAAGTTTTCGAATACAGTCAAAATAGTATATTTTGATATGACCTAATTTACGTTTGGGAGATCGTTTAGAGTCTAAACTTTAGACTGTATTCACTGAATCTCACCATTGCGTCACAGTCAGGATTTTTGGTTGCGTGTCCGGCCAAATTAGACGGTGTCCGGCTTTTATTAGGCTTTTTAAATTTGACCATTTCTTTACAATTTTTCATATAATTACATACATACTATTGCAATTATCGAAATTAATATCGTAATGAATATTGAACAATTTATAATAATGAAGACTGATTCATTTAATTGTTGTTATTTCGTTAGAACTTAAGAAGATTTTACGGTAAATGATAAAAAGCATTGTTTTACTTTAAAAAAATGTCTTTTATAATAAGACAAAAAATAAGTGTGTCCGGCCTTTGTACCAAAATGTGCGGCTAAGCTCGCTTGTCTGTCCGGCTTTTCGGTTTTAAGACCTGGCAATCCTAATTGCGACGAACGTTGAATTAATTTGGATCTACTTTCCATTATACGTAACAATCTTATTTAGTACCCTTTCATTAGAGTCGATTTAACAAAGCAGGTTCGCTGGTATCATTCAATAGGGGAGTTGGAACTTCATTATTTTTCCAATACGAGACAAATGAATGAACTTTTTATTAGATCCGAATGGAGAAGACTGTTATTTTTTCTGACTTGGTTTAAGTTGAATCCTCCATACTAACTGTGAATTCGTCATTGCCACGTTTAGTCTCCGGTTGTCCGTTGGATTTATGAGGTCGATATTTCCATTTCCAGATCTCGGATTTCATATTTGAAAATATTACTTATATATTTTTATAATTAAATTTTTGTTAAGAAAAACAATTGATACAAATAATAGGAAAACGTATCAAAAACAACTCAAAGCATTTCTTAAACAAAAGTATAATTTTTTTAAATAAATTTTTAAAATTAAGTAAAGAACTGGTCAGTATATAGTATGCACCAACGTTATGTCGCCTCTACACGTTGGCCAACACAGTGGCGAATGTAGTGGCGAATATATTGGCCGAGAGTTGGTGACGGCGTCCACACGTTGGAAGGTCGTTCAGTTTACTTCGGTTCGGGCCAATGTGCGGACGAATTTATTTTATTTTAGACGACGGCTCCGTGGCGCAGTGGCTTGGCAATGAGTGGCTGTGCCAGGGGTCGCGGGTTCGAATCCCGCACGGAACAAGTATTTGTATATCCTACAAATAATTGTTTCGGGTCTGTATGTGTGTCCTTGTGCAATTTATGTTTGTATCATATCTCCGATACAGGAGAAAATCCAAGTGTAGGGGGGTAACGTTTTTATAAAATAATTATAAAAGAATAGTGAATATTAATGGGGCTGTAAATAGATATACGATATACGATTAGCTTTATTTATTCTTTACATGCATCAGAAACTGGAATAAATACCATTAATTAGAACTTAACTTATTTTAAAGTTATAGGAGTTATAACAGATTAGTCTATGTTTTAAAATTGGGTTTTGTTTTTAAAGTTTAGCAAAACATGTACTTGCTTTTCTATCAGACATTCGATGTATATAAAAAACACCCTATAATTTATTTGGTTATTTAATTATTTTTGAGAAAGACAAAAACAATAGCAATAAATATAATTAACACTGACTTAATAGTAGGTACTAATTATAACTTAGAACATAAATGAAAAAGTCATTACAAGGAAAGTGGCTCAGGAGCATGCTTTGCGGCATTCTTTGGAGGAGGATGTTCAGTAGTGGACTCGTGAAGAGCCGTAATGATGATGATGATTCGAAAACTTGCACGATTAAATTATAAGAAATCGACGCTTTTTTATATAGGATAGGGTGACAAACGAGCACACAGTTCACCTGATGGTAAGTGGTTGCTGTGGCCCACAGACATCTACATCTATCCAATCAAAATGCAGATGCGTTGTCACCCGTGAGGACTAAGATGAAATGCCTCGTTTCCTTTAAAAAGTGTCTCTGGTTCTCTACACTCACTATACGTAACACAGCATCATTAAGCTACTATTTTACATTGATATTCTGTGAGAGCGTGGTCCTTCCTCGGTCGAACCGACCCATTCGTGCTACAACTATACTTCTAATATAACTGCATGGTTCTACCACGTATAAATGACGTGCTTCATTTTTTTTCATTTTAAAATTGTTCTCGTAATAATCTGATTGTAAATAAATGTTCATTATTTTTTTTATAAATAGCTTATCGATTAAAACAAATGTTTAAAAATAATTAAATCGCGCTAATTAAAGTATTAGGAATGTTTAAAGTTGAAATTGGCACTAAAAGGCTGGTAATTGGGTCATCCACCCCACAAAGCGTGTATATAAAATTTTAATCAAATGCGTGTAATCAGGAGCTTGTAGCAAACTAAACGCGCGGCCAACGTGTGGACGCGGCGACCAAACTCTGCCAACAATACTTTGATCTTTTGTAAAAAACCGACACCACACGGATCTCGCGCCAACCTGCGGGCCATCGTTCCAATACATACCCATGAAGCCCAAACACCCCGTCTACACGTTGGCCAATGCTATTGGCCACTACATTCGCCACTGTGTTGGCCAACGTGTAGAGGCGCCGTTACGCTAAATCCAAAATGAAATACGTGTCCTTGACGTCATGAAAAGATTCGTTTGAATTACATATAGGTATGTGCTTCAACTTTTTAAAGTAGATACTACTTGTATCATGTATGTTCCGGTCATTCGTAAATACATTATTTTTAACTGTGAGTTTCAAAACATACGTAGGTACTTAAATTCCCATGGAAATATTATATCAAAAAAAAAAATAGGTGGTAGGTAGATATAATTAATGATCAAACTAATTTACCAAGTGAAGTTCATTCTAGTGATTTATGTTAACTTATTTGTATACTTAATAGGTAAAAGTTTATTTGGGTTTACCTATCACGCCATTCGGTTATGACTGATACTAAATAGAATGCTAGTGAATTTGTTGCTATCTACAATGGAATAATACCTACCTACCCTCAAAAATAGGAATTATTAATAATTATTAAATTGTCCCGATTAATAAATAATAAAGAACGGTCGAAATTTAGAATCGTTTGGCAGGAATTTGGAGGAGTAAGGTGTTTTATTTATAGTGGTTTGGTCCCCGATTATAATACCACTCACATTAAAAGGTAATGCAACGTTCTTGAGAAAAATCAAAAAGAAAATCTCATAGAACTAACCTCAAAATGTATTAAGGGGATAGGAGGTGGTGGAGAGGGAGGCGGGGGAATTGTAGAGTCGCACCCCCCCACTTCCACATCCTGCCGGACATGATTAGTTTTTTTTTATAAATTTTTAAAAATCTAATTTTGAGGTTATGTTATTGCAATGTTATTGACTATCAACCTGATTTATGAGGGGAGAGAGTTGGGAGAGGGAAGAACCACGTAGCGCAGTCGAGGGAAGACCGGTCACGGGAGCCCTACTTACGAGTGGTTTACAAAAAAATAACCACGAAGGGAATGGCGGGGTTTATTCACTCGCTTCGCTCGCTCACTCGAGCCTACCATCCCCTTCTAACCTAATCTGTCCGAATCGGGGTGCCTTATGTCCCGAGCTCGCTTCGCTCGCTCTTGCACCCAACAAAACACCAATATATTAGCTTTTATAATTACTTTAAATTATAAACATAATATATTATACAATAACAAGCACACTACAACTCGCACAGGTGCCTGCGATTTGCTTTCACAGTACCTACTATCGTATAATTTTTTCTCAGGAGGGCTAGAACCCAGAGCCGTAGTCAGTTAATAATAAAAAAATGTATCATTTTTCATACTTTACGCATTTACGGTTATAATAGTTTTTATTTATTTTTTCGATAACGGTGCATTACTTTTTAATGTGAGTGGTATTATTATAATCGGGGACCAAACCTACACCGAGAAACACTTTACTCCCCCAAAATCCTGCCAAACGGTTCCAAATCCAACCCCTATTTATTAATCTGTGATTTAAGTAATGTCAAACAAAATCTAAAAATTTTAAAGAATTATTTGTTCAGATGATTAGCGTCCAGTGTGATGACGTGAGGCATATAAGAGCAGCGCAAGGTGAGTTGACCAATTATGCTGTATTACAACTAAATTACACGTCCGTATAGCCACTGTTTGTCTAATATGTCTTTATTGTACTGTGGTCTAATAGCGAACAAATTAAAACACTGCCTACGCGAACGTACATTGTTTATACCGCGATCCTCAGAATAGCGTATCTAAATGCAGTTTTATTTGTAAATTGAATGTCCATTCTATGTGTACGTGCCTATCGTTTATATTTATATTTTCATGAATACAGGCACTTGCCTATGTTGTATATAAGCAATAGAGCGGTGCGTCATGCCAAGTTTGGCTAGTGTGTTTGTGTTTTAAAGCAAAATGAAGATTACCTTAAGGTCGCCTGTTCATCAGGATCGTTACCACTCGCGGCGTGAATTGCGCATTAATTTATCCCTTATAGAAACAGAAAGAGGGCACACAAGAAACACCAGCCGACGCGGCGGCGCGCGGCGGAATCGCGGGGCCTCGACCTTGGCCGTCAAACCAGCGCATGCGTCCCGCGTCGCCCCCGTCGCTGCTCTGCCAATTATGTCATTATGTGTATGTTTTCTGCTGCTGTTGTGTTGCCAAACACAGTCTCGGTCTACTGAAGATGGATCCTGATTTCTAACATTTGTTTGTTCCTGGTACCTATTTTATATAGGTAACCTCTAAACTATGAGCTCCGAATGCAAGGCAGTTAGTTGTGGTTAATGACAATAAAATGCCGCTATGGACTATCGTGGCGTACACCAAAGATTTAACACAGTAAACGTAGATTCGAGTTTACTAGATATATTAGATAAGTACATAACTATTTTAGGTACCTACGTCATTCACTTACGTAGTCATTCGTATCATGTGTTTCAAAACAACAGCTTTCAATAAAAACCTAAAACGCTAAAACCAACTTTAAAGAAATTCATGACAAGTTTACTAACAAATATTATTTTTCTAATTAGTTGATATTTAGATTGACTTACCATTCGGCAGATAAATGTTTAATTTTTATAAATATTTACGATTTAGGTAGGTATGTAGTAACAGAGTCATTATACCTATTATGTTTTTAATTCTTTTATTTTTTCGCAAAACATCAGCGCAAAAAGTTCATCACCATCGTCATCATCAATCTCCATTACCAGCGACGCAAAATGTTCATAATATTGTCACATTCAAATAATGACAATATATACAACAAAAAATTAAATAACAAGCTGTTAAAAATTTTACTTTGGAAAATAAAGTACTTGTACCTAGTACTACTACGTAGTACCTACTATTATTTATTCTGTGGTACTACTTACTTTTCATTTTCATTTATTATGTTGTGCTAATACTATAGTTGTGGAGTCTACACGTAATGAATTCTACTAATAATGCTAACATCACGATCACGCGTCAACTTTAGGTTACGTAATCACATCGTTGATATACCTACCTGTAGGAATCAGGTAAATTATGTTATGCGCTCATGTGAAAAAAGTAGATGTAAGTAATGAAAACTTATAAAACATTTTGGAAAGTATTTCTTGTGAAGAATCATTATAGGTATGTAGGTAGGTATAAGAAGATAAGGATACGGTGATATATAATAAACGAAGCAAATAGGTACTTGTATTTAAAAATAATGTCCTATTTTTATTCTCAATAACACTTAAAATAAGATTGAAGATTATATTTTATAAATGTATTTTAAGTTTTATAGTTATGAAAACAGAAAGTACCTCTTTTTTGATAGATTTCAGTAGTAGTGCCATCTATTAATATCTTTATAGACTCTAACAATTTATAGTTGTTGAACACTGGTAGGGACGCTTAGACACCTTTGTCATTAAAAACTTATAGGTAATGGCGCTAGATGGCGTGTTGTTATAATGTTCATTTTGTTTTAGGAAAGACAAAAGAGTAGGAGTGTAGAAGTACCTAAGGAGTACAGACTGTGTACCTAAAAGTGTCCATAAAAACCATTAACCCGTTAGCTCTGACAGCGCGCGACTTGTTATACTACCGTTCCCTCTGGACCTTAATGGCGGGAAAATTTCTAGGTTAGGAAATTTTTTGCAATATTGCAAATTTTGCTATATTTTCACTTTGAGACAATATTTATGGATAAAACTTACAGGAAGTCTTGTTGAATGTATAAACTATCGAATAAAATTATTTTTGGTTGCTAGAAATTGTAATAAAGTATATAAATTACACTGTATAGCATAATAGTAGTATAAACTTCAATTTTAGTGACAAAATTACTACTAATTTGAATTCTACACCTTTGTTTTTGGAGAAATTTATATGAAATTGTTTGGAAATATGTATATTTTATGTTTTATGTGTTTCCATTCGTTACTCATACCAAAATATTAAAATATTAAAAAATTAAAAAAAAAAAATAATAATATATTATCTGTATGACATTTCGAACAATATTTCTAAAATATGTTTGTGTGAATTTGAAATAAATACAACGTCATGTTATTTCAAAATATGTAGGAAAACTATTTTTACTTACATTTTACACTAAAAATAAATGAGAATTTGAAAAATAACACATTTATAACCCGCCCGCCAAAGCGGGCCTTTCGGAATTTGAAGTACTTTTGGCAATTTAATTAAATAAGGGTACGCGCCACTATGACTACGGGGTAAATTTTAAAGAACGCACCGAAAAATATTAGTGTGTTAGACGACTTTTTCGAGGTTATATTTAAGTACCAAATAAAATTATTTTAGATTTTAGAGCTACTGAGCAGTTTATCATCACACTTAAACCGTCGACAACTGCTAAGTTCATTTCATCCCAGTAGCTACTCCAGCGCTGTTGTGGAGAGTTTTTGATAGTTTTTGAACTGTTATTTACTGCTTACAGATGGCCTCTTTTTCAACTGTTCTGCTATGTGAGTTGGTACTCCTTACTTCTACACTCCATACAAAAGAGGTTGAAATTCACTGGATACTATGTGGGTGGATATGTGGCCACCGCACCGTTCTCATGAAATGAATGCCTTGTAGTTAACTTCAGAATTAAAAATAAAGAATGGTAAGTAGTAATCTCTTCAAACAAAAATAATACTTTATTAGTTTATTGTGGTTTAAGAAATTTATTTCTTATAAGAATAGAACATTCATTTGTCTGAGAAACACGGGATTGACTTAAAATAGATAAATATATATGTTAACATCGAACCAAGTGCTGGAGCGACATTATTTGATCATTGAATATTCATAATTGTAAGAATGTTGACAATTACATTTCAAATTCAAACTAACATAAAATATAATATAAAATAAATATATGATTAAATAAAAAACAATTACATCAACAGCAAACAATTCAAAACATTGCACATTTTATAATATAATTGTAACATCGAGTGGCAAATTCCTATAGTCTTATTACCTACGCGTGTCGAAAATCGAAGCACATCTATTGCTGTCGTAAATTTCTATCAATGCATATAACCAGTAGTTAAGTTAACGTAAGTTTAAAATGTAAAGATTTATTTAGTTGCGCATGCTTTAGACAATCTTATTTAGAATAGATTATACTGAATTTAAAACTTTATTATTGAATCTGTATAGTTAAGAGTTATTAGATTGCGTACATAGTTTAGAATAAAATTATTTATGTACTTAGATTATAAGGTAAATTATATTCATATTGTATAAAAATTATAAATTTATTAGAATTACAAAAATGGAATATAATATAGGTAATTATGTAATATTATTAATTTCCAATAAGAGAAATTATAAAATTACGTTATATTATATCATTACTTTTAGATTTTAATATATTATTATGTTGTATGAATTATTTATTGTATTTTAAATTTTCTTGAGTGTAAAGTTAAACATTAATACATATGTTGCACAGTTTCAAATTATCATAATTGACTAGGTTATATTGTTATATAGGTATAGGTATTACATTGAATATTCTGACATATTATTAATCTTAATATATATATAAATTACGTGTCACGTTGTTTGTCCGCGATGGATGCCTAAACTACTTAATCGATTTTAATCAAATTTGCACACCGTGTGTAGCTTAGTCCAACATGAGAGATAGGGTAGTTTTTTTTTGCAAATAAGTGACCTACAAGTTTTTTTTCCGAATTTAAGGGTTTTTAATAGGACATGACAAAGGGTCGTCGAAAAGGGCAGAACAACGTCTGCCTGGCAAGCTAGTGTAATATATAAAAGTTTGGATCATACATTTTCACACACATATACACATATATATATATATATATATATATATATATATATATATATATATATATATATATATATATATATATATAAAGAGAGAGAGAAACATACATACATACATACACATGCATATATATATTCACACATAAATTTAAATTTTTATTTATTTATCTACCTAACTGCTGTATGTCGAATGTGGATGTAAGATATACTTTCTATAATATGAACAATAATTAATAACATTTTATGTTAATTTCCACATTGGATATATTAGATCTGTTACGTAATATTAATTATATATTTTAATATACTGGATATCTTACCCGATGAATATAATATGTATACGTACGTTACCTGGGAATTTAATATTTTTGTTTCTTTCTTGTATATGGAACTAGGACGCTGTCCTGTGGTACTCGAAAGATTACACCAATACGTAGTACAATAAGTTAATTTGGTTTTAGATGCAGTACTTTTGTTTTGTACTTCGTACGCCTATATCCAAAAAATTTAAACCTACTCTGCTTTTGATTCTACTTTTAACTGTTTTTAAATAATGCAATTAATAGTAACAAAAAAAAAAAAACTGGTTGATTAGCCAAATGTGTCAGTAAATTAGTTCTTTTATTAATATTCGAGATAGTACCTATGTTACTTTAACATTATATCGCGATTGACTAAAACAACTGCTATGACAAAAAGAGTTCAGTTATCTTGCAGTTCTATCATCACTAATAATTTAACACAAATTCAGTTTTCATGCATAGGTACCCTGAATTGATCATCATTAAGTTCAGCCCGCTAGTACAATCATCATTAAAAAAGTGATTGTAATTTATATTCCCATATTCAAAAGGACCGCGCTTTGTGGCACTCCGTGAGGGAGGCCAATGTTCAGCAGTGGACTTGTGAAGTGCTGTAATGATGATGATGATATTCAAAAAGAAAATTGTATGAAACTATTTTTACGGATTTTATCGGGCTTAATGTAACTGATTTGTTAATTCTCGACGGTTCAAAAGTAGTTTATTAAGTATCGGCGAAGTTCAATGTTTTATGGGTAGGTACATCTTTTATCGGTTTCAAACAATTTTGAAAATGTTCTTCAATGGTCAAAATAAAACGAACATTATTTTAAAGTTAAAATTTGACAACTATTTTAGTCGGGGAAATTAGATTTTCTTGCAAGAAGCCTGCATTTACTATCCCGCTGCCTGTTTCAATGATACGATGCTGATGATTTTCTTCTATTTTTGGTTGATTATCTTCCGATTTCGATCTAAAATAAAAATAAATTGTGATTATATTTGGTTAAGAAAGCATTATCGAACATTCCTTAAAATGTATCCTCGATTACAAATCAAAATGCAGATGCGTTGCCACCCGTGAGGACTAAGATGGAATACCTCGTTTCCAGTAAAAAGGATCTCCAGTTCTCTACACTCAACATACGAAACACAGTAGCATCAAGCTACTATTTGACGCTGGTATTCTGTGAGAGCGTGGTCCTTCCCCGGTCGAGCAGACCCATTTGTGCTACAACTACTACTAATATAACTGCAACATGGATCTACCAAGTATAAAATTTATTTATTTAATATTAAGATTAAAATTTATTTATTATTGAATTTAAAGTTAATTATCACAAGGTCCAAATTTGTGTAACATATTTGTTCTAGACTCAAATTTCTAAACTGTAGAGTTTGAGTTGAAACGCGAGATTATTTTGAATATCGATCTTATAGCTTGTTTTTATACTACTACCTCAAGGCATGTAGTAAATTCCTAATTCACGGGCGACTTTTACTTACCTCTTTTTAAAGCACAAAGATATCAAATTGTTCACAGGAAGTTCGACCAATACCAAAATAATAAGGGAGGCCAAGCAACCCCAGACTATAACGCCAGCCGTCTGAATAAGCTGAAAGAAAATTATAAAAAATATACTTAAAAAGGACCTTCGTGAAAATTAGGTTTTCCGGTAATAAGAGAGCTTAAGTTTTTATGAATATGTTTATTTTGGGTCTTAATAAAACGCTTTAGTCAAATACCTACATCCAACATAATTTTTTTTATAGGATAGGGTGACAAACGAGTACACAGTCAACCTGATGGTAAGTGGTTACTGTGGCCCATAGACATTTACATCCATACTCGATTACGAATCGAAATGCAAATGCGTTGTCATCCGTGAGGACGAAGATGAAATGCCCCGTTTCCAGTAAAAGGAGTCTCCGGTTCTCTACACTCACCATACGAAACACAGCAGCATTAAGCTGCTATTTTACGCTGGTATTCAGGGAAAGCGTGGCCCTTCCCCGGTCGAGCCGACCCATTCGTGCTACAACTATACTACTATAACGATATAACGAAACTGAAGGGAATTCGAAAATATTCGTTTTACCAAGAAATTTGTTATACTTAATGATTTTGTTATATGGAGGTTGTATAGATGTGGAGGAGGTGGATGTGGTATAGATGTGGAGATGTAGAAGTGGGACTACAATTCTTTTTAACAAAGTAAAAAAACTTTCTTATTAACCTCAACATTACGTAAATATTCATCTACTCACCCTATTAAACCGAAGAATTTCCATTAATAAATGAAAATACAGTATTTTTGTTTTTAGCAATAAACAAATATCTTCCTAAGAATTTAACGTGTCTGAACCTGTCAAGACATGATTTGTGGAATAATTAATAGTGTTACGTCAAGGTTCTATGTTGAATAAATTTGTTAAATAGAGGTCAATAATACCTTCTACCTATATTTTGCAACGTTTAAAAATTCGTTATAAAAGGGTTTTAGATAAATGTATTCGCAATGTAGAGGTATATATTGCATTAGCTCTTACGGGTAGTTCTAGGGGATTTCAAAAAATCGTTAAATCGAGGAATTCGTTATATTGAGGCTCGTTACATTAAGCTTACACTGTATGACTGTAGCATGTTTCTACCACGTATAAATAAATATCCACCCTACTTTACGAACGGCAATAAAACAACAAATTTAGTAGGCATCTTTGACCTTGTCACTTCGCAGGGTCTTGTCCTTGTCACCTTGTCATTTCGACAGATTTTAATTAATTAATTAATTTTATTAAATTTTTTTGTTTTTATTTTTTGTAAATATCAGTGCCATAGGCTTCTACTTCGTTCACAAAGGTCATCCAGTATATATGAATTATATATTATGTAACGCTAAAACACTACATCTTAAAAATCAACAACAAACAGAATACCCAACAATAAAAAATACGTACAAAGAAGAAGATATCAGCATGCTGAGAGACCCTGGTGCTGAAGACATTGCGAGTAATGATGATTGCGTGTGTGAGGTACAAGCCGTAGCTGAGTCGACTCAGTGGGACCCAAGGGTACCAACTGAGAAAGCTTTTTAACAGGGCTGAAAAATTATTATTAATGTAACAACTTTAAACACCGCACTTATGGGCACATCTCTCCCCAAATTCAGAGAAGATGAAAGAGGAGATGGGTTAGCATCGTTTCGGTGTAATAAGCGGAGATTATTTTACTGGGTTCTTATCAAGTCACTTTTTTGTTTATCTGTTGTTCCGGGTGAAATTTAGTCATTGATTTTGACACTATCTTCCCGATGAGCTGAAAACTTGAAATTTTGAATATGGCTCTAATTCGGATGACGAACCAAGAATATGTAAGTGGGAATATGGAATATCTTTATTTGTTTATTAAATATTATACTCTCATGACCAAAAAAACTTTATTGTAGGATATCTTAACCCAAGAGTTGCACTTAGCACATCTGTCGTACACTAACAGCCAAACTTAGAAGGAGTGAGAAATGTTTCGTCTAAAGTAATTGATATAAGTGTAGTCTAATTAAATTTGCGTTCAAGTGCATGTTTGTTACCGTTCCTATACTGCCTAATGTGTTGTAAAAATCAATTCTTTCCACTAGATAATAGTCAAATCTTACATATCTGAACTTATAACGCTAAGTCGCCAGCAGAGTTCCGGTTAAAAGGATATTTTGCTTAAAGGCTTGTACATTTCATTTAATGGAAGGACGATATTTGTAGTTCTAAACATTAATACAATACACACATTTCTGTTATAACGCGATTTGTTTATGAAATGGAAGCCGCTTTGTCGCATTCATGCAGGATGTATTATGTAATTACGTAAAAGAATTAAAGTTAAAGCTACAGCCTATTTACGTGCTACAGCTGGGCACAGACCTTCTCTCATTTCTGAGAGGGAAATGTCCGCCGTTTTATGGCAAGGAAATGTTTGCCGAGCTGCCCAAATGCGTGTTGGCGAACTTCGCATGTCCTTCGGAATATTTTTTTCTTATTTCTAAGACATTCAGATTTCCTCACGATGTTTTCCTTCACCGCCGAGCACGTGATAAATCACCACTTAAAATTGCAATTAAAAATTTCGTTGGTGCCGGCGGGAATACTTCACTTTGGTAATTTCAGATAAACTGAGCACCACAATCATTATAAAAAATCGAATCTTGTACGTATTTGTTTACTTACGCACGTGTCCCAAACAGCAGCACAGAACCAACAATGCGGCACTGCTGGTCCACAAAGGGCGTTCGATCGCGGCGTAGATTGCAGCCCCTATGGGCCCATAGTCGCGCCATACGAATGTAGCGCCATAAATCATAACAGCCAACATCATGACAATACCGAAACAAGCGCCCAGCACGGAATATTTCTGAAGTTGGAGAAGAAAAATCAATAATTTAAAGAAATAATTTAGATTTAGAAGAATCAGGGTCAATAATTCAAAGAAATATAATTTTTTTTGTGGTGGAGTATATAGCTATATTGTGGTTGTAACACCAATGGATCGTCTCAACCGGGGAAGGACCACGCTTTATACCGAATACCGGCATAAAATAACAGCTCAATGGTGGTGAGTTTTGCTTGGTGAGTTTGGAGAACCGGAGACCCTTTTAACTGGAAACGAGGCAGTCCATCTAATTCCTTAGGGGTGGCAACGCATCCGCATTTTGATTCTTAATCGAAGATATATGTAGATCCCTATGGGCTACATCTTCTTACCATGGTGCACTGTTTGCTCTTTTGTCACTCCTATTCTATAAAAAGAAAATGCAAGCTTAAAAGTACGTATTGGAGTCGTAAACGCTCTCATTAAAAATTCATAAGCAAAGCGAGTTCGATCCTTGTCAGTTCTAATAAAATGATCAATTAATAATGGAGCTCAGCAGTGAAGAAAAATTTTGTGAAGAATTCTGCTTGCCAGGATTAAAAATATTTCAACTTTCACTAAGGTAACGCTTGGGTACCGAGTTGCTCGCTATGCAATAGGCTTGTCCTTTAGGTACTTTCAAATATTTTGGTAGTTTAGTTTAAAAATCCCCACTATGGACTATTTACAATGTTAAAAGCATTTTTTACCTTATTATCTACGTGACTTTGTCAAAAAAAAAAAGGATCAAAATTATTGAGCATTACCATGTATATATTCTTTGGCATTACTTAATAATTAGCCTATGTTCGGCAGTGAACAGTAATAAATTTACTTTATTTTACTTTCCTAGTACTACTTGACTTTGTAAAACAGTATCAAAGGGGAATATTTACCTGAATATTCTTTACTTTATCATACATCCACTATGAGACATTAATCTAGAAACTACAGACAAATATAAGGGCCGTGGTAGCTAAGATAGTTAACGCTCGCTGTAAATATAACAGAACGCGAGTAACCCGGGTTCGATCCCCGCCGGCACCAATGAAATGGCTAATTGCAATTTTAAGTGCTGATTTACCACGTGCTCGGTGGTGAAGGAAAACATCGTGAGGAACCCTGCATGTCTGAGAAATAAGGAAAAAATATTTCGAACTTATGTGAAGTTCGCCCTAAAGCCCTCTCAGAAATGAGGGGAAGCCTGTGCCCAGCAGTGGGACGTATATAGGCTGCCATTTTACTTTAGTTTTACAGGTATATAGTGTCAAGTATGTTTAAACTTATTATTTCGTACTTTAGCAATAGAATGCAGAAAGTTATAATCAATGGTAAAAGTTCTTCCGGGTCATCAGTAATGGGTTACTCAGGACGCGATTTTCGGTTCATTTCTATTTCTAGTCTATATTAATGACTTACATTTCGTTGTAGGGGATAATTATTATATAGTTTTATTTGCTGATGATACTTTCCTTGATTTTTTAATTTACACGTCAATCATTTAAATGTGATGAAGGGAATAACGCTATATCAAAATTAGTGGATTGGTATAACGTAAATAAATTAACATTTAAACGGCAATAAAACTGAATATATAAAAATTACAACATCAAATGTAAAAAATCTGAATACCAATGTGTATTTAAAGAGGAAGAATTAAGCCCGTTGATTCCACTTTTTTAAATCACTCCCGATGTAATGCTTCGGTGGCGCCCCCATAATATATCTGAACTGGGTTAATCTAAGCTTAGCCGTTAGAGCTAAAAAGCAGTTTTACCCGCGCCCAAGTTATATCCAGACAGTCTCGACCCACGCTTTTTGTGAGATCACACAATACGGAGAGCTCAAGCTATCAAATTGAAGCTTTCTCGTATTTCGTAATGATAATTATGATAATGGTCGCAGATTTTTATTTTGACTTAGACTTTTCGAATATTGGAATCCACTCTTACATTATTTCTCTTCGCACTCCACTTCATTCATCCTTCTTCTTCTATAAATAATTTTCGTTTATAGCTGTACTACTGTCACCAGTACGTGGAACTCCTTTTCTCTACACATCCGCCGTGCTCCTTCTCCTTTCCTTTTACTCTTAAATCTAATCATAGCTTATATTACTTGGAACTCCTAATATTTCACCATAATACTTCCCGTTCTTTCTTATCTTTCTATACTACTTTCGTCATCTGTCATTATCTTGTGATTTTATTTATAATTTTTTAAATTTAACTATACCTAATCTACAGCACATGGAATAAAACTACTTTTATGGATTTTAATTGGTAGGTAATTGACTGAGGGTCCTTAAAGAAATGAGCTTACTCCTTCCTAAAAGGCCGGCAACGCACCTGCAATTCCCCTGGTGTTGCGGTTGTTCGTGGGCGGCGGTAGTCACCTAATCAGGTGAACCGTATGTTCGTTTGCCCCCTCTCCTATAAAATGAGATGTCAAAGCTACTGTTTCAGCTATAAGTGGACGGAAGGAAGCCTGCAGTTTGTGATCACACCCTAGGCGATCCTCGCCATTACATCAGATTTGATAGACCACAAATATATGTACTCGAGACAGAACATAGATTCTTACCAAGGATGATACGCGAGGCTATTAAAATTCAAAAACATCCTAATTTCAATAGAGAGGGAGGCTGGGTACCACCTCCTTCTCTATTGAATTTTATAAACCCAAATATACCACTGCAATATCTCAAGGCACAGTAAGCTCATTTTGCGTATATCTGAAAAAAAAGTAATTGAAAACTGAAGGTACTCCGGCTTAACTTTCACATCAGCACGTCAATTATCTCGGTACCGCCGTGACCATAGGTACTGTAAAGTACCCGAAACGTTGGGAATTAAAATCAAGTAAATTAAACGCGATAAAATCCGTATAAGTAGTTATATTCAAAAAAAGAACTCTTTATTTAAATTTAAGGATAGAATTTTCAAAAATTCTAAAACACGTGGTCTACCTCTTTGAAACAGCCTCTAAACCAGTAAGGGGTCGTTTTGAAAAATAGCTGAATCCGAATTAATTTATTTTATTTACACAGTACCTTTTTCGAGTAAACCGCCTCATAAAATTAAAGTTTTATACAAACTAGTAGATTTGAGCAGAGCAGCGCGCCATTTAGATATATATATATATATATATATAGCAATCTGTGTAGAAAGCCTGGGTTCCGCAGTGGTATTTAATAGGCTGTAACGATAACAGTTGATAATATGAGGCATATGAGGTGGAATATATAGTAGCATCGGAATCCTCAGCGTCGGATTAGTTCCAGTCACCAAATTTCACGAACGCACATCGCATCACAACTCACGATACCATCCTCACCATTTGGATGCTTGGCGGCCAACCACTGTGCGTTTTCTTCCTCGTACAACTTCTTTGAAGAATTGTTTACCACTGCCGATTTTTCCGGACCGACACGACTTAGGGAACTTCAAGACAAGAGCTTACTCTTTTCTGAAAAGCCGGCTACGCACCTGCAATTCCTCTGGTGTGTCGGTTGATCATGGGCAGCGGTAGTGACTTACCATCAGGTGAGCCGCATACTCGTTTGCCGCCTCTTCTTTAAAAAAAGTAGTTGCTTCCAAGCTGTTTTTTACATAAATATTAGAAGTACTTTATACAAACTGTGTTCTTACTGAATAATTTACTTTGAAAAAAAAGTCCCGCTGTGTTTCTTGGCGGTTCTTTCCAGGACAGAGGTTTTGACTGAACCGGTGGTAAAAGTAAAAATTAACTTACAATAAGAATTACTTGATATATTCAATAAAAAATATTCTATGCTATTCAATTTTAATACTCTTTTAATGAGATATTTAACACTTGCCTTAGAAATCCTCCTAATGTTGCCTTTGGCTTTATAGTTGTTAAAAATGAGGCCACTGAAGAAGCCGACGAGATACGAAGCGTAGCGGGTGTGACTTTTGATATAAGTCAAATGGTACTGCTTGAGACTCCGAGGATTTATTAGGAAGCTGGAAAGAATATTAAGTAATTAATGGTATAAATTATAATTCATTAAATAATGGTTCTCGAGTGGCAGCCTCGTACCGGTAGGCGTAGTGTAGGGTGACCCCCCACTAGATGGAGACAGTTACAATATATGTGTATAATGTAGACAGTACTAATACTGTATAATGTAGACAGTTACAATGCATCTAAAACCCTTAAAACTCCAATCAGTACACTAAAACACTTTTACACGTGGTAGAGCCACGCTGAAGCTATAATGGTTGTAGCATGACGCGTTGACTCCACCGGAGAAGGATCACGTTCTCACAGAATACCAGCGTAGAATGGCAGCTTAATGCTGCTGTGTTACGTATGATGAGTGTAGAGAATTGGAGACCCTTTTTACTAGAAACGAGACATTCCATCTTAGTCCTCGAGGGTGACAACGCATCTGCATTTTGATTCTTGATCGAGATTAAATCTGGATGTCTATGGGTTACAGCATCCCCTTACCAAGGTGGACCGTGTGCTCGTTTGTCATCTTTATGCTATAAAAAAGAACACTGTTCTTTACTGTAGGTACTTTACTTTTTTATTACCGGTAAAGATCAATTACGCACTTATTTCCACTAAATATATTGAGAAATTTACGTACATATTCCCGCGATGAATTAATCAATTTTGAAATTTCTGTTTTTCTCATGAGAAATTACGTAAATTTTGCAATTATGTAAATAGCTAGAATAAAGTAGTACCAATTGTGTTTTTAATTATCTAATTACTTACAGTGTTTGTGTACTGAAGAACAATGGGATAGCGGAAATATTGTGGACTGGATGTAACGCAACTATGTAACGCATAATTTACTATTTCATTTCCAAGCCGGTCCGCTACCCTCTCAGGTAGGTGACTCAATCAGATTTACTACGAATTTCAAATTTTCTCACTTCGGACTTTTTATAGTCTAAGTACATGGTAGAGCCATGCTGCAGCTATATTACGGTTGTAGTAGCACAAATGGGTCGGCTCGACCGATCAAGGATCACGCTCTCACAGAATACCAGCGTAAAATAGCAGCTTAATACTGCTGTGTTTCGTGTGGTAAGTGTAGAGATCCGGAGGCTCTTTTTTACTGGAAACGAGACATTCCATCTCAGTCCTCAGAGGTGACAACGCATCTGGGTTTTGATTCTAAATCGAGCATAAATGTAGATGTCTATGGGCCACAGCATCCACTTACCATCATGTGGACTGTGTGCTCGTTTGTTACCCTTATTCTATTAAAAAAAATCACAGCATCATCTACCGAGTACAAATTTTGCGATTTTCTGTTTGGCACTTGATTATATAATAATATGTATATTGTGAACGTGACTTATTTGTCCAAAAATAATATGGAAATTATTAACAACTTCCTTTTGAAGTAGTATATATATATATATATATATATATATATATATATATATATATATATAAATATAGAACACTACACTTCATTACCTGCCAGAAGAAGCCTATCTTCAGCAGTCGACTTTTAACAGACTGTAAGTAGTAGCAAGCAGAGTATTATTGACCAACAAATTATATTGTTAAACATAGGCCTTCTTCATCGATTGCCTCATAGGGGGATATTGACATATATAGTAAGCAGACGGAATGTTAACCGCAGCTTTATTATATTTCCCTCTGAGGCTGTAGGATTTCTAGTATAGTACGTGAGGGTAATACGGTCATTCGGTTAATATGGCCACTTTTTTATAACCCAAAAACTACAGCACCGTTTGCATAGAAGGCTATATGATACGATAGCTCTTCATCAGCCAATCAAATAATAAAGGGTCAAAAGGACGCAGCTTTATCAACGCCATTTTAACAGTTGATATTACAGTAAATATTTTAGCCGATTCTAGTACGGCGTAATGTAGTCAGTTTTTATTAAGTTAATTTTAGAAGCGTTCTTAATTATTTCCAAAGCTTATTAGCTATTTTTTTCTTAATATATTAGTTATAGTATACGGCTTTGTGTTTTTGTATCTATCCTCCTTCTAGTTCTGGTTTTATAGGGCAGCAAAGCTTAAGATGACCAGATATGGTTACCTGATGAGGGTAATAACACTCATGTGCCTTGGTAGACTCGCTTATACCGCACTACACGGCCAGAATATACCATAGATTTAATGTTATATAGTTAGTAAAAGTATTTTAAACTCACTCATAAGTGAAAAGTTGTATAGGAGGAAGTTGATGAAGGTAGTTGACAATTCCTGGCGTTATTATGGCGGCTATAGATACAACAACTGCGCAAGTTATACCAAGTCTTGCGTGCGTTCTATACAACCAGTACAACAGCATTGTGACCGTGAAGAAGTGGAAGTCACAGGGGATGTACCATGTAACGACCATGCACTGCAATACAATTTTTGATTAAGTATATTTTGTTTCCCAAAAAATATCAGTTAAGTCTTGAAATTTTAAATACAAAAAATATATGATTGATAACATTATGAAGAATATTTGTTGCAAGTGTCACTTGGTCTGTCTGTGGAACACCCTGATGATTGTTGGAGGAACCTCTCGCGATTGTCCGTTGACCAAAAACCAATTCAAAAATATCTATCTCAAATGTTACTTCCCAAGTTACACAAAAGCTAGATAAATATCATTAAATAATATCCTAAAATATTTAAATACTGGAGCATTATCTATTCGGTGTTTGTAGCAAGTTTAACAAGAGCTGAGGAATCCTTTTACCACAGGTTGGGCATATAGCTCGTTTGATATGACATACGTTTTTTCCGGTTTCTTTTGGGTGTGGGTTTCTTATAAAGCAACCTTAAAGCACTTATTATATACAGGCTATAATTAGGTTTATTTATTTATTTATTTATTCTTTTTGTACACCACAATACAGAAACATCAATATAGTTAAAACTAATTAAAGTATGTACAATAGGCGGTCTTATCACTGAAAGTGATTTCTTCCAGACAACCTTTGCGTAGAGGAATGATGCAAAAAAGTTACAAATAAGAGGCGGGGCATACAAAATAATAATAAAAAAATAAAATAATATATACAAATAAAAGCAAGTGAAAGTTATATATAAAATATCATATAATAGATTAAATGAAAAGAGTAAGAGAAAGGTAAAGTAATAAAAGGTTTAGTGTATAAGTAAAAAGAAAACGACTATACAGCTCGTTAGTCTTACAACCCTTGTTAACCTACAATTAGATACACAAAACTTCATTTAAAATAAGTATAAAAACTATATTTAATGCTATAAATTACTAAAATATATAACACTGTTCCTTGAGGTATAGCGTCAGGAACACGAGTTGCATTTCCTGGATGAATGGTTAAACTTAACCTTTGGCGTGAGAAGAACCAGCTCAACTTGTCTGTATAGTAAGCCGATGATGACGATGACAAATAAATTTTTCTTTGAACCCTAGATAAATACACTAATGCATTATGCTCGAGATACACGGCAATTGAAAAATTTAGCACAAATGTTGAAACAGACGTCAGCGATATTGAACGAAAAAAAATATTTTGAGAAGCTGTGTATAACAGTCTATTAAAGTTACAGCAGTGACCACATCACGGCATTTAGTCTATAAACTTGAGAATTGAGTTTCTCATATCTGGCCCCATCGTGTATCTTCAGCCTTATAGTTGTTGAAAGACTTAATTAACGATGTAATAACGTAAGTATAAAAAACAACGTCTTTAGCATGCAACGCAATCTTTGACTCGTGTCGTAGTAAGCCATTCCGATAACCAGGTAATGAGTCACAAGGCCTTCATGTACTTACAATATTCTCGCTGTCGATATAATTGTTTAGCATGAGAAGGCTGATCCACCAATTCTTGCGACACTGATCGGTGTCAGAAGCTACGGCCCTGTTCCACAACGGTCCTGATCCAGTAAATGGGTAAATGGCGCAAACGTAGAAAATTACAACTGCGAAGGCCGTTGCAAGCCTGCAAAAAAATAAGTAAAGTAAAGTAAAGTTACAGCCTATATACGTCCCACTGCTGGGCTCAGGCCTCCCCTCATTTCTGAGAGGGTTTAGGGCAAGGAAGTGTCCGCCGCGCTGCCCAAATGCGTGCTGACGAACTTCACGTGTCTTCGAAATATTTTTTTTTCTTATTCCTCAGACGTGCAGGTTTCCTCACGATGTTTTCCTTCACCGCCGAGCACGTGGTAAATCTGCACTTAAAATTGCAATTAACAATTTCCTTGGTGCCGGCGGGGATCGAACCCGGGTTACTCGCGTTCTGTTATATTTACAGCGAGCATTAACCACTGAGCTACCACGGCTCAGAGCACGAGGGATCTGTGACAGCAAACACCTGGCCGCCGAGCTTCAGCACGTCAAGCAAGTTCTGCACGACTAGAGATGTGCCCCTCACTCATGAGGTGCCTCGTTTGAGGTACTCGTGATCGCAAATTGAAAGAGTTACTCGATTTTCAACATTGAACCACCTCACTCGTTCACGCGTCCTCACTTAAAAATTGACATAGACATTATTAACGCGAGTACTCGCGACTCACGAGCATCGCGGCTGAGTAATTGAGTGAGCTTAGTGAGCGAATGAACCGACTTAGAAATCCATATTTACGGTACAGAATAAATTAGAGAATGAGTGAGGTGAGGAATCGAAATTTTGAAAACAGTAAACATTATGATTGTGTTATGTACTTAATGAAATAATGTGCGTGTGTGTATGTGTGTGTGTGTGATACTGATGTATGGTAGGATATTATTTAAATTAAGAAGAGATACGAAAAATTGTGTGAAATGAGTTGCAGGGTAAATAAAACACACGAAGCAAATAAAAAAGAAACAGAGTGTATTAATTGAGATCAAAGGATAAAAAGTATAAAAAACAATCGTTTGGAATAAACGCGTTTTTCACAATCACAACAATATCTAAAATTACTTCACCACACGTGCACCTCCAAGGTCAACATAGGTAAAGTAACATTATTAGGTACTCAAAACGAATTAATAGAGAAAATATTTTTATTTCTGCTATTAATATGAATCTCTAAACGTTAACTATGAACTCTAAAAACATAAGCATTAGATTGTTGATTTGATTTGTTGTTGATTGTTTATTTTGGCGGTCTAAAATTTATGAGCGAAAGAAAGTTGAAAACGTGTGTGAGGAGACGTAAAAATCGGAATCGTGAGTACTCGTGACTCGTGAGTCGACGCGCCCGTCCGCCCCGCTTGCCGCTGCCTCGGACAATCGGCTGAGTTCGGCTCGAGCTCGGGCTCGGCTCGTGAGGTGAATTGAATAAGCTGACGTACGATTCCTCGCCTCAAATGAGGGGTCCCTCGTGAGGACCTCGCGAGGTAAAATGAGGTGCTCCCTCAACCTCATATAAAAATGATGAGTTACCCATCACCATGCACGACAACAAGCTTCGGGTCCCGCGCCTACGTCACAGTGACCGAGTGAAGCCGGCCACAGTCGAGCGTGTGCCTGCTGTACTACCATATGTCAGAGGTGTCACAGACAAGATTGGCTATATCTTGAAGCGAGCTTCTATTAGAACATTCTACAAGCCGCCGAAGAAGATTAGCCAGTTCCTACCATCCGTCAAGTGTCATATTCCTCTACAAGATGCAGGAGTGTACAAGCTTGATTGTGAATGTGGTCTCTCTTATATAGATCAAACAAAAAGATCAATTAGAACCCGCGTAAAAGAACATATAGCTGATGTGAAGCATCAACGCTCCGGGAAGTCTGCAGTTTGTGATCATATCCTAGACGGCCCCAACCAATACATCAGATTTGATAGACCACAAATCCTCGCGAAAGAACACCGATTCCTACCAAAGATGATACGTGAGGCTATTGAAATTAAAAAACATCCTAATTTCAATAGAGAAGGAGGCTGGGTACTACCACCTGCTTGGGATCCTATAATCAATAAAATTAAAACTAAACCCAAGCATACCACTGCAAGACCTCAGGACATAGTCAGTTCATTTTGCGTAGATCGGACGATAAACAATAATTAAAAAAGCTGAAGGTACTCCGGGTTTAACAATGACATCGGGACGTCAGTCATCTCAGTCCCCCGTGACCATGGGTGCTGGAAAGCGCCCGAAACGTCGGGAATTAAAAATAAAAGTAATTAAAAGCAAAAATAAACGCGATAAAATCCGTAAAAGTAGTTTTAAAATAAAGATTTGCTTAATTCGCAATGTTGTTAGCAATTAAATTCACTTTATTTATACAATAAATTAGATTAGAGTAAGAATACTCATGAAGTAAATACACGTAAAAGTACCTCAAATATGCTGAATATTCCATGCCATAAATCAATGAACTAAAGAGTTATTTTAAATACTCCGTCGCTAAAATATAGATTGATTTGCTACCGCCGCAATCATAAACAAATATTTTGCGAACATTAAAATTTCATTGCCTTCGCAATTTGATAGATGAAAAATAAGAAAATTTCCCTAATTGTGAATCTTTTAAATATGTAGTCCCCATACTGGGAATTTCACTGGCAGCGTGGAGGTACACTTTATTTATTGAATAAGGATGACGAAAAACCCACACGACAACCTGATGGTAACTTGATACTGTGGTCCATAGAAATCTTTATCTCTGCTTGACTGAATCAAAGTGCACCCCTTGACGACTAAGATGGAATGTAATGGAATGGAATGGATAGGATCTTTGAGTGGGCTTGGCGAGATCACACTCAACTCGTGGCTTCTAAGGTAGAGTCGCGGAGTAAGAAGAATTCGGGTCGCCCTATTTTCCGGGATACTGATTGCGCCCCAACGGTGAATTAGGTACATATACATACATACATACACAAACACTTCAGCTCCCGCCGGAAGTAGAGAGGTGAGAGGTGAGATGTTCAAGGAGAGTTTTATAGGTTATTATTCTCGAAAATCCGTGTTCGATAGTTTATGGCCATAGACCAGAACCAGATATAATGCTGCTGGGGTTGGGAGAGCTACTGCTGCTTAGCCGCACGTTTTTCTAGCCAATAGAACAGACCGGGATATTATGCTGCTGGGGTCGGAAAAACTGCTGCTTAGGCGCACGTTTTCTAGGCAAGATCAGAACCAGATACTATGCTGCTGGGATCGGGAAAGCTGCTGCTTAGACGCGCGTTGTTCTAGCCGATAGACCAGAATCAGATATTATGCTGCTGGGGTTGGGAGAGCTACTGCTGCTTAGCCGCACGTTTTTCTAGACAATGGACCAGAACGGGATATTATGCTGCTGGGGTCGGGAAAACTGCTGCTTAGGCGCAAGTTTTCTAGGCAATAGATCAGAACTAGATATTATGCTGCTGGGATCGGGAAAGCTGCTGCTTAGCCATACGTTTTTCTAGCCAATAGACCAGAACGAGATATTATGCTGCTGGACTCGGGAAAACTACTGCTTAGGCGCACGTTTTCTAGGCAATAGACCAGAACCAGATATTATGCTGCTGGGATCGAGAAAGCTGCTGCTTAGCCGCGCGTTTTTCTAGCCAATAGACCAGAACCATATATTATGCTGCTGGGATCAGGTATGCTAGTGCTTATAGTCACATAGCTAAAACAAATCGCATTTGGAAGGTTCCGTTGCAGTTGAATTGGTGAAAATATAGTTTTTAAGAAATACAGATTTATGAGATGTATACTATAAATATGTCCAAGTTTTTAATTCTGTATTGATGGCTCGCTTATATTTACTGACCGTAAACATCGACGAAACAAAGTACTGAAGTTAAAGTCAAAGAAAATGTTAATCTAAATTAAGCAACATTAAAAAAAAGGTTAAATCGAAGTTATTTCATAAACAACACTGATGTCCAGCGAAAACAGAGCACGTTCCCGTTGTTTCACGTTATACTCTATACTTAGTAATAGAAGTTAATTTGTTAATTTTTAATGTTTATTTCATAGATTTTTTAAGACAATATTTATGTGTATATTTAGTTTTTAATTGTAAAATTATGGCAATATTTTATTGTATATTTCATTTAATTTTATCATATGATAGTTGCAAATACCTGTGGTGCATCCTTCAGAGCCATGGTAGCTAAGAGGTTTGGTCGTTCGCTATAAATATTAAGTTTGAGTTAAGTATAGCAAGCCACCCGGGTTTTTTCCATGGGAACAATATAGCATATTTCCTCTCGTTATCTGTTCTAAATCTTATTATAGTTAATGATGTGAATTAATTTTAAAAAGTAAAAGTGTGTTTGATAGGGTGTTTGTTCTGCAATCCCGCTGGAACGGCTGGGCGAACGCTAATTAAATTACCCTAGAACGCTAAATAAAATACCCCAGAAGTCGTATGACGTTAATAGGACAGTACGATAACTTTTTGTAACAATCGTTACTATTTTTTTCTATGAGGACTGGCAATTATATATATATATATATACATATATATATATACATATATAGATGTAATTGTTAATATTTTTAATGAAATAAAGTAGGGTTTACAGCCGTCAGTGCTGTCTATGTTTGTAATTATTCGGATACATTTTTTTTGTAAAATAAACAATTTATTTACGTCTGTGCTGTTTTGCCTATACATATATATATATATATATATACTAGAAGTATGCACATTTGTTAAAAAGAATATGCACCTTTTATCAATATACTCCCGGCCTCATTTTTTACGTCCTAGTATAAAATTAGCTTCAACTATCACAAAATTACAAACAGTTAAATCAGGACCCCATGGTATGTGTGTAAAAATTTATAATAAAATTCCCAAGTGTCTACAAAAAGAAGAATCGTTGTATAAATTTCAAAGAGAGCTTAAAAAAATATTTAATTGAAAAAAGTTTCTATTCGTTGTCAGAGTTTTTCGGTGAAAAATAATAATTGTTTATTTTGAATATGTATACCTCTTTAATATCGTTGTAAATATTGCAAATGTTTATTAAACCTAAAAGTAATGTAGTAGTTTAAGTAAGTAGTTTAAGTAAATAAAATAAAATTAGTCTTTATAAATTGATAAGAATAAATTGATATATAACATAATATAATATAATATTGCTACGCCCTATCAGGGCTCATGTTTGGCTCTAATATATCCAACTTAAGAACTATTTATGTAACCACATGGACGCAATAAAATGTTTGAATTTAAGTTTGAGTTTGAACGATCCGCGACAAAAATAGGTATGCAGGTTACGCGATTCAATTCTCACACTCAAAATTCTCATGAGAACCAAAAAAAAACCTTGTTAAATGTATCTTTTTCATCTGTTTACAATGTATCAGAATTTGTAAAAAGGAATAATTAATATACTTAAACAATTACGTTTTTTCTAGTAGCTACACACATTAAATAAAAATACCTTATTGAACACGTAAACACTTCGGTTTTAACAATAATGAATTATTTATTAATCCTAAAATTGACGATTTGTAATTATACACACAAGAATATTGTATTGTTTTATGATAACTATACAATATTCTTGTGTGTATAATTACAAATCGTCAATTTTATCGCAGGGCCCCAGGCGAGGATGGAATTACAGCGGAGCTTCTGAAAGCGAGTGGAACACCGGTACTTGTAGTCCTTCAGAAGCTCTTCAATTCCGTCCTCCATGGTGGCACTACTCCAGAGGCGTGGAGCAGAAGTGCGGTGGTCTTGTTCTTTAAGAAAGGCGACAACGCTCTCTTAAAGAACTACAGACCGATTTCCCTTCTGAGCCGCATCTACGTGCTGTTTTCGAGAGTCATTACGAATCGTCTCGCACGCAGACTTGACGACTTCCAGCCTCCCGAACAAGCCGGTTTCCGAAAAGGCTTCAGTACCATAGACCACATACATACCCTGCGGCAGATTGTACAGAAGACTGAAGAGTACAATCTGCCACTTTGCCGGGCGTATGTGGACTATGAGAAAGCCTTTGATTCCGTCGAAATTTGGGCGGTGCTACAGTCCCTTCAGCGGTGCCAAGTTGACTGTCGGTATATCGAAGTGCTGAAGTGTTTGTACAGTAGGGCTACGATGGCTATCCGAGTACAGAACCAGAGCTCGAAACCTATCCAACTGCAGAGAGGTGTAAGACAGGGTGACGTTATATCCCCGAAACTCTTCACCGCTGCATTGGAAGACGTTTTCAAGCTACTGGACTGGAAAGGATACGGTATTGACATCAATGGCGAGTACATCACTCACCTTCGATTTGCCGACGATATAGTCCTTATGGCAGAATCGCTGGAGGACTTAAGCACTATGCTCAATGACCTCAATAGTGCCTCCCAACGGATAGGTCTTAAGATGAACATGGACAAAACAAAGATCATGTTCAATGTCCATGTCACACCTATGCCGGTAGTTGTTGGGAGCACTATGCTCGAAGTTGTTGACGAGTACGTTTACCTGGGACAAATAGTCCGACTAGGTAAGTCCAACTTCGACCGAGAGGTCAATCGACGGATTCAACTCGGCTGGGCAGCGTTCGGGAAATTACGACATATCTTTTCGTCAGGTATACCTCAATCTCTAAAAACTAGATTGTACAACCAGTGCGTGTTGCCAGTGATGACTTATGGATCTGAGACGTGGTCCTTCACTGCTGGCCGTATGAGGACGCTTAAGGTCGCTCAGCGAGCTATGGAGAGGGCTATGCTCGGAGTTTCTCTGCGTGATAGACTCAGAAATGAGGATATCCGCAGTAAAACCAGAGTGACCGACATAGCCCAACGGATTAGTAAGCTGAAGTGGCAATGGGCCGGCCATATAGCTCGAAGAACCGATAACCGATGGGGAAGAAAGGTTCTCGAGTGGCAGCCTCGTACCGGTAGGCGTAGTGTAGGGCGACCCCCCACTAGATGGAGTGACGACCTGGTAAGACATGCAGGAAGTCGATGGATGCAGGTGGCTCAGGACCGTGCTTTGTGGCATTACTTGGGGGAGGCCTATGTTCAGCAGTGGACTTGTGAAAGGCTGTAATGATGATGATGATGATGATATATATATATATAGATGTAATTGTTAATATTTTTAATGAAATAAAGTAGGGTTTACAGTCGTCAGTGCTGTCTATGTTTGTTATTATTCGGATACATTTTTTTTGTAAAATAAACAATTTATTTACGTCTGTGCTGTTTTGCCCACAGTAAAATACCGTACTTGAGCCATGCATGGGCATAAGCATTTTAAGTTCGTATAGTGCATACGAGAAACGGGAAAGTTTAGATGATACTTTCTTTATGTGTTCTTTCCAATTTATACCTGAATCTATGTTTATACCTAATAATGTTCTTAGAATAATTTATAGATAGGGGGCATTTTTGATACGGCTTAAATTGTATTATCTTAGTTTTTGTGTAATTTATGACGAGATTGTGATTTTTTAACCATTTAGAGATCTGTAAGTACACTATCTAGACAGTTGTTAAGATTATTGTTAGTATTATTGTCGAAAGGTATGACTACAGAAAGATCGTCGGCAAAAATAATAAACAACCGAGAACACTACCCTGTTGTATTGATTTAGTGACCGGTGCAAATTGAGACCTGACTTTAATCACATTTATTAACTTAATAACTAATGAGCATTTGGTACAAATTGTTATTACCCTTTACCAACTTTAGGATAGTTAATATTTTTGGATTCCTCGGAATTTCAGAAATAAATAAATATGGTGCTATATGCTTGTTTAGTAGTAAATGCTCCAAATGTTTCGTCATTGAAGTTTAAATTGTTGATGACAACAAAATATCATAAAAAGGCGATTGCTTACCTCACATATCTCTTCAGAATTAAAATGAATGGATTAGGAAATCTTTTAAAAGCTGATAGACCTGTTGCGGCAAGAAAACCGGAAAGGAGGAAAAACGTGTCCACGAATAGATCATTATGTAAAATAAGCAGGCCCATAATCGACAACGCAGCCTGAAAAAAAAACCAATGCAGCGAATAATATCAAACGTACATATAGTAAGGTATATATATAGTAAATAATTTTAATATTGAATTGGTTTTGTGATCAATTCAACACCAACATTGTACAATTAATTTCTAGTATCATTGTATTTTGATTCAATATTAATGATCTTATTTTTTACGCGAAAAACACACATTGAATAAACAAGTTTTTACGGATTTTATCGCGTTTTATTAACATACAGTAACTTGGTACTTACATATTATACTGTACCATATACACGAGTACTTAATAGCCAATTGAATTACCCGTTATCAGGATGCTGTATAGTGGTCACAATACCGGACCTCTTTACAAAAACTGGTGTTTTCGATATTAATTTTTAATGAATATCGAGATTCCGGTAGTTTCGTTATTTTTAATATAATAAAAATTATTTAAAATATGTAATGGAACCGTAATTTTTGTGGGGGATTTGTCAACAGCCAAACAATAAAAGTGTGTTAAGATAAGCAAAACACATCTATTTAAAAAGTCAATCATTTACTACGAAATATTAATAAATAACTCACTGCTGCTGAGTTATTTTTAATTTTTAAACGTATGAAACTTCTAGTATTCAGCTTTAATAAAAACATAAAACATTCTTGCTAAGCAACTTCTTCATAGCTAAGCCGAAATACATTTATATATCTTATCCTCATCTTTAACAAAACATTTTTAATAAAACACCTTTAATAAAATGCTCTTTGGCGACCAAATTTTTATCTTAAATTTTTTATTGACTTAATATTATATTACATAGATTTGTAATCAAATACCGAAAAAACGTAAATACCGGTTTCCACTCACTCAATCCTGGTATTTTAAAGCTTTCGTTTCAGTCCGGTATTCCAGTATTTTCGGGATTCGGGATCCCGGTTTGCGATCTCTAGTGTTATAAAGTACTTATAACGTCGCTTAATAAAATGCGATAAAATCCATAAAAACTAGTTGCATTCAATATAATGTAAATGAAGACATAAGAAATCATTAATATCGAATCAAAAGAGAACTATACCATGAACTTCATAGTACAATACAAACCACACAGCACTGCTAGAAGCGTGATGATTTGTAGTTTTCAGTTCTTTTTTAAAACCTAATATATTTTAAAGAAAACAAATAAAAAAAATCTTTGCAATAATACTTATTATTTGTGCTGTTCAAATAGGTCGCTCAACCGGGGAAGCATCACGCCCTTATTAGAATTACCAGCTTGAAATAAAATATAAAAATGCCACTGTATTTCTTCCAGTTATTATAGAAAACTAGCAATTCTTTTTACTGATAACTTGATGTCTTATTTTAGTGTTCGGGCCTGACGGCGCATCTGCATTTAATTCATCATCGATAATAGATGTTGGTGTTTAAGAACCACATCATATATTTCCATCAGGTGCACTGACCGCACATTTTATCAACCTTATTTTATTAAAAAAAATATCAAAAAAGTCATATTGTACCTTGTCAACTTGAGCTCCATTACTAATGGGGCCACCGTTAGCTATACCAAACTGATGATCTAATACAATAAAACAAATGTTCAAAAATCGTATACCATAAAACACTTCGGTTCCACCTTTATTAATTTTCAACAAATCCTGTGCGTTACTTTTAAGACATAACGCCTTGATGATTTCATCACCTGCAACATTATTTTATTGATTTACAATAACATAAATCAATAAATTAGTAAAATAAGATAAATTAAAAACAAAATTTTTCACCTAATGTCTGTGTGTCACGAACCGATCGTTGATGTCTTATGTATGTACACATTAAAACTACTGCTGCAAAAAACGTCATTACTCCACTGAAAAAAAAAAACAGAAGGTTATTAATAAAGGTCAATAACATTAAACTTTAAGCAAAAGAATTATGAATAATTTTAACAACAGGAAATTTTCTATAAAATTTTCAAATGCGGTTAGCTTATATATTTTTAGTCATTCGAAAATTTACCGTAGTAAATATGTAACCTTCATATACAACTATGTTTATCATCATTATCAGCATCATCACCACTATCACTACAGTCCATCACAAGTCCGCTGCTAAACATAGGGCTCCCCCATGGATTGCCACACTTTACGATCCCGAGCCATTTGCATTCATCAATTCCCCCCTTCGTATTCGTATTGTTCACCCCTTCGTATATTATATATTTCCATCCATCTTCGAATAAGAATTAAAATGCTGACGCATTGTCATTCCTAAGGACTAATATAGAATGTCTTTTTACCAGGAAAAAAGATATCAGTTTTCGACACTTACTATGCGAAAAATATCAGCATTATGCTGCTATCTAATGCGGATAGTCTAAGTGAAAGTTATCCCTCCCCTGGTAGAGCCGACTCATTCTTTCTGCAGCCCTCAGTATCAAAGCGCCATCTCGTACTTAAGAATTACAGAGACTCGTCGAGATTTCATATTCGTTTAATTCAATTAGAGAATCTTTCTAATAACTTTTTTTAAAATCTTTTTGTATTTAAATGCATTACCATTAGAAATTCATTTTCTGGTTGGTTTCCGTTAGTCGACCACATGAACTCACATAATAATACGCGGTAGGAAATATTCTTACACCGTCACCACACGTGACGTTTTCAGGCAATTTTATGATGATTAATTCAGTAATGCGATTTTGCGACGTCATTTTCCTTTACCAACCATTTTTAATTAGCTTTACAGATGAAGATAGTGCGGGTAAAGATAAAATAAAACACTAGTGCATCTGCAAGTATACTTATATATTGTGAAGGATTTGACGTAACCTACACTTTTTATTATTTTTTATAATTATACGTTACTTCTACATACATAAATTAACATTTAGAACAATTATTTGTGAGACATACAAATTCTTGTTCTGTTTGATATTTGAGGCTGCGGTCTTCAACGCCGTAACTCATTACTAAGTTACTGTGGATTCTTAATCATATCTTTGACGCTGTGTAGAACAGCTTTGGTTTGGGTAATTTTTAGGTGGAATATTTAAGACGTCGCTGTGTGAGAAGAGAGAGGAAAAAGAGAGAGGAAGAAGCAACAGAGGGAAACTAAAATAAGAGGTGGGTAGCAGCATCTCCCTGAAAACAACACAAATAGTAAAAAGCTACGGTTACCAACGTGCATATTAACTGCAAATATTCTTATAAGAGGCAATATCTCTGTGTGAGGCGTACGTTTAGCAGGGGACTTGACAATTCAATTGGCCTTTTGCGAAGTATTTTATTTAACTGAAAACAACTGAATGCATTACTTCATGAAATATAAATGGGACTTACATAAACGAGTAGAAAAGTGTGTCATACTCTCTGGGTTTATCAACGCTTTGACACGGTTCATTGACTGTGATGCGAGCTCGCAAACCTGCCGCACCGAGGTGGCTTTGCGCCAGTAATATACCTAGCAAGCGCTGCACTGATTGCGGTTGACAGGAACTTGGCACGCACAGGCCCCACGTCAAGTAGTTTAGAGGCCTCATGAAGAGGGAACGGTGCTAAATAAAACAACATCAAATTAAACTTTCAATCAAATGTAAAAGTCGACTTCAAAGAACTTAAAAGAATAACATCATTTTCACATAACAGCTTCAGTGTTTGGTGCTAACGTTAAGTGCTAAATAAAAAAAATTAATGCCTCGAATTTTTGAGTTATTACCACCTTTTTTAGGGCCTATTACCTCAAATGGCTTAGCAAGAGCCTCCGTTATGCCGAACCTCCAAACCGAACAATAAACTGCTGGTATTCACAAAATACTTTAAATTAGATCATGAAACTTTGCATACTAACTGAACTAACCATAAAGCAGGGCTTATGTGTTTTAGTTTTTTAATTACCATTATTTTCACTGTATTAAGAAATTACCTAAATTATCTGCGTCCTGAAGCTTCTTTCCTGCTATGTCTCGCTCAGTCTCGCTTCGGCTTTTGAACGGGAAAGCTGTTTCGCTTACGATCAATATACACATTACGCTATAAGACGACTTAAAATTAATATGGAAAATAACCATAATGAAAATAAGAAGCGGCTGGCTTGGCGTTAAGAAACAGGCATAAATATGATAAACCTAATGAAATAAGTATCTAATGACCTATCTACTTACCGTATTATGGAATACAAACATGTCGGTACATAGCATACGACGCACGGGGAAGTGGGGGTGAAATTAGAATTTGAGCTGAGGTAGTATAGGCCCTTAAGTCTCTTTCTTGTTTGTCTGCATCTCTCTGGAATCTTGCAACTCTAATTTTGAGTACTTCCCGATGAGCAAGAAACTTGAAATTTTGAACCTAGCTCAGAATCAGATGACAATGTAGGAATATAAACTACTACTAACAATCTCCTATTTTTCCCCACTCTGATGGGTTAGATATCTTCTCAGTTGGCATAAAAGTTAATACTTATTATTTTTATTTACTTTTTGAAAACACTTGTCTGAATGCCCGAAGCTTCTGTGTAGAGCGTTTAGCGGAGCGAGGCGATCGGCGTTCATACACACGCTCTTGTACTACACTGTCCTAAGTGTCGGCCGTTTAAAATGTATGCCGCACGTGTCCTTACGAGCCATTACGCCTCAAGCTATGCTGAACGCTCTAAATTCGGCCATTAGCGTAATTATTCAGCGGAGGGCGTGCAGCGAGTTAAAAATCGTTATTGTATAACTACAAATTAACGATATTTTTGCTGTTTTACCTTATTGCTTGAAAACTTTTATGATTTTTGTTGACATCTGCATATATCCTTGATTAAGAATAAACATACAGATGCGTTGTCACCACTGAGTACTAAGATGGTTCTCGGGGCCTCTTAACAAGTAATTTATACCACGTATTTTAGTAAATTATCTGAAAATTAAAATATTTCGGGGATGTATGAATTTTGGTAACGACAAATCTTGTACAAATGAGCTGCTCTAGATATGAATTGCTTGCGGGCTGCTGAGAAAAGAGAAACATGTATAAGGACTTAGTGCGGTGCTGTGGGGAAGTATATACGTTGTTTCACAAATTAATAGAAATAGAAAAAAAATTGCCTTCTCCCAGAACGTGTTATTTTTTATATAAGGAAGAGTTACATTACTTCTGCTAAATAGGTGATATTGCCCATAGACACTCACCTATACATTGCTATCCCTAAAGACTAAGACCAAATACCTGGTAACCAGTAAAAAGTACCGTTCGATTACACTTATCGTTCGAAATACAGAAGCATTATGCTGTTATTCTACACTGGTTTAGAGAAAACTTGGTCTTTCTCGATCTAACCTACCTATTTGTGCTGTAGCTATAATAGCACTGCAGTGTACCTCCACCACATAAAATCATCTGGTTATAATACAGTATCGAGCTGCAAATATAATAGTGCTCGTGATCGTGTTGAACAGTAAGAGTATATTCAAACTCAATAATACTGATTACTGCTGAGATTTAAACTATGAATTAATGACTCAGTGTCGTACTGATAAATTATATAATCGAAATGACGATTGTAACAATCATAGAATACTATAATACACAATAGAATGGCTGTCAAACTTATTTTGTACGAGATTCGGCGTCGCCGGGAGCACGCATACAAGCAATTATGTCGTATTATAACTACTACAAATCCGATTCGCTCTTTTGACAGCCTGAGTTAATTTACATATTTTAGACTTGTACAATGTTCAAAATCATCATTAAAATAGTTTAAATTTTAATACATATTTACATGTAAATAGTGTGCAATTTGGTATTTTCTAGATAATCAAAACACACCTCGTGTTGAAATTTATACGTGTAAATTGACATGTTGGTGACATTTTAGTGGCTACACGAGCTCCACCCACTCTCCCGTTCTATTATGTATGTATTATAGTATTCCATGGTTACAATATCATAATTTTTAATACTGTTACCTCTATAAGATCCAAAGCTGATTGATACGGGTTGTAAAAGTCCTTAACTCGCTTTCTAGGAGTTTTATCCGATCTTTCGAGAACAATGTCAGCGAGACAGTACTGGTTTCTCAAATTAGGATAGGTATCGTACCAGGGTGCTTCTATACATTGGTCGAAATTACCGAGATGGTATCGATTGCCATACAAAAGTCCTTGGGGTTCGGATGAAGTAGAATCCCATTCTATAGAAAAAAAATATTACATTATTATATTATAAGGAGTATCCTTAACCGACGAGTGTGTATGTGTAGATAGATGGATGTAAAGGAGGCAGGAGAAGTGTGTCAGGATCGTGCCGAATGGAAGTCCGTAGTATCCGCCTACTCCTCAGGGTGACAGGCGTGAGTGTTTATGTTATGTTATTATTATATTAATTTTTAAATAATTTAGTTTCACCATCATTGTGCATTCATAAACAGGAGTTAAGCAGCGCTGCGGGCAGCAGGTTCGATACCCGCATGGAACAAGTATTTGTGGGGCTTTAAATACTATGCAACGATCTATTCGTGGATACGGGGTCATTCAAGGCTTTCCCCTCATCAGGATCATCATGATCAGCCCATTAGAGATCACTGCTTAACTAGGACTAGAGATTAAAGAGAAGTAAGTCTCTCTCGCTTTAGGGGGGTTATGCATGAATAGTCACCCAGATAGCAATCATCTAGATGAATATAATGAAATCTACCGGGAGCCATAATATTTTTGACCCATCTTCTAATCAACTCTTACGACATCCACAGAAAAGAATTAATAGGTGATAAATTGAGATCGGTTCACCGATAAAATTAAATATAAACTCAAACATATCTTTGCAATATTTTAAGGTACGCTACGCATTATGCGTAGATAGGATCAAAATTAATAAAAAAAAGCTCAGGCCAAATAATACATTAAACTTTAAATTGGATTTTTTAATGAAATAAAGGACGATTTTGTCAATCCTCAGATAAAAAAGGATATTCAAAGGTTAACATACAATATAAAATTAAAACTAGAAGGAGGACGGACACAAAAACACAAAGTCGTACCACTCACTACCTATATTAAGAAAAAAAGCGTCCAAGAGCGTGTCGGATCACGCTCAGTGTAGGGTTCCGTAGTTTCCCGTCCGTCACAGTAAGTGTTCCCACTTATGAGTTTGTACAAAAACTGTTGTTTCCATCCAAGTTAAAAATAATTTTCCTAGAAAGTCCTTATAAAGTTCTACTTTCCAGATTTTTTTCATATTTTCTAAACTTATGGTTCAAAAGTTAGAGGGGGGGGGGGGGACACATTGTTTTTTACTTTTGGAGCGATTATTTCCGAAATTATTGACAATATCAAAAAATGATTTTACTAAACCCCAATTCATTTTTAAATACCTTTCCAACAATATATCACACGTTAGGGTTGACATTAAAAAAAATCACATCCCACTTTACATATAGGGGGGCTACCCTAATAAAACATTTTTTCCAATTTTTATTTTACCGCTTCGTCGGCGTGATTGATACACATATTGGTACCAAATTTCAGCTTTCTAGTGCTAACGGTCACAGAGATTAAGCGAGGACGGACAGACGGACAGACAGACAAGGCGAAACTAGAAGGGTTCCTAGTTGACTACGGAACCCTGAAAAAACGAACAAGCTTTGACAATAATTATGAACATTTCGAAAAATCAACTTAATAAAACTAACTACACTACACCATACCACAGAATAAATAATAGTAACCATACTAATTTGAGTACGGTTACTATTATTTATTACATTTTATATTTTAGTCGATTTCGACTAAAATATTTACTCGTACTATAATGTTAACTGTCAAAATGACGTCGAAGCGGCTCCCTTTTGACCCTTTATTATTTGATTGACTGATGAAGAGTTATTGTATCACAAAGCTATCTATGCAAACAAGGCTGTAGTTTTTGAATAATAAGAAAGTGACTATATTACCCGGATGACCATATTATTACCCTCATGTACTATATAATTGGTTCAAATGAAATATTTACATTATTTCACTTTTATATTTTAGTTGTCTTTTATAAAAGAGTTGTGGTAGCTCAGGGGTTTAGCGCACTCTGTAAATTTCACAGTACACGAACAGCCCGGGTTCGATCCCCGCCGGCACCAATGAAATAATTAATTGTAATTTTAAGTGCTGATTTTACCATAAAAAATTCGAAGACATGTGAAGTTCGCCAACACGCATTGGGGCAGCGAGGCGGACAGTTCCTTGCCCTAAAACCCTCTTACAAGTGAGAGGAGGCCTATGCCCAGCTGTGGGACGTGTAAATGCTATATGTTTACTTTACATTATATTTTGGTCAGATTATAATTAAATAAATGGTTAATTTTTATCTGATAATTGAAAAATCCTTATTCGAGGATTGCACTCTAATCTCAACGCAATCCATCACCATATTGAGACTGAGAAACCGCATCTACTTTTCTTGACGACGACTCAAGTTGGATGTCCATTGAATGCGTGTAATTCGACTACCCTGGATTCTCCCTGGAGCACAAATTCCATCTACGTGCTGGAGTATTTGTGTACGTCCGCAATGACATACACACATCCAGCGTCTCTGTCACCTTGAAGACCCCCACTTTTTCGGCAATCTGTAGATACGGGTATTGATAAAATGCTTTATGCTTGTGTCTATCGATCGCTCAGCGGTGACCAGGAGACAACACGATTACTTGATCACCTTAATGAGACTGCTAATGTTGCTAAATCAGTATTCTACTACACAGCTGGTCTTTCTGGGGACTCTAACGCCTGTCACTAAGATTGGCTGTTCTCATGTCTATTATACCAGAACACCAACCATGCTGGAAGAGAAGCGTCGATTTTTTCCTTTACGCTACGTCTTTCTGAGCTGGTAAAGGAAGCGGCTTAGGTACCCGGTGGAGATGGTCACACTGCCAATTGCTTGGACCTTCTGCAAACAACCGAATCATACAGGTATGAAGTTCAGGTTACCCCCCCTTTTGGTACATCTGACCACTATCTGCTGAAATCCGTACGGTCATATTCACCACCAGATTACGATTCCCAAGGTGTTGCGGGTTTTGGCGGTATAAGTCAGCTGATTGTGATGAGATGCGACACTTTTTTGCATCCTATTCTTAGCGGAAGGCCTGTTTCTCTTCTGCGGAAAGTCGAGCTGCGCTGATGCGATGTAACGATGAGTCAATCTATAGAGTATTTTATTCCATTTTCTAACGTTCCCACCGGTAGCTAATTTCGTCCATGGTTTATTGCTGAATGCGCCCAAGCTGAAAAGCGCAAGCATTTAGCCACCTATTATATGAGATGACGCTCGAACCCGCAAAGCTCCGGATATTAGCTCCAAGAAGAGAACTTTCAACCAGGCCGCCAAGTCCTATAAAAATCATTACGGAAAGCTAGTCTCGATCCCATTAAGCTGATTGTTTTCATGTACGTTGAGTGAGCTCAGTAGAGTGGCTGTAGTATTGTATCGTTGGCTACACTGTCGAAGTAGGGTGCTCATCCTGTAATGACTGTGTATGTTGTACGTGTATAAAATAAATTTTATTAAATTAAAAAAGCTCTCGTGATCAAGACAAACTTCTGTCGGCCTACACTGTCTCCATTGGTGACATCTGGTGGCACATTGGCGCATACGGCTAAAGAGAAAGCGACCTTGTTCGCGTCTCTCTTTGCCTACAATTCACGTCTGGACGGTGGCTACAACGTTCCACATACTATAAATTATCTCACAGCGGGGCTTCGACGTCCGAGGTTTGTATATAAGGAAGTTCTTAAAACTTTCTAGTTTCTTAAAAAGTTCTTCGTCTAGCCGTGAATAAAGCTAATGCACCAGACGGTATACTAGCTATAGTTCTAAAGGCATGTGCACCTAAGTAGTCTCCTGTGCTGACACGCTTGTTCCGCCTCGCATTTAGCACTGGAATGGTGTCAAAATCCTGGAAGCTGGCCAATGTGCAGCCTGTTCCAACAAAAAGCAGCCTTGCCAACTCTGCCAATTATCAGCAAATCTCAATTACATCCACACTCTGCAAGATTATGAGGCGTATATTGAACGCCCGCTTAATGGCATCCCTAGATCAGACTGACCTCCTTAGTAACCGGGTTTCGCCGAAATCGGTCAGCTGGGGACCTTCTAGCGTATACCACTAACGTATGGGCTGAGGCACTCGAGAACAATGGGGAAGGACTTGCTGTTTCCCTTGATGTCTAAAAGGCCTTCGACAGAGTTTGGCAGCCTTATGGGTAAATTTCCAGCCTACATCGTTTCCCCTGGTCTGTTTGACTGGGAAAAGGAGTTTCTGAGTGAACGGTCTCTCCGAGTCGTCGTCGATGGGTGCTCATCCGACCCTGTGGTTACTAACGCCGACCCAGTGATGCGTTCTCTTCGCAACTCTCTTTCTGCTGCATATTAATGATCTGCTTATGCCCTGTATCTATGGATATGCAGACGACATTACAGCTGTAGGGAGATATCAACCAAGTCCTCAGGTTAGTCGGGATCAAATCCACTCCGAAGGAGAAGCTATGGTAGAGCGTGTGAATCTCACACTACAGGCTGTCTCAGAATGGGGCGATTCCAATTTTGTGAAATTCAACGCCTCCAAAACACAAGCGTTTCTCTTCACTGCAAAAAGGAGCCAAAACATCTTGGCTCCTTTTCTCCCATCCATCATCGCACAACCAGACGGTCGGTCATTTTCCATTACCCTATCGTTGTTTATTTGCCATGCATTCGAACCAAACGGCTTGGTACATCGTTTATCACGCGTACCGCAAAAGAGTGAAGTTGCCGGCACCTATGTTTCCTTCCGATTACAATGTATGTAGGTGTCTTCAAGGCAAGAGTGAATAAGTTTTTGTTAAATCAGGGCACTTCTCAATCATAGGTTATATCACCACTTACCATTAGGTGGGATTTTAGTTAAGTGCCGGTTTAGAATAATAAAAAAAAAATCACAGACTACCAAAACGCTGAACTGGACATAGGCTTCCTCATTAATTGCCTCTTAAGGGGGGATATTTACCATGGTCGCCTCGATTGGCATTACGGTTTTTTTATAGGATAGGGTGACAAACTAGCACACAGTCCACCTGATGGTAAGTGGTTGCTGCGGCACATGGACATCTACATCTATCCTCGATTACAAATCAAAACGCAGACGTGTCACCCGTGAGGACTAAGATGGAATGCCTCGTTTCTAGTAAAAAGGGTCTCCGCTTCTCTACACTCACCATACGAAACACAGCAGCATTAAGCTTCTATTTTACTCTGGTATTCAGTGAGAGCGTGGTCCTTCCCCGGTCGAGCCGACCCATTCGTGCTACAACTATACTACTTAATATAACTGCAGCGTGGCTCCAACACGTACAGAAGTTTTCTTCTTTGCTGGTTTGCTTCCCTATGTCGCTATTTACGACACCTAAGGACCACATAGGGTACGCCACTAAACAGTTCTTAAACATTAATACTTAAAATAAATATAATATTTGCTGCTAAATTATTAAATTTTAAAAACTTACGCCACACGGATAGTAAAGTAAAATTTTTCAAATTTTGCAACACCAGCAACGTTTCGTTCAAGCAAGGCTCCTCTTCCGTAGTCCAGTTTTGATTTCTCAAAGCATACAATACATCATCCAGATACACGCCACGCTCTTCCGCGGTGAAGATTTTCCACGCCTCGTGTTTTTTATCCATAAATTTATAATTTGATGTTCGGTTCTCATATGAATCTGTCGAATTATTTACATCTTTTGTTTCGGAAACAACATAACTGTGGACACTTTTTATTACCGCAAAAGAGAATAAAATAAACGTGTATTTCATTGTACGATTTATGTTATCTGGTTAATAGTAAACTGAATAAAAGTTGAGAAGGTCTAACCTTATAAGTGTATAAAAGTTGTATAATCAAGTCAGGCAATCAGTAAAACATCATTAATTGTCTATTGTGTTTTTTTTGTCTTATAGGTTGGGTCATCAAGGTGGCAGATAGAGATGGATACCGAATAGACACTGCTGAGTTTAAAAATATTTTCGATTATTGATAATAGCCATAAATCTTTGTAGCTACAAAGGTCTTTCCCATTAAAAAACTTTGTAATCTTAATGATAAAAATAATAATTTCATGGCTTATGTGTATATAAAGATATGAAAAAGTTGTAACTGAGTGTTCAGTTTTAAGATATGATTTTAAAAGCCATAAATATCCCAATTGGGATGTATTTCTGTATGAATGCTCGTGACAGATACGGTTCTCATCTCTCACTTTCGAACATTAGTTGCTGCATATATCTATATCCTTACTTTTTGCTTAAAATAATCCGCCGAAAGGTTCACACGACTAATTTTCCAGTGTAACGAATAACAAAATATCACAAGTTTTAATATTTTATACAATTTTTCATTCGGCACAATAAACGACTTGACCGATTTTGTTCAAAATTTAATCAGGTCTAAGTTACATAATTATGCGTTGAATGAAACTGGTCTCATGTCAATATCACTCTTTGTTCTCGAGATACACGAGGCGAAAATTGAATCCGAACATACATAGATACGTACATGTGCACACACGGACATACTCTTAAAAACCATACTACTCGACTCTAAACACCTTGAAACGTGGAGATATGTTAAAATTTCCAATTTGCAAAATCGGACCCATTACAATAACTCCCCACAGGGAAGTTAAATATAAACTATTGCATCTTTATTTCCTTTTTGCGAAGGAATTGACTGTCGAAGTTTTTTTTTTTAATTTAACCAAAGCTATCAACGAACTAACTATCCACCTAATAGTAAATGGCTTTTAAAGTACATAGACAACTGTAGCCAATTTCAAACAAAGTTTTTTAGGTTGTTTTTTTATACGAGAGGGGGCAAACGAGCGTGCGCCTTACCTGATGGTAAGTGACTACCGCCGCCCACGAATAACTGCAGGAGTATTGCAGATGCGTTGCCGGCCTTTAAAAAAAGAGTAGGCTTTTTTCTTGAAGGTCCCTAAGTCGTATCGGTCTGGAAAAATTGCTGTGACAGTCGATACCACACGGAAGTTGAGCGGGGAAGAAAACTTCTGGAAAATCGCATATTAGTGGACTTCCAATCATCCAGGTGGTAAGCATTGTATCTCGAGCTCTGTCGCGAAGTGCGATATTGAAATTGAGCGAAATAAATGAGTCCGAACAATTCCTCTGAGCATTGCCCGTTTTAAATACGATAGGAAACGCAAAAAGATGTACATCACTTCGCAGTACTAGTGAATCAAGCCGATCTGAAAGTGCTCGGTCGCCGAAGATTCGAACCGCTGTGGGCTGGATGCAATCAAATGGAAGGAGCTGGCATTGGGGAACCCAGTAGTATTCCAATTGAGGTCAAACTTGGGCCGCAAGCGGTGTACTGGCATGAAACATTGTCCCGCTCTGCTGAGGACGCCAGATTTTTTTAGAGGCCAGTTTGACTTTCTCTTCCAAAAGACCACGAAACTGCACGTCATTCGATGTTGACGTTGAGGATTCCGATAATGGCTGAGGCAACAAGGAGAGTGCCCTGAAATTGAGGAGATACGACAAAGGGGTTCTTTTCAGTGGTAAACGCGCAAACGTGTGCCTTCTAGATTTTGGACTGTACTAGATTTAGTCGCCCCTAATCCAAGACTTTGTCAACAATGTCTCCACTTCAGTCACAAGTTTGTTCGGATACTCGATGACGTTTTATCAAAAATATTGGCACTGCCGGTTTATTAAGCATCACCAGTGCTGTCGTCCGCATAGCAATGATTGTTAGCGGTTTGCAACATGTTATTGATATACAGAAAAAACAGCGGTAGTGATAGCACGCAGCCTTGAGGGACAGCAGCGTCAATAGGCGTGTAATTTGAGCATGCACCATCTACTACGACTTTGATGTTCCGATCAGCCAGAAAACTGGTGATGCAATTGCACAATTTCTCGAAAAGCCCATAAAAAGGAAGCTTTGAGAGAAGCGCTTTGTGCCAAACCCGATCGAAGACCTTCGCTATGTCCAAACTGACCGCCAAAGCCTCCCCCTTGGATTCGATCGCTTGTACCTATTGGTGTGTTAGATAAACGAGAAGATCACCCGCTGAGCGACCGCTCGCTGCGTACCACTGGTAGGGAGTAGGAGTACCAGAAAAGACGCGTTAGAACCGGTGCCAGCTCTAGAGCACACGTCTTTAGCAGACGTCAATTCACAATTGGTGAGAATTTCCTTCTCGACTTGTGGATATCTAGAGAGAGGAGTGTTTTATGTACTGAGCACTGTGTAAATTGCATATCAGGCATGGAGCACTTACACCTCCAGATGGTCAGCGGTATGTTCCCCCCGTCGTCGAGAGTAGAGTTGGACGCAAAAAGAGAGCCTAAAAGATCGGCTGTCTCTTTTGCGGCGTGGGCCAGTGAGTCATCCTCCCTGTGCAGAGATGGTAGTGATGGCATACGGAAATTCCCTTAGAAAGCCTTGGCGAGAGACCAGAATGCCCGGGTTCCCGAAGGAAGGCGAACTAATTTTATGCCAATTCTGCCATTGTACTCATACTTTGCCTTGGCAGTAACTCTTTTGAGGGACCTAGAAGCGAAGTTATATTTCTTTTAAGCTTGCTGGTGTTTACATCAAGAGCCGCCGAAGCGTCAGTCCAGGCCTGATAACACTCCTGCTTACTGCGTTATGCAGTCTTACAGGAACGATCAAACCAAAGTTGAGATTTGCCTTCGTTGGGTACCACAGATGATGGAATAAATAGTTCCATTCCCTGTGGCACCACATCAGAGACAGAGTTAGCAACAGAGCTGCGATTATCCGGCAAGAAGCAAACCCGTTCCCATGGGTAGGATGCAAAGAAACACCGCATTCCGTCCCCATCTGCCGATACGGCGAATGACCGAATGGCCGAATGCCCTAATGCCAAACACGGTGGTAGCGTGCAGAAAATAACTGTGAAGGGAGGCAAAGTCATAAATAGATCTCCTCGCATGATCGATTAAACGTGAACCGAGCCTCTTCTAAAGTCTCTAGAGCCTCATCTTTCTGAGAGTTCTAAGTGACATTGGTAACAGCACAATATCCGATATTACAATTATAACGCCCTCTTGTAACGTGGCGTGTTAGCTATTGTAGTCTTGTCGAACTAGAACATTAAAATAATTAGTTTATTACATCTTTATTTGCTACCGAATGTTAACTAAAGACATAAATCGGTGGCCCATGATTGTACCACCAATAAATTCACTAGTGTTGTAAGAGGGAGGGGGACAATTTGAAATAAGAAAATTTTAAGAAATTTGTAAAATTTTATCGAAAACGTTGTCGGCTAAAGACGGCGGATCGTGACTGGAAGATTGAAGGAAGAAGGTCGTGAATTTTATCCTGCAAGTGTATGGCGAATTGAATTGAAAGGGCATAATGGGCTGAAAAGTTCGTATCGTTTTATAGAAAAACACATTTTTTTGGCAAAATTCGATTTTATTATTCAACATAGTTGCCATCGAGGGCGATACACCGATTATAGCGATCTTCCAACTTTTCAATACCATTTTTGTAGTACGGTTTGTGTTTAGCCTCAAAATAGGCCTCTGTTTCGGCGATTACTTCCTCATCGGCTTTAAATTTCTTTCCAGCGAGCATTCTCTTGAGATCTGAGAACAGGAAAAAGTCGCTGGGGGCCAAATCTGGAGAATACGGTGGATGCGGAAGCAATTCGAAGCCCAATTCATGCAATTTTGCCATCGTTTTCATCGATTTGTGACACGGCGCATTGTCTTGATGAAACAACACTTTCTTCTTCTTCAACTGGGGCCGTTTTTTCGCGATTTCGTCCTTCAAACGCTTCAATAACGCTATATAATAGTCGCTGTTGATGGTTCTTCCCTTTCCAAGATAGTCGATGAAAATTATTCCATGTGCATACCAAAATACGGACGCCATAACCTTACCGGCCGACTGTTGAGTTTTTCCACGCTTTGGATTCGGTTCATCGCGTGCAGTCCATTCAGATGACTGCCGACTGGACTCCGGAGTGTAGTGGTGGATCCATGTTTCATTGATTGTCACATATCGACGCAAAACTTCACTTCTATTGCGGTTGAACAGCTCCAAACATTGCTCTGAAGCATCGACACGTTCTTGTTTTTGGTCGATTGTGAGCTCGCGCGGCACCCATTTTGCACATAGCTTTCGCATACCCAAATATTCATGAACGATATGTCCAACACGTTCCTTTGATATCTTTAGAGTGCCAGCTATACAAATCAACCTCAATTTACGATCTTCCAAAATCATTTTGTGGATTTTTTTTATGTTTTCGTCCGTAATAGCCTCTTTTGGACGTCCACTGCGTTCATCGTCTTCGGTGCTCATATGGCCTGTACGGAATTTGGCAAACTACTTACGAATGGTTGCTTCGCCCGGCGCAGAGTCCGGATAACACTCATCAAGCCACTTTTTGGTATCAGCAGCACTTTTTTTCATCAAAAAATAGTGTTTCATTAAAACACGAAATTCCTTTTTATCCATTTTTTTCAAAATAACAAAAGTTGCTTCACTCAAAATGCTGTATCTCACAAACTAATAATCAGACAGCTGTCGAATTTATACACGTTTCTTTTGAAGGTTGGTACTACCTAAAAATGATATGGATTTTATTCTAGTGGCGCCATCTCATAGAGACGATACGAACTTTTCAGCCCAACCAATACAACGATCAGTGGCATAGTACCTAAAGTATCACCTCGTGTAGTTTCCAGCAAATTCGACAAAAAATAAGTGTTTCTTTGTCCTTAAAAATCATTAGTTCCTATAGAATTCATCCTAGTTTACCTCAGCCTCCAAAGGATTTTGTATAAATCATCTAAATATCGTATGGCTATAAAGTTAATATTAAATAGTAAATATTAAAAGTCTAATTTATCCAAATATTAGAAATTTCTGGAACAATTTTAATGTTCAACTACCCACTTTAAAAAAATCTTTATATTTCAAAATTAGGTCAATATGCTGCACTATTCTATAAATGATCATGTTATTTTGCTTATATAACTTGGGAGTATTATTAACCTTTTTTAAAATCCATTAATAGCAAATTATAAAAGCGTTGTTTTGTAGCTCCTACATAAAATTATTACGTTTTGTTTAACCTATTATAAAACATTGAATTTTACATTGCATTCGTATTTATTAATTTTTTTTCTTTTAGTAATTTTAATTTCCTTAGTTTTAGATTATCTTTTTACGTTAGTTTTGGATATTTAATACGGTTTACATAAATGTTATTTCGGTTAAAGTATATTCCTTTATTGGTTTATATTCGTTTACAAGTTTATTTATTATTTTAGCCGACTATTTCAGGTTGCCAGTCGGTTTATTAAGCTGATTTGAATTACTTTTTTTATTTTAACGCTAAGTAACTTCTTTTTATTCCAAACTTTAAACTTAAGTCACAATGCTCGACCAATACGTATCAGACAAATAGTGCTTAAACGAATTATGAGTAATGTTTTTTTTTTGTAAAATCGCAACCTCACTTTTGTAATAGTGGTAATATGAGGTCCACTATTAACAGACTCCGAGTGGTCTAGTGGCGGAGAAATGAAACTACTATTTTATGTGCACCCTCAATACTCGATACACCAATCATTTGGTGTATCGAGTATTGAATATGGAATACATTTTTACGTCAACCCTGCCTATATATATATATATATATATATATATATATATATATATATATATATATATATATATATATATATGTCGTCGGCTACGTCGTTAGTTTACCATACAATAACAATTTTTATTTGCCTAGACAATTACAATTCTTACATTATGACCAATAAAGATTAATCAAAATACAACTATTATGTGCGTTCCATTTGCCGGCGTGAGACTCGTGTATATCTTCTCGTAGCTACGTCGCTGGACTGGGCTATAAAAGTTGTGCAGGCCGGCGCGCGCGCGTATCTATCTATAAGGATCTCCTAGGTGTGCGTTGTTTGTAGTTAGCAGTGGCTGCATACAACCGCCGGTACGACATACTCCGCCGATCTTCGAGTCCCGTGATTCCGTGAGGCGTCGAGGTCACCGGCCCCTAGGTGATTCTTGGCACTTTATGCGTTCCGTGCATTTTGTGCCCAGTCGCGTAGTAAAGTGCCACCATCGCACTTCCCCCAACCCTTTTGTTGCAAAAGGGGTAGGCAGTGCCCCAAGTGTGGAAAGCCACTTACTATTTTATTACCATCATAGATAGTGCCTTTCGAATACAACTGACGGTGTTAGGTTAGGTAACATCATATCAGGTAGGGACAAGGGGGAGCCACCCCCCAAGTCAAGAGTACCACTGGATACTAGATAGATCTAGTCATCAGGGATCTGGCGAACCCGGAGCGCACCAGAATGGTGCCATCATTCTTCCAGATACCCACGAGGAAACCCGTCTCGCCGCGGAAGGAGCCCGCATCGGGCGTTGCGCTCACGCCAGCCGTGTCTGAGCACACGGTCAGGCAGGAACCGTCGCCCCAGCAGCAGCGGGCAAAGAAAACGGCCAGACGCCATACGCCTCCAGAAACCGAAGCTTCTTTACACGAAAAGAGGCAACGGATTGGCTCCCAGCTATCTTCCGATGAACTTCCATCTAGATCAGAAGATGAAGACTACCACCAGGTGTCGACGAAGAAGGTGCACAGATCGCCACCAAAGTCACCCTCACCATCTCAACCCCCCCCCCCCGCTCCATATCTCGGGATCATCGAAGCCATGATTCGGCCCAGTATGAGCAGGGGGGTGAAGAATCCTATAGCTGGGGTCAACCACCTATGCAACCCTCGCAGCATCCGCCGGCCGATCATCGCCGGGGCAACAACCAACCCGTCCGGGCTCCCGCAGGATGATGGCCAACGGCCATCTACCAGCTATGCCCATATTGTAGCTGCACCAGCAGTACCACGGCCACAACCAGCGGCAGCGCCTGCTGATAAGCCTGCCGACCAGGACAAAACAAGATATCCGCCCATAGTGGCTGAATGCCTCCTGGATTGGACGAGGCATTTTAAGGAGCTCAACAGAATCTTGGGCAACCCTTTAAATGCCCGTCCGTTCGGGAAAGGCGTACGGTTTACACCTCAAAGTGCCAATGAGTTCAGAACCGTTCAGCGGTACATCACTGAACTAACAAAGGAAACACCAACACTGTCGTGGTATTGTTACACCCCGGAGGAGGACAAGCCCACTAAAGTGGGCATCCCGGGGTCTACCAATGGGCACGGACACCAAACCCATAGAGGAGGCTATAAGGGCAAAGGGCTTCCCCGTTAAATATGTGAAGGCAATCCCACCTCGTAGGGGCAGACCTGGCTGCATCTACTTCGCCTAATTTGACCACCTGAGCCTGGAGCAGCTCCAGGACCTTTACAAAGTCGACGAACTCCTCTTCATGAGAAGGGTCGTCATCGAGGCCTGGCAGAGAAAAGCAGGACCGGATCAATGCCACCGATGCCAGGCCTTCGGGCACGCCTCCGCCAACTGCTTCAGGCCAGTGAGGTGCGTGCGCTGCGCCGGGGAGCATATAGCAAGCCTTTGCCCTCGGGGTAGAGAGGAGGAACCGAAATGTGCCAAATGTGGCAAAAACCACACGGCAAATGACCGCCGCTGCCCAGTCCTGAGGAGGACTGCTAGGAGGCAGGGGATCACTTTGCCGGGGCTACTCCCGGAGGACCCGAAAAAGATCCCCCAGGGTCGCCCAAAAACTGTAACCATCCAAAAAGCGGGTGGGCTACCATCACAGGGAAGGGTAGGCAACGAGCCCTCCCCCCACCCGTAACACCTATGGAAACGGTGTAACTCGCAGAGACAAGGGCAACCACCGGGGCGACTCTATAGCCCCCCGCCAACCCCGCCACAGAACGGCAACCCTCCAAAAAGAGGAGGCGGGAGAGGAGCAGGAAGTCGCAGCCTCCTCAGGCTGTTACCTCTACCCCGACACCAACTGGACCAGTAGCCTCACAGGCGCAGATTACTCTGGAGACAACCAAAAATAGCGTGGGAAGAGTGCCAGAAAGGGCTCTACCTGAACATAGAGCCCGCTCTACATGTAGAGCCAACGCCTTCCTATAGGAGAACACCTACTGCTTGCCTTGAAACAGCAGATGCAATCCAACGTCTGGTTGGTATTGCCATCGAGGTTGGCACACAAGTCCTGGCCGACATCAGAGCCGGGACCGATCCAGTGACGGCGATAATCAAGGCGCTGGCTAACCTCCTGGCCCGGCATTACGGAGGAGAGTAATCTGCGCCTGATCTATTGGAACCCGGACGGAATACAGCAGAAGCAGCATGAACTCCGCACAGTCGCCCAACAACAGGACTTGCACATCATATTGCTGGGAGAGACGAAGTTAAATCCAAAGACGCATATCAAGCTGCCGAATTACCACCTGTACAGAAGGGACGAGGTCACTCCTCAAGGGGCCGCCTATAGAGGGACGGCGGTTCTAGTGAGGAGGGACGTCGTCCATCAAGAGCTGGATTTACCAACATAAAAGTCAATGCGCTCTATGGGCATAAAAATTGAGGCGGCGGGCGAGGAACTAAGGATCTACGCAGCGTACCGCCCGCCAGGGACTCCATTCTGCTCCTCAGACATCCGGACGATAATGGAATGCGAAATACCCACCATCATCGCCGGGGACCTAAACGCCAAACACCCGGCGTGGGGGTCCAGAGTGATCACCCCGCCGGGTCGTGCACTTTACGAAGACGCAGAGAAGAACAATTGCGATGTTTTAGGTCGTGAAGAACCAACTCACGTTCCGACAGATCCGCGGAAGTATCCGGATGTATTAGACATCGTGCTCTCTAGGAACGTCAACTACCCAGTAGTGGTAGAGGTGCTATACGACCTGAGCTCACAGCACCTCCCGATTCTGATAACCCTTGGCACAAAGGGGGTGACTACGCCGCCCAGAGCATTCAAGACACGCGTCGACTGGAGGCTCTACTCACAACATCTGCAGGCGAGACCTCCAGTCCACCAGCCCATAAGTACAGCGGATTACGTAGAGGCCGCTGCTACTAGAATTACCAAAAACATCCAGGAGGCCCTCCACGCGGCCTCTACGATCGTCCCGATTACAGAAAGGCGAGACGATCTGCCGCGAGAGATATGCGTGCAGATCAGGCGCAAAAGAGCGCTGAGGAAGCTCTGAGCGCGTACTCGCTGCCCTAGACTAAAGACGCAACTCAACACCTTATCGGAGGGACTGTCGGTTGCAGTCCAGGCCTACAGAGGAGAGGCACATATGGAAGGCGGATGAGCATGATGCGTCACTCTATAAACTGAACCGGCAGTTGACCAAAGCCAGACCTCCCGTGTGCCCGCTGACCAACAGCGCGGGTGAATGCTGCTATGATGCCAAGGGCAGAGCAATTTATGCCGAACCCAGCAAGTGCGGAGTTCATGGAGCTTCATGCCCGAAAGGAGAGTCGCGTACAGGAGTTCCTGTCGTCGCCCGCGCCGCCTCTTGCAGGAGAGTGGTTCATCTCCCCCACTGAACTGCGGAGAACAGTAACCCGCCTGCAACCGAGGAAGGCGCCTGGGCACGACGGGATTACCAACGCTGCACTCCCACAGCTGCCCAATAGAGTCCTAGTAGAGATTGGTCGACTGTACAATGGGATACTGCGGACGTCCCATTTCCCGGAGGAATGGAAGAAAGGCAAAATTATCGTCTTGCCGAAACCCGAGAAGGACAGGCGTAGAGCTGCCAGCTACAGGCCGATTACGCTATTACCGCACATAGCTAAACTGTTTGAAAGATTGCTGCTGAGACGTCTCCGTCCGTGCATCCAACTTCAGGCGGAGCAGCACTTACACACACAGCAGAATTAAGGTGACAAATAATAAATAATAATTGACAATTTATGAAATGATAAACAAAATATAAAACTCTACATACACTCCACACGCTATTTAAAAAGGAAAATTGTAAATTACACAAAATTCACACCGTGTCTTTAGTTAACATTCGGTGGCAAATAAAAGATGTAATAAACTAATTATTTTAATTTTCTAGTTTGACAAGACTGCTATAGCTAGCACGCCACGTTAGAAGAGTGATATAATTTTATATTGTGGGATATTGTCCTGTCGCCACTGTATGCCACTTCGAAGCGCCCACAAACTTTTGCTAATTTTCTTTAACAGGCGCCTCGACATCCTCCTGCCCGTTGAAAGAACATTTTCAACTAACGCCTTCCTCGCATGAAGCAAGAGGACAAAGTTTGACTAGGGGTCACCGCACACATTCATTTGTTGTCCTGATGTCTGCAACCATTAATACTTCTATTAGTATTGGGAAAAGGCGCACCACTCGACCTAGGCGCCAACATATCAGCGGGACGTAATTCTTGAGGCAACACCAAGTTTCCAATTTTTAGAGTTTGTGTGTTGCTCTCCCACTTGAATCTCTGCTGCAGTTCAGATATTATGTATTCTTTTCCATCTTGCTATCTTTGCCAAAAGTTAAGGCGACCATAATGCTGGGCTTGTTCCTTTCATGTAGATGTAAATTGGAGCTGGCAAGGCAGTGAGAGGTCTTCCTACAATGAAGTGCCCTGGAGTTGTGTGGTGATAGCTGGTTATTAGAAGAGGGTATTAAGGGTTTCAAAGAATTTCTATTAAATATCGCCTCTATTAACGCAAACAGTGTAAAAGTTTTTTTTTAAATGTTAAATGGCTGTTGCCCATGAACCGTTTTGCCGATTTGACATCAGCCTCCCAAATGCCACCGAAGTGAGCAGCCTAATTCGTATACTTGAAAATTTATTACCTTTTTAACTCGCAAAATCAGATAGAGGTTCATAGTTGATCTTTATAACAGATAAAATATCTGTGAGGTTGGTAGCCGTATATGGTACACCGATGGGTCATAACTGGACTTCGACGTAGGCTTTGGAATTTACGGAGAATGCCCAAAATTCAAATTTACTATGATTTAGGGTAAATTCACCTCTATCTTCCAGGCAGACATTTTCGTCATATTTCACTGTGCGGAAATCAATCTGCAAAAACACTACTTCAATCATATAATCTATATAAACTCTGATAGTCAGGCAGCAGCACTGAAATCAAACTTAATGAACTCGAAGCTAGTTGAAGATTGCATGAACTGTCTAAACACCTTGAGATGCAACAGGGTCGTTTTAGGGTGGGTTCCGTGTCATGCGGGTATTGTAGGCAATGAACTTACCGATGAGCTCGCACGGGAAAGCATAAAGAGCACACAATTTGGAGCCGAGCCATTGTGTGTAATCTCAAAAAAACCTAGCGCGATTAACCTTTGAAACTTTATGACAATAAATCACTTAATATCTAGTCTCGTATACCAGGCTTAAAACATTTTAAAACCTTAATCGAGGCTTTAGATCGTAAATTCGCTTCAGAAGTCCTGGGATTAGGTAAAAATAACCTGCGCCCCCTTTCCCCAAGGGAGGTCGCTTCCGATACGGTTGAAAGACCTTCCCAGGTCAAAGCTAGTCTAAGGTGGTGTTTATTGGATAGGCACTCTAGGTATTACAGTGAGTCCCACATAACCACGCAGCCGGCTGCGTGGTATGCTTAGAGCATTCACCAACTCCCTCCCCCGCTTCCCGGAGGGTAGCCCTTTAATTTTGCTTCTAGGTGCAAAAAAACATCATTCAACGTAACTTCGTGGTGTTTTCCATGAAGCTGGTTTTCAGTGTGCGCTCTAGTGAGTAACGTATGGACGAAAATGCAACAACAAGTAGGTACAATTATTACTAAAACTACAACTGTTGCAACTACACCATGTACCGCACATAAACATATCCTATACCTTTAAACGAACAATTCTTATATATATATATATATATATATATATATATATATATATATATATATATATATATAATCGGAATCAAGCATCCAGGGTGTTTTGGGGGCAATAAATTGATCTAGCTGGGATGCTACAATATCGTTAGAATAAGAAGGTAAATTTTGACAGTGTGTTAATCCAATATCTTTAAACGAGCAATTCTTGTATATATATATATATATATATATATATATATATATATATATATATATATATATATATATATAAAATCGGAATCTCGGAAACGGCTCCAACGATTTTCATAAAAGTTTGTGTGCAGGGAGTTTCGGGGGCAATAAATCGATCTAGCTAGGATTTATTTTTAGAAAATGTCTTTTTGTCCGTTTTTTTAGGCAATGAAAAATTGATACAATATCGTTAGAATAAGAAGGTAAATTTTGACAGTTTGTTAATGATTACGAATAGCTTAATTGGTATATTGGGCGTACACAAAATCGTAATACCATGGTTCGAGCCCAGATTTTTTAATTTTTTTTTCAAGTTCCTTCCTTTTTTGAGAAAATCTATTTTTTCGAGCCCTTTTTTTTAGTATTTTTTTAAAAACACGAAAATTTAAATTAAACTAATTGCACTCATCATTTTTTATTCAAATAACCAGTTCAGTTTTTTCTATTATGTTGCTAAGATCAAAAAATATTCGTATTTCATCAGTATGTAATTTGTATCTCAGTAATTTCCAAAACACACGAATTAAAAAAAAACGAGCGAAAAATACCGAGCAAAGCTCGGTCAACCGGGTACTGGTTATAATAGCTCAAATGGGTTATCGAGTGGTCACGAAATCGTAGTACCCCGGTTGGAGTCCTGTCTTCAGTCCGACTTTTTTCATTTTTTTTTCAAATTCCCTTCTTTTTTGAAAAAATCTATTATTTCGAGCCCATTTTTGTATTTTTATAAACACACGAAAATTTAAATTAAACTAATTGCACTCATGATTTATTATTCAAATAACCAGTTCAGTTTTTTCTATTATGTCGGTAAGATGAAAAAATATTATTCATATTTCATCAGTATGTAATTTGTATCTAAATATAATTTCCAAAACACACGATTTACAAAAAAAAAAATGCAAATAATACGGTCATCCAGGTACTTGTAAGTAAAAAAGAATGATGTATGAATGAAGTACATATATAGATATTACTGATTTTATAATAATTTCATCGCAAATTGTTTATTAAGAAAAATGTAAGTACTACTACTACTAAATTCAACTAAAATTTACTAGAACATACATGATGTGATGTTTGCTGATTGTTATAAAATTTTTGGGGCAGGTGTAAATAATATTTTATGCGTTTTTGTACTTTTGTCTTACAAAACTAAATCTTAAATAAGTCATGTTATAATATAATAGCGCCATCTACTGAAATATTTAGAAACATTCACAGCTGTCCACCTTATTAGGGTTAGGGTGACGACGATGCCGATGTGTTTATAAAATCTAAAAGATAGATGGTATTTAACAACTTCCGATTACGAGTATCAGTCTGGTCGCTAGTAAATTACGTTTTACTTTCAACTTTCTTTTGCATCGTTTCGCAGAAGTCATTGAATGTTTAATGGGAGATATATTAGGTATGTACATGGGTATGACAAATTATATGTATAATTGGTCATAATCACTGTTTTGCTGGTGGATTGGATATCGTTAGGCGATCTGCACCTTCGGTACCTTTCTCGTTGTTGGTCTAGGTTTTTCACATCTAACGTAAATGAGACGAGATGATCATACCACCATCTATCGAAAATCATGAGATGTTTTTAGCGTTTGTGTACATCACGGAAACAAATAAAGAAACAAAGACTACAATAGAAAGTATAGCGAGATAATTAGTTTTAACTGCTTCGTCGTACAAAAAAGATATTTTGTATGCCCCCCCTCTATTTTAACTTTTGTTTGCATCATTCCTCTACGCAAAGGTTGTCTGGAAGAAATCACTTTCAGAGTGATAAGACCGCCTATTGTACATACTTTAATTTAGTTTTAACTGAACTTGATGTTTCTGTATTGTGGTGTACAAAAAAGAATAAATAAATAAATAAAAGATATAATGTGATGGACTCCCACACGCTGCCACACAGCAAATTCGTGCTAGAAATAAAGATAATTTGTTGTTGCGTATAATGCGTTGCGTAAATGCATATTAACGTTCGCAGAAAGGAGATTAGGCATAGAAATATCAAGTTTCCGTGCTTTGGAAGCGCTCGTATTAAACACCACCTGACCAGACCACTCAACTTAACCTGGGTTGCTTGACTTCGGGCTCCTACTGAAATTTTCTTGACAGAAAAACCCGATAATATATTTTGGCTCAAGCCGGGATTCGAAACCACATGATCAGCAAACAACGAGACAGTCTATTAGTACCGCATCCACTGCTGTATTCCGTCTTGAACAGAGGGCAGCACAAACAGTATAATCACAGACTGTGTGGCATTTCATATTTGTCCTGTAGCCTAATTTATATTATCACGATTAATTGGTCCACGGAATGCAGAAGCCAGCTGGACTGTCAACCCATAGATACCTGTAACTAACTTCGAATACAGCTACTCATACGTTGTCACCTCTCAAGAATAAGATGGAAAGCTTCCAAGTAATACTGGCTGTGAAAGTCGTTTAGCATCCTGACCAGCAGTGCAGAGACTACTGCTTGGCTTGTGCGTGGTTGGACCTGGAGGCGGAATTATATTTCTTTTTAAGAGCGCAGGTGCTTATAGCGTTATGCTATTTTACCACCACCACCAGGAACCAGTGCTGTTGGAACAAAATTGCCATAACCTGAAGTACCACATCAACGACAGAATCAGCAATAACCCTGGGATCGTCCGACGAAAACAAACCCGCAACAAACACCCAAGGGTAGGATGCAAAAAGACTGCAACTTATCCCAATCGGCCTTCCTATAGTGCCAAGCACGGCAGCAGCCTGCAGAAAGCAATATATATATATATATATATATATATATATATATATATATATATATATATATATATATATACATTTTGGGAAAGTAGTTTGTTCAGAATCGTTTACTGAATCGATTCCTATCAATTTTAATATAGCAAATTTTTTTACTCCAAAAATAATTAAAACTGGGTAAATTACAGTCACACTAAATCTGTACAGTCAAAACAAACTGAAATGGACCGTAACCTAAGGCAATAAGACTTTTAAGAGTGCAGTTTTATTTGTATTATTACTAATTCTGTCATTCAATAAAAATAAAGAAAAATGAACTTTATTTCCAGCAAGTTAGTCTTTGCGGTCGTGGATTTGTACTGTGACAACATTCTTCCGGAATTAGTACAATTAATTTGATAAATAATCAGTGCATAAAAATGTTTAACTAAAAATTCGGTGTATGTATTATGATTATAACATAATATATTAATTGGGGTGTCTGAGGGTGTGCGTTAATTACGTTACATATTGTATATAAATACTTAGTGGTATTTATCCAGACGTACTTCTTGATAGAAAAGGAGCATTCATACCTAGAAAAATATTTACTTGTCAATATTTCGTTAATTTATTTATTAGTTATTACAGAGTGGAGAGAGCTTGCTCCTTAGGTTGCCTTAGAAGGGGAAACCCGCCATAGCTATGGCAACTATGCCAGATTGTATGTAATATATCGACCCGCCACTATGCTTGGGTGGTTTTTGGATCTCGACATCAGCGCCACCTACCGTCTCCAATTGGGTTTTTAAGCCATCCAGGAACCCACTCAAATACACACTAAAAATTCATCAAAATCGATCCCTTTGGTTTCGAGTTTTAGCGATAGCAGTCAGCAATCGATATTTTTTTATATAGAGATAAATAAAACAGGAATATTACTTTGTGATTCTTTATTTATAAATAACGCTATTTCTAATAAATATCTATACGTCCATTGCTACACATTCGACTATTATATATCTTTATTATTCTAGAACATTATTTAAATAAGTAAACTTATATAAAGTGCATTTTAAGTATTATTACAAAGGTGAAAATGACACATTCTATTTAATAGCTAAGATAAGTATACATAACATTACTTTTTATACTGAATCTGACTGCTTTCTTGTATTACATTGATAAATCTGGGTGCGGTGCTGTTTTACGAAACCACCATTTAGTATCAAGTGGACTGTGTACTAGTTTGTCACCCTAATTCTATAAAAATAGGGACTCGTTCGATATTATATTTTTATTATGCGATATTAATAAAAACCAATAATAAATTTTGAAGAAAATGTTATTTTATCGCTAATAAATTATTGACTTTTCTTTTGTAATTCTGTTCAAAATTTATAATAAATACATTACAAAATTTTCATATTAATATTTATGTTGTCTAAATATTTATAATTTTATCTGTTGTAGGATCTTTAAGTTTTTTTAATTAATTGTATTTTCAAGCGAACTTAAAGTTAACCTTGTAGTAAGTGGCTATTGCAGTCCATGGAGACCTGCAGCCAGCTCTGAGGACTAAGATGGAATGCCTCACCCGTGGAATTATACTGGCTCTTTAGGCCAAGGCAGTGCAGGAAATGCTTACGACGTATAACGCTTATGACGACAGAAATAGACTGATTTCTGGGCGAAAAAAGAGTCATTCACCTAAAAAAGTTTACTAATAAGATTTGTAGTATTTTCTCCATTATTAATATTCATAAAAAAACAAGCATTTAAATTTGTTTTATTTTCTTGCTTTTCATTTGTTATTTTCTCTGAATTATATCAATGTATTATAATTTGTTAAAAGCTATTTAAATCAGATTTTAAAACGATGAGATATTTTAAATTATAACTTATTAAATAGTACAGGTTATTCTTAAAATATAAAGGTCTAAGTATTTAGAAGCGTCCGTCAATCAGATTGATTGAATTCTCCTATTGAATATCCTCTACAATTATATTTTATGAAAATTACATAGGACAAGTTTTTTCCATCAACTAATTACACTGTAAGATGAGTATGAGCTAAGTTTAATCTAATACAATTAGCTTACAAATATTTGTCAAAATTAAAATATTTACATGTCTTATTAATATAACGGTTTTAAACTCGTGCATAATATGCTTTAATATGTATATAAAGTGTTCATTTTTATAATATAAGTACTTTTTAAATTAAGTTGATTTTTATAATATTTATTAGGTTTTCTGTACATACTTGTAGTTAACAAGGTTTTCAAAAAGAACATTCAAAGTTAAAAGACAAAATTATTAAAACTATTTATATTTGTGATTTTAGTTACCAATTTTAGTGGCAAAGTTCTATATTCATCTCTAATTGCACGTTTTGTTATTTTGTAAACATACTAATTTTAATTATAGGACACCAGTAAATAAATTGGCTTAAATTCAGGTAAGTACTAATTTCAGCAAATACTGAATTGATCTTTTATCAAATATGTAATATATAACGAAAACTCTGATCAAAATATATTATTAAAAGATATTTTATAATTTATAAATATATTATTTAATTAAATAGCGTTTTATGTACATCTCTTTGGAACGCATTGCAATAACACACTGACTAGATTTCACTCCACTGAGATTTTCTTAAAGTTTTTCTCATTTCTTTAAGACCTAAAGCACATGCTTAAAATATAGATAAATATAATACACATAAAGAAACATTATAAACTAGGTTTGGGTTGTAATATTACGTTAACAATAAATTCATAATAAAGATGTTATAATATTTTTATCACAAGATTAAACCAAAGTATCAAAATTAAAGCAAGTCACCGCAATCTCATCGATGTATGACAGTAAAACGTAATTTAACACACGTATTTTTATCATATTCAAAAAAGGTTTAAATTAACTTATTAATAATCAATCATTCAAATACATAAAAGCTACGAATAAATTTTAATACTACTACATGTAATAAGTTCGCTTCGTATGTTTTGTTTATAATCATGGCGATGTTAGGTATCGATGTTTTTCTTTTCATTAGGTAAAAAATGTCGAGATCATCATCGGACTAGAATTTATATATCATTATATATCATTTATATATCAAATAAACCTAAATAAAATAAAAATGACTAGGTATGATTAGAATTGATTTATAGATTCGCTTATTCAATACGAATTATGAATATTCAATATGAATTAAAACTTTAACCATAAATAAATTTTTATTATTTTTGTTCAAAGCACGTTGGTTTCTAAATTTTATAAATAATGACTAGATATATTTAAAATAAACTTTTAAAATGACTAGAACCTTTATGGAGACCATACGTTAAAAACACTTAAGAGATATTTTATTTCATCTCTGTTACATAATATATTTAAAAAATATTAACAGCTATAATAACTAAAATTAGAAAATGACTATTTGTTTCGTGACTAGATACAATTATTATATATAAATATGTAAATGTGACAATAACAGAATAAAAAATGACTAGATGAAAATAGTAATCGCATCTGACTAGAAAAATGAGACTAAATCATCTGACTAGTAAAATAAGCTCCTATGAAATAATAGTAATAATATACTTTTTATTTCTTCTATTTATATTATTAAGATTATTGCAACATCTTTTTTTTGATAATATCTCTGTAGGTTTAAAAACTATATATTATATTTCTTGTATTTATGGCAGTATTGATAACTGCCGAGTTCTAATCTATTTTAGTTACTGGCCTAGTTACATGTCGATTGACTTAATTCCGATGTACATATGCTGAACGTTGAAAAAAATATGAGATAGTCGCAAGTCGGACGTTGCATCTAAAAATATGCTCATGCATCGGATCGATTGCGGTGACCCTTCGTGCTTGCTTCAAACAATCGAAAGCATCTGCTCCAAGACACTGTTGCTTGAAAAACCTATGCTGATTTATTTTCATAAAAAAATATTTCCTTTTGTTTGTAATTTGTGTTCAATAAAAATATGGTTACACTAGGTTTAATATAATGTGATATATAGCTGTAAAGAAAGGGGCTAGTTTGTTTATTTGTGTACCTAATCAATTCTAATCTAGTATATTGTGTTAAAATAATAAAACTATTTTAAATTAACTGCCGCAATAGTGCCTAAAACTTAAATTCGAAGCAAGATTTAATTTTGCATTATTAAACAAGATATTTAGAAATGTTTAACATTTCAGTGTAATACTAATTTGGAATGTTGCTGTAGGAGCTCAATATGTACAGAATAATTTACTTTAAATTAAATTATTTAAAAAACGACAAAGTACAAGTATATATACAAAAGTAGAGTTTAACTTTACAACGTATACATGCAATGACGATAACAACATACACATATCTATTGAATACTTACTTTAGAGCTTTACGAAAAGTACAAACGCGGGTTTTCGTGTCCATACGCAATTGGGTAATGGTAAAGAGTGTTAGGGACAGGATAAGGAAAATGCGGCACCGGCCGCAATATACTTCGTCAGCCATCATCAATTCCTCCGCCTTCGTCTTCCGAACCCGTCACATCAAGGCTTCGAGAGTCTTCCGAGGAACATGGGGAGGTGCACTTACCTCGCACGTCCTCCCAGGCCAATTCTTGTTGCGGTGGAGGTATTTTGTTCCAGAAAGTATTGAAATTGCTGTCTCGACATGGTTCCTAAATGAAAAAAAATTCTAGTTATAAAATAAAAACTATTTAAATACCACTGACTCCCTCACTCATCACGATCTCCAGAACTATACGCCTGAATGACTTGAAATTTGGCGCATATAATCTACTAGAGAAAAGATTTTGGAAAATCAACCTCTGAAGGAGTGGAGTAGGGTGTTAAAGCTTGTGTAGAAAATTAGTAGTATAAGATTAGTAGAACAATACTTTTTATAGAATATAAGGCCGACAAACGAGCACACAGTCTGTCCTTGGTTAGGAAACAAAATGTTGATGCGTTAGCATCCTTGAAGATTTAGCAGCTTATTGCCAGAGACTCTTTTTACTGGTAACGATGCATTCTATCTATTTTACACTGGTCTTCTGTAAGAGCTTCGTACTTCCCCGGTTGAGCTAGTTCATTCATGCTGCCGACGTCGTAGAGACAGTATGACTTCTTTCATTCTATTCCTATGCAGCCATTCTTCTGGAGGGTATTAAAGTAAAAATAACTTACCGTTTGATAAGCAGGATATTCTGAATGGACCTGACGGAAAGCTGATGGTTCTTTTTCCGCTTCATTTTCTGGCTGTTCGTGAGCCAGTAGATGTTTTCTCAAATAGGCCTGCCTTCGGAACAGTTTACCGCAACGTTGGCAGGGAAACCGACCAGCGTCGGTCGCTGGTGGGTCCCTTCGTTTGGTTGCCCCTGGCACGCGTGGTTTATGCCAGCGTCGGTGTGAAGCCAAATTCGCAGGACAGTTGAATACCTATTAAAGAAGTTTTCTTTTAAAATCGTTTTATCGTTTTATTTAGCGACTTTAAGGCCGCCATTTATTATTAAATACTTTTTTGAATATTATTTTATATAATTATTATAGGAAGTGCTTGCAATTATAATCAAGCAAGTGACTTTTTAAAATTACATTGGCTTTAAATATTTGATTATAAAGCAACTGACGTTGTCGAAGGTATTGAGCTAAATACGCCATATCATTGTTACTATGTATGATCAAAATGCTTCCACCACTTCTGCCATTCTATATTATGACTGTAACATGAATGAAAGGAACACAAACCAGCGAGATAAAACGTAATGTTGTGTGTTTCGTATAGTTACTTACAGTACCTACGTTTGCACTGAGAAACATCCAACACGTAAGGAATTGAAACAAATCGCATAAAATAAATCACACATGTTTTACCGATGATGGCGTTCTCACTTACAAAGACGTAAAATTTTCTACAGATATTCAAACTTACATTTCATCATGACAATATTTGTACAAAATTGTTTTCAAACATTTTGTTTCTGTAGTTATAAAGATATAATATATAGTTAAAATATGTAATGTAAAATAAACTGTCAAACATATTTCACGACAACATGTTCTTTGACTATGCAAACGCTTTTTGATACATTGACAGAAAACGGTGTTTAAAACATACTTTTTGTGAAAATCGTATCAGTGCAAACTCACGGTAACAAGAACCTATTTACTGGTAACGAAAGAAATATTGAAGAAATAACTTCGAATTTGTGACTCCCTTTAAATTGAAAAATACAATTTTTATATTATTTTTTTATTGAATTAGGGTGACAAACGAGCACACAGTCCACCTGATGATGAGTGGATGCTGTGGCCCATAGACATCTACATTTAACCTCGATTAAGAATCGAAATGCAGATGCGTTGTCACCTTTGAGGACTAACATGGAATGCCTTGATTCCAGTAAAATGGGTCTCCGGTTCTCTACACTCACTATACAAAACACAGCAACATTAAGCTGCTATTTTACGCTGGTATTCTGTGAGAGCGTGATCCTTCCCCGGTCGAGCCGACTCATTCATACTACAACCATAATATAGCAGCAGCGTGGATCAACCACGTATAAAATATACATAGGTATTTGTAATTGTCCTCCCATCAGTCGGGATAACAGCTGAGTGTCGCCAGTCACGCATCATCAAACGTATCAATTAAGGTGTAAAAACATTTCGCCAGCTCTCGAGGGCGTCGCTTCCCATGGAAACGTGCCAAGTGTTTACAATTGCGGCAGAACGAGGGGTCGCAATACGTTCCCACACAACATGGTTGAAATTATTTTTGTTTTTGTCAGTTTCAAAGGTTTTTAAACGAATGAGAGATAAATAACTCATTATAAAATAATTTGCTTCTGTTAATTTGAAGGGGTTGTGTATTTATTTATTACTAATGAATGCGGGAGATATGAAGTGATTAATGATTATACTGACAACTATCAGTGATAAATATTAAAGAAGTGTCTGTTTCAAAGACTGATGGTTATAATCATTCATTCGTTCATTACATGCCTATCAAAATCCACTCCTAAAAATGGGCCCCCTCCCATATATTTGCCATAGTTGCTACGTTTGTCAGGTGGTTTGAAACCCCAGTGTTTTTTTTATTTTGGATTGTTATCAGTAACTGATATCCGATCTTCTGTTTCAGTTGTTTGTTTTGCTTTTGTTTCTTGTTTCATAAGAGGCGGCAAAGGGTCTTATAATAGTTAATATATAATAATAACAATCCATAGTAAAATTACTTATAATTTCTTATTTTATTCATAATGAATTTTATAAAGGTAAAAAATATTTGTTTTCTCATGAAATGTTCTCGCAAAATATTTTATGTAAGGTACATGACGGTAGTATATCAGCCTCGTACGCCAAGCCATGCTCACTTTCGATCGCGCAATACCAACCTTACGCCCGCCAAGTAGTGATCGAATTAGATCAGAATTATGTAAACATGTCTACCTATGAAAAAACTATTTTTTCGTTTTAAACAAAACCAAAGACACTATGCAATAGATATTAGTATCAAAGACAAAGATATGCTCTTTTATTTTAAACCATAACCTGGCAATGTTTTTTAGAAAAAAAAAAAAAGAAATCACTCTGAACTTCCGGCGTTCCACGTGTCACTTTGATGAAGTTGCTCTGTCTTTTTTATAGAATTTTATATTTGTGTCTGGACTAAAAACGAAAGTATTATACTTTTTACATTTCTTGTAATATAGTCAACACGTAGATATATAATTTGTGGTATAAAAAGTGAAAAGTAAATTGCCAAAAGTACTTCAAATTCCGAAAGGCCTGTTTTGGCGGGCGGGTTATAAATGTGTTATTTTTCAAATTCTCATTTATTTTTAGTGTAAAATGTAAGTAAAAATAGTTTTCCTACATATTTTGAAATAACATGACGTTGTATTTATTTCAAATTCACACGAACATATTTTAGAAATATTGTTCGAAATGTCACAGATAAAATATTATTTTATTTTTTTTTTTTTTAATTTTTTATTATTTTAATATTTTGGTATGAGTAACGAATGGAAACACATAAAACATAAAATATACATATTTCCAAACAATTTCATATAAATTTCTCCAAAAACAAAGGTGTAGAATTCAAATTAGTAGTAATTTTGTCACTAAAATTGAAGTTTATACTACTATTATGCTATACAGTGTAATTTATATACTTTATTACAATTTCTAGCAACCAAAAATAATTTTATTCGATAGTTTATACATTCAACAAGACTTCCTGTAAGTTTTATCCATAAATATTGTCTCAAAGTGAAAATATAGCAAAATTTGCAATATTGCAAAAAATTTCCTAACCTAGAAATTTTCCCGCCAAAAAGGTCCCGAGTGAACGGGAGTGTAACATGTCGCGCGCTGTCAGAGCGTAGAAGTTAAGCTTTGCCGCCCTATAAAACCAAAAGTAGAGAAACAAAGATACAAAGTCGTACACTATAACTAATATATTTAAAAATAAAACCGGCCAAGAGCATGTCGGACCACGCTCAGTGTAGGGTTCCGTAGTTTCCCGTCCGTCACAATAAGTGTTCCCACTTATGACTTTAAAGATGGGTAAGTATCCATTATGTTCGCGCTCCAGCAGCGCTCCGCGCTCCTGCAATTGCTCCCGGTAGTGGGTACTGTTGTTTCCATCCAAGTTCAAAATGATTTTCTTAGAAAGTCCTTATAAAGTTCTACTTTTCAGATTTTTTTCATATTTTTTAAACTTATGGTTCAAAAGTTAGAGTGATGGGGGGGAGGACATATTGTTTTTTACTTCTGGAGCGATTATTTCCGAAATTATTGACATTATCAAAAAATGATTTTGTAAACCTCTATTCATTTTAAATACCTTTCCAACAATATATCACACGTTAGGATTGAAATAAAAAAAAATCACTTCCCACTTTATATATAGGGGGGTTACCCTAATAAAACATTTTTTTCCAAATTTTATATAACCACTTTGTCGGCGTGATTGATACGCATATTGATACCAATTTAATTGAGTCTTTGCTGAACAGAGTCTCGGATTGGGGACGACTAAATCTAGTCCAGTTTAACCCCCAGAAGACACAAGTTTGCGCGTTAACCGCTAAAAAGAACCCCTTTGTCGTATCCCCTCAGTTTCAAGGCACTCCCCTTGTTGCCTCAGCCAGTATCGGAATCCTCGGCGTTGACATATCGAGTGACGTGCAGTTTCGTGGTCACTTGGAAGGGAAGGCCAAATTGGCCTCTAAAAAGCTTGGCGTGCTCAGCAGAGCGGGACAGTATTTCATGCCGGCACACCGCCTGCAACATTACAAGGCGCAGGTTCGGCCGCACATGGAATACTGTTCCCATCTCTGGGCTGGGGCTCCCCAGTACCAGCTCCTTCCACTTGACCGCATCCAGCGCAGAGCGGCTCGAATCGTCGACGACCGAGTGCTTTCCGATCGGCTCGATTCACTGGCGTTGCGAAGAGATGTTGCATCTCTTTGCGTATTTTATCGCATCTATCACGGGGAGTGCTCTGAGGAATTGTTCGGATTAATCCCAGCCGCCAAATTTCGTGAACGCACGACACGGCAAACGTCCCGATACCATCCACACCATCTGGATGCTTGGCGGTCCACCACTGTACGTTTCACAAGGAGTTTTCTTCCACGTACAACCTCTCTGTGGAATAGTTTATCACCGGCGATTTTTCCGGACCGATACGACCTGGGGACCTTCAAGAAAAGAGCTTACTCCTTTCTAAAGGGCCGGCAACGCACCCGCAATTCTCCAGGTGTTGCGGTTGATCATGGGCGGCGGTAGTCACTTAACATCAGGTGAGCCGCATGCTCGTTTGCCCCCTCTTCTATAAAAAAAAAAAAAACCAAATTTCAGCTTTATAGTGCTAACGGTCACAGAGATTAAGCGAGGACGAACAGACGGACAGACAGACATGGCGAAACTATAAGGGTTCCTAGTTGACTACGGAACCCTAAAAATGAACAAGCTTTGACAATAATTATGAACACTTCGAAAAATCTACTTAAAAAAATTAACTACACTGCACCATACTAAAATCGACTAAAATATTTACTATAATGTCATCTGTCAAAATGGCGTCGATAAAGCATCGCCCTTTTCAACCTTTATTATTTGATTGACCGATAAAGAGCTATCGTATCACAAAGCCATCATCTATGCAAACAGGGCTGTAGTTTTTGAGTTATAAGAAAGTGAACATATTAACCGGATGACCGTATTACCCTCAAGTAATATAATTATTAAAAAAAAATTTAATTACTATATTTGTGTATTGTAACAAAGTTGTTTTTGTTAGTCTCACCCACATTTTATCAGACGGTTATAGGACGTAGGTTCCTTGTTGGGAATATTACACGATGTCTTCTGTAAATGGTTGCATTATTACAGTAATAAAAAAATCCATGTGCTCACCTTGTCACACTCCGGACATCGATATTCTATATGTACAATTCGGGAACATCGATGTTGAGCCAAAGCGAACGCATCGCTGTAGAGTCTACGACAGAGTCGGCAAATGTAGCGACCAAGTTTGTTTTCTATATTGGCGATTAAGGCTTTAGCTTCTTCTGTAACTTCCACTACATTAAACGCTGGGTCTATGTCGCCCTAAAAAAATAACGAGCGTGTTTATGAAAAAGAAAGTGGTAAACCCATCAAACCTTTCCCTTTGGGTTCGTATCACACTAATGTCAAGATTTTTATCATTGTCGTCATTGCTAAGGCTATTCGCTGATTACACGTTATTTGGAGGTGTTTCGTTATTATTTAATGGACCATTATAGTGTATGAATCTAGGTTAAAGAAGTAAGAGATGGTTTAAAGCTAAGAAAGTGTGATTTATTTCGTATTTAATGTCCTTAACGCCACCCCTTTAGCTACCGTTGCGACTGCCCCAAAACCTATTATTAGCTTAAACACGACACAATACGCGATTTCATAGCGTTTAATTGCCGGAGCGATAAGGAAAGTCGCCAACCCACAGTAATGGCATGGTCAGAACGGCTAATTGTCAGTTCCTTTGCAATTTTATTATTTATTTTCGATACGAATACACAATGTAGCATGTGCCGTACTGCTTATTGTTCACTTAAATTCGTCAGCCTATAATAGTTTACTGCTGGAAGTGTTTAGTTTGGTTAGTTATACCGCCATCTATGGAAAGTTATAAAAACTTTTGGCATTTTCCATAGTCGGCTCAAATGGCAACCACACGACGAAATGTGGTGACACATTGTCTTACGTTGGTGTGGTGGACACTGCAGTGTACTTATAGTTGCTATGTAATAATAAATGGTACGACTTCTATTTGATAATTTACCTTTCGGACAACTAACGTTTCGTCCTCAGCTAAATCACGGATGATTGTTCCGGAAACAGGTGACGTTTTATCCTCATCAAACATTAATCTCCTTACTGCTTTACTTTTTTTCATCGGTTGTGGAGGTTTTGGTGATTTCTTTGGCCGTTCTTCAACGTCCTTTATCTCCACTATATCGGGGGAACTTCTCTCGCTTTTGGAAGAGGTTTCTGGTTCTGCTGGGAGACATGTGCGCAGCTCTTCAAAAAACTGTTTAGTGAATTTTAATTTCTTTGCTTCTGGACTATCGCTGTCATTTGAATTATCCTCATCACATTTCCTTTTGTGTGGTTTATCATCGTCAATACTTTTTGTTTCGCTGTCTTCAAAATGTCTGAATATTTTTGGAGATTGTAAATGTTTTTGATCATCAGACAATTTCCGCTTCTGCGAAGGTGGAGGTGTACACGGAGGAGTAATTGGAGATGTTGATTTGAGTGATAAATCAAGAGGCATTAAAGGTTCATTATAATATGCCAAATATTGTTGTAGAAGTCTCGGGTGCTGATGAGGTGGAATTTCCTGCAAATAATTGCTTGAAATACGAACAGGAGGAGCGGCATATTGTTGATAGAACCGGGACGTCGTCAGCCGATGAAAATTGGGTAGAGCTGCTTCCATAATTGGGACCTTTATCTCAGTAGATCATCGTTAAGTGATGTTATCATTTTTGTGTGACTGTTACTCTCTGAAACAAAATAAAGAAGCATTTATTTAAAAATAATACACAAAAACTTATAAGTGTAGAAATAACGAACAAAGAAAAGTATAACGTGGATAACGCGTCCCTTCAATAGTGTTGGAGTGGTCCATTTCGCTGATTGTAACAACTTTGCGACAGGAAATTGCTCCTTTAATGTAATTGTTTCTAATTCAAATATAATATAATAAATAACAATTCTAGACTATGGATAATCTAAAAAAAGGTAAAACGTGTAAGTTAAGTAAATTCTTACATTAATGATTACAAATAGTTTTCTAAAATGTCAAGAAAAATTATCTGCTGCTGATGTAGATAAATAATTGAATGCTTTCTTTGAAAAAAAAATGCAATTATTTATTAACGCAATGGGTTTTTTTCTTTTTCTTCCTCGAAAAAAGCGCCTACGAAAATGGTTTTCTAATTTTAACAAATTTCCAAGTTTAATATTACTAGAATCCGATTCTACACTTTTTAAAGTATTATATCTTTATCTTTATTTCGATAATGACTTAGACAACGTCAGCACTATGTATGTTACTTATGGAATGATTGTATGACAAAAATATTCCAAATATAAAAAAATAAAGAAAATAAACTATGTATCCATACTTTATAGGCTTTACAAGGCGTTTAAGAAGTACATATGCAGACCTAATATATAAACCTCCCTGTAATGAAGATATGTATAAGAGAAACGTATATAACATGAGCATATTGTTATATAACACATTACTCATGAATTTAAAAGAAAAGAAGAAGTGAAGGAGCCTTTTTCAAAAATAATTTAATGAAATGGTTATTAAAAAAATGTTTCTATAGCCTAAAAGAATATTTAGAATGGAAAAATTAGTTTAATGACTTATGTACTTCGCTAATATATACTTTTTGTTTAAAATATTTGCATGTCTGCGAGCAGACTAAGCACATGTACATTATAGATATTTAACTTAAGACCCTGTCAACTGTGTTTCATGCAAATAAAGACTGTGTTTTGTATTTGTATAGGTAACCTATAAAAGTCAACTGCTGAACATGGGCCTCCTCCATATACTTGTATTATACTCTCATAGAGTAATTTGCCGCAGTTGCCAGTCAGCCAGCAGGTTGGCAAGCTCAGTTTTTATAAATTGGAATTGTTATCACGAAGATCCTGTTATCAATCCATTGGTTCAGTTCATACCCATAGGACGAATATAGTATACGGATATAGTGGATATTCTTACACCGCTAGTATACGGTGTAAACTATAATGAAATATAAATTGGAAGAACGAACGATTAATCTCATTCGCATATCTTGACAGTCAATATTTAAATCGACAACATACTATATAAACAAAAAAGCTGCATAACTAATATGCAGCAGTCACTATGATAAGGTGATAGTATGGTCGGACTAAATCTAGCTCACGCCCATTTTACAATTTAAGTAACTACCTTAAGCGGCACTATTAATTAACTACTGCCAATTAATTTACAGTAAGCTGTGGTTAAAGTATACATAGCCAATTTGAAATGTCGTGCATAATAACCCCTTTAAACGCTTTTAAGCTATCGCATTTGTTTAGTACCTTGCATAGGCACGAACTGATAAATTTCATAACATTTTGCGCAATAAACATCTCCCTTTGCATTTTGATACATATGACGCAGTTCGAATGAATAGCATAATAAATCAATTCTGGATTATACTTTAACGTTAATATTTGACGCCACTAATGAAAATCCGTGATAAGGATACTAACTAAGAATAACAAGATGTCACACAGCCCAACGAATCAGTAGGTTGAAGTGGCCGTAGATCGGCTATTATAGCTTGAAGTCCTGACAATTGATAAGGAACAAAGGTTCTCGCGTGGCAGTCTCTCCTGGATGGAGTATCGCATATAATGATAATGGTCTTATCTTGGGAATAATTATTGTATCATTTTTATCCTGCAGTAGATTAAGTTTATATGGATTCTAAAGTTTTGAAAAACTATATTACCTTGATATTTTATAGAGTGAGGGTGACAAACGAGTACACAGTCCACTTGATGGTAAGTGTATGCAGTGACCCATAGACATCTACATCTATCCTCGATTAAGAACCAAAATACAGGTGCGTTGTCATCACTGATAACTGGGCTGTCTCATTATCATTAAAAAGGGTATCCGTTTTTCTACACTCACCATACAAACACACCATTAATCTGATGTTTCACGATAGTATTCTGTGAGAGTTTGGTCTTATCCCGGTCGAGCCGACCCATCTTGGTGCATCCGTAATATGTAGCTGCAGCTTGACTCTCTCACGTTAAAAAGTGACTTTAAAGTGAGTTGTTATTGTATATGTAAATAATAATATTTTGAACTGATCAGTAGTATAACGGCAAAGTGTTTGGTTGTGGTTTCAATTCCCACACGGAATTAAAAAAAAATTAGTAAAAATAATTATCCTAGTCTAGGTCCATTTGTCCATGTACTTAAAAAAAAAAACATTTTAAAAACACGTAAGAAAATTCAAATGTATATGAAAGTATCTTTTTAAATAATATAAAGAGAGTAAAAATAGATCTTACACGGTGGTTTTTAGCATTCATTGCAAACACAATATAAAGTACCTGGTTGACCGAGCTTTGCTCGGTATTTTTCGCTCGATTTTTTTTAATTCGTGTGTTTTGGAAATTATATTTAGATACAAATTACATACTGATGAAATATAAATAATATTTTTTGATTTTAGCGACATAACAGAAAAAACGGAACTGGTTATTTGAATAAAAAATCATGAGTGCAATTATTTTAATTTAAATTTTCATGTTTTTAAAAAATACTAAAAAAAGAGCTCGAAAAAATAGATTTTCTCAAAAAAGAAAGGAAAGTCGGTCGGTCGGTCTGGGCTTGAACCGGGGTTTTAGGATTCTGTGACCGCCCATTATACCAATTAAGCTATTTATAATCGTTAACCATCTGTCAAAATTTACCTTCTTATTCTAACGATATTGTAGCAGTTTTTCATTGCCTAAAAACACGGGACAAAAAGACATTTTCTAAAAATAAATCCTAGCTAGATCGATTTATTATCCCCGAAACTCCCTGGACACTAAATTTTATGAAAATCGTTGGAGCCGTTTCCGAGATCCCGATTATATATATATATATACAAGAATTGCTCGTTTAATAGTATAAAATAAATAATACATTACATTGACTGCGTTTGGCAGAAAAAAGCGCTAGCAAGCGCTTGTAAGCAAAATGGCGATCGTAAGCGGTCAGCGCTGTCAAATCGTAAGTAGCTATTTTCCTCTAGGATACGATGTTAGTTTTAACCTGGGAACCTAACCTAATTTAAATATATGTTTGTGAAGTACTCATATTAAAAACTTACTAATCATGAATTTTTAATAACATGTACATGTCTATTCATGTCATTATATTACTTAAAACTAATATTGCAAAAAATAACTTATAAACTCTACTTCAAAACAAACAAATTAAATAAGCAAAATGGCGGATTGTGTCAGCGCTACTGAAGTAGCAATCGTGTCCTGGCCGAAAACTATTTTAGCGCTTATAAGCGCTTGCTAGCGCTTTTTTCTGCCAAACGCACCTATTGTGTTTGGATTACTTCTACAAGTTAAAATGCGATAGCGTAATCTGCTGTCATCGAGGGAAAATAGTTGGTACCCATGTTACCTAATTACTGTCGCTGAGATCGCGGCTCCCACGCTCGCCCCCGACTGACGCGGTGACTCCCCTGCACGGGGGACGTAAATGAAATGCGTCGCATTTTTCCCTTTATACTTCTTTGGTTTTGAGCAAACATCGTGCATAATAGCGTTTTATGTCCATAATGATTATGGCATTTTATATCCATAAATATTATTTTAATAACTAAACAATATAGCAAATTTTAACTAAAAATTTCAGCAATTTAAAATATTTCATATGTGTTCCAATAAATGTGTCAAATTTTAAATTTATGTTGCATATAATTCGATTAAGTCAAAGAAACTTTTAAATAAGCTGTTTAAGTGTAATAATATCAGGTTCTTGATGAAACTATTCTTTATTTTTTTAAATCAGTCAAACAAAGAAGGCATATATAAAGCACTTCATGTTTTGAATTTTTGTCGAATCTAATATGACTGTTCTAAAAAAAAATATATTATATTTTATAAATGGTTACTCAATAGAACTTGAAAATACTAAATATTGTTTTTATACTATAATACATTTAGGGAGGTACCCAAGAAAAGTGATTGAAAAGGTTTTTGGGCGGACTGAATTATTTCTATTCGATGACGACATTGTAGGCGGAGCGCACCGAAAACCGTCTTTTCTATTATTACTTAAGTAAAATGATGTGAAATGAAAATGTACAGAATGGTAATGCAATCGATAAGTACATAATTGTTTTAAAATTAATGTCATTACAAACTATCATAAACTCACAAACGTTTTGACTAATCTTTAAACTATTTTCATCTAGAAACTAAAATTTATCGTTTCTTTATTATACTAGAAAAGAGAAAAATATTAATAAAAGCAATATGTATATTTTCTAGGTGATGGGGTTACTTTTTTGCCCAGGGGTCCGTCTGGTTCTGCCGCCGTATAGTGCTTGCACTCATATGTTCCGATTCATATGTTCCGCTCTGAAAGGTAGAGCTAATATAATCACAGACCGCAAGGCATTCCGTCTTAGTCCAAGAGGTGTTAAGTCACTTTTAGTCTTATTTGTTTAAACTAAAAAAAATAACGACATAGGAACCATCACCCCATTACATCTCTTCTGCTTAATGAGCAACTATGAAAAATACCAGAAAGACTTTCATCAGTCATACATTAAATGAGTAAAATACCTAGACTGACGAAAACAAGCAGCGTTAAATACTACTCGCTCTTACACTCTCATAGAACAACATTAAAGTGGATTAATATGCCAGCGTCTGTTTTTCCGTTCGATTACAATCTGAGCGTCTTCAAGGCTGAATAGTCTTTTGTTGCACTAACACCGTGTGATTTACCATTTAGCGCTTCGTAACCATCTTACCACTAGGTGGCGTTATGATCGAGCACTGGCTTATAATAAATAAAAAAAACATTGTAAAATAACAGTATATAGCTGCTGTGTATTGTATGGCGAGTGACGGAAACCGGAAACCTATTCACTTTCAATGAGACATTCCTTCTCAGCTCATACAACATAGAGTTAGTTAAAGTTACAGCCTATATACGTCCCATTGCTGGGCACAGGCCTCCATTCATATCTATGAGGGTTTTAGGGCAAGGAATTGTCGCCGCGCTGCCCCAATGTGTGTTGGCAAACTTCACATGTCTTCGAAGAAATATTTTTTTCTTATTTCTCTGACATGCAGGTTTCCTCACGATGTTTTCCTTCACCGCCAAGCACGTGGTAAATCAGCGCTTAAATTGCAATTAGCAATTGCATTGGTGCCGGCGGGGATCGAACCCGGTTTGCTAGCGTACTGTGAAATTTACAGCGAGCGCTAACCACCTGAGCTACCACGGCTCTTATGGTTATACTAACATACCACGGCAGTACTAACTACTACTATTATAAATAATTTATAATATAAATTGTTTAGTTATATTAATTACTATTTTCTTATCCTTCCTGAGGGTGTCGTAAGAGATGATAGAAGGAAACTGAAACAGGAGATGCTGGAGCATCTTCCTGATAATAACTCAATTTATAAAAAAAAGCTGCGGTTGCCAACACCCTGCCAAGAGTGGCAATTATGAAAAAAGCTACAGTTGCCAACACCCTGCCAAGAGTGGCAATTATGAAAAAAAAGCTGCAGTTGCCAACACCCTGCCAAGAGTGGCAATTATGAAAAAAAAGCTGCAGTTGCCAACACCCTGCCAAGAGTGGCAATTATGAAAAAAAGCTGCAGTTTCCAACACCCTGCCAAGAGTGGCAATTATGAAAATAAGCTGCAGTTGCCAACACCCTGCCAAGAGTGGCAATTATTAAAAATAAAAAAAATCCGCTTCTAAGAGGTAATTTATGGGGGAGGTCTATAATCAGCTTTGGACTGTTATAGACTGTTGTCGATAGATATCACAGTTTCATCAGTACAATCTTTAAAAGTTGTACCTAATGAGCTATTAAGCTTACACGTAGACCAAACAAAAAAGCAGAAAAATTAAATTAAAAAAATTAAATTAAATTGAAAAGTTAAAATGTGTTTAACACGACCTAAAACTTAATTCCTAAGTTACATTATTATCTGCTGTTCCGTCGACTGGTCGTTTGATAATAATTAATCGAGTATGTAGGCGGTTTACAACGGTAATTATCGGGAATCGGAAGTGTTAACGTCACTTCAAATTGAAATGAACCGTCTATAATTACATTATACATTCGAAATAAATTACATATAAATTATATTTTTTAATAATTGGTAAAAAACATCATCGAAAGTATATATTTAATAAATAATTGATTGAACACAATGTTGAATGCAAACTATTCTTTAAATTTTTTTTTAAAAATGAGAGTGACAAACGAGCCCATAGTCCACCTAATGGTAATCGGATGCTGCGGTAGACATCTACATCTATTCTCGATTAATAATAAAAATGCAAATACGTTGTTACGCTTGAGGACGAAACTTGTAAAACTTCGTTTCTATAAGAGTCTCCGGTTATCTAAACTTATCATACAAAAAAACGAAGCTTTATGTTACTTTTTCACGTTGGTATTCTGTGAGAGCGTGGTCGTTTCTATTCATGCTACAACCACAATATAACTTCAGTTGCTTGTCCACGTAAAAAAGGAAGATCTCAGAATATACCTTATATTTTAAAAATAGGCCATGGGTTGCTGGTACCCAGTTAAAAGGTGGTTTATTCAGTTTTACTGCTCCGCTGTGCTCGGCAATAATAAAAAATATTGCGAAGAAAACAGAAATAAAATATATTCCGAAAATATGTTAAAGCCCTCACAACCAGACTGAAGAGAAGTTTGAAATGTTCTCTGCTCAATAATCCATTTTGAACTTAAGATATATTCTTCATTATTTTATTACATCTGAATAATAATAATGTCCTCCAGACCGAATTTCGGCCACGGCGGCCTGCCTCAACGGAGGCTAGCCATCGGCGCAGGACAGGATTATAGTGCCCAAGTGTATGCGCAAGCACGGGTGCACTCTCTATTCCCTCACTCTCATAATCCGATGGGACGGTAAACCGACACGACCGGAGAGATATCAGGCGCAGGACCATTGGCTTTACATGCTTTCCGAGGCACGTCGGGTGAGACACCGCTAACTTCCTGACTCCAGGCAACTACTGAGAATTTATTGAAGGAAAACTCAATAATTAATTTTTTCGAACCCAGGACCTCACGATCAGCAGTTGCACTACTACAACCACCAGACCAACGCGGCAGTCGCATCATCATCTGAATAATATTTGAATAATAATATATGACAACCCGTTTACCAAGCGTGGCAACTATGGCAACTATTGCCATAGTTGCCCCGTATGAGACAATCTAAGAGAGAAGTCTATATTTCGCAGTGGACTTTAATAGGCTGGAACAGTAACGATGATATATGGCTGATACGCATATATATATTTTTTATCAGAAACAGAAACATCATCCTTAATAACTGATATACTTGTATATATAAATTATGAACATCGTCAACTAAGTTCTGCGAAATTAATTAACTCTGAGGATGCGAGGATCTCAGCCTCATGTCCGGCTTCTGTAAACTTTGACCAGCCACCCGTTTCCATTGAAGAACCACAAGTTAAAACTAACTGCAAGAAATCTAACACCGCGTTGTGAGTATGTCGAACTAATTAGTCGTGTGCATTCATTGAGTATCTTATTGGTAAAAATATCAATAAACATTGAATAACCTTGATTGAAGTAAATACACAATATAACATGGAGCCAAAGAATTAAAAAAATAGTTTTTGAAACAATGAACTGTATAAGATAAATTGTTGAGAACTACGAGACAACTGATTATGTTTACCTAGTAGATTTATACTGTGAAAAACTTCTTACTATTTTAATTTTGGATTTTTGGCAGAAATTTTAACTGCTGCTGGGATGAGAATCACCACCAGCATGTGTGTAGTCAGATATTCCGATCACAAGTGCCTGAGTTCTATGTATCATAAGAAACGACCTGTTTTCTGTTAGAATTCGTTTTATTAAAAACTAGGTTCACGTAATACCGTTTAAAAAGAAATATTTCCTTTGGCATCTTACTACGTACGTACGTGAAGAACAACATTGTGAGGAACCTGATTCAGAAATAAAAACAATATTTCGATGATATGTTAAATTTGTTATCACGTTAGGGTAGCAGGATGGACTCTTGTCTGCTTCTAAAACCCCCTACAAAAAAGGGAGGGGTGTGTGTCCAGCAGTAGAATACAAATGGATTTGTTACGTATAAATATTTTTAATAAGCCTGCAGAAGTCAAAGTAATTCTAATCTAGGATTCGCGTGGTTTACCAGGCGATCTGAACATTATACATATATATATATATATATATATATATATATATATATATATATATATATATATATATATATATATATATATATATATATATAATATTAATAAAACGAATTCTAACAGAAAACAAGTCGTTTCTTATGATACATAGAGCTCAGGCACTTGTGATCGGAATATCTGACTACACACATGCTGGTGGTGATTCTCATCCCAGCAGCAGTTAAAATTTCTGCCAAAAATCCAAAATTAATATAGTAAGAAGTTTTTCACAGTATAAATCTACTAGGTAAACATAATCAGTTGTCTTGTAGTATATATACAAAAGAGGATTTATGTATATATGAAATCGTTTAACTCAAATTTTTGGTTTTAGTTGCTTATTTTTCAATCAATCGCGGCAATTAATAAATTAAATTGCATGCGCTCAAATAAAAAAAAACTTGCTGAACACAACCCATGATATTTACTGGCAGGACAAAGTCTGCGGGTTTCAACTAGTTATTAATATACGTTAATTTATTTCTAAATAAAAGTTCACAAATGTCAAGTACAATATCTGAATTCAATAAATATCCGCGTATGTTCGTAAGGAATTCTTTTTAGGGTTCCGTAGTCAACTAAGAACCCTTATAGTTTCGCCATGTCTGTCTGTCCGTCTGTCCGTCCTCGCTTAATCTCTGTGACCGTTAGCACTAGAAAGCTGAAATTTGGTACCAATATGTGTATCAATCACGCCGACAAAGTGGTAAAATAAAAATTGGAAAAAAATGTTTTATTAGGGTAGCCCCCCTATATGTAAAGTGGGAAAAGATTTTTTTTTTAATTTAAAACCTAACGTGTGATACATTGTTGGAAAGGTATTTAAAAATGAATAGGGGTTTACTAAAATCATTTTTTGATAATGTCAATAATTTCGGAAATAATCGCTCCAAAAGTAAAAACAATGTGCCCCCCCCCTCTAACTTTTGAACCATAAGTTTAGAAAATGTGAAAAAAATCTGAAAAGTAGAACTTTATAAGGACTTTCTAGGAAAATCATTTTGAACTTGGATGGAAACAACAGTACCCACTACCGGGAGCAGTTGCAGGAGCGCGAACATAATGGATACCCACCTTTAAACTCATAAGTGGAAACACTTATTGTGATGGACGGGAAACTACGGAACCCTACACTGAGCGTGGCCCGACACGCTCTTGGTCGGTTTTTTTATATAGAATTAGGGTGACGAAGGGGCACACAGTCTACCTGATGGAAAGTGGATCTTATGGCCCTTGACATCTACATTTATCCTCAGTTAAGATGGAGATGCGTTGTCACCCTCGAGGACTAAGGTGGAATGCCTCGATTCCAGTAAAAAGGGTCTCCGGTTCTTTACACTCACCATGTTCCGTATGGTGAGCTGCAAGTTGGTGAGTAGAAGCATTAAGTTGCTATTTTACGCTGGTATCCTCTGACTGCATGGTACTGCCCCGGCCGAGCCGATCCATTCATGCTGCAACCACAATGTAACTGCAGCGTGGCTTTACCACTCATTTTACGACATAGTATTAAGAGAGACCACTACGAAAACTTCTTCTTCTTCATCATCAAACCGTTAAATTTCACTGATGGGACAACTGCTCCTCTAGTTTCTACGTGGTAGAGCCACGCTGTAGTTTATTATGGTTGTAGCACGAATGGGTCGGCTCGACCGGGAAAGGACCATGCTTTGACAGAATACTGCTGTGTTTCGTGTATTGAGTGTAGAGATCCAGAGACCCCTTTTTACCGGAAACGAGGCATTCCATCTTCGTTCTCAGGGGTGACGACGCATCTGAGTTTTGATTCTTTATCGAAGATAAATGTAGATATGTCTGTAGGCCATAGCATCCACTTAGTATCAGGTGGACTGTGTGCTCGTTTGTCACCCTTATATATATAAAAAACGCGAGCTGCTCAGGTTCGATCCCCAGCGGCACCAAAGTACTGTTAACAATTTTAAGTGTGGAAAATATCGTGCAGAAACCTACATGCTTAGGTAATTAAACATTACGTTGGAGATGTGGAGTCCGCTAATATGCATCGGAACAGTGCGGCGGACTAACTAATCCATAACTCGAAATGAACCACTTTCTACGTAGTAGATATATTATATTGCTATAGTCGTAGCACTAGTGGGTTGTTTTGACCGGGGAAGGACAACGCTCTCAGAGGTTACCAGTGTAAAATATCAGCTTAACGCTGCTGTGTTTCGTAAGGTGAGTATAGAGAACATGGGATCCCTTTAACTTGAAACGAGACATTTCATCTTAGCCTCATGTGCAACGCATCTGCATTTTGATTCGTAGTCAAGGATATATGTAGATGTCTATAGGTCACAGCAACTACAGGTCGACTGTGTACTCGTTTGTCACACTTATCCTATAAAAAAAACTTTCAGAAATGAGGGGAAGCTTGTGTCCAGTGGGACATATACATGCTGTAAATTAATTTAGTAACTTTAAATATTTTAGTGGAACAATCTATTTCGAGCAAGAATATCTCTTTTAGACTATAATAACATATAAAATTTTAATAAAAAAAATTGCAGGTTTCATAGAATCGAAAAAAAATAATTTCCACATAATAATGTACTTCAGGCCGAATTTCGGTCACGGTGGTCAATTTCAGTGGAGACTAGCCATAATAATATGCGCAGAAATGGATTATATAGTGCCCGAGTGTATGTGCACCTTTTATTCCTTCACTCCCACAGTCCGATGGAACGATAATCCAATACGACCGGAGAGAGATCAAGCGTAGGCAATGGCTTTATGTGCTTTGCAAGGCATGAGGTTGAAACACCGTCAACTTCCAGACCCCGGACCGCTATTGAGAATATTTTGATAGGAAAATCCAATAACTGATTTTGGTCCGACCCTGAACTCGAACCCGGAACATTATGATCAGCAATTCTGTTTACGGCCCCTAGATCAACGAGGCAGTCAAAGTCACATTTCCACATTACAGCTTCCGAAGTCGATACTAAGATATAGCATATATAAGTATTAAGCCCTCGACTTCAGAAGCCATTTTGTGGATTTTGTTTCCTTTTAGATCTGCCTTTTACAGAAAATTCCAATAATTGAGTGGACAATATCTCAGGCTCGATTGTTTAAATAGTTACATCAAAAAGTCCATTCCCTATTTTTCCACTTTTAGAAGTGGATTTTTTTAAATTTATATGGAAGCATCCTATTGAATAAAAAAGGAATTATTAAAATCGGTATACACAATTGACTAAGATAGCGGGTAACGTTCACATAAAAAAAATATAGTCGATTTTAAAGTCAACAAAAGTTTGAACCTAATAATAAAAATAAAAATTAGGTCAAAATCAAATGTTGTTTATATTTATCGTAAATTTTAAAAACTGCTCTAATTAGAACATTAATTATTATTATTGTTAAAAGTAACATTCACACAAAATCCATAACAACTACAATAATGAAATATCATTTTTTTTTAAATATAACACTAACAAATTAAATCTTTTAGTGTTGTATTTCTTTGTGTTTTTATGTGTGTAAACTAGCACATTAAATTTTTTTGATAAAAACCAAATATTGTAGAGCATTGTCCAGTTAGGAACAAATTAAATTATCAAGAAACATTATATCATGATATAAGGTATACTAAAAGTGTATAGTTATACTAAAACTGTATAGACGAAAAATAAATTGATTTACATGAAAAAATAAAAAAAATTAATTAAGAAGCAATTTTGAACATAAACAAAAATTGAGAAAATGGCCTTTAATAAATTTATTACAAGTAAAATCTCAATTTGGGGAAATTTAAAAATGTATTAAATGTAAATTTTGGTAATGTCTAAAATAAATTTCATATAAATGCCCCTTTATCGACAGAAACAAAAAGCATTTTTATCCCTTAGCCTGTAGTAAAGTTTGCAAAGGCAGCTTAGCACAGGTGAAAACCGAGGGTGTTTCTATGGCGAAAAAATTTAAATGACTCATACCTTTTCCTGGTCCACTGCTGACTCAGCCGGCGACACCCCCGTTAACACTTATTTTAATTAATAACCATGATCAAAAAGTGTGATTATGAGGTTTACTTTTTTAAATTTAACTTTGGAATTTGTTGTAAAAGTTTTAGAGTTCGTAAGCGTCGGTGGTGAGAAGGGGTGCGCGGTGGTCCGCTCGGCAGGGCGGTTGGGACAGGACTGACGGGTTGAAGCAGGGTGCGCACCCTGGCTCGTGCTCGTGCGATGGGCACGGGCCGTCGCAAGTCGCAACCCTCGCACAGGGTGCTCCTATTGTTAGTGGTTATAAATATTATTACTTTTACATCATCGGCATTTTTAAATTTTATTTTCGCACTACAGTGCATAACTGGTTAGTTATTTGCTTTACTTAAGAAATAAACAGTTTAAATGTATAACAGTTATCATATTTATTTACGATTTTTAATTGTTGGATCTTTTTCAAAAATCTAACATTTTGACGCCTTTTTGTAATATTATAAATATTTGAACTCTTGAATCGTTGTAAGCGTAAGGTAAAAATGCAAGGAGCATGAATCCAAAGCTCTAATACGATAAGAAGTAGTAGCCGTATAAAAATGAAAAAATAAATGATTTTGGCAACAAATTTTGTACTCATGAATAACTTAATTAGCACACACGACACTAATAAATTACAGGACACGCTGTAGAAACCGGTGAACCGTACTGTATCTATTCACGATCCGACTACACCGCGTTATGCGGCCCCTATATAGGAGTTACAAGTGCTCGCCAAGTTTTTTAAACTATTGTCGTCTATAGGTTAAAACACTTCTGTACGACGACAGCTTCAGATAAAACCCGCATCTAGGAGCTTGAGCTTCCTACCTTCCAGCCATTTACCTCAATTTAAATATGAACATACATACTTTGTCTTTTTTTGACATTATGCAACAGAAAGGGCGAGATATAAGCGATATTTTAATATAGAAGTGTATACTCTTGAACTTGACTAAATTCAAGGTGATAATATAATTTTGTTTGTTTGTTAAATAATAATGTATAGTGCGTATAAAAATGCTCTACATTTAAAAGGATATGTTATAATCATTTTTGTTTTTAATTAATAGAGAAAAGTCTTGAAAAAGTCTTTTTACCATATTTATTGTACTCGTATATTCCTTTCACTTCCCATAGTAAAATTATATTAACTAAAGAGATGTTTCCATTTAAATCTACAAACAAATTTGTATTGGAGCTCCAATCTAGAAATAGTTGGGCGGATCTCTCCACCGCCCGCCCAAGCGTCGCGCCCAAACCAACGCCCCGCCCACCGCGACGCCCAACAAAGCGAGAAAATAATTGAATGTAATTGAATCATCTCGCAGTATTCAATTAATGCGGCGCCCAGGCCTCGCACTAATCAGTGCGATTGTTAGAATTCGCTGAATGCAGGCACGCAGCACTGGGAGTTTCGCTTGTTTCGTGCACCTTTGATGTATCGTGCAAAACTAATTTCTGTGGCCACGTTTGAAACATGTGAAATTCAGTAAAACTGAACCTGTATCTATCGAACGGCAACATCAAAAATGTAGTTGGGCCATTTAAAATCAAATGTGAAAAATGACTTTTCAAAGGAAAGGAAAATTTGTTGTAGGAAAAATGGTTCCTAAAAATAGCCTATTCACACATTTAGCAAACACGTAGTTATTATACACTGAAGCAATTTAGCTATTTGTTTAATATGTATTATATGAAAATTTGACGATTTGTATTTACTACTGGTTAGACCTGATGGCTACTGCGCCACGGGTTCTGTGTTCGAGTTCCAGGCTGGGTCAACTCTTGTAAATAGTGCAATATGTAGTTTTCATGATATGGTTGTGCTATAATTATCACAGGATCTCTGAAACTACATTCTAGTCCACCTAAAATTTGCATTTATTAATTGTTAACAGCCTATCGAAAGTCTGTGTCACCAAGAACAGTTTCGATTAAATAATAAATAAATTTGAATGAGACGTGTTTTGGTCGTCTCCTTTTGTGACGGTGTGTTGCAAGGATTAGTGTATGACTACTAGGTTTTAATGTATATATTGTTAACTGAATCAAAGGCTTAGGGTTAATTTTAATTTTAATTATTTAAAAGTTAATTTAAATTTATTTCATTTCTCTTTTTTCCTCTGTTTTGTAACAAACTACCCAATATAATTATTAATTTTATTACTGGCCACATATTATGGTGTCTTGTTCTAATTCGACTTTTAAATCAACGCAGTAGTTGCAAACACACAATAAAAATACCTACCAACCTTAGTAATCGATCTATTGTTCACTTCATTTTCTTAATATGAGCAATATTATTATTATCATTACTAATATGTGCTTTAACTACTCCTGGTAAGTTTAAAAAGCTTGTGTAAGGAGTGGTTCACGACAGTAGTTGAATGGTGAATTCGAACCCACGACCTTTAGAGTTTGCATTCCGCACCCTGCAATTAGGTTACTGTCGCTTCAAATATTACTGTCCTTTCTTGCGATATTGATTAAACGAGTAATGCTCACTTGCAATGTGTCTGAATCGGTTACATTACTAGTAAGCACCTCTTTTTTGTTCGTAAGTCTGTCGGTAATTACAAAGATAAATTCAATGAAGTATTTAATAAAAAGTGAGTGCGTTTTTACCTCTGAGTACTAGGTTCGAATATCTCACAGGATAAAATTATACTATTTTATATTATGAGGGTCTCGTAAAAGGAAACACCATCTTTCTGATAACAACTAAATATAACAAAAAACTACGGTTGCCAACCCTAGCGTGGCAACTATGGCATAAAACATGCCCATGAGGTAATCTACGAGGGAGGCCTATGTTCAGCAGTGGACTTTTATAGGCTGAGATGGATGATAACGAATGAAATTATACTTTTTATTTTTTTACAGAATTAGTGTGACAAACGAGCACACAGTCCACTCTATGGTACCTGATTATGCAGATCTGTGTTACCCAGACCTGTCTCAAGATCTTCTGAACAAGCTGGAACGCATCCTCAATAACTGTATAAGATTTATATTTGGGCTTCGTAAGTATGATCATATTTCTCAATACAGATCTAAGCTAAATTGGCTTACAATCCGGCAGAGGCGCAACTCCAGAATATTACTTGTTCTTTTTTCCATATTAAATGATCCATCTTCGCCTTCTTATCTTAAGAGAAAATTTCATTATCTTTCTTCATCTCATGATAGGGTCCTACGCTCTTCTTCTAACAACAAAATCTGTACTCCAGTTCGCTTCACCGAGTTCTATGGTAACTCCTTCACAGTTCAGGCTACACGCCTTTGGAACTCATTGCCCGATGACATCAGAAAAGCTCCCAATAAGTACGCTTTTAAAAAGTTGGTCCGTGATCATTTAAAGACAACGCATTTTACATGACTCATCTATTTAATATGTATTGCCAAACAGACGTATATATTCATAGTCATTTGTATATACCTACTAATTATGTATGTATTTAAATATGTTTACTTGTATGTATATCCATTTATTTATATATTTGTATATATGTAAGGATAGACCATATATGTATAGTTTGTTTATTAGTAGTTTGTATATTATATTATGTAGTTAATTATCATTTGTATTGTGTTCTCTTATTCCATATTGCCACACCTACGTCAAATTCTCTCCACTCCATGGGTTGACTGGTAGAGAATGCCTCAAGGCATTAAGTCCTCCCTTTGTATTCTTTTGTTAAGGATGCAATAAAGAATAAAATAAATAAATAAATAAAAAATGGTAAGTGAATGCTGTGGCCCATAGACATCCACATTTATCCTCGATTGATAAAACGCAGGTGCGTTGTCATCTCTGAGGACTAAGATGCAATGCCTCGTTCCCAGTAAAAAAGTCTTCGGATCTCTACACTCACCATACGAAAAACAGCAGTATTAAGCTGCTATTTTGCGCGGGTATTCTGTGAGAGCCTGGTCCTTCCCCGGTCGAGCCGACCCATTTGTACTACAACCGTAATATAGCTGAAGCGTGGCTCTACCACGTATTTAAATACTATACTAAACTTAATTTAAAAATCAAACTTTATTTTATCGGAGCAATAAAATAAATATAATTACGTATTGAATTTGTGAATAGAGTACTATGTAAAGTCTAATATTCTGTCCAAAATTCTCATGAACTTAAAAGGGCACTTAATTAAATAAGTTAAAATAAGTCTACTTAAATCCCGAGCGTCCGGCTACGCGCTCGTCAAGTCGTTGCTATCGCCGCACACGCGTGCCGGAACTGAGAAGCCCCACTCGCGCACGCGCCGGAAACTTGCTCCCGCGCATCCTACTCGCCGGTGTCACTTTCCGCAGAGTAATTGTATAAGTGTACTTGCTTTTGTATCGATTACATTCAATTACTAAGCGGCCATACTTATTATACGCGGGTACACTTCCAGTGACTGGATGAATAATAAGGATGACATTTGTTGTATATTAAAACATTTATGCTCAACATTGAGATGTGGTATAATATTTTGTGGAAACCTTCCAAAACGCGAATTAGTCTTTAAAGTGCAAAAGAAATGTTTACTAGCAGTATGTGAGTTGCAGGTTACCGAGAGTTGTAAACTGCATTTCATTGATTTTAACATACTGACCCTCTCATCTTTATATATATTCGAAGTAGCTACCTTTGTTAGGAATCATTTTTGCATGTTTGAAAATACTAATAATAAACGTCATAGGAACATACTAAGTATAAAACCTCATAAAACAGCCCTGTATTCAAAAAGTTTCCTGGGAATGGCGCCTAACATTTTTAATAAATTTCCAAAAGACATCAAAGAGATATCAGTCTCTCATATAGAGAAATTTAAGATTTTTTTAGTTATTTAGGATTTTTTAATTACTAAAGCAATCTACTCTATCAGCGAATAATTTGAAGATAAAATAAATGGTTTTTAGTACTTACAATTAATGTCCGATTTATTTAATATATTTTTATCTTTAAGTTATTAAGAATTACAATATAATAATTTATGTAATTTTATAAAAATACTAACTATGATTGAAATGGTTATTTTATGAAATATTAATATTTATAGTGCCAGGTGATGATAACCAAATATTTGTATGCCTTTTAAGGTGAAACGTAGTGTTACTTATCCATACCTTTTCCACCAAGTCTGTAATTTTTTACCTATATTTTACAAATGAATTATTTTGACTTTATTTGATGTTTTATTAACTAGGTGTCCTTAAGGAATCCTTTTTTGCCATCACCATCACCTTATCTATTTCTGCCGCTAAATAAATAGTACTTGCTGTCTGAAGGTAAACACATAGCGTAACAGCGTAAACATATAGCCAGTATTATATATAACAGGCTGCGTTGCATTCCATCTTAGTCCTCTCAAGTGACAACGCATCTGTAACCTCTGCTTGAAGTTCGTTGCAAGTGCCTATGGGTTGCAGTACCTACTTACCTAGTGGACTGTAAGCTCATTTGTCAATTTAAAAAAAAAACACTGCAATGCAACAGCGTGTGTTTGTAACGCTCTCTACTAAGGCATTACCCCATGACTTGTATTTTCTTTTAAAATATTTTGAAACAATGCAATTCCATGTTGCAATTGGGTACTGCGTGTGGTAGGTGAAAAGTAACTTTTACTCCAAATTATAACTTCAAGTTTTTACTAAACGATTGAGTGACAAACGAGCACACAGTCTACCCTTTATCACCCATATTCTATAAAAAAGAGATGTAGTTGCCAGTTGTCATCATGTGAACTGCCAGCTAGTTTCTGAAAAATGAAAAAATTAATTCATCATCGTCATCATCATACAGCCTATCAAAAGCCCATTGCTGAAGATAGGCTTCTTGGATAAATTACCTCACATGTAGGTAGGCTTAGTACATTGGTAGGATTGGCAACCGCGGTGTTTTATTATTTTTAATAATCAGAAAGGTGCTGCAGTCAATCTCCTGTTTCAGTTTCTCACTTAACCTATAAGTTAAAAGTTAAAATAAAAGTTAGGTAACTTACAACGCCCACGGGACGATATGGGACACCCAGTGGTAGTCTTACACGATACATGTTATAAAATTTGACTTGGTAGAGCAATGCTGCAGTTATATAGTAGTATAATTGTGGCGCGAGTGGGTCGGCTCGACCGGGGAAGGACCACGCTCTCGCAGAATACCACGTAAAATAGTAGCATAATGCTGCTGTGTTTCGTATGGTGAGTGTAGAGAACTGGGGACCCTTTTTACTGGAAACGAAGCATTCCATCTTAATCCTCACGGGTTCGATTCTTAATCGGGACTAGATGTAGATCTATGGGCCACAGCAACCACTTACCATCAGGTGGACTGTATGCTCGTTTGTCACTCTATCCTATAAAAAAAGTAATAAAATATATAAGTATTTACATCTATATACCTTTTCAGTTTTACAATTAATTACGCTTTTAATAAATGTTGCATTTCAGAGGTGTAATAAATTGAATGATATAATAATAATTAATCGTGGGAATACTAAAGGTATCTGCCACACCCGCTCTAGTGTAATGTATGAACACCTCGTTACATCACATGATCGTCGCTCCCACGACCGTGACTGCTGCCGCCGATTGCGTTGTTCACACGGTAACAGGACGAGGACAACAAAACTTTAAATTTACATAGATTTATTTCGTTAAGCTATTGTTTACTTAAATTAATTAATTATCTTTATACTCGTCTTTCTATTTTCATTTTGTGAATAGAGAGGGAGCAATTTTAAGCGTTTCTTAAACTAAGGACGATTTTTTGAGTAAGCTTGTTAATGTTTGAAAATATTTTTTTTTATAAAATAAGGATTACAATAGAGTACACAGTTCAGCTGATTGTAAGGGGATGCTAAGGCCTATAGACATTTACATTTATCCTCGATTAAGAATCAAAACGCAGATGCGTTGTCACCCCTGAGGACTAAGATGGAATGCCTCGTTTCCAGTAAAAAAGGGTCTCCGGATCTCTCACGAAATCACAATCACTTACTATACGAAATACAGCAGTATCAAGCTGCTACTTTACGCTGGTATTCTGTGATAGAGTAGTCCTTCCCTGGTCGAGCCGACCCATTGGTGCTACAACCATAATATAGCGGCAGCGTGGCTCTACCACACATAAATTTTAATTTAAGTTTACATGTTTATAGGTGGCTTTCCCCTGTAAGGCAATTTATGAAGAATACCTAAGTTCAGGAGTGGATTTTACATCGTCTGCAGTGAATGAATGAATGAATTTTTATAATTGTAAAACAAAACGCAGATGATTTACAAGCGGCTGCTTTCATGTTTACGAGTAAACCGAGTTCACACTCTTTGCACTCCCGAAAATTTTAGTTACAGTTTTTTGGACCGGAATAACACGTGTTCGGCTGAAGTAAAATAAGGGAATCATTTTACTACAACACCTCACCCATAGATTGTCTATTAAGGAGGATATTTGCCATAGTGGCCACGCTTGGCAGTTTGGTTGGCAATCACAGTTTTTTCTTATTTTTAGTTGTAACCAAGAAGAAGCTGCTACTCATCTCCTAGTTTGATTTCCTCTGATGCCTCTTTCGACACTCACGGGATGATATGAGGTAGTGGATATACCGCCACTACACGGTCAATTTACAATATATTAGTGGATTATTACAAGCAGATGAATTTAAACGATCGATTTCTTTTATATTTAGAATATTGCATTCGTTTTGATATAATAATACCATGTAACGCGCTACATGTATTAAAAATGCACTATACGTACTTTTGTTTCGTAAAATGTGACTAAAATATGCAAGAGCTCTTTGGAATTGTTTTTGCGTACAAAAGATTGAAGAGACCATTAACGGCCGCCGAACAGTGCAACGGTGAGCTGTGACGTGGGAAATCGAGCCTGGTCGGAAGGATGTGCATTGTTGACACTTTGGAGTGCTGCGTACACACAACGCGCACCTTTAGCATAATTGTTTCCTCTTTTTTCTAACTATAATTCAACATAAAGCTTTTATAGAATAGTGCGTACATTGTGTGTATGTACAGTGTAATTATATCAGTAGTTGAAATAATCCAGTTTAGGAACTGGATTATTTCACGATTTGTACTTCATTACAGCTAATTATTGAAGTCTACTGCTAAACTTTTGCAAAAAGTGCCACGCTCAGCAGGCTGGTTAACAAACTTATTTTTTATTTATTTTTGAGTTGTTTGTGTCTTTTTGAATTGTTCTGGCTCGACCGGGGAAGGACCACGCTCTCACAGAATACCAGCGTAAAATAGCAGCTTAACGATGCTGTGTTTCTTACAGTGAGTGTTGATATCCGGAGACTTTTTTAACTGGATACGAGGCATTCCGTCTTAGTCCTCAGGGGTGACAACGCATCTTCGTTTTGATTCTTAATCGAGGATAAATGTAGATGTCTATGGGCCACAGCATCCACTTAACATTAGGTGAACTGTGTGCTCGTTTCTGACTCGTATTCTCTAAAACAATTGTTAGAGGAAGATGTCTCTGCCCATCTCTTGGTTCAGTTTCCCTCTGCCGCTTCTTACGACACGATATACGACGAAATGGGGCAGTGAATCTCTTACGACGCACGTTTACGTATTTAATACTTACTTATTTTTTTTACACCAGACAAGCAAAGCTGGGAACGAGGGCTTTAAGTTTTCACATATAGTAATAGATTAAACGATTAACCTTCATTGCGCAGTTAACTTTTAGGTCTTCTTGTGGGTTTGTGGTAATATATGAAGACGGTAACACTAATCTTGCTGCCTTATTAGTTTGTTATTTGTTATATTATTATTAGTATAAGTATTTTATGATAGTGAGGGAATAGAGAGTGCACCTGTGCTTGCGTATACACTTGGACACTATAATCCTGTCCTGCGCCGATGGCTAGTCTCCATTGAGGCAGATGATAACAGGAGGATATTTGTCCAGAAGTCAATAATAGTATAATGGTATGTATTATAGGGATTAGAAGCATAATAAAATCATGTAAAATCGTTTTACACTTAATTCCCTTCTGCTATACTTTTTGTAGTATAAGATAAACTGCGCAAATAAATTTACTCCAGTTATAATTGTTTGAACGTTATCAGATCTTGGTAACATTGCTTCATTGACGGTAAGTCATTAATGAGACTTTGTTCAAATTGTTTGTATAAGTATATAACGGAAGATCAAATACAAAGCCGAGCCGAAAGGTTTTCTTACTTCTAGCTTATACTAGATCAAGACGTATTTTTTCTGGTATGGGACTTCGCTGATGTTTAATAAGAAGCAGGGAAGTTGCTGAACCATTTCTCTACTTCTCATAATTTAAAGCACTAATTTTTTAAACCCATAATCACCGTTTTGAATCCAATACATTAGTTCATGAGTAAATGATACCGTATGTCAATTTTAGAAATCTGCAAAATTTTCTCATGATAGGAAATTTTAAATACAAACACTTTTAACTGATGGATAGATTTAACAGCTATAGCTATTTTAAGTTCACACAAAGAGAGAAGAAAGAGGCAAATAGTAAAAATTATGTCCTCTGAAATTCCGAAATCCGGTCACACCAGCCAATCTCAGCGGAGATTGCTGAGCAGGACAGGATTATAGTGCACGAGTATGACCCGACCCGACCGGAGACAGATTAGACGCCATGCCAACGGTCTGTTGCGCTTTCCGAGGCACGAGAGTGAAACACCGCCAGCTTCCTGACTCCGAGCTTCTACTGAAAATATCATGTTAGCAAAACCTAATAAATAATTTCAGCCCGATCCGGAATTCGGACCCGGCACCATACCATCAGCAGATGCGCTCACGACAACTAAACCAGCGAGGCTGTCAAGAAGTGAAAAACAGAAGTGAAGGAATTAATCTACGAGGAAAATATTTGTCTTACGTTGGTTTTAATGAATGCTACGTAAAAACGTAAAATATCACTTTTTATTTGGGTATAAGTTATCATTTTTTATAAGATAAAGGTGAAAAACTAGCATACTTTCCACCTAATGTTAAGTGGTTGCTGTGGCCCATAGACATCTACATCTACCCTCGATTACGAATCAAAATGCAGATGCGTTGTCAGTCGTGACCCGTGAGGACCAAAAAAGAACGTCTCGTTTCCAGTAAAAAGTGTCTCTACACTTACCATACGAAACATTATGAAACAAAATTAAACAGAAAAGTAAAATAAAAATGAAAAATATTTAAAAAATAGGACAACGGCCGATTTTACTGCTAAAATCGATTTCTTCCAGACAACCTAAGAGATCTTGACCATTTTTATATAATAACCAGGAGTAATAAATAGTTATGTGAATTTTAATAATTTTTTTCTTATATTACAGTGACAAATGATTTAAAGAGTCCGCTTGAGTAAGTGGTAATGATACAGCTCGTAGACACCTGCAGTAGTGTAAAGATGGTATTCTGTGAGGGCGTGGTCCTTCCCCGGTCAAGCCAACCCATTCGTGATACAGCTATACCTACCGGTAATATAGCTGCAGCATAGCTCTACCATATAAAATGTAAGTAAACACAGTCCCTAGCTTACCTCGGTTACCAAAGATATTTTATAGTGTGTTATACTATAACCCATAAGGGCTAAAATAACACCATGTTACCAATAATTGTACTGTCAGTTGTACTCAATTATAAATATTACTTCTTATAAAGATGACGTGTCGACTAAGTGGCTGCTGTGTTTTGATATTCACTTGACGACTCGAGTCCTTATTTGCGCTAATACATAATTTGTTGATGAAATAATTTGGGTGAATTGTGATTACACCGCTGTTGCTTACTTTAAGTAACAAGTCGAAAGTTATATCGAGTTATACCGAGGCAGGGTAATACGAGCACCTTTATTAGAGAAGAGATAGTAGAGGCACGTTGCAGCAATGTTATGGTTGTAGCACGAATGGGTCGGCTCGACCAGGGAAGGACCGCGCTCTCACAGAATGCCAGCGTAAAATAGTAGTTCAATGCTGCTGTACGTGTTTTCGTATGGTGAGTGTAGAGAACCGGAAACCCTTTTACTGGATACGATGCATTCCATCTTAGTCCCCAGAAGTGTTAACGCATCTGCATTTTGATGCTTAATCAAGGATAGGTGTAGATGTCTATGGGACACAATATCCACTAACACAAACAGGCGGACTGTGTGCTCGCATGTCGCCCATATTGTACTAAAAAAACATAAATTATTTTAATATTTTCAGGCTTGTTACAGTATTTTTAAAATTTGACGTTGTGATCGAAATCAGCCAAGAGATCCAACATAATTACCGTAAATCATACAAGTCACATTGTACTGCTGTCTATATGTTATGAAATCATTATGCCGTTAAATGTTTTTCTTTAAATTTTCTCACAGTGTAATTTTCATACTACGCTGTCCGACACGCCTTGATTAAAAACCATCTCATCTAAAAAAGTCGTTAATTTTTCACTGGTGTAATTTCATCAATTCTCTTTATCAAGCGTCCATTTACCGTTACTATTATAGGTATCGATTGGAATCATGTGGAAATCTGTGAGGGTGCGCGCGCGCGCTGGATTTCTGACCAATCAGGAGCCTCTATGAGACAGATGCGCGTGTAGAGCTTTTGTACTCTGCACTATTGTTTGATGAAATAAACGTAAGGGTGGAATATGTGAGAACATGCACGTTAAATATTACTTATCTGTGCAAATTCCGTAAAAACTGTGAATTATTGACGCCACATCAACTAACGTAATTTTTATACGGATTAAAAATAGATCATATAATTTTAATATTTTTGCCGTTCGTTATTATTTGGTACCATTTCAACGATATAAAATGTTTTATTTCACACTTATAAATAACACATTATAGATAAAACATTAAAAAATAGAAATCCATTTTGTGAGTGATAACTGTCAAGTTATCACCTATCGGTGATGCGCTTCGTGATCTTTAATAAAGCATTAATGTATATTCGCTATAAGGAAACTAAACGTCACCATGAAGGGGGCTGAAGAAGTTTCTCTGCTTTATAAATTTCATTTCATTTCAAACCGGGGCAGCTCGCTAATGTTCAATATAATCAATACAACCTTACCACTCTGCGCTCTGCTATTCTGCGAAAGCGTAGACCTTTCCCGGTCGAGCCAATACAATCGCGCTACATTTGACTCTACCATGTATACTATTTTAACTGAAGAATGGAAATATTAAATACTAAAAATTATTTTATAGTGTATAAATGAGGTGTGATCGATCACCATGAAAATTGATATATCTTAATACATATAAATTACGTGTCACGTTGTTTTTCCGCGATGGAATCCTAAACGACTAAACCGATTTTGATAAAATTTGCACACCGTGTGCAGTTTGGTCCAAGTTGAGAGATAGGATAGTTTTTTTGTGAATTTAAGGACTTTTAATAGGACACGACAAAAGGTCGTCGAAAAGGGCAGAAAAACGTCTGCCTAGCAAGCTAGTATACGAGTATTTTTCAGTGAATAATATTTATGTTTATAAACTAAAAGAAAAATTATTATTTTAAAATTATTACTTTTTTTCAATCAAGCGTGGCAAATAATAAAATAAATTGATGCGCTGAAATAAAATAAAATGCTGCTGTACAAAACCTATGACATTCACTGGCAGGACAACGTCTGCCGGGTTTAGATATACTTTATAATATACTATATTACTTTTTGAACTAGATGCATGAAAGAAATCTTATCAATTCGATGAGAAATTCGAGATTTTAGTTTTAATATATTTTCTGCAGAAATAACAATTTATTTGAAAGATTATGTATTTGTTTATTTTAAGTCCCACTCCTGGGAAGTGTGACGCATATTTTCTTTAATAGAATATGGGTGACAAACGAGTACACAGTCCACCAGTAAGTGGATGCTGTGGCCCATAGACACCTACATTTATCTTCGATTAAGAATCAAAATACAGATGCGTTGTCACCCCTGAGGAATGACATGGATAGTCATTCCTCAGGGGTTTTTAGGTTTCAGGGGAAGTTGAGAAGACACGCAATCAACCGCACCGCTTATATCTCGCATCATCGCTCCCGCCCTTGTGTAATTTGGATATTGAATTATACAAGCATATAGTAAAAAGTATAGACATTTGCAATAACGCTATATTTCGTGATTATCTGTGAAGTTGATAAGTGTGAAGACAGCCGGAAGCCATCGAGACACGAGGCAGATCAGCGGAAGTCCAGGTGGGTGCACATGCATTCCTTCACGTCCTTCCTATATCCCGAATTTAGGGGATTTGCAGTATCACGAATAAAGTAAATTTCATTCACCGCTCGCACCGCGCTCATGTACAGTCCACTATTCTATTAAAATTAATAGCCGCACCGCATAACATTATTTATTACATTTGAACCAGCAGTTTGGTGGTTGAAGGCCAAACCCACCATATATTTTTTGGTTAGTTTCCAGTAAATAGAATCTCCGTATCTCTACACTCACCATACGAAACACATCAGCATTAAGCTGCTATTTTACGCTGGTATTCTGTGAGAGCGTGGTCCTTCCCCGGTCGAGCCGACCCATTCGTGCTACATCCATAATGTAGTTGTAGCGTGGCTCTACCACGTAAACTATAGACCTTTTTCACTTTAATTGTAATAAGTCTTGGGTTTTTGCAATACGCTACAACTACACCACAAAGCGATGCTGCCCTTTAAATGTGTTTGACTGAAATGTGTAACACGTTTTAAAACAGTATAAAATGCAATGTTCATTAAATATTTAACATAAATATAACTCGGACAAAGTCCAGACAATGTATATACTATCAGTATTGTTTCCCGGGCAACGCACCCTCGACACGTAGCCCTGTGCCATCCCGCAGGTGTGCTCCTGGATTTCATCGACTGATTGCAACTAAAAACATCAAATGCATTTGCGGTGAATACTTCTTTATCAGGTTTTATCATGATTTTAGTAAGGTAAAAATTTTTACGTTGTGTGAATTTATCTTGTTAACAAAAATCTTAGTAATCTTTTTAGTAAATTATTTCATTTATTCATCAGTGTGCAGTTATGTATAATCATAAGAGTATGGAAAAAATATATTTGACATTTGTTGGTTTGAAATTTAACTTTAATGTCGGGACATCAAGCACTTCAGTTTCTCCGTGAGTAAAGCTGCAAAGCACTCGATAAGTCGGGAGTTAAACGATGGAAGGGAATAGAAAATAAGTTAAATTAAACGCATTGTAATCCGTAGTAGTTTAATTCAATGTGTAGTGTTCACGTTAAAAAATGTCAAAAAGCCATTTTTGTAAACCAGTTGGTGCATTATTTAAAAGAGTTTGATACGACCACAAATAAAGAATAATAACACAACAGTTATATATATTATATGTTTATTGAGTAAATAGAGAATTACTAAAACAGAAAAATAAGGATTAAAAAAAAACGATCACTCGTTGCAAAGTACACGATCGTGTGAAATCATTAAATAATTTATAAAATAGAGGTGGGTCACAACGTATTGTGAATGCACCTGAAAGCAGCAGCCATGACAGCTTAAAATCGCGCTCATTCGTAAAAGCGCGCGTGCGCGTCTGAACGCCACGCGTCGCACGCGTCTCCCGCGACGCACCTTGATATCGTCTGCAAAAAAATGTTTGAAATAAATTCAATTTAAAAAATATTTATGGGAAATTTTATAAAGTTTATTAACCTCTCAAACACCCAGCCCTATTAAAAAATTGTTACAAAAGTATTTTGTGTGAATATAATTTATCTTTTTACGTAAATAATTTCGAGTAATATATAGAAATAATTGTGGTTTTCAGGTTGCCGATATCTGCTTGGTATATTTTTTTGTTATCAAAATACAATAAAATCTTTTTGTAATGAAGTAAAACTTGACTTTTGTTCAGACCACAGGATAGAGAATTATGTATAGATTTTATAATGCCAAACTTCTTCACAGAAAAGTGGTCTCTAAATATAAGTTTTAATGGTTTTAAGTGCTGTGGGTAGGTGCGGTCGCATGCGACCGCCCGGGATTTTCAGGCGCATGCGACTGCATGGTAATTTTATGGGGATTGAAGGGTTAAAGTTAATCTAGTATTATAGTGCCGTGTGGTGTCGGCTTAAGAGAATCCCTCACCAAACATAGTCCTGTGGATGACCGAAGACATTAAGTAGCGTCTTAGATATGAAATAAATCATCCAATCAACTGACCCTGCAAATGAGGAGATTGTGGAAAATCCTTCCTGCTATGGGAGAGGCCTACGCCAAGCTGTAGACTATTACCGGCTGATAAGAAAAAACTACACAAATATCATTAAAAAACTTAACATTAGTAGATACATAAACGTGGTGTAAGGGTCATATAGGGGAGTGTTTCATGATAAAAAATATCAAGTAATATTAACAACAAGTAATTAATTTTAAGGTGCTCAATTTTGTAAAGTGTTAAAGTTTTAAATGTAAAGACCAAATAGCAGTATTAGTGGTGAGCAGCTATGATTGTAATAAATTGTTAAAATATCTCGTAACACACGTGACCGCTTTAAATAAAAATCACTAATGATTTCTTATATTTACGTGAACACTACACATTAAATTAAACCAATTTTACGAATTTTATCGCGTTTACTTTAACTTTTTCATTACCGACGCTTCGGGTGCTTTACAGCACCCATAGTCATGGGGGAGGAGGCTGAGGTGTTTGACATCCTGATGTCAAAGTTATTCCAACTACCTTCAGTTTTAGAATATTTATTTCTTAATTTTTTGGTGCGTAGATCGGACTAGTATAAAGTCACCGGGCTAACTATGACATTAGGACGTCAAACACCTCTCCCTGTGACCATAAAAATTAAAAAGTCCCCGAAACGTCAGAAATTAAAAAGTTAAATTAAACGCGATAAAATCCGTAAAAAATAGATTCATTTAAGAATCACTAACACAACCGTGTACCGTGTAGTGACGGTGTGAGAATATCCACTACCCTATATCGTCCCGTGGATGTCGTGAGACGCGACAGGGGGAAACAGGAACAGCAGATGCGCTGCAGCATCTTCCGAACAACAACTCAAATAATAAAAAATCTGCGATAGCATTCAGCAGTGAACTATTACGGTCTGTGATGGATGATGGTGATGGACTAATAAAAATTACAAAATGATATAAAATATTTATGAATTTTTTTTGCCGACTATACTACATCGTATTCTGTACAAAGCGTTGGATTATTTTATTGTGTATTTCGGCACACGACCTTTAAACTAAAAGGGGGAGAATACAAACACCCAAGTGAAAGCAAGTTCAGTAACGCACTGATGATGATTATGTTTTTTTAATAAATATTATTAGCTGAAGCAAGCAGTATTATTATTAGCTAACCTAAATACTATTGTAATATATATTTAACATTAGCACCCAGTCTTACGTAGGCACTTAAAATTATTACGAGTACTACGAGCAGTAATTCTAACTACACTACTAAATAATGATTTCTTATATTTACCCGAATACTACGTATGGAATAAAACTAATTTTATGTATTTTCTCTCGTTTATTTTTTTTAATTCTAGACATTTCGGGCACGACCATGGTCACGGGAGGGATTGAGGTGTTTGACGTCCCGATGTCATAGTTAACGAAGGCTACCTTCCACTTTTAATTACTAATTTTTGGTCCGATCTACGCAGAACGAATTTACGGTATCTTGAAGTTTGCAATAGTATGCTTGTGTTTGGATTTGATTTTATTAATTTTTTTTGTCTTTTAAAAAACGTTATTTATTATTTATAGTTATTAATTATGGGATCCCAAGCAGATGCTAACACCCAGTCATCTTCTATATTGAAATTAGGATGTTTTTTTACTTTCAATAGCCTCGCGAATAATCCGTTGTAGGAATCTGTGTCCTTTTGCGAGGATTTGTGATTTATCAAATCAGATACAATAGTTGGGACGATCCTGAACATGTTGAAATACTGCAAACTTTTGGAAGCATCGGTGTTTCACATCAGCCATATGCTATTTTACGCAGGTTTTAATGGATCGTTTTGTATGTCCTATGTAAGAGAGGCCATATTCACAATCAGGTTTGTACACTCCTGTTTCATTTTAGAAGGATATTACACTTGATTGATGGTAAGAACTGACCAATTTTCTTTGACTGCTTGTAGTATGTTCTTATGAAAGCCCGTTTTAAGATGAAGCCAATCTTATCTATGATTTTTATTATATGAGATGGGGCAAACGAGCACACGGTTCACCTGAAGTTAAGTGAATAACACCGCTCATGTCAACCGCAACACCAGGGGAATTGCAGGTGCGTTGCCGGCCTTTTAGAAAGGAGTAAGCTCTTTTCTTGAAGGTCCTTAAATCGTATCGGTCCGACAAAATCACTTATGGTAAACTATTGCACAGAAAGTTAGTACGCGGAGGAAAACTCCTAGTGAAATGTACAGTGGTGAACCGGCAAGCATCCAGATGGTGTGGATGGTATCGGGAGTTTTGCTGCGATGTGCGTTCATGAAATTTGGCGGTTGGAATTAATCTAAACAATTCCTCAGAGCACTACCTATAGTAGGTGCGAAAGAAAATGCAAAGAGATGCAACATTTCTTCGCAGCGCCAGTGATTCGAACCGATCGGAAAGCACTTGGTCGTCGACGATTCGAGCCGCTCTGCGCTGGATGCGGTCAAGTGGAAGGAGTTGGTACTAAGGAGCCTCAGCCCGGAGACGGGAACAGTATTCCATGTGAGGCCGAACCTGCGCCTTGTAAAGTTGCAGGCATGAAATACTGTCCCGCTCTACTTCGCATGCCGAACTTTTTAGAGACCATACTCTTCTGATATATGGTATTACAGCAAGCACAGCCTTGACTGTCGCCAGTTTCACTCAGTCGCTGTGACGGAGGCGCGGGACCCGGAGACATACTCCGTGCAAAACTTGCTTAAAGTGCTGGGGCTCCATTCCACACTCCAGCACAGATCCCTTGTGCTCTCTGAAACAAAGATTTTCCCACGGTAGCCGGTTAAAGATAGTGGTGAGATTCACCGTTTAAATATTGGTTAGTATGGGCCTTTTTTGTACAGAAACACCTCAGTCACTACTGTGACCATGGGCACTGGAAAGTGGCTAGAAACGTCGGTAATTAAAAAGTTGAATTAAACGCGATAAAATCCGTAAAATGAGTATTATTTCTTCCATAGACTACTAAAATTATAATTATTAATACTGGCATGTAGCTCTACTATTTAAAATTATAGTTATTAATACTGGCATGTAGCTCTACTATTTAAAACTTTCTAAAGAGCAATTAAGTTACAACTAGTTACATACCACCTAAATATGACTGGTTATATACAAACCAAATAAGAAAAAAGTACTTCGAAGATGTTTGAAGTTCGCCAACACGCACTGGGGGAGAGCGGCGGACATTTCTTTGCCCTCATACCCTCTCAGAAATGAAAGGAAACCTGTGCTCAGCAGTGGGACGTATATAAACTTTAACTATAACTTTAACTTTAATTTATAACTAGCACGTTTGGTTTTTGAAATATTGCATGAAATGTTCCTACTTTGCAAACTGACTTTCATAATGAAAAACTTTATATGACTTGTTTTCTTTGAACGTACTATATTAACTCCACAGGGTATTATGGCTACAGATGAATGGATTGACTTGACCTGGGAGGGGCCACGCCCACACATAGTAGCACAAGCGACAGCACTAAAATACAGTTGTATTTCGTATGGTGAATAACAAAAACTAGATACCCTATTTACTAGTAGCGGGGTATGTCATTTTAGTCCTCTGGGGTGACGACGCCTCTGTATTCTTTTTGTTAATCGGGAATATATATACTGTCTATAGACTGTGCATCCACTTATCATCAAAATTTTGATTAACTGTCATCCTTACTCCTATAAAAAAGTTTAAACGAAAACAACACATCTGCAATTCCCTTGATGTTGCATTTGTTCATTGGTGACGGTAGTTACTTACCATCAGAAGAGCTGCTTGCTCGTCTTGTAATATATAAAAAAACTATTGAATATGTGATAATTAGAAGCTAAAGAGTACTTTTATTTATTCTATGGCTGAAGCTAAAGGTACTAACATCTTGGTGATCGTTGATCTCTTTTACAGTGAAGTGAATTTATTGGCTTCGTTATTTTACGTTTTAATAATCTTTATCTAAGTATAAAGGTTTAGCTGGCCAGGCAGACGTTGTTCTGCCCTTCCCGACGACAATTTTTCATGTCCTGTTAAAAATCCCGCAAAAAAAAATGGGCAAAAAAACTATCCTATCTCTCAAGTTGGACCAAACTGCACACGGTGTGCAAATTTGATTAAAATCGGTAAAGTAGTTTGGGAGTCCATCGCGGATATATATATATATATATATATATATATAGATGCCTCGTTGGTCTAGTGATTGTAGTAGTGCGACCGCTAATCATGAGGTCCTGGGTTCGAATCCCGGGTCGGGCCAAAAATCAATTTTTGCGTTTTTCTGTTAAGAAATTCTCACTAGCAGCCCGGAGTCAGGAAGTTGGCGATGTCTCACCCCCGTGCCTCGGAAAGCACGTAAAGCCGTTAGTCCTGCGCCTGATCTCTCTCCGGTCGTGTCGGTTTACCGTCCCATCGGGTTATGAGAGTGAGGGAATAGAGAGTGCACCTGTGCTTGCGCATACACTTGGGCACTAAAATCCTGTCCTGTGCCGATGGCTAGTATGCGTTGAGGCAGGCCGCTATGGCCGAAAAACGGTCTGGAGGACATTATAATATATATATATATATATATATATATATATATATATATATATATATATATATATATATATATATATATATATATATATATATATATATATATATATATATATATATATATATATATGTATATTCGTTACCATTGCCAATACAGCCTTACAAAAGTCTATGTAATGAAGTATTGAAAGCGCGGAGACAATAAAATGTAGATCTAAAAGTGAAGGTGAAAGTGAAGACAAATTTGTGTTTTCGGCACGAAAACAGCCGTGGTAGCTCGGATGGTTAACGCTCGCTGAAAATATAACAAAACGCGAGTAACCCGGGTTCGATCCCCACCGGCACCAATTAAATTTTTAATTGAAATTTTTAAGTGCTGATTTACCTTCATGTCTGAGAAATAAGGAAAAAAAATATTTCGAGGACATGTGAAGTTCGCCAACACCTTGCCCTAAAACCCTCTCAGAAATGAGGGGAGGCCTGTGCCCAGCAGTAGGACGTATATAGGCTGTAACTTCTGTGTTTTCGTGAAAATAATGAATCCGGCTGTGTTTCGGACCCCAGGAACCACGACTTAGCAGCCAATACAGTAGCTATATATAATAGTTCGCAGACTGGAAAGCATATGTAAATGAGACAGTAATATATTTTAGAATTTGTAAATAATGACGTCTTTATGTTCATTTTAAACAATTTTGATTATGAATGGATATAAATTATTCCAAATATCTTCATTATATAAGCTACTGTATAGTATACTTCATTATGCGCCAATATCCAAATTCAACAGTGCCCGTATAACTGGTTGACAGATAGCGGCAAGCCGTGCCTGTAATGAGTAGTAAAGGTACAGTTACAAGCATATCTTTCAAAACATCATTTCGCTCAAGAAAATACTACGTGATATAATAGGTCCTTACATATTGAAAATTGGCATTTTGTACGGGAGGAATATAAATTCAATTTTTTTTTGTAAAATATTTTTAATTAATCAAAGTATGCACCGTTGTTATCTATGCACTTTGCTCTCCGGCCGTCCACGGGGTTGGTTCTGAAGGTCGAAATTTCCAGAATGAAAACGTTGAAACCAAAAACGTATCGTGCTTTCTTTTGCGACACCAGCGCCGTACACATCATTAATCCTTCGAGCTGTTTCAGCAGCACTGGTGCCACGGTAGAACTCGTACTCGTAAATATACCAATATTTCATGTTTTCCATTGTACAGTAATAAGCGACGAAAAAATAATGATGAAAAAACAAATGAATGACTGTTTTCAAAACTCAAATGTACGGGCTAAATGAATTTATAAATTTGAATTTGGAATTCTTAACCAAAAAGGAGATATTTTAGATCAAAGTGGTCAGTACGACAAAAAAGCTAATTTAATATGTAAGGACCCAGTACGTTTTATAAAGCAAACTTAAATTTTACTGGTAGCTCATAGACATGTCGTAACTACAATCTACTAGGGAGTGTATGGGCGCAAAACTAATTAATAAAATTATTTAATTTATTTATTTGATATAATAATATCAGACTCTATTTAAATAATAAAAACTATATGTTTGATATGTTCGTAGATGTAAAATGCGAAAAAAGTTTAGATGACGATACAAACTCTTTGGAATTATGAAAGTAAACACTGGCTGGCAAAGACGGAACGTATGATACGTGAAAAAATAAAGTAATTATCGTTTTTAAAAATAGAAGTTATTTGTTTTAGGTGTATTGTAGCATATTGGCGAAAATTAAAAATACTGTCTAGAACAATTTCACTACGGTACGAGCCAATTAAGATTTACGGGATAAATTAGAGGTAAACGTTTCGCTGAATTGTACATTTACATTGCTGCTTTCCATTTCCATACAAGTCTTAAGTCTATATTTTATTTAATGCACTATAGCAAGTTACACTGATAAAATTTAGCAGATATTTTATTAACTTACGCAGTTTACGTAGTATTTTTACATTCATGTGCATGATTGTACCCTGGGCAGCTGCGCCTGCGCCGTGATACGGGCAGGTGTACACGCGCCACCGTTAAGGGTGAACGGTTGTAGTTGGGGCGCCCTTTATCATCCTGTATTGTTACCTCTCTTTATATGTCAGACTTGTAGGTAATTCCGATCGTAACTTTAAAGATTTAAGCAAGTATGCAAATTAGTTAGATGTAATCATAAAAATCTCGGCATTACTAAAGTTATTGTCAAGGTTATAGTGAGTTGTTGCGAAATATGGGGATTTACCTAATAATAATTGTGCACTTTTTGATTATAACCTACTCGTATAAAATATAATATCTAACTTAATCTGAACACGGAACATAGAAAATAGACAGTTATAATACTATTTAGCTACATAAATTATCAAATCAAAATTCAAGATTTATATAATGGTTCTTGATGTCATGTTTTATTTAGAAACAGACTAGATTTTCTACTGGCTATATTGATAATAATGACCAAACAACTTTCTATATCATAAACGACTATAAAAGAATAAAATTCTGCCATATTAGTACTGAAACATATTGCAGAATATTATTGTAGTTAAGCTCATTCCTGAAATTATTTTTAGTGTCACTGAACTTAAATTCGTAGAAGAAATTAAAACAATTAAATTAAACGTTGGTTTATGTTCGAGGTTTCTGGAGAGGTTCAAAACATTTCCATTGTAATCCATATATTTGGGAAATGATTTGCACGTGACAGCAACCAGTGCGTGTTGCACGTGATGGCTTATGAATAAGACGTGGTCCTCCACTGGACGTATTAGGGAGTTCAAGGTCGCTCAGCGAACTACTGAGAGGTTTATGCTCGGGGTTTCTCTACGGGATAAACTTAGAGATGAGGATATCCGATATACATACATATATATATATATATATATATATATATATATATATGTATATGTATATGTATATAATATCCGATATATATATATATATAGAACCAGAGTAACTGAAAAATCCCAACGGATTAGTCAGCTGAGGTAGCAATAGGCCGACCGTATAGCTCGAAGAACCGACAACCGATGGGGTTTCTTATTCTCAAGATGTAGGTGACTCAGGATTGTGATTTGTGGTATTCCTTGGGGAAACCTATGTTCAGCAGTGAACTTGTGAAGGGCTGTAATGATGAAAATGAAGCCAGCTTTAAATTAGGGTTTAATGTTGTTATCATACAGTCACTAAATCAAACACGAAGAGAATTATTTAACAAAAAAATATTTTTTGTCGAACTAAACTGACTTTTCTGATAATAGGTATATTTCAATAAAGATTCAAAGCAATCAACCTGTGTACTCGTAACAAGACATATGACATGTGTTGAATTCAGTCTGCACGGCCGCGACGCGCACTTGAATGTGAAGCCACCGGACCGAGAGCAATGCGGGCCCTCTAGCATTATTCTTTACGCATATGTTTGGAAAACTACTGTAACGGAAGAACGGTTAGGTAACTTTTTTTAATATATGATATTTTATCGGGGTTTTGGGGGGTTGGTATGGTTTATATATATATATATATATATATATATATATATATATATATATATATATATATATATATATATATATATATAAATTTTTTTGTGTGTTTTTGAATGAAATGTGAATTTTTATAGAACCAGCATGGCGGTGATCACATCATTCCCAGGCGTTATTTTCATTTATGTATTCTTTGATATTATAATAATCTTTTATGTATAAATTTTCTTTAATAAAATATTTAAACTTGTTTAGTGACAAATTTTGTACATTTTCTGGGATTTTCTTGTAAAAGCGTATACATTGCCCCATAAATGAATTACCTACTAATAATTCTTAGGAATCTAGTAACTGGTATTACAAGCTTAGTTTGTTCCTAGTGTTTAAAGTATGAACATCTTTATTGTTATGAAAGCTATTTATGTTTTAATGTACATACATTACATTTTTATAAACATATATTGCGATGCCAAAGTTAATATGTTAATATGTGTCTCTGGATGGTTTGTATTTATACCTGGTAGGTGGCACTTGTCGTTAGTGAACTTATAAATGTTTAAGACGAGGAAATATTATCAAATTTATTTTAATATATATATATGCAAATTGTTAGGCAATACCTGAAAATAATTCAAAATTATACTTCTTATTACAACTAGGTACTACTATTACTACTTCGTACTATTAAAAAATTGTAAATATACAAAAAAAAAATTATAATTTAATATCAGGGTTTTGTTTGCGCGAATATTTGTATTACTAAATAATTACGTAAGCAATGGGACTAATATGTAATCTAGTATTTACAAAAGCTTTGACACTAGATATTTTAATGATGAAATTCAATATCACTGTGGTAGCAATCCCTTGAATCATTAACTGCAAAGCCATTACTGCGTATTAATCCAGAACATGATTTATAACTTAGCTGTTATTTTATATAAGCAAAGGATCATATAGATGCGTTGTCACGCCTGAGCACTACGACAAAATGCTTCGTAAATAGTAAGAGTCTTCGGTTACGCTAAAATTCTAAACGAAACATGGTCCCTCCCCGGTCGTGCCGACTATTTTATGCCGTAGCCATAATATGCTTCAGCGTAAAGTATATTGTTATACCTACATACTACCATCTACTTTTGCATCATATTAAAGACTTCACTGATCATCTCCAATATTAAGATTGAAAATGGGTTCTACTAGATTCTATTTATGTTTGTTATCATTCATTTTATGTCTGATATTATAATATTGAATATGTGGCTATTTTGCAACTTATTTATAGTAACATGCTTATGTATGACATCCATTTCGTCAGCTTTGTGTCATAAAAGACGACTTTGGTATCTATATGCCAGAAAGAAACAAAAAAATATCCAGAGCAGCGATAACAATAAAAAATTAAGATATGATAATAATAAAGTAACGAATAAATTAAATGAAAAACGATCGTGAATCGATGTCCTCATAAAGCTGTTTTACTTGTTTAATTATCGTTACATCGAGTTAAGTTCACGATCCATATTTTATCATTCAAGTTAAACAAAAAGTAATTCTTTTGAATACGACACGAATTAAGTTGTGTCTCCCCTAATTTCCTTTAAACGTACCCCTATTAAGTTCAGGTTATAAAGAAGGACGCAACAGGTGAGAGCACCTTGACCCGTTTCTTGAGGGGTGCGATACTGTAAGACACTTGCTGACGATTATACAAGTGTCAAGTGTTTTATGGGAATGTTACAATCTGATCGAAGAATTGTTTGTAGGGCGTTTAATGTTTCTTTCGTGCGTAGACTTGCGTTTAATTGAGTAAGGAAATGACTATTTATTTGGGATTTCGGCTTTTGAAATTGCAATAAAATATATTTAGATTAAGATGTATTAGTATTTATTATTATTAATTTGCTATAGTATTTAGTATTATTAAGTATCTGAAAATAATAAGCTTTATCTTTATCTAAAGTTTAATAATTGCTCTGACGGTGAAAACGATCTGTTATCGAAAAATAGCAAAATGAAGTATTAGGATGAATTCAAATGCTTAGGAGTTGCTTAAATATTTATTTAAAAGCTAATTTTCATAGTGAAAATATCTAGAAGTAAGTGCCGGACGCCACTCACTAATAACCGCAACTCCAGGGCATTGCAAGTGCGTTGCCAGCCTTTTAAAAAGAAGTAAGCTCGTTTCTTGAAGATCCCTAAGCCGTACCGGTCCGGAAAAATCAATAAAGTAGTCGTGCGAGGAGGAAACCTCTTAGTGAATCGCACAGTAGTGAACCGCCAAGCATGCAAATTATGTGGATGGTTACGTGAGTTATGTCGCAATGTGCGTAGGTGAAATTTGGCGACTGGAATTATTCCGAACAATTTCTCATGCTACTCCCCGTGGCAAATGCGATAAAAATTGCAAAGAGGTTCAATATCTCTATGCAGCGCCAGTGAATTGAGCCGTTCAGAGAGAGCTCCATCATCGATGATTTGAGCCGCTCTACGCTGGACACGCTCAAATGGAAGGAGCTGACACCGGGGAGTCACGGCCAACGCGGCGGAGATGGGAACAGTATTCCACGTGCATATGTGCGTATGAAATATTATCTCTCTACTGAGCACGCCATGCTTTTTAACCAACCAAGCCAATTTAAGCTTATACGATAATGAAAAATATAAACAGTTACGTACGTTTTTTAAAAGTTACGTATAGCTCTTAGTTTTAGTAGCGGATTCAAGGAATTACTACTATTTTCTAAGTATAGTTTATCGATGTTGTAAAAGGAAACTTTTCTTTCTCTATTCTTATTAATTTTATATTGTTTCTGGCCATGTTTTTATTGCGTGTTTGGATTTTTACCTACATTGTAAAGGAATAAAAATACAACGTAGGTAATATAATAATATTCGTTGGTACTTAATTTTTTTATTAATACTCTACTATCGTCCAACATTAGGTAGAATTTTTTATATGAATATACTTTTTGTGAACATTGATAATTTTAAATAATAATTTAGTATTTCATTGTTTAAAACAATTATGATCACGTGCCTGAATATAATATTATGTATTAAGTCGGAATATTTTAAAATTGTGTAATGAACATAAGGCACTGACAATTAGAGATTACAATCATTAGGAACAGCTGTAGAGTTAAACCCTACCAAAAAGCACGAGTCATAAGTTTGGATAAGTAATAGATAATATATATTTTATAAATTCATACCCTTTATCATTAATCTAATTTATATGTGAATTAATGTATGTTTGAATTCGTTTTTACATAGATATTTTAAACACGATTAATTAAGACGAACTGCGCTTACAGTTTTATTCGAATGGACTTTTCTATTCAACCAGAATCTTATGATGCATTAATAGATCAGATAAATTGAAAGGTATAAATTATTATGTAATTTTAAGTAGTAGCCAGCTGGCTAAGTATTGCCATATAAAATATCCTACTTATCTTATTAACCCCTAACCGTTCACTACTGGACCTAGACCGATATCGTTTTAAGTTAGAATTTCATCGCCTTACTTGCTTGCTTCTCCGCGTTGTTGGTTTATGTATTCATAGTCGTTTAATGCATGCATCCACAGGATGAAATGAATTGGGTTGATTCTATTTAAATACCACTATATTTTATTTTATTATTATAAAAGTAATGCTGTAATAAGTGATGACGGTGCAAAGAATTCATTACCCCCTTTTTGTCCCGTGGGTTTTGTATGAATCGACTATGGGATATACGAGAAAAATCTTTTGGCTTACGACAGATGGTGGTTTTACCATCAGATTTTTCGCTAGACGTAAAATACTTACATAGGCGACGGATAGCAGCGTCTAAGGTGGATGACGGCTTTATCTGCGATGGAGGCAAATCGAATCGTCCTAACAAATGGAGCAGCTCATGTCCAGGCGTGGTCTTGTACGAGGTGATGAAGAAGCAGACTGATGTTTCCACGACAAAGAATAATCATTGTTGGATAAGTACAGCAGTATTTTTATATTTTTATTTTTTGCTGTATAATATCGTTTTTTGTAACTAGCCAGAGTTTCTCGGCGTAATAGACTTTCTAATGAGGATATTCGCAGCAAAACCAGAGTGGCCAACATAGTCCAACGAATCATAAAGCCGAGTGGATGGAGTGAGTGGGCCAGCCGTAATGCTCGAAGAAGAAGAGAAGAGAAGAAAGGTTCTCGAGTGGCAGTCTCATCCCGATAAGTGAAAATTAAGGTGGCTCCATACAGACGGAGTGTTAACATAGTAGACTTGTAAGAAGTCGGTGGATTGTGACCTTCCTTGAGGGAAGCTTACGTTAGCAGGACTTGAGATGGGCCGTAATGATAAATGATAATTGTGAACCAGTCCGAAATACAAACGGACTTGCTATGTTGTCATGTGACTTATATTATTGTATTAAGTTCCACTTCCACCCTATAATTAATTAATATTATATTACAATTAACAATCGGGTGGAATAATGGACGACAAACACTGTCAGTTTAACTGATCATTCCAACTGTTTAGTTCAAACTAGGACTGTTGATATTTTTTAAAATGTCGGATTTTCGATATATCGATAATTATAAGTATATCAATAACGGAGTTTTATACATAAGTTTATTTATCGATATATCGAAAATACGATATTTTAAAAAATATCAACAGTCCTAGTTTGAATTGTTCAGTTGGAATTATCAGTTAAACTGACCGTGTGTGTCCGTTATAAAATAAATTCATTATCGTTTTTATATCAAATTTAATTTTATCGTTAATTAAAATATCGCAATATAATTCTTCAAATGACTTAAACCAAACGTTTGCTGGCATTTGTTACGCCGTTACTACACTAAATCAAATTAATAAAAAAACTTTCTCCGCAAAAAAAGTTTTATTTCCGACCCCCGAGCTTGCCCCATTGAACATCTGACGAGGTGAATGAATCCTCGACATTAGGGTGCTTACCGAATGATATAAAATGTACTCCGCTTGTAAAGTTTCCAACAACAATTACATTCCGCCACACATCTGTCGGAGTTTAGACAATCACGATACGTCACGCGATTTGTGAACTATGACTGTGCAGTTTTGATTGTAGCTATTTAATTTATTTTTACTAAATAGTAAAATATAATCGAGAACGTTAAGTTTATTTTTTACCCTTTAACTTAGTGACTTGATACATAATTGACTTGATGGTGATTACGTAAATGCCATTATGGAACTACTTTTTTACTGTAAGCTTTTTGATTAATTGTAAACGAATTCCTTTAAGATTTTCATTAATATTTAAGTATATCTGGAAATGTATTACATTTATGTAATCCATTTATTTGTTTTAATGCTTTATTCTATAAGAATCTATATCGAAAGAATTAAAGTAGGCTGAAGATATAAACGACGTAAAAACTTTATTACTACTGATTATAATTTGTACTCAGGTATAATCAAAAGGAATGTAAAATAATCATTCTCTAATAAATGACAGAGAAAACCTTTGTAAAATTTTAGTAAGTATTAAGCAACTACTAATATATCGTACTGTTCTCATGTTTCATTTTATGTTTAAAGCTGATAAGATAAATAAATAAATAGATATTTAGTAATAGCGGTATCATTCTCCACCTAGCAATAGTCGTAATACCAATATTATACACGCGTTCTAGTTCGAGAAATGTAATTAAAACCCTAATAAAAATAATAACAAGAAAAATAGAATGACAAACAAACAGTAACAACATATTTTTGGTCCATCCATCCATCTATATAATGTTGTCCATCATTAAACCTAGATCCCTCCATAAGGAGAGATTTATCAACATGCTGGAAGGGCAGGTTAGTGATAAGAGTATGGGTCTAGGTAAAAGAGATAAATTATAAATAGTAGTAGCAAGTATTGAATTAAAATTTACTAGATAAGGGATATTTATTTTACCTAAAAGGAAAATTAAATGTATATGAACAGTGCAATTAATGTAAAATGTTAACCAAGTATCAAAATAGGGAACCGTAGTACACACGCGACAGCTGCAGCCCGGCGGCACGCACCCGCCGCGTATTCATACGGTAATGTGCCGCCTTTTAATTACACACGTTGATAAATCTGAGCGCGTGCGGCACCGCGCTTGTGAACATGACCTTGTGCCGTATATCTTAACTAAGCATTAGGACATAACCATTCGCAAATTTTCTTTAATACAATAACGCTGTAAGATTTAAATGAGCGATCCCGAATGTAGTAGTTGTTCATATTGAGACTTAATTCAGTTTATTTTTTGACCTAAGTCAATCAATTCTACATCATCATCATTACAGCTCATCACAAGTCCACTGCTAAATATAGGCCTCCCTCAAGGAATACCACAAAGCACGGTCTTGAGTCACATACATAATCCATCGAATTCCTGCATTTCTTACCAGGTCGTTACGCCATCTAGTAGAGGCCTACACTTTGCCTACCGATACGAGGCTGCCACTCGAGAAGCCCTATTTTCCATCAGTTGTCGGTTCTTCGAGCTATATGCCGGCCCATAAAATAAATAAATAAATTTATAACAAATGATTTGTACTTTAGTGTGGTTTTTTTTATAGAAAAGGGTGACAAACGAGCATACAGTCCACCTGATGGTAAGTGGTTACTTTGGCCCATAGACATCTACATCTATCCTCGATTATGAATGCAGATTCGTTGTTACCCGTAAGGACTAAGATGGAATGCCTAATTTCCAGTAAAATAGGTCTCCGTTCTCCACACTCAATATATAAAACACAGCAGCGTTAAGCTGCTATTTAACGCTGGTATTCTGTGACAGCATGGTCCTTCCCCGGTCGAGCCGACCGATTTGAATTACGACTATACTACTTATATAATTGCAGCATGGATCTACCAGATAAAAAATAAATTATCGATTGTTATGCTGTTGTGCTCCGATCTTGCCTTGGCAATGACTCTTTTGAAGGACCTGAGGGTGGAATTATACTTCTTTTTAAGATTGCTGGTGTTTAAATCTCGAGAAGTTGATGCGTCTGCCCAGGCCCGGTAGCACTCCTGCTTATAGCGTGATGCTATTTTACAGAAGCGACCAAACCTTCGATGGGCACCACAGAAGATGGAATAAAAGTTCCATACCCTGAAACACCACATCAGTGACAGAATCAACAACAACGATGGGATCGTCCGTCGGGAAGCAAGCCCGCCTCCAAGGGTGGGATGCAAAAAAAACCGCATTCTATCCCAATTGGCCCACTTATAGTACGACATACAGCGGCATCGTGCAAAATGCAACCACGGCGTTAGCGTGAGTGGTATCATACTCCAGTCTAAACAATGTTCCGAGGAGTTAAGAGGGGCGTCGACGGAAACCTGATATCCACCCTAATGTGAGGTCAGCAGAAGGTCCAACAGGGAAGGTGCATGATCCTCCACATTTGAAATCCGCGTAGGCAAAGTAACTAGCTGTGTAAGACTATATGCCAAGACAAAGTCATAAACAGGTATACCGCATGATCGGTTAAACGTGAACCATTCGGTGTGGTGGGCGCTAAAATCACCAAGTATCACGATCTCTGCGGATGGGATCTGCTGTAGCAAGAACTCTGTAACCGTTTGGACGTGGTCGATGAGTCGATCTCTTTCGGTATTTTCGCTATGGGACCAATAGAGGCACCCGTAAACACGCGGATTCCAGATGTGGAGGATCATACACCTTCCCTGTTGGATCTTCTGCTGACCTCTCATCTGGACGAATATCAGATTTACGTTGATGCCCCTTTAGACTCCTCGGACCATTGTCTTGTTCGGAGTGTGGTGCCACTCACGCTGAAATCGCGGTTGCATTCCGCAGGCTGCCGCCGTGTTTGGCTCAATAGGTCAGCCGATTGGGATGGGATGCGGTCTTTATTTGCATCCTATCCTTGGAGTCGGAGTAAGGAGAAAGCCGATCCGCTAGGCTCTTTCTTTGCGTCCGACTGAACTCTCGATTACGGGGAGAGTACGCCGCCGACCATCCGGCGGTGTGAGTGTTCCATGCCGGAGGTACGGCTTACACAGCGCTAGGCTCGCAAAGCACTCCTCTCCCGGGAAATCCACAAGTCGAGTGGGCCTGACGGTATCCCCTAATTGTGCTGAGGACGAATGCTTCAGAGTTGGCACCGGTCTTAACGCGTCTTTTCCGGTACTCCTACTCTCTAGGCGTAGTCCCAAAATCATGGAAGATGACTTTCGTCCACCCGATACCTAAAAAAGGCGACCGCTTAGACCCGTCCAACTACAGGCTCATCGCCATCACCTCCTTGTTCTCCAAAACAATGGAATCCATTGTAAACTGCCAGCTCATGAGGTACCTGGAGAATCACCAGCTGATTAGTGATCGCCAATACGGTTTTCGTCGTGGTCGATCAGTTGGTGATCTTCTGGTCTACCTGACTCATAGATGGGCGGCGGCAGTAGAGTCTAAGGGGGAGGCATTAGCATTAGTTTGGACATTGCGAAGGCATTAGCATTAGTTTGGATCGGGTTTGGCACGAAGCGCTTCTTTCGAAGCTCTCTTCCTATGGGCTTCCCGAGAAATTGTGCAATTGGATCACCAGTTTTCTGGCTAATTGGAGCATGATATGTTACAAACCGCTAACATTCATTGCTATGCGGACGACAGCACTGCTGCTTAATACACTGGCAGTGCTAATATTTTTGAGAAAACTTCTCCGAGTACCCGAAAAAACTTGTGTCTGAAGTCGAGTCTTTGCTGAACAAAGTCTCGGATTAGGGGCGACTAAATCTAGTCCAGTTAAACCCTCAGAAGACACAAGTTTGCGCGTTAACCGCTAAAAAGAACCCCTTTGTCGTATCTCCTCAGTTTCAAGGCACTCTCTTTGTTGCCTCAGCCAGTATCGGAATCCTCGGCGTCGACATATCGTGGTTCGTAGTCACTTGGAAGAAAAAGTCAAATTGGACTCTAAAAAGCTTGACGTGCTCAGCAGAGCGGGACAGTATTTCATGCCGGCACACCGCCTGCAATTTTACAAGGCGCAGGTTCGGCCGCACATGGAATACTGTTCCCATCTCTGAGCTGGTGCTCCCCAGTGTCAGCTCCTTCCACTTGACCGCATCCAGCGCAGCGCGTCTCGAATCGTCGACGACCGAGTGCTTTCCGATCGGCTCGATTCACTGGCGATGCGAAGAGATGTTGCATCTCTTTGCTTATTTCATCGCATCTATCACGGGGAGTGCTGCACACCATCTGGATGCTTGGTGGTCCACCACTGTACGTTTCACTAGCAGTTTTCTTCCGCATACGACCTCTCTGTGGAATAGTTTACCACCGGAGATTTTTCCGGACCGATACGACCTGGGGACCTTCAAGAAAAGAGCTTACTCCTTTCTAAAGAGCCAGCAATGCACTGGTGTTGCGGTTGTTCATGGACTGTCTTAGTCACTTAACATCAGGTGAACCGTATGCTAGTTTGCTCCCTCTTCTATAAAAAAATTCACGTACGAGAGTATACAATATCGTATTGTATTTTGTAGTACCTTTTTTAAAACGGTAAAACACAATTGAATATCGAACCTGCTATAAAACCGCAGCGACATAGTTAATTCGAATGTATCGTACATACCCTACAATAGTATTATAACAGTATTTCCCGTAACGCTCAAATAATCGAACGAAATTGTTCATTATAAGGGCAATAGCGAATCAAAGCTGGTATTTGGGGTACATTTTCTGTGCACGGGGGACACACGTGCGCTAATTAGCTCGAAATTACATATTCCACATTGTTTCCTAGTTTGGATCTCGTTGTACGTTTTACCTAATTATCTATGGCCGGTCGGAAATTAAGTCTAGTTGTCTTCATCATTACTACAAGGAAACTTCATTTCAAATCTATTGCATAATAACTTTTCCATAGATAGCCTTATAGAGATCCCCCCTAATTTAATCCTCATAATTTTGCATAGAGCTTAGCAAAAGGATTAGTAACCGTACTTTAAAAGCGAAAACTTCTTTAGACGTGTTGGTGGACGTTTGGACGGGTAAAACCTTATTAGTTCACCTCACAGACATGCTAATGTTAACCGTATATCTGTAGTTATAAATAAAACGTGCCTCGCTTTTAATTTTTGATACTACAATTACCTAATTATAAAATGCAAAAAACACTTATTTCATAGTTTTAAGTTTTCATTTATATAGACAGTCCTCGATTTTTGCCATTTTTGTTATTATTTTGTACTGTTATCAGAAAGATATTTGTATCTACTCATCATCTCCTATTTTATTTTCCCACAAATCACTCTTACGAAACTAGCAACGGGATGATGATATTAGATTCTCTACGCAACCAATACACAGCATAACTTGAAGAACACAATTAATTACAATATTTATTTTTTATATTTTCAATAGAAAAAGAAATATAAAAAATTTATTACAATATTTATTTTTTATATTTCCAAATACTGAAGACAAGTGCGAGAGTGACTCCCGCAGCGAGGGTTCCGTACAAACTCGTGGGTAGAGATAGTTTGTCTATTACGGGATTTTAGTCTCGATTATTTTGAGTATGTTTTAAGATTTTCTCAACATTGGTATCTTTAAGGCGAGAGTGAATTGGCATTTATAAGATCGATATGCTCTATCCTCGGTGTTATGTACAGCTACTATAATTGAATTATTGTATAGCTAAAATAAATAACATAATGAAGTTCATAGACTATGAAAGCTGCTATGAATGTAACTTATACACATACTCCACTTTGTAGTTGACAAAATGTTTTCCTGTATATAGATATACGTTACAATCAATTTTTCAACTGCAAATCTAAGTTTGTAATCGTAATTTTTTTAAAGTGACAAAGGTACAAATTAACGGTTTTCAGACTTTTTCCTTTACTTCTGCTATACGACCTTGCTTATTGCCAAATTTCATGATTCTAGGTCAACATGACACTATTTTATTTGCGACTATCAAAATATTTCGCATAAATGGCAGCATTTATTTTATCGTGTTCACTTGAAACTTGATTTTTTGGGAGCCTAAAGGGACCGTCGACCTGCTTATCTGATATTAATTTTAATATGATATTTCCATGGGTTTCTGAGAAGAGACAGGCAGTTAGACGGAAGGACGGACGGACAACAAAGAGATCTTATGTGGGTTCCGTTTTTTTCCTTTTGAGGTACGGAACCCCAAAAATTAACTTGAGAGTGTATAAATTTATCGCTATATATTATTTGATGTTCTTTATTGCAATAATATAATATTTTTTTAAACTTATTTGGTAAACGGTACAGTAAATCTTACAGTACAGTTGATGGTATTGAGTAAAATTTACTGAATCTGATAGTAGCTACTTATGAAATGATATTGAATGAATGATTTTTTATTTAATACATAGATTAATGCATAATAATTATTGAAAGTTATTTTTTATTAACCACTGGCTCGTAAAAAGCTTACAACTGCAGTATCATGTATATCTACAGTACGTTGTAGAGCCATTATACGTATAGAGGCACGTTGCAGCTATATTAGCCGTAGCACGAATGCGTCGTCTCGACCGGGGTAGAACTACGTTTTTACAGAATACCAGCGTTAAGGCTGCTGTGTATCGTATAGTGATTTTAGAGAACCGGAGACCCTTCTTACTGAAATAGAGGTATTCTGTCTTAGTCCCCTGGAGACGTAGCAATGTATCTGCATTTTGATTCTTAATTGAGCATAAATGTAGATGTCTATAGGCCACAGCATCCACTTACCATCAGGCGGACTATGTGCTCGTTTGTCGGACAGATCTACAAAAAATCTTTGTAGACAAAGAAGCTCTATTATATCTATCTCCCTTATTCTACATTAAAAAAACTTCGATTAAAGAAGACTCCAGATGTAATTATAATTCACACATATTAGTATATTCAAAAGAATCACCCCCTTATTCATAACCATTTTAAACGCTCGATTAGTTAAATAGTATTTAGTCACTTTCTAGCAATAATTGTCTCGCAAATGTCAGAATGAGATAAAATACCGTTTAACTAATCAAGCGTTTACAAATTTTTATGAACAAAAGGGCCAAAGTTTAGTGAGTCAAAGCTACTTTTTATAGAATAAGATCTGCCACCTATAAGATTTATTAACATATTCTACGAATAATACTTACGTTAACTCCACACTAGGATTTTCTCCTGTATCGTGGAGGCAGTTTACAAACATAAATTTCACAAGGACAAATATCCAGACCCGGAACAATTACTTGTAGGCCATACAAATACTTGTTCCGTGCGGGATTCGAACCCGCGCTGTAACTCATTGCGAAGTCACTGCGCCACGGAGCCGTTATCTATCACAGTATCAACATAATGAATGCACTCATTTTTGTATTTTCTTTCCACATTTTTCTGTATTACTAGTTATATTAGGGCTACGAGTATGAAGAAACGAAGTAAATTTATCTTAAATCAAAACTACAGACCCAACAAGTATACTTATTGAAGTCAAATCGGATATCAACGATTCAAGAGCGTACAGATTTCATTTTTCTATTACAAAGCTAACATCAATAGCAGAAATGTCTTTTAAATCTTAAAAGGTGGACCGCCGACTAGGGAAACTATTGAAAATAAATCTCTCGAGATCTACGAATGTAGTGACCATCGAATGTTAGGACAGTTTGTATTTTGAAACAATGAAGAGAGAGAAAATATTTTTTAACATAAAGTAAATATAATCTATATAATGATAAATGAGCACTATTTTATAAGATGACGTCTGTTTAATGTAAGTCGCACCAAAATACACCAAAACTCTCCAATCTAACTAAACTCGCCTGTTATGTATGATAAGTTTAATGCAAATAATTTAAGAAATGCGTTATTCTTAGAAAGAGTTATAGTAATAAAGAGATAAAAATGTGAAAATAGTTCACATACATATAGTGACTTAATGAGCCGTGGTAGCTCAGATGGTTAACGCTCTCTCTAAATATAACAGAACGCGAGTAACCCGGGTTCGATCCCCGCCGGCACCAATGAGACTGTTAATTGCAATTTTAAGTGCTGATTTACCACGTGCTTGACGGTGAAGGAAAACATCGTGAGGAAACTTGCATGTCTGAGTAATAAGAAAAAAAATATTTCGAAGACGTGAAGTTCGCCAACACGTATGGGCATTGCCCTAAAACCCTCTCAGAAATGAGGGGAGGCCTGGGCCCAGCAGTGGGACGTATATATACTGTAACATTACTTTTACTTTACTATATAGTGACTTTTATAGGCTGTAATGATCTCACATATAGTGAGATCATTACAGCCTATAAAATTTCGCTGGTGAACTATAGTCTCTGCCATAGATTACATAATAGAGGGATATTTTGCCATAGTATATTGCCATAGCTACCACACTTAGTAAGTTTGTTGGTAACGGCCATTTTTCATTTTTTTAAGTTGCTATCAGAAAGATTCTGTTACCTATCTCCGGTTCAGTTTCCATCCGTCGCCTCTTACGACATTCACAAGTTGATATGGGGCAGTGGCAGGGTTATAAAATAAGGGAAATGGTAATGTATCCCGACAGATGGTGAAATAACCATTTCGTAATTACGAGATCTTAATTAACCAATTAGTAACACTATAGCAGAGTAATACTCCATTTAATCATTTTTATAGAATAATTTTTATAGAAAAATTAGTAATGGTTTAAATCACCATTACTGTTTTTTTTACGATAGGATAAAAGTGTTTTTAAAAAGAATGCTTTTCATTTAATTTTTCAGATAAGTCTATTTTCTCTATACCGATCGATTTTAATTTTTTTACTTTACACTAGTATTATCCTTTCAATCTGTATATTTAAAAAAATTAAATGAAATAGCTTATGATACCAAAATTAATTATAATCAGGTTGCAATCATTTGTAAACAAAAGCTTAATATTCTAGTCTTTTCAACATGAACACCCTACGATAAATAAAAATTGTGTACGCAAGCGACGGAAGTAGCGACCGCCGTCCTGTTAAGGTTCACCTCGATGACGTGCTTGTCTATATTCAACTTCCTTTTCGATGTGTCCGTCCACTTATAAAGGCATTATAATATAAGTCTTACTAAAACGGACGAAGTAATCAAGATAATAATATTTTAGTAGTCTTTATACATAACTTTGTTTTAAAATGTAGATTTTCCTAACGTGTTACATAGCGTCGGTCTTTCCGAATACAATAAACGAAATGATTTAATGAGCGAAGAAAATGGACGATAAGCGTGAAGTTAAAAATGGGCGTTTGGCGTGCATATGTTTACGCTCTTGTATAGGTATAACTCTGATCAGAATACTGTCTGGGAGGCAGTCTATCGTCGATTAGGAATCAAATTTATATAAATTATATGCTTAATTACCCCTTAGGACTAAGATAGATTGCCTTGTTACCAGTAAAAGGAGCCTCAGTCACCTTTAGACGCACTGTAACATTATGACCAATTGCTGCAGTCACATGTCCTGATTGTAGCTCTACCGCGTAAAACATTTTGCATAATTTAATTGACTTGAAATTTAATCATTTTAGGTAATAATAATAAAGTGTCGCTTTAGAAAATCGTTGACATAAAAAAATACTGACATTTATAAAAGAGTTTTTAAAATGCACACACACATGGTAGAGCCATGGTGCAGTTATATTAGTAGTACAGATGTAGCACGAATGGGTCGGCTCGATCGGGGCAGGACCACGCTCTCACAGAATACCAGCGTAAAATAGTGGCTTAATGCTGCTGTGTTTCGTACGGTGAGTGTAGAAAACCGGTACCCTTTTTACTGGAAACGAGGCATTCCATCTTAGTCCTTACAGGTAACAACACATTTGCATTTTGATTCGTAAGATATATGTAGATGTCTATGTGTCACAGCAACCACTTACCATCAGGTGGACGTTTGTCACCCTCTCCTATAAAAAAAACTTAACAATTCATACATACAGCAGATGCAATATAAGTGATCAGTGCACAAAGAATTAACGACCAAGTCCGTTAGACTCCATGGAGACCAACAAACGGACAAGGTGACAAAGTTCACACACTCCCGGAAGCAAAGCAAGCTGCAAAGTGGCCCGCGCCCCCAAATTTACTCACATAATGCACGGAGAGCACACGGAAGCCGATGTAATGTACATGTCTGTTAACATTACCAACATTTTCTATCGGGGAAGTAATCCTGTATGATTTTGAAACTTATTTGAATCTAACATAAGGTTAACCTTTTGAGGATTGAGTGAAGTTTGTTTATAACTGTTAAGTCACTATGATGTCAGCATATTGAACTATTTCAACGATACGTTGATGGTTGTTTACAAGACGTTTATTACAAATGTTAAATTATATTTACCCTTATAGTCTATCAAAGTCCACAGCTAAACATAGGCCATTTTTTATAGGATAGGTCACCCTAAACGAGCACACAGTTCACCTGATGGTAAGTGGTTGCTGGTGCTCAAAACTAAACTTGATAATCAACAATTAAAATTACGAGACACTCTATCATAGGCCTTTTCTAGATCTACGAAGGCGCAGTAGACTTTCTTGTTTTTAGCCAAACACTTTCCGGCTATGCACCGCAAGGAAAAGACCTGATCCGTACATCCCATTCCCTTTCTAAATCCCGCTTGTACATCCCATATTTTCTCGTCTGTTTCATTCACAACCCTTTCAATCAACACTTTCGCATACAATTTACCGACGACGCTAAGAAGGCTTATACCACGGTAATTTATGCAGTCCTGCCGTGACCCTTTTCCCTTATACAATGGCACGATTACGGCTTTGCACCAGTCTCCCGGCATTTGCCCATTTCGCCAGCACAGATTGAAAAGGCGGTACAGCTGACTAGCCACCAGGCCCTGTCCAGCCCTCAGCATCTCGACGGTAATCCTGTCATACCCTGCAGCCTTACCTAATCTCATACTTTCAACGCTTTCACTATTTCATCCACGCTTATCTCATTTTCATCAACATTTATATTCGTTTCCGTGGAAGGTGGCAGATGCTGTACCTGCACTTCCTCTCTTTCAAACAAACTTTCAAAATACTCTTTCCATCTCTTTAACACACATTCTTCTCCTTTTATAATGCTCCCATCTTGACTCCTGATTGTACTCAGCTCCGAGGTAGAAGTTTTCCTCTGACTGTTTTGATGGTTTTCCAGAAAAACTTAATGTTTGACTGGAAATCTTCAGTGAGCCTCATATCGAAATCATCTTTTCGTTCTTCTTTCTTTCTAGACACAGTTTCTTTCGCTGCTGTTTTCAATCTTTTATACTTCTTTCTTGCTTCCTTTATCTCGTCATCTGTTGCCTTTTGAACTTTTTGGTTAGCTTTTGTTGCTAACCAATCCAACCACGCTTTCTTCTTTTCTTGCACAACCTTTTGTACATCTTTATCCATCCACACGTTATCATTCTGTGGAATATGTTACTACTTTTTATCAGGTGGGGTAGTAGTCAAGCAGTAGCTTATGATAGTTCAAAAAGTTTCTTGTGGACCTTAATAACTGGCGGATAAAGTTCTGAAAAAAGGCAAACTGGATTAATGGTTTATGTACGAGGGCGACACTGAAAGTTTTTTAGAACTGGCTACTTGTAAACGATATAATAAAAAAATAAGTTCAAATTTTGATAATGGAACTCTTTGCCAATATTATTGTGTATCATTGAGCTATTATGTACTACGTACCAGAGGAGACACTGCATTCAGCTACTCTGTTCCATTTAACTGCGGTGCTTACACCGTACTTTAATCAGTCACTCGCTAGGCGCTTGTAGAGTTGTCACGTGTTGCGTTGATTTAAAAAAATCTCTTGGTAAAAATATGCCGTCGTGTGTACTTAGATATTGCTAAAATAATTCAAGAAATGTCAGTAAAAACCAAGGAATTACTTTTCATCGGTTAATAAGATACTTAATCAATAAAAAAGTATTATAGATTAATAATAAAACAAATTATTCCTAAGACGCCATCATTGTGTTATGGAAAATAAATTATGAAATTAATTTGTTCAGATGCGACATGTCTGTGGGTACTTAATTATAGGACGAAGTTATCATAATTGGGCAAAATTTTTTATATTTAAATCTGGTAATTACTCTTTTATTTTATTTTTAGATTTCCACATCAAATTCAAAGTGGAATAAATTCATCCATTTTTAGCTCTGGCGTGCCCAGCATTTATGAACGAATCTTATCCTAATTTAAATAAATATATTGGTAATTTAAATGTTATATTAATAAGTTTTGTTAAACAAACATTTATATAGTATGTTTTTTATATTTGACATAGATTTTAAAATATTTAGATAAAAATATCATTAAAATGTAATTGTGATATAATATTATGTAATATTATATTAAATAAGCAAATATAATATACAAAATAAATGAATAAAATTAAAAATTGTTTTCGATATAATTTAACCATTTAACAATGCAATCTAATATTACCTAGTGATCATTCTACATATGTTTATTCTATGATAAAAAAAACCAAGCGCGCGAACATAGAGTAGCGCACATTTTTTGTTTGAAATAGCTGTTCTAGTACGTAAGTACGTATATGTACTTAACATATTACTTAAATGTTGTGTATATATTTTATTAATTTGTCATTGTTTACGATTTGGCGATAAACTGAAAATTATCTGTGTCACGTCAGCACGAATTTAACGCGAAAAAATTTACATACAATTATTTTTTATGACTTTCGATGTCATTTAAGTCAACAAGAAAGTTATGATAGACTTCGATTGGCCTTTCACGATGAAGCCCCATCGCGTGCTACTGTTTACAACTGGTTTAACGAGTTTAAACGTGGTCGCACTAATCTCACTGATAATCTGCGTGAGAGACGGCCCTCTACGGTGGCGACTGAAGATAACATCAGCGTTGTGCGGCGTATGTTAGAGACTGCCAAAAGAGAGACTTATCAGCAGATTTGGACAAGCTTATACATCGGTATGAGTCAAGTGCACAAAATCCTCCATGAAGCGGTCAGGAAGTTTTGTGCCCGGTAGATACCTCATAATTTAACAGAGGCCCAAAAACTCCATCTCGTTGATTGGTGTCGTGAAATGGTTCAAAGATTTAACAGTGTTGACTCAAATACTGTGTTCGACATACTTACGGGTGACGAAAGCTGGATTTGTTGTTATGATCCTGAAACTAAGAGACTGTCTGCTTACTGGGTGTTTCCTTCCGAGGAGTTGCCAACTAAAGTGAAGAGAGGTCGAAGCGTGGGAAATTATTTTAGAGGATCGAAATACAGTTACTGCAGAGTGGTACACTAACAATTGTTTGCCACCTGTCATGCAAAAAGTTCGGGAGAAACGACCTCGTATTAGGATCCTCTTTCTCCACGACAACGCTTCGTCGCACACCGCCAAGCAAACAATCGACTACTTGGAGACGTCAGACGTGGAATTACTGGGTTACCCGCTCTATAACCCCGACCTCGCACCTTGCGAGTTTTATTTATTTCCGAAAATAAAGGAAAAACTTTGAGGAAAACTTTTTATGGACGTCGAGGAAGCAGTGGCTGCGTTTCAAAATGCCGTCGAAGAGACCTCTAAGGACGAGTGGGCAAAGTGCTTTTCTCAGTAGTTCCATCGGATGCAGCAATGTATTGATGCACTCGTAAATGGACACTATTTTGAAAAGATATACTTAATAAAACTAATAACTTGCTAGTTAATGCAGTTTTTGATTTTCTTAGAACTTTTAGTATCACCCTCATATGGCAGAAAATTTACAAAAAACGGCAAATCAAGAAGAAGAAAAGAAGAAGCAAGGGCGGGTCCTTACACTCACAAATTTTTTACGCACAACATTTCTCTGTGTGATGAAAGCGAACTTTAAAAAAAATTAATGGCTCCTGATGCATCTATTAAAAGGCCAAAAAGGAAAAAAACATGTCTAGTAAGTTCATTTAAGAAGACTAACGAAGACGATGATGAATTACCCGCCATCCACTCAGGCAACAGAATGCACCACGACATACAATTTATATTCCCTTAAATTATTACGTGATTCTTTCACCGCACATTCATCAGATAAGTGCTTAGTGATAAAATAAATGTCTTATTTAGCTAAGAAGAATCGATAAAAATTTGGAAGATATCTACGTTATCGTATGTTTTGAGTGAATTCTCATAAATGTAACTAGATGGGGAGGTGAGGGATGTATGCGCTTCGGGCGAGCATTACCGTGTTGAATTACATTATTACACTGCATGAAGAGAGCCCACCCGCATGTTGCATATTAAATTTCATAGAACAATATTTAGTCAGACTTTGTTTCAACTTTCCTATGAGCAGCTTATCAATTTCATAATGATATATAAATTACGCGTCACGTTGTTTGTCCGCGATGGACTCCTAAACTACTTAACCGATTTTACTCGTATTCAAATTTGCACACCGTTTGGTCTAACTTGAGAGATAGAATAGTTTTTTGCCGATAAGATACCAAAAAATTTTTTTCTTTGCGGATTTACGGTTTTTAATAGGACATGACATAAGATCGTCGCAAAGGGCAGAACAACGTCTGCCTGGAAAGCTAGTAATGAAAAAATTAAAGCCTATGATCCACTTACGCCCAATTCGTATATTAATGCAACGCTTTGTTATCTAATACGATCTGTTTAATTATAAGCGAATTGCATGTAAAATCGTGCCGTTACATGCAATTTGCTATGTTCTTTTTCGTTATAACAAACCATTGGTTCTACGACTTACCACGACTTAAAATGGGCACTATAATTTAGACCATCCTAAGTTGGCATGGTTTTATAAAACAAAATACTGGTTAAAGCTATATTTTGTTTTATAAAACCATACTGTTAAACAAACTATCAGAAATCTTAGAAATAAAACTTGTTTTATGATATGTGAATTAACGACTATGAAAACTTTTTTATATTATGATATTTGGAAAAGTAACTTAAAATCAAATTTAGAAATTCCTTCAAAAATTGTTTGTTAATTATCCATCAGACGTACGGAAATCACTTAGCAAATTTATTTTGAAACTATCTTTTTATACAAAAATAAAAGCAAAATTCAAAGAATTAAAAAGGTTAAAATGGAAGTAATTCTTCTGTGTATAGAATTTCTTCTATGTATAGATTCGTAGTACTTTGCTACGAATTTCTACAAATCTACGATTTTCTATGTTCTTCAATGTGGTGTTTGTCAAATAAATGTTTTTTTTAACTTTCTTTCTTTCCTAAATTTTATACAGACGAATTAAAACGCCAACTTTAGAATGTGAAATTATTTTATTCTTTTAGTTTATTTGAAAGCAACTTTTACTTAGTATTTAAAGTTTTTTTAACCCTTTGGAGTGGACTAAATAATATCACAATCCATATATGGTAAAAATGGCTACACTAAAAACTCCAACCCCTATATTGCTACCCTTAGAGTTGGAGCTGTTTCTAAAAAATCATAATAGGAATAATATTTAATCTATATGGGATCGTCCCTGAATTGTAACCTAATTAATAAAAAAATATCATCAAAGTCGATTCACAATTGACAAAGATATCGCGTAACATGCACACGAATAAACAGTCAAATTGAGTTTCCTTCTTTTTTTGAAGCGGGCTAAAATAATACCTTCGAACCTACCACTTGTTTTCTTATCTTTCGACTAGAGCTCGCTGTATGTAAAGAAATGTACCACAAAACAACTATGTCGACAACTAAATCCACTGTAACATAATTTTCTTAAACATCTACGTGATGTTTCGAAACATACGTAATTTTGTATATGTATGTATAAAATTTTATTTACCAATGAATACCAAGTGACAGCAGGTTAATGGTTGCGATGAGGACTGTAAACTCTGAAAGGCGTAGGTTAGAATTCGTTATTCGACTACTGTCAAAAACCGCTCTTAACACGAGCGTTATAACCCTTACCTTGTTCCAGAAATCGTATATGAACATTTCTATTGTTTAACGATTATGTTTATACCGCGGGCAGGGAAAATGTTAAGCCTGAGTTATCGGGAGTATAAGTAATGTTACTAGCGTTATTAGTATTTTTATGCGTAGTTTAAAGCGTAGTAATTTCCTTGTCAAGAGATTCTTTGTCTACAATGATTTCTTTTATAGCGTTGGGTAACAAACATCGACATCCACATTTACCCCCCGCTAAGAATCAAAATGCGGATGCGTTGTCACCCCTACAGATTAAGATGGAATGCCTCGTTTCCAGTCACAAGGATCTCCGGTTCTCTATACTCACCATACGAAACATAGCAGCTGCTATTTTAAGCTGGTATTCTGTGAGAGCGTGGTCTTGTTCCGGTCGAGCCGACCCATTCGCGCTGCAACTAAATCACGTGTGTGTTCTAATACTAAACTGTATCACTTGGAAATGCTAAACTCAAATCTCACAGACTGGTAAATATAAAAATATTACATATGTAAAGCTATAAGCTCGCCAATCCACCACCACCACCAATCTCTGGACGAAAAAAGGCTGATTAAATGAAAAGAAAAATAAGGTTCGTAAATGTGAACCATTAATACGAAATTCAAGATAGAAGAACTACAAAAGAAAATAGGACTTCTTAAAGCACAGTATAACTATAGTGTCACAATATTACATCACTAAACAACTTTACACTTTATTCATTTTCCTCTCTTAAAATTTCGCCTCTTTGAATCCCCTGATGAACTTAGGTATTTCCAAAAAACCTTTAGCTAAAATTTCAAAAGAAAGTTATCCAGACTTTTCACACTGAGAAAGTGAGCTCAGAGTTCACACATCAGTTACCTATTTTTCTCTATTCTTTTCTATCTGGTCAGCACAAACAATATGGGTTTACCATTATAGATGAATTTATCGCCACTGTATCACCTGAATCTTGTCCGACAATTATCATCATCATCATGCGGGCACCTGAATCTTGTCCGACAATTATCATCATCATCATGCAGGTGAGGTTGGTATTTGGACAAAAAGTATAGAATCCTTACACTATAGAACCAAAAGTAGATCAAATTTATTATATCCATAAAATATTTTTTATTTCAAAATTGAAGACTCGTTGTATTAATGCGTATTTTTAACCGACTTAAAAAAGAAGGAGGTTCTCAATTCGAGTGTATGACCTTTTTTGTATGTATGTTAGGCGATATCTTCGCAAGTTGTGAACCGATTTTAATAATTACTTTTTTACTAAATAGGTTTTTCTTACCTCAAGGATGGCCCCATTAAATTTTAAAGAAAAATTTCGCCCCAATGGGTGGAAAATAGGGGAAAAGAGTTTCATATTGAACTATTTTTTAAGGAATTTCATGTGATATCTGCGCAGATAAAGAACCGGTTTTAATGATTTTTTTTCTCAAATAAGATACTTCCAGGGTGATTCTATAAAATTTTGAGAAAAAATTCCACACTTAATTGTTACAAATAAATAACTTCTTTTTTAGCAATTTGAAGTCGGTTTTTATTTTTTCTTAAAAGTTATAATTATTTAAAATAATAAAACAGTAATAAAGCTACATCACGCACTGATTTAAACTTAACTAATTGACGTTTAGCCCCCGAGGGTGTAGCCCAGTTTATTAATAAGAGCCGGAGATAATTAAATTAACTCTGTTTCTTTGACGCCAACTCGTCTAACATTTTTATTAAGAGCTCCGTTCTAGGAAAGGTAATGTTAAATTTCTACTGCAAAATTGTCGATGATATTGTTATTATAATAAAAAGTTGTACAATATTTAGAACTGATTTTTTACTATGACTATTTTTTATAGAGTAAGGGTGGACAAACGTGCACACAGTCCACCTGATGGTAAGTAGTTGCTATAGCCCATAGACATCTACATCTATCCTCGAATACGAATCAAATTGCAGACGCGTTGCCACCCCTGAGGACTAAGATGGAATGCCCCATTTCCAGTAAAAGGGGTCTCCAGTTCTCTACACTTACCAATCGAAATACAGCAGCGTTAAGCTGTATTACGCTGGTATTCTGTGACAGCGCGGCCCTTTTCTGGTTGAGCCGACCCATTCGTGCTACAACTATAGTACTAATATAACTGCAGCATCGCTCTATCACTTACAAACGTATTTACTTTTCATGTCATCTACATACTTATAATAAAAAAATCAAAAAGGCAGTGAATAGTTTTTAATTCATAAAATTGCCAAGTAGGTGTCGTTGACTAGTATCTGCTATTTAACGCTGGTATTCTATGCGAGTGTGGTCTATCTCTAGTTTGCCTGTTTTTAATACACATGGTCTACCACGTACAAAAAATGTAAGTATAATCTATGTATGCATGACTTCCCAAAGCCCAAGTTCTAGGTGTGATATTAGTCTTCATACGCGAGTGTCAATTTATGTTAATAAAAATAACAATATTAAATAGAAAAAAATACATTTGACTAATGACATTTTATTTTTATACTTTGGACAAATAAAAAAAGACTTGCCAAAATATTTTTGTGCTTAAAGTGCAATCTGAATCTCTTTGTGTGTTTGTTATGTTGTTACGTGTGGTATTGTTATGTGTGCTTGTTATGATTGTTTAATTAATAACAAACATATCACTGCAGTTGAGTTCTTTCCTTATAATAAATTATTTAGATACTTGTTAAGTTTCTAACAGTTTTCAGTTTAGCATTTTTTATGCAAAAATTTAATGTAGATTTATCGACATCAGTACGACTCGCGAAATCTTTTTTATTGCCGAGGTGATAATGTTGAAGTTTCAAGGGCCGGATAATTATATTTACAGAGGCGAGGCGAGCTGGTGGCCCGGGCCGCGCTTCATAATCGAGCCAATTACGTGGAACCAATAAACAAGGTACAATTAGTGCTGGCATTTTTGACATTTTATCAACCGTTAGTAAAATGTGAGCTTGGTACATTTTGTTTTAAAAGTGTAATAAAAGTAAAATTTCAACATGAAGTCTGCTTATGAACAAATTGGGATGTTTCATGAATATTTTTTGCGCAGCGCAACTTTTTTTTTACAGGATAGGGTGACAAACGAGCATTCAGTCCACGTTATGGTAAGTGGTTGCTGTGATCCACAGACATCTACATCTATCCTCGATTACGAATCAAAATGCAGATGCGTTGTCACCCGTGAGGACTAAGATGGAGTGCCTCATTTCCATTAAAAAGGGTCTCCGGTATCTACACTCACCATACGAAACACAGCAGCGTTAAGCTACTATTTGACGCTGGTATTCTGTGAGAGCGTAGTCCTTCTCCGGTCGAGCCGACCCATTAGTGCTACAACTATACTAATATAACTGCAGTATGGCTCTACCACGTATAAAACTTAAAACTATTATTACTAATACTTGACTCATATTCACAAAATATTACGTTGACTTAGTTTTATTTTGTTTTTAACATTTAGTGATATTTGAAATTGGTGTAAAAATTCTGAAATAAATGACTGTTATTATAAGAGGTACTATATAGTTTTCTCATCTGATTGGGCTAATAAATAAATAATTGTAAATGAAAATGATAGATATACATAAATATTAATAAAATAAATACATAAATAAATAAAAACCCAACCAGATGGAATCCCTCGGCAGGGGAGACCAAACGGCCGAGTGTTAGGAGGAAAGGGAAAGAAACCGGCGGACGATGCGACGATATCGAGAACACCGCCTTCTGCATTTGAGCTTGGAGCGGTCCGTCACGGAGTCTCAGTCGCCTCAGATATCCCGAGGCTGATTGGGATTAACCCATTCGCAGAAACGACTACAGGTATAATTTCGGTCGGCAGTTCACTCCACATGTCGCTCACCTCGTGAGCCAGGTTCAGATATTTTATTCGCTTATCTGTATCTTCTTTTATGAGGTTCTCGTCGAACGGTAATGTCGATTAACATTGTTATTATTATGTTGTTTACTTTCATATCTCGCCTTTTATCGGTTTACTAATAGCACGAGCCTAAGCCAAGTGTATATTAGTGCTGGATTTGGTAATATCCTGTGAGCTACCTTGTACCTGTGAGTGAGGTTGTGAATTGAATGTTGTTGCTATCAGTATAATGTAAGGGGTAACTTGCTGCAGATGAATTTAATAAGTTACACAGTGGATTTAGATCAAGACAGAACCACAGTGGGCTCAGTGCATCACCTTGGAATATTCCTCTCTGTATTTTTATTGGATTTGTCTATATCGTTTTAGTCGGAATCTTGAGTATTTATCATGTTATACGTATATATATATATATATATATATATATATATATATATATATATATATATATATATATATATATTTCCAGAGACTTATCGTTGATGTTAGTAATTTAATTATTAGTTTTGGATGTATTTTGTACATCTTCAGGACAAAATTAGCCACGAGTGGGGTACTGAATCGTAAGCTTTTTTGTAATCGATGTACATGGTAAATAAGTTGGACTTCTCTTTCTGATCTTGTTTCAGTATAACAGAATCTGTGACTAATTGGTCCTTGCAGCCTGACTGAATTTTCGACATCTTTTTCTTTTTTTAGCCAGTATACTGTTGTCATTAATGTGTTTATATATACATTCAGATACGCATGATGTAAAATGTTTTTTTTGCAAACATTTTATAGGCCTATATATTGTAGAGTAATTATGATTTAGTATTAGTAGAATTATTATGATCTTTTGGTATCATGTACGTAATTCCGACTGTAATGTAAGTTAGCATTGCTATAGGGCTTACTATAAATTCATTAAGATGTTTATAAAGGTATATTAATATTATTCTCTAAAACGTAAATCACAAAATGTGTCACTGTGGTCGGGTTATTAATAAATTTTATATTTATACTTTAAAATGTCTTAAGTGAATTCGAAATGAAACTCATTGCGCTACTAACCAGGAAAAATAGAACAACGTGGGCTAGGTCAGCTATTTATTCAATAAAACTTGTAATATATTTATACATATTTTCATGTTTATATGGCACCCGTTTCAGTTTTTCTACTCAGCTCTTGGACAACTGGAGAATGCTTTAATGCATTAGGTCCGCCAATTGTACAATTTATGTGTAATATAGATTTTAAATAAATAAATAGTTTACACAGTCTGTATTTATACGTGGTAGCAGCTTTATTATGTTTGTACCACGAAAGGGTCGGCTCGACCGGAGTAGGACAACCGCTTGATACTGCTGTGTTTCGTATGGTAAGTGTAGAGAACCGAAACCAGACCTTTTTTTACTGAAAGGAGGCATTCCGTTTCAGTCCTCAGTGGTGAAAACACATCTGCGTTTTGATTTTTAATTAAGGATGAGTCGAGGTGGACTGTGTCCGCGTTAGTCACCCCTGTTCTGTAAAAAAGACAGTTACCGACGTATTATTTTAATTTTTTTTTAATTAATTTGACTATATTCAATTAAATATTTTAAAGTCTTTATTTCCTTAGAAAAAAAAGGATACGAAGGACGGATTTAATGCCTAAAGGCATTCTCTACCAGTCAACCCATTGAGTAGTGAGAATTTGACATAGGTGTAGCAATTGAAAGAATAAAAAAAAAGATATAGAAAAGAAACTAAAATATATCTAAATATGTAGGTATGTTATAATAAAATAAAAAGGTTCATATTTAATATAACTTTTATAATTGCTACGACCTAGTTTGCAGTAAATTGCAAATATAAAATTAAAATTTTACAGTAAATGTGGTTCACATAGAATTAAAGCTGGTAAGCAAAGTCCGAATAAATGCCAAAGTACTTTGAAGAATCGTGAAATAAGTGTCATTATCTGTGCACAGCAATATCAGCAGAGTTTTTGTGAATTTCTTAACATGCATTTCCCAGCAAATATCTGTCATTTATATGTTCATAATGTAATTTAACAGTCCCATCGTACATTCTGTATATTATCTTCTATTATATTAATAAACATATGTTACTTTGGGGTTAAGCAGTGGCCTTAAAATCATTAGGCACCATCAATCATCGTCATTACATCGATTTCCAACTAGCGTTAAAAATACCATGTATCTAAGTAAATTTTATAGTTACAATTATTTGCATTTAGTACCACAAACATCAATGTATTTTTTCTATGCTTATAATAATAATTAAAGCGAAAAGAAAATGCATATGAGTAAAATAATGTTTTCCACGTGACGACATTCACGACATCTTGTGCGGCCACCTGTAAAAAAGTCTAACAGTACTTTTAGTGTTCCGCGACAAAATTAGCAAAACGGAATACTTACTAATCACTCGGTGTTGCTAGAACTACCTTAAAGTTGGTAAGAATTATTTCGCCAGTAATAGCGGTCAGCAACCGCAGAGTCTACATCACCTGAGGATGCCTCGTGTAGAGGCGAAACACGTGTCGTATTGTCGTCGATGGTGTGTCTTTCCTAGTGTAGCGGTGTTGGGAGTAGTGGTGCTGGGATCAGTGGATTGAGGGAGGGCGGAAAGTGCTCTTCAACTAGGTAAGACTCAACATTTTATTTTTTTGAGCGGATACGGGTGAAGTAATTCTTACCAACTTTAATATAATGGCTTTCCGCAAAGTAACACCTGATCTATTAAGAACTATATTAGGCCGACGTGGGCCACGTACGCCGATCTGGATGTGCCGAAGCCCATGTATTTTATATGACAACGTGTTGTGTGGAACTACAAACTGCGTCACGCGACGCAGCGCTACGTACGCAATGCGATCCAACGATCCCAGATTTTCTTTTCCACCGGTTGTTGATCTTTGGACTATATAGCTGGTCCTTTGTCACTTCCACTTACTGGTCCATTAGACTAAGGTGGTTACTCTGTTTCTATTGCGAATATCCTCATTTCGATTTTACTACGCAGAAAAACTCCGAACACAACCATCTGCATAGCTCGCTGATGACCTTGAGCTTCGGGATGATCATCGCATATTCTGAATAAAGCCTGCTCCGAAAAACAATATGTTAAGAATTTCATAATTTTACGTTGTGATTACATTTTGATTTCATAATCCTGAGAGGTCCGATATCGTCACATTTTTTTTAATATGTTACCATTAATACCGACATGATAATCATTATGAAATCTACCCATGGCATTACGAACATTTCGATGTCAAAATATTGTATTATATCTGTTTTGAAAATGTTACTAAACAATGGTACCTACCATGTTTTTACTGGCTCGTAATATTAGAGAAGCAAAGTCATTATTGTTAAATATCATAAAATTTTATATTTTTATAATTTCAGCCAGTATGCAGGATCCTTGAAGAAGTTTCTTCGGTGCTCTCAAACATACTCGTCGCAAATTGGAAGCTAAATGCAGAATAAAGTTATTTGCCATGAATGCCTCCGGGCACAAATTTCAATTATTGACGCATCCGAATTGTTTCGTAGGGGTGCAAGGTACTGTCATGACAAAAATGCATTTTATTTACGAGTAGGTACCAAAAAGGATTATTTATTCCCTTTTTAGGTCATTTTATTCCTGGTCAAATACTAAGTCAGGAATAGTACTTGTTTAAAACATGTTAAATGTATGATAAACTACAATAAAATGTGGTATAATTTGATATTTTCGATATGTGAGACGTAAATAATCCAAACCATAGATGTGGAGCAGTGTCACAGGTGCGAGACGACTGTGAATGTATCGCTCGACCATATCTATGCATTTAAAAAAATTTAAGTTGTTGTATGTAATATTATATTAATGGGCTTCTATTGAGCTTCTATTAAGATGAAGAAATTTATTGCAAACGATTTTTCAAAGAAACTTTTAACTGGATATCCACAAGGGCGTTAATAGTTCAAGGTGGTTACTAAACATCCGGGTGCAGACAAGATTACTCGACTATTTACAATACGTACTCAAAATTCAGTGATGAAGAGGCCCACATCTAAAGTTTGTGTATTTTCTATAGCTAATTAAGCTATAATATGTAATATTATTACTAATTGTGTTTGCTTTATGTTTCTTTCATTTTATTAATTATTCCTTCACCATAGGCGGCCAGGGTTAAGGGCAAAATAAATTTGGCCTTGGTGGGCTGTATGTTCGCGCGTATATCGATAGATGGCTTTAGTATAATATATCGTGTTTTTGTATATTACGATGATTAAGAGATTTCATACAAATATATAAGTATCGCGGAAAAGTTTAAATTTGTCATCCAATAAAACCGGTTTAATACAAGCTTAGTATATTAATTCTGATATCCTAAACCTCTCGATCGCACGTATGTTATTTCACAGCATTGTTAAAGTAATAGATTGTGATTGTACCGCACAGTGGGCGTATTCTTCCTGTAAAAGGGTCAAAATATTTTATTAGCCTTGCGATTTTAACTGAGTAGCGGGGGCGCCAACTAGATTAGAGCCCCGAGGCGAAACGCGACAAATCGACGTTGCTTCAACCAGATCGACGCTACCCTTTTCCACTCACCAATATTTTGCCAAGTTCTTTGTAAATGCCCGTAAGACTTGACCAATTGCAATAAAGATGGTAATTCAACAGCAAAATTTATTCGCCTCGTTGGTAATCATTTGTAATTTTTTACTCGAGCAAAAGCAATTCCCTCACAAGAGCCAGTGGTCAGGGTTGAATGTTGCGCAGATTATTTACGTCAAATGCATGCTCAATAGGAAATACGACGTCTGAGCATTAGCTTGCTTTATTTGGATATTCTTTATTTATTACAAAGTATTCAAAAATTCAAAAAAAATACTTTCCAATATATATAAAATAATTTCATTATTGCATCATAAATTTTAATAAACTACAAGTGTTATATATCGATAATAAATATGTTAATTGAAATTTCGAACAAATTATCCTACCATCATAATTTATAAATATATGATAAACATGTTATACGGGCTCCAGACTCCTGTGTGATTCACGGCGTGAATTCACGCCGTAATTTTGCCGCGAACTCGTCGTGAAAAACACATCCCTCCACACTCGCTATCGTTCACAGTATCACAGTTTAGTTCGCGCCACAGAGTACATTATATATACCTGGAATAGAGTTGCTAGTCGATTCCGTGGTACAGAGACATCTATAGTGGAGTTGTCGAACTAAACGGACGATATTCTATATATAGTGCAGCCCCATCCCTGGTGTACTGATTATTTTTAATTAATTTTACAAGATCACATAATTCAGCAACTAACTAGTTTTGTGCATATAGGCACAAAACTAGTTAGTTGCAGAATTATGTAATCAAAGGTAAATCATAAAAAAGAAAACTCAATTTAAAAATAATAATCATCTTTATTCAGGTAATTTACACCCATAACCAGTAAAAAAAATTAAGAACTAAGCAATCTACACAATTTCAGAAATAAATAAATAAATGTCGATCAATCAATATATTTCATCAAAGTAACAATTTTAAATTAATAAATCCAACAGTAATTATAAGTAGACAGTAATGACAGTATACAAAGTAAATTAATCGAAATAAAATAACATAAAATTTAGTTTATTTACCTAAGATCTTGGTATTTACAATAATAAAGCAACTTATCTACTACACAAAAGTTATAAGAAAAATAAAATAAGATGCACAAATTACAAAAAAATAGTACAATAGATAAAAAGTTGACAATTTTTACAAAAAAAAACTTAAGTATCCAATATCTTGAAAACGGTTAGGTTTAATGTATGGTGTTTCATAGTCGTAATAGTCGGTAATGATGCAAATTACAACCCCCTAAAGGATCTAAGTCGACTTAACCAATATAATTCATATTGAAATATATATACAGAGTTACCCTGTATATTCAATTTTTTTTATAATTGCTCTTAGATGTTGACGCGGGAGAAAATGAACCACTGGATGATGTCATAACCAATATGTGGTGTTAAGGCCATTTCATCAAAAACCAGTGTACACAATTTATCATTGGCTTTCATTTAAGATAGATGCTTGCTTTTTAAGCTGGTAAAATATGTTTTCATTTATACCAGGCTTAATATTGGCCTTAGATACCATCCTGCTTAAGGTGAAAGGTGATGGCAGAACAAATATCTTTTGCAGCATTCTGTAGGCTCTTGGCCCATGTTAAAAAACCTGTCTGTCCCTTTTGTGTTCACCACATTCTCGAAATTATAGCATCGTAAAAACTGTTGCCATTGAGGTAAAACTTTTAAATGCTTAATGATTTCTTAAATTTACGCGAACACTATACATTGAATAAAACTAAATTTACGGATTCTATCGCGTTTATTTACCTGATTTTACTTATTTTTAATTCCCGACGTTTCAGTTCACGGCGTTACAGTCCACCCCGTGACCATGGGTGCTGTAAAGCACCCCAAACGTCGGGAATTACAAATAAGTAAAATCAGTTAAATAAACGCGATAGAATCCGTAAATTTAGTTTTATTCAACTTTTAAATGCTTTCAAGAAAATAGTATTTTCTAATAGATTCATTTTCTTCTTTAGTCTTTTTGTTCTTTCTTCATACTTTCTTATTTCTCATTTGCTATATTCAAGCTTTTAAGTTTCTTTTTTAACATGATTAAAACTACTTTTACGGATTTTATCGCGTTTATTTTTACTTTTTATTTTTAATTCCCGACGTTTCGGGCGCTTTCCAGCACCCATGGTCACGGGGGACTGAGATGACTGACGTCCCGATGTCATTGTTAAACCCGGAGTACCTTCAGCTTTTTAATTATTGTTTATGGTCCGATCTATGCAAAATGAACTGACTATGTCCTGAGGTCTTGCAGTGGTATGCTTGGGTTTAACTGCAGACTTCATATCTAGGATATGATCACTTTGTGATCATATCCTAGATATGAAGAAAAAAGAACACCGATTCCTACCAAGGATGATACGTGAGGCTATTAAAATTAAAAAATATCCTAATTTCAATAGAGAAGGAGGCTGGGTACTACCACCTGCTTGGGATCCTATAATCAATAAAATTAAAACTAAACCCAAGCATACCACTGCAAGACCTCAGGACATAGTCAGTTCATTTTGCATAGATCGGACCATAAACAATAATTAAAAAAGCTGAAGGTACTCCGGGTTTAACAATGACATCGGGACGTCAGTCATCCAAGTCCCCCGTGACCATGGGTGCTGGAAAGCGCCCGAAACGTCGGGAATTAAAAATAAAAAGTAAAAATAAACGCGATAAAATCCGTAAAAGTAGTTTTAATCATGTGCAATGTTCGCGTAAATATAAGAAATCATTATTTCTTTTTTAACATTGTAATTCTTGTACTAATTTAAGTCCTTTTGGGCTTAGTCACTGTTGGCGCGACTACTAACGCCGCCTAGCGACGCACCGGAATACCAAACTTTTATCTAAGAATCAGAGCTCGTCATTGTTGGCAACCAATCACAGCACGTCGTGCAATTAGTTATAAGATCTGTCTGTTTAAATTTTGATTATTACCTGATACACACTGTTAGCAATAAGACGACTTAAATATAACCAACAAACGTTCAATAAATCAATCATTGAAGAGCACCTGCCTCCCGTTCCTGTACAGTCACCTTCAAGCCTGAAATTAAAATGCAAAACATTATATTTATATAGACCAAGAAAATTTGTACTATAGTTCAGTAAAAATAAATTTAATTGTAGCAAGTTGATTGCATTTTGAATCATAACACCATACACGAAACTTAACCGTTTTTAAGATACTGTATATTTTAATAATGCAATAGTGGAGTACTTGTGCAGGCGAAACATGATGAAATATAATGACAAAAGTGATAAAATATGTTTACTTATTGAAGTAAAAAAAAGAACATAATCACTCATGCCTGTCACCCAGAGGGGTAGGCAGAGACTACGGACTTCCATTTGGCACGATCGTGACATACCTCTTTCGCCTCCTTTACATCCATATATCTACGCATACATGCTCGTCGGTTATGGGTACTTCTAACGTGGCCCATTTTCAAAATATCGCCAATTTGGTCGATAAACTTTTTTCTAGGGCGTCCCTTCCCGACTCGGCCGTTCACATCTGCCATATAAATTTGCTTTGTCACTCTTTCCTCATTCATTCTTTCTACGTGACCAAACCACCGAAGCATTCCTTTCTTAATCCTGGTCACAACATTATCTTGCATACCACATTTATCTCTTATCACGCAATTTCTCACCCTGTCATTCAGATTCAACCCTAGCATATTCCTTAAAGACCGCATTTCTACAGCATTTATTCTACATTCGTGCTTCTTAAAGTAATTATTAAAGTTAACATTTTGGTGTTTTATTTGGTACAAGAGCGAGCAAAGCAAGCTCGAGACTTGGGGCACACCAACCCAGATAGGTTTGGTTAGAAAGATTTGTGGTTATTTTTTCATAAACCACCCAGAAATAACGGGGGCTCCATCAACTAAACTTTGGTATTGCTTCGGTGAAGAGGGGTCACGCCCCCTCCCCGACTACAGATTAAGGTGATTTTTCTTATAAATTATTTTATAAAGTTTTGATCTTTGACATTTAATATAAAAATACCATACATCTCATGGTGGGGGGACAGCTGGGGGACGAATCTATCCCTCTCCACCTCCCTTCCCCCCGCCCCACAACCCCCTATTAAAGCAACTTGATATTAAAGCTTTACCAGAACCAGCACAAAACCCAGTGGGACTTTTTTTAAATAAAATTAATTTACAATATATTATCCTCAATTTAATTTATACAATAATTTTTATTTATAAATAATATATTATCAATTTTAACTTACTGGATGTTTGAGCGGTAGTTGTCCCTTGCACATAACTTGATGTTGAAGCAATTTCTTGTGTATAACGTGTTTTAAAAGTATTATTTTTATTTGTAACTTCAGCTAAGGGTGATATCTTAGCAACATCACCTGTAAAATCAATATATACAATGAATGATTATATTGTACTTGAAATATATTGACAACTTAAGAATAGTACAAAGAGAAATGTGAACTGATGGCTCTAATAAAAATTCTAACCTGCTTGGGTTTATTAATTGCAAAGATTAATTCCTCTACTACCAATCAGCAAAAAATTACAGCATACACATATTAGCCAAGTAGAATTTGAACGACTAAGGCTGAAGGACTACCAACATCTTCCAACAGACAATATCAAACAACAAATACCACAAGTAGCATAACAAAATAAAACAAATAAAAATGAAGCTAAAAGTTACACATTCCATTTTATTAAAATGGAAGTTTATTATTAGTATTAGTTGTACAATAGAACACCTGTGAAAAATATGCATACTTTAATGTAAATTATGGATCTTGCAGCAATGTCGAATTTTACAAAGACTGAGGCAAATCAAGTAACTTCTCTTGTGATTAATTAAGTTTGGTAATAAGACCAAATAAAAAACTAACTTTTTTGTTCTGTTTCTTATGAATACTGCACAAATTTGGGCATCTAAACTTTAAATATGATATTCTAAGATTGAATGAAATGAAAGAATGGGATATCAAATTGAAGATCATCATAACTTTAAATAGATACTAAAGGACAATATGATTAAAAAATAATTAAACATTGAACATATTGTACAATATAGTATGTTGGTGCAATATATATTCTCATTAGTACTGGAAAAGATCTTTAGATCACTATATATTTGTTATTATAACATAAACTCATGTTTCTTCCCAGTTGTACTCTGAGCAAGTTTAATATTTATAAACTGGTGTAGATTTTGATATTCATATGAGCTTTGAAAAAGCCTTAATTTATAAGCTTTTTATTATCATTTGAATCAAACTGTTAATAAGAAATAACAAACTTTCCATAAAATTGCTTTACATGTCATACATAATATTTCATCAACATGGAAGTTGAAAATTAGTATTGCAGAACATAGTTTAACAATGATTCAAAATTTATACATTCAATTATTCATGTTTGATAGTAAAATTAATTATTTGAGGAACGAACTTCCATATTAACTTTAACATTCATAATATTAAGAATAGATCATTACAATGTTAATGCAAATTTTTACTAACCTCTCATATGCAATGCTGGTATTGCAATATTACTTAACATTTTACTCCGGTCCAGTACTTGGATTCAAAAGGTGTATGACAAACTCTTCGGTACTTAAACACATACATATCATCTAAGCACAGAAAGTTTCCACCAACTGCTTTAACCCGTGTACAAAAGCGCGTTGAATCTTTTGTAGAGTTTGGAAATTTGTGAAGTATATAGCCATGTTCACCTACAAAAAAAATGTGTAATGACAGTAGTATAAGTAGTAGTGTTATAAGGGTAATTCTTTAGTAATCTGCTGCACGAATTATTGGTCGCCGAGTGGACGGGTAGATGGGGGGAGGAGTAGGAACCTCCCCTTCCTAAAAGAATTAAGTGCCGGAAACCCCCCTCCCCCCATTTTTTATGTATGTAAGTATACATAGCAAGGTATTGGCTCTAAGGGTGGAAAAGTGATGCAGAACTCTTGGGCTACCTGCGTCTGCGCTAGGTATCACATTGTTGCCCAAGGTGACACTGACTTATATATAAAATAGAAAGAAGAAATAATATATTGACTGGTAAAACCTGTAAATAATTAGATTTACTCACAGCTCTCAGTACATCCTAAAACATAGCAAATTTTATCCGCGGCCATCACTAAACTATACGAACTATGGCCGAAGGAAAGAACAGATAATCGAAGTCCCTTTCACGTGCATGGACCACTATATTAAGCAAAGATAATCAAAGTCCAAGAATAGCCAAGTTGTAAGAAAATATAGGAAAAATATAAAAAATTCAAAACATTCAAAGCACAATCGTTACGTCAGAAAAACAAAACGCCAATGTCAAATTCAAAAACAAACAAAATGGTGGTAGAGGGTGCTGGTCGCGTTTAGAAATTAAAACACCAATATTCCATCTTCCAATTAAACGAATAAACTAGACTTAAAGCAGCTAAATCTTAATAAAATTAGTTGTTTAACTCATTTTCTGGTGAAAATATCTAAATTCACATTATTAACACATCGATTTAGTCAATGTGATACGATCATTTAATTTGATTTAATTATCTAAAACAATGCACTTCCGAACGTAAACTTACTGCAGCGCTGTCCTTTGGAGAGTTGTGGAACTAAATATGCAATGCCAGTTTCTATAGAACAGAAAAATGTTCTAACTACAAAGGCCCTGGTTCGCGCGCTCGTCGAGAATGGACGCTGAAATATGCACTGCTAATGCCGTGACGCTATACGCTTTGGCTCATGACAATTACGTGTAGTATATGAAAGATAAAAAAAAACGTATTTGTAGTTTTTTACAATTATCGCTTTCTTCTAGAAAAGCATCGATCACGTCAGAGGCAATTCAAACGGGCTTGTGAATTTTGTCGCTGCTTGCTGCAGACTTCCTTTCAGAATCCTTCACCTTTTTCTTATAATTTCTATAACTGGACATTAGACTTTCTTTTTTTTTCAATCAGTCACTTCAACGCTTTTTGTGGTAGAGCCATGCTGCAGTTATATTAGTAGTATAGTTGTAGCCGTGGTAGCTCAGTGGTTAACGCTCGCTGCAAATATAACAGAACGCGAGTAACCCGGGTTCGATCCCCGCCGGCACCAATGAAAAATTGTTAATTGCAATTTTAAGTGCTAATTTACCACGTGCTCGGCGGTGAAGGAAAACATCGTGAGGAAACCTGCATGTCTGAGGAATAAGAAAAAAAATATTTCGAAGACATGTGAAGTTCGTCAACACGCATTTGAGCAGCACGGCGGACACTTCCTTGCCCTAAACCCTCACAGAAATGAGGGGAGGCCTGAGCCCAGCAGTGGGACGTATATAGGCTGTAACTTTACTTTTACTTTTTGTAGCACGAATGGGTCGGCTCGACCGAGGAAGGACCACGCTCTCACAGAATACCACACGTAAAATAGTAGCTTGATGCTGCTGTGTTTCGTATGGTGAGTGTAGAGAACCGGAGACCCTTTTTACTGGAAACGAGGCATTCCATTCTAGTCCTTACAGGTGACAACGCATCTGCATTTTGATTCGTAATCGAGGATAGGTGTAGATGTCTATAGAATACAGCATCCACATACCATCAGGTGGACTTTGCGCTCGTTTGTCACCCTATCCTATAAAATAAAATAAAATAAAATTCGTTATTTTTTTTATTCGTATCCAAGCGTCATGTACTTTCATTTTATTTTTATGATCTTTATTTTTAGCATCCCATAAAATAGGTTCGGCATGATAATACTCTATCAACAAGAGTTCCTGCTCGTTCGTCCAACTGACGCTCATTTTGACGCACCGTCCTCCGTAAAAAAATACAAATAAGCACAACCTCACAGCAACGAGTCTCGCGCATTACTGTTTTCACGCGCGAGTGTGGATGCGCTTGCGTTCACGGGAGGTTCACACCTCGTAAACCCTTTGAAGCGGGCACAAAATACCGACACTGAACGGGGAACATGGCGTGAAAAGGCGCGAAGCCCGTGAACGGGCGCGAAAGCCATCCACACTCGCGGTTCACGCCTTTCACGGGTGTTCACGGCGTGAATGTGGAGGGCGCTTTAAAAGTGCCTCATTGTAGGTTACGGTTTGAGTTGCGAAGACATTGTTATTGCACTCAATCCGCCTGCTGCACAGGTTGTGAAAATGAGCGTATCCAAGTAATGCATGCCTATATATACATATATATATATATATATATATATATATATATATATATATATATATATATATATATATATATAATATAATATGTATTTATTTAAACAATCAGGTCCTTGGCCAGACCTTGGTATCAGAAAATATAATAAAAGACGGATAAAACTGTCGGGGATCGTGATCATTTTTTATTTTCATTTTTCTCACGTACAATTGCACATCTTTTAAATAAAAACTATAGGCCTCCCAAAAGATTGCCACAAAAGCATCCGACTATTTTCTACCTGTTTCGTCACTTCATTACTTAGGCTCTGAAATTTACTCTGGTTCTACTGTGGATATCCTCGTTACCAATTCTAGCAAGCAAAAGTCCTCTTCATAGCTCGCATAGCAACTTTCCTTTTGCAGTCAGATATAAATATCATAAAATTAATTGAACATAATTATTGCGATTGTAGTAGTAAGTTTAGCAAATGTCCTTAAAAATACTGCTTTTGGTATTTTATCACAATTAGATAAGGAAAACCAAAAGTTATGAGCGATAAGTTATTTTAAAACAAATATAACACGATAAACTACCTACTACTTTTGTAAACTACTCATTATGTTTGAGCTTTAATATAATTTAACGAATGTAAAATAGGAAGTTTTATAAACAACAACTGTTTGATACGTTTTACAAGTTCATTTTCTTTTGATATGACAACAATCTGTCAGATAAAAATGAATCTCTTAAAACATTCATGAACTTCCCCTTCGCTTGTTCTCCCCTTCTGTAAAAAATATCAAGTTATAGACGTTTTAATAAAGTTCTTGGTTCGTAAAATATTATACAAAATTTATGTGGTTGCTATAAATAATTAATAAATTGTTTTGTATGTTCGTTTGATTACTTGGTTGGCCTAGTGATCATAAGCACGTCTGCTGATCACGTGATCAGCGGTTCAAATCTTGGGTTCCAAGAAATCAGTCATTAGGTTTTTCTGTCAATTAATTCTCAGCAGCAGCTATGTTATGGTCGTAGCACGAATGGGTCGGCCCGACCGGGAAAGGATCACGCTCTCACAGTATACCATCGTAAAATAGCAACTTAATACTGCTGTGTTTCGTATCGTGACTGTAGAGATCCGGAGACGCTATTTTCGTGGAAACGAGGCATTCCATCTTTGTCCTCAGGGGTGACAACGCATCTGCGTTTTGATTCTTAATCGGGGATAAATGTAGATGCCTATGGGCCACAGCATTCCCTCACCATCAGGTGGACTGTGTGCTCGTTTGTCACCCTAATTCTATTAAAAAAGCTGCTCCGAGCCAGGTAGTCGGCGGTGTTCTCCGTGCCTTAGATCTACGGACATTTATCGCCATATGTTGCTAATCCGATGGGCTATGACAGTTACTCTTATTCTGACATGAATATCTATTCTAACAGATTTTATAACGTAAATAAACATCGCATCTATCTCTTGTGACTTTAAGTTTCCATTACATTTATTTTTATAAAATTCTTGAACAAATAACTGTAATTATTCATATTTTACACTGTGTGATTAAATTTTAAAACTAGCGTCGGTTCATATCGCTAAACGTAGAATTGCGTGATCTTATACTTTCTGACAACTTGATTGTGTTATTTCAAAAATGTTTGTAGTTTTTTATTACTAAGTTTTATTTTAATAGAATAAGTGTGACTAACGAGCACACAGTCCACCTGATGGTAAATGGATGCTGTGGCCCATAGACGTCTACATCTATCCTCGATTACGAATCAAAATGCAGATGCGTTGTCACACGCGAGGACTAAGATGGAATGCCCCATTTCCAGTAAAAGGGGTCTCCGGTTCTCTACACTCACCATTCGAAACACAGCAGCGTTGAGCTGCTATTTTATGTTGGTATTCTGTGAGAGCATCTGTGGTCTTTCCCCGGTCGAGCCGACCCATTCGTGCTACAACTGTACTGAACTGTAATATGTTGAAATTGTTCTTCTCAAAGAGTTCTAAAGAAACTTCTACGATACTATATTTCCATCCTTAAAGATTAGCAGGCAATAAGGAAAGCTTAAAAATTCGTTTGTGTTGTAGTTGTTGTGTTCGTGTGTGTTGTAACTAAGTACAAATCCTGATAATATGAACCATAACCATCGTTTTATTCATTTCATCTAGATAATATGAACCATAACCAACGTTTTATTCATTTTATCTAGATAATATGAACCATAACCATCGTTTTATTCATTTTATCTAGATAATATGAACCATAACCATCGTTTTATTCATTTTATCTAGATAATATGAACCATAACCATCGTTTAATCTCTCCCTGAACATCAATACGTTGAGACGGCCTAGTGGAGTCCCTCCTATTGTACTGAAGACGTATGCTCCGGAGTTGGCATTAATTTTAATGCGTCTTTTGCAGGACTCCTACTCCCTAGACATAATCCCGACACAAAACCCCAAACTCTTGGAAGACAGCTATGATGCACCCGATTCCTAAAAAGGGGTATTTTTGCCAGTACCCATAATTTTGACAAAAACTCTATTTAATAAGGTTTGTTACTCCCTGCATTATATTTTATAGAGATCTTTATGTTTTGTTCCTGGTGACGGTTTAAAAAGCAGATCATAATCACGAAACATTTCTTGATCACAGGAATTGATGGATTGAATTCAACATTTTAAAAGTTTTTTTTTTCCTTTTAAAATACGTATATGTAAAATGTAAACGTATTGTAATAACTAATTTATTTTTACTCCGTAAAGATTACAAATTTTAAACGCTCCAAATCTGTTTCTGTCACTGTGTCAAGCGCAAGCGATAATTATAGAGCTCGCCAATACAAGCAACAATGGCGCAGCACGCAGCGTCACTGGCATATTTTACACTGCCGCCATAACGATCCGTCTTGCTTCTTTCCTTTTGTATTTGATGATTTTAGATCCGTTTTAATGTTATATTTTTATAGATTTTTTATTTATACTATTCTACAGGATGTGCTCTTTAATATTTAAATTCTAACTAATTAAAAAAACATAATGCTCATAATATATGATTGTATTGTGAACCTAGGACTGTTGGCTATGTATACTGTGGACCATATATGACAGTGACAACAAATATGTATATTATACGTGGTAGAGCCATGCTGCAGTTATATTAGTAGTATAGTTGTAGCACGAATGGGTCGGCTCGACCGGGGAAGGACCACGCTCTCACAGAATACCGGCGTGAAATAGTAGCTTAATGCTGCTGTGTTTCGTATGGTGAGTGTAGAGAACCGGAGACCCTTTTTACGGGAAACGAGGCATTCCATCTTAGTCCTCACGGGCGACAACGCATCTGCATTTTGATCTGTAATCGAGGATAGATGTAGATGTCTATGGACAGCAGCAACCACTTACCATCAGGTGGACTGTGTGCTCGTTTGACACCATAAAACCAATATTCATGCTGCAAACATAAAAAATATTATGGTTGTAACATGAATAAAAGGAGGACACTATCACAGAATACCAGAATATAATAGCTTAGTGCCGCTGTGTTTCAGGTGAGTGTCCGGGGACCCTTTTTTGAAAACGGGGCATTCCATCTTAGTCCTCAAAGGTGACAACGCATCTGCTTTGTACAGATGGACAGTGTACTCGATTGTCGACCTATTATATAAAAAATAATAGATGATTTTTTAAAATTTAGTACTAAAAAAAGAAAATATAGGTACAAGTTTTTTTTATACATTGTCATCCAAAGACATTTAAGTATATTAGTATATATATATATATTTAAATCTCTTTGTTGTCATCCAATTCTGAGCTATGTTCATTTCAAGTTTCTAGCTCATCAGGAAGTGCTCGAAAGAGTTGCAAGATTCCAGAGAGATGCAAACAAACAAGAAAGTGGCTCAATGAGAACGTGAACCTACTAAAATTGATGACTTTTTCATTTACACAACACGACACAATATATATACAATAAAAACAAAATATATATATAAATATATATATACACAATTCTAGTTGTTTAAAGTGAAATATCACATGAATATTTGAAAATATTGTAGAATTTACAAAATGAATGTAACGCCGGGCTCCAAGCAATCTCCGCTGCAGGAGCACAGCTTACATCGCGTCTTACAACCGTACGTATACTGGAGTTTCCCAATGCGTAATCCTTAGGGATTGAGCTCGTCGCTTCGCTTTCTAGAAAAATCCAATATACAAAGAACACGTACCGTAAAAATAACTAAACGTGATACAAAGCCTCGACAATGTGGAACATAGCTCATTATACCATATATTCGACTGCTGAAGGGATTGTTATTTATCGATTCGAACTCATTCGCGTATAGGTTCTACATTTATTTCCTCTTTTCCTTGGATGTTGTTCACACATGATTTATTTGAACCGACGTTGAGTCTTCCACGCCAGACTAAAGTTATAATCATTACTAGACTGCACTAAAAGTATCGGGAATGGAATATTTCCACTGTTCCTGTCATATTAAAATCTTTGTAATTGAAAACTCCGTGGTTTTAAAAATCGAATACAATTTATCCTATACTTTTAAACGAGCAATTCTTATATATATATATATATATATATATATATATATATATATATATATATATATATATATATATATATATATATAATCGGAATCTCGGAAACGGCTCCAAAGATTTTCATAAAATTTTGTGTGCAGGGAGTTTCGGGGGCAATAAATCGATCTAGCTAGGATTTGTTTTTAGAAAATGTCTTTTTGTCCGTGTTTTTAGGCAATGAAAAACTGCTACAATATCGTTAGAATAAGAAGGTAAATTTTGACAGTTTATTAATGATTACAATAGCTTAATTGGTTTATTGGTCGGTCACAAATTCGTAATACCATGGTTCGAGCCCAGACCGACCGACTAACGTTTTTTAATTTTTTTTCAAGTTCCTTTCTTATTTGAGAAAATCTATTTTTTCGAGCCCTTTTTTTAGTATTTCTTAAAAACACGTAAATTTAAATTAAACAAATTGCACTCATGATTTTTTTATTCAAATAACCAGTTCAGTTTTTTCTATTATGTCGCTAAGATCAAAAAATATTATTCGTATTTCATCAGTATGTAGTTTATATCTAAATATAATTTCCAAAACACACGAATTAAAAAAAACCGAGCGAAAAATACCGAGCAAAGCTCGGTCAACCGGGTACTTTATTTAAAAAAATATTCTCGGTCTTCCCACAAGGTTTTGTCAAACTTGTTTAGTCGTTGAGAAAATGGAACTGACTGGAGAAAATTCAAGAGCGATGATTTATTATGACTTTCGAAGTGGTTTATCACAAAAACAGTGTGTTGACCGGATGATTTCTGCATTTGGTGATGAAGCCCCATCCAAAACCACAATTTATCGCTGGTTTGCTGAATTTCAACGTGTAAGTATGTGTCAAGCTCAGTGATGATCCCCGTCAAGGTCGTCCAAAAACTGCAGTCACCCAAGACAACGTTGATGCTTGATTGAGGAAGATCGACATGTGACATACCGCTAAACTCAGGCAACTTTAGACATTGGCATGAGTTAAATACAAATAATCTTGCATGAACAATTAGGTGTACAAAAGTTGTTTTTCCGATGGATACCGCATTCGCTCTGTGAAGAGCAAAAAGCGGCTCGCGTTACTTGGTGCGTCAGAACTCTCGAAAGATTCAACGCAGGATCCTCAAATGCTTTATACGACATTGTATCAGGCGATGAATCCTGGATATACGCGTAAGAACCCGAAACAAAAACCAGTCACGTGTTTGGGTGTTCGAAAATGAGTTAAAGCCAATAAAAATTGTTCGTTCACGGAGTGTTGCAAAAAAAATGGTGGCCACGTTTGTCTCCAAAACCGGCCATGTAACGACTATTCCTCTTGAGGGACAAAGAACGGTTAACGCAGAATGGTATGCTAGCATTTGTTTGCCACAGGTCATTTATGAACTCCGTAAAGAGAACTGCAACCGCCGCATCATGCTCCATCACGACAATGCGAGTTCTCACACCGCACACAGAACAAAAGAGTTTTTAGAGCAAGAAAACATAGAATTATTAGACCATCCGCCGTACAGTCCCGACCTAAGCCCTAATGATTTCTATACTTTCCCTATAATAAAAAATGAATTGCGTGGACAGTGATTTTCATCACCTGAAGAATCTGTGGACGCCTACAAAACGGCCATTTTGGAGACCCCAACTTCCGAATGGAAAGGTTGCTTCAATGATTAGTTCCATCGTATGGAAAATGTGTCAAATTTCGCGGAGAATACTTCGAAAAGCAATAAATACATTTTTAAATAGTAATGTTGTGTCACTTCCTTGATTCCCGAAATTTTCAGTGCCGCCCTCGTAAACCAAAAGATTGGCTACATACATTTGCCATAGATAATTTTAAAATATGTTTTTTAATATAATTAGGGTGACAAACGAGCACACAGACCACCTGACAGTAAATGGATGCTGTGGCCCATAGAGATCTACATTTATCCTTGATTAGAAAGCAAAATGCAGATGCGTTGTAACCCCCGAGGACTGATATGGAATGACACGCTTCCGGTAAAAGGGTATCCGGTTCTCTATACTCACCATACGAAACAAAGCAGGATTAAGCTGCTATTTTACGATGGTATTCCGTGAGAGCGTGGTCCTTCCCCGTGGTACGTCCGTGTTACAACCACTATAATATATATAAATATAGCTGCAACGTGCCCCTACCATGTAAAAGGTGTGCACAACAGTGTATAATTTCGAGAGAATAATATACTTATTTACTAAACTTCTGTGTTTTACCACTAAAGACTGCATTACCACTTTCCATTAAATGATATAGTATTATTTTAAAACTCATGGAAAAAAATTATGTTTTTTATATTTACGCGAAGTTAGTTTAATCCTTAAGAATTTTTATATGGGATTTAGAAAACAAAGATGTTGTTGGTATTAAATTATACACGTAAAAGGATGTCTTTATAGAAATGTAAATGTGTAGAAAATAAGGTAGGGAAGTACGTTATAAAACCAATTCCTGATTTAAACGGGCCATCTAAACTAAAGGCAATGTTTTGACGTAAGCGGGGAAAGAATGCTTCGCAGATCTCCCCTGATAGTTATTTGATATGATTTATTCATACGAACACATCGCGCGCTTACACCACGTCAAATGGAAGTTTATTTAATATAAAATACTTTCCGAAATCTATTTATAAAGCCATTACCGATCGTTTTAAGGTTCCGTTTATAAAAAGTGTACATAGAAAAGCAGTGGCCCCTCGTCGCTTTTTACTTTATTAAACATTTTTCTCTGAACTTTAGACTACTTTGCAATAAAGATTTATTTTTAGAGGAACTAAAGTTGCTAGACATATTGTGTCATATGATGCGTCAGATTAGCGAATCCAGTTTGCTGTTACAGTTGTAAAGGTCCTATGGAATATCTTGCATTAATGCTAGTAACTTCGGCAAATGTCGTTCAGACGGGTGACAAAAAGGAGGACATAGTCTAACTTCTACTATAGTAGTATCTATAACCAAACCTAGCCTTGTAAGTCGCAGTAAAACCACTTACAAGCGTATTCGAACAAACAAAGCGAAACTTCAAAGCTCTTACACATTTAATATAGAATAAGCGTGATAAATGATCACACAGTAAACCTGACGGTTAGTGTATGCTATGGCCCATAGACAACTACATCTATCCTCGATTATGAATCAGAATACAGATGCGTTGTCACACCTGAAGACTAAGATGGAATGCCTCGTTTCCTTTAAAAAAGGGTCTCCGGATCTCTACACTCACCATACAAAACACAGCAGTATTAAGCTGCCATTTTACGCTGGTATGCTATAAGAGTGTGGGTCCTATCCCGGTTGCCGACCCATTCGTACTACAACCATGATTTAGCTGTAGCATGACTCTACCATGAAGTAGGTATCTTTACGAAGAGGAAGTAACAATAACAACGTAATCATCCAAGATGCACTTGACATAAATTGTTGACAAATATTATAATGTGTATTTTATGGGTTTTATTCGTTTTGGGTCCACATATTAGCTTTGATAACTTAGTTGCTAACTGGCCTTCATACAAATACTCATTTCAAATACGAGCAGTCCGAATTTAATTCAAAAAATGACAATAAATAAATAAATATGCCACGTGAAGTCGCAATCAGGCCCTGAAGCATTACAGTCAACAAACGCGCTGAATCGGGCGACGTAAACACTTTATGTTTTTTTTTTATTAAAAATCTTAAATGTATGTTCCTAATAGAAAAATGTTTTAATAGCGTCCTACGGAACCAAACTTTAAAGATGGAAATCAAGCATGACGGCTTTTTTGTTTAGAAGCTGTCGGTGACGCGCTTATTATGCAAATGAGAGAGGGTTGCGGGCCCGATGTTTATCAAACTAACTATAATGTTTACAGGGAGTTTTATTGGCTCCATGATTTACCACACATTTTCCTTATAAAACTTAATAAACTTACAGGGATCTTTCAAGCAATTTATACATAGCAAATAACTTTCATTTGTTATGCATCATATTTATTATATTATAGGCACTACTTAATACTAAGTGTGCCTACTACTCTAAGATCAATCTAGCAGACTAATATTAGGGGTTTGATTTGCCTATTGTGTAGAAAAAAAATTTTTTTGACAAGGTGGGCGTTTTGACTGATTTTGACACTATACGTACCTGAGTCTTGTAGGAAAAACGTTTATACCCTCTTCTAAAAAAAAACAGCAATACTTTTTTATTACTTACATTTTATTTCTGGTAACAGTTTTGTCATCTTACAAATATAGTTGTTTAATCTGGAAATTTCTTGTTGCGGCGTTGGAAAATATATTATACAGTTTGAAGTTTGAAGCTAATTAATACTCCTTAATTTAACCTTAATTTACGATATAATATGTTGTACAATTAAATATGAAAACATTTAGAAACAGCATGGTAGAGATCTCATTTCTAGGGATTATAGTAATTTACCACTCGATAGTAGTTTTTTTTAATAGGATAAGGGTGACAAGCGAGCATACAGTCCGATGTCAGATGGTAAGTGGTTGCTGCGGCCCATAGACATCTACATCTATCCTCGTTAATTTACGAATCAAAATGCAGAAGCGTTGTTAGCCGTGAGGTAGAAGATGGAATGCCTCCTTTCCAGTAAAAAGGGTCTCCGGCTCTCTATACTCACCATACGAAACACGGCAGCATTAGGCTGCTATTTTACGCTGGTATTCTGTGAAAGCGTGGTCCTTCCCCGGTCGAGCCGACCCATTACCATAACCCTTATTAAAAAAATAACTTTTTGATAAATAAGTCCCGCAGTCTTTCTGGAACTTTCTTGTAAAAGCGTATAATGACCTGTAAAATAATTCCTGACTCTTTCGTGTCGGGTAACTGGTATAAACAACATTTGCATGTTCCTAGTATTTATAGAATGTACATCAATAGTTTTAACAAAACTGTTTCTGTATTTGTTTACTATACATGAAATTTTGGCAAATTTACGAGAAGGCCTAATTTATATATTTCTTAAGTTATATATTTATTTCCTTAATATTTTTCTATAAGAGACTCCTTCATAGTTAGGTTATAAAGTACTCTTATGGTCTTCTTCTGCACAAAATAGATAGCCTCAATGTCGGTCGCATTACCCCATAGTGAAATTCCATACGATATTATGCTATGAACGTAACTAAAATGAATTAATCTAGCTGTTTATGGCTTCTAATATTTTACAGCATATGTTGCAGAACTAAGTTTGCTGGCTATGATATGATATGTGTTAGCTCCACTGAAGCTTCACGTATTATTCCGAAAAAAACAGTTCAGATTCAACAAAACATTACTCCTCCCCATTTACAAGCACACTGAATTCCACCGTTTTAATATTTGGTGTTTAAGTAATTATATGGAGTTGTACTTTTCGTTTCACTACATTCAGAATCGAACTGTTGCTCCTAAACCAGTATAAGCACTTATTTCGTGTTCGTAATTTATAGTGAATTGATCCACTTCTTTTAGGAAAGTTTCTCCTAGAGCAATTTATGATCTACCTCAGTGGTTGATCTTTGCGAGTCTGATTAAAAGCTTTCAATAGTTATTCACTACTGTATCTTGAATACCATCAGGTCCACTAGCTTTGTTCATGTCTAAACCCCGCAAGGTTTTGAGAATTTCCTTGTTGGGAGATGTGGACCTTCGGTTGCTGGTTGCGGGAATTGGACTGCTCGGGTTATCAAAATATATTTACTATCTTTAATTTTGTGTATCTTTTGTGTAATTTTGGGTGATATCTGGATTCTACAATAGCGCCACCTACCGGGTCCCACTATGCCTATAATCTTCGCGGGAGTGCAAGCAATATGTTCATAGAGCTCATAAAATACGAACAAACAAATATTACCTAATGTTTATATATTAGATAAAGAATACTGTATTATTTATTAAAGACAAAAGGAGAATACCTCCGGAGTTTTCTATTCGTCGTTCCTTCTCTGAACAAAGAAACATGAAACGGTACCAAAGAATAATAGGTATGCATTATTACTACGAATATATAGTACTTAAATAAAAAATGATGTTTTATGTTGACAAAATAGTTTTCTTTTTATTTCACTTTAAAGAATTTAAAGAAAAGGTCAGCTACATAAATATTTGTGAGTGCAAACTATTGAAATACTTTGCCGTCCGTTTTTCCCGACTGGTAATGATCTTCTTAAGGCAAGATATCTTAAGGATTCGCTTAAGTTAACATGACCACCATCTTGAATATGTATATGTAGGTAAATAAACATTTGTGTAACTTAAGCTTGTACAAATTTATGTAGAACAATACGAGAATTGCAAAGCAAAACCAGTAGGCTCTTATAGTCACAAAATAGCCATTAGAGTTATGGATGCTGGAACAAAGGACCGTCTGATAAAGTATGCACAGTACGCCCCCGTAATCTCTGAGTGGAGGCTCGTAGCGGCCGCCCCGCCCCATTACCGCAAGCGGCTTACCTCTGAAACTCCGCTCGCATGTAAATATACACAAAATACATGGCACGTTTTTAATACATTCGATACATTTGTTAACTAGAAATTATTTATTTATTTACAACTTAAATGTGACATTACAAAATTAATGGTATATGGGGCGGACTAGCATTCTCTGCCAGTCAACCCTGAGTCTTAGATTTATAGTATGAATACATAAAAAATACATGAATGAAGTAATGTAACTCGTAACTTAAAGAGGACCTACAATTTTGGTACCGTGCTGTAATTTTTTGCTTTGTGTGTGCTTTAGCATTATAAATTTGATTTTCCTTTACCACAAACTTGAAGAGCGATTTAGAGTTTTTATATAATTACCGTTTTTAATAAGCAATGATTATTTTAAAATACTACTATTATTTCCAATAGTTTTTATTATTTTACTATTAACATATTTATTACAGTTACATTAAACTGATTCATTAGCTATCCAATAACAAACTCGTATTATTAAGTAAGCATTTTTATAAAAATAAGGTATGTGAGGGTAATATGATCACCTTAAGCTTTGCCGCCCTATAAAACAAAAACTAGGAGAAGAACAGAGACAAAAACCCAAACTCTTATACTATACCTAATATATTAAGAAAAAAATAAAATAAAAACAAGCTCTGGTAATAATTAGGAACACTTCGAAAAATAAACCTAAAAAAACTAACGACACTACGCAATACTAAAACGACTGAAATATTTATTATAATGTCAACTGTCAAAATGGTGTCGATGAAGCGGCGCCCTTTTGACCCTTTAATATACGATTGACTGATGAAGAGCTATCGTATCACAGTTATCGTATCAGAGTTATAACCTGACCAAATTACCCTAACGTACCTACTATATATTTTAAATAAAATAAGTGTGACGATCACGATGAAACGATCCCACAGTCTACCTGGTGGTAAGTGGATAGTGTGAGCCATAGATACTACATATATTGATTTAGTAAGCAGAAGAGGTTTTTCCGAGTAGTTAAATATGACTTGTAATCTATATTGACGCCATCTTTGACACTCCGTGTCCGTCACCGATCTGGGTATTTCACGTCTGACGCATACGAGGATGTTGTACCCCGCAATCTATCAGATGTCATATTTTTTCTGAGATTTGCCGTAAAAGTATATTTTACGCAGAGGATATTCTTATGACATGGCAACTTTATTAGTTTTGTTATAATATTCAATAAATTTGAGTTATCAGCCGTAATGCATAAAGGATTTTTCAACAAAGGGAAAATGGCCATAACACTTTTGTATGATAAATAAAATTATTACAGTAGTACAAATTAAATAAATATTTAGAACACTTACGCATAATCTACATTACATCTACCCTTACAGTCATTATTTGCAAGTATTGGTTGGCTTTGTACCTGAAGAGCGCTAGAAATATTCTGAAATAAGTATTTAATAGACTGCTAATGATTTTTTTATAAATGACTATTTAATAACAATATCAAGGTGACGCATTACTTAGGCAGCATTTATTATTTGCGATAAGTTGCCATAGCAACAATGTGATGTGCTCTGATACTCTATCTGAGAATTCTATGAGTAGGTAAGCATCGTATTTCATAATAATGAGTCACACCGAATTTCAATAATTTTTCATGCGATTGGTAAAACACAATGGAATCTTCGATTTTAAAATAACGTGTTACTACGTAATTAAATGTAATTATATTATGTACTTCGTAGTAGTATAATGCGCTTTAATAGAAGTGAAACAGGCGAAGAACCATTAGGTAGAGATAAAGGGTTAAGCATAAACATAGTACGCGAGCAACACGCGTTCGATTCCCGCCGGCACCAATCAAATTTTTTAATGGAATTTGAAGTGCTGATTTCCATCCATACATCCATTACAGCCTAAGTCCACTGCTGAACATAGGCCTCCCTGATAAATTGCTTGATGGGGGATTTTGCCATAGTTGCCACACTTTGCAAGCGGGTTGGCAACGTCAGATTTTTATTGTTTTGGGTTGTTATCTAGAAGATGCTGCTGCTCATCTGCTGTTTCATTTGCTGAACGAAAAAGCCGTAGGAAACCTGCATGTTCATATATTGAGATATAAACTATTTCCAGGGCATGTGAAGTCTGCCATCACGAACATAGTTGTGCAGCGGACTAATTTTTTTTTTAAACTATCACACAACGTCATCTAATCCCAAGCTAAGCAGAGCTTGTGTTATGGGTACTAGAGAACTGATGAAACATACTTATATATTTCTAAATACATAAATATTATAGATAAATTACACCGACACAGAACAAATGTGCTCATCACACAAACATTTGTCCTGGGTGGGAATCGAACCCACGACCTCCGGCATAGCAGTCAGGGTCACTGACCACTAGACCAACAGGCCAGTCAATATATAATAATTGCTTATAATAATTGCTCCTTAACATTATCATAAATGAAAGGTACTGGTACGGGCTTATCTAGACTGTAACTTTATTTTTAAATTTAAGCTAAATTTTAAGTTTTTAAATACCCAGACCAGCTACAGACCGCAGTCCAAAGGTCGGTACCTAATACATAGATTACTAGTGATATTTATATAAAGTTAATTTTCTTTTATATAATAAGGGTAATAAACGTTGACACAGTACACCTGATGGTAAGTGGATGCTGTGGCCCATAGACATCTACATTTATCCTCCATTAAGAATTTAAATGTAGATGTGTTTTCAACCCTGAGGACTAAGATGGAATGCCTCGTTTCCAGTAAAAAGGGGCTACGGTTCTCTATACTCACTATACAAAAAACACAGCAGCCTTAAGACGGTTCCCCTAGCGAGAGACCTTGAGCGTTCGGTCCCATACAATCCACGCGCTCTCGCTACAATATATCACGGAAAAATACGCCCGAATATTTGGAATTATTTCAATTAAAAGAGATAAGCGAACTTAAGAAATTAAATAAAACGTGTAGAATATAGATTTTTAAATTATCTATCCATTAGTGTAATTCTCAAATGATTAGAGCATTTCCTTTAGCAACAGATGCATGTAATCAATAATTTTAGTCACTTTTTAAAAGTAGATTTTAAATGTATTCATAACACATAAAAACAAATTAGAATGGAATGTGATGATAGGATATCGAACATTAATAATGTGCTTTTAGATGTAGCTTATTCTTCATAACTAATGAGATAATAGTCTCTGAAAAACGCACTTTTGCCAGGTTTTGTTCAGGGTACCGCCTTAAGCTGCTATTTTACGCTGGTATTCTGTGAAAGCGTGGTGCTATCTGTTGGTAAGTTATTTACTAATCTGTGGTAGTGCTATCCCGGAAGAGACGACCTATTCGCTCAGATTAGTAAATAGTTTACCAACGCTACTCGTGCTCCAAATAATATAGCTGTAGCGTGGCTCTACCGTGTATAAAATGCCACGTATAAAATGAAAGCTAATGCTTTTGAAACTCCAAAATAAAGTGTCTAGTTCCGAAGAATAATTTAGAACAATTTGTACAATTGTATATGAATCATGAGAAAACATTCTTCTTCTTTGCTCTCGGCTCTTGTTGTTACACAGGGTCGGCTTTCTTAATCTTTGGGCGCTATTCACTTCGCTGGTAACGCTCACTTCTGTAAGGCCAAGCTTTTCCATGTCGTTCCGGACATTTGTTATCCAGGTAACTTGCGCTTTACCTCTCCCGCTTGTTTATATAGCCATGGAAAGACCTAATTATAAAGTTCATTAATATTATTACCACTTTAAAAACTTAAAAACAAATTTAATTAAAAAAATATATATAGGTATGCCGAATTTACAAAACCGTAGTAACTCAGCTAGTGGTATTTTTTACCGACGCGAGCAAACCAAATTCGTTTCCTGTAGAAATTACCTAATGAAATTGTTACATTGCAATTTTAAGTGCAGATTTACTATGTGCTTGATATAAATCTTAATAATATTTTCAATTTTAATGCGTTAAAGTAGTACCTCTCTCGATTCACACATAGTAACAATAGCAAATTTTACGTGGTAGAGCCATGCTGCAGAATGCTACAAAACAGCAGCTTAATGCTGCTGTGTTTCGTATGGTGAATGTAGAGAACCGGAGACCCTTTTTACTGGAAAGGAGGTATTCCATCTTAGTCCGCACGGGTGACAACGCATTTGCATTTTGATTCGTAATCGAGGATAGATGTAGATATCTATGTGCCGCAGCAACCACCATCAGGTGGACTGTGTGTCCGTTTGTCACCCTTTTACTATAAAAAATAGGAAACATAACAATGTATAGAATCTATGTAATTATTAGTTTATTAGGCTCTGTTATGCCTTTGTGTAATAAATTTCCAAAATTTATATCTCACGTTAATATCTGCGGCAACGTAGCGCTCGTTGGGATGGGACATGGAGTTATGGAGGCGGGATGCCGTGTGTGCTGAGTGGCGCATGCATATTTGATGGGTGCTTAATGCCTCTCGGCCGCGGACCGTAAGCGGATTGCCAGTGACGCTAAATGGTGGCACTCCCTTCGAGTTGCTAATGCGGTCGACCGACTGCGGCCACCCCTTGTTCTTATTTACAATGATAAGCTTTTATTTGGTAAAATCAGTTGATTGACTTTTATTTAAATTATTTTTTATTTTTAAATAGGTACCTTTTTATTTCTAATTACAAAATAACGTTTGACATGAAACAAATAAATTTCGAGTGTTATCTATAACAACAAATGCTTAGCAATTTAGAATAAAATCAAAACCCAGTATACATATAAGATCTACATTACTACTAGGTAGTTGAACTCGGCAGACTTTGTCCTGCCAGTTAGTACCATAGATTGTGTTCAGCAGGGCTTTTTACTTTAGCGCATGCAATTTAATTTCCTAATTACCGAATTTGGTTGATTGAATGAAATTTTGTTTGTTTCTAAATTATTTTTTATAAATATAAACCTTCTCCATTAATATATATATATATATATATATATATATATATATATATATATATATATATATATATATATATATATATATATGGAGCCCGTATGTTGAACATTACGCTAGTGTTCCCCTTGCCTGTCCTCCCTTGCCTTGACGAGCTTCAAACGCCTTAAAAGTGATAACTACACGAGAAAATGACTTACTTACACGGAGTAATAAAGAAAAATCCACATTTCTTCTAAAGTTTGAGTTCAATACATTTGAAACTTCCAAAGTATGTTTCAACAAGTCAACAAAACAATTCGCATCGCGTTTTTCGTTTGGAGCAACATATTCACATAGGTATATGATACAAGTGATCGTTGCCTAGGTAGGATCTATCAATGTGGCGTAATTCAGATATAAGATCATCATAATCATCAGAGACCATTAATTTTAATAGTATTTTGATTTTTCAAAAAAAAAATCACTCCTGGTATTACTCTCTATTTGTTTGTGATGTTTTATTACAATCGATTCAGCCATTCTGAAGATTAGCTTGAACAAATGAAGATTTATAAATGGTCACTCATGTCTCAATGGCATGTAAATATTTTATACAAAAATATCAACAATAATTATGAAGAAAACTCTCACAACGCATTGTAGCTCACAAACGATCAAAACCGAACCGAATTTTTTGAAGTTTATGGGAATTTGTTATCATTGATTCTAATGACAAGTTGGGCAGAAGTTATAGAATGTACCGAAAAACGCATATTTTTTTGCAGCCTTTACCGACGGGTGTAGACAGCCACAGTGTGCGAGTGAGAGGTGAATAGAGGCGACGCCATTTTCAATACAATATTTTAACCGCACGGGTAGTAATTAATTGTGAAACTTTAATTCGTGTTTTGTGTTACTGTTATATATGTTAAAATAACAAATTCTACATTAACACGTTCCGCACCATTAGGTAAACTATTACAGAAAATATGGTGATCGAAAGTGGACGGGTTGATAACTTATATGCAATCAAGTATTACTTTTAAAACGAAACTCACAAAATGGTTGGCAGCGAAATGTTTTTATACTCTAGACGAATACATGACTTTAAAAAAATAACCCTACATTAATGATGGAATATGGAATAACAGGTTAATTTTTTAACGTTTATTATTTATTGTTTTTTTTTTGATAATTTATGATATTTCGTAATTATATCGATATTTAGTAATTTGCAATTAATAAGTTGTGAAATATGGAATAACCTGTATGTGTTATTTTTTAACATTTTAGTTTTTATTGTAATTTTTTTGACAATAAGTCGATGTTTTCTAGATGTTTACATTTCTTAAATTTAAAAACTGACTAAAATATTTGTAAATATTTATAAAATTGATTTTCTGATCATGCTTCTTTAAACATTTATTTCATTAAATTGTAATAATAATACCTAACAATAGTTTAGTGTAAAGACTTTGTTCGCCATTATTATGGTAGAAAAAATATTTTAAATATTTTCAAAAAATAATTATATTATGTATTACGACATTTCGGTAATAAAAAAATTGAATTGAATTAATAATTCTCAGATGGACATTTTCAAATCATTTATTATCATTTATTAGTTCTATTTCAATAACAAATAATACTTTAGAAGCATGTAGTCGTAAATACAAAATTAGCCGAGTCTGTGCGAGCTCCGCGAAGAATGTCCCACTTTATTAGATTCCATAAGCTCTATTCATCGTTTTTTCGCCCTCTCCAAGAGGGAATCTTTGAAGAAGCATCAGTACGTATTAGTGAATAATGCGATAGAATTATTCGATCTCGCGTATTAGACGCGGTCGGGGCCGCGACTATAATGTGCCCAATGATAATAGGCTATGAGTATTAGGCGATTATATCGACATGCGATGTTCAAAGTTTACATTTGATACAGAATACCGTATAAATAATCTTATATAATCGATGTAGTAAATTAAGGTTCTATCCAAAAGGCACTCGTTAGATTAAGATTCGTAAGTTTTAAAGAAGTTTTCTTCCTCGCACAACTTCCTTGTGGAATCGACTATCACCAGACTTTTTTCCGGACTGATACGACTTAGTGACCTCCAAGTAAAAAGCCTACTCATTTTCAAAAGGTCGATCACGCATCTGCAATTCCCCTGGTGTTGCAGTTGTTCATAGGCGACGGTACACTTACCGTCAGGTGAGCCGTATGCTCGTTTGCCCCCTCTCCTATAAAAAAGTTGTTTCATAAGCAATTGTTTATTAGGTATGTCATATTATGAAACTTTAACTTATTAAAGTACGAATTTTTGTAGGATAAAAATTATAAAAAGTTCAGAAACGAAAAAAGAAATAAAACTTAAGTAACGATATCGTAAAAAAAATAAAAGCCAAAGATTTTACTTTCACACGTTTTATATATATAAAAAGGGATGTCCAGAGTAACTGATACATCTCAAGGCACAGCCCACAGAAATAGTAATAATATTGTCTTATTATTATGATTTCTCTGGCACAGCCCCAACCGCTATAGGTACGTAGAATAGCGATAAATAAAAACTAGCGGTAAATATGCGATATAATCGAAACTGACGGAGACTTTGGACAAAAGGGCCCTATGAATGGCTATGTATACATAAATTATACAATTAAGTTTAAAAAAAATTCAAATAAAAAAGCAATTGAGGAAGTTAGTATAGAAGTACAAGAAAGGATAGGAAGTATCACAGAAAATATTAGAATTCCAAGTAATAATACGTTTTGGGTAGACTTTTTAAGGAAACATTAACACAGTTTTAAAAAACGCGACTATGTAAAAAAAGGTACTAATGATATCCATTATAGGATTATCTATATATAAGAACTGTATCATAGCTTTATTATAAATTTTGAAAATTTTAACGAGAATAGTCGTCAACCAACTTTAAATCGTTACAGATCCTAAATAGTCATTCAAAATTGAAAACGACTAGAGAAACCTAAATACGATTTTCAAAGACCTAATCAATGACACCCCACTTGATATAGTTCGTCGACTTTCATTTTTTATTTTAAGCAATGTGGCGTCTGGAGTGATGTCTTTAGTGACACACAAGATTAAGACCAATCGGTCAACGTAAGAATAATTAAAGGCGGCTTACGCGTTTGATATCTAGAGCGCCACAAGGGAACAAACATACATACGTACATATATAATATATAGGCTGATAAGTACGTTACCATCCGAAGTCGGGTAAAACGGTATTAGCTACGGCGAATACGTAGATTCAAGGATTTCCACAAACGTACAGCTGTATCAGAAAATGGTTTATCGATGATGGAGGATGAACGTATAGAAGTACAAAGAGAAAAATTATTAGAGCGGTTTTCACCATTTAACAAGCCTCAGTCTATCTTAAATTCTGCGATCACTATCACGCAGAAATGTAAGAAAGTTTTGTGTGATAGCTTAAGTTCTCCGTATTATGCGATCTCATATTGAGTGTGGGTCATGACCGCCTGGAAGTTACATCCTGGACACGGGTGACACAGCGGGACAAAAAGCGTGTATGACATTTGGGTTTGTTTCTGTAAAGTTTTTACTATACTTAATTAAAACAAAAATATTATACTCATTTAAAACACATATAACTAGCTTTATTTGTAACACATTACATCTACATAATCTGGACTGGATAATCTGGAACTGGAACCATCCCCAACGATATCCTAAATTTCATTATGTTAAGTTTTAACAACAATTAGTGACCTAATACTTTTGAAATACGAGAATAGCCCCTTTTTGGATGTATTCTAGTCTGAATTCAAGATAGCAGTATTCCCTCGAAAACACCAATAGGTAATGTTTGCTTTTGAGATGTGATTTCTATTTTATGATTTAGTAATCAATTGATGACTTTTATTTACCGAGATTGAAATATATTGGTCCAATAGACCCGGAGGTATTCATATGTTTTAGGGAGGATTCTGGCTTTAAGGTTGTGGTAACGCCAGTTAACAATCTACTTTATCAACATTACATTACATATCGCATTGAGTTCGTCCTAAGTTATATCTACTTTATCAACATGACTAGTGCATATTTTTTGTTTCCTTCCTTCCTTCCCTTTCCTACCGCACGCGCTGCCGCCGAGGTGAAAAAGAGGATCTCGGCGCGCGTCATTATACTAAGTGATATTACGCCATCCGCAACGCACGGCCACCCGTCGCGTCTTATGTACATTAACCGCAAACCGCGCAGGACGAACATTGAGTTCTCCTGTTTATGTTTAATATTCACCGCATCAGACATTGTGTCTTTGTAACTCATAAAAGTGTGAGACGCCCCCGTAAGGGCAAAGGTGGAGAGTGTGGGACTTCACGAGACTGTTCCGAGAGTGCGTGTGCGCCGAACCACTTGGCGAGCTCGCTGCATAGCAGACACTCCAGGAGGAAGGCGCGGCAGCCCTCATCAGGTCAGTGCGTGCTATCCCACCTATTTATTTTCCCCTTTGCCGTATGCACCAAAATTACAGTCCACTAAATCTTTATCGAAGATACCTTAAGTTACTGGCGTCTCCATTTTTAATGGTCACTTCTCGCTGGATTGACCTTGACTTTCCGCCCTTATTAGATCGTTATCGTAATAAGCGTTTATATAATTAATTATTTATATTTTAATCCGACTTCGGATTAACCCCGCCCTTATTAGAACACTGGAATAGGTCCTAATAGGTGACATTCATAGTAATTTTAAAACTATATTCATAGAATGAATAAGCATGTAATTATCTATATAAATTATTTGTTGTATGTTCACATCACGTCATCAACTTTTAACTACATCTATAGATTATACTGTTAAATTACATTTATTATTTGCACATATATTTAAGCATTATATTCGTTATAAATAACTTCATAATTATTATAAAAGTTGACAATTAAAGTTCATCGTTAACAAAACTAATATTTAATAATTCAACCGCGTAGCGAGGTCGCTTACAGACTACCCGCTTATAATTATATTATTTTACGCCGCATAACTTAAGTTGTAATGCCGCCTAAAAAAACAAATAGCATCGAATAATAGCGATTCCTCGGATAATGAGGGCACACCTGATGCTGAGTTGGTTTTATTGTTAGCTAAACGAGATGCTTTATTTCAAATAGTGCAAAAAATATATGATATGTCCTCGGACATCCACATAAACACTTCCACGATGGAGTGTTTTCTTGATGGAAGTTCTAATATTAATGCTTTACGTATTGAGTTTAAACAGGTCTTAGATAATTATAATTCACATTTATTAAAAATAAACCCTATTGCTAAACCTGATTATAACAGCCTCATTGCGTTTGAGTCTCTTTGCGGTAGAATAAATAGGCTTTATTTACAATATTCGCAATCTAATTCACAAAGTACTAGTACACCATCTAAAGCCAGATTCTCACTTCCGCCTATCGAACTTATGCCATTTTCGGGTGACATTCGCTCATGGCCTTTATTTTATGCTAGCTTTAAATCAACCGTCCATGACAACACATCGCTTACCGACGCTGAAAAGTTATACTATTTGCTAGGTAAACTAACGGGCAAAGCCCTATCTGTATGCTCAGGTATAACTCCTTGCGCTGAAAATTATAAAATTTTATTGCAAGCACTCGTTGACAAATATGAAGACCGGCGTATGCTAGCATCTACATATATTAATCAGATGTTCGAATTTAAGCCATTGCAATCGGCCACCGCAAATAATTTTGATTTATTTACTGATAACTTTATAAGTGCAGTGCGCGCTTTACAAAACTTAAAGTTAGATAATCTCGCGGACTTAATTGTTCTTCATATCGCGCTTAAGAAGCTGGACCCGGATACCATTCGCTCTTTCGAATATAGTCATAACTCGATGGTACCTACCTTTGATGATTTAGTAAATTTTATTAAGACCCGCTCCAAAGTTTTGCAACGCACCGATTCTAGTACAAATTCTAATAGCGCACCAAACAATCGACGAGGTAACGGTAATAATCGTCGCTGTAATAATACTTCGTCGCCGAAGTATCAGGCGTACGTAAGCACGACGACTAGTTGCTCAAAGTGTCTGTGCGATAATATTGTGCATCAACACCTATTTAAGTGTGCAGACTTTAATAAAATGACGCCGCAGGAACGATTTAAATGCGTAAAGAGTAACAATGCATGTGTGAATTGTCTCAGTTTAAGTCATCGAGTGTCTAGTTGCTCTTCAAATTATAGTTGTCGAGTTTGTAAATTTAAACATCACACATTGTTGCACTTCCACCGCAGAAGCGATAATGCTTCCCCTGCGCTGGCGCGTTCTCCACCGCTTCAGCCAGTTACACTGAAGTCTACAACCCCCGCGCCCGCACACTCGCCACCCCTCACCGCAGGTGCGCGTTCAGACGTCGCGCTGTGTACTTCGTTCAAGAATGTTTCTCAACGTTCACCGCCTCCCGCGCGCGCAAGTCGTTCGCAGAGAACTGTTTTATTATCAACCGCTCAAGTATTTGCTTATGATGCTAAGGGAGAGAAACAAATTATTCGTATATTATTAGACTCCGCGGCTCAAAGCCATTTTATGACTAAAGAGTGCTGTCATCGTTTAGGCGTTCAACAACACGATACCGAATGTACTGTAGTAAAGGGATTCGGTGGAGTTGAAAAAATTGTAAAATCGAAATCGATTGATATTAAAATTTTCTCACGATTCGACTCGAATATTAACTTCAATATTTCAACGCTAGTTGTTGATCAAATCACCGACCTTTTGCCCACCGCTGTGGTAGACACATCTGTCTTATCACACTTCCATGGCATAAGACTCGCTGATGAATGTTATAGCATGCCTAATAAAATTGATGTTTTGATAGGCGCATCCCTTTTCCCGCACTTACTATGTCCAGACGTAATTTATTCGTCTAACGACTTGTCCGGGCCCTCGGCTTTGAATACGGTATTTGGTTACGTTATTATGGGCTCAGTGCCGACACTTCAGGTAAATCATTCTTTAACGTGCTGCTCAGTTCTAGAATCTCCTATCGTTGACAAATTAGTGCAACGATTTTGGGAGCTTGAACAGCCACCCTCCGCACCGCCCAGTCAGTGTCCTTCAGACATTGAATGTGAAGAGTTTTATAAATCTACGACATCCCGCGATCCTTTTACTGGTAGATATATTGTTGGCCTGCCATTTAAAGATGACGTTTACTCTCTCGGAGATTCTTATGAAACCTCTCGACGACGATTCATGTGCTTGGAGAGGAAACTTCAAGCCTCGCCTACATTAAGGTTAGCATATGATGACGTCATAAAGGAATACTTAGCTAAAAATTATATATCCCCCGCACCGCCGTATGACTCTCATGAACCCGCTCCAATATATGTCATACCGCATCATGGAGTCTTACGCGAAGATAAGAAGTCAACGCGTCTGCGCATCGTCCTGGATGCTAGCAGTAAGACTAGCACTGGGCGATCATTAAATGATATTCTGCATTCAGGACCAAATTTGCAAGGCGACTTGTTCAATATAATTTTAACTTTCCGCTTACATCCAATCGCTATGACAGCCGACTGTCGCCAACAATTTCTGCAAATAGTTGTTCGCGATTCTGATCGTCGTTACTAATGCTTCCTATACCGCTTCCGTCCACAAGACCCACTTGTGTTATACCACTTCAATCGCGTGTGCTTCGGTTTAACTTCGAGTCCATACCATGCATTGCGCACGGTAAGACAGCTCATTGATGACGACGGCGCAAAGTATCCGCTTGCGAGTCGTATCGCATTTACTTCGCTATATACGGACGACATCGCGTTCTCTATGCCCAGTGAATCCGAGGCCAGTGAGACCTCTCGGCAGCTGATAGACTTATTCAAGGGTGCCCAATGGGACCTGATAAAATGGCATAGCAACCGTCGATCTGTTTTAGATGACCTCCCTACTTCCCATAAAATTACAGGAGAAGTAGAGTTCGATAAATCAATGCCACATAAAATACTAGGCTTGCATTGGTCTACCGATAGTGACGCCTTTTATTTTAAGATATCTGTTCCCGCTGATGTGACGTGCACTAAGCGCGCCATCTTATCTACTGTCGCTCGCCTGTGGGACATAATGGGTTTCGTTGCTCCCACAGTCGCGTACGCCAAATTGTTAATAAAGCAGCTTTGGCAACTTAATTTAGATTGGGACGACATACCACCACCGCCAATTATTAAGATGTGGAGGCAATTCTGTGCTGAATTACCAGCTCTTAATGATTTACGTATCCCGCGACATGTTGGTGTATCCAAAAACTGTACTGCGTCACTCCTGGGGTTTTCCGACGCCAGCGAGCACGCATACGGTGCCGTAGTCTACATACATGTAAAGAGCGTCAATGGTAACACCGTCCAGTTGATTTGTGCAAAGACTAAAGTCGCACCGACGAAACCACTATCTATTGCACGCCTTGAGCTTTGTGGAGCGGTTTTACTCTCAAAATTGCTTCGCAGAGTACTCGACAATTATTCTCTTGACCTTGCAATATCAGTCTATGCCTTTGTAGATTCAAAAGTAGCTCTGTACTGGATAAAGAGTTCGCCACACAAGTGGCAGACCTTTGTTGCAAACCGCGTTGTTCAGATTACCGACAATATTCGCGCTGATAACTTTTATCATGTCGCAGGTACTGAGAATCCCGCTGACATACTTTCACGTGGCGTTACGCCAAATAAATTAGTTTCAAACCCCCTGTGGCTCCATGGGCCTCAGTGGACTTCGTTAGATCCATCTCAATGGCCTCTTCGTACTTTAGACAATGAGGTTATTGCAAATATGCCTGAGAAGAAGATTTTGTCGCACACTGTGTGCACATCCGTCTGTAATTCTGCGATTTATGAGCTCGCACTCCGCATCTCTTCTTGGAGTAAACTTCTACGTATAATTGCGTACGTGTGTAAGTTTGCTAAATTATTGCCCCGCCGCAGCACTACTGTAGTGACTGTTGATGATCTCAGTTTCTCTGAGGTTATAATCCTCCGCGCCCTGCAAAAACAGCATTTTGCAGTGGAATATTTAAATATTGAAGGTAACAAACCTTGCTCGCCCGCTTTCAATCGTTTAAGGCCTTTTATTGAGAATGGTTTAATCCGCATTGGTGGTCGTCTTTCGAACTCCGCATTAGATTACACGCAAAAACATCCAATTATACTCCCGCGCAGTGATCATGTAGTGAACATGATCATTGACTATTATCAGCGTGTAAATAAAAATTTACACGCTGGGCCTGAATTGTTATTGTCATTGCTCCGTCAAAAATTTTGGATACTTTCCGCACGCCGCACTGTGAGAAGCAGAGTCTACAAATGTAATATATGTTTCCGGCTTAGACCCCGTCCAACTTACCCTTTGATGGCTGATCTTCCCCATAGTCGTGTAAGACAAGCTATTAAGGCATTTACACACACGGGCTGCGATTATGCCGGTCCTATCGCATACACTCCTGTACGTCGTCGTGGTGTACGCAGCGAGAAGGCGTACTTATGTGTTTTCACATGCCTCACGACTCGAGCTGTACATATAGAAATCGCTACAGATCTTAGTAGTTCTAGTTTCCTCGCTGCGCTTAAACGTTTCCTCTCTAGACGAGGGCCGATTCAGTTTTTATATTCGGATAATGGAACGAATTTTAAAGGTGCCGCTTCGTATCTTCGCGATCTCTATAAATTTCTAAACGTTGAATACCGCCCAAAGCTTGAGCAAGAGTGTGCTGAGAATCGTATAACATGGAAGTTCATCTGTCCCAACTCTCCTCATTTTGGAGGCGCCTGGGAGAGTATGATCAAAGTCGTAAAAACGCATCTGTTCCGAGTTATCGGACATCAGTTACTTTCATACGAAGAGCTTAATACTGTTCTTGCGCAAATTGAGTGCTTGCTAAACTCGCGGCCCTTGACAGTATTGAGTTCTGATCCTGCAGAGCCTTCAGCTCTTACTCCGAGTCATTTTTTGAATACCGCACCTTTATTGTCATTACCCGCACCCAAAGTCAAATCTGACTCTACCAGTCTGTTACACAGGCATTCTTTACTGGATAAATTAGTTCAGTCGTTTTGGGACCGGTGGAGGACGGAATACCTTCACGGATTACAAGTTCGTCAGAAGTGGAACACCTCGTCTACGGCTATCGTACCAGGCATGGTTGTAATTGTGATAAATGATAATGAACCGCCCCTTGCTTGGCCATTAGCGATTGTCGAGTCTGTTCATCCTTCGAAGGATGGCGTAGTTCGAGTAGTGACCGTGAGAACTACTAAGGGAACATATCTCCGTCCTGTTGCTCGTATTTGCCCTCTCCCAAGACAATAAATCACGATTATTTTGATTATAATTATTTATCTAAATTAGGAAGTAAGTTTATATTTATATATATTAAAAAAGTATTAAACCGCAATATTATATTTATGTATACATTTTCTCGCTTACCAAGTAAGGTTAGTAGATGAGACATGTGCATTGAGCGCATCCTCTCACTTTATATACCGCTTATTTATTTGTTTTCCTTTTACTTTTATATTACGGTTGTCTTTTAAAGGTGACCCTTTAAGGGCGGGAGGAAATGGTAACGCCAGTTAACAATCTACTTTATCAACATTACATTACATATCGCATTGAGTTCGTCCTAAGTTATATCTACTTTATCAACATGACTAGTGCATATTTTTTGTTTCCTTCCTTCCTTCCCTTTCCTACCGCACGCGCTGCCGCCGAGGTGAAAAAGACGATCTCGGCGCGCGTCATTATACTAAGTGATATTACGCCATCCGCAACGCACGGCCACCCGTCGCGTCTTATGTACATTAACCGCAAACCGCGCAGGACGAACATTGAGTTCTCCTGTTTATGTTTAATATTCACCGCATCAGACATTGTGTCTTTGTAACTCATAAAAGTGTGAGACGCCCCCGTAAGGGCAAAGGTGGAGAGTGTGGGACTTCACGAGACTGTTCAGAGAGTGCGTGTGCGCCGAACCACGTGGCGAGCTCGCTGCATAGCAGACACTCCAGGAGGAAGGCGCGGCAGCCCTCATCAGGTCAGTGCGTGCTATCCCACCTATTTATTTTCCCCTTTGCCGTATGCACCAAAATTACAGTCCACTAAATCTTTATCGAAGATACCTTAAGTTACTGGCGTCTCCAGGTTGTATAACATAGAATAACACCAGGACGCCTACGCCAGAATGTCTTTCACTGTGAAATATAATATGTCAGGATTTTTGGACTAATTGATGACTGTTAATTATATAAAATCAATTTGTTGTATGTATCAGGTAGCAGTATTTACCACGTGCTCGGCGGTGAAGGAAAATATCGTGAGGAAACCAGCATGTCCGAGAAATAAGAGAAAAAAAAATTCGGAGACATGTGAAGTTCGCCAACACGTATTGGGGCATCGCGGCGGACACTTCCTTGCCTTAAAACCCTCTCAGAAATGAGGGGAGGCCTGTGCCCAGCAGTGGGACGTATATAGGCTGTAACTTATCAGGTAGCAAAGCTACTTAGTGAAAAAGTTACTTGGGACTTGAAGGGCGTTTCAAATGATGAAGAAAAATTAATTTTAAAAAATTCTCAAGCATTCTGTCCTTTTTTCGCATTTTGAATTTTAGAGATAAATTCAAAATACGTAGTAATCCATTACTTTAACTTTTCTGTTCAAGGGTTTATCGGTAGGCGACACGTTATTGCCCATAAATCACATTCAATTTGAGATAGTTTCAAATAAAAGTAGAAGCCTTGTTTACTCGTATTTAAAGAACTGCAATAACGGTACATCATTATTTATATATTTGAACTAGCGATGTTACGGAAGTGGTTATGTCGGAACCGAATACGGTGGCCGAGTTTTAAATTTGGTTTGTCGGAACTGGATCCGGAATCGGAGATGTAGGCTGAAAAGATAGGTATGTGTGTATGTATTTAAGTAAAAAATACATACACACTAATAAAATAAAATTACACACGTTATTTATCACAAATATATTCGGTAAAAAACTGTCTTCGCCTTAACTAAAACTTCGGCACTATGAACTGCATAAGTCGTATAAATCCAATACCTTCCACGAAATTGAAGGGAAGATCTTGCAAAGCAATCACTTCAGGGAGGTTCCCCGCTCGACAAGTATAAACTTGTTCAATACGTGGTAGAGACACGCTGCAGCTATAATATAGTTGTAGCACGAATGGGTCGGCTCGACCGGGGAAGGACTACGCTCTCATAGAATACCAGCGTAAAATACCAGCGCAATAATGCTTTCTTTCATATGGTGTGTGTAGAGAACCGGTGACCCTTTTTACTGGAATCTTGGCATTTCATCTTAGTTCTCAGGGGTGACAACGCATTTGCATTTTGATTCTTAATTGAGGATAAATGTGGTCTATGGCCACAGAATCCAATTACCATCAGGAGGACTGTGTGCTCGTCTGTCGCCCCATGCTATAAAAAAGCGCTGAAAGCGGCCGCCGCCACCGCCATATATCGACCAAAATTAATCGGACGCTCCAAATTTTCAGAATCGGAATCGAACCTCCGTCTCTAATTTGTACTTAAGTTTAAGTTTAATTTGGCTATTCTTTGAAAAATAACCCCGTATATTATTTAAATGCTATTTATTATTATTAGTGCCAATAAAAGGTACATCTTTGTATAAATATTATTGCTTTGTTAAGTTTGAGAAACAATAACACACCGCAGAGAAGTTTGTTCAATAACCTGTTTGATTCCATTAAGCATTACCGAAGATTATCGTCAACATGGTCCGTAATGTGATTGATCATTTATACAAGTACATATCTTTTCATTTCGTTTGAATCTTTAAAGGTAACTATTGTCCAATGTGTGTGTGAATGTCATAATAGCGTGTTAATAATACTAACATAATATTATGTTAGTCGTTGTATGGATTCGTTTTGAACGTAAAATGTCTCCACGCTTCGCACGTACATTGAAAACGCAAAAGTTAAGCCCTGGATATTGTAGTTCTCTACCAGTAAGCCGGCCTTTGTATGAGGTAATCTCATATGGTCCGGAGCTCATTCTGTCGTCGCCCAGTGAGGATTCGAGGTTTAGGAGGCTTTGTATGGGCATCTCTAATACCTCACATTGTCGCGGAAAGAATCCGGGCTTTGTCAGGTGAAATGTCCGAGAATATTTCGTAATTGTAACTGTAGCTCGTAGCACAAATACGTGAACATTTTTGGTCGCGATAACGGATCAAGTAATACAATACAATTTAGACCGATTATCTGTCACGTGATCTACTTATTTTTTTGAAATACGAGAACAAAAAAACACGTCCTTTAACAGGATCATGGAATATAACAGCTATATTTTTAATATCACGTATCTACACAATAAAAATTACTGAAATTTATTCTAGCATTTCCATTTGATGAAAATAGACCAAGAGACAAAACAACCTTTGACGTTGCTGCTATTTACCGGTCTGGTTCACGAGATGGTTATTCTGACATCTACCAGATGATGAAGGTCTTTTGGGCTTTTCTCATGGTTGCCTCTTATGGCATCCACGGGACATTATGGGTAGATAGATTCTCCTATGTCGTATCACACGACTTATCCCAAACACACTTCAATGGATTTAGAAATATAGGTGATTGCTTTATTAAATTTATAAAATATAATACGAATAAAAGAAACAGCCACCAATTATGACGTAGGTACTAAAACATAATAAAAAACAGTTTTTAATTATTTCCAATGAAGTTTTATAATGATAATCCAGAAATATGTTTAATATTTCCAAAACTATTATTTACTTTAAATTGTACATGTGATGTGTATATATGTGATATGTTTAAGTACAGAGTAATACCGGATTTCCAATGGAGCCTAGACGAGCCGAGCGACGACCGATTTCCATGGAATTTTTCCATTACCTCGATAAATTGCACGCCCGCCTCGGTAATATACAACCGTGTCGAACATTTATTATTTATTATTTAAGCCACAAATAATAATAAATTTGTAAATTTAAAGCAACTAATGCATCTTCCTAATAACAATTCAAAATAATAAAAAACGCGGCACGGGGAGACATACAGAGGAACATCAGGAGATGGGCAGCAGAGTCTTCTTAATAACGATTGATTCATAATAACGAATAGACTAAAATAACTGCGGTCAATCCGCTTGCCAAGCCCAGCAACCAAGACATATATCCCCCCTATGAAGCAATATTTGGGGGAAGCCAATGTTCGGCAGTGGACTTGAATAGGCGGTAACGGTAACGGATGTGCTCGGTGATGAAGGCAACATCGTGAGGACGCCTGCATGGCTGAGAAATTATTAATAATAATAATGTCCTCCAGACCGAATTTCGACCACGGCGGCCTGCCTCTACGGAGACTAGCCAACGGCGCAGGACAGGATTATAGTGTCCAAGTGTATGCGCAAGCACAGGTGCACTCTCTATTCCCTCACTCTCATAATCCGATGGGACGGTAAACCGACACGATCGGAGAGAGATCAGGCGCAGGACCAACGGCTTTACGAGGCACGGAGGTCAGACACCGCCAACTTCTTGACTCCGGGCAACTACTGAGAATTTCCTGACGGAAAAACTTAATAATTAATTTTTTTGGCACGACCCGGGATTCGAACCCAGGACTTCATTATCAGCAGTCGCACTACTACAACCACTAGACCAACGAAACAGTAGTAACCTTTCATAGGACATGTGAAATCTGTTAACACGCATAGAGGCAGCGGGGTGGTCTCTTCATTGCTCCTCTCTAGAATGAGGAAGCCTGTCCAGAAATAATCTTGAGTAATAAATTATAGTCATTTTGTGACAATATACATTTATATAAATTAATGATTTCGTCTTAAAAAAAAAAACAAACGAATCCACACATTTTTCTTTCTCAATGGAAATCCAATTGTATTCATCACGCAGCAACAAACACACGAATTTTCGTGATCAAGTTTTCCTTTGTCTGTTGTACTGCGGTCAGACGAACGGACAATCAAAATGGCGGCCGGACAAAGGCGTCGTTTGTAGTGATGCGGTTTACACATAAAGTTTACATTTGCACGCATGGCTGTGATTATTTTAAGGGTTTCTTTGTTTCGTCCCCATAAGGTTTTCTCTTAAATAGAAATTGGAATAATGAAATCTTAATAGTAGATTTTATACGCGGTAGAGCCATGCTGCAATTATTTTAGTAGTATAGATATAGCACGAATGGGTCGGCTCGACCGGGGAAGGACCACGCTCTCACAGAATACCAGCGTCAAATAGTAGCTTAGTGCTGCTGTGTTTCTTATGGTGAGTATAGAGAACCGGAGACCCTTTTTACTGGAAACGAGGCATTCCATCTTAGTCCTCACGGGTGACAACGCATCTGCATTTCGATTCGTAATCGAGGAAAAATGTAGATGTCTATGGGCCGCAGCAACCACTTACCATCAGGTAGACTGTGTGCTCGTTTGTCACCCTATCCTATAACAAAAAGATAAAAATGGGTAATCGCTTTTTATCTGACTTCAAAAAAAGAGAAGGAATATTCGACACGATTGTTTTTATGTGTTCACCGATTTCTCGGAAACAGCTGAATTGAGCAAAAAAATTTGATCTTGTCATATAAATATGAAATTGCCGTATTTTATGAAATAAGTTAACGTAATTTTTTTCTATATTTTTTATTCCTACTAATCAAAGTAATCACCCATGCAATCGATGCATCTTTGCCAACGCAGTGGCAGTTTATTGACGCCCTTCTTGAAGATATCAAGAATTTTATACTGCCTCTGGGGTATTGAACTCGTATTAAATTTATATATTAAATATTGAATTTTTTTCCCGCCAAAAATGTATCCATTTGAAAAAGTCTGTTGGAGCAAGGTCTGGTGAGTACGGCGGATGACGGAGAGCTTCCAACCCCAGCTCTTGTAACTTGGAGACCGTCTGTTGTGCAGTATAAGGTCGCGCGTTGTCGTGCAGGAGCAGCGGGGACGAGCGGGCAGATGCAACGTTCGTTTGTAAACGTGGTTTATGTTGCGTGCTGCTTGTGCCGCTTCGCTGCCACGACGGTACTCATATTTCATAATAACTCGAGATTTTAACGTATTCATGATGACGAAAAGGATTCAACCTAAGGCTAATCAATAAACAAATGACTAATTTAAAAAAAGAATTCCATGTTTTAAAAGTAAAATTAATTTGAAATTAGAATTCTTAGCCAAACAAAAATTATTTTGATTTGAAATGGCCAGTACTTCAGAACGGCAATTTCATAGGTAAAGACTTTTGTATTATTTTATTCAATAGACTTACTCTCCACCACTCCTTAGGGTAGAAAAATAAGTAAGGAAGTTTTTAATGTTACTTTTTAAACTACATTCCAGTTGTAACCATGAGCTTGTGATATTCCTGATAGTCCGTCCACTCAAAAAGTTCAAATAAAAGTTTAATAAAAATGAAACCTACTTCAAAGAAAAGATAAAACTGAAATAAAAATGAAAGTGGAAATTCCACTTGGTTAAAATAAAACTGAAATAAAAATGAAAGTGGAAATTCCACTTGGTTAAAATACTATGTCCCACCGCTGACTTTAGAAGCTATTATGTAAAAAATATTTTAGCTGTTAATTTCTTTAAAGTCGGATGTTAGTTTTTTCTAAAGTTTAATTACTTTGTTAATGTAACTTCATTAAAGAAAATATAATTCTGTAAGTCATTATAGTGATGTTAACAAGTACAAAGCGGTCTGTTAATGTTAACCCTAGCTTCGTTCTATCAATATTATCACTTGGGACTTCTGTTAATTATGTTATATTTGTTGTTTGCTTGAGAATAACATTACTGATAACAGCTTCAGTAGCGAGTCATCGTTGCATTATAATATGGTTTGATATTAGAAACACGTTAATGAACAAATAATTGTTATGTTATTAAATATTAGGATGTCATTATTAAGAACCCTATTTTCCAAAGCCCTTTTGGTATATATCTCAAAGTATTAACATCTTGAGAGTAAGATACTACGGTTTTTAGGACGAGACGATAAATTATATTCACACAAAAACTTTCATTACAATTTTATAATAAAACACTATACTAAAACACTAATAAAACACTAGAAAAATTCAAAAATCAATACAATAACATTCACGCGAAAATGGCGTCCGAAATGAACGTAGATTATAAATAAATATCCATAAGATAACTTAACTTTTTATTGCATTAGAGGATAGAAAATTTCATATTGATTCTATAATGCCAAACTTCTTAGAAAAGTAGTCTCTAAATATAAGTTTTAATGGTTTAAAGTGCTGTGGGTGTGCGCGGTCGAATCCGACTGCTTGAATGTTTGACGGAATAGCGCCGCGGTTGGATTCGACCGCTTGGGGACTGAGAAGCTATATATATATATATATATATATATTTCCGGACCGATACGACTTAGGGACCTTCAAGCAAAAAGCCCTTTTTAAAAGGCCGGCAACGCATCTGCAATTCCCCTGGTATTGCAGTTGCTCATGGGCGGCGGTAATCACTTACCATCAGGTGAGTCGTATGCTCGTTAGCTCGTTTCTCCTATAGAAAATATGATTTTCTACGTAGTAGGAGTCAATTTTTACTGGAAATGGGGTATTCATGTATAATTTAAATCCAAACCGGTTTTTTTTTCTAAGCAGTGGATTGAATTTTTTTTCCTGTCTAAATGTTCAAATGATGTAGCTTCAAACCACTAGCATTATATCACTATAGTACGAGGTACGATGGTAATATGGTCATTTTCTAATAACTTAAAACTACAGCCTTGCAGATGAGAGATAGATGGCTCTGTGATACGATAGCTCTTCATCAGTCAATCAAATAATATAAAGGCGATAAGGGTTCTACTTTATCGACGCCATTTTGACAGTTGATATTGTAGTAAATCTTTTAGTATGGTGTAGTGTAGTTAGTTTTATTTAAATTGATTTTTCGAAGTGTTTTCCAGTTATTACCTAAGCTTGTTTGCTATTTGTTTCTTGATATATCAGTTATGGTATAGGACTTTGTATTTTTGTCTCTGTCCTCATCTTAGTTTTGGTTTTATAGGGCGGCAAAGCTTAAGGATTATATTACCCTGAACTACCTTATTATCAAAAAAGAAAAATATAAGAGGGAGGAGGTATGTATATGCAATGAGGGTTTAAATTTTAGAAATTCATATTAAACCTCATATTGGTCACCTGCCACCGCGAACTTTATTACACTGAATATCCTAATTGATGGTAGCGATACAAATTAAACCTTTTTACACGATCATAAGATTTAATTTTAAGCTAGCAAGTGAAATATGTATGAACATTTGATTACACACGCCAATGGTCAAGTATTTATCAATTAACTGAATATTTAATAGAGCAAGCATCCACCTGTTAACTTGTCGGAGGGCGCATTCCAAGTTTATTACAGGCACTTCAAAGCGATGCCATCTTTGGTACTGAGTTGGAATTTAATACACATATTATGACAATTAAAAGTGTCTCATTATTCACGTAAATTGTTTCGGATTCTATGTTCTATCAATACATCAGTTTGTCTATGATAATTGTATCTAATGTTATATTAGAAATCTCATTAAATTGAAAGGCAAAGGGCCTCCTTTCTAAAGGGCCGGCGACGCACCTACAATTCCCCTGGTGTTGCGGATGTTCATGGGCGGCGGAAGACACTTAACATTAGGTGAACCGTATGCTATTCTATAAAAAAATTGATAGGCTATAAAATAACACCGTGTGGGGACGGTACGGTGTAAGAACATCGACTACCCCTTACCATCCTGTGGGTGTAGTAAGAGTAGACAAAGAGAACCGAATCCGGAGATAGGCAGTAGCGTCTTCCTAATTACGACTAAAAATATAAATATACTGCCGTTGCCAACCCGCTTGCCAAGCGTGGCAACTATCCCCCTATGAGGGAATCTATGGGGGAGGCCTATGTTCAGCCGTGGACTATAATAGGCTGTAACGGTAACGGCAAAAAGTAACAGTATAATGTCCTTCAGACCGAATTTCGGTAAAGACGGCCAGCCTCAACAGAGACTAGCCCCGATGGCTAGGACACACGACAGGATTATAGTGCCCAAGTGTATGCGTAAACATAGGTGCAATCTCTATTCACTTATTCTCATAATCCGATGGGACGGTAAACCGACACGTCCGGAGAGAGATCAGGCGCAAGAAGAACGGCTTTACGTCCTTTCCGAGGCACGGGGACACCGTCAGCTTTCTGACTTCGGGCATCAACTGGGAATTTATCGATGGAAAAACTCAATAACTAATTTTTTTGGCCCGACCCGGGATTCAATCTCGGGACCTCAAGATCAGCAGTCGCACTACTGCAATCACGAGACCAACGTGATAGTAAAGTTAGCAAGTCAACGGTAAAAAGTAATAAAAGTATCGCGAATACGTAAAAAGTTTTATTTACTTTTGCTTCTCTAATAGTTCTACAGGGTCATTTTTAATTTACTGAAGACCTTTGGGGAATATATTATTTACACCATAACAACAACATCTATAAGAAAAAAAAATATATATCTTCAATTTTTATTTTCATACAAAAATAAAAATATTTTAATTGGAGCTTCTAAATGGTAATAGTCCTAGTTAGGCAGTTAGCAATAAAAAGCGCGTGGCGAGGGAGGGGTGGAGGGGTGTAGGAGGCGACGATACTCATAAACTTGACCTAATTAGTAACCTGTGTCGTCACTCGTCAGTCGCCTTTGATGCGCCCGCGACGCTTGCCTTTTCGTTGTGAGATTATTGTGAACGTTACCTTGTTACGATGGCATACCGATACCCAAATGTTGAGTATACCGAAATGATGCAAATTTTAGCAATTTGCAATGTTAACGTTAGTGAAGCCTGCCGTGAATATTCAAGGCGATTTCCCAACTCACGTGCAGCGTGCTACGCTACGATGCTAGGCGCTACACAGCGATTGCGAGATTACGAGCAATTCCAGCCGGTATCAATCGATCGTGGTTCGTGGTCGTCCACCGCGGCACACAGTACGTGAGCAGGAAGACATACTGCAGTTTTTTGAAGACAATCCAGCCGCGAGCACTTATGAAGCAGCCCGACAGTTCAATATGTCACAATATTACGCATGGAGTGTCATACACAATGAACAGAAGTACCCCTTTCACCTGCACCGTGTTCATGAACTCAGCGAAACTGACAAACCTGCGCGAGTTACATTTTGTAATTGGTTACTAGCTGCTGAACGAGCTAACATTTTATGGACTGATGAAGCAACATTTGGCAGAATAGGGCTATTTAATACGCACAATGAACACTTGTGGTGCTATGAAAATCCACATGAACCAAGACTACATAGCTTTCAACACCGGTTTAGTGTCAATGTGTGGGCAGGCCTTATTAATACGTTACCGGGCCCTGTTTTCATAGAAAGATTAAATGGTGAAAGCTATCACAATTTTCTCACCGACACGCTGCCGGAATTGTTAGAGGATATACCACTTGCATCTCTACCCAATATTTATTATCAACTTGACGGAGCACCGGCGCATTATGCTCAAGTTAAGGATTATTTAAACAGAGAATACTCTGGACGCTGGATCGGACGTGGCGGGCCTTGTGCATGGCCTCCCAGACCGCCAGATATCACACCAATGGATTTTCATTTGTAGGGGCATGTAAAGACATTAGTGTATACTGGTCGCACACTCGAAACCCGCGACATGTTGAAAGAAAAAATAATTTGGGTATTCAATCAAATCAAAATGAATACTCAACTTTTATCTCGTGTCGGTGAACAGTTAACTTTTAGGTGTCACCTATGCATAGAATGTGGAGGTGATTATTTTGAACGCTATGTGCGCGATACTCACCGCCATCCGCGGACGAGTACCTCTAATTCTAATGTATAAATTTGTATTTTAATATTTTTATTGAACCCTTTTTTACCTAAATACTTTTATTCAATTACTGTTGTAAAATGTGTGTTAATATCTGTATTTAATCATTGTAACTATTTTATTGTAATATTTGTAATTATTTTAACCCGCATCCATTTTTTTAAATACAACTTGCATTTAATAAATAAAAAATAGCTAATAATACTCGACATTTAATTTGCACGTGCTGCGAACCGAAAAGGGCAGGCGGCGCCTTTGATGACGCCTGTTTCGACGTCCATGTATACCTTTGGCTTGGCCTTGGGCAGTGATCGTAACAAACTACCTAATTGCTTATTAAAAATGTCTATAAATTCGTAAACAAATTAATAAAATAATCAAATAGTCAATCAAATTGCTTTATGCAAAAAAGGAGTAGGTATATGAAAAGTTTATGTAAATTTGTCATTTGGAGCGGCGCCCTGGTACTATAGGCACAGTGGTGAATAGTTTAGTAGGCAGTATAAAAAAGTACTCTGTGGGCAGTAGGCACTCGCGACACAATCAGCTGAGCGCGAGCGTCGACCGGCGCGGCGGCGCGTCGAAGAGGTTACTTTATAATTACCTATTGCTCATTTTAATATTTGTGATTTTTTTAATATTATTTGCCTATCTAATTATGTATATTGATTTTTCAACATGATGTGTGATACTGATATCAAGTGTAAAATAAAAAAGGCATTTTATGTGACTATGCATTCTGAAATTGTTTAGGTACTACAAAATACAGACTTAAAAGGAGTCAGACATGACAATAAAAACTTAAAAGTAGCTTTTATGTAAATGTATTACATTTTGTAAAGAGTGATCTCGCTAAAATCGTTTGTAATTATGCCACCATTACATTCCCAAAAGGTCTTTAGTAAATTAAAAATGACCCTGTATAATCTGTATCTAATCTTAGACAGTCAATCATTAAGGGGAAATATAATCTCAAATGGCTTAGCAAGATCCTTCGTTATGCCGAAAATATTGCAGCATTAATTTTGAAATAAATATATGGTAAAGTTGAGAATTAATGTTAAGGATTATGTTAGACAAAAACACGATTTCGTAAGATTTTCTCGATAGAAAAAAAATCCAAAGTTACCTCCAAAATAAACAATAAACCGCTGTTATTCATAAAATACTTTAAATAAGATCATGAAACTTTGCATACTAACTGAACTAACTATCAAGCAGTGCTTATGTTATTTACTTTTTTTAAAATACCATTATTTTCACTGTAAAAAGAAATTACCTAAACTATCGTTTAGGTAAAGCCTCTTGAAGCGTGATTCCTGCCGCCCGGTCACTTCGCTTCGGCATTTGAAGGAGGAGGTTGTGTCGCTTACGATCAGAATATTCATTACGCAACAGGACGACGTAAAATTAAAATGGGAAATAACCGTAAAAAAAATAAGAAGCGACTGGCTTGGGGTTAAGAAACAGGCATAAATATGATAAACCTAATGAAATAAGTGTCTAACGACCTTTCTACTTACAGTATTAGTGATTACAAACATGTCGGTACATAGCATACGACGCGCGGGCAAGTGGCGACGAAATTAGAATTTGAGCTGAATTACTATATCCCCTTAAATACTACTCAGCTAGACAGATCAGTATATATATACAGAATATATATATATATACAGAATATATATATATATATATATATATATATATATATATATATATATATATATATATATATATTTATAATCGTTAGTGGATCTGTTAGTGATCGTGAAACTTTTGAACGAACGACCTATTGAGCGATAGAGGTCATAACCACAGTATTTGTTTTGTCGTGACGATAGTCCATACCTATGCATAGGTGGCGCTGTACTCAAGTTACTAATAAATTCTAATATTTACTGACCAAACTCATATCCACATTAAATTACGACTCTATAGATGTCCCTGTAGTAGAGTTATAACGGGAAAGTGCAGAAAAACGTCTCCTGGGACAGCTAGCATTTGTAACGATTTAAGACATTAATTTCTCAAAAAGAATACAATTCGCTTATCATCAAAAATAACATGTTAATCATTAGATACTAAATACATGAACTTATGAAGAACGGCAGGTACTTGTTAATGATCTGTTGTGTAGTGGATATGCACAATATATAACGATTTTAACGTTAAATAATGTATACTTTACTTTCCAAGCAAAAAAAAATCTTCTAATATCGTTCTTGTGCTCGGACTAATTTTTACTATCTAGGACTAGGTTTTAAAACTTCATAAAATTCAAAGTCGTAAAATCATGCGCTTAAATCAGCAGCAAAAATTAATAGCATTCAAGGTTCAATTGGGACGAGTGAATGGGCGGTGATTCGTATGACCCTCTTAGTTCGTCTGGCTAATCTAGTGGGGGGTGGTCCGGATAGTATAAGTAAATTACTCAGAATACTCCATTTTCAACCTTTCAATATTTTGATTATATGCATATTTTTTGTTATTTGGTTAGGTTTACTTTGGTTTTCCTTCATTTTCCTATAAGTTTCTATGTCCATTGTCTAAATTAAAAATCTAAATATTAAATAACATGTTTTCCGTATGCGTTGTAACTATACATTGTTTTAAATTTCTCAAAAATATGTTTCGAGCCGACCCATTTATACTACCAATATAACTGCAGCATATATATATATATATATATATATATATATATATATATATATATATATATATATATATATATATATATATCCTATTCTTTTGAGGTCTAGAACGCCTCGAAATTTAAAAATGATGTCTATAGCAATTTCATTCGAAGCGATTGTATATTAAATACCGGAATCAGTTTTTATTTAAATTATTCAGTAGATTAAAAAAACCATTATATAGTACACCAAATGGAAAGTTGTGGTAAGAGTCGGTTTGCTCGCACATTATATACCCATTTTTTCTACGAAATATATTTAATTTAAATTATGTCTTCTTTAATTGGTAATTTTTTTATAATATGCTTTGAATTAATGTGATTCCATCGAGTCGTAGAATATTGTAAGATAAGGTTCTTTTTGAGTCTTCTCGTGTTTTCGCACCATAAGAAGAAAACAGTAAAAAAACTAAAAGCGTAAATTACGAGACAGAACTGTATGGAAATATGTAATGGTCAATTTAAGATCATAAAAGGAGAGAGAGATGGAAATATGTAATGGTTAATTTAAGATTATAAAGTACTAGAGACATTTTTATGTCAGTAGATTACAACTCTCGTTTTTCACATATACTATTTTGGGCGTGACCTCTGCTAAAATTCTTTTCCATGGTCAATTTAAAATATAATACAGTTGTCAGCAACGAATGGCCCCTTCGGAATCTAATTTGCGCCTCTTTGCCCTGCCTATATTCGCATATCGCAACTGCATTATGTTGTGAGAATTTGTGAAATAGTTTCTAAACCTAATTTAAAATATACTGCTATATAAAAACAGCCTTTTTCAAAAATTTTGATTGGTTAACATTTTTGTATCATATTATTATTAAATATATACTATATTTAAGCGAATTATTGCCGTAGCGGTAGTAGTTCGCATCGTAACATTACTTAGGTTTTAAGTGTTGAGTGAGCTGACGCATAATCATAAAAGAGAAGCATACGTCAGTCAGTTTTAAAATAGATGCCGTGCATTATTTTGTTCTTACAGTAATTCCATACATATTGTACATATATGTCAATTTCCGCTTTCTCCGTGCTTCTGACATAATATAAATTTTCATTGTTGTACTCGTTAATATTAAATAGTTGACACCTACTACAAGATAACCGTTGACCAACTAGCGTGAAATAGTAGCTTAATGCTGCTGTATTTCGTAAGGTGAGTGTAGAGAACCGGAGACCCTCTTTACTGGAAACGAGGCATTCCATCTCAGTCCTCATGGGTGACAAAGCATCTGCATTTTCATTCGTAATCGAGGATGGATCTAGATGTCTATGGGCCACAGCAACCACTTACCATCAGGTGGACTGTGTGCTCGTTTGTCACCCTATTCTATAAAATAAAAAAAATAAAAAATTAACTACGGACAACCCATATAAGATGATTTTTTATTAAACTATAAACTGGGTTTGCCAGAATAATTTCATAATTAGTTCATTACTCGATGGCGTCACTACTAAAATATTGATTAAAAATTGGTTTCTGATTTATAATAACCGTCCTCAAACAAATTAATATGTTTATGTAAATTAATATGCTTATGGATATACAGCAATAACATTATCCCGTACGTAATAATTTATTACCGATAATCTAAATATTTAATACATACTTCTCGTTTTTATCTCACACGAAATAATGTCAAAGTTCAAAGTGCTTAGTGTGCCAGCTCGCTAAGAACAAATGGAAGACGTTTTTTTCTTGTTTTTTTATTTATTTAATAAAATAAAGGCGGATAAAGATTTAGTATAGACTGTAACCCTCTCTTGCTGAAATCGCAGCATGCATTCGTCTAGGCATGCTAGCGAATACATCTTTTATATCCACGGTACACACATACTTTAGCTCTCTGCTGGCTTGCGGAGTTAGCTACACTGATCTCACTCGTCGCTACAGAATATCCCAGACTTGCTCTATGGGATTAAGGTCGGGACATCGAGTTAACCAATCCAAACGAAGAATTCCGGTCTCTAACATATGCGCTTCCACATCGCCAGACCAGTATTGTCGTCTATAAATATTAACTTTTCGCCAAGAGCGGCTAATGCGGGTTGTGCATGATGAATTAGAACTTCGGTTATGTATGGGTGTCCAGTCAGTGTGCAGTTTTCAATAAACACTAATCCATACGATCCAACTAATTAATTCCTGCCCAAAATATAACAGAAAACCCCACCATAATATATGATTTCCTTAAAATATGCCTCTGCAAAGCATTTCCTCGTCTTCGTAGCACCACGTTTGTCTTCATCGTACAGACATATCCAGAGTGATATCAGAGTATACTGGATGGATAAAAAATCGAAACCCTGAGTATAGCCCTCTCCATAGCTCGCTGAGTGACCTTGAGCTTCCTCATACAGCCAGCAGTGAGGATCCATGTCTCAGTTCCATAAGTTATCACTGGCAACACGCACTGGTTGTGCAATCCAGTTTTGAGGTTTTGAAGTATGCCTGACGAGAAGACGTATCGTTATTTCCCGAACGCTGCCCAGCCGAGTTGAATTCGGTTATGGACCTCTCGGTCGAAGTTGGACTTACCTATTCGGACTACTTGTCCCAGCTAAACATACTCGTCCACAACTTCGAGCTTACTGCCCCAACAACTACTGGCTAAGGTGTGCTATGTGCGTTACATGCGATCTTATTTTTTGTTCAGTATTAGCTTAGTACAGGGTATATAATAAACTAGTATTGGCCTAGTAGAAAGCAAACATTTCTATAAGCAGTTGAAAGCGGTCTGATCTACCTCTTACGCCCCCGATCAAGGATCGAACAATTATTGATCTTCTATTCACAAACGAATACCACGCCACGCTGGGTACGGGGCAACGAGGTGGGCGTGACCACAGAGGAAGACGTTCGATTCTGATCACAAGCCCGTTTTCTTTAAAGAAAGAGCGGGCGACTAAGATGACGGGCCCCTATGGATGGTCCTGGTCTTGACCGCTTATGTGGTCTGTATCTTTTTTACCCTACGATTAGGGCAAACACTGAAGGATTTTTTTGTTTTGTAGGAGAGAGAGCAAAAGAGCGTAGGGCTCACGTGATGGTAAGTGATTACCGCCGTCCATGAACAACTGCAACATTAGAGAAATTGCAGATGCGTTGCCGCCCTTTTAAAAAGGAGTAGGCTCTTTTCTTGAAGGTCCCTAAGTCGTATCGGTCCGGAAAAATCTCTGATGGTAGTCGATTCCACAAGGAAATTGTGCGAGGAAGAAAACTTCTTTTAAATCGAAAAGTGGTGGACCGCCAGTCATCCAGTTGGAATGAATGGTATCGCGAGTTTTATCGCGATACGTTATGGTGAACTCGTGCGGCTGGAATCAGTCCGAACAATTCCTCAAAGCAGTCCCCGTGATAAATGCAATAAAATACGCAAAGAGATGCAACATCTCTTCACAGTGCCAGTGAATCAAGCCGATCGGTAAGAGCTCGGCCGCTGACGATTCGAACAGATCTGCGCTGGATGCGATCAAATGGAAGGAGCTGGCACTGGGGAGCTCCATCCCAGAGCAGGGAACAGTGTTCCATGTGTGGCCGAACCAGCGCCTTGTAAAGCTGCAATTGGTGTGCCGGAATGAAATACTGTGCCGCTCTTCTGAGCACGCCAAGCTTTTAAGAGGCCATTTTGGCCTTCTCTTCCAAGTGACCACGAAACTGCACGTCACACGACATGTCAAAGCCGAGCCGATTCTGATACTGGCTGAGACGACAAGGGGAGTGCCTTGAAACTAAGGATATATGACGAAGGGATTCTTTTTAGCGATAAACGCGCAAACTTTTGCCTTTTGGGGATTGAACTGGACTAATTTTGTCGCCCCCATTCCGAGACTTTTAGATCTTGAAATAAAACAGCAATTACTTCAATAAAATTCCCCTTGGAAATGTTATACTGAAGTTTCAGAACTGTCGCTACCCCAAATTGTCCCCAACGAATTCCAAATCTAGCGAATTATAATTATAGAAAAACAAATCAAAACTTATAAGAATAAAAATGGGAATTCGATTCCTTACGTGAATTTACCATTACTTCGACATTATATGAGGCTAGTGCCATCTCTTTATAACATGAGGCTTTCTTTCTAGCCTTATCGTATCTAACAGATGTTGAAAATTAAAACAAATAATCAACATTCAATTCTTTATTCGTATTACGTAGCCCATTACTACGTGACGCATGACTAAATTAACTCAAATATTATATTTCTTTCAGAGAAAAAAAATTATATATTTAATTGACGTAATTAGACGTTTTTATTCCACAAACTAATGATTATTTAAGGGAACATTGTTCCGCGTCGCCAACAGAAGTACTAGTAACTGAAACAAATAAATAAAACATCTTTATTTCTTCGATGCAACTAATTTAAATTTCGAAGGTCAAACACCTTTCAGATGTTGGGAGTGAAAGCAGTTTAGACCATTTAGTCTAAACTGCATGACTGCATGAGGCTGCAGGGCCTTTCCAAAATCGCGACGCCCTTAAGCTTCGTGGGGCCCATAGTAGGCAGTTGTCTAATTTACGTTAAGGTTAATTCGGCGCTGAAGATTGCCACACTAAAACCCTTTATACAGCATGGTTCTATGAGCTAATTAGCTAGCTGGGGGACTAAAGTGTTGGCGTCCGGATGTCATAGTTAGTCCGGCTACCTTCAGCTTTAGCATAGGTATTAATTTTACGGTCCGATCTATACAGGACGAGCTTAAAGTATCTTGAAATATGCATTGGTATGCTTGGGTTTGGATTTAATTTTATTAAATATAGGATCGCACGAAGATGGTAACACCAATCCATCTTTTCTATTGAAATCAGGATGTTTTTTTAATTTCAATAGTCTCGCAAATGATCCTTGATGGGAATCGGTGTTCTTTTGTGAGGATTTGTGGTTTATCAAATCTGATATAATGGCGGCTTGAACTTGTTCACAGATTGAATACTTCCCGGAGCGTCGGTGCTTCACGTCAACTATATTTATGTTCTTTTACGCGAGAAATAGAAATTAAACGCAATAAAATCCATAAAATTGGTATTACTCAATGTAAAGTATACGTGTAAACATAAGAAATCATTATGTGAAGCTTTATTTAATTGTTAATACTTTTATTTATAAAAATACGATTTATATACAAAGATCAATATTGTGTAATTATTCACTGATAACGAATTCAACGTCGCAACGGAAAGATTAATGTTAAATTAAAGGTAGTTACACACTATTATTAATATTTTGAAGATTTTTATATTAAAGTATTGAGACAATTGCGAAGAGCGAACGAACGATTTTATTACACTGGGTAGAGAAACTTCTGTCATGCTACAACATGCACGTTGTAGAGCCATGTGCTCCAGCTACATTTTGGTTGGAGCACGAATTGGTCGGCTCGAACGGGGAGGGACCACGCTCATACACAATACCAGCGTGAAATAGCATCTAAATGCTACAGTGCCTCGTATGGTGAGGTTATAGGGAGACCTTGTACATTCTGGGACTTTCTTGTAATAGCGCATATACTCGTACAATGCCCCAAGAATGAATTACTGACTCTGTGGTGGCAATAAACTGGTATCACTAACTTGTGTTTGTTCCTAGTGTTTGCGGAGTGTAAATCACTTTTTATATTAAAACTACCTTTGTTTTTGAAAACATGCATTAAATTTTTGAAAATATACTGAGAGGCCAAAGTTAATTTATCGATTTCTTTAAATTTTTCTCTAAGAGACTCTCTGGGTATTAGGATGTAAACACTAAACAGCTCTTGTGGCCCTTTTTTGCAAAACAAAAATAGTATCTAAATCAGCCTCAATACATAGCAAAATACCATAAGCCATTATGCCTTGGAAATAACTGAAATAAACTAATCTAGCTATCTCGACACTAGTGAGATCCTCTAATCTTTTTTACAGCGTAAGCTGCAGAGCTTAGTCTGCTTGCTAGTTTAGATATATGGGGGCCCCACTGAAGCTTAGTGTCGAGAGCGATGCCAAGAAAAACAGAGGATTCAACAGGGATCAGTTCTTCCCCATTTAAAAACCTACTGGTATTCAGATTTTCAACATTCTTTGTTGTAAATGTAATTAATACATTTAGTTTTGTTGCCGTTTAAATGTAGATTCATCATTCACTTCACATTTAAATGATTGACATTTAAGTTTAAAAATCAAGGAAGTATCATAGCAAATAACTTTATATCGTGATTATCTTCTACAAGAGAAGGTAAATGCATGAATGGAATGTGTCAAGAATTGAGCCTTGAGGGAAACCCATTCATTCGTATGGGTGATCCGGAATATCACAATTCATTCATTCATCATCATTACAGCTCTTCACAAGTCCACTGCTGAACATAGGCTTTCCCCAAGGTATGCCACAAAGCACGGTCCTGAGCCACCTGCATCCATCGACTTCCTGTATGTCTTACCAGGTCGTCACTCTATCTAGTGGGGGGTCACTCTACACTTCGCCTACTGGTACGAGACTGCCACTCGAGAACCTTTTTTACCCAACGGTTGTCAGGTCTTCGAGCTATATGGCCGGCCTATTGCCATTTCAGCTTACTGATTCGTTGGGCTATGTCGGTCACTGGTTCAACTGCGGATATCCTCATTTCTAAGTTTATCACGCAGAGAAACCCCGAGCTTAGCACTCTCCATAGCTCGCTGAGTGACTTTGAGCGTCCCCATACGGCCAGCAGTGAAGGACCACGTCTCAGTTCCATAGGTCATCACTGGCAATACGCACTGGTTGTAATATTTCGTTTTCAGGTTTTGAGGTATACCTCAGGTATTGAGATCATTGAGCATAGCGCTTAGCTCCAGTGATTCTGCCATAAGTTAACTATACGTCGGCAAATCGAAGGTGAGTGATGTACTCGCCATTGATGCTGATACCGTATCCTTTCCAGTCCAGTAGCTTGAAAACGTCTTCCAATGGAGCGGTGAAGAGTTTCAGGGATATAACGTCACCCTGTCATACACCTCTCTGCAGTTGGATAGGTTCGTACTATGGTTCTGTACTCGGATAGCCATCGTAGCCCTACTGCACAAACACTTCAGCACTTCGATATACCGACAGTCAACTTGGCACCGCTGAAGAGATTGTAGCACCGCCTGAACTTCGACAGAATTAAAGGCTTTCTCATAGTCCACATACGATAGGCAAAGTGACAGATAGTACTCTTCGGACTTCTGTACAATTTGCCGAAGGGTATGCGGTCTATGGTGCTAAAGCCTTTTCGGAAACCGGCTTGTTCGGAAGGCTGGAAGTCGTCAAGTCTGCGTGCAAGACGACTCATAATGACTCTCGAAAACAGCACGTAGATGCGGCTCAGAAGGGATATCGGTCTGTGGCTCTTCAAGAGAGCGTTTTCACCTTTCTTGAAGAACAAGACCACCACACTTCTGCTCTACGCCTTGGGAGTAGTTCCACCATGGAGGACGAAATTAAAGAGCCTCTGAAGGACTTCAAGTACCGGTTTTCCACCCGCTTTCAGAAGCTCCGCTGTAATTCCATCCTCGCCTGGACTTGCTGTTTTATGGTGCTGGAGAGCCATTCTAATCTCGCTCAGACTGACGTCCGGAATCATCGGAATAGTGTCGGATAAGAATTGTTCTTGGATCGTTACTCACATTTGCGTGTGGCTCCAACGATGATGTATACTGCTGCCTATAGAACCTCTCAATCTCACTCAAAATCTCAGATGACCCGGAAACGATGCCGCCACACTCAGTCTTCAGCTTTGACAGTTGGCTCTTTCTGGTAGACAGATCTCGGGCAAAGACTTTGGAGCCCTGGTTCCGCTCAATCGCTTCTTAAATACAAGCTGTATTGAAGTTGCGTAAGTCCTGTCGCATGCATTCGGAGATCTCTCTGTTCAGTTGCCTGTATACTGTCAAATCTGCTGACGACTGCAGCTTCAGATGAAGCTCCCGTCTAATATCCATGAGATTAAGAGTGTGCTCGGAGAGTTTTTGTGTACTTTTGCGGCGGGTCTTGCAGAACTTAGCTCAGACCGCATGGTTTAGTAAGGTAAGTATCCACGAGCTTGTCATTCATATAGTCCACTGTATTGCAGTCTTCTAGGCACTGAAAGCGATTTTGCAACTCGAGCTGAAAGGTTTTGGGATTCTGGATCAGAGCACGAGGGGGACGGAGCGCTAACTTCATAAGACGAGACCTCTCCAACTTAACGTTTAGGTTCAGTGTGCTTCTGACCATTTGGTGATCACTGCCAGTTTTCACCCTCGCGATCACTGAGAAATCACTGAACAGTTCGCTTCTGGTCGTCACAATGAAGTCAATGTCATTTTTTGTCGAACCGTCGGGGCTCGACCAGGTCCACTTCCTGTGGGGCCCCTTCTGGAATAAAAGATTTCATCATAAAGAGTCCCTCTTTCTCCATGAAGTCGGTCAGCTGCTGGCCCCTTGGGTTCCGTTGTCCTACCCCGAAACTTCAGCTCACTGCTTTCTTTTGTGCCTAGTTTTGCGTTAAAGTCTCCCATCAACACCGTATAGTAGGTTTTGGAGGAATGCATGGCTCTATAGATATCCTCATACATTTTCTCCACCTCCTCATCGGGATGTGCCGAGATTGGTGCGTAAACCTGTATGACCTGCAGCGAATACCGTTTGGTGATTCTGAGTATCAGGTACGCGACCCTTGCCGACACAATAAATGCAGAAGAGGGCCATTAGAACTATTTACAACCTTAAACCGAGATAGTCTCTTAGAGAAAAATCTAAAGAAATATGTAGATAGATAGAACTTTGACCTCTCAGTATATCTATAAAAATTTGATGTATGTTCACAAAAACTAAAGTAGTTTTCTTCGATCAACAATAGCAACTAGATGTTGGGTCGGCGCAAGAAATCCATCTCAGTAAATATGCGCTCTGCATATGAGACTAGAGCTCTAGCACGTGAGAGTGTAGCTCGCGAGGCAATAACGGGAAAAAGAACTTTATTTGTTATAACTTAAGGTTGATTTCAGACTAAATGTGTTTTAATTTATGTCTTTTCATAGTTTGTATTCATGCGGACGGTATTTAGCCATGATTTTCTACGTGACCCGTTATCTAGTTGGTATTATTGATCGAAGGTAGTTTTAGTAAAAAAAAAGTGACATACACTCTGTAAATACTAGGACCAAACACACGCTAGTGATGCCAGTTTATCTACTCCACAGAATCAGTAATTCATTCTTGGGACAATGTATACGCTATTACAACAAAGTCCCAGAAAATATACAAGGTCTCTCCATTACCAAGTTTAAATATTTAATTAAACAAAAACTGTATAAAAAGGGTTATTATGATGTAAATGAATACGTGGTTGATAATAACCCCTGAGAATGAGGTGGTCGCTTCCAAGCTGTTTCTAAAATAAAATTTGTGAATATTTTGTGACATTTACATTGTTGACATTTGTTGACATTGTAAAATTTATTTAAAAAAAAAGTCCCGCTGGGTTTCTTGCAGGTTCAGAGGACAGGACAGAGGTTTTTTTTCGAACCAGTGGTAATGTAACTATTGAATTTCAATAAGAATCACTTGTAATCTATATTGAAAAAAAAATATTTTATTTCATTTATACTCTCAATCTCTACAACGTTGTTGACGAGAGACTTGTGGACGATAAATCCGACAACTCCTTGGGACAGATGGTCGCCCTCCCGGTGATAGAACAAGTTCCCGGACTCGAGGATTACCGTGTTCTCCCCCTGTCTTCGGACCTCGGATAATCCTTTAATATATCAGCGCAACTTGTCTACCTCTTCTTCCAGCTCCAGTATCTTCTCGTCAGTCCTCTGAGTGCGCGCGTTATATGTTGCCAGGTCGAGTCGTCGTACGTGGCAACCGAACCTCCACCGGAGATCCTTAGCACCCTCTGCCTCTCCGTTACCATGGTCACCACCAGGGGACGCCAGGCGACTGGGGGCCGTTTGTTTGTGTCGTTGCTCATGGGGGGATTTTTGCCATAGTCGCCACGCTTGGCGAGCGGGTTGGCAACCGCAGTTTTATTGTGTAATCCTTGTTATCACGAAGATGCTGCTGCCCATCTCCTGCCTGCCTCGCGCTGTCGCCTCTTATGACACCCACGCCACAATTCATTCAAGCAAATTAAATTGCGATAATCGTAGTTTAAAAAACATACAATACACACGATAATAGTAATATGAAATATTTGTACGTTGAATGAAAACATGAATCACGAAACTCTCTTAATAGTACTAATATCTTAGTACCTGGTTGACCGAGCTTTGCTCGGTAATTTTCGCTCGATTTTTTTTAATTCGTGTGTTTTGAAAATTATATTTAGATACAAATTACATACTGATGAAATACGAATAATATTTTTGATCTTAGCGACATCACAGAAAAAACGGAACTGGTTATTTGAATAAAAAATCATGAGTGCAATTATTTTAATTTAAATTTTCGTGTTTCTAAAAAATACTAAAAAAGGGGTCGAAAAAATAGATTTTCTCAAAAAAAGAAAGGAACTTGAAAAAAAAAATTTAAAAAAGTCGGTTGGTCGGTCTGGGCTCGAACCGGGGTGTTACGATTCTGTGACCGCCCATTATACCAATTAAGCTATATATAATAATAAACAATCTGTCAAAATTTACCTTCTTATTCTAACGATATTGTAGCAGTTTTTCATTGCCTAAAAACACGGACAAAAAGACATTTTCTAAAAATAATCCTAGCTAGATCGATTTTTTATCCCCGAAACTCCCTGGACACTAAATTTTATGAAAATCGTTGGAGCCGTTTCCGAGATCCCGATTATATATATATATATATATATATATATATATATATATATATATATATATATATATACAAGAATTGCTCGTTTAATAGTATAGGATTTCAATTAATTCAAATTTTTGAAACAGAAAACACAAGTGATTTTAAAACACTGTTTTGTTTATATCATATTTGCAGAAGTAACTTTTCTTTTTTAATTATCTTATAAAACTTGATGAAAAGTAATTTATCAAATATAACAACGCTTTGACGTTCTTAGAATTGCAGTCAAACGTAAGAAATAACAAATGCTTTCCATTACCATTACAACCTAAAATAGTATACTGCGGAACATAGGCTTCCTTCACTGATTCCCTCAGTTTTGCCATAGTTGCCGCATTTGGCGGGCGGGTTGGCAACCTAAGTTTAGTATTGTTGCGCGCTTAATTTGATGTCTGGTACCTGGCACTAGCGCCATCTAGTGTTGGGGAACAGAGCGAGGAGAGCTTTCTAGAAAATGTCATGCTGGAACTTTCCACCTCCAGCGCCATCTAGTATCGAATAGAAGAACTAAGCTTTCTGGAAAACTCCACACTCGAACTTTCTCCACTTGGTCGGTCGGGGCCGGTATTTGCTGGAATATTCTGGATGTTTCATTGGAAAAAGCCTATATAAAGCCGTTGAAAGCCGCGATCGCGAAGCGCGCGAGTATTGAATTGGCGATACGAGCGAAGCTTTCGGAGTGTAATAAAGTGAACTAAAATGTTAAGTGTGAATAATTATTAGTGTGATTTAAGTTTTAATTGGTGTTCAGTAATTAAAGTGTCAATTTTGGTAATTCAATCGGCAGTTTTTATTGTCACGAACCCTAAACTCGTAACAGTATTATTTTATGTCGTTATCAGGAGGATGCTGTGGCCAATCACCTCTTTAGTTTTCCTCCGTCACTGTCTGACACCCGTAGGACGAGATTGAGGTAGTGGTCAAATACCTCCACTACACAATTAATACAAACCCTTAGCATATATTTTTTAAATAAAACCTATATTGTTTAATTCCATTTTGATCTTCACGCTCACAGAGTATGGATCTACCTTAAAACAAAAGGTCGTGAGGCGATATTAATACACATACCACTAGTCAACACAGTATTATCAAGACAATTGTATAAATTAGAACTAAAATATAGGAGTTATTATGCACAAATGGGTTTAATGAGATATTTATGTGTATTTTTAAGCGTTTGGTGTTTACATTTTATTTACATATTTGGCTACCACATCAAAGTATATCAGGTAATGTATTTATTACTTTTACTACGTTCATACAATTGTTAATATAGAGTTAATTTTATCACACTAACGTCTTTTTACCCGCGTGTATGTTGTGACGTACAGCCAGTCTAGACCCACGCTTATTATGAGATTGCATAATACGGAGATTTTAAATTACACTAAGGTCTTTCGAATACTAAAAAATACTCTAACAATCTTTCTTTTCGTACAAAACGCAAAAGCCAAAATACCAATTTTTATCGACCCACTTTTTAAGGGTTAAAGGGTGCCGATTTCGTAAAGTTATGTAATATACATAATTATTATAATTTCGTTTAAAGAGTTTTGCAATTTAAAATACTTATTTTAATTCATTGTTGGATAAATACTATTAACTTATATAAATTTTAATCCAAAAGCAAGTATACCAAAATTAAAATTACTACATATAACCGTTTGATAATATTTCACCATACAAATATGAAATCATAAAATAAAAAGTATCGTACTGATAAATGTTATGTTTTAATTATTGATATTTATTCCAGTTTATGACTACTTATATTATGTGGCTGAAATTAGGTACCTCTTATCAGGTACTATGTACCTACTAGGTAGGTAAATAGATCGTTTACCATTCCGTAAGTGTTTTAAATTTAACACCGATAGATTCATAATTGCGTGGTAATCAAAGATGTTTAAAACATCTTTGGTGGTAATATATGAAATATATTTTCCTCTGATTACGAAAAAAGTTTTAGAAACCCTATTTTACAAATAAAATCGGGAAGAGGCTGCCGTTAGGGGCGGAGCTGATGGTTGGGGCATCCACTAGAGAAATTTTTTTTTACAATGAAACGTCATAAAACATGTGATATTGTTTTTCTTCTTCCTCTTCTGTCAGAATATTGTTAAATCTTTCTAAATCATCAACAATGTCATTAAAGCTCGATTTATATTCTTAATATTAAAAATAATAAAATTATATTTTTAATATTAAAAGAAAATTTTAAATTAAAGTTACTTCTATAAGGTTGCATATTAATAAATATATTTTCTCTATTATGTCAAGTGTTTATGAAAAACGTTATCATTCATGTCTTAGCAAAACTTGAGAGAAATATTATAAAAAATTTTATATACCTATATACCCGATATCATTCTACTAGCTATCTTATTTTATCCAATAACCAACAAGAGTGTCGCTGCGAATTTAGTAATAGCTTCAAAATCAACACTGTCACGCTTTGAATAGGAATCGTTATCAAGTTGGACATACGCACAAATATTTATATACAACAATTACAATAGTTTTGTTGCGAAAATACGTATTACATAATTAACAATATCAAAGTACTATTAAATCCGTGTTTATCAGTGATATAATATGGTAAGTTCAGTAATATTGATTAGAATTCAGCGTCCACCATAACTATTCACATTTTCCTACTTCTCTATTATCTAATTATGACAAAGTGTACACACATAAAATATATTACGAATGTATATTATGTACGTATTTTACTATTGATGTAAGAAAATTTAATCAATAATATGAACACAACACAGTGTAGTCATGACCTCATGACTCATTTATGTTCTGTCATGACATTGGCAATGACAAACAGCAAACACACAAGGTGCATTTACGTAGAACGCTGTCGTTTAAAAGTTTAACAATGCAAACTAGATAGAAAATTATTTTTGAAAAAAAAAAGAGAGTATTTTCCGGAACACTTAGAATTTGCTAAATAAATACATACTTTTTATTTAATAAAACGAATGTTTGGTTTTTAATTTTATAATTTTAATTTAATACTTTCATATTTTATGCATTTTTGTTTACCAATCTGGTTTAATTTATACATAATATCACGATTGTATACAAAGTAGTCAAATAGTGCCATAATTAACAATTCTTGCCTACTACTACTAATTCTTCCTTTCCAATTGCTGTGTATTATGAATCTGTGGATGGCCTTAACGCCTGTCGTAAAATTGTACGCAATATGTCAATATTGTAAGTAACGTATTTCAATTGTATTATTTTATTTTCAGTTGATACCCTTTTAATTTCTTATTATTATAATATTATGTCGGTAACCTAGCCTTGCAAAGAAAGATTTTAAGTGTTACCGAAACCATGCTCAACTTCGTGATACGCGCATACACATCTTTCTTCTTTCTTTCTTTTAACATCCTTAAAAAGTTCACTGCCTGGACTCATGATGTTGGTGGCAAATTATTTTAGATGCATATATTTATGTACATGAGAGCGTGTGCTTATTATGGTAAAGCACCTTTGTATGAACTACAAAAAATTTTTTCTTATTATAAATCGTAAATGCGCGGGATTAGTTCATTATGATTAGAGTCAACTTACTTTTTTTCAACTCAATTGAATAACATCTTCTGCCTCCGCAGGGGCCTTAAAATTTAATGTTTTATCGAAAAAGTTTAGTATGTTTGGGCTAAGATAAATAATAAATAAGAGTTAACTAGAGGTTATAAATGAAACTCAATAATTTAATTAGAATACTTATAACGTAATTTAATAAAAAAGTGAAACAAAATTCAATCATATGTTTTAAAAATCAAATCGTCAATGTGTCTTGAAATCTCTCATCGTCTTGAATTTTGTCATTTTATTACGGGATTCCAATTTGGCTTTTAAGGCCCCTAATCGTGATGAATCCTTACAAAGAGAAATGGCCGCTTCTGTCGTCAACTTCACAGCTCGCTCAACAGTCTGAGTATGACATGGGAGACGTAAAAACGAAAGTTCACCCTCACCACTAGATTGGACTATTTTCTTAATTTCTTGGTCACTTAAGTATTTGAAGATCGGCGATTCAGTAATGGTGAGTTGCCAATTTATCATATCAATGTAGGTTGTTGCGCTGAAATTAATATCAGGCATCTCCTGCAAGCAAGCTGGAACGTAAACTTTAACGACAAATGTAGCCAGAGCAATCAAATTCTCTGATTGTTTCTCTGTTGCTACATACAAATGTAGGATTCAATTCAGCATAAGATTGTGTAAAAAAGAATGTGATATTGAAATACATACATGGAGACCTGTTTGTTTGATCTTCTGGAAAAGAACTTAATTGTACCGCGTAGACGATCTCGTGCAAGTACTATTGATCTGTGTTCAAATCTGGGGCATTTTTGGGAGTGATTCTGCTTCAATGGGTTGGAATTTTTTAATCGGAATTTGACCCAACTGATAAAACTTGGGTCCCGAAGTTGTTCCGTTAATATGTAACAAATGCCTTAATGGCAGCGCGTTCATATGCAGTGATTTTACATTAGTCCTATCACAACCTATTGCTACAAGATGTTCTAGGGAAATACTTTCCTTTACTAAGAACCCTGTGATTGCTGATTCTACTGCTTTCGCCAGACCAGTGATAGGTACTACATAACCCATGCAGATAGAACCTGGCTCCTGAATTAGGGAAATGGAATCCTGGATGTGAAATGTGTGCTGTGCTCTGTGTGCTGTGTGTGACTGTCAAGTCATTGTTCTGTACTGTAATTATTACCTTTTCTCAAAAATTATCCAATTTTTCTGAAGAGAGCTTCTTAATAGACTTGAGCAAATGTTACATTTTAAGTGGTATGCTTTTAACATTTGTGTAACTCGTGTTCTAGTTACGGTCGGAATGGACACAGTTTGCCAGATATTTTCAATTCTAGGTGCCACAATATCTCCTATTTGTGAAAATATTGGCTCTTTCAGTTTTAAGTTGCAACTTTAGTTGATATCTGGTCCACTCGTAGTGCTTCATCACATCCTCATACGTAGGTAAAGTGATCTCTTTAATTATTGTCTTTGGTCCGATCTACACAGAACGAACTAACTGTGTTTTGAAGTCTTGCAGTGGTATGCTTGGGTTTAGTTTTAATTTTATTAATTATAGGATCCCAAGCAGGTGGTAGTACCCTGCCTCCTTTTATATCGAAATTAGGATGTTTTTTAATTTCAATAGCCTCACGTATCATCCTTGGTATGAATCGATGTTCTTTCGTGAGGATTTGTGGTCTATCAAATCTGATGTAATGGTTGGGGCCATCTAGGATATGATCGCAAACTGCAGACGCCCCCAGATGGCCCCAACCATTACATCAGATTTGATAGACCACAACTCCTCGCGAAAGCTGAAGGTACTCCGGGTTAACTTTGACATCAGGACGTCAGTCACCTCAGTCCCCCGTGACCATGGGTGCTGGAAAGCAACCGAAACGTCGGGTATTAAAAATAAATAAAATGCGATGAAATCCGTAAAAGTACTTTTACAAGATTTTTATTCAAATTTTTTACACGAACTTACTCACAAATCTTTTTTTTTTCAGGCAAAATCAATTAGTCCACGCGTATGCATAATTGGTGCTGGAATTGCAGGACTAACTTCTGCTAGATATTTAAAGGAAGAAGGAATAAATTTCACCGTTTTAGAAGCCACTAAATATATAGGCGGTACGTGGAGATATGAACCAAGGGTTGGCTTTGATGAAAATGGTTTACCTATACATACGAGCATGTACAAGCATTTAAGGTGACAACAATATTTAAGGAAATATAAAATTTCCACATTTATTCAATCTGTTTATTGTACATATTTATGTGGTGGAGCCAATGTGTTAAAAATTTATTATTATTTTTATTTAAGTTTAGCATTGTGTGAAAAATCACAGCACTTTGAATAGTGGGATATTTGCCAAAGATTTTTATGTGGTAGAGCTGCGCTGCAACTATATTACGGCTGCAGAACGAACAGGTCGGCTCGTGTGAAGTAAGACCACACTCTTACAGAATACCGGCATAAAACAGTAGAATAATATGGTATTGTGGGTGTACAGAAGAGAAGACCATTTTTAACTGGAAACGAGGCATTCCATCTTAGTCATCAAGGGTGAATTTGATTCTTAATCGAGTATAGATGTAGATGTCTATGGGTCACAATATTCACTTAAATGAAGCGCTCGCTTGTCATCCTTATCCTATATAGAAGAAGACGCCAGGTTTGGTAGGAGGCGTTGACAGCAGTTTTTTAGGGTTCCGTAGTCAACTAGGAACCCTCCATGTCTGTCTGTCCGTCTGTCCGTCCTCGCTTAATCTCTGTGACCGTTAGCACTAGAAAGCTGAAATTTGGTACCAATATGTGTATCAATCACGCCGACAAAGCGGTAAAATAAAAATTGGAAAAAAATGTTTTATTAGGTTAGCCCCCTATATGTAAAATGGGAAGTGATTTTTTTTTTTTAATTTCAACCCTAACGTGTGATATATTGTTGGAAAGGTATTTGAAAATGAATAGGGGTTTACTAAAGTCATTTTTTTATAATGTCAATAATTTCGGAAATAATCGCTCCAAAAGTAAAAAATAATGTGTCCCCCCCCTCTAACTTTTGAACCATAAGTTTAGAAAATATGAAAAAAATCTGAAAAGTAGAACTTTATAAGGACTTTCTAGGAAAATCATTTTGAACTTGGATGGAAACAACAGTACCCACTACCGGTAGCAGTTGCAGGAGCGCGGAGCGCTGCTGGAGCGCGAACATAATGGATACCCACCTTTAAACTCGTAAGTGGGAACACTTCTTGTGACGGACGGGAAACTACGGAACCCTACACTGAGCGTGACCCGACACGCTCTTGGCCGGTTTTATTTTAATTATTTGGAGTTGTTATCATGAAGATGCTGCTGCCCATCTCCTGTTTCATTTTCTTCGTCGCTGCTTACGAGACCGACGGGACGATATGGAGCCGCGTGTGGTGGCAGCGCGAGGGTTCTCTCATGTTGCCACCACACGCAGGACACCAAACTGTTTATGTTTATATAAAAAATTGTACTCTAATATACATGGCTATTTTGCAATAATCGGCCAAATTTTCAGAGAAGATTCAGATAATTAATGTAGAGTGTAGGCAAATTTCAAAGAAAATTTTATTAAAAAAAATTGTCCTTTTTATCTTTGAAATTCAAAATGCGTGGTAATGCACTAATTTAATATTTAAAAAAAAATGATTTCACTGCGCGCAATTTCAAAAAAGTAGAAACAATTTACGCGTATTTTCAAAAACTGCAGTAACGGAATATCATATCATTTTTTATAAATTTAAACTTAGGTTACTCTTTGAAAAATAACCTTGTATTATATCTTATATTACAATATAAATTTTGATAAAAAATGAGAGTTTAATATAATAAAAAACGATCACGTGCATACGCCCGTCTCGGGCAGTATTTTAATTGTGTTTGTTGAATTTCATTCATCAAACACACAGTCATTCACCTATTCCTCAAAATTCATGATTCTCTGGAAGTTATTAAACGGTCTCCTAAAATACACTAAACACTGCTATGCTCTGCTATTCTATGCATTTCCATCTGTAATCAAATGAAACGCAATTCACGTAATGGTCCTTTCTTTTTAAACCCTATTTCTCTAATTTTAATCAATTAAGGAATAAAAGAGCTCAAATTAATGAATTTATTCTCACATACAGAAAAAATTAACTTAAAGTGCTTAACTTCCCAAATTGATTTTCAGATAGACAGTTATTCAGTATATTTGCTATAGTTGCCACTTTATCATACCTAACTGGTGGATTGCTAACCGCATGTTTTATTATTATTGTTGAGTTTATATCAGCCGCGGTAGCTTTGATGGTTGGCGCTTACTGTAACTACGCTACGCAAGCAACCCGGCCTCAGCATTCACTTACCATCAGGTGGACTGTGTGCTCGTTTGTCTCCTTTATTCTATAAAAAAAGGTGTACTTCGGTATCTGCTGCTGGAACTTCTCGAAGAGTAGAACTAGGTAACCTCCGGACTGGATGAAGTGACCTGAGGGTGTACTTTGGTGAATGCTAAATTAAAATACTAGTCATGACTAGATGAAAAACTTTTTGAAAACGAAATAAAGTTGATGAGAAATAAATTTATTAACGAGTCAGATTAGAAAGGCTAGTTTTTACGAAAATGCCTGAGTACAAATATGTAAAAAATAAAGTAATATTAAAGATGATTTCTGATCGTTTTAAGATAATTCTATTAAAAGTTTTGTCAATTAACAATAATAAAAACAATTTTTGAATCCCATTATTAATTACATAATAAAATTTAAAAAAAATATTTTCTGTTGTTGATTGAGAATTTTTTCTACATTTTTTCATGATTTTGAGCATTATGAGTCGTGCACTTTTGGATTTTCCAATTTTTTTTATTGACATTTGGCCATTGATATACAAAAAAAGGGATTTTTGTATATCAATGCGTTTGACATAAAATTATCGGGAAACTAGAAATAACAGTAATTACCCGGATAACCAAGCTTTGCTCGGTTTTTTTAATTACATTTAGATACAAATTACATGAATAATATTTTTTGATCTTATTGACATAATAGAAAAAACTGAACTGGTTATTTGAATAAAAAATCATGAGTGCAATAAGTTTAATTAAAATTATCGTATTTTTAAAAAATACTTAAAAAGGGCTCGAAATAATAGATTTTCTCACAAAAGAAGGGAACTTGAAAAAAAAGGAAAAAAGTCCGACCGAAGCGTGACGCGAACCAAGGCATTTCGATTTCGCGACCGCTCTATATCCACTTGAGCTATTACGATGATTAACACAATGTCAAAATTTACCTTCTTAAGTATATTGTAGCAATTTTCATTGCCTGAAAACACGGACAAAAAGACATTTTCTAAAAATAAATCCTAGCTAGATCGATTTATTGCCCCCGAAACCCCCTGGACACTAAATTTTATGAAAACGTTATGAAAACGTTATTAAAAATAACGAAAATTTTATGAAAACGTTTCCGAGATTCCGATTATATATATTTGGTTGTTGAATTGGTCGTTTAAAGGTATAGGATAAGGTTATTTGAGAAAGCTTGTGTAACATGAGCGCTTAAGGCATGCACATTTGGATTTACAAAAAGTTTTATATTACTTGACCTGGTGCAATGCCACAATTCATATCAAAAAATGGTAAGTAGGTCCTTACATATGAAATTAACGTTTTGTTCGAATATAGAGGGGAGAGATGGGAGGGAGAGGGGAATATAAAGTCAATTATTTTTTGTAAAATATATTTAATTAATCAAAGTATGCACCGATTCCTTTACCAAAAAAAAACCATGGGGGAGAGAATCAATAAACTCTTTGAAGGCGGTTTGGGCTACCGCATCGGAGTTGAATTTTTTCCTTGTTGTGCAGTGTATGGTCTAGTGTTGTCGTGAAGCAGCAGTGGCTTAGAGCGATTGACCTATCTCGGTTGTTTAGCAGCTAGTTCTTCCTTCATGGTTTGCAGTTGGCGAATAGATATCTGCCGTAATCGTTTGGCCAGATTTTAGAAAGCTGTAGTGAACGACACCGGCGCTAGTCCAACAAACACTCAAGGTCGAAATTTCCAGAAAGAAAACGTTGAAACCAAAAACGTACCGTGCTTTCTTATGTGACACCAGCGCCGTACACATCATTAATCTTTCGAGCTGTTTCTGCTGCACTGGTGCCACGGTAGAACTCGTAATCTTAAATATACCGATATTTCATGTTTTCTATTGTGCGGTAATAAGCGACGCCAAAGGAAAAAATAATGAAGGAAAAACAAATGAATGACTGTTTTCAAAACTCAAATGTACCAGCTAAATGAATTTATAAATTTGAATTTGGAATTCTTAACCAAAGAGGAGATATTTTGGATTAAAGTGGTTAGTAAGACCAAACGCTAATTTCATATGTAAAGGACCCAATACAATAAACCGCAAAATCTCAAAACAAGTATACAAGCAGTGCGTATTGCCAGCGATGACCTATGAAACCTTATAAATACGAATATTTCAATTATAATATAATAGATAATACGATACTTTTTTACCTATTTTATTTTATTTTATATCTTATAGCATAATTGTGCTATACAAGCATACAGTCTAACTGATGGTATGTGGATGCTGTTGCCCATAGACATCTAAATTTGTCTTCGATTAAGAATCGAAGTGTAGATGTGTTTTCCTCCCTGAGGACTAAGATGGAATAACTAAGGGTTTCTCTACACTAACCTCACGAAACACAGCAGCATTAAGCTGCTATTTTTCGCTGGTATTCTGTGAGAGTGTGGTCCTTTCCCAATCGAGCCAACTCATTCGTACTTCGTATTCGTATAACCATAATATAGCTGCGGAGTAGCTCTACCATGTGTGAACCTAAGTACTCGTATAAGCACGAACCATGGTAGCTCAAGGGATAAATGCATCTACATATGCATATGTATTACATTTAATTTTACTTGCTGGCTTGGCAGACGTTGATCTGCCCTTTTAAGTATTTGACGCGATGAGCTTGAAGTTATTAATTCCTCAGATTTTTTTTGTTTTCTTTTTTGGCTCTAGACCACTATTATGAATATGAATTATTTTATTCATAAATATAGTATTTCATGTTAATATAAATTACGTGGGTAGTCTAAAATTTTCCGAATCCGAATGTTGCCGAAGGTACACGACAATATTTCTTAAAATTTATTTTTATTTTTCTACATAGTCTCCTTGTAACTCTACACACTTCTCCCAGTGATGCTCTCATCTCTCTTACCCATCCATATAGTACTCGGCGTTTTTCTCTGTATAAATAATTGTTCACGAAGGTGATTGCCTCCTCATTTGACGAAAATCTCTGTCCTCCGAGCGCAATTTTTAGATGAGAGAACAAAAAGAAGTCGCTTGAGGGCAGATGGTTTGGTGAGTAAGATGATCAAGCAGTTCAAACTGTAATTCGTGAATTTTCGGCATGACAACCGCTGAAGTGTGAGACGGCGCGTTGTCATGGATGAAACAGGATTTTCTTTTTCTGCAAATGTGGCCGTTTTTCCGTAATTTCTGCTCTTTGATCGTCAAATAATGATGCGTAGTATGCTCCTGTGATGATTCTTCCGTTTTAAAGGTAATCGATTAGGTAAATCCATGACTATCACAAAAAAACTGTCGCCATCACTTTTAAAGCCGAAAAAACAGTTTTTGTTTTTTTTGGAGCTGGGTCCCCCTATGCCAAAATACCGTCAATACAGTGAATTGACGGTATTTTTGTTTCGGGCGTATAATCGTGTATCCAAGTTTTATCTAAGTAATTAATCGGCGCCAAAACTCGAATTTATTGCGCCTAAACTGCACCAATAGAGCGTTGAAAATGTTCTTTTGAACATGTTTTTGATCTAACGCGAGCAAACGCCCCGATGCACTCAACTCGCTGACAGCTTTCTCGTGCCTAAATCTTGATTTTATATGTGAAAAACACGTTCTTTGGACATTTTCATAGCCTCTGCTATCTCTCTCACTATACCTAATTCGGTCAAATACCTATACCTTATGCGGTCATCTTCATCATCATCATCACTTGTTGAAATTTATCGATTTTATTGTCAGTAGTTGCAGTTTTTGGACGTCCCGAACGTTTATTGTCTCCTAAACTCTCACGGCCACGTTTAAATTCAGCTGCCCAAAATTTCAATATGGTAAATGATGGTGCAGAGTCTCCATACTCAAAGTCCAACTCATATTTAATTTGTGTAGGCGTATTGCCTTTCAAATACAAAAATTTAATGATAGCTCGTTACTCAATTTTTTCCATTTTCACAAAAACACATCGATTCACTCAAACGACTATCAAATAACTGCTACGCGTCCAAAATTTTGATGCGTCAAAATGCACAACTACATTCGCTTGCTTTTATTGACGAGTGATGACATCTTCACGTTGAGGTCGGAAACTTTTCATACCGCCCTCGTATATTGGTTCTTAAATGTAGAACATGTTGATAACAGGTTGACTACAGCGCATCCTATCGGATTCTAGGACAGATATGAATCAACTTAAAAACATTGTGTGATTATGACCTCAATCGGTCAAATTGTTTATAACATAGACTAATATATAGTATAGTATATAGTATAGGTAATAATGGAGAGTTTAAAAGTTTCACGATCACTATCAGAAGTGCCAACTATTATATAATTTACAAATTTTAGTTTTTAAAAATCGTTGATATAATACGTATTAATGTGTACTTGTCATATAAAAGAGTATAAATTTGGAGATATATATATTTATATAATATATTTTTAATGGAGAAACTTTTATTTTCAGAACTAATTTACCGAAACAAACAATGGAACTTCGAGGATTTCCTATGCCAGAAGATATGCCGTCATTTCCTAGCTGGCAAATATATTACAACTATATTAAATCTTATGCAAATCATTTTGACATAGAGAAGCATATTAAGGTGATGTTTATTAATTAATATATTTTGGTGTATATGGATATAAATGGTAAATTAAAAAAAAAAGAATTAAGCTTTTAAAGTGAATTCTACAAACTAAAATGAAATGTATAAGTATGTACTCGTATTTAAATAATAAGTAATTATTTTGTTATTACAGCATCAAGTCCACTGCTGAATTCTAAATGCAATTTTTTGGTAAAATAAAATACTACATACATATACTTATTTTCTTCTAACCTTATAGAAATAATCTTAAACTCTTGATTCTATTTTGCGAAATGTAACATTATATCTTACTTTATTAAGAACTTTTTTAATCTATAAGCCACATATTCTGTAGATACATGGTATTTTTCATATTTTATTAAACTTTTTATACGTGGTAGAGCCATGCGGTGGCAATATTAGTAAGTATAGTTGTAGCACGAATGGGTCGGCGCGACCGGGGAAGGACCACGCTCTCACAGAATACCAACATGAAATAGTAGCTTTTTACTGGAAACGAGGCATTCCATCTTAGTCCTTAGGGGTGGTGACAACGCATCTGCATTTTGATTCGTAATCGAGAATAGATGTAGATGTCTATGGGCCACAGCATCCACCATCAGGTGGACTGTGTGCTCGTTTGTCACCATATTCTATAAAAAAAATCTGAAATGATAAACGAATTTACAACAGTTACCTGATGGTAAATGGCGGCTGCAGCTCTTCTTCTTCAGCTTCAGCTTCAGATAATTATACTGGCTCTTTATACCATTCAGACATACTTATAACTGGAACATTACACTGCACGAATTGATAGCAATCAAGCGGCAATTCATGCACTTCGTTGCTGGGCGGTACCCAGACGGACTGCTAGGCACAAAAGCAGACCTCTCACTTATATACATAGTATTTATTTATATAAGAGGGGGCTAACGAGCATGCGGTTCACGTGATGCTAAGTGATTACCGTCGTCAATAAACAAGTAAGGGAATTGTAGGTGCGTTACCGGCCGTTTAAAAAAGGAGTAGATGTCACTAAAATATTGAAAAACTTCTTTATATTCGACTCATTTCAATTCATATTTTAGAAGACCAATCTTTTATTGAAGTGGAACGTGGATTTTTCATTTACGTTTTTAGTTTTTACACAATGTGATATTAGTGCGAAGAGAAGGAAACATATGGAAAGTGAGACACAGGCAAGTCGTAACAGGAGAAGAATACGAAGAAGAATATGATTTTGTTATAGTCGGAAGTGGTCATCATAGTAAACCTAATATGCCGGAAATTCCAGGGGAACAACAATTCAAAGGTACTATTGGCACATATGTGTGCCGCACAACATTTCTAAAGTCATTCACATATATTCATTACAGTCTATCAAAAGTTCACTGAGGAATATTGTCCTCCCCCATAGATTGTAGGTGATTGTAGGATTAGTAGTGGATCTTCTTTTACTTAGTGGTGGCCAAGCACGGTGAAAAGTATATTGTATTTCAGTCGTTTTATACGCAGCAAATTGTAACTGTGGCATGAATGGGTTCATCCAATCGGGGAAAAACACGCCCTCACAGAACCATCATCATGATCGTTACAGCTATCCACTGCTGAACATAGGCCTGCCCTAAGTAATTCATGCTCCTAAACTACTTGCGTCCATCGACCTTTGGCATGTCTTACCAATTTACTACATCAAGTGGAAGGTATTAGGCCGTGAAAGTAAAGGGCATCTCCTGCTAGGCAAAGTGATCAGCTCAGGGAGCGGGGGTCCGGCCAATTTTTCGAGTGGTAGTTTTTTTGGGGCCCAGAAGCAATGGTAAAGGGCTACCCTCCGGGAAGCGTGGGAGAAAGGTGGGACTCACTATGCTACCTAGAGTGCCTACCCACTAAAGAACATCTGAGACTGGCTTTGATCTGTGAAGGTCTTTCAGCCGTATCGGAAGCGATCCCCTTTGGGGAAGGGGGGCGCAGAGAGTGGTAGTTCGGAGTTATTCTATTTAGACTGCTTTACTTCGGAATTATGATAGTGTGATTTAGGCTTCGGTGCGTTTGCTCGTGGCACGACCAGAGCGCTGCCACAAGTTTCTTACACTCGGCTTGCCAGCACGGGTTTGTAACACTAGAGCATAATATTCTTTTAAACATAATCTTATACCAGCGTGAAATATCAGATTAATGTTCTTGTATTGTTGCATTTCGCACGTTGTATTCGTCAGTATGTTGGATTTTGTATGACAAGGACGAGAATAGGAGTCCCTTTTTACCGGCAATGAGGTATTTTATCTTATTCCTCAGGAGTGACAACGCATATGCGTTTTGATTGTGAAACGTATATTATGTTATTTATAAAAAATGCGACAACGCTTTAAAAGAAGTTCAAATCGATTTCACTTTGAACCTCCTCTACTTGCTATTTCGAGTATATTTAAGTGGTAGAGCCACACTACAGCTATATTACGGTTGTAGTATGAATCAGTCGGCTCAACCGGGGAAGGACCACGCTCTCACAGAATACCAGCGTAAAATAGCAGCTTAATGCTGGTGTGTTTCGTATGATGGGTGTTGAGAACCGGAGACCCGTTTTACTAAGATCGAGGCATTCCATCTTAGTCCTCAGGGATGTGTATTTTGATTCTTACTCAAGGCTAAATGTCTATGGGCCACAGCATCCACCTACCATCAAGTTGACTGTGTGTTTGTTTGTCACTCTTATTCTATACAAAAAAAAAATCGTCTCGCACGCAGACTTGACGACTTCCAGCTTCCCGAATGAGCCAGTTTCCTAAAAGGCTTAGTACCATACACCATATACATACGCTTCTTTATTTAACGGAAGACCGAGAAGTACAATGTGCGACTTTGTCTTGCGGGTTACGAGAAAGGCTTTTATTTCGTCGATATTTGACAGTTGCTACAATTCCTTCAGTGGTGTTAACTGTTGGACTGTCGGTATGTCAAAGTGTTACCCAGAGAGCAGAGGTTTGTTAGACAAGGTGAAGCGGTATCCTCATAAATGGAGGAAGAGCAATTGACCAAAGCTGGTTGAAGACGTGCGAGCTTCTCCATCATTGTGTTCAGTTATTCACAGTACACATCTGCAGTAATGCTCATCTCGTTTGGTAAGAAGCTGTGATGAATCACACCGGTGCTAGACCACCATACAGTGACCATCACATTTCTGGGGCAAGTTTTCGTTTAGGGCATTATTTAGGTGCTGAATCAAAATCTAACCTGAGTGCTGACTGTTGAGTGCTTATGATTGTCAAAAAGAATCCATTTTTCTTCGCATATAAGATTGTAGTTCAAAATTCCTTCGTTTGTGTGCATGTTGAGCAGTGCAAGGCACGTCTCGACGCGTACTTCCCGATGACGATCACTGACTTCGTGGAGCACCCATTTGTCAACCTTTTGACCTTGCCAATATGACGCAAATGGACCAATATTGTTTTGATACTAATGTCAAAAACTGCTGCTAATTCAGCCGTAGATTGAGTAGCATCTTTTTCCACAATCGCCTTTAATACGTCATTATCGACCAAAGTCTTCGGCAGACCACGGGGTACATTTTTGAGGTCGAAATATCCAGAATGAAAGCTGGCAAACCAATAACAGGTGATACATTCGTTTGTAGTATTCGCTCCGTAAACGTGGTTGATGTTGCGTGCTGCTTGTGCCGCATTGCTGCCACGACGGTGTGCATATTTCATAATAACTCGAATTTTTAAAATATCCATGATGACTAAAAAGATTCAAATGCGATAAAAACATATCACTTATCAATAAACACATTACTAATTTCGAAAAAAGAATTCTGTTTTTTTAAAATAAAATAAAAAAATTCATATAAAAATTATTTTGATTAAATTTTTTTTTTTTTATGGAAAAGGGGGCAAACGAGCATGCGGCTTACCTGATGTTAAGTGACTACCGCCGCCCATGATCAACCGCAACACCAGGAGAATTGCGGGTGCGTTGCCGGCCCTTTAGAAAGGAGTGTTGATGATGTAGGCCGCTGGTGTCGTCTGGGAGAAAAATATACAAAAAAAATTTGGTGAGCGCGTGTACATCCGCGGGGAGGGAGACATAGGTGTCACCTCGTATGATGTTCTAGTGCAACTAACTCGAAACGCGGGATCATGTACTCAGCGGTGCAACACCGTTGTTGCAAATATACCTTCACCCTACTGATAAAAATCGCGGTAAGTGCCGCCGTCCCCGTATGCACACGTACTTATTTATTATAGAAAAACAGCAAGTACATAAGGTAAGTAACAATGTTTTATGAGTATATATTTTACATATTTTATTTTTTATTGATTAATATTATTTATATTTCAGGTGTTCGAGAAGCAACGTGAGCGTCGTCAACATCCTCCCCCCAAGTGTCGGTTCGCCGACACTCATCATCAAGCTGGAGAAAGGCCACGCGAGCAGCTGATCGCTTCATCACTCCTGACTTAGTCCTAACGTCAACTACTCTGACTCTGCCGTCTGAACCTGGATAAACCTTTTCAATAATACCTATTGGCCAACAGTTTCGAAATAATGATGGATCGACTACTACTACAAGATCTCCTACTTTTAATTGCGGACCTTCCCTATCCCATTTACGACGAGGAATTAGCTCTGGCAAAAACTCTTTTACCCATCTGCTCCAAAATAAGTCTGTCAACCGTTGGGCAATACGCCACTGTCGTCTAACATACATGTCGCCATCATCAAAGACCCCAGGTACAGGTAAGTTCGACGAAGATCCTAGTAAAAAATGATTTGGAGTTAATGCCTCTTTACTTTGAGGGTCCACCGAAACATGGGTAAGCGGTCTACTATTAATTATATTTTCGACTTCAGCGAGAAGCGTTAATAAAACTTCTTCTCGAGGAGCCCTCTCTCTAAGAACGACTTTCAGTGCCGTTTTCACACTTCTAATCAGACGCTCCCAAGCTCCCCCCATATGAGGACTGGCTGGTGGTATAAACTGCCAGGAAACTCCTTTGTTTAATGCTTCGGCTATATTTAAATTTGTCGGCACATAATGCCACTCATCAATTTTACTTAACTCATCAATTTCACCTAACCTATTTGCAATAAAAACTTTGTAATTTCTATGCTCGTTACGTATCCAATAAATAACAATCATTGAATCAGTCCAATAAAAAACACGTGACGGTTTAATTCTATGCTCCTTTTTTATAGTCTCTGCCAAGCGACATGCTAATAGCGCGCCTTGAAGTTCGAGTTTAGGCATAGTTAACGGTTTTAACGGCGCAACGCGACTTTTACTCGCAATGAATGACACCTGCACGCCGTTGCTGTCTTGTTTACGCCAATAAGCAACACATGCGTATGCGCATGGAGATGCATCACAAAAAATATGCAATTGCAACGACGTCTCATCGTCATTTACGGTGTGGCCGCTCTTCTCATTCACACCGACAGAATCGTTGCTATAGAAATACCACCGCGGGATTCGAACGTAACTCATTTCTTGTAACTGCGAAATCCAATCTTTAAATAAAACAAATAAACTATCTGTTATTTCCTGATCCCACTTTATACCTACATTCCATATTTCGCGCATTAAAATTTTGGATTTTATCGTAAAAGGTGCTAAAAAACCATGAATATCGTATACAGACATTATAATACGAAGAACTTCACGCTTAGTCGGTTTTCGTGATAGTTGTAAAATATCACTCGGTATATGCTTTAACGAAAGATCGAACCCGAACATATCACTCGCGGGAAACCACAAAAGCCCAAGCGTTCGTTCCGGCTGGGATTCAACATTAAACCGTATCGCCATGTCATTTAAAGTCTCTTTTGGCATATCATTAAGAACATCTGACTTGTTACTTAACCAGTTACGCATCACAAAACCACCTTGCTGATTAATATATGAAACATCTTTTATCATTTTTGTAGCAGTAGCGACGTCTGGTAAACTATCGATAAAATCGTCCATATATTGATTTTTCCTAATTGCATTAACTGCATCCGGCATTTTATTCTGAAAGCGCAATGTGTTTTTATTTTGGTTAATATATTGTGCTATAAATGGGGAGCAGTTAGCGCCAAAAATTAATGACGTCATAACATATTTCTTAACAGGATGTTGTATAGGTAATTTTGAACCTTTGTTACAACTTCCGAAGCCTAATTGTTCATTTTCATTGCTTAAATAGATATCTTTCCACAAAAAAACGCAAAGAATTAACATCTTCTTTTCGTACATTAATCCTTAAAAACATATCTTTTATGTCCCCTATGATACCTACGCGGTTTTCTCTAAATCGTAACATTATTCCTAATAACGATTGTAACAAATCAGGGCCTTGTAAAAGAAAATCATTTAAAGAATAACCGTTCGACTTTGCTGCCGCGTCATAAACTAAACGCAGTTTTTTCTTATTTGGATTATCTACACCAAAGTGCGGCAAATACCATATTATACGTTTATTAGAGTTTTCATCGGTCTCATTAAGTTCTCTAGCATAACCATTAGAAAATAAGTATCTCATTCTTTCACAATAACGAGTTGCATACTCTTTGTTGAGCAAAAATTTTCTTTCTATTGACTTTAGACGATTAAAAGCGTTAGGGTAAGAGTCGGGTAAATGTAATTCATCGTATTTCCACGGTAAGCCGACATTCCATTGACCATTTACTAATTCTGCAGTGTCATCTAAAATTTGTAAAGCGCGTATTTCGTCTGGGTTGCGGCGCGGCTTCGAACCTACACCAATAGACTCTAACGCGAAGGATCTACGAACCGCATCGTGCAATTGCGCGCAGGTGCATTCACCGTTATCGTTATCGAGAGAGAGATCGCTAGCAATCGATTCTACCGTGTGTAAGTGAAAGATACACTGCGACTGTCCCGCCTTTTCGTGGCAACTATTAATGAAAGAGACAAAGCGATCAGTGCAATTAACATCACTTACCATATGTCCGTGCACACACCATCCAAGCGCAGTTTGAGTTATGTACGGCTCACGCTGCTTACCACGAACACAACGAATGGGAGAAATTAAATGATGGTTGTCCTGACCTATTAATAATTTTGGCTTAGCGTTACAATTACATAACATAAGATCTTCACTTAACAATCCATAATTATTAAAGTCCATATTCGGCACTTTTTGTGTTGGTAAATTTAATTCTTTAATTTTACGCGCACGGAAAGTAAACATTTCGTTATACGAATTGGTAACACTAACACTCACTACTTGAGATTCACACACAAGCTCGCCCGAGTCCCATGCGCTGCGCGCGCGCAATATCACGTTTGCACCGTATAATCCGAGCTCATCTGCGATATCAGAGGATATCACCGTCACGGTAGCTCCATCATCCAGTAGTGCATGCGTATGCAAACTGCCATTCGGTCCGTGAAGAGTGAGCGGCACCACTTTCAAAAGCACCTTGTGACAGTGGGATGCCACCGTATGAGTCACTGTTTCATTGGTGCTGGGATGCTCATCCTCACTTCGCTCCACAGTTTTTAAGCTTTCTTCCAATGGTTTAATCCAGTGCAGTAAGCGATGATGCGGTTGATTGCAGCCGTCAATGTCGCAATTACTGCCAATACAAGACATACCATTCGTATGGCGGGGGGCAAGACATTTGAAGCAAAGTTTATTTACGCGTACAAATCGCCAGCGATCTTTGCGTAAGGCGCGCTTAAACCGTGAACAATCTGCGACACCATGAGCCCATTTTCGGCAAAATGTACACTTTTCCGCGTTTTGTAATTGATTACTATTTGTGTACAACAACGAGTGTGAACGGTGTTTACGTTCATCGGGCTTCTTTAAATTATATTGAGCGTGAATATGACTTACTCCTGATGCAGCTGTTTTAGTGGCTTCCTCATATAAAAAATCACTAAGCAATTCTAGCTTCGGTGAATTACACTCTCGCTGTTCATAAACGTAGTCGGTCCATTTTGCGACAAGCAAAGTTGGAAGCTTAGATACGACAATCGATGCTAACTCCGGGCTGCGAAGATAATCACTTTGTTGCATTGCTTTGGCAGCAGCCACATAGTTCTTTATTTTTATTGCAAAATTAATGATATCATTATGATAAGTTAACGGCAACGGACATAGTTTTTTAAGCTGTAAAACTATTTTACTCATAATTGTTTCTGGTTTGCCAAATCGAAGTTCTAAGGTGTCAATTATTAAATCGGGTGTAGTTCCACCAATCAAGAGTGAAGTCACTGCTTCTTTAGCATCGCCACGAAGACACTTACGTAGCCGCCATAAATTCTCTGTGTCACTATATTTGCATAATTGGGTAGATTCTTGGTACGCCTGTTTAAACTGCAACCACTCCGTTGGATCTCCAAAAAATAAAGGCAGGTCTTTAGACGTTGCTAATCTTGTTAAGAGCTCCTGGTTCTGTATTTTATATGATGAGGCAGCTACTGCATCATTCAAGGCATGTGCCAGCTTTTCTAGGCCGATTTTTTCACAAGAGTACTCTTCTCGGTTCTCCTCATGCTGGTTTCCTGGAGCATTCAGCCAATTTTCAACTTTGCTGGTCGAAGATTTCATAGCCGACTTGTGGGAAGAGCGTGAATGAGACTCCAATTCTGCCATCTCAGCTGCAAGCTGTTTGTTTAGCAGCTTCGACTGAATATTTGCCTTAAGCTTGGCAGCTTCTGCCTGAGCACTCTTAACTTTGGCTTCTGCTTCAGCTTCAGCTGCTTGCACTTCAGCTTCCGCTGCTTGTATTTCCACGAGAGCCATAGCTTTAGCGGTTTCGTATTCCAATTGCCGTTTGCGTGCCGTACTTGACGACGTGCCTGCGGTCTTTGATGACTTTTTACTCTTACTAGAGGCACTTAGCGCATTTCCAGGTTTTTCCAGCACTTCATCCTTTAAGCTGAACGATGGTAACACATCTTGGTTGTTCTTGCACTCCGATTTTGCAGCGGTGCCACGTGGTCGTCGCTTTTTTTGCGGCGTAGCCGGCGCGTGGAACATAACTGGTACTTATTATTATTATATTTTTTGCAGACGACGTAAGGATTCGGCCGAAGGACCACTATGTTGATGATGTAGGCCACTGGTGTCGTCTGGGAGAAAAATATACAAAAAAAATTTGGTGAGCGCGTGTACATCCGCGGGGAGGGAGACATAGGTGTCACCTCGTATGATGTTCTAGTGCAACTAACTCGAAACGCGGGATCATGTACTCAGCGGTGCAACACCGTTGTTGCAAATATACCTTCACCCTACTGATAAAAATCGCGGTAAGTGCCGCCGTCCCCGTATGCACACGTACTTATTTATTATAGAAAAACAGCAAGTACATAAGGTAAGTAACAATGTTTTATGAGTATATATTTTACATATTTTATTTTTTATTGATTAATATTATTTATATTTCAGGTGTTCGAGAAGCAACGTGAGCGTCGTCAACAAGGAGTAAGCTCTTTTCTTGAAGGTCCCCAGGTCGTATCGGTCCGGAAAAATCGCCGGTGGTAAACTGTTCCACAGAGAGGTTGTACGTGGAAGAAAACTCCTTGTGAAACGTACAGTGGTGGACCGCCAAGCATCCAGATGGTGTGGATGGTATCGGGACGTTTGCCGTGTAGTGCGTTCACGAAATTTGGCGGCTGGGATTAATCCGAACAATTCCTCAGAGCACTCCCCGTGATAGATGCGATAAAATACGCAAAGAGATGCAACATCTCTTCGCAGCGCCAGTGAATCGAGCCGATCGGAAAGCACTCGGTCGTCGACGATTCGAGCCGCTCTGCGCTGGATGCGGTCAAGTGGAAGGAGCTGGTACTGGGGAGCCCCAGCCCAGAGCTGGGAACAGTATTCCATGTGCGGCCGAACCTGCGCCTTGTAAAGTTGCAGGCGGTGTGCCGGCATGAAATACTGTCCCGCTCTGCTGAGCACGCCAAGCTTTTTAGAGGCCAATTTGGCCTTCCCTTCCAAGTGACCACGAAACTGCACGCCACTCGATATGTCGACGCCGAGGATTCCGATACTGGCTGAGGCAACAAGGGGAGTGCCTTGAAACTGAGGGGATACGACAAAGGGGTTCTTTTTAGCGGTTAACGCGCAAACTTGTGTCTTCTGGGGGTTAAACTGGACTAGATTTAGTCGTCCCCAATCCGAGACTCTGTTCAGCAAAGACTCGACTTCAGACACCAGTTTGTCCCGGCACTCGGAGACGTTTTCCCGAGAAATATTGGCTCGGCCGGTGTAAAGAGCATCACCAGTGCTGTCATCTGCATAGCACAGAATGTTACGGGTATGCAACATATCATTGATATTGTAACGATCCCCCCCCCCCTATATAAAATAAAAATTTTATAATATTAAAAATATCCCCTTTTCAATAACATTATATATATATTATATGTGACCAGGATTAATAAATTATGTTTTGATGTTTCTAAATGATCTTTCAAAAGGTTTATTAATAGGCCGTTTTTAATATTTTGGCGTGATCGACTTAGTTAGGACCCTTATTTACGTTGTGTTTGTTCAGTAACTTAGTTCTTTTAGGTGTCGTTTGGAAGAATGAATATTCACTAGAGCAATTGAAAGCTGTTGGTAGTGCCTTATAAGCTAAGTGAACCCCGTTCACGAAGACAGGGCTCGAAAAAGGTTAAGAACATAAAACGTCCCTATTCCACTTGTATCAGGTTGACATTATTAATTTATTATTATTTATCCCTTCCCGCTTGGAAAAGGCTCACAATATATTTATACAAAAATACCCGATACAAGGGCTTCGCTCTCCTACATTTATTTAAAAAAATGTAGGGGAGGTACACGGCCCCACACACGCCGTGCACGGTGAGCGCCAACCATTTTGATGCACTCCCCCCGAAGGGAACGCTAATTCGGGAACTGGATCGTAGTCCACAGCAAAATAACTGGCGAACCAGTAAAAGAGGCTTGGCCCCTTGTTAGTGCGTAAGCACAAACATCGACCGAAGTCGCACATGTCAATGCGTGTAAACGCCATACAGAATACGAACGAATCCAGCCACAGTGAATGTACGTCACACGGTTTAGGCAAATAGGCACACTGGCCGTAAACCCTCCGTGAGCGCCACCACCTGCCAGACCGCCGCTCCTGCAGACGTGATGTAAGTGTATGGCATCACCACCAATTGCATGATCAGCACGGCTACTAGCCGCAGAGCGTGTCATGAGTCTACCGCTCACCTCAAGGGAATGGGGTCCCACGTTGTGCGGCTTTCGGCCACAGCCTTGAGAGTCTCCTCAGATCCTCCCGCCAGCTACCACCCGCATGAGGTCGACACATATGCTCCACCAACCAATACAACGGCAGATATAGCCAAAAGGCAGTTATAAGATAAGAGTAATAATTCGCCATCAGAAAGGGTTTGTGTCACTGACGTTGAGTAAATGCATTTTCGATCATGTTTGTCTCACCCACCAACAAGTTGCCTTCAATCATTCAAAGGTGGGAAAGTTACAGAGATATAATATTATGTTGTTATATAAAACATCGTGGAGGGCAGACAGTCTGCAGCCCCGCAATGAAGGGACCCGACTTGGGCAAAGCTACTTAGGTGTGAGTCAAACCAAGACGCAGAGAGCGCCATTGAGAATAGCGTCCCACCAAACAACCATCGCAGAGACGCAATGCTGCAGAACGCAACAAGCATCAATACGACTATCGTCGGGCTTACACCATTCCAAGGTCCCCCATACATCCTAGCAGACATCACCACCCGTATACCTCCATCGACCAGAACCACAAGAGAGCGTCGAATCAGGCGCAGCACACCCGCAGATCCATTACAAGACGCAATACCGCAAGTAGCAGTAAGCATCAATGCAACTATCATACGGGTGGCGCCCCCTCACAACACACCCACATGACTCCTATCGATTTTGGTAACAAAGTTTTTATTGTTGTTATATAAAAAATATCACCAACGTATCATAGTAGCACACTACTAAGACGCCAATGAACAAAACTCCACGTATCATAGCGGTAATGCACTAAGACATGAAGCTGAGTATGCCTGTTACACTTAAAAGTGCTACCAAACACACTCATCATCCCCATCCGAAAGATAGACGACGATCGCTATGCGCTACGACGCCGCCCACAAACGGTATGGGTGTGCGATGTCCACGGGAAAGCCGTATTGCTACAACAAACCCGCTTACCACCGACACTAAGATGTTAATTGTATACCTCCATCGACCAGAACATCAGGAATGCGTCGAATCAGGCGCAGCACACCCGCAGATCCATCACAAGACGCAATACCGCAAGTAGCAGTAAGCATCAATGCAACTATCATACGGGCGGCGCACCCTCACAACACACCCACATGACTCCTATCGACTTTGGCAACAAAGTTAGTATTGTTGTTATATAAAAAATGTCACCAACGTATCATAGTAGCACGCTACTAAGACGCCAATGAACAAAACGCCACGTATCATAGCGCTAATGCACTAAGACATGAAGCTGAGTATGCCTGTTACACTTAAAAGTGCTACCAAACACACTCATCATCCCCATCCGAAAGATAGACGACACATCGCTATGCGCAACGACGTCGCCCACAAACGGTATGGGTGTGCGATGTCCACGGGAAAGCCGTATTGCTACAACAAACCCGCTTACCACCGACACTAAGATGTTAATTGTATACCTCCATCGACCAGAACATCAGGAATGCGTCGAATCAGGCGCAGCACACCCGCAGATCCATCACAAGACGCAATACCGCAAGTAGCAGTAAGCATCAATGCAACTATCATACGGGCGGCGCACCCTCACAACACACCCACATGACTCCTATCGACTTTGGCAACAAAGTTAGTTTTGTTGTTATATAAAAAAAATGTCACCAACGTATCATAGTAGCACGCTACTAAGACGTCAACGAACAAAACTCCACGTATCATAGCGCTAATGCACTAAGACATGAAGTTGAGTATGCCTGTTACACTTAAAAGTGCTACCAAACACACTCATCATCCCAATCCGAAATATAGACGACGCTTCGCTATGCGCTACTACGCCGCCCACAAACGGTATGGGTGTGCGATGTCCACGGGAAAGCCGTATTGCTACAACGAACCCGCTTACCACCGGCACTAAGATTGTTGTTATATAAAACTGCACCAACGTATCATAGTAGCACGCTACTAAGACGCCAGTGGACAAAACTTCACGTATCATAGCGCTAATGCACTAAGACATGAAGTTGAGTATGCCCGTTACACTTAAAAGTGCTACCAAACACACTCATCATCCCAATCCGAAATATAGACGACGCTTCGCTATGCGCTACTACGTCGCCCACAAACGGTATGGGTGTGCGATGTCCACGGGAAAGCCGTATTGCTACAACAAACCCGCTTACCACCGGCACTAAGATGATATGTCTAGGACATATCGGTTAGCGAGTCCAAGTTTACCTCGGACCAATTGCTCGTGAAGCAGCACACACGCCACCATAATATTCCTTTTCAAGTCCCTAATAAGGACTAGTCATTTTGCTACAATACTAGGAGCAGTCAGTCACCCGACCACCCCATACAATGCTTATGCATCAAGGAGACCTCCTACAATATTGCTTTTGTATCATAGACCTTACTTTCATAAGTCATGTATATATAGGATTCGAACCCATGACCCTACTATTGTAATGCATATTAATCACAGAGACCTTCTATAGTATTGCTTTTGAATCATAGACCTTACTTTCATAAGTCATTCATATATAGGATTCGAACCCACGACCCTACTATTGTAATGCATATTAATCACAGAGACCTTCTATAGTATTGCTTTTGAATCATAGACCTCACTTTCATAAGTCATTCATATATAGGATTCGAACCCACGACCCTACTATTGTAATGCATATTAATCACAGAGACCTTCTATAGTATTGCTTTTGAATCATAGACCTCACTTTCATAAGTCATTCATATATAGGATTCGAACCCACGACCCTACTATTGTAATGCATATTAATCACAGAGACCTTCTATAGTATTGCTTTTGAATCATAGACCTTACTTTCATAAGTCATTCATATATAGGGTTCGAACCCACGACCCTGCTATTGTAATGCATATTCATCATGGAGACCTTCTATAGTATTGGTTTTGTATCATTGAGTTTAATATCATAAGTCCCTAATATAGGACTAGTCATTGTGCTACAGTACTTCAGGCAGTCGGGCTCCCGACCACCCCATATATATGTACAACTGCAGGTATGTATCTCCGGCACCTCATCCATACAAGACGTCTATACGTGAACACCTTCCACTTAGGAAAATTTTCTTTAATACATGAACTCCTTCAACAACTTAGAAAATTTCATCTATACGTGAACTCCTTCCACAACTTAGAAAAATTTTCTTTTATACACGAACACCTCCCATGACTTAAACAATTTTTAACAATTTTTCTAATTATCTTATAAACATTATTTAACTTAATTTTATAATATTTTTTGACTTGTATTTCTATTATTTATTTTATTTTAAATATTTTTACAAGTTTTTTATAATAAATTTACCTATTACGAGAAACAATAATTTTGCCTTTAATTTGCTATGTTATTGGGATAATGTCTGAAATATATTAACTTTATGTTTATTAATTTAACTTATTTGCTTAATATATATGTTTTAAAACTATTTTTGACGCCCCTTTATATTGAATTTAATTATTAATAATAATATTGAGCCGTCACAATATGCAGAAGAAACAGCGTTGGCGATAGCACGCAGCCCTGTGGAACACCAGCATTAATAGGCTTGCAATCGGAGCTTGCACCGTCTACAACGACCTTGATGCTCCGATCTGCAAGAAAGCTGGTGATCCAATCGCACAATTTCTCGGGAAGCCCGTAGGAAGGGAGCTTCGAAAGAAGCGCTTTGTGCCAAACCCGATCGAAGGCCTTCGCAATGTCCAAACTAACGGCCAATGCCTCCCCCTTGAACTCTACTGCCTCCGCCCATCTGTGAGTGAGGTAGACCAGAAGATCACCAGCTGACCGACCACGGCGAAAACCGTATTGGCGGTCACTAATCAGCTGGTGATCCTCAAAGTACCTCATGAGCTGGCAGTTTACAATGGACTCCATTGTTTTGGAGAACAAGGAGGTTAAATGGTTAGTACTGCTGTATATGAACGTCTTTTAAGGTAAATCAAATACAGCGGTGCGTTTTTAAAAGACACAGAAACTATTACAGATATAAAACAACTAATTGGTACTTATAAACTTACAATGGCTTCGAAAGGGATTTGAACTAACATATTATTATATGCTTCTGGTTCATTCAAGTTTCTTCTCGTTTTTTTGTTACGATCCGTTTTATTATAAACAGAACATAAAGTACTGGAAATGGTTTGTAAAACTGATTTTATTAAAAGCAATTCGTTCAACAACTTTAAATGTCTTAAAATGTTTTATAAGTGTTGTCTTTTTCAAGCAGTGTCGCAAGCTACTGGGTTTTTTATAAGAAGGTTGTTAAACGACAAGTTTACTCAAATTTCAGGAACTATAATCCACAGCCATGACTATAGGGAACCAGAAGTCTTCAAACACCGACGCGTCTTGATCGTCGGTGCGGGCCCTTCGGGCATGGATATCGCCATCGATGTAGCTTATTATTGTAAAACGCTTTTTCACAGCCACCATTCTAAGGTGAACTTTCGAACAAAGTTCCCAAATCATTACATAAGGAAACCCGACGTGAAAGAATTTAATGGAACTGGTGTATTTTTCGTCGATGGTACATATGAAGAAATTGATGACGTCATATATTGCACTGGTAAGATTAAGTTAAATATTCGTAGAAATTACAATAAATAAAGTCATAGATACGTATAGCCGTAAGTGACAAACACCTGTCTTTACCGTAAACTAAGGAATTAAAATTGATCATCACTCTACGTAGTGCTCACAGCACACCCAAAGGGAATTTTTGAAATTTATTAGCTCTTGTTTCATAGTTACTTTGTATTAATAATCTAGATTAACACACATTTTTCATGAGTGAAGACTGAATAGAAATAGAAAGATACAAAAACACGGAGTCGTATACTATAACTATTATATTAAGAAAAATAGCAAACAAGCTTTGGCAATAAAATAGGAATACTTTGAATAATATACTTGAAAGAACTTTCTACACAACACCATAATAAAATCGATTAAAATGTCATCAACATCAACTTTCAAAATGCCATCGATAAAGCATCACCCTTTTGAGCCTTTATTATTTGATTGACCGATGAAGAGCTATCGTATCACAAAGTATCGTAACACACATACACACATACACATACGCACACATACACACACACACGCGCGCGCGCGCGCGCGCTCGGGCGCGCGTGCGCGCGCACACGCACACGCACACACCGACTAATAATAGCACCAGATTTCAATAAATATTAAATACTAGTTAGGTAAAAGAAGGTACATTATGTAAATTACAAATATGGTACATGTACATGATAAAAGTATTGTAATTACAACCATAGGGCGGCGATCTGGTGTCCTGAAATAGAGGCGTAAAGCCTAGCTTAGGCACCAGTCTCCCACAGTATAACATTAAGGTGTAATATTCTAATATTATGTACAATAATTCTGTAAATTAATGTTGTGGTGAGAAATAAATCATTTATTATTATTTATTATTAAAAGCCATCATCTATGCAAACAAGGCTGTAGTTTTTGAGTTATAATAAAGTGATCATATTAACCGGGTGACCGTATTATCCTCACGTACCTACTATATTATTGAATACATGGTTAGTATTAACTAAGATTGATGTGAACCCTGCCAAGAAGCAGTGGTAAAAATAGAAATTACTTTAGAAAGTATTGTTTATAAACTTTTTGTTATAAAAATATTCATTTCATTCTATTGTATATTATTCCCTTCTAACCAAAAATTCTAATATAGGTATTCCTGCTTTTAACAACAACATGCTTTTTCAGGTTACGAATATTATTACCCGTTTTTAGACGACACTTGTGGTTTAACACTCGGCAAGCACTATGTAGTTCCGCTGTACAAATACATGGTGAATATAAACCAACCAAGTATGGTACTACTAGGCCTTGTAATTCGTGCTTGCCTCGTAGTCGCCATAGATGCCCAGGTAATGATGTTCCATATTAAATTATGACTATCGATTTATATTGCTTTTTGTGTTTTTAAAACCTATCCACGATGACGATGATAATGAATGATGAGTGCCTGTATGTTCTCATAAATCTATTTGATATCCAAAAAATTATTTGCGCTGGATGTAATGTTCTTTCTCATGGTCACTTTCAACAGCAATATTACTTCTGAAAGTTAGATTATTGAACGCACAATCATAAAAGCGTTCTTTTTTATAGGATTGCTTTTGTTTTTTTTTTTGATAGGGTGACAAGCGAGCACATAGTCCACCATAGTGCTGGTAAGTGGTTGTGTGGCCTATAGACATCTACATCTATCCATGATTAACAACCAAAATACAGATGTGTTGTCAGGTCAGGACTAAAATGGAATGCCTCCTTTCAGTAAAAAGGTATCCGGTTCTTTACACTCACCATATTAAACACAGCAACGTTTAGCTGCTATTTTATGCTGGTATTCTGTAAGCGGTTCTTTCCTTGTCGAACCAACTCACTTGTGCTACAACTATACCACTAATATAGCTCCAGCATGGCGGTACCACGTAAAATTCGTTCACGTGAACGTCATTTGCCCTTCCTTATCAATGGTCGATGAAAGGCTTACTCTATAGGATCAGTGAGTGAATTGAGGAGCACCTAATCAAACAGACAGCTCAACCAGAATGAAAAGCAATTTAAATTTTTTGTACAAATTTTGCTCCGAGTTTTCATTATTATATATTGTCAAATACCTATGCATCTATAAAAAGTTCCATGAGTCTGAACTAAATTTTGAAATACTTTTACTACGCCCTACTCGAACGTTGTTAGTGCATCATATTAAGACGATGAAAGCTAGATTCCTTTCAGTCATCTCTCGAAATTAGTCAACCGTGCTGAAATTATACCAGCGATAAACGACAGAAAAGTCTTTATCCATAAATGCTATTCGAAGGCGCTCAAATGATTCATCGAGTTTTAGACGACATATAAAATCGTTAAAATTCATCGCGCGAATATATTCCCGACGCGTATCCATTTTTCAATGAAACACGATCTAATACCTGTTTACTACATAGATACTTCAATTTCCTACTTATAAACCTTGAGGGAAATTTGAAATTAGACCATTCGTATTTTTCTAAAAAATAATATAGTACGTGAGGGTAATATGGTCATCCGGTTCATGTTGTCACTTCCCTATAGTTCAAAAACTACAGCCTTGCTTGCATAGATAGTAAAAAGAAATTACTTAAACTATCGGCGTCTTGAAGCTTGTTTCCTGCCGCCCGATCAGTCTAGCTTCGGCTTTTGAGCGGGAAAGGTCGCTTACAATCAGAATACACATTACGCAACAAGACGACGTAACATTAAAATGGGAAATAACCGTAATAAAAATAAGAAGCGACTAGGTTGGCGTAAAGAAACAGGCATAAATATGATAAACCTAACGAAATAAGTATCTAGCCACCTATCTACTTACAGTATTAGTGATTACAAACATGTCGGTGCATGAATATGACGCGCGGGGAAGTGAGGGCGAAATCAGAATTTGAGCTGGGTTACTATATCCCCATATGACCATATTACCCTCATGTACCTTTGTATTTTCAAAATAAATTATAACTGGCCAGTGTCTCATACATATGTAGGCCACGTATATATGAGATACTGTGCCATCGTATATACTACGTACATAATATCATAGATTATTTATAACAATTACTATTAGTTGTGTGGCGTTACGGTTCAGTATTGAGTCGTGGCGCAAGAGCCGTGACTTCGTATTCCACATGGAGTAATTATTTATATGGCCTACAAATAATTGTTTCCCGTCTAGATGTTTATACTTGTGCAATTTATTTAAAAAATATTAGTAAAGTTTAATTCACTCCAACCCAAAACTTTCCAACAAAACATTGCTTTACAAATAATCTCACTGTTGTAAACTAGCGTCACAACGCTTTAGTGATGCTGATCTTTGATCCAGCCTTACTTATTTTATTCACATCACCTTACACTTTGTTTCTATAAAAAACAAGTTTTGTAATGTTGTTTGTAAATAAATTACTTACAGGCCCGTTACGCGACAGCCCTTATAAAGGGCAATTTCACGTTGCCTTCAAAAGAGGACATGTTGGAGGAATGGCAGAAACAAGCTGACATTATTCTCTCCAAGGGGCGGCCGTTGTCTGATATACACTTTTTAGCTGAGAAAGAGGTACCTAACTTTGAATTGATTTTTTAATGAAAATTAATTATACGTAATATTACGTGTGGTTAACCTGTAATAAATATATATTGTCACGCCTGTAACCAATCACGCAGAGCTCAAAAGGCAGCGACCTACTTAAACTTAGTTTCGCCGAAAAAAATTGGGTTTAGATGAAAAATTATCAATCCATCACTTACACAATTTTAAAACCCAATATCCTATTAAATCTCGTTTAACAACATGCTAGACACAGTTGGTACATTATTTTTTGTTATTAATATATAATATAATTAGACTTATAGTCCCAAACCAACATAGGGCGTATAACGTTAAACGATCGGAATATTTCTAATTTTATATTATTAAAAACAATAACTTGTAATAAAACTTCTGGAGCCTATGTACGTCTGCAACCAACTTTAAAAAAAAGCTATAGGTACGTTGCAACCTCTAAGGATTAAGACCATAGATTAATAATAAATAAATAGAATGGTTGTCAACCTTATTTTGTACGAGGATCGGTGTTGCCGGGAGCACACATACAGGCAATTACGTCGTATTATCACTACTCTAAACCCGATTTGCTGTATTGACAGACTGAGTGAATTTACACATTTTAGACTTTTGATTAATGTTTTTGACACATCAGTATATCTTTATGTTTGTTTCTAATATTTACAAAATATAAATAGTTTCGACTTACTGGTTGTCTCCTTTCTTCGACACGTAAATATAAATTATTTGCATGCAGCGACGCTTGACACGAAAATTGAAAATGATGGATTGTGTTCACATTTATAGGTGTGAATTGACATGTTAGTGACACGTCAGTACCAACACGGGCTCCGCCCACATCCCCGTTCTATTATGTATGTATTATAGTATTCTATGACTAAGACGAAATATCTCATAGTCTGTAATAAATTTCTTTTGTAATCGTAAATAAAGATCTGCGAATAAGAGAATAAAAAATATTATTTACTTTTTAAGCAAAAACAAAGTTTATTATCTAATCATATGTGTCTAGAATAAACGACTTATCGTACGGTTTTTAAAATTTGAGCAGTCTGCACCTGATGGTAAGTGGATGCTGTGGCCCATAGACATCCACATTGATCCTCAATTAAGAATCAAAATGCAAGTGCGTTGTCACCCTTGAGGACAAAGATGAGGGAATGCCTCGATTCCAGTAAACAGGGTCTCCGATTCTTTACACTCAGCATACGAAACACAGCAGCGTGTTCTACCATAATATAGCTGCAGCATGACTCTACCACGTAACAAAGTCCACTCTGGAGCTTAAAGTAACTTAAAAGTTTTCTGTTAATATTTAGATCTTTATTGAATTTCAGGATCAGTATTATGCCGAGATTACGGCAGAGTCAGGCATCGATAGGGTTCCCCCGGTTATGTTCAAAATCCGCACCGTCGACACAGAGGCCAAGCTTGAGAACCTCTACACATACAGAAACTACGTCTACAAGGTTATTGATAATGAAACATTTACAAGGAGTTTTGAAAACTCTCTACCTTGAACTGAAAAAATAAACTAAAATATATATAGTAAATTTCATGTACAGTTAGTACACGAAATACCTAAAAAGTAAGACAAATTATCGAGAAAAAAATCTGTTTCAAACAGAAATTTAAAAAAAATCTTCTAATAAAAAGATAAAAACAGACTTAATAAAAATAAAAATAATGAAATAATTTCCGTATATTATTATCTTCTGAAGACGGTCAGACAATGTTTCGAAGAATCAAAGCTTTTGAATAAATACAGACTTGTATTTATTTTCTATTAAAGTTCGTCATCACATTCATCTCTATTTTTTCATCCACTAAGGGTTTGATTTTTCTAGAACTTCAATTTGGGACCATCTTCGTTGTACAGCCTTCTTAATAAAAAATGTGTAACTCGGTTTAACCTTTTCGAAAGTTGTTGAACATACATGATGTAAAGAAAAATATACGTGTGGAATGTAATTCGATCCTTCTTCTTTGAAATTGATTCAAAATTTGTATTTTAGAAAAATATAATAGTGTATAAAGATGAAAGACGGTAAATAAGTAATTATTCTTTGTTCTCTTACATTGTATTAATTTATTTTATTTATATATATTATTTTATTTTATTATATATATATATTTTATTATATATATATATATATATATATATATATATATATATATATATATATATATATATATATATTTTATTTATTAATTTTAATAATATAAATTCTTTACGAAAAAAAATTACGAGTAACACGCATTCACTTTGACTAAAATACTCGTATCTACCAAAAAGGAACTCCTTTAGAATAGTAAATAGGTACATAGAGAGCTTAAGAAACGATACTAACGAGAATGTTATGCATGTCATTAATTATGAAATTTGGAAATAAAAAGATATATGAATAAAAAAAGACGTACTTAGTTGTTATCATCCATAATTTGACCAATGTTACGATGGTAGTGGTATTAAAAATAATATATTTATGCGTATAGCCGTTTGCTAGCATTAATACAAACAGTTTGCGGCTTAATGATGCTGTATAGTAACTATGCCCTCTTGTAATATGTTTTATGTATCATTAAATAAATAAATAAAATAAAAATACGTACTTAATTTATTCCTTAACAAAACTATAAATTACTGTGTTTATTTCTAATTTGATTAAAATAAAATGTTTTAATTAAACTGAGTCGATTTATTATTTTAAGAAAAAAAGTCAAATTATTTTTTTCAAACCGTGTAGTGGCGATGAAAGAATATCCACTATCCCATATCGTCCCGAGGGTGTCGTAGGAGGCGACAGGGGGAGACAGTAACGGGAGTAGGGGCAGCAGCATCTTCCTGATAATAACTCATAATAAAAGCAGTTGCCAACACGATTGCCAAACGTGGTAACAATGCCAAAATCCCCCCATGAGGAAACCTACGAGGGGATGCCTATATTCTGCAGTGGACTTTTATACGCTGTTACGATGACGATGATGATAATTATTTACAATGTTCTTCCGCCAAACAATAATCTTTCAATAACGAATAACGAAATGAATTTTTACTGTTAAAAGTTACCAATGCGATTACTTTTGTATAAAAATTGCAATTTTTAACTACGCTATTAGCTTTTTTAAAGTATCTAAATAATATTTGAAGAATATTCGTATTTTTACTGTTCTACAGTACAGGGCACGTATTCTCTGGTCTTGGATTGTACTTTCTATCGTAATGATAATCGTCTTATATCTCATAATCATAGTCTCGGTAGTTCAACAAATCATCTAGACGGTTCTTAGCATCTCGAAGAAGTCTCGTATTTCTGTAAGCACTGGCGGCGCTCGTACCACACCCAATGATGTATAAACTTAACCACACCGCCCTCATTTGTTAAGTTGCCGAAGTAATGATCCTGGAAAACAGAACAAACCGTTAATCTTTTCAATCATGTTATCAGTGACAACTATAGTAAAACATGTGACGTGTCTATTTCTAAGCACTTATCACGGAACAATCTGCACAGCCCGTCCATGATAACTGAACATTTAAAGGACAAGGTAGTTGACAATGACATCAGCTCTACACTCACCAACCCGAGCAAATCCTTTATGGATGTAGTTACATTTTTGACATGCTTGAATTTAGGTATTTGAATCGTAAGCCGACTTACGCAGGCACACATTGAAACAGTTTCCCCGCTATATTTTATATATTGTACCCCACTAAACTTTATACCTGCTCAGACCGACAGAGAAAAAATAAATAATTAAAAAAATCAAAAAACCCGACTACAAAAAGACAATTTAAAAGTAATGCACTAATATGAGATGAGATTGAGAATAGAAAACAAAATTAAAATAAACTATAAACAAAGTAAATTCTACTTCGGTACAGACTCTATTATGAGCTGAAAGCCTAAGTTAAATACATAACCCCCGCATTAAGTTTAGTAGCAAGCGGAATCCATTAATTTTCTTTCGGTTTTTAATTTTCATTTGTGTCCTGTCGTTATAATTTAAAAATTTCCCGCCTTTTTTGATACCTTTTGCTTTAATATCCTTTGATACCCTACTCGATAGGTTTGGTTAATACTTTTTTTAACGTATTACTATTTCGCGCCTAAAATCCGCCAGTTTGTTTTTTTTTCAAACAGCTAAGGACATTGAGTTTTTAAGACAAATATAACGATACCTTAAGGGGAAATATAACTTCAAATGGCTTAGCAAGATCCTCCGTTATGCCGAAAGTATTGCAGCATTAATTTTGAAATAAATATGTGGTAAAGTTGAGGATTAAGGTTAAGGACTATGTTAGTCATCATTCCGCAGTTTATACGCTCGGCGCGCGGAGGTGCATAGAATACCTATATTATATGGACTTTTAAAATCACATCGGTACAATACAAAAAAAATGTTTAACTATTATAAATACTCTAAAATGGTGCAGTGTAAGAAATGTAAACAGTATGTGTCCTTATCAAACGATGAAGTGATCAAGTGTAAGGGTTCTAGTGAGTCTGTATTTCACAAAAAATGTGTTCGAAACCTTAAGAAGCATATGCAGAAAGAAATTTGTGAAGAATGCCAAAAGAATGAAAGCCCTGAAAGAATTAGCAAGCCCATGATTGATGTTGATCTCAGTAAGACATCAGTGGAAATGTTGCTAGGTGAGGTAAACAAAAAGTTAGAGATTATCTATAAAATGGAAAGGAACATTGAAGAACTCAAGGATACAGTAGACTTCTACGCTGAGCAGTACCAATCGATTATTGAATTCAAAGAGGAAGCTGAGAAAAAATCAAAAATTTGGAGAACAAAAATACCTATCTGGAAAAATGTAACAAAGCAAAGAAGGAAAGGATCTTGGAAATAGAGCAGAGGGAAAAGGAAAATAACATAGAAATTGCTGGTCTGGAGAGGCAAAATAATGAACAAATTTTTGAGGTCGTGAATGTTATAGCGGAAAAATATAACTATATATATATACTAGATATTGTCGACGTAAAGAGGGTAGGAAGACCAAAACCAGAAAAAATAAAGCCGCAACCAGTTATAGTTACTCTTCGGTCGAGATCGGCGCGTGATAAATGGCTCAGTCTTCGCAAAACGATATTAACGAATGATCACGTATATGGTAATAATTCCAAAAGTTCGATTTATATTAATGAGGACCTACCTAAATACAAGCGACAATTATTTTGGACCTCAAAGAATGAACTAAAACAAATTTATAAATACATATGGATACAGAATTCTAATATATTAGTTAAAAAAGAAAATGAAACTAAAATACACAGGATTTCATGTGAGAAAGATATACAAAATCTTAAAGCATAAATATGCAACGAGCGTAATGTGGATACACTACGTGGTTTTTTGTTAACCTTAAAATTCGAAAATTTTAATGAAAGCATCACAGATATTAAATTTAATAGATTTAAAAATATTATTACTTAGAGTAAACAATGGGGCACAGACTATAATAAAATACATATTTTACACCTAAATGTTAGATCTTTAAGAAAACATTTTAATGAGTTAACAGTACTATTACAACAAACTTTATGCTCTATAAATATTATAATCTTAACAGAAGTAAACATAAAGAAAGAAGAATTACCCTTTTATGAGATTCAAGGATATAATAGCTATGCGAATACCAGAGAAGTGAAAAGAGGAGGAGGAATACTTATCTACTGGAAGGAAGGACTAAATATTGAAATGGAAGTAGGAAATACAACTGCGTTAGAAACTGTATATGGACGAATAATTACAACAAGAACTTTACATCTTATAGCATGTTACAGACCACCGAGTAAAAACAAAAAGCAATTTATAGATCAACTAGGAATATTAATAAGGAAGATACCGTCACAGGATGATCTAATCATAATAGGAGACACAAATATAGATATCTCAAGTTAGTTAAGGAAAAATTAAGATTAACGGATTGGTCACAATTTTTGTCTATATTATGCCCAATATTGTTATATGAATCAATATGTTCTACATTCTCTAAGATTTATGAGGAAAGTAAAATTAAAATAACTTTGAAGAATAACAGAATTAGTTAGCCATGGGTTAATAAAGAAATATATGATAAATTATTAAAGCGTGATATGCTATTTCCGGAGTGGAAAGCATCGCCTAACAATATGACCAAAAGGTTAGAGTACACTTCATTTAGGAATAAGGTGAATAAATTAATTAATAGTGCTAAGAATAGGTATAGACAAAAGGAAATAAATGATTGTAACGGGGATTTTAGAAAAATATGGGAAAATATCAATACGTGAATAGGACGCTCTAAACCTAATCTAGATAACGTTATCTTGAAATATCTCGGTAAAATAGATAATATATACAATATATGTAGTGAATTTTCAAAAACCTTCACAAAAGAAATAGAATGCATAAAACATAGATGTATCACTAATTTCCTAAACAGAAATAGTTATGTTAAATCGAGCGAAGTATCACCAGTAATAAATAAAATTGTAGAAAAGGTAGTCATACAAAGAGTGGGTAGATTCTTAGAGAAATTTAACATTATTACTGAATGTCAACATGGTTTTAGGAGAGGACGGAGTACTAGTACTGCGTTAACTAAGTTTTCGGAAGCAATTAACTACAGTCTTAATAATGGTAAACAGGTGGTGGCTCTTTTTATAGACTATAAGAAGGCATTTGATACTCTGGACCATGAGGTACTTCTGGGGGCTATGGAGGAATGTGGAATTCGGGGCCCTGTAAATGAATGGTTCCGTAATTATTTATCAAATCGGACACTATGGTGAGTGGGACGACTGGCGCTGAAGAACATATCTCTCTCGGTGTACCAACCGGTTCTGTGTACGGCCCCGTAGGGTAAATTATATTGGTGAACAGTGTGGTTAATGTGGTGCATCACTGCGATACCTACATGTACGCCGATGACATGTGCCTATTGTATGCTTCCAAAAACTTACATGAAGCTTGCGATAAAATACAGGAAGACTTTGATAGGATTACCCAGTGGGCACATGATAACGGCATAATATTGAACTTGAAAAAAACAAAGTGTATGCATTTACATTCTCCATACAACAGGCTAGCTAAGAATGTACGCTATGAAGAAATAGGTATTGTAGGGCATGACTATGAGTGCTTGCACAGGGGAAAATTATCATGTCAATGTGCCAAAATAGAATTTGTTAATAGTTACAAATATTTAGGACTGTTGGTAGATAGTAGTTTAATTGGAAATTACACATTGAAGAAGTATGTTCAAAATTAAGGTCCATTTTAGGCAAATTCTATCAAATTCGAAAAGTAGTAAGTAAACATGTTCTATTAGTGGTTTACTATGCATTAATTGAATCTTTAATTAACTATGGTCTTATTGTGTACGGCCGTACATATAGTACTTATATAAAACAAGTGAAAAGCCTACAAATACGTATTATAAAAATTTTAATTAATTCAAAAGATAAGAAAAGCTGTAAAAAACAATACGAAAAATTATTTCCTATGTGTAAAATACTCTCTGTTGAAACACGGTTAAAATATTTAATAGCAATTGAACATTACTATACTGACGACTATAAAGTACCTATTACTAACACCTGCAACACGCGTAAGGTAAGGGAAAAAAAACTTGAGAAGCCTAGTGCAAATAACTATTATGGACAGCGCTTGAATAAATACATTGTACCCAGAATATATAACAAAATAAAATGGTTAAGAGAAACGCCTCCAAATAAAAATAAAAATAAATTAAGCAAAAATTTATTAAAATCCTCTCTGAAAAGGACATTATTAGCAGAGCTGTAACACATACATTGTTGCATACTTTTGTTAATCGTTTTTTATGTTTGATTTATTTGATTTTTGTATTGCTGTTGTTGTTTATTTTTTAGTTTAATAATTTCTAAATATTGTGAAATTGTAGTAAGGTAAGGTTATATTTTTTTTGTAGTAATTAATTGTGTTTTTGTAGGTGATGGTGCATAATGATATTATATAGTTTTAAGAGCGTGTACTCGCCGACAAACTGATTGCAGTTTGGCGAGATAATAGTAAAAATAATGTACTTACATTTGAATGAATAAATAAATAAAAGAAAAGACGAAAACACGATTCCGTAAAATTTTCTCGATAAAAAAAATCCAAAGTAACCTCCAAACTGAACAATAAACTGCTGTTATTTATAAAATACTTTAAATAAGATCATGAAACTTTGCATACTAACTGAACTAACTATAAAGCAGTGCTTATGTTATTTACTTTTTTTTAAATACCATTATTTTCACTGTAAAAAAAATTACCTAAACTATCGGCGTCTTGAAGCTTGATTCCTGTCGCCCCGTTAGTATCGCTTAGGCTTTTGATGGGAGAAGTTGTGTCTTACGATCAAGAATACACATTACGCAACAGGACGACGTAAAATTAAAATGGGAAATAACCGTGATAAAAATAAGAAGCGAATGGGTTGGCGTTAAGAAACAGGCATAAATATGATAAACCTAATGAAATAAGTATCTAGCGACCTATTTACTTACAGTATTAGAGATTACAAACATGTCGGTACATAGCATACGACGCGCGGGAAAGTGGGGGTGAAATTAGAATTTGAGCTGACTTACTATGTCCCCTTAATTGTCGAAATCCATTCAGCCGTTTGGAAGATACGAGGTAATAAAGAAATTTATAAACAAATATACTTACATACAAGATACGTGCGAAAAACATAACCTTTTCTTGGCAGTCGGGTAAAAAGTCGTACAATTTAATTGAATCCAAAACCATGCTCAACTTTTTGACACGCACTTACTTACGTACACATTTTTTCCTTCTTTCTTTATAAGCCCATAACAGTTTACTGACGTATGCACATACATCTTCTTACAATGAGGTTAGCTTGGTTATGACTTGGTTTTTGCATCACTTGAAATTTACGCAGCACTCCGTTTTACTTTCTCTGTAGGCCTTAGTAAAGTTAGTTGGTCAATTTTTGCAATCGCATTGGTGATCTGGTTGGGCTGAATAAATATATAAAAAAAAGGAAATGATAAATATACATAAATATATATTTCATATACCAGCACAAATAAATAAGTAATACATAAATAAATAAAAGCCCAACCAGATGGAGGCCCTCGGCAGGGGAGATCAAACGGCCGAGAGTTAGGGGAAAAGGGAGAGAAACCGGCCGACGATGCGGGCGGTATCGAGGAGCACCGCCTTCTGCATTTGAGCCTGGAGCAGTCCGTCACGGAGTCCCAGCCTCCTCAGATGACCCGAGAGGCTGACTGGGATTAGCCCGTTTGCAGAAACGACTACAGGAATAATTTCAGTCGGCAGACCACCCCACATGTCAGACACCTCGTGAGCCAGGTCCAGATATTTTGTTCGTTTATCTGTTTCGGCTTTTACGAGGTTCTTATTATTATTATTTTGGGTTTTTGATAGAGTAATCCACATCTGGTTGGGCTGGATAAATACACAAAAGGAAAAAATAAATATACTTAAATACATATTTACTATACTAACATAAATAAATAAATAATACATAAATAAATAAAAGCCCAACCTGATGGAAGCCCTCGGCAGGGGAGACCAAACGGCCGAGGGTTAGGGGGAAAGGGGTGCGAAGTCAGATGGGGTGCGAAGTCAGAAGTCCTCCACGTGTGCCTGATAGTTGCGGGTCCCTCTAGATACGTCTGGAGGAAAGAGCAGCTACTGGGCCGGTGCACCCTGGGCGCGGCGGTAATCTTTCTCGAGAAATGAGAAGAAATTCTTATTCCTTGGGGAATGTTGATGCCGCGGCTAATTATTCTGACATGGGTGGGGTCCATCCCGGACCAACAGTGCGTTCCTCTGCGTGACCCTCTGATCAGCAGAGGGCATAGCAGAGGAGCGAGGGCGGGCTCGGTGTGCACTTACCCTGCCTCCGAGCAGACAGTGTAGGATTCATCCCTTGCTGTCACCGCCGGTCTCGTAATCCCAGTATCGAAGTGTCGTGGATCATGTGTCGCGGCTTTGATAGGGACAGAGGGTCTTGGCTTAATCGCCCGGACCGCGAGGGAGAAAACCTCTATAAAAAGTTACTCCGAATCCCAAGCGGCGACGCACCGCGAGGGGATGGATGGCTGACGGGGTTCTATGAACAAATCAGTTGCTAGTGTGCTCCTCGCCAGGGTACCTGCAGACCCCCTGGCGAGTAATAAATCCTCTAAATCTGCTTACCTTGGTACAGGGGTCTCTGCCAAGGTGGACCTTTAATTCCCCCATACTCGTGGGTACAAAAATGGAACAACAAAAAACCAAAACCGCCGGCAACGGCAACGTAGAGGAGAGGAGGAACGATGCGGGGACAGAGTCCGACGCCGCATCGAGCAGCGTGGGAGGCTCAGAGAGCTCCCGACGCGTGGCGCTTGGGACCGCGGAGACCAGTAAGTTCTTCCGCAAGCGGTCCAGGCGGGATGGCGACCAGGGGCCGTCATCCGGTGAAGAGGAGGTTTCGGCCCGGAAAATCCCCACAACAGTCGAGGCGGGCTGAGAGGCAAGGGGAGGGGGCTCTCTGCCAATCAGAGGGCCGAACGAGCGGCAAAGCTTGCCGAGGAAGGGCGCCACCCGGGCGATACGGCTCGGGTATCAGGCGCAGAGACGAGTGCGACTGGCGGCTCCGAGGTGGAGCGTGAGGCCAGATTCGTAAAGGAGGTAGAGGCCGCGATCAAGGTCGTGGCCTACAAGCAAAAGCCCTCCTCAAAGTTCAAGGCCATGCCCGGGGCCTCCGCCTCCATCATGGCGGCTGCGGAGGCCAACTTTGTTGGGGCCGGGCCTAAAGCGGACGAGGTGGCGAAGCTGCGGGCGGACGTGGCCCACCTGACGCCCACCATGGAGACTCTCCAGAAGGAGAACGAGAAGCTCCACGCAGACCTGGCCAGTCTACGTGAGCCTGCCTCTCGTGCGGCGCCCCAGACGCAGCGCCCAAGCCAGCCCGTGCCGGTGGAGAACCAGGTTCTGAACCTGGTCCGGCAGGAGCTGGCCGCCTTCCAGCACCGGTTCTCCATGCTGGAGGGCATCGTCCTGCGCCCCCCCCCCCCCTAGGGGCAAACAAGACGGCGGCGAGGCCGGCAACGGTCTCGTATGCGGCGGCCACGGCTACCGCATCCAGGCCGGGGCCGTCCAGCCAGCCCTCGGGCGGGGCTGCAGTTGTCCCTCCCCCCCCCCCCTGAAAAGCCGGCTCCGGCAAAACCGGTGCCGGCTGAAACAGCTCTGGCTAAGCCGGCGACGGGGAAGAGAGGCAAGACGAAGGCGAAAAAGGGCAAGGCGGCAGCATTGATGGTGGCTGCACCAGCCCCAGTGCCTCCGGCGAATGTGCTAGCGCCAGCGGCAAGCCAGCTGCCGCCGCCATCAACGCCCCCCCAGCTCCCTACACCTCCCGCGGCTGAAGCCGGTTGGCAGGTGGTCGGGGACAAAAAGAAGGAGAAGAAGGCAGCCAAAAAGGCCAAAGAGCAGGAGCGGCAGCGCCAGTTCAGGGCGCGCAAGATCGCGGCTAGGCTCCGCGCTCCGAAGACCGCAGCTGTAGTGATAACACTACAGCCGGACGCGGAAAAGAAGGGCGTTACCTACCGCGATCTGCTCGCGAAGGCGAAGGAGGCGGTGGATCTCGCGGAGTTCGGGATCACCGGGGGCCTCCGGCTCAAAGTCACCCAGACGGGGGCCCGTATGCTGAAGGTCCCCGGGAATCCAGTGGCGCGACCGCGGACACTCTGGCTGCGAAGCTCAGAGCGTCTCTGGACGCGGACGAGGCCCGAGTGTCCAGGCCCGTCAGATGCGCAGAACTGCGCATCATGGGTCTGGACGACTCGGTATCGGAGGAGGAGTTGGTGGCCGCCATTGCCAGGTCCGGGGGGTGCACTACGGACCAGGTCAGGTCAGGCGCCATACGCCCGGACCAACAGGGTATGCATGCCGCCACGGTGTGCTGCCCTGTTACGGCGGCCAAAACCATAGTGCAGGGCCGAAGGCTTCTGGTGGGCTGGGTCTCAGCGCAGGTTAAGCTGCTGGAGCCCAGACCTCTGAGGTGCTATCGCTGTCTCGTGGGGCACCACGTATCAGTGAGATGCGCCTCGGAGGTTGACCGCAGTGGCCTTTGCTTCCGCTGCTCGGTACGTAGGCTCAAGGCCAGGAATACCGCCCCAGGACCCGATGGCTTGCCTGGCAAAGCCTGGGTCTTGGCCTCGGAGGCTCTCGGGCCCCGACTGGAGGGGCTCCTAAGCGCATGCTTGGAGAGAGGCCAATTCTCGCTTCGTTGGAAGACGGGGAAGCTGGTCCTCATTCGGAAGCCGGGGTGCCCTGCGGACTCTCCGTCCGCATACCGGCCCGTGGTGCTGCTCGACGAGGTGGGCAAGCTCTTTGAAAGAGTCATTGCAAACCGCCTCGCCGAGCACCTTGCGGGGACGGGGACGGGGCAAGAGGCGCTCTACGGTGGACGCCATCATGCGCGTGAGAGCACTCACGACGGGGGATGCAGTGGCCAGAGGGGGGGTTGTCTTGGCAGTGTCTCTCGACATCGCCAACGCCTTCAACTTCATTCCCTGGAGCTGCATTAGGGAGGCACTCCGGTATCACCGGGTGCCGACCTATCTCCGTCGTATAGTCGGGGACTATCTGACGGACAGGGCCGTCATCTACCCCGGTCGCAACGGTGAGTGGAATCGGCGAGAGATGTCGTGCGGTGTCCCACAGGGTTCGGTTCTGGAGCCACCTCTGTGGAACATCGGTTACGACTGGGTGCTGCGCGCCGACCTCCCTACCGGCATCAGCGTAGTTTGCTACGCTGACGACACGCTGGTACTGGCACAAGGGGGGTCGTACGAGGCGGCGGCGGAAACTATGACACGCGGGGTTGCGATAGTCGTTGAGAGGATTCGGCAACTGGGTCTCGAGGTGGCTCTGCACAAATCCAAGGCCACGCACTTCCATGGTCCTCGGAACAGGCCACCACCGGGATCCTCAGTGATAGTAGGAGGGGTATCCATCGGCGTCGAGTCGACGCTGAAGTACCTAGGACTCGTCCTCGACGGCCGATGAAACTTCGTTGAGCACTTCCGACGTTTGACTCCCAAACTGGAACGGACCGGGGCTGCCTTCAAGCGGCTCCTGCTGAACCTGAGGGGGCCAAACGCCTCCTGCCGGAGGCTCTACGCGAGGATCGTGCGGTCCATGGCCCTTCACGGGGCCCCGGTGTGGGCGCGTGGTTTGGCGCGGCTTGCCGTCCACCACCTGAACGCGCCCCAAAGGGTGGTTGCCGTGAAAATGGTTCGCGGCTACCCCACGATCTCCCGCGAGGCGGCGAGCCTCCTTGCCGGATTGCCGCCATGGGATCTGGAGGCGATAGTCCTCGCGCGCCTGCACGAATGGCACGCGGAGGCACTATGCCGGGGGGAAACCCCGCTGCCGCGGCAAGTTGTCGCGCAGCGGACAGACTTCCGGCACGATCTCATGGCGACATGGAGAGAGCGACTGTCGCAACCCCGTGCTGGGCACGCCACTATAGCGGCGATAAGACCCCTCTTTGAGGAGTGGCTTGAGAGATGCCAAGGCATCCTCATCTTCCGCCTGACGCAGGTCCTCACCGGACACGGTGTGTTCGGGAGGTTCCTGCACCGAATCAGGCGGGAGGAAACGCCCGGATGCTCCCACTGCGAGGATGGACCGGAGGACACGGTGGAACACACCGTGGAGGTGTGCCCTGCTTGGGCGGAGCACTGCCGTGTCCTCGTAGCGGCGATGGGAGGTGGCGACCTCTCGCGTCCGGCCCTGTTCGAAGCCATGGTCCGGAGCGAGACGGAATGGGATGCCGTCACCACCTTCTGCGAAGCAGTGATGCTAGCGAAGGAGGTGGCGGAGCGGGAGAAGGAGAGAGCAGCAGCTTTCCTCCCCGGCCGTCGCGGGAGACGCCCCGGGCGTCGGGGGCTACGTCGTGGGCCCCGGCCACCGTAGGCGCGGGCCTGTGCACGGCGAGCAATGGGTAGCTCGCCGTCCGTCCGTCTAACGACGACAGGCCGTGTCGACGGCGCGTTTTGTTCCACGCGCGCCTCAAAGAGCTGTCAATAGCGTGAAGGGGCCCGCAAGGGCCGACGCCTGCCGGGGCTGCGGGCTGTTCGAAAGAGATACCGCGGCTTCGGAACGTAAGGGCACTGAAGGAACACGGATGGTTTTTAGTCAGTAAAAGTCTGACACTCCCTTACGCTCCACCCAGAGCGAAAGGCGTCATTAGATGATTTTCCATCCGCTAAAAAAAAAGGGGGAAAGGGAAAGAAACCAGCGGACGATGCGGGTGGTATCGAGGAGCACCGCCTTCTGCATTTGAGCCCGGAGCGGTCCGTCACGGAGTCCCAGTCGCCTCAGATGGCCCGAGAGGCTGGCTGGGATTAACCCGTTTGCAGACACGACTACAGGAATAATTTCGGTCGGCAGACCACACCACATGTCGGTCACCTCGTGAGCCAGGTCCAGATATTTTGTTCGCTTATCTGTTTCGGCTTTCACGAGGTTCTCGTCATACGGAACGGTAATGTCGATCAAAAATATCCTTGACTGTGCCCGGTCCATCAGCACAATACCAGGCTTATTCGCAAGAATAGTCCGGTCTGTGATGATGGCCCGGTCCTAATAGAGCATGGCGTGATCGTTTTCGAGCACGGCTTCCGGCAAGTACTTGTAATACGGCAATTTCCAATCTACGAGACCGTATTTCAGAGCGAGCTCCTGGTGAAGAATTCTGGCTACTAGGTTGTGCCTGTGCAAGTACTCAGAGTTTATATTTATTAATATATATTATTATTATGTGGGTTATCTATATAGTTTTCTCATCTGGTTGGGTTCTATAAATATATAACTATAAATTAAAATGAAAAGATAAATATACATAAATATAATTAAAATAAAATAAATACAAAAATACATAAATAAATAAAAGCCCAACCCAAAAAATTATTATTATTATTATTTACGTATTCTTTTTTTCTTTCTCAAGATTTTGTAAAATCTTGGTTTTAAGAGATGTTCACGGGCCTAAGCCAAGTGCGCATCCATTTGGGAATCAAAATCCGAGATGTCTTCTTGCAAAAATTTTCGGACTATACGGCACGTGTTGAGGATGGCTGCTTTTTGCATGGTAATATAACTATTTTCAGGAAGATCTAATCGTTTAAGGGAGTGAGACAAACATTTCGAGATCACACCAGTATTGGAGAGAACCAGCGGTACAATATATACCTACTTTGTTCATTTTCCAGATTCTAGTTACTTCTTTTAATTCTGTGTATTTATGATTTTTTTCAGTAATGGTTTTTTGTATATTATGGGTATTTGGGATTGCTATATCAATTAGGTATACTGTTTTATTTAATTTATCAATTAAAGTTATATCTGGTCTATTGTAATGAATTGTTTTATCGGTAAGAATAGCGCTATCAAAGTACATTCTGTGACTGTCGCCCTCTAGAACAGGTTTGGGGGTATACTGATAGTACGGCAGTAGTTTTTGGTTTATTATTATTATTATTTGTGAATTTAGTAGGGTGCGGGTTCCGCACTCTTACAAAATTATTTTGTAAGACTGCGGAAGATGCGTGTGTGAGTCTTTTTTTATAAGTTTAATTTTCACTAATGATTACCTTGGTAAAGGTTTTCTTACGACACATAGGATGACGCATGGAATTCATATTTTAGAGATGCATTAACATAATGTATGATGAAATCTGATTAAAACAAAACAAAAATTAATAAAAAGCATAAAATAATGTACTAAATATAAAATAGTCACTAATCAAAAAAAAGTTTTTTTATTTATTTAATATATTATTACATTCATTATTTACACATTACGTTACGGTACAATCATAAGTTTATAGAAACTTTACCGTGTGATACCGGTATCACCGACAATAATAAATATGAGGGTGTAGTAAGAAAAAAGAAATACACTTAGTATTTTATTACTTAATTGCGTAACCTTCTATTGCACAATGCACCGCGCATGGATCATATATTTTCTACAGGGCGATTGTTTTAGGGCGTTATCGTAGTATTTATTATTAAAAACATATTATGTATAATTTAAATTATTAGTAATGCATTCCATAAAGTAATTTTTTAATTTTAATTTAATGTTTTTTTGATTTAGTTCTGATTTTACTGATACTGGTAGCTGGTTAATTAGGTTAGGAATCATATATTCTAAGGTACGTTTACCATATAAATTGTTGTATTTATGTAAGGCTAGTTTAGGTTTTCCTGAGTTGCGAGTTTTAGAGTATTCACATGTATGTGCAATTTTTAACTGTTCATGGAAAAATTCTTCTATAAGAAGGGTAAACTTTACCTTTTCGTGTATAGGTATAATTTTGCAATGACTAAAAAGGTTGTGGTAATCTGATTCTTTATACTGGTTTTTAATACTATCCGGGACTATAGTTTTTAAAATACGTAATTGTAGTAGATAAATACGTTCTAAATGTGATCTGTACGTTCTACCAACTAGACAAACCATAAGCTACTTTTGACTCTACCAGTGATTTATATAGCTGTATAAGTATTTTATACGGAATTTTATATTTAATTATAGAAAATTTTGCAAGCATACCACGAAGTTTATCACATACATGCTCAATATGCTCTTTCCAATTAAGGCGATTATCTATCACGAGTCCTAAGTAGGTCTGTGATTCTACCAGGTCTATGGATTCGCAGTTACATTTCGTTTGGACCTGTCGTCTGTGAAGGCATTGGTGGTCATGCGCAATAAGCCTAGGTATAACCTTACTCCTATTTTGACTAGAGCTAATGTACATTAACTTAGTCTTCGCAGCATTTAAGACTAATCCTTTATCATGTGACCACTTCATAAGTATATTAAAATCGTCTTGTAGGAGGTTGAGAGTGTCGTTTATATTGTTCCCAGCCGCAACCAAGCAAGTATCATCAGCATACTGGTAAATTTCACATCGCCTTATAATATTTGCCAGACTATTTACATAGGTAATGTAGTGTAAAGGTCCTATTACGGAGCCTTGTGCAGTGCCTACAGCTACATTTACTATGTTACTCATTGAATCACCCACTTTAACCACATGTTTTCTATGGGTGAGGTAGTCTTTACACCACGACAGCAGTGGTCCTCTGATACCATTATCGTTCAGACTATCTAATAGTTGCTCATGACGAAGTGTGTCGAAAGCCTTACTGTAGTCTATAAATACTACCAATATGTGTTTTTTCTCATCTAGATGCTTGTAGATGCTGTTTGTGAACGCCGTTAAAAGCTGAGTGGTATTTTTATGAGGTTTAAAGCCAAACTGTTTATTAGTCAGTATATTATTTTTATCACAGAAGTTATAAATCTGTCTACTAACATATTTCTCAGCTATTTTGTTAATAGTAGGTAATATAGTGATCGGCCTATAGTTATTGTAGTCAGACTTATTACCCATTTTATGTATCGGTCTAACAATACCCGTTTTTAGTACTTGGGGATACTTGCCGTTCCTAATACTTGCGTTTATAAGATTTGTAATAGCTACTTTGACCACTGAGCATATTTTTTTAATATCTATGGCTCGTATACCATCAATACCAGGAGCTTTATTATGGTTTAGAGACTTAATGATATTTTCCACTGCAGTCGTGTCTGCAGGTATATACCTCATAGATACATTGGCGTTTTCACGATAGATTGTTTTATCCAATAGAGGTGTTATGCATTTTGGTATGATTTGTTGCAAATTTTCATCAAAAGTCGTAGCAAATGTGCATGCGATGTTTTTAGCTGTATTCCTGCCATTGCTGAAGGCTTTCAGTAATTAATTATCAATCGACTGTTTCATTCTGCCGGTCAATCTATTTAATATTTGCCAAAGATATCGTGGATTATTTTTATTATTATTTATTTCTAATTTTAGCCATTCATTTTTGCTTTTTTGAATTAATGAGTTTGCATAGTTTCTTGCTTTGTTGTAGGTTTGTTTTAAAATCTTATTTTGGCTATCCTTAGTCCATTTATTAAATAATTTATCTCTGTACTCACATGCTTTTAAAGTTTTTTTTATTCAACCATTCATTATTTATTCGCTTAGCTTTTATTTTAATTTTTGATTTATATTCGCTGGTTTTGTAACATTGTTTAAAGTTGTCATTTATAAAATTATAAATTTGTATCGGACAGGTCATGGTATTCGTTTTTTGCCATTCGATTTCACTCAATGATTTTATTAAGGCATTGTTATTAATACAAGTCTTGATTTTAGAAACGCTCTGTATACGCGACCCAACACAGGCAAACACTATCGCGCGGTGGTCCGCCAGTGTCGTACCGATAGCAGCTGTGAAAAGGTCTTGTGTATGGGATCTCGCGTTAATATGATCTATACAAGATTTACTTAACTTACCACCCGATATTTCTATTCGTGTGTTAGCGGTAATCGCACGTACAAGACCCAAGCTGTACATTAAGTTAATATATTTATGTTTTACAGGACTATCGGAATTCAGGTCAATATTTATGTCGCCTATTACATACAACTCTTTATTACAACAGTATTTTTGTAAAGTGTTTTCATGTCATTCATAAATGCTAATCCATAGTATTTTACTAGACAAAGATTGATTTAAAATAATAAACAAATGTATGCTTACACTTTATTTCTTTCGGTAAATATATTTTTTTACCATAAATATATAAATCTAATCTCTTAGATTAGATTTATATATTTTTGGTGTGGAGGATCAACTGGCTCCAAAATTAAGCTCCATATTTTCCTTCTAGAACTGGCCGTCTATTTTTATAAATTCATATTTTATTTTACCATCGCCGCTCCACATGGTAAATAATACACACATGTTTTGACCAGTTACTATAATAGGTAATCTAATAATATATAATATAAGTAATATATATAATAGATAGTCGCGATATAGTGGCTCAATTCCTTTGTTTACTGATCGGGAACTTACACACAAATATATAAATGGACACAATAATAATTTTTCACCCCCTTCTTTTTGCAGGACTTCTTTACCGTGCAGGCTACCAATAGCCGCAGCGTTAGACTCTGGTTCTCTCTCTCTCTCTCTTTCTTGTCAGACTTTGGTCTGATCTGGACAGTACTCTGGTTCGACTGCGGATATCCTCATTTCTAGGTTTATCACGCAAATAAACCCCGAGCATAGCCCTCTCCATAGTTCGCTGAAAGACCTTAAGCTTCCTCATACGGCCAGTAGTGAAGGACCATGTCTCAGATCCATAAGTCATAACTGGCAATACGCACTAATTGTACTATATTTTTTAAATTTTGAGTTATATCTGACGAGATGTGTCGTGATCTTTTGACACTAAATTTAGACTAATTTCGTAAAGTTATGAGTTTACATTTCTGTAAGATAAGCGATTTATGGACATTAACAAGTTTGAAAAGTACTTTTTTGAACCAAACAGAGCTGGGAATGTATACGTTCTCAAGGAATGCATGATTTCGAAATTCTTCTAAAGGCCTATACCCAGCAGTGGGTTTAAAGACCTGAAACAGAAGAACGAAAGAATAATATATTTTATTACTCACCATATCATCTTCAACAACATTAACAGCTATAATCCCCAAGTGCTTAGCTCGAAGGGATCGTACGTGGTTCAGCCAAGTCTTTAACATTGTTTCTTCCGGCGGCAACTCGAATGTGCCTCCAGATAAAGCAGCTGCGTACTGTGCCTGTAAAATTATGCCATTTATGCCACTAAAACGTTCGGAACACTAGATTATTGGTTGCAGCCACAGAAATAGGTCTGTGGTTGTATATAATATATATATATATATATATATATATATATATATATATATATATATATATATATATATATATATATATATATATATATATATATTATATACAACCACAGACCTATTTCGGCATAATAAATATATTTATTGATTAATATAGAAGTTTTATTAGAGACAGACACTGACTTGTACTTTATAAAGGACGAAAGAGACAAATTATTGCCAGTACAATACAGTTCATAAAATTAATTTATATCATAAAACTAGTATCGCTGTTGTCAAAAATCGTCTGAAGGTTTAAGCATTTTACATAAATATTTTTGTTTTTTACGCTCACGCTCAGCTTTGCTCTGGAGGACATTACTATTCTGTGTCATACACAGAGTAATGTCCTCCAGAGCAAAGCTCCAGGTCACGGCAGCCAGACTCAACTGAGACTAGACATCTGCGTAGAACAGGATTGTGATATAGGTACAAATGAATAAATAAACGTGTGTGCAGTTCACACGCGGTAGAAATGAAACCTTCAAATGAAATGAAATACTGAATAAAAATATTTCCCGGCAAATTATTATTCAATACGATCGTTTTCAACTACAAGTACTGTATATTTTTTATAGAATTAGGGTGACAAACAAGCACACAGTCCACCTGATGGTGAGTGGATAATGTGGCCTATAGATTTCCAGTAAAACGGGTCTCCGGTCCTCTACACTCACCATACGAAACACAGCAACTTTGAGCTGCAATTTTACGCTCATATTCTGTGAGAGCGTGGTCCTTCCCCGGTCGAACCGACCCATACGTGCTACAACTATACTACTTACATAGCTGCATGGCTCTACCACGTAAAAAGATAAAATAAAAGATATAACATAAAAATTTAATTTTATTAAATGTTACAATCCTTATTTTTAAAAATAATTTTAGTGTGGTAAATCAAAAAAATATTTTCTGTCGAGTGAAATTGCTTTGTAATAGCGCCATCTACTTCATTCTACAGGTAAAGTCATTTTACTGAACAAAAATGGATTGACTCTCAAGGTGGTACTTACGTACACGCTAATAGACGCTAGATTGCCTGAAGTTATGAAATCGTGGATTGTTATATATGTATATGGATTGGTATGTATTAGGATAATTTTATTCAATATTATGGTTAAAGGAGACGGTCTGAAATTGTATGAAGCGTAGGCCTGGTTTTGTACAAGTAGGGAAAAAAATAAAATAATATAATATAGCACTTTTGGTCATGCAAATCCACGAATTTGCCTTTATTTAAAAAAAAACTGTAACACTGAATGGCGAATTGGTGTTGTTTTGACGTTAGCTATCAACTGTCATGAGGTTTAATGACAGATATTTGAATTCTGAAATGCTGTGTTATTCTTATCACTAACAGCCTATCAGGTAGATTTATTATATATAAAAAAAATGTCTCGAAACTTGGGGATAATGCTATTTTGGTCTTGGAATAAGTAACTTTCTTGTTGATATTTGCATATCAATATCAATGCAATCCAGGAGCTCGGAATAAGCAAAAAAATATCACACTACCTACATAATTTCACGACTCAAGGCACTTGTGACATTTGACACAGACATGACATTTGACACAGAAATGACATTTGACATACAGTTTTATGACTGGAAGGGCGCCATCTTGTAAAATCATTAAAATTGGGATTGCATTTTTATTTTTAGCAAGTCATTTAGTTTGATTTATTCTCTTATTTTATTTTTAATAAAGTCCCTGAATTTTTCGCTTTTTACTGTATAGTGTACATATACTGGGCCTGAATTGACCGTCTCCTTTATTTATTTTATAACTTTATTTTTATATGATATTTTAAGAGTTAAAACTTATATTAAACATATTTTATAGAGAGCTTAAGCAACGATACTAACGATAATGTTATGCATTCCATTAATTATACAATTTTAAAAATATATGAATCTAAAAAAACATTATAAAATACTCAAGATTATAGATACTAATATAATTCTATTTTTTTCTTGCTACAATTTTCATAACTGCTCAATTTTATACAACAGACAAACGGAAACGATTTATGAAAAATATATTCTTTAAACATATACTTATTATACTAATGCGTATGGACCAGGTCATTGAAGAAACAAAATGGCACCGATTCATTATTCCTAAAATTATGGAGTGTAGAAGTAAGGAGTACAGACTGTGTATTAAAAAGTGTCCATAGAAAACCGTTAAATAAGGGTGGCGCCACTATAGCTACGGGCTAAATTTAAAAGAACGTGCCGAAAAATATTAGTGGGATAGACGACTTTTTCGAGGTTGTATTTACTAAATAAAATTATTTTAGATTTTAGAGCTACTGAGCAGTTTAGCACCTCACTTCAAACCGTCGACAACTGCTAAGTTCATTTCATCCCAGTAGCTACTCCAGCGCTGTTGTGGAGAGTTTTTGAACTGTTATTTACTACTTTCAGATTGCCACTTTTTCGACTATTCTACTATGGGAGTTGGTACTACTTACTTCTACACTCCATACCTAAAATGTTTGTGGAGCACCAATGCCATGGAGTATTGAGTGTAGGAGTACCAATTCCCATAGGAGAATAGTTGAAAAAGTGTCCATCTGTAAGCAGTAAATAACGGTTCAAAAACTCTCCATTACAAAGCCCGAGTAGCTACGAGGTATGTTAAATCGCCGTAAAATACGTTGAGAGTGATTTTGAAAATAAAAATTTTGAAAGCAATAAAATAATTATTGTAAAAAGAATTATGGTGAGTATGTGCAATAAAAAATTATAAAAAGTTCTTTAAAATTTGGACTGTAACCTGTAACTACTGTGGTATATACAGTCTGTACTCGTTACCTCTACACTCCATACCATGGAGGTTAGAGAACATGCTACCACGACGCGTCCGTGCAGTGCTTCCACTTTTGGATATTTTCCACTATTTTAGGTAAATCTACTTATATAGGTAGGGCTTTAGGCGTTTCTCAAGTTTACAATGTTTTGGATAATATGGGGTAAAACCGAACTTCATGTAACCCTGATTTTTAATCCCACCCAAAGTATTTTTTTAAAGATTTATCGAAAACATTTTTCTTTAATAAATAATATAATAAATAGAATAGAATAATGGCATATTTTACTCAGTTATGTATTCGTTACTCATATGAGACTAAGTCTATCTCTCCCATCTCTGCACAGAGAGGACGACTCATTGGCTCATTCCGCAAAGGACAAAGCCAATCTGCTACTCTCTCTTTGCGTCCAACTCGACTCTTGATGACGGGGAAACACACCGCCGACCATCCTGCGGTGAGAGTGCTCCATGCTAGATGTGCTATTTACCCAATGCTCGGTGCGCAGAACACTCCTCACCCTGGACGTCAACAAGTCGAGTGCGCTCGTATCGTGCGCGTATACTCGTTTGACCCCTCTCCTATAAAAAGAAACTAAATACTATTATAATTTGAAAATTAGAACGTTTTCTTGTTCACAAAGCTCAAGTATTTTAATCGTGAAATGATATTCAAATCGTACAATGATGTTGTTCCCTAAAATATTGAAAATTAGGTGCAATAAATAAGGCTATTGTGATTTTTTACGATAATTTAAGGAGTATTTCCACAGGTTCTAGGGTAAAACCAAAATCATAAGTGAAAACACTGGTTCCGTGGTAGTTCGTGAGTATTTAAGAGATGGCGCTGATTTATTCTATGCTTAAACCGTGAACAATTTTTGTTCCCACGGCCATATCTTGTCATTTATATCAATGGTTTTTAATGAAACTTCTTGTATAATTACGTTATTGTAGCGACGAAGCATTAATCTGTCGTAGATGCTCATATGTTATAAACTCTCTGATTCAATATTCCTACAATTCGAAATCGACTAGAGGACTTAAAGAACCGCAAAAAGAGGAGACCGAAATTATAGATAACACAGTGTATTAAGGCTACAGTCTTTTAAAGTTGACTCACATCGAATCATTAGCGCCACTTTGATTTCTTTTTTTACAGCAAATTATTGTTTCAGAGTAAAATATTTTGATAACACATAAATACCCAGATTATAAGTAATGGCAAAATTTTTTTTTTGCTTCATCTATGTGGTCTATGTTAGATAAATCAAACGGTAAATAGAGCTCTCTCGCACCCAACGCAATTTCGAGCTTTGTTCGTGTACCATTATAAGGCAATCGATAATAAAAAGGCGAAATCTATTCAGCGCGTTAATAGCTAAACATCTTCATCTCCAAAATGCGCTGTTTCTTTTTTTCTAAATATCTTTCATTGTCTTAAATAAGAGGTCTCAATTTCGTTAAATTTCGCTGTTTTCGCCTCATAAAAAACTATTTGTTTCATAGCAATAGCTGAAAATATTTATGCTATAATTATTTTTTTCTCAAGGGCAGGTGTTTAATTAGACAAATATTAAAAAATAATAATTTAAACCACTTTATTTCAAAATTAATAATTATTTCGATCGACCTATAAAATATTGACTTTATAAACAATAATTGCGGGCAATATTCCTTAGTAGCCGCTAGGCGGCTGTAGCGTTCAGACGTCTTGTCTGTGCCAAATTTTTGCACTTCCTCTCGCTCTAACATTCCTCTTTCTCTCTCTTTCCTTAATCTTGGTTGCGCATTGTTACGAATTGAAAGTTTCTCTACTTTATTATTTTTTGCATATAATTCTTTAAGGGTTTATAAATCATTTTGTATTTGTTTTATAACTTTTAATTTCGATATGGACCATAAACGTAAAAAATATGCTTGTACCAGAAAACGAAAATTGAAATCAAACGTTGAAGCAATGAACAGAAATAGAATTCAAAGGTAAGTTTTTTTGTGTTTCATAGTAAAATAGTTAACAACGTGCATATGTGTGAGCACTTGGTTAAATATTAGGTATATAATTAGGTACCTAACCTACATATTATGTAAGTTCTTCAAGGAAATATAGAAGTATTATACATTTTTGGATTGCACATGATGTTTTGTTTACAAGCGACAGTAGCCTAATGGCAGGGAGCGGACCGCGAACTCAAAAAGGTCGTGGGTTCGAATCCACCATTCGACTACTGGCGTGAACCACTCGTAACACAAGCAATTTAAGCTTACCACGAGTGGTTAATGTCCTTTTTTTTAAAAAAAAGTACATTATGTTTTTATAGAAATACTTTTTTAATTTAATTTTTAAGTGTCATAAGGAAAATTTCGTCTTTTTGATTTTCAACTAGAGATTTCCTTGTTACCGGTAGCTGCTGATGTCGAGTTAATGACATTTTTAGATACGAAAACAATTCAGTAATACACGTAGACTACAAGTAAACTATTAAGTAATATCCTCAGCATCCCGTAATTTATTGTACGCCCACTATGGCCAATTTTGGATATAATGTGGCGTCAAACTGCTTACGACGTCCAATATACGGACGTCAAATAGGAGACTTAGCGCAATGTTCGCAAATTGTCATGCTGATCACAGAAACGTCAAAATCTAAAAAAAATTGGACGTCATTTTTCTTCCTCTTTAGCTTCCTGAGCTAATTGATTCTCGCATGGAACGCTCGATGCCAATCAAAGACCCTCCATACATCATTCAAGCCATTGCGAATAAATTAAAAAAAAGCGCTAAGTCGTCCGTCGATGCTGCTGTACAAGAATAGTAATTCATGCATATAGGTAAATGCTATACAAAGTTACATTATACTTTAATGAGAAACTATAAATATGTGTGATAGTGGACTGTTTGTACTTATATAGAAATTATTTTGAGTTTTTTTTAAATCTATTTTAGTATTTAGAACTACTTGACGTACTTGACGGATTTTCGATAGTGTCATCGACTTATTACGAAACCCTCAGTGCACGACTCATTCTAGCACTTGCCAGATTCATTTGAATAATCAATAATACGAGTACATGTTATACAGGTTCTAGATGATTATCTTTTAGAAACCTTTTCAACAAAACAACAAAAATTATACAAACTTAAAATATATTTTTTTTGTGTAACGAATTTTGTAATAAAAGCATGGAACAAAAATAGATACGAGGTAGAAAATCTGTATGTGAAAATTTGTTAGCTAATTATCAATAATCCTGTATATTAGATAAATTGATACTGGAAAATCTTAGTAGAGCAACTTTCCACGCTACGGCCAGAAAGATAACTGCGGTGGCGGTACATGAAGTGGCGGGGCAGGGAGGGTGTAGATGTGTCACCAGAACGCAATTTTTCTGTTTTGCTCTGAAAGACTGGGCTCAGCCCAGTCTTTCAGAGCAAAACAGAAAAATGGGCTCACAACACAAAACAAAAAACTGGGCTCAGCCCACTCTTTCAGAGCAAAACAGAAAAATGGGCTCACAACACAAAACAAAAAACTGGGCTCAGCCCAGTCTTTCAGAGCAAAACAGAAAAATTGCGTTCTGGTGACACATCTACACCCTCCCTGCCCCGCCACTTCATGTACCGCCACCGCAGTTATCTTTCTGGCCGTAGCGTGGAAAGTTGCTCTACTAAGATTTTCCAGTATCAATTTATCTAATATACAGGATTATTGATAATTAGCTAACAAATTTTCACATACAGATTTTCTACCTCGTATCTATTTTTGTTCCATGCTTTTATTACAAAATTCGTTACACAAAAAAAATATATTTTAAGTTTGTATAATTTTTGTTGTTTTGTTGAAAAGGTTTCTAAAAGATAATCATCTAGAACCTGTATAACATGTACTCGTATTATTGATTATTCAAATGAATCTGGCAAGTGCTAGAATGAGTCGTGCACTGAGGGTTTCGTAATAAGTCGATGACACTATCGAAAATCCGTCAAGTACGTCAAGTAGTTCTAAATACTAAAATAGATTAAAAAAAAACTCAAAATAATTTCTATATAAGTACAAACAGTCCACTATCACACATATTTATAGTTTCTCATTAAAGTATAATGTAACTTTGTATAGCATTTACCTATATGCATGAATTACTATTCTTGTACAGCAGCATCGACGGACGACTTAGCGCTTTTTTTTAATTTATTCGCAATGGCTTGAATGATGTATGGAGGGTCTTTGATTGGCATCGAGCGTTCCATGCGAGAATCAATTAGCTCAGGAAGCTAAAGAGGAAGAAAAATGACGTCCAATTTTTTTTAGATTTTGACGTTTCTGTGATCAGCATGACAATTTGCGAACATTGCGCTAAGTCTCCTATTTGACGTCCGTATATTGGACGTCGTAAGCAGTTTGACGCCACATTATATCCAAAATTGGCCATAGTGGGCGTACAATAAATTACGGGATGCTGAGGATATTACTTAATAGTTTACTTGTAGTCTACGTGTATTACTGAATTGTTTTCGTATCTAAAAATGTCATTAACTCGACATCAGCAGCTACCGGTAACAAGGAAATCTCTAGTTGAAAATCAAAAAGACGAAATTTTCCTTATGACACTTAAAAATTAAATTAAAAAAGTATTTCTATAAAAACATAATGTACTTTTTTTTAAAAAAAAGGACATTAACCACTCGTGGTAAGCTTAAATTGCTTGTGTTACGAGTGGTTCACGCCAGTAGTCGAATGGTGGATTCGAACCCACGACCTTTTTGAGTTCGCGGTCCGCTCCCTGCCATTAGGCTACTGTCGCTTGTAAACAAAACATCATGTGCAATCCAAAAATGTATAATACTTCTATATTTCCTTGAAGAACTTACATAATATGTAGGTTAGGTACCTAATTATATACCTAATATTTAACCAAGTGCTCACACATATGCACGTTGTTAACTATTTTACTATGAAACACAAAAAAACTTACCTTTGAATTCTATTTCTGTTCATTGCTTCAACGTTTGATTTCAATTTTCGTTTTCTGGTACAAGCATATTTTTTACGTTTATGGTCCATATCGAAATTAAAAGTTATAAAACAAATACAAAATGATTTATAAACCCTTAAAGAATTATATGCAAAAAATAATAAAGTAGAGAAACTTTCAATTCGTAACAATGCGCAACCAAGATTAAGGAAAGAGAGAGAAAGAGGAATGTTAGAGCGAGAGGAAGTGCAAAAATTTGGCACAGACAAGACGTCTGAACGCTACAGCCGCCTAGCGGCTACTAAGGAATATTGCCCGCAATTATTGTTTATAAAGTCAATATTTTATAGGTCGATCGAAATAATTATTAATTTTGAAATAAAGTGGTTTAAATTATTATTTTTTAATATTTGTCTAATTAAACACCTGCCCTTGAGAAAAAAATAATTATAGCATAAATATTTTCAGCTATTGCTATGAAACAAATAGTTTTTTATGAGGCGAAAACAGCGAAATTTAACGAAATTGAGACCTCTTATTTAAGACAATGAAAGATATTTAGAAAAAAAGAAACAGCGCATTTTGGAGATGAAGATGTTTAGCTATTAACGCGCTGAATAGATTTCGCCTTTTTATTATCGATTGCCTTATAATGGTACACGAACAAAGCTCGAAATTGCGTTGGGTGCGAGAGAGCTGTATTTACCGTTTGATTTATCTAATATAGACCACATAGATGAACCAAAAAAAAAATTTTGCCATTACTTATAATCTGGGTATTTATGTGTTATCAAAATATTTTACTCTGAAACAATAATTTGCTGTAAAAAAAGAAATCAAAGTGGCGCTAATGATTCGATGTGAGTCAACTTTAAAAGACTGTAGCCTTAAAAAAAATACTAGCAACATTTTTTTCTAAATAAGACACAAAAAGTAGTAGTCAAATGGCGGATTCAAATCCACAACCTTTTGAGTTCGTGGTCTATCTACACTATATTATTTCTGTCTCATTTTCTCAGAGGCTAAATTCTGTAGGTATAAATATTTGTCTCTTTTTATCGTCGCCTTTTTTGTTTTATCTTGTTTCAAATCACAAGGATTGTACAGAAGTATTCACTTAAAAAATAAAGTTGTTGAAATTATAATTGTTGGTATTATTTACCTGTGCATCCATCACTCTGGTAATAACTTGCTTAACAACGCCAAGGAAAGCCATGTTAGGATGCCTTATGTTGACAATGTGCTGGTACAAAGGCAGCACGAACTTGCTAGATACCGTTAAACCAGTGCTCTCGTCTAAAAACGAATGATTGTATTCATAACCTGGCAACATAATTTATTATTGTAATAAATAGATACATGTTCTCACATAGCTTAGAAGTAAATTTTATGGTCTTCTTTCATAAATCGAAGTAAATATACACCATGTTTTTTGCACTTCTACACTACGCATTTAAAGTTAGCGCCCATTGCGAAGCGAAATATCGGGTTGACGGTTATATTTTTATCGTGTTATCAAACTACTGTCTAGCCGCTAGACTAGCGAATAAAACGAACAACACATTATTGTTAATTTCGTGAAGTTTTGGGATATATGCTTTTTCGATTAAGTACCACCAATAATAATAGTAATAATGTCCTCCAGACCGAATTTCAGCCACGGCGGCCTGCCTCAACGGAGGCTAGCCATCGGCGCAGGACAGGATTATAGTGCCTAAGTGTATGCGCAAGTACAGGTGCACTCTCTATTCCCTCAATCTCATAATCCGATGGGACGGTAAACCGACACGACCGGAAGAGAGATCAGGCGTAAAACCAACCGCATTACGTGCTTTCCGAGGCACGGGGACACCGTCAACTTTCTGACTTCGGGCATCAACTGGGAGTTTCTTGATAGAAAAACTCAATAATTGATTTTTTGGCCCGACCCGGGATTCGAACCCAGGACCTCACGATCAGCAGTTGCACTACTACAACCACTAGACCAATGAGGCAGTCAATATCAGTAACAATACTTAGTCGTACAATTGCAGTGAATACTATATGCAACTATGTTCATCACCGCCACGATGGCGCTAGTTTTGTTAAGAGTTCTTATGGGCACAAATAAAACCTTTGTTCATGTTTAACTTTTGTCCAATTTTAACCTGCATGCGATACACTACTGATTGAGGGATAATTGTATTGTTTGTAATTGTTTGCTTATTCGCCACCAGCCGATCTGCGGATCCATTCAAAAACGCTGAACTACATTTCACAGATTGCGTAGTGTGGTGTAAGAATACTCATATCGTCGCATGGGTGGTATAAGAGGCGAATAAGATTTTTGTGTTTCTGAAATGTGTCAATCTTTGAATTTATATTTGTGAAGGATATTACGCACCTGTACATAATATGACATCCTCTACATCCTTCAATGAACCATCTTGAAATACAACGCCGTCGGAAGTGAACGATTCAATGTCAGGCTTCTTAACACACTTGCTTGGGAAATTTGGCTGGTTGTAGACGAGGTGGCTCCACTAATTCACTAATTGTGTGGCGAGATTTTACCCAGAGGCGTCTGCGTCCACTATTAAAACTATACGGTCTCTAAACGTTTCCGCGTCTTTGTAATCGTGACTATGCATTATATTTCCTGTAATATAAAAAGTGGCATAACTAAAGGCTTAGAGTAATGAAGATAACAGGCACTCAGCTCAATGATAAGGTTCAAAAATTATTTATTCTTGGTTAAAAATAGGTGTGGCCGGGTTTCAGCCGGATAGCACATTATCAAGTAATATTAGCGACAGTAGGTATTGATATAAGACATTACACCATGAATAAATCGAATTCGAATACACCTAAGTCTGACGAACCACATTTGGCTACACCTAAATGTAGGCAGCTAAACTTAGGTCTGCATTTCAAAGTTCGGCTTTAAGCCGTTATCAGTATGGAAAGATTAAAGCAGATTTATAATCAACATCATTACCATCAATTACAAGTACAATACGGAACATAGGCCTATAACTCAAAAATTGCCACAAAGCACAATGTGTTAATCGCCTGTATTTAAGGTAAAAAAAGTAAAGTTACAGCCTATGTGCGTCTCACTGCTGGGCACAGGCCTCCCCTCATTTCTGAGGGGGTTTTAGGGCAAGGAAGTGTCCGCCGCGCTACCCCAATGTCTGTTGGCGAACTTCACATGTTTTCGAAATAATTTTTTTCTTAATCCTCAGACATGCAGGTTTCCTCACGATGTTTTCCTTCACCGCCGAGCACGTGGTAAATCAGCATTCAAAATTGCATTTAACAATTTCATTAGTGCCGGCGGGGATTGAACCCGAGTTACTCGCATTCTGTTATATTTACAGCGAGCGTAAACCATCTGAACTACCACGGCGCCTGTATTTATTGACGTATTATTTTTGGACTAACGGCAGCGCTTGCCTGCTGCGTTCCGGATGTGCAGGGTATAGAGAGTTAGTAAACTTTCGGGCTGTGAGACATTTGATCTTAGTCGTCAAAAGAGACATCGCATTTGTAACCTTTTTTTAAAATTCATTGCCTGTGTCATGAGCTCAACAGGCACTTATTCTCACTTGGACTATGGATTCGTTTGTCACTGCAGCTTCATGTAAAATATATTTCACTTGTTCGTAACTTTATCTAGTGCGTATTTTCACTGCGTAAATGGATGCTGTGATCCATAGACGTCTACATCTATCCTCGATTAAGAATGCAGGTTCTCTGTCATCCCTAAGGACTGAGAGGGAATGTCTTGTTTCTAGTTAAAAAGGTCTCCGGATCTCTACATTCACCATACGAAACACAGTAGCTGTTATTTTACGCAGGTATTCTGTGAGAGCGTGGTCCCTCTCTGGTTGAGCTGACTCATTAACCATAATACAGCAGAATGGCTCTACAACATACATTACTTTTAATAACGATAAACGTATACAATAATATATATCTTTTGTGGTTACATAGTAATTTCTACCGCGTCTAAACTAACTACATAGTTATTCGAGACCGTTATTAATTACTGAATTGCATGGAAACAAAGATAAAGGCACCGCCCAAATTTCAGCGGAGTCAAAGGCTTTCTTCTAGTCCCCATAATATGCAAAACAAAGTGGCAGATTGTACTCTTCAGTCTTCTGTACAATTTTCCGAAGAGCCGAAGGCCATGGTGCAAAAGCCTTTTCGCAAACCGGCTTGTTTGGTAGGCTGAAGTCATCAGGTTTGCATGCGAGTCGATTCGTAATCTCGAAAACAGCACGTAGGCGCGGCTCAGAAGGGAAATCGGTCTGCAGTTCTTCAAGAGAGTGTTGTCGATTTGCTTGAAGAACAAAACCACCGCACTTATGTTTCATGCCTCCGGAGTGGAGGATAGAATTAAAGAGCTTCTGAAGGACTTGTTTTCCATGTGCTGGTTTTCCACCTGCTATCAGAAACTCCGCTGTAATTCCCTCCTCGCTCGGTGCCTCGCTGTTTTGAAGCTACTGGACTGGAAAGGATATGGTATTATCATCAATGGCGAGTACATCACTCACCATCAATTTGCCGACGATATAATAATCCTTACGGCAGAATCGCTGAAAGACCTACTCACTACGCTCAATGACCTCAATAGTGCCTCCCAACGGCTTATCCATCTTAAGACGAACATGGACGAAACAAAGATCATGTGTAACGTCCAAGTCACACCTATACCGGTAGTTGTTGGGAGCACTAAGCTAGTAGTTGTTGACGGATATTTTCACCGGAGACAATGTAGTGTTATGCTTATACATACTTACATATCATTTTACACTATTTTAAATTCTGTTTTTGATGTTCTGCATTCGCCTCAAAACTTGATATTTTGCATCACCTTTATTTCCATAGGATCCTGTAATATTTTTAATTCATAAGAACACAATAACAAATCATTTTCACTTCGTATTTTTCATGCTATCAGCACTTTTTAAATCGGTGTCAATGGAGTCTACCTTTTTCGGTCTTTTATTTAGTTCTCCGTAACTCTGCAATTTCGGGTTTCGTGCGCGCTGTTGCGCTACTTTTTTTTCCTATATAAATAATATCTCATTTTTCACTTAAATCTTGCCGTTTCTGTATTACGAGCCTAAAACCAAAATTTGACATGTTTTGACATCGTTGTTTATCAGGTTGTCATGGCAATTTTTATTCAAATATCGTTACCGGCCTGATGTTTTTACTTCAAAATACTCCTTTCTTCTTGGCCATTTACAAGAATTTGCTTTTAATTTAAATAATTTCAAATTTAATGAGAATAATATTACGTTCTTATGTGAGATCCGTCAAAAAGCAAAAATAAGCCGAACTCAATCGGCGAATGGGGAGTCGGACTTGAGCTTTGATACTTGAAGCATCTCCTAAAGGCCTTTTCTGCACTGCCTCGGGATCCTGCAAGCCTCTGCCCGCTCCTTAAGTCGTCGCCTAGCCACGCCTACGCCTCCGCCTACTAGTGCGCTGTGTTTACTTACTTCAAACGCTGCGTGCCTTCTCCTGACGTTGCGTGGACCTACTTCAGACGCTGCGTGTTTATTCCGGACGCTGTGTGGGTCTACTCCGGAAGTTGTGTTTGCCTACTCCAAGCGCCGCGTGTACCTACTTTAAACGCTGCGTGCCTACTCCAGACGTTTCGTGGACCTACTCCCGACGCTGCGTACCGGCTCAAGACGCTGTGTGGGTCTACTCCAAGCGCTGCGTGTACCTTCTCCAGACGCTGCGTGTGTTTTCTCCAGATTCTACGTGTTCCTAGAGCAGGAGCTGTGCACCTATCATAGGCATAGCCTGTGCATACTTCGTTGCAGTATCTTTTGTTATTTTTTTTTTTTAATAATATTGTAAATCACCATCTTCATTACAACCCATCATCACCTTCATACCTTTTTTTTATAAAAGATACTGTAAAACTTCAAATTTTTAAATAATTTATTTTATTTTGGTTGTTTTCGTTCTAGTTAAGTTAGGTTCTTAGTTTTTTTATTGTCGCTTCACGACATTTGGCGCCCGACGTAAAAGTTCTTCTTTTCTTCACCTTAGCTACGCCTTATCCATTTCCTTTTGATTGAATTGCTTTCTCTTTCGTTCTTAACTCTTTATTTACTCATCCTTATCATATCTTCCAAATTCTAAAACAAAACTTCATCTAGTTTTTCAACTTATCTGGATTATATTTAGACCTACATATAACACTTCACTTACATTCATCACTTTAATATTTTTATTCTAGAGGTACAATTTTTTATTAAATTTTTATTTCTTAAACTTAACACTTAATTATAACAATGAAACGGGTTATTAAGTACGAATTCCTTAACAAGGCCGAACTCGAATACGAAGTGAAGATTAGATGTGAGGAACCAACTAATACTGTTTTGCTTCTAAAAAAACAGGTTTTGCGTTTAGTTGAGAATTCTCACCCTGAAGATATTCTGACTTCTCCAATTCCGATCGAGGATGACTTGTCTCAAATTGGTTCTACTTTGACTTACCTGGACTGTAAAATTGAAAAATTTTTACAAGGTGAAACCAAATACTTACGATTAATAGAAACTTTTATTAATCATGTTTTTTACAGATTGGAGCGAATAGATACTGACTTATATCCAGACTTTAAAACTATTTTCGATACTTTGAAGATGAAATTTGACGCTATTACTAAACAATTCGAATCCTTGACTCCACCTCCAACTGAAAATGACTCTCCATCACTTGACCCTCCTGTAGACCCGACTGTCATGGAACCTCCTCTTGTTTCTCAAACATCTGTTAAGATCCATACCCCGTATCCTTCACCACTACCTCAATCTTTTTCTCCAACTAACGTCTTCAAAGATCTGAAAAGACACACCTTCAATGGTAAAAGCTGTCCAAGATCCTTTCTTCAAAAACTTGAAGAATACTGCTTAGCTCGTGGCTTACCCAAAGACTTGTTGATTTCTCAAGCGTTTGAAATTTTCACCGACAATGCTCTTCATTGGTTCAGATTTAAATATAATCAGAATCCAAACTTAACTTGGAACGAACTTTCCTCTTTATTAATCAAAGACTTTGGTGGTTTTGATTATGATTATAAACTTCTAGAAGCGATTAGGAACCGAACTCAAGGCCGTGATGAACCTATCGTCATCTATATTTCCATCATGTCTGGAATGTTCTCTCGTCTTTCGAAGAAACTCTCTGAAACAGAACAATTGGAGATTATTTTGAGGAATATTCGCCCATGTTATTCAGTCTTCGTAGCTCTAAAAGACATTGACTCTATCGACTCTCTTCTGGCTACTTGCCAAAACTATGAAAAGTTCCTTGACAGAGACAAACAATTTAAAGAACCAAATGTACAACAAAGTCCTCTTATTTCTGAATTCAACTACAAGCATTCCACTTCAAGTTCAGTTGGCTCTTCAAATTCTAATAACTCACAACCTTCTCCTCCCTTTATGAATAAATTCACTTCATCCTACAAATACCCTTCTAGACAAGTTAATAGTCTCTCTCAAACTAAAGCTCCTCAAGAAAGCTCTTTTTGTGTTCGCTGTCGTAAACAAGGTCATACTTTGAACACTTGTACTCAACCACGATTCGTGATTTGTTTCAAATGTGGTCTTAAAGGTTTTAAAACTGCAGATTGCCCTACTTGTTCTCCCAAACCACATACTAGTTCAAAAAACTAACTGCTGACTTGAAAAGTAACTTAAACTTTGATAATGACGATTGGGCTAGTTGGATTAAAACAATTCAAAACTTCTTTTCTTGTTACAAAATCTCTTCTACACTCTACTCCAAAGAACAAGATCTTAATCGTCCATTCGTTAATGTCAAAATTTATGACTTGCTTATACATACTTACATATCATTTTACACTATTTTAAATTCTGTTTTTGATGTTCTGCATTCGCCTCAAAACTTGATATTTTGCATCACCTTTATTTCCATAGGATCCTGTAATATTTTTAATTCATAAGAACACAATAACAAATCATTTTCACTTCGTATTTTTCATGCTATCAGCACTTTTTAAATCGGTGTCAATGGAGTCTACCTTTTTCGGTCTTTTATTTAGTTCTCCGTAACTCTGCAATTTCGGGTTTCGTGCGCGCTGTTGCGCTACTTTTTTTTCCTATATAAATAATATCTCATTTTTCACTTAAATCTTGCCGTTTCTGTATTACGAGCCTAAAACCAAAATTTGACATGTTTTGACATCGTTGTTTATCAGGTTGTCATGGCAATTTTTATTCAAATATCGTTACCGGCCTGATGTTTTTACTTCAAAATACTCCTTTCTTCTTGGCCATTTACAAGAATTTGCTTTTAATTTAAATAATTTCAAATTTAATGAGAATAATATTACGTTCTTATGTGAGATCCGTCAAAAAGCAAAAATAAGCCGAACTCAATCGGCGAATGGGGAGTCGGACTTGAGCTTTGATACTTGAAGCATCTCCTAAAGGCCTTTTCTGCACTGCCTCGGGATCCTGCAAGCCTCTGCCCGCTCCTTAAGTCGTCGCCTAGCCACGCCTACGCCTCCGCCTACTAGTGCGCTGTGTTTACTTACTTCAAACGCTGCGTGCCTTCTCCTGACGTTGCGTGGACCTACTTCAGACGCTGCGTGTTTATTCCGGACGCTGTGTGGGTCTACTCCGGAAGTTGTGTTTGCCTACTCCAAGCGCCGCGTGTACCTACTTTAAACGCTGCGTGCCTACTCCAGACGTTTCGTGAACCTACTCCCGACGCTGCGTACCGGCTCAAGACGCTGTGTGGGTCTACTCCAAGCGCTGCGTGTACCTTCTCCAGACGCTGCGTGTGTTTTCTCCAGATTCTACGTGTTCCTAGAGCAGGAGCTGCGCACCTATCATAGGCATAGCCTGTGCATACTTCGTTGCAGTATCTTTTGTTATTTTTTTTTTTAATAATATTGTAAATCACCATCTTCATTACAACCCATCATCACCTTCATACCTTTTTTTTATAAAAGATACTGTAAAACTTCAAATTTTTAAATAATTTATTTTATTTTGGTTGTTTTCGTTCTAGTTAAGTTAGGTTCTTAGTTTTTTTATTGTCGCTTCACGACAACAAATAGTCCGACTAGGTAATAAGTCGAACTTCACTTCACTTCACTTCAACCGAGATCTCAATTGACGGATTCAACTCGGCTGGGCAGTGTCCGGGAGATTACGACACATCTTCTGGACTTGAAGTGATGACTGATGGATCTGGGACGTGTTCTTTCGTTACTGGCCTTATGAGGAAGCTCATGATCATTCAGCGAGCTATGCAGAGGGCTATGCTTGGATTTTCTCTACATGATAAACTTATGAATGGGGATATCCGCAGTAGAACCAAAGTAAGCGACATAACCCAACGGATCAGTAAGCTGAAATGACAATGGGCCGACCATATAGCTCAAAGAACAGACAACCGATAGGGAAGAAAGGTGCTCGAGTGGCAGCCTCGTATATCCAGTAGGCGAATGTAGGGTGCTTCCTCCCCCCCCCCCCTCGTGATAGAGTGACGACCAAGTAAGACGTGCAGGAAAGTCGATGAATGCAGGTGGCTCAGGACCACACTTTGGGGCATTCCTTAGGGAGGCCTATGTTCAGCAGTGGACTTGTGAAATGCTGTAATGATGATGAAAGCTGCAGGCGTCGTTCATATAGTTGAAATTTAAAGAATTTACCTTTGAAAAGTTCTTCACCTTAGAATTTAGGACGCACTGGTCTGCCGAATTGTTCACTGGCGACTATGACAAAGTCGCACGCCTCTGTGTAGCTGTTTCGGTTTTCGGTCTTGGTGTACGTCACATTCCAATGTTCACCAACCCATTTCACACGTGTTACCAAACTCCGGAACTGAAATAAGGTGTGTTCCAAATAAATTCAAAATCTTTATTGCATAATAGCTGCTGAAGCGTCCGTCCTATTTGAGGTTTTACGTTTTGATTAAACGTTACCCTCTAGCTATTTCTTTTGTTATTATATTATTATAATCGAGTTTATAAACATAGTTACAATTAGAAAAATGTCCAAACCCGGGAAAATTATACAATATAATATTTGTAGGCTAGATAAATCGTTCTGCCGTGCAGGATTCGCACCCGTGGTCCGCAGCGCCAGAGCCATACTCACTGCGCTCTCGAACTTAAAGCGACACCGTGAAAAAATGCACCTCCTTTCATCGGATAGTATAGGACTATGACACCACTAACGAAAGTGGGATTTTGATATAGGTAAATTCATGTCTTTATCTTGAATTTGATTGAATAAAACTTTTACGGATTCTATCGCGTTTATTTAAATGATTTTACTTATTTTTAATTCCCGACGTTTCGGGTGTTTTACAGCAACCATGGTCACGGGGGGGAGTCCCCCCCCCCCCCGTTTAGTTTTATTCAATGTGTAGTGTTCGCGTAAATTTAAGAAATTGAATTTGGTTGCTCAAAAACACGATTGTATAATTTTGACTCGATCATAATTATTTGCGAAAACATCTCTAAAAAATCACTATAGTTGAAGTGAAAAATCACTATAGTTACAACGAAATTACTTAATCTATATGCTTGGGAATCACTCAAATATATTCATAACATCAATATTCATAATTTACTTGTTCATTATTTTGATAACTGAAATCAATAATTTAAAAAAAAAATATTTTAAGATTCTGACAATTTCTAAGCGCTTTTAATCGTCACGGGCGCTATGCAATTTTAGACCTTATGACGGCGTTTCTTCAAGTTTTTATAGAAATTATGTATTCACTTACGGCGATAGCGTTTTTGATATGTCGTCTTAAAGGAATTATGTGTATTACGTGTAATTTGAAATAATCAAGGCTAAAATGTTATGAGATTCATAATCTCTTAATATAATTAACCTTCACATTATTAGCTGACACGGTTTATAAATGAAAAAGATTCCAAAATTGTTTTGAAATTGAATTTTAAATGTATATGGAGTGTATACGTTTTTAATTATTTTAGCTATTATGATAACCGACTGTCATAAATAATAAAAGGCTGGTGACTGCTACAGTAAATTAGTTTTTGATTTTGTACATTATTGTTTAGGTAATTATTCTATATGTTTGTATTGTCATATTTTTATACTTCACAAAATTAGATTGATAAATTAACTGCGTTTGGAGAGCCAGAGGGAAAGGTTTAAAGTTAAGCGAAACCTTCTCCTTCTTTACATAAGCTTATGTCTTGAAAAGAGATGTCCCGCCCTTTAGGTCACTGATTTAGATAAGTTTACTTAAAAAAGCACAATAGTGCGGTATGGGATATAATGCCACACTATAACTACTCGTAGGGTACACTAGCATGGATTAGTGACAAATTTTTCTTGAAAGATCTGTACCGTAAAAACTATCCCTCCGAAATGCATTACACTTTGTCAACCACGCCATGTTTATTTAAATCGGTAAATCAAAAAATTCTGCACTGTTCATATTTGTTTGAACAAGAACGCTAAATCTTATCTCATAAAGGTGTCACACAAATATGTTTGTTGATACACCATCAATTATCGCCACCGTTATTTTAATAAAATGAATCAAACATTCTTGGGTTGCAACCAATTAATTAGGATCCAGCAACCCCATTTCGTGCCACGACTGCCGTAAGAGGCAACCACGAGATACGTTAGAAAGTTCTTATGGCTTCCAATAGATGGCGGTATAACCAATCCGTTTTCCAAACGTAACAACCAGATGGGCACGGACAGCAGTGTCAAAGTTGCGAGGCGTCTGGTACTGCGATCGTCAATCCTCTACAAACAACGAAAGAGGTTCGTTATCCAGCAATTGACATTTACGGGCTTTTAAGGAAAAAAACAAAGAAGAAACAATGTAGTTATTATTGGCAAAAGCAATTTTATAAACTTAAATAATGACGTACTCCAAACAATCGTATCCCTTTATCTCGCGACTATCGAAAATGTTAAAAGAATGTAATGGCTTTGGATAGATAACGTTACAAACATTTCTTTCAGACTAGTCGTAAGCTCCCGAACTCTGCCCAGTTGAGTTGAAGCCGTCAATTGACCTCTCGGTCGCAATTGGATTTACCTACTCGCACTATTTGCCCCAAGTAAACATACTAAACTCGTCGATAACTTCGAGCGTAGTGCTCTAGCTCTACCGGCAAAGGTATACATGTTCATTTTAAGACCTAGGTTAAATGACTCTATTGAAATCATTGAGCATAGTTTTGAGGTCCTCGTGCGATTCTGCCATAATTACTATATTGTCGACAAATCGAAAGCAAATGACGGACTGGTATTTGATGATATTACGGAATCCTTCCCGGTCCAGCAGCTTGAATATTTCCTTTAATGCAGTGTGAAAAAATATATATTGTGTTAGGTTTTCAGAGAATGTGATTAGATTTAAATCAAATTTCAAAACATGATGTATATTAAGAAATGTTTGAGCACATATCACCACTATTGGGTGTATTTTTAAAAATTTCATAAAATGAGCGAGAAGACTCGACAAGTTTACGAGCATTTGTTTTTACTATATAAATTACTAAAATTACATACATTTTTAAGACTTAAAAACTCAATAGCCATTGTTCTATCAAATACAATCTCAGTATAGATACGTCTCTAGCGCTGTAATAAACTACTTGTAATGTGAATAGAAAATTTTTATGTCTCTTGTGCGCCGCATATCTTAAATTGTTCATGTATGGTCGATACTAATAAAATATGTTTAAATATATACCTATGTTTACTTAAATACACACTTATATATGGCTGTTTGGAGCTGGTCATGGTACTTCTCTCCAGTAAAAAAAATTGAGGATTTATAATAGTGTTGTGACATAAAATCTTTAATTAATGTTTATATTACATTTTTCATACTATCCTAGGTAGTAAAAGGCTATCACTATAGTTATAACTGTCTTTCTTATAGTTCTGCTCCAAGCAAAAGCATTTTTATTTTAGTGGATTGGTCAACGGGAATAATAGTTATATTAATGGTTTTGCTACTATTCTTAGTTCAAGAAGACAAAAATGTCACAAACACCGATAGGACAACGGATGAGGCACAGTGAGTCCGCAGGTGGGTCCGCCGCGGACCCCTCCACACCGCGTACACACCGTACGCGGTGTGGAGGGGTTCGTACTACACCCGCGTCCCTGGGGGGTTCTCACCGCCCAGAACATCGAATGACACGAGCTAGCCAGAGTTAGCTGTCAAAGCCGGGGTCCGCCACTCCCTGTTCGGACGGCTGTTAGATAACTCACCCACGCGCACTGTAGATCATCATAGGAGTCATCGTTACGCAAGTAATGATGCGTAATGGTATTAATTCACTTTTTACAGGCCTTTCAGGCCGCGGGTCCTGAGACCTATGAAGCTGTGAAAGCCAAAAAACTAACAGCATTAACGCCATCAGAAACTAGTCGCTAATATTATTTCTATAAGGGCCATTTACACGATGCAAGTTTCTTGCCTGTTGCATACAATTAAATTGAAGCAATAAATAACTTGCATGGTCTAAACAACACCTAACATTCTTGATCTATTTACAACTACTGTTGAAAGGTTAATAGGTCATTTAGATGATGCAAGTTTCTTGCCTGTTGCATACAATTAAATTGAAGCAATAAATAACTTGCATGGTCTAAACAACACCTAACATTCTTGATCTATTTACAACTACTGTTGAAGGGTTAATAGGCAATTTAGATGATGCAAGTTTCTTGCCTGTGCATACAATTAAATTAAAGCAATAAATGACTTGCATGGTCTGAACAACACCTAACATTCTTGACCTATTTACAATTACTGTTGAAGGGTTAATGGGTGATTTACATGATGCAAGTTTCTTGCCTGTTGCATATAATTAAATTGAAGCAATAAATGACTTGCATGGTCTAAACAAGACCTAACATTCTTGACCTATTTACAATTACTGTTGAAGGGTTAATGGGTGATTTACATGATGCAAGTTTCTTGCCTGTTGCATATAATTAAATTGAAGCAATAAATGACTTGCATGGTCTAAACAACACCTAATATTTTTGAACTATTTACAATTACTGTTTAAGGGTTAATGGGCCATTTACATGATGCAGGTTCCTTGCCTGTTGCATATAATTAAAATGAAGCAATAAACGGCTAACATAGTCTAAGCAACACGTAACAATCTTGATCTATTTGACAGTGGAAACATTCAAGACTTTTCTTGGTGTAAACAGCACATACAATAATTTATTATGCAATTTTTGTATTTAATTGGATTTTCTCTACATTTGCAAACGTGAGTGCAGAGGATTTGTTGATCGTTGTTGCTCTTCTGAGGCAAGAAATATTGAGATAAAATCGTAAAAAAAAGTTTTTAGATTAAAGAATACATAGCAAGAAGGCATGTTCTCAGAGGATCTAACAATCTTTGTGTGTTACAAACACAAAACAAAGGCGATTTTAAGAACATGTTTCGTGTGAACAGAACTCAGTTTTATAATAATAATAATAATAATAATATTAGTTTATTCACTCCACTAATTTTACATCATCACTTACACTATTTAAATAAAAAGTTCCATTCATTACATTGAGAGGTTAACGTCGGCAGCCGTACTAGTATAAACTGTGCCACGGCTGCCTGCGCCTTCCACTCTGGGTGTTCAAATGTTATTACATAATAGGTAAGTTCTTATACAAAAATTTTTGCAGACAATATTTAAAAATCATTACAATCAAAAGTTAAAATTAAAACATGCAGGTAGATACAAATCAAATAGAAATATATGCAAGATTACCACGAGGTGTGTTTGGTGTATGGTATAATTATAAGCAAGAAGCGTAGTTGCATGAGGGATAGTATGTTTGTAAGATTGGTTGGGTGTGTGTTACGAGTATTAGAATATGTGGGTTATGTAAATGTGTGTATGTGTGTGTGTGTGTGCGTGTGTGTGTGTGTGTGTGTGTGTGTGTGTGTGTGTGTGTTTTGTGAGTGTTAACTGATGTGTGTAATTGAGGTTTGCTATTTAAGGTTTTTTACCTGTATAATATTTTCAATATCATTAAACTCTAGGTTTAGTAACCAATCCCGGTAGCGAATTTACATTGATTTAGGGTTAAAGGATAAATATTCAAAGCTTTGTTTTCGATGTTATAGAGATGGGAACTTATAACGAAGTAATGCCGTTTTGCCAAAGTGGTTCTGTGTGAAGGTGTTTTGCAGACTTTGGTCTTATTACGCTTTTGAGGTGGAACCTATGGCAGTCCCTTATGCTTACGAAGTATTGTGTGTATGATGAACAGTTTTCTTACCGTAAGTACTGAACATTCACGGTAGAGTAGTGTTGTGCTATACCTACGCGGTTTTTTATAAATCACTTTTAATATTGCACGCTGAGCCCGCTCCAGGGGAAGCAGTGTACTAATGCTAGTTCCACCCCATGAGACAATGCAGTATTGAAGCAGAGATTGGACAAGCGCATAGTAGACACACATTAGTGTGTCGCGATCAGCAGATTTCCTCAGTTTGTAAAATATAGGAATTAATTTTATAATTCGGGCTGTTAGTGATTAGATGTGTAATGACCAATTAAGATGATTATCTAAAATCAGGCCTAGGTATCTTAAGCTATGTGTTGATGATAATTGAGGACAGTCACAGCTGTTATTAAATCTATCACATGTGTGTGCCCTTATACAAAAGTTAATGGAAGGTTGAGTAACAGCCCGAGGGGAGAATGTTATGTACTTCATCTTTTCTAAATTTAGAGTAAGCAAATTGTCGTCCAAACATCTCATTACCTCACTGAGGGCACATTCAGCGTAGTGTTGAGCCCGACCCCAATCCTCACCATAAACAATCAACGCCGTGTCATCTGCATAAGTGACAATTTTGCAGTTTGGTAATGAAAGCTTACACAAGTTGTTGATGTATACTAGGAAGAGAGTTGGGCCCAGAACGCTGCCCTGTGGTACTCCATAAGAGAGACTGCAATCCAGACTTTGGTAGTTACCTAATTTGACACATTGTGAGCGGTTTGAGAGGTATTCGCTAAAGATATCCAAGGCAATTCCACGTATACCAATTAATTCAAGTTTTTTCAATAGTAATGGTACAGATACAGTGTCGAATGCCTTCGACAAATCCAGGAAAACTCCTACAACTTTGTGACCTACATCAAGGTGCGTAACAATCGTCTCTGTAAGATTCAAAGTAGCGTCATCAGTAGATTTTCCTTTTAAGAATCCATACTGATTTTGGGCTATTGCGTTCGTCTTTTCTAAAAATTTTATAAGTCTGGAATTTAAAGCCTTTTCCAAAATTTTGGATACAATAGTCAGCACCGAGATGGGTCTGTAGTTCCCTATCCATCATACCTCTATCTCCGTTTTTATAGATAGGATGTACAAGAGCTCTCTTGAGAATGTGTGGAAAAACTCCTGAAGCAAAACATTGATTTATCAAGTGGGTCAAAGGTGGAATAACGCTACTCCTTGCATTCTTAAAAACTTGAGTAGGAATGTTGTCAACACCTGTAGCACAATTATTTTTAAAATTCATAATGATATTTTCAACTTCATTATATTCCACATCAAGTAAAACCATTGAATCTCTATGTGAATCAATATGAGGGATGTTTACAAAACTAGTCAAGCAACTACCTCTTCTAATTTGTATTTTATTAGCAAGGGACTGACCTATACTCGCAAAGTATTCATTTATTAGGCTAACTAACTCATGCGGGTCTTCGGCGAGCTTTAACAATTCAGTGGAGTGTAGAGTTGGTTTCTTTAGACTAGCAACCTTATTAATAGTGTTCCACATTTGCTTGAGATTATCTTTATTCTTTTTGAATTGGTATTTTTCATATTCAGTTTTTAGCTTTTTTAAAAGATTATTGCAGAAATTACGATACCTAGAGTAGGTTAGTTGTAATATGGCATTGTTAGGATCTATCTTTGCTTTTTTATGTAACTTGTCACGATTCCTGATGCATCGTACAAGACCAGGTGTTATCCAGGGCTTAATAGCTCGTTTTCGATGCGGGACGTAGGCCAATGTGGAGTGGGACGAAATTGCTTTAGATATTATATCAATTAGAGAGACTGCTGCTAAAATTGCGTTTGCAGCGTTATATACAGCGTTAAAGTTTGTAACAGATAATTCCTGGACTAAACCTGAGCAATCAACTTTCCTGATGGTAGCTTTGGCTTGATTTCTTCAATTTTACTGTCTAATACAAGTATAGTCGGTGCATGATCAGTTATGAGTGAATCAAGAATAAGCGTTTTAGAGCATCGATTTGATCTTAGCATTACGTGATCAAGACAACTAGTTTTACGCGTCGGAATGACATGCGTTGGAAGTAGACCATGAGATGCCATTAAGTCAATGTAGCTGTTACGATTTGGATCAGAACTATCTGACGCTATATTTATATTAATATCTCCTATTAGTATAACTGATTTAACAGACACTAATGAATTCAAGCAATTTTCGAGACCATCACAAAAGTTATCAATATTGTTATATGATGGTGATCTGTACATAGCTATAATCGCAATTTCATCCCCTAAACTTAAAATAAGACTATTACAGTCATTTAATTTGGTCTCCAGCGAAGTTCTATGCTTAATTTCAGACTTAACATAAATTACAACTCCATCGTTCTGGTTACGGTAGCCTGAGGCATAAGATATATATCCAGGTATTTCTGGAACACTTAGCAGTTTACTCAGCCAGCATTCGGTTAAAACGAGGACGTCACATGGGAAAGAGATTCTCTCTAATAAAACATTAAATGCGTCAAAGTTGCATGGTATACTCCGTATATTCATGTGCATAACTGAAATAGATCCTTGTAATGTATCTATGTAATTAATAATAGATTCAGGACTACACACAATGAATTCGGATATTTCAAGAAGATCAATGTCATCAGAGATATTCGTTATAGGATCACCTTTTAGAAGTACTAGCAATCAGTTGTGTTGACCCGAAACCATAATAGCTCCCCCATTTAAGTATGAATTTTTCTGAGACAAGTATAGATTGTATAAATGCCGTATTTATTTTGTATAATGTGTGTGTGGTAACCTTTCTCACAAAGAGCATTACTATTCGTGGCAATAGATTATAATTGTACTTACAATAAGAAAATGAAAATATGTAAAACACTAAGTAAATATACAAAAAATGCAAAAAAATGTAAAACAGTATTTTCAAATATAAATAGTTACCAAAAAGAAATTGAAATTGAAGCAGTAAATTTTGAGAGGCAGGTAGTCATTTACCTTGAATTTGGGACAGTTTCTGTAAATCAGTCTCCTTGTCAATGCGACGGCATGGAGAACCCTCCTTTTCACGTAAGAATACCTTCCCATGCGCAGTCCAGCAGTAAGCATAGTCATGGTTTTTACTGAATTCTCGCGCCATGAAGTAAAGTTTTCTAGCAGACTGGGTCAGACTTTCAGATATAAAAACTGGTTTAGTTTTTCCAACTATTTTAAGGTCACCAGTATTTAGTTTGTTTTCCTTATTTGCCTTGTTATAATCCTTAGCTTACTTACTTACTTACTTACTTATCGTCACGCACAATCCCTAACGGGGTAGCCAGAGAGAACAGATCGCCAAGTGTCACGATCCTTACATACCTCTTTCGCTTCTTTCAGGTTCATTAACTTCTTCATACATGCACGTCTAGGTATCCGAGTACTCTTGACCCTCCCTTCTTCGAGCAATTTGCTCACATGGTCTTCGAAAGTTAGTCTCGGTCTACCTCGACACCTTTTAATATTTACTTTCGCTCTATATATTTTCTTCACCATTCGGTCTTCACTCATTCGTTCAACGTGTCCAAACCATTGGAGTACGCCCCTATCAATTTTTGTGATAAGGTCATCTTTCAATCCTGCCATATTGCGAATCTCTTCGTTTCGCTTTCGGTCGGCTATGGTAACGCCACTCATTTTACGTAATCCTTAGCTGAAGTTAATATATTCTCTTTTAGTGTAACTGTGGTAAAGTCCACAATTATTGGCTGATTATGTTCTTTTTTGGTTTTAAGACGAAAGATGTCCCGGATCTGTGATTCTTCTACACATACATTCATTGATCCTCCAAGTTTTTTTACTAGTTGCACCAGATCTTGCTTTGATTCTTTTTTATGTAGAGGAATGTTTCTGATCTCAATACTGGCTTGCCTTTGTGACCTTTCCAAATTCTCTACCTTTTGTTCAAGGCCCTGAATATAGGCTAAATGAGATTTCCTTTCTAATTCCAGTTTAGCCAATTTGTTTTTCATATCTTCATATTGCTTTGATATGACATCCATTGATTCTTTGATGTCAGTGTTTTGCTGTTTAATATCTTTAATGCTTTCTTGTATTGTGTCTTGCTGCTTGGTTAAAATTGCAATGGATTTCCTTATTTCCACCATGAAAGAAGTTAGGTCGTCGTCATGCTGACGCTTACGGGGTCGATTTCTATTCCGATTGTTCACATTGGAGCTTTCATTATCAGTATCAGTGGGCGGGGCAGAACTTTGATTTACATCAGATTCAAGGACCTGCGGCAAGGACCTTTCCTGTTGAGGAGTGGACGGTGGAGTTCTTTTTAGTGGCATTTTCTTCTTTAAATCGCTTCCGCTTATGAATTAGGGCTAGCGACTCTTATGACGTATTAGCACGAAGTTGGAGTGACGTCAGTGAAGCGAAGCTGGATAGTTATGCTCACTGTTGGTGTCTCTTTCATACGCGTTCGTCCACTCCGTCTCTTATCACTCAAAGGTTATGCAGTCCTAGTACTTTGACGAGAATAACTCGTTGTTATTTGAATTTAATTTATATTAAATAATGATGCGTTTTTGCCAAAAATCGATAATACGGGGAGCACGTCTAAGCGCTTTCGCGGTCCAGAGGGAAGGGGGATATTATTATTAGATATTAGTTGGATAAAGTCGATTCTTGTATACAAAGGCAAAATATAAAAATGCGTAATGCTATTCTTGCTCGAACGAAACTAGAACCAGATTTCCACAGAACTAGAACTCCACATTCTTGCTTGTAATGCAATGCTGCTAGTGCAGCATTTGCACAGGAAACATCATAATTATTTTAATTTACATTTTCAGTATCCCATAAACACTCATGTCAATCTCAATAAACTTCATAAAATCAGCAGAACCCAATTTAAGACTTTTTGACGTATTCATTAATATACACTTCCCTTCAAAAACGTTCAACACTGGAATCACAAATTTTCCAATGCAAATACGTGCAATACTTAAAGCAACACGTCAAAAAATTGTACAAGGCTGTGTTATGATAAGTCAAAGCTTGAAAACATAATTGCTAGCTATTGTTTCTTGTCAAGACTCGTTTTCAATCATCCGCGTGTCACATCATCATAAAATAATATATAAGTTTTGCGTGTTATTTAATCAGAAATCCCATAGAATACTATAATACATATATTATATGAGATCTCATATAATATATGTATCATCATAGTATTCTATATATATATATGTATATATATATATATATATATATATATATATATATATATATATATATATATATATATATATATATATAACATAAAACATAAGCACTTACGCCTGTCACCCAGAGGGGTAGGCAGAGACTACGGACTTGCATTTGGCACGGTCCCGACATACCTCTTTCGCCTCCTTTACATCCATATATTTACGCATACATGCTCGTCGGTTAAGGGTACTTCTAACGTGGCCCATTTTCAAAATATCGCCAATTTGGTCGATAAACTTTTTTCTAGGGTGCCCCTTCCCGACTCTGCCGTCCACATCTGCCATATACCAGGCGGTCCCATAATGAACTGGCCTGATATAGTTCAACGCGACATGTCGCTACATGTTGTGTTGCATTAAATAGTACGTTTATCGTGCACTTAATATAAGAAACATGCATCGACATGAAATGCTTAGTCTTAGTTTAACAGGCATTTGAATAACGAGAGTCGCGTATTTTTTCAAAATGTCGAAAACTGAGTATCGAAGTGTCATAAAGTTTCTGTTTAAAGAAGGTTTATCCCCTGCCCAAATAAAATAACGATTGGATGGCGTGTATAAGGAGTCTGCCCCCTCCTATAGCACAGTGAAAAATTGGGTGAAAGAGTTTCGCCTCGGGAGAGAAACCGTCGAAGACTTTGGCCACGACGGTCGACCTGTGGAAGTGCTCACTCCCGAAACTATTGCTCTTATTGAAGAGGAGGTTCTGAGTGACCGCCGTTTGAAGATTAGAGAAATTGCAGCAAGGCTTGGGCTCTCTAAGAGTACCGTTCATCGCGCGATCCATGAACATCTTCACATGAAAAAAGTGAGTATGAGGTACCGAAACTTCTTTCAGCGGTACAGAGACAGGAAAGAGTGCGCTGCGCTTCGGAGTTTTTGGATCTTTGTGGCGAAAAACCAAAGACTGTGATCGAGCGGCTAGTGACTGGTGATGAAACAATGATCTTGTATTATGATCCACAAAGCAAGCGCGAGTCAATGGAATGGCGTTATAAAGGTGAAAAGCCCCCTAGAAAGGCAAAGGTGCAACAATCGACTAAAAAACTGATGTGCACAATATTTTGGAATTTTCGAGGCATTTTGATGGTGGATTTTAAAGAACGTAATACAGTCGTGAACGGCGAATATTATGCTTCTTTAATATATAAATTACGAGACAAGATAAAGGAAAAACGAAGAGGCAAGCTGTCTAAAGGTGTCCTGTTGCTCCATGACAACGCCCCTGTTCATACCGCTGGTGTTTCGAAGGATGCAGTTCGTCAATGCGAGTTCACAGAAGTTCAACATCCACCTTACAGTCCAGACATGGCCCCGTCCGACTATTATTTATTTCCAAATTTAAAGCGGGACTTAAGAGGAAGAAAATTTTCAAGCGATGAAGAGTTGCAGGCGGCCGTCTTCAGTCATTTTGAGGATAAAAAATGTGATTATTTTTATAAAGGTTTAGAGATGTTGATTCACAGATGTCAGAAGTGTGTTAGTATTCATGGTGATTATATTGAAAAATAAAATTGGTTTCGTTTCATTTCCTTCATTGGTTCATAGTTAGGCCAATTCATTATGGGACCGCCTACGTAAATTTGCTTTGTCACTCTTTCCTCATTCATTCTTTCTACATGACCAAACCACCGAAGCATTCATTTCTTAATCCTGGTCACAACATCATCTTGCATAGCATATTTATCACTTATCACGCAATTTCTCACCCTATCATTCAGATTTAACCCTAGCATATTCCTTAAAGACCGCATTTCTACAACATTTATTCTACTTTTGTGCTTCTTCTGCCACACCCAGCTTTCACTACCATACATTAAAGTAGGGACTAATGAATGAATTCTATTCTTATTTCACATACCGTTTTGCTTTCTTCTCTTTCAAAAACCATCACTTTCGTCTTACTTGCGTTCACTTTCATTGCCCTTTCTTTTAATTCCCAGTTCATTAATGTAACCATCATTTGCAACTCAGCCGCCGATGACGCAAATATGACTTGATCATCGGCATACAAAAGGCATTTGACGCTTAACTCGCCCACTCTTAACCCACATTCTTCATCTTTCAAAGTTTGCAAACACCTGTCCATAAATAGGTTGAACAGCCAAGGGGAAGCTACACAGCCCTGTCTGACACCTTCTTGGATGCCAAACCAGTCCGAGTAGACCCCATTGATCCTGACACAAGCACTAGAGTCCCCATAAAGAGACCTTAATGCCTGTATCAAACCAGCGCTCAACCCATATGAGTTCAGTGTTTGCCTTAACACATTCCTGTCCACTCTGTCATAAGCCTTTTCCAAGTCCATGAACGCACAAAAAACTTTCTGGTTTTTGGCCAAAAACTTCTCCGCAATCATGCGCATGGAAAAGACTTGATTTGTATACCCCATTCCCTTTCTAAAACCCGCTTGCACATCCCAAATTTTTCCATCCGTTTCTTTCATAACTCTTTCAATTAACACCTTAGCATACAGTTTACCCACAATACTAAGCAAGCTGATACCACGGTAGTTTTTACAGTCCTGCAGTGACCCTTTTCCTTTATATATTGGTACTATAACTGCTTTATACCAGTCATCCGGTACCCGTTTTAATTCCCAACATAAATTAAACAAGGTGTACAGCAGGCCTGCCACCACTCCCTCTCCAGCCCTTCTCGAGTGATACTCTATCATATCCTAAGAAGCTGCCTTACCTGCTTTCATGCTTTTCATTACTTTCATTATTTCATCTACATTTATCTCCATACCTCTTTCCACTTCTTTCGGAATTTCTAGTTCATTTAATTCAGACGACCCTTCACTCATAAATACGCTTTCAAAGATTCCTTCCATCTGTTTAAATTCGAAACTTCATCATTCAGAATACATCCATTCTCGTCTCTTTTAACATTAATTATAGGCTGTTTTGTATTTCCCCTGGCAGTTCTTACTAGTTTCCAGAACATTTTATATATTTTTTTATGATTTCCGCCGGAAGGTACACCCCCACCGACAGGAGTATATTGTCAGATTCCACAGATAAGTTTCGCTTTGTTTTAAACATTTTTTTAATATAACTATTACACGTACGGAGCTGGTTGCGCGTTTCTGCGATTTGATACATAACGCGCTTTCCTTCTCCTCATATTACTACAATTCTCAACAATTTTTTTAACATATTATACATAGGTGTTGTTCGGAGAAAATAATCGTTTGATTGACATTGACGTTTTGTTATTTATAGACTCGCGCATGCCGCGCACCCCGTTAGACTAAAAACGGGAACACAATAAAATGAAAATAATGAAATGAAATTTAAAATAAAAACTAAAAACAAAAAAATTGTCTTAACTTTAAACTAGAGCTGTTATATAATGTCTCTAGTGTAATGAATTAGTACAATGACGACAAACTGGTTAAATAATCTTATAATATAAAACAAAAGTGGAATAGTGTAGTCTTATCACTAAATACGGACAGAGTACAGAGTAGCATAAAGAGAGTAAACTTAAAGGAAATAAATACACAGAATAATATCTATAAATACACAGAATAATATCTATTAGAACATTCTACAAGCCGCCGAAGAAGATTAGTCAGTTCCTACCATCCGTCAAGTGTCATATTCCTCTACAAGATGCAGGAGTGTACAAGCTTGATTGTGAATGTGGTCTCTCTTATATAGGACAATCCAAAATATCAATTAGGACCCGCGTAAAAGAACATATAGCTGATGTGAAGCATCAACGTTCCGGGAAGTCTGCAGTTTGTGATCATATCCTAGACGGCCCCAACCATTACATCAGATTTGATAGACCACAAATCCTCGGGAAAGAACACCGATTCCTACCAAGGATGATACGTGAGGCTATTGAAATTAAAAAACATCCTAATTTCAATAGAGAAGGAGGCTGGGTACTACCACCTGCTTGGGATCCTATAATCAATAAAATTAAAACTAAACCCAAGCATACCACTGCAAGACCTCAAGACAGAGTTAGTTCATTTTGCATAGATCGGACCATAAACAATAATTAAAAAAGCTGAAGGTACTCCGGGTTTAACAATGACATCGGGACGTCAGTCATCTCAGTCCCCCGTGATCATGGGTGCTGGAAAGCGCCCGAAACGTCGGGAATTAAAAATAAAAAGTAAAAATAAACGCGATAAAATCCGTAAAAGTAGTTTTAATCATGTGTAGTGTTCGCGTAAATATAAGAAATCATTATGTTAACCAGTACGGACTGAAAATAGCAAATAAAATACGCCGATTAGAAGATCTAAAGACCAAGCGCGCAAGATACATAACAGCTTTAAATTTCTTGAAGAGATGCAGAGATCATAATCTCATTCCTACGTGTGTCAAGATATCCACTAAAAAAGACATTCGAGGAAGCGCTAAGATCTTAAATCAGGCTAGTAAAAAGTTGTTAATAACGGTGATTCAGCAAAAACGTACCGATCTATATTTCATAAACAAAACCATAGACAATTCGTCCAGTGAATTAAAGACAGTTTTATCGACATTTGATTATAGAAATTGCATGAAAACTTTAGACAAACGCGAAACAACTAAATACAATGAATGCAAAAATAAACATATTGATAAATACCATAAATTAACAACTAAATCAAATGTCCAACATACGAAATCGTTGACCACAGACACGAATCATAAAGAACGCGCTGTCTACAACTTATCAAAACAAACACTGGACGACGCCACAATAAAAGTTTTAGAAAAAGGTATTAATTTCGCAATTACACCGCGAAAAATACCGTATGAGGACATTATCTGTAGTGTTGAGGACTGTCTGTATAAAAATAATATTGGTAATGAAGATTTAGAGGCTATACGTCAAGACATCTCGTCTATGTTACGTCGAAGTTCAGCGCCGAAATTAAATCTCCCCAAAAATGAATTTAACGCGTTGGAAAACTTACGCAACAGACCAGAGCTTACGATTCTCCGCGCAGATAAAGGTAATTCTACGGTTATAATGGATACGTCAGATTACAATTTAAAATACAACAACTTTTGTCGGATGAAACTACTTATCGAAAGGTCAAAACAGACCCTAAAACTAATACGCTTAAAACAACTAGCGATCTAATTAATAAATACTCCGAAAAATTGAATCTGGACGTTAATTCGATAATACCTTCATGTGCCAAACCACCGAAGTTGTATGGGTTACCAAAGATACACAAACCGAATGCTCCTTTACGTCCAATAGTGAGTCAGATTGATTCGCCAACTTACAGATTGGCTCAATACTTAGCTAAAATATTATCACCACTCAGAGGACACACAAGAGCACACACTAAGGATTCATACCATTTTGTCAGTGAGATAAAAGACCTACATCTTACTGACAATGAAACCATGGTCAGTTTTGATGTTCAGTCTCTATTTACATCCCTACCTGTTGAAGACTGCATCTCAATTATAACTAGGAAACTAGAGGAAAATAACATGCCAGCAGAATATGCAGTTTTACTAAGACATTGCCTTACATCTGGCTATCTATTGTGGAAGGAAGAGTTTTACAAGCAAGTAGATGGTGTGGCGATGGGCTCACCTGTATCTCCAATTGTCGCCGATATATTCATGGAAGACTTTGAGGAGAAAGCCCTCCTTACTGCACCTGTTACACCAAGGATCTACAAGCGGTACGTAGACGATACTTTCACAATTTTACCATCAGACAAAGTAACTGCATTTTTAGAACATCTTAATTCCATAAACTCTAAAATTCAATTTACTATGGAGTTAGAGGCAAATAATTCCTTACCTTTCCTAGATGTGTTAGTCATCAGAAATCCTAATAACACCATTGGTCACACTGTGTATAGGAAAAAGACCTATACAAACCGATATTTAAACGGTGAATCTCACCACCATCCTTCACAGTTAGCTACCGTGGGCAAATCTTTGTTACAGAGAGCACGAGGGATCTGTGACAGCAAACACCTGGCCGCCGAGCTTCAGCACGTCAAGCAAGTTCTGCACGACAACAAGCTTCGGGTCCCGCGCCTACGTCACAGTGACCGAGTGAAGCCAGCCACAGTCGAGCGTGTGCCTGCTGTACTACCATATGTCAGAGGTGTCACAGACAAGATTGGCTATATCTTGAAGCGAGCTTCTATTAGAACATTCTACACGCCGCCGAAGAAGATTAGTCAGTTCCTACCATCCGTCAAGTGTCATATTCCTCTACAAGATGCAGGAGTGTACAAGCTTGATTGTGAATGTGGTCTCTCTTATATAGGACAAACCAAAAGATCAATTAGGACCCGCGTAAAAGAACATATAGCTGATGTGAAGCATCAACGTTCCGGGAAGTCTGCAGTTTGTGATCATATCCTAGACGGCCCCAACCATTACATCAGATTTGATAGACCACAAATCCTCGCGAAAGAACACCGATTCCTACCAAGGATGATACGTGAGGCTATTGAAATTAAAAAAACATCCTAATTTCAATAGAGAAGGAGGCTGGGTACTACCACCTGCTTGGGATCCTATAATCAATAAAATTAAAACTAAACCCAAGCATACCACTGCAAGACCTCAAGACAGAGTTAGTTCATTTTGCATAGATCGGACCATAAACAATAATTAAAAAAGCTGAAGGTACTCCGGGTTTAACAATGACATCGGGACGTCAGTCATCTCAGTCCCCCGTGACCATGGGTGCTGGAAAGCGCCCGAAACGTCGGGAATTAAAAATAAAAAGTAAAAATAAACGCGATAAAATCCGTAAAAGTAGTTTTAATCATACACAGAATAATGTTAAATCTAAACACAAAAATGACGGAATGGAAATTATCAGATATCCTTCTATCATTCTTATCCGTTCTTTCTTTCTTTTTCCTTTCAACTACTTCTTTTACTCTCTTATTTAGACGTCTAAATTCTGCCTTTTTTCTTTCAATCTCATCATTCATACCAGAAGAATTACCAGCTTTGGTTGCTAGTAAATCTAACCATGCTTTCTTCTTTGATTCAACTTCCACCCGCACCTCATCATCCCACCACAACGTATTACTTTTCCTTTCATTTGTTCTCTTACTTACACCACATACTTAGGTGGCGGCATCCACCAAACCTTTCTTAATATTATCTCACACAATATTCAAGTCTAAATCATTCATACACAACTCATTCAAACATCTAATATTTTCTCTCAGTCTACATTTATACTATTCTTTCACATCTTCATCTTGTAACTTCTCTATACTTATACGCTGTAACGCAGTGGTAGACACAGATGTCCGATGCCGCCAACGCTTGAAAAGACCATTAATACGACATAAGACCAAGTAATGATCCGTCTCTACGCTGGACCCCCGGTAAACCCTTGTATCCACGACTGCGCTCCTCATTCTTTCATCCACAATTACGAAATCTATCATGCTTCTATCATCACCTCTTTCCCATGTATACATGTGAATCTTCTTATGACGAAAAAAAGTATTCGTCACAAAAAGATTCTTTTCCACACATACGGTGAGGAGGTCTTCACCATTTTCATTTATACTTTCATCACCAAACGTTCTCAATATCCTTTCATAACCAGACCTCTTCACCCCAACCCTTCCATTAAAGTCTCCTAACATAATAATATTTTCATTTTCCTTAAATTTTGTCAACACCATCCTTACCATGTCCCAAACCTGCTCTCGGATGTAAGTGGGCTTAGACATGTCTGGGGCGAACACCCCTAGCAGGAACACCTTCTTTAAGCCCACTTTCATTCGTATCCATAGCAGCCTCGGGCTTACACATTCATACTCTTTCACACATTGACCCATTCTTTCTGACAGGATGAAACCGACTCCATGGCATGTCCGTTCGGTCTCGTCTACACCAGACCAATACGCGGTATACGTGCCATGTGCAGTGGTATCCTTTCCCTTTCGTTTCGTCTCATTCACACATAACACATCTATTCCTCTGTCATTCATCATTTCGCATACTTCATCCATCTTATCATTAATTCCTCCACATACATTCAGCGTAGCCGGACGGGTTTCCGCAATCCACTTTTCGCCCCTCCGGGAGGCAGAACGTGACGGGTGGCGAGCCTCGTCGCCGGTTTTTCTCCCGGAGATTCTTCGCACCCCTGCCCCATTAAAGGGGCGCCGGGAACTCGGGGCCATTTCTTTTATTTCCTGACTCATGGTGCGAACAAGGGGTGGTGGTAGATTTTACGCCGCTACCATACGGCGAGGAGCCGAGTCTAAATTTTTATTTCTAACCAAGAACATAATAAAGAGGAATGTGGGTCATAACAACCCCTAATTTCCATGTGGATTTTGTACACGTATGTCGCGGTTACTTTTATAAAAATATTATCATTATCTTAAAAGAGAATTAACTACTACTTACTTGAATATATTTCATGAGGTCAAAATATTTGACGAAGTTCTTGAGATAGTTATAGAAGCAATCTCCAGGTGGAAAAGACGGCGTATCATCGGGAAACTTGAATCCAGCCTACTCCATTGTCTGACGAGGTGTGTTCGTTCTTAAAATTATTTAAAACTGGTCATGATTGATAGAAATGGACACCACGCTAATATATGATTTATAAAAAAATTATAAAATATTTTAAATAATATCACACACTAGTACAAAAATAAGCGTATACTCTAAACTCGAAGCATTCCTTTGCAATGTACAATAGTATATACAAATAAAATTTCAAGAACCAAAATATAATTTTATGAGACATAATTTGTGCTTTTTCACATAGCTTTTAAAACAAATTTTAATCTTTTATGTCATTACTATACTTATATGGCTTCAAACGTATTAAAATAATAAACTGTGCAACTAATAGACCGTATCTTTTTTATTTACGAAAAAGTAATAATAATACACACACTTACAATAATAAACTTAGACAAATTAATGCTCACAGTAACATTAGTTCAGAGTTCACCGACTTTATTATGTAACTTTCTCTTAATAATGATAACAAGACTCTACGTAACTCTACATAGATTTTGCTTTTTTTTTTCGAAATTTTACAGCTAACATTAACAGTAAATAAAGGAATATAGATTACAGACAATATGAGCTTTTTTTAAAACAACAATTCTAGTCGGTAAAAGATAAACATCGATTAAGACAAACACAGTAAATTAACAAAATTTTGCAGAAGAACACTCAAAAACAATTTTTTCGCTAAGATATTTTTGATTCGAAACATACTACAACTAGTAATAAACAGGTCCAAGTCAACACTATTGGAAATTAAAAGGTCCGCATGCACGTATCATAAAAGAATTTTGCCTGCATTTAGTCCGGATTAGCGGCACATGGAGTCAGCGAGGTTTTCTTAATAGGGTAGTTCCTGCCATTTGCCAATTTAAATAGATAAATCGTAATATCTGCTATGCGCCAACGTTCGTAAAAAAGCAAATTATGATTTTTTTACACCGCGAAATGTAGTTATCTGTGTAGAAATGCGTCTTAAATTGCAGAAAACATGGAAAAAGCTTTTGTATTTGTTCAATCCATCAATCAAATCAATGTACCTAAATGTTATAATTTGGGTTGCACACTTGAGAGGCGCACTCTAACTCTAAATGGCTGCGAACAAGAACGCGGTAAAGTACGTTTTAATATTATGAAAGTCGTTGGATAATTTTAAAACGAACCCAAGTGTTCTATTGGATTATTTAATGATATAATTGTCAATTATATGCATCAACGAGTAATATTGGATTTAAATATAATATTGTCATTTTAATTAGATCAAATTATACGGATTATAATATATGACATAAGTCAGTAAAAGATTTGTCGGTGTGTCGGTTGTATCGAAAGTGATCGAGATGGCGAGGTAGAATTGTGGGTAGATCGGGAAATGCCGGGAAATTATGATTAATTGCTTAATAAAGAGAGCAAGTTGAACAACCGCTCTTACCCTATTATTATTTTTAAAAATTAAATTTATCGATCAAAGTTTAAAGTGGGATCTCAGGTTATATTTCTGACATCAGAAGAGAGATCTTGTGATAAATTTCCGACAGGTTTTAAATGAATGTATCTTTTTCCTTTTATATGTATAGTTCACTGTATTGAAACCAGTAGCCTGGCGAAAAATTATTATATAATTATGCATGCGACAAAAATATTTTATTATATAATTAGTATTATATTATATAATTAATAATTACTCTCACATAATTAAAAATTAATAATATTTAAGTCAGTACATTTTGACAATGACGCTTAATCGGAGTCGACAAATAAAGCTTCACTCGATGTCTTTTTATATAATTATTAATTAATTATAATTTACATAATAATAATTTTTTATTAATTAACACAATTTTTCATTAAGTTTTTTCTCAATGTAGGATTAAAAACAACAAAAAACTAACGCAATCATAAGTAAGTCATAAAGTCTACAGATGTAATTGTTTCCCACTCTGTCTAAGCGATCATGATAAGTATAACTTTTAACTATTACTATACTTTATAATTCGGTTTTTTTTTAAGTTTCACCGCCAGCGAATGCTGATATATAACTGAATACATAATGAATGGAATAACGACGAATAATGCAAATAAAATTACTGGACTATTAGATAATTATGTGCTGTAGCTTTTGCAACCTTTCGTATTATAGTAGTAACAACTACTTATCTGAACTTGTAATCCACCTCTGTCAATTAAAAATCTTTTAGCCACAGACTAAAAGATTTTTAGTATAAAAATAAGGAGTGTTAACACAAAGAAAGAGTTTTAACGTAAATAATATTTACTGACGACACAATCTATTTATTCAATTAATATTTGTACAGATCACTTAATATTACAGTTTTTTGTATTCACGACACTTAATTACACTGAGACTAACTCGACGCGTGTTATCAGAACAGAGCCTCTAATAATCGCGATGCACTCTATTTTAATAACATTTCCCTTCCCACTTCTCTTAGGTTGTGCACGAAGAGGGGCGGACCGGTGTTGCCAGTAATAAAGTTGCCAACAGGAGCGTTTGTGAAAGAGGAGTTTACCCGACTGGACTGGAATAAGGAGGGTAATGTTTAAATGTTTCAAGTGTATGTATGTCAATATATTTGTATGTAAGTATGAATGTCTATTTCGTTGGCACGCTCTGTAGCCAATACGACTTGGTGGATTTTAACATTTGGAATGCCATAAGAACCCATATGTTTTAGTGGTGAAATTCACATAAGCTTAACTTTTTACACAGTCAGATTTTTTAAATTAGTGTTCTTGTGATTACAATTAAACTATATATTATGTTGTAAATTATTTAGTTTCTTATTTTCACAAGAATTCTATGTACTGATTAAAACTAATTTTATGGACGCTATCGCATATAAATTTATTTTGTTAAAATAGTTCACTTGTTGTTGTTAATACAGTTCACGTAAACAAAAGGCTAAATAGGCTAAAGAAAACATCATGTTAATCGCACATAGCGTGTTGTAATACATATTCGTAATCACAACAAATTACAATTTGATAATATCATATACATACCTTAACCTCTTATACATGCTGGTAAATAAGGGCAGGCCGTCTTCATCAGTTCCAACGTGAGGATCAAACCTCCATGTGCCTCCGACATTTTCCAGACGTGGCTGAAAATCTGATGAAGATTGTCACCATGGCATAAAAAGTTAAAGTTAAAGCTACAGTCTAATTACGTCCCACTACTGGGCACAGGCCTCCGCTCGTTTCTGAGAGGGTTTTAGGGCAAGGAATTGTCCGCCGCGCTGCCCCAATGCGTGTTGCCGAACTTCACATGTCTTCGAAATATTTTTTTATATTTCTCAGACATGCAGTTTTCCTCACGATGTTTTCCTTTACCGCCGAGCACTTATTAAATCAGTACTTAAAATTGCAATTAACAATTTCATTGGTGCCGGCGGGAATCGGGGTTTGCTTACGTACTGTGTGAAATTTTCAGCGAACAGCACTAATCATCTGATTTACTACGGCATGCGGTTTAGTTCAAACAGTATCAGATATTGCAACTTCGACGCTGCTTCCATTTGTCGGTTTGTTCTAATATAAGATGTGGCAAACGAGCATGCGGCTCACCTGATGTTAAGTGACTACCGCCGCCCATGATCAACCGCAACACCAGGAGAATTGCGGGTGCGTTGCCGGCCCTTTAGAAAGGAGTAAGCTCTTTTCTTGAAGGTCCCCAGGTCGTATCGGTCCGGAAAAATCGCAGGTGATAAACTATTCCACAGAGAGGTTGTACGTGGAAGAAAACTCCTTGTGAAACGTACAGTGGTGGACCGCCAAGCATCCAGATGGTGTGGATGGTATCGGTACGTTTGCCGTGTCGTGCGTTCACGAAATTTGGCGGCTGGGATTAATCCGAACAATTCCTCAGAGCACTCCCCGTGATAGATGCGATAAAATACGCAAAGAGATGCAACATCTCTTCGCAACGCCAGTGAATCGAGCCGATCGGAAAGCACTCGGTCGTCGACGATTCGAGCCGCTCTGCGCTGGATGCGGTCAAGTGGAAGGAGCTGGTACTGGGGAGCCCCAGCCCAGAGATGGGAACAGTATTCCATGTGCGGCCGAACCTGCGCCTTGTAAAGTTGCAGGCGGTGTGCCGGCATGAAATACTGTCCCGCTCTGCTGAGCACGCCAAGCTTTTTAGAGGCCAATTTGGCCTTCCCTTCCAAGTGACCACGAAACTGCACGTCACTCGATATGTCGACGCCGAGGATTCCGATACTGGCTGAGGCAACAAGGGGAGTGCCTTGAAACTGAGAGGATACGACAAAGGGGTTCTTTTTAGCGGTTAACGCGCAAACTTGTGTCTTCTGGGGGTTAAACTGGACTAGATTTAGTCGTCCCCAATCCGAGACTCTGTTCAGCAAAGACTCGACTTCAGACACAAGTTTGTCCCGGCACTCGGAGACGTTTTCCCGAGAAATATTGGCTCGGCCGGTGTAAAGAGCATCACCAGTGCTGTCATCTGCATAGCAATGAATGTTACGGGTATGCAACATATCATTGATATGCAGAAGAAACAGCGTTGGCGATAGCACGCAGCCCTGTGGAACACCAGCATTAATAGGCTTGCAATCGGAGCTTGCACCGTCTACAACGACCTTGATGCTCCGATCTGCAAGAAAGCTGGTGATCCAATCGCACAATTTCTCGGGAAGCCCATAGGAAGGGAGCTTCGAAAGAAGCGCTTTGTGCCAAACCCGATCGAAGGCCTTCGCAATGTCCAAACTAACGGTCAATGCCTCCCCCTTGAACTCTACTGCCTCCGCCCATCTGTGAGTGAGGTAGACCAGAAGATCACCAGCTGACCGACCACGGCGAAAACCGTATTGGCGGTCACTAATCAGCTGGTGATCCTCAAGGTACCTCATGAGCTGGCAGTTTACAATGGACTCCATTGTTTTGGAGAACAAGGAGGTGATGGCGATTGGCCGGTAGTTGGACGGGTCTGAGCGGTCGCCTTTTTTAGGGATCGGGTGGACGAAAGCCGTCTTCCATGATTTTGGGACTACGCCTAGGGAGTAGGAGTACCGGAAAAGACGCGTTAAAACCGGTGCCAACTCTGGAGCACACGTCCTCAGCACAATTGGGGGGATTCCGTCAGGCCCACTCGACTTGTGTATGTCCAGGGAGAGGAGTGCTTTGCGAACCGAGCGCTGTGTGAACTGCACTTCCGGCATGGAGCACTCACACCGCGGGATGGTCGGCGGCGTACTCCCCCCGTCATCGAGAGTAGAGTTAGACGCAAAGAAGGAGCCTAGAAGATCGGCTTTCTCCTTTGCAGTATGGGCCAGTGAGTCGTCCTCCCTGTGCAGAGATGGAAGAGATGGCTGACAGAAATTCCCCTGGACAGCCTTGGCGAGAGACCAGAATGCACGGGTTCCAGAAGGAAGGCGAACTAGTTTCTCGCCAATTCTGCCTATGTGCTCTGACTTTGCCTTGGCAATGACTCTTTTGAAGGACCTAGAGGCGGAATTATACTTCTTTTTTAGAGCGCTGGTGTTTACATCCCGGGACGCTGATGCATCAACCCAGGCTTGATAGCACTCCTGCTTATAGCATGATGCTATTTTACAGGAGCGACCAAACCATGGCTGACATTTGCCTCCAATGGGCACCACAGAGGAAGGAATAAAAAGTTCCATACCCTGAAGTACCACATCAGTAACAGAATCCGCAACAACGTTGGGATCATCCGGCGAGAAGCAAACCCGCCCCCAAGGGTAGGATGCAAAGAAAGACCGCATCCCATCCCAATCGGCTGACCTATAGTGCCAAACACGGCGGCAGCCTGCAGAATGCAACCGCGATTTCAGCGTGAGTGGCACAACACTCTGGACCAGACAATGGTCCGAGGAGCCTAAAGGGGCGTCGACGGAAATCTGATATCCGTCCGGGTGAGAGGTCAGCAGAAGGTCCAACAGGGAAGGTGCATGATCCTCCACATCTGGAATCCGCGTAGGCGAAGTAACCAGTTGTGTCAGACCATATGTCAAGGCAAAATCATGAACAGATCTCCCCGCATGATCGGTTAAACGTGAACCAAGCCATTCGGCGTGATGGGCGTTAAAGTCGCCGAGGATCACGATCTCTGCGAAGGGGATCTGCTGTAGCAACGAGTCTGCAGCCATTTGGACGTGGTCGAAGAGTCGGTCTGTTTCGGAATTACCGCTATGGGACCTATAGAGGCACCCGTAGACGCGCGGATGGTCGTCGCTGTCTACGCGTAGCCAAAGGATGGACAGGTCCGAACCTTCAAGTCTGCCGAGGCGTCGAGAACAGATGTCCTCTCTGACGTAAACGCAAACTCCAGCCCGAGGCACAAAGGAGTGTTTCAGTTTGTACCCCGGGTAGGAGAGATTCGAGACATTAGCCGGAGAGGACACCTGCGTCTCGGTCAGAAAGAGCAGAGCCGGCCTCGCCGTCTCGAGATGGTAGTGGACGGCGTTTAGGTTAGAGTGAAGTCCCCTGATATTGCAGAAATTCACGGACAGCGTGGCAGGGGTCGCCTTGGTCTTGTTGCTCCGTTTGCCCCGAGCAGTTGTAGTCTTGAGCGGAATTTCGCCCCCCCCCCCCAGAATACGTGGGGCAGCCTGAGCACCCACGCTCAGAAGTGGAGAAACATGGTCGTGGATGCTCAGCGAGGGATTCTCCAGGGGTGCTGGTACCCTCCTGGGGTAGTCTATCTTTATTTAATTCCGCTACCATGTTGATGGGGGGGGGGGGATTTGGGCCTCCGGCCACCTGCACTCACCAGACGAAACGCGGAAGCAGAGCTTCCACTTCACGCCAGTATTCTGTGAGGTCGTGGTACCACCCCGGTTTGAGCCGGCCCATACGTGCAACGGCAAAGCTGCCGCATGGCTCTACCACTGTAAATGAAATGAATGAAATGAAGCAAATGCAGCCAATGGTAAATGACTATCGCAGCCCATGAACAACTGCAACACCAGGGGAATAGCAGATGCCCCGACCTTTTAAAAAAGGGTAGGCCTATTTCGTTAAGGTCCCTAAGTCGTATTGGTCCGGAAAAATTTCTGGTGGTAGTCGTCCACTAGGAAGTTGTGAAAGGAAGAAAAGCGTTGCTGCAAAAGGCTCGCACTGCTCCATCCCAGTGGTCGCGAATGAGTATATAACTATTAAGCAATTTGAAATTGGTCACATTCTAATAATAATTTTCTAAGCCTTCGGATTAATAGGCAAAAATAGCAATAGACAGGTCGTTTTCGCTCGAAAAAACGAAAATACCTACATCGAGCGACGGGAAACCTCATAGTGACAAATGCAATATAAGAATGAAAATCTGATGAAACATACAGCGAATCAATGGATGCCTTTATTTCCCGCATTTATCCACGAATAACTTAAAAGGCTCCGAAATGCCTTGAAATTATGTTAAATTTTATTTAACATGGAAATATTGAGTGTACGTAAAATTGTAAAATCATTATCTGGATTATGAATCAATATTTATATTTATAAGTTTTGAAATTAATACAATATTTACTTCTAAAACATCCTCTTTAAATAGTCGAAAATTGTTTAATAAGTGAGCGGCAGTAGCAATCCCAAAAAAAGGCGACCGCTCAGACCCGTCCAACTACCGGCCTATCGCCATCACCTCCTTGTTCTCCAAAACAATGGAGTCCATTGTAAATTGCCAGCTCATGAGGTACCTTGAGGATTAGTGACCGCCAATACGGTTTTCACCGCGGTAGGTCAGCTGGTGATCTTCTGGTCTACCTAACTCACAGATGGGCGGAGGCAGTAGAGTCCAAGGGGGAGGCATTGGTCGTTAGTTTGGGCATTGCGAAGGCCTTCGATCGGGTTTGGCACAAAGCGCTTCTTTTGAAGCTCCCTTCCTATGGGCTTCCCGAGAAATTGTGCGATTGGATCACCAGTTTTCTTGCAGATCGGAGCATCAAGGTCGTTGTAGACGGTGCAAGCTCCGATTGCAAGCCGATTAATGCTGGTGTTCCACAGGGCTGCGTGCTATCGCTAACGCTGTTTCTTCTGCATATTGTAACGATCCCCCCCTCTCTCTATATAAAAATTTTATAATATTAAAAATATCCCCTTTTAAATAACATTATATATATGAGACCAGGATTAATAAAATATGTTTTGATCTTCCTAAATGATCTTTCAAAAGGTTTATTAATAGGCCGTTTTTAATATTTTGGCGTGATCGACTTAGTTAGGACCCTTATTTACGTTGTGTTTGTTTAGTAACTTAGTTCTTTTAGGTGTCGTTTGGAAGGATGAATATTCACTAGAGCAATTGAAAGCTGTTGGTAGTGCCTTATAAGCTAAGTGAACCCCGTTCGCGAAGACAGGGCTCGAAAAAGGTTAAGAACATAAAACGTCCCTATTCCACTTGTATCAGGTTTACTTTATTAATTTATTATTATTTATCCCTTCCCGCTTGGTAAAGGCTCACAATATATTTATACAAAATACCCGATACAAGGGCTTCGCTCTCCTACATTTATTAAAAAAAATGTAGGGGAGGTACACGGCCCCACACACGCCGTGCACGGTGAGCGCCAACCATTTTGATGCACTCCCCCCGAAGGGAACGCTAATTCGGGAACTGGACCGTAGTCCACAGCAAAATAACTGGCGAACCAGTAAAAGAGGCTTGGCCCCTTGTTAGTGCGTAAGCACAAACATCGACCGAAGTCGCGCATGTCAATGCGTGTAAACGCCATACAGAATACGAACGAATCCAGCCACAGTGAATGTACGTCACACGGTTTAGGCAAATAGGCACACTGGCCTTAAACCCTCCGTGAGCGCCACCACCTGCCAGACCGCCGCTCCTGCAGACGTGATGTAAGTGTATGGCATCACCACCAATTGCATGATCAGCACGGCTACTAGCCGCAGAGCGTGTCATGAGTCTACCGCTCACCTCAAGGGAATGGGGTCCCACGTTGTGCGGCTTTCGGCCGCAGCCTTGAGAGTCTCCTCAGATCCTCCCGCCAGCTACCACCCGCATGAGGTCGACACATATGCTCCACTAACCAATACAACGGCAGATATAGCCAAAAGGCAGTTATAAGATAAGAGTAATAATTCGCCATCAGAAAGGGTTTGTGTCACTGACGTTGAGTAAATGCATTTTCGATCATGTTTGTCTCACCCACCAACAAGTTGCCTTCAATCATTCAAAGGTGGGAAAGTTACAGAGATATAATATTATGTTGTTATATAAAACATCGTGGAGGGCAGACAGTCTGCAGTCCCGCAATGAAGGGACCCGACTTGGGCAAAGCTACTTAGGTGTGAGTCAAACCAAGACGCTGAGAGCGCCATTGAGAATAGCGTCCCACCAAACAACCATCGCAGAGACGCAATGCTGCAGAACGCAACAAGCATCAATACGACCATCATCGGGCTTACACCATCCCAAAGTCCCCCATACACCCCAGCAGACATCACCACCCGCATACCTCCATCGACCAGAACCACAAGAGAGTGTCGAATCAGGCGCAGCACACCCGCAGATCCATCACAAGACGCAATACCGCAAGTAGCAGTAAGCATCAATGCAACTATCATACGGGTGGCGCCCCCTCACAACACACCCACGTGACTCCTATCGATTTTGGTAAAAAAGTTTTTATTGTTGTTATATAAAAAATATCACCAACGTATCATAGTAATACACTACTAAGACGCCAATGAACAAAACTCCACGTATCATAGCGCTAATGCACTAAGACATGAAGTTGAGTATGCCTGTTACATTTAAAAGTGCTACCAAACACACTCATCATCCCAATCCGAAAGATATACGACACATCGCTATGCGCAACGACGTCGCCCACAAACGGTATGGGTGTGCGATGTCCACGGGAAAGCCGTATTGCTACAACAAACCCGCTTACCACCGACACTAAGATGTTAATTGTATACCTCCATCGACCAGAACAACAGGAATGCGTCGAATCAGGCGCAGCACACCCGCAGATCCATCACAAGACGCAATACCGCAAGTAGCAGTAAGCATCAATGCAACTATCATACGGGCGACGCACCCTCACAACACACCCACATGACTCCTATCGACTTTGGCAACAAAGTTAGTATTGTTGTTATATAAAAAATGTCACCAACGTATCATAGTAGCACGCTACTAAGACGCCAATGAACAAAACTGCACGTATCATAGCGCTAATGCACTAAGACATGAAGTTGAGTATGCCTGTTACACTTAAAAGTGCTACCAAACACACTCATCATCCCCATCCGAAAGATAGACGACACATCGCTATGCGCAACGACGTCGCCCACAAACGGTATGGGTGTGCGATGTCCACGGGAAAGCCGTATTGCTACAACAAACCCGCTTACCACCGGCACTAAGATTGTTGTTATATAAAACTGCACCAACGTATCATAGTAGCACGCTACTAAGACGCCAGTGGACAAAACTTCACGTATCATAGCGCTAATGCACTAAGACATGAAGTTGAGTATGCCTGTTACACTTAAAAGTGCTACCAAACACAGTCATCATCCCAATCCGAAATATAGACGACGCATCGCTATGCGCTACTACGCCGCCCACAAACGGTATGGGTGTGCGATTTCCACGGGAAAGCCGTATTGCTACAACAAACCCGCTTACCACCGACACTAAGATGATATGTCTAGGACACATCGGTTAGCGCGTCTAAGTTTACCTCGGACCAATTGCTCGTGAAGCAGCACACACGCCACCATAATATTCCTTTTCAAGTCCCTAATAAGGACTAGTCATTTTGCTACAGTACTAGGAGCAGTCAGTCACCCGACCACCCCATACAATGCTTATGCATCAAGGAGACCTCCTATAATATTGCTTTTGTATCATAGACCTTACTTTCATAAGTCATGTATATATAGGATTCGAACCCATGACCCTACTATTGTAATGCATATTAATCATAGAGACCTTCTATAGTATTGCTTTTGAATCATAGACCTTACTTTCATAAGTCATTCATATATAGGATTCGAACCCACGACCCTACTATTGTAATGCAAATTCATCATGGAGACCTTCTATAGTATTGCTTTTGTATGATTGAGTTTAATATCATAAGTCCCTAATATAGGACTAGTCATTGTGCTACAGTACTTCAGGCAGTCGGGCTCCCGACCACCCCATATATATGTACAACTGCAGGTATGTATCTCCGGCAGCTTCCTCCATACAAGACGTCTATACGTGAACACCTTCCATAACTTAGGGAAAATTTTCTTTAATACATGAACTCCTTCAACAACTTAGGAAAATTTTCTTTAATACATGAACTCCTTCAACAACTTAGGAAATTTCATCTATACGTGAACTCCTTCCACAACTTAAAAAATTTTCTTTTATACACGAACACCTCCCATGACTTAAACAATTTTTAACAAATTTTCTAATTATCTTATAAACGTTATTTAACTTAATTTTATAATATTTTTTGACTTGTATTTCTATTATTTATCTTATTTTAAATATTTTTACCAAGTTTTTTTTTTAAATAAATTTATTTATTAAGAAAAACAATAATTTTGCCTTTAATTTACTATGTTATTGGGATAATGTCTGAAATATATTAACTTTATGTTTATTAATTTAACTTAATTCTTTAATATATATCTTTTAAGACTATTTTTGACGCCCCTTTATATTGAATTTAATTATTAATAATAATATTGGGCCGTCACAATATCAATGATATGTTGCAGACCCATAACATTCATTGCTATGCAGATGACAGCACTGGTCATGCTCTTTACACCGGCCGAGCCAATATTTCTCGGGAAAACGTCTCTGAGTGCCGGGACAAACTTGTGTCTGAAGTCGAGTCTCTGCTGGACAGAGTCTCGGATTGGGGGCGACTATATCTAGTCCAGTTTAACCCCCAGAAGACACAAGTTTGCGCGTTAACCGCTAAAAAGAACCCCTTTGTCGTATCCCCTCAGTTTCAAGGCACTCCCCTTGTTGCCTCAGCCAGTCTCGGAATCCTCGGCGTCGACATATCGAGTGACGTGCGGTTTCGTGGTCACTTGGAAGGGAAGGCCAAATTGGCCTCTAAAAATCTTGGCGTGTTCAGCAGAGCGGGACAGTATTTCATGCCGGCACACCGCCTGCAACTTTACAAGGCGCAGGTTCGGCCGCGCATGGAATACTGTTCCCATCTCTGGGCTGGGGCTCCCCAGTACCAGCTCCTTCCACTTGACCGCATCCAACGCAGAGCGGCTCGAATCATCGACGACCGAGTGCTTTCCGATCGGCTCGATTCACCGGCACTGCGAAGAGATGTTGCATCCCTTTGTATTTTCTTTCGCATATACCATGGAGAGTGCTCTGAGGAATTGTTCGGATTAATCCCAGCCGTCAAATTTCGTGAACGCACTACGCGGCAAACGTCCCGATACCATCCACACCATCTGGATGCTTGGCGGTCCACCACTGTACGTTTTAAAAAGAGTTTTCTTCCGCGTACAACCTCTCTGTGGAATAATTTACCACCGGCGATTCTTCCGGACCGATACGACCTGGGGACCTTCAAGAAAAGAGCTTACTTCTTTCTAAAGGGCCGGCAACGCATCTGCAATTCCCCTGGTGTTGCAGTTGATCATGGGCGGCGGTAGTCACTTAACATCAGGTGAGCCACATGCTCGTTTGCCCCCTCTTCTATAAAAAAAAATCAATAGGAATAGATAAAAGTTGTATGACCTTTACAATGAAAGACCATATAATCATAATGTTTTATTTAAGGAATATTTCAAAATATTAAAAAGGAGTGTTACTTAATGTACTATTTTTCCTTTGACCACGACCAATTTGGTGTTCCTCGACACCGAAGCACACAGCCGAGCCTTGACAAAGACCGACTAATCGACCACGTCCAGATTGCTGCAAACTCCGTGCTACAAAAAGTCCCATCTGCAGAGATCGTGATACTTGGTGATGTTAATGCCCACCACGCTGAATGGCTTGGTTTTCGTTTAACCGATCATGCGGGTAGATCTGTTTATGACTTTGTTTTGGCATATGGTCTGACACAAATAGTTACCTCGCCTACGCGGATCCCAGATGTGGAAGATCATCTACCTTACCTGTTGGACCTTCTGCTGACCTCGCATTCGGACTAGATATCAGGTCTCCGTCGATGGCTCCTCTGTTGGCTCCTCGGATCATTGTCTGATCCGGAGTAAGGTGCCACTCACGCTGACATCGCGGTTGCGTACTGAAGGTTGCTGCCGTGTTTGGCATTATAGGTCAGCTGATTGGGATGGGATGCGATGTTCTTTTTGCATCCTACACTTGGAGGCGGGTTTGCTTCTCGCTCGATGACCCCAGCGTTGTCGCTGATTCAGTCGCTGATGTGTTGCTGCATGGAATGATACTTTTAATTCCATCATCTGTGGTACCTATCGGAGGCAGAACCCAGCCTTGGTTTGGTCGCTCCTGCAAAATTGCATTACATCATAAGAGTGCTACAAGGCCTGGGCTCGCGCATCGACGTCTCAGGATGCACATAACAGCGCTCTTAAAAAGAAGTATAATTGTGCATCCAGGTCCTACAAAAGTGTCATTGCCAGTGCAAAGTCAGAGCATGTCGGGAGAATTGGCGAGAAACTAGTTCGTCTTCCTTCGGGAATACGTGCATTCTTGTCTTTCGACAATGCTGTCCAAGGGAACTTCTGCCAGCCATCTCTCTCATCTCTGCACAGGGAGGACGACTCACTGGCCTATGCAACAAAGGACAAAGCCGATCTACTGGGCTCTCTCTTTGCGTCCAACTCGACTCTTGATAACGGGGGGAACACACCGCCGACCATCCCCCATACAGGATGTGCTGTTTACCCAACGCTTAGTGCGTAGAGGACACCTCTCCCTGAACATCAACAAGTTGAGTGGGCCTGATGGCGTCCCTCCTGTTGTGCTGAAGACGTGTACTCCGGAGTTGGCACCGGTTTTAACGTGTCTTTTCCGGTACTTCTACTCCCTAGGCGTAGTCCCGAAGTCATGGAAGACAGCCTTCGTGCACCCGATCCCTAAAAAGGGTAACCGCTCTGGTCCGTCCAAATATAGGCCTATCGCCATCACCTCCTTGATCTCTAAAATAATGGAATCCATTATTAACAGCCAGCTTATGCGGTACCTTAAGGATCACCAACTGAGTAATGACCACCAGTACGGTTTCCGTCGCGGTCACTCGGCTGGTGATCTTCTGGGTTACCTAACTCATAACTGCTGCATGCTACCTACCTACCAACCCTGTTTCTTCTGCATATCAATGACGTGTTGCATGTTCATGCAGACGACAGCACTGGTGATACTTTATACACCGGCCGTGCCAATATTTCTTGGGAAAACGTCACCGAGTACCGGGACAAACTTGTGTCTGAAGTCGAAACTTTGTTGAACAAAGTCTTGGACTGGGGGCAACTAAATCTAGTCCAATTTAATCCCCAGAAGACACAATTTTGCACGTTTACCGCTAAAAAGAACCCCTTCGTAGTATCTCCTCAGTTTTAAGGCTGAGGCAACTAGGGGAGTGCCCTAGTTGCCTCAGCCAGTATTGGAATCCTTGGCGTCGACATATCGAGTGACGTGCAGTTTCATGGTCACTTGGAAGGAAAGCCAAATTGGCCTCTAAAAAGCTTGGCGTGCTCAGCAGAGCTTACCCCTGATGAATAAGATTTTATAAAAAAAATCTTAGTCCTCAGGGGTGATTTGCATCTGTTTTTAGATATTTAATGTTTTTTTTTAAGTTTTTTTACCCAACGAAAAAAAGATGCTTGGATAGTACGCTCTGTGCAGTATATACTCGTAATATGTAATTAACTGTTAACCGACCAATTGTTAGTGATCCGAGAATACTTACGACACTTCTTGCATCTAAATATAACAATTTAATAAAAAATGATTCCGATTTTAGGTTACTTTAAACTGCGATTGTAGGTCAGCGTACTCAGTGGACTGTACAACCATCCAACCGTATATAATTCACACACTACACATGTAAAACTAATTAGATGGATGCATAGGGACAAAGAGAATTGCGATGTCAACGCGATTGCGTATAGCGTTGCCGGGCGTCCGGATAAAGCCGAACACCGTCAGGCTTTTTGGTTGCATGTCCGGCCAAATTATACGATGTCCGGCCTGTTCCGCTTTTGTAAGGCTTTTTAAATTTGACCATTATTTTACATTTTTCATGTATTTACATGCATAATATTGCAATTATTGAATTTAATATTGCAGAGAATATTAAATGATCAATAATAAAAAAGACTGATTTATGCAATTTTAATATTATTTCATTAGAATTTAAGAAGATTTTATGATAAATAATAACAAGCATTGTGTTTCTTTAAATAAAATTGTCATGTGTCATTGTCATGTAGTGAAATTATTGACATGCCGAAACACACCCAATATATTCAACTATATATTGTGGTATGCACAGGATCCAGTAAGTATAACAATTTAATTAGCCATTTTGCTAAACGTGTAAATTACGGTAAATCAACCCGTTATTGGTTACCGCTCTGGATATTTGAAGCCTGACAACTTATTTTTGATAATTAATTTTTGATGCTCCAATAATAAGTATTCAGTAGCATTCTTTTTAATTTATCAATTACTTCTCATTAGCTTACTTAGCAGCAAGAGATGGCACTGATAATAGATGAAAGCTATGTAAGCTAAAACTGTGCTATCAGCGACAGTAAATTGAGATGTGACTGGGGTCGCCCAATCGCATAACGAAGCGGCGTACATTTATATATTTAAATAAGGAACCAAATTATGTAGATTCTATTAAAAACACTGTTCAGCTAATATATATATATATATATATATATATATATATATATATATATATATATATATATATATATATGTGTGTGTGTGTGTGTGTGTGTGTGTGTGTGTGTGTGTGCGTGTGTGTGTGTAGCGGCGCTGTCGTCGCGCCGCAAGCGAAACACACCGAAGCCCAAATCACGCTACAATCCGAATCACAAACCGAACTATCACACTAACACGGAGTGTTGGCCGCTCCCCGGGCAGAACACCTTGCCCGGTGGGAGATCTCCCCCTTTTCCTACCACGGCCACATATATATATATATATATATATATATATATATATATATATATATATATATATATATATATATATATATAAATTTAAGTCGATCAACTGATACAATGGATGATTTGCCGTCAAATAATAATTTGAAGGTTTTCTTTCCTGGTAGTCCACCTGATGGTAATTGGCTGCTATGAGCCATATACATTCTACACCTATCATCAATAATTAATAATCAAAATGCAGATGAGTCGTCACTCCTGAAGACTAACATGAAATGCCTCGTTACCATTAAAAAGGATCTTCGGTTCTCTTCACTCAACATACGAAACACAGCTGCATTATTCTGCTGTCTTACTGGTATCCTGTATCATGAGCGTGGTCCTTCCCAGCCCCGTTTAGCTGCAGCGTACTCCACCGACACGAATACGGGCAGGGCAGCACTCCTTGCCTAAAACCTTCTAAGAAATGTGAGGAGGAGTGGGACGTACGAGTACGAGGGCGACACTGAAAGTTTTAAGAACTGGCCACATGTAAACGATATAATAAAAAAAATAAGTTCAAATTTTGAAAGTGGAACTCTTTGCCAATATTATTGTGTATTATTTTATTAAATTGTCATTTTTTTATTATTTTGCGGCAAATTGAAAATTGTGTGTGTCACATCAACATGAATTTAACGCTAAAAATTTTCGTACAATAATTTTTTATGACTTTCGATGTCATTTAAGTCAACAAGAAAGTTTAGACTAGTAGTAAAGATAGACTTCGATTGGCCTTTCACGATGAAGTCCCATCTCGTGCCACTGTTAACCACTAGTTTAATGAAATTAAACGTGGTCAGTGTTGTGCGGTGTATGATAGAGACTGACAAAGAGTGACTTATCAGCAGATTTGGACAAGCTTAGGCCTCGGTATGAGTCAAGTGCACAAAATCCTCCATGAATATTTAGCGCTCAGGAAGCTTTGTGCCCGGTGGATACCTCATAATTCAACAGAGGCCCGAAAATGGCTGTCAGACGTAGAATTACTGGGTCACCCGCCCTATAGTCTCGACCTGGCACCTTGCGATTTTTATTTATTACCGGAAATAAAAGAAAAACTTCGTGGAAAACGTTTTATGAACGCCGAAGAAGCAGTGGCTGCGTTTCAAAATGCCGTCAAAGAGACCCCTAAGGATGAGTGGGCAAGGTGCTTTTCTCAGTGGTTCCATCGGATGCAGCGATGTATTGTATATGGACACTATATTGAAAAGATATAATAAAACTAATAACTCACTAATAAATTGCGTGGACAGAGATTTTCATCACCTGAAGAAGCTGTGGACGCCTACAAAACGGCCGTTTTAGAGACACCAACTTCCGAATGGAATGGTTGCTTCAATGATTGATTCCATCGTATGGAAAAATGTGTCAAATTTCGTAAAGCAATAAATACATTTTTAAATAGTAATGTTGTGTCACTTCCTTGATTCCCGAAATTTGCAATTTATTGAATTGAATTATGCAATAGGAGTTTAATCGTTATTACTAAAAACCTACCACTAATTGTATTTCCGTGGTTTCCAAGAAATTATGCGTAAAACACAGAACTGTCACACATAACACAATTCTTTGTTAACACACCGCCTTAAGAATTTTATTTTGTAAAATATCGTAACGAAGAGACAGATGCGTCCGGCGGTCTGCCTTCGCACGAAGACAAGACGAGATTGCTGTACTCTGAAAGGGTTTTAGGGCAAGGAAATATCCGCCTCGCAACCCCAATGCGTCAACGCGCACTTCACATATCATCGAAATATTTTCTTCTAATTTATCAAACATGCACGTGGTAAATCAGGACTTAAAATGACAATTAACAATTTCATTGGTGCCAGCGGGGATCGAACCTGTTTTGCTCGCTTACTAAGAAATCTACATCGAGCATCTATCCTCTGAGCTACCAGGGTTCGTCTCATTTCTTTACGGCTCTTCAGAAATGAGAGGAGGCCTGTGAATAGGTTTTAACTTTAACTTTTACCACAATGCACACTGTAATGCAGGGTTGAAGTAGCTACACCTTAGATTGGGTTAGGTTAGGAAAAAGGATGTGGTATAAAAGAAAGAAAAAGAGGATCATCCAGTCTATAACAGTTGTAAAACTATTTATCGCGTCGAACAAAGAAAACTACGGATACATTGCAACTTCTGAGGACTAAGTAATTAAAATGGCTCTATAATATTCCTTTCAGAGCCAGACACAGCAGTGCAAACACTTCTATAAAGCAGCAGAAATAAGTAAGAGTCCTTATGGGTCCCCTAAGGACTCCGTAAAAAAGACGGATATTTAATAATAACCAAAATAATTTTCTGTATTTTAAAAACATTATATGTCATTACATTATATTTTACGTGGTAGAGCCATGCTGCAGTTATATTAGTAGTATAGTTGTGGCACGAATGGGTCGGCTCGACCGGGGAAGGACCACGCTCTCACAGAATACCAGCGTGAAATAGCAGCTTAATGCTGCTGTACTTCGTATGGTGAATGTAGAGAACCGGAGACCCTTTTTACTGGAAACGAGGCATTCCATCTCAGTCCTCACGGGTGACAACGCATCTGCATTTTGATTTGTAATCGAGGATTTGATGTGGATGTCCATGGGCCGCAGCAACCACTTACCATCAGGTGGACTGTGTGCTCGTTTGTCACCCTATCCTATAAAAATAAACCTACTGTTGAATTAAAATATAAGTAAAAGTACATGAGTATAATATGGTCACCTTTAAGTTTTGCTTGGGATTAATAAGGAGGAGGACAAAGAAAAAAACACCAATTCGCAAACTATAATTAATATATTAAGAGAAAAAAAACAAACAAGCTTTGGCAATAATTAGGAACACTTCGAAAAATCAACTTAAAAAATACTAACTACACTACACAATACTAAAATCGACTAAAATATTTATTATAATGTCAACTGTCAAAATGGCGTCGATAAAGAAGAGCCCTTTTGACCCTTTATTATTTGATTCACTAATGAGAAGCTATCGTATCACAGAGTCATTGCATAGCACACAAGGCTGTAATTTTTGAGTTATAAGAAAGTTGCCATATTACCCGGATGATCACATTACCCTCACGTACTATAGTTGTTTTTCGTAGGGTAAAAATACAAGATGAACGATATTTTTATTATAAATTAACAAAAAACCAAGAATTTATTTTCTCAAGCTTTGTTTAGGTATCTTACTATTTAAATCGTTTAAAGACATTGAATGGAACCCAGAACTTAAAAGAGAATGGAACTGAAAGGATGATTTTGTTGTACTGTATGCACATACACTTGTTTTTAGGTGTTACGATATAGCGGCGAAAAACTTCCTTAAAATCGAGATTGTGTATGAGTAAAAGCTGTCGCATGACACAAGCTTGATAAACAGGTTCAGGTTGATTTTGATATTATTACGCAATCACAATTCCCAAATATTACGGTAATTTTATTTAAAAATGTAGACAACGATAGTCAGTAACTTTTATTTTCAAGATTCCATAATCGAGGCATATGTTTTTTTATGTATAGTTTAAAATTCAAGAGAGTTATATACGTTTTAAGAAAACAACAACAAAAAATTTTATTCAACCGTCTTTAAAATAAATAAAATGGGAACATCATCGATGAAGAATAACTCAAAACTACTGGTCAGATCTTGATAAAATTTATATGGGACGTAAGAAGCACCAGCTTTCAAATTAAAAAAGAATCTGAAAATCGGTTCACCTAGAAAAAATTCTGAGGTTTGTTAGTTACCTCAGAATTTTTTTTAAAAATTAAAAAATACAGTCGAATTACATCCTTTTCAAATCCCCTTCCTAAGGGAGGAAATATAGGGGACGAAGTTTTAGTTGTTACCTTGAATTTGTGACATTACTTAGTCTACTTAAATTAATAAAAAAAATAATACTCAAAAAAGTAAAAACTAAAAAGAATGAAATAATTTCCACGTTCACTTCTAAAATCGAGTCTTTGATTTTTGATATATTACTTTTATGTTAAAACAGACTTCAGGAGTATTATATATAATAATATGGAAGTCGGGTTTAATTCTTTGAAAATTTTAATTTTGAGTCATGTATCTGCGGATTAAGCTATCATCTCCACGTTAAAATAAAATCATATAATTAATATCAGGTAATTGTGTTGAAAGATATGTATTGGCGTAGTACTACTATTTATTCTGTGGTATTGAGCAATGCTAAACTTTAATTTTTTTTAATATATATGCATCATGCATGCTTTTTAAGTTGGTTGTTTAGTGATTGAATTAAATGATCGTGAAGGACGAATTAAAGTTGAAAGAAAACAAAAATTGGCAGAAGTGTCTACAAATTGGTATTAGCAAAGGGAATAAATAAATCATAATTATATATTTTTTGCTACAAGGCAATACAGGTAAGTGATTCAGAGAGCCTTGGCTGACAAGGTTGCTAAGCTGGTCCCTATATCAGTCCTGCATGTAGTGCTCGCTCGTACAGCAATATAGTCGTGTCTTCGTGCGAAGGCAGACCGCCGGACGCGTCTATCTATTCGTTACGATATTTTTATAAAATAAAATTCTTAAGAAGGTGTGTTAATAAAGAATTAAAATGACACGATATCTGTGGTCATGTCTGACAGTTCTGTGTTTAACGCATTATGTCTTGGAAACCACGGACGGATTATCAGTGGTAGGTTTTTATTAATAACGATTAAACTCTTATTGCATAATTCATTACTGAGAATAATATTAAGTAATATTTGAAATATGTTTAATTCACTAACATCACAAAACTTATTTGCTTTTGCTTATCATTGTTTTTAAACTTAATTAGAAGTAAAAAGGAAAGTTTTTATTTTAAAATTATCTACTAAAAAAATAATTAAACTGTAAATATTAAATGTTTGATCACGATGATGTGATTATATACTCTTTGAACATATGACATTTTTGTTTATATTTATTTTAATAATTACGTGGGACGCAGACGTGAATACCGCGATGTTTTCTTTATATACAAAATCCTTAATTATGTTATTGTCTCTCCATTATCTTCTGAGTAAAATCTCATGTGTTCTAAAATTAATTTCCGACTTAGATTAAAATCTACCTTTTACTTTCCTGTTTCTACTTCAAACTATGTATTTGTTATAATCATAAAAGTTATAATATATTACATTTTTAAACTTAGTAATAAAAAATTTAAATTTTAAAATGATTAGCAACTTACATAGTCTCTAATTTTTTCTATTAGTTTTTCTTTTTCGTTTGAACAACTTTAAAATTAGATCATATGACAATTTATTACGTTGAAAGCTTTTAAAAATGTATATCACTTTTCTGCGCAATAATGTTATCATTTAATAGTGAAAAATTAACTCGTTTTTGTAGGTAAAGGTATAGTCACAGTATACATATATACGTCCCACTCATCCTCACATTTCATAAAAAGTTTTAGGACAAGGAAATGTTCACTGCCCTGCCTTAATGCGTGTTGGTGGAATTCCTATGACCCTAGCAATATATATATATATATAGATATATATATATATATATATATATATATATATTAGATATTTACGTGGTAGAGCCAAGCTGCAGCTAAACATAGCTACAGCGCGAATGGGTCGACTCTTCCGAGGTAGGACCACACTCAAGATATCTGGGGTGACGACGCATCTGCACTTTGATTATTAATTATTGTTGACAGATGTAGAATGCTATGGCCCGTAGCAGCCAATTACCATCAGGTGGACTATATGCTCGTTTGACACCCTTATTCTGTTAAAAAACGCATGTTTTACACGTGGTAGATACTCGCCACAGCGACGTTATTACAGTTGTAGGTCAGCTCGACCGGGGAAGGACCCCAATCTCACACACTACTAGTTTAAAATTGCAGATTTTTCGTATGGTGCGTGTACAGGACAGGACAAACTCTTTTTACTAGATATTGGAAACGAAGCATTCCATCTTAGACCTCAAAGGTGGCAACGCATTTTTAGTTTGATTCTTAATCGAAGGAATGCGTAGATGTCTGTGGGCCACAGCATCCACTCACCATCCGGTGGAATGTATGCTCGCTTGTCACCCTAATCCTATAAAAAAAGTTTCCGAGTTATCCTTCCATCTAACAAACAGTAATTAAAATTGCAATCAACATTTTCATTAGTGCTGGCAGGGATGTAATCCAGAATGCTCGTGTAACCATACATACTATAATACCACGGCTCGTCAAAAGTGAAAAAGTAATTATATAATAATATATATATGTTTTCCTTGAGTAAATGAAATAAAAATTAAATAGCAATGATTGGGTATAATATAGTTTTTTAACTTCAAATCGCAGGATTTATTTAATATTTAGTATTAAATAAATCGTATACTTGAGATCTAAATAAATTATATTTTATTTCTATAACTTGTCGTTTTTCCGCAATCCGTGTCGTAATAAACAAGTGTTATAATGCAGTTAAGTAGAAGTTGTATTTCTCTTTTATTTGTATATGAAATGTGTGTATGCGCGCAAAATCGCAAAACAGCGCGCAATGGTTAAAGTGCGAAAAATGTACATCTACATACTCGTAGTTGGAATTGGAAGCGAAACGGGAAGCGAGCTTGTAAGCGGTTGGTTGTTGTCGCTCCATGTTTGTGGGACAACGTACGTAGATACAAATAGTTTTACGGCTAGCGCACGTGCTTAATTGACTCTACGACAAAAGACACCTGTTTTAAATTGCCCATTGACAGAGAATTGGTGTGATAACAAATTTCATGATGAATATTTCTTTTAAGATTATTGCGCTGTGGGTACAAGTGGTAAAATTAGAAATTTTGTACAACCGACTTCAATATAAATAAAATGAGAACATCATCAATGTATTCGAAGTCAATTAAATACGCATTATTAAGGATTACTCTAAAACTACTGGTCAGATCTTGATCAAATTTATATGGGACCACACGAGAAGTACCAGCTTTCAAATAAAACGAATATAAGAAAGAAGTTCTAAGGTAACACAAATAAAAAACATAGAGTCGAATTGATCCTCCTCTTTGAAGTCGGTTGAAAAAATGAGGAGGTACTCAATTCGACTGTATTTAAAGTTTTTTTATCGGCCCTCAGAAGTGTACTGCTGGACAAGGGCCTCACACGTTGTAAGGCCTTAATCTTTATTTTTGACAAACGGATTGACAATCGCAATACAAAACTCCTAGAATACTATAATACATACATAATATGGTATTCTATGAGACTCCCAGTAGCGCTTCTGCACGTCGCTGGCTTGGGTATTTAAGAACTGGCGTAATTGAAAACCGACATCTGTAGGAAGTCATTAGATTTTTTCAGGTATTTTAGTCTTTTTACGATAAAACGATACTTGTTGTAAATTGCCAAATGTATTATTGTGTGTTGAATTAGTAAATATATTTATTAATTTAATATTATTTTTTGTATTTAGAAATTGTACGATTGTAAACACAAAAATAAAAATTATGTAACTTTTGAAAAAAAAAAACATACCTACATTGAATTATCTGTTTGCAATGTCTAAATAGTTTACATTTAGCGTTTTACTAAACGTTGCTATATTATCAAACGAGGCATTCCATCTTAATCCTCAAGGTTGACAACACGTCTCATTCTGATTCATAATCGAGGATAGCACAGCATCCGCTTGCCATTTTTACTAAGATGATACACATAATATTATTATAAGTCAATGATTATAATATTTCAAGTTGTGTAATATTCCGTTATTAAGAATTGCTACGGAAACATCATTAATGCAAATGCAGTCAAGGACTGCAGGTTGATTTATAAGTAGTCGGATAATGCCTACAGTTTTTCATAAAAATAACATTAAAATACACCATCGAACAGTGCGTCATTTTACGGCCATGACACGGCGCGAGTAGTAATTGTATTATGTACCTACCAAATGCTCCCCGCGACTTGGTCCGCGTGGAATTTATTACGGTTGGATTTCAAGGGTTTTGACTTTTCCTAAAATAAAAGTAACCTAAGTTACCATTTATGATATTAGCTAAGTTACTATTTATGATGTCAGCTATCTGCCAGTGAAAGTTCCGTCAAAATCGGTTCAGCCATTTTGAGATTAGACGGAACAAACCGACAGACAGACCGACAGACAGATAAAAATTATTAAAATTATTTTTTGTTATAAGTACATACCGTATATATTTTCATATGCATTTAGTAAAAAGCTGTTATTTTGACATTACAAACACACTTCAAATCTATTTATTTGTATAGATAAGAGATACTGTATTTTAATGTGCAATTGAAAGTGAAATATAAATTTGCTCAGTATACATAATTAAATTTTAGTGAATTTATGTCCACTAGAATACTTTGTTGTCCCATTTAATACAACATAAAGCCAAAGCTATGGTATCGTCGATTTTATTCAGTACTTGAAAAAAAATATGAATGCCCGTATGTCCCATCCAAGTGTCCATTCTATTCGTCAAGAAAATTACTTCTGAATTTATATTGCATTAGGGTAGTTTAAGAGAAACAGTCGTTGTTCTCGCAAACAACGTCAGCGTCGGCAGCGGCGCGTTGAAGCGAAACTACAGCTATAGAACTGTCAAGTTAGGATAACAATAATAATAATAATAAGGTGACCGACATGTGGTGTGGGCTGTCGACCGAAATTATACCTGTAGTCGTTTCAGTCCAGTTCAGTCAACCTTTCGGGTCATCTGAGGCGACTGGGATTCCGTGACGGACTGCTCCGGGCTCAAACGCAGAAGGCGGTGCTCCTCGATACCGCCCGCATTGTCCGCCGGTTTCTTTCCCTTTCCCCTTAACCCTCGGCCGTTTGGTTTCACCTGCCGAGGGCTTCCATCTGGTCGGGCTTTTATTTATTTATGTATTCTTAATGTATTTATTTTATTTTATTGATATTTATGTACATTTATCATTTTTATTTACAGTTATATATTTATGGAACCCAACCAGATGAGAAAATTATATAGATTCCCCAAAAATAATAGTAATGATCTTTATGGATAAACATATTACAATCACAAAAATTGACAGCATTATACCTGTATTTCAGTGGCTAGTTTCCTTTTCTTAATTCGTATTAGCACAGAATAAATAATAGTACTACGTAGCCCGGGCGCGTCGCGGTTTTAGGTAACTATTTCACGCAGGTAGCAAGAGTGATGGAGGTCTGGTATTTAGTACTATAATTTGTTAAGGATATTTATTATATTATATTTACAGGATGTTTATGTACACTAATATTGGATCATAATAATTATTTTGTGTTGTGAAGTGACAGCGTAAAAGAACCTACTTCTCCATATCATCGCGTGCGTGTCGTCAGAAGCGGCTTAGGGAAACTGTCATGAGGACATTAGAAGCAACATATCTCTGATAGCAAATTAAAAAAAATGAGCGGGGTTCCCTATGAGACCGTCTAATAGGGGAGCGCTATGATCAACAGTGAAGTGTGCCTTAATCGTCAGGCTTTACAGACGCCTTGCATATTTTTTTTAAAACATTATTTCCACATTAGAATTTCTCTCCTGTGTCTTGAGGCAGTTTTCATACTTAAATTTCACACGGACAAACATCCGGACCCGGTACAATTATTTGTAGGTCATACAAATACTTGTTCCGTGCGGGATTCGAACCCGTGGTCCCTGGCGCTGAAAGTCACTGCTAAGCCACTGCGCCACGGAGCCGTCAAAGTCTTCGATACTGCTGTTTGTGTGTTTTATGTCTGTCTGCCATATATCGGAAGCCATATATTTTATCTGTTATTTCCCATAGCCCTCTCTAATGACGCCTAATGGGGTTGGTGGTTTACGTCGCATCGACACGGCGCGGCGGCGCTCGGCACGGTGTGCCAATGAACTGTGAACTTTTGATGTAATGAATAAGGAATAAAGTCATTTTATATATGCACATAATGTTTGCTAATAACAAGCCAGCCAGCTGCAATACAGCCGATGGTACTTCTATGGAGTTAGAAAAATAGCGTGACATCTTCAATATTGATGAGTGTTGACTGCCTCGTTGGACTAGTGGTCGTAAACGAGACTGGTGATCTTGAGGTCTCGAGTTCGAATCCCAGGTCGTGTGAAAATCAGTTCATTGGGTTTTTCTGACAAGATATTCACAGTAGCAACTCGAGTCAGGAAGATGGCAGTGTTTCACACCCGTGTCTCGGAAAGCACGTAAAGCCGTTGGTCCTGCGTCTAATCTCTCTCCGCTCGTGTCGGTTTACCGTCCCATTGTACAATAGGAGTGATGGAATAGAGATGCGCACCTGTGCTTGCGCAAACACTCAGCCACTATAATACTATCCTGCGCAGTTGGCTGGTCTCCGTGAAGTCTAGTATAGTCTATATATAATCCGAATTCATTCTTATACCTTTCCACTGGCATAATACTATATAATAAGCAATTTATTAGTATTGACCTTTTTAACACATCTCTCAATACCTTAAAACAGACATTAAAAATATCTTAACCGATTATATATATATATATATATATATATATATATATATATATATATATATATAAAGGGTCTCTGGTACTCTACACTCACCATACGAAACACAGCAGCATTACGCTGATATTTTGTGAAAACGAGGTCCTGGCCCGGTTGAGCCAACTCTTTCGTGCTACAACTATTATATAGCTGCAGAGTGGCTCTACCATGTAAAGACAAATACATAAATATAATATTAGCTAACCTCCGAAATTATTATGGGGAAGTTCTCACCTGAAGACTGCATCAGAAATCAGAACAGAAACAATTACAGAAATATATATATATTTCTGTAATTGTTTCTGTTCTTAGTCTAATTGTTATGTCAATAGTCACCATAAAGTAAATTGTTTATTTTTTTTTCATTCGCATATCTACGAATGTTTGCTGCCAAAAAAATTAAAAAAATATATTATAATTGTTTGATGTGGGATTTGACGGCTCCGCCGCGCGGTTACTAAGCTAACGCGGTACAGGTATTTATATGAATACAAATAATCCTTGTACTTGACCTTGTTCAATTTTTGTATGTAAAACTCTTCCATTATACACGACATATTCATATCGTGGTAGTTTTAAAAAAAAATATCACCAAATCTCAAGAGCAGCACATTTCATAGTGGGCTTTCACTTATTCCCGTTTATAGTATTTGACCCAAGGCTCACTAGCTGTGTTTTTCAGTTGAAGTGAATATTCAAGGTAGTAACTGAGATAAGATATTCATGAATAACATTCACGATTAAAGCCTAAAACCTTGTAACTAACGATTTAGCCCTGCTGTAGCTGCTAGTTCTGCAATGTTCACATAAAATATTATAAGGTGTTGCGGGATAACGTCAATAATATTCAAATAACCGTTTCTTAGACACATGGTAGGCCACGCTGTAGCTATATTTCAGTTGTAGTACAAATGGGTCGTCTCGACCGGGGAAGGACCACGCTCTCACAGAATACCTGAGTAAAATAGCAGCACAATACTGCTGTATTTCATATAGTAAGTGTAGATTAACTGGAGAACGTTTTTAATGTAAACGAGGCATTTCATCTAAATCTACATATACATACATAATACATAAACACTCACGCCTGTCATCCAGAGGGGTAGGCAGAGACTACAGACTTCCATTTGGCACGATCCTGACACACCTCTCTTGCCTCCTTCACATCCATACACCTACGCATACATGCTCGTCGGTTAAGGGTACTCCTAATTTGGCCCGTTTTCAGTAAATCGCCAATTTGGTCGATAAATGTTCGCCTAGGACGTCCCTTTCCGACTCTGCCATTCACTTCTGCACCATAAATTTTCTTTGTCACTCTTTCCTCATTCATTCTTTCCACATGACCAAACCACCGAAGCATTCCTTTCTTAATCCTGGTCACCACATCATCTTGCAAACCACACTCTTCTCTTATTACACAATTCCTTACCCTGTCATTCAGATTCAGCCCTAACATACTCCTTAACGACCGCATTTCTACTGCGTTTATTCTACTCTCGTGCTTCTTCTGCCACACCCAACTTTCACTACCATACGTTAAAGTAGGGACCAACACAGCATTGTGAATTGCCATACGTGCCTTTTTCGACACATTTTGACTCTTCACAATAGAGTGCAAGGCCCCATTTACTCTATTTCCCGCATTCACTCGTCGTTCTATATCCTTATCATATCTCCCATCCCTGCTAAATACGCAGCCCAAATATACAAACTCATCTACTTGCTCGATCAACTTACCTTCTATTCTTATTTCACAAATCGTTTTACTTTCTTCTCTTTCAAAAACCATAACCTTCGTCTTACTTGCGTTCACTTTCATACCCCTTTTTTTTAATGATCCGTTCATTAATGTAACCATCATTTGCAACTCGGCCGCCGACGACGCAAGAATAACTTGATCATCGGCGTACAAAAGGCATTTGACGGTTAACTAACCCATTCTTAATCCGCATTCTTCAACTTTCAAATTTTGCAAACAACTGTCCATAAATAGGTTGAACAGCCACGGGGAAGCCACACAGCCCTGTCTGACACCTTTATGGATGTCAAACCAGTCCGAGTAGACCCCGTTGATCCTAACACAAGCACTAGAGTCCCTATAAAGAGACTCCAATGCCTGTATCAAGCCAGCGCTCAACCCAAATGAGTTCAGTGTTTGCCATAGCAAATCCCTATCCACTCTCAGAGTGGATAGAGTGGAGTGGATCTAAATCTAATCACGGGTAATAACTCATCTTCGTTTTGATTGTTCATTGAAGGTAGATGAAGATGTCTATGGGTCACATCATCAACTTATCGTTACTGGACTGTGTGCTCATTTGTAGCCTTTGTTTTATAATAAAATATGTACATGGACTTTTAAACTGATATACGCTTAAACCATGTGTGACATCTGTGACTCTGACCACGTCCGCTTGCATGCGACTTTCGCTTTCTTTGAACGGTGTTTTATAGATGGCTAGTCTACTATGTTGCTGTATGCGATGTGCAAGTTTATGTAACCTCATGAATTAGCCAAGCTTCATCGCAAGTTGTTTACTTTTCCGTATACCTATATGTAATCAACGGGCCTGCAATTTAATAGAGATAGAGCTCCTTTCCATTTGTAACAATCATTTTTGATATAAATATATACTTTAGTATTTGTCTAACAGTCTATTTCTGTTTTTTATAATCTTAAAATCGTTAATCAACAGTACGATTTTCTTCCGTGTGGTGGAGGTCAGACTATGAATAACAGTTACTATGGTATTCCTAGCTTGGCCGTGTTGAAACCTAGCAGCTTAGTGCTGCTGTGTTTGAGCATGGCTACGCTAACAGCCAGCAATAAATTACTATATTTAAACACGCACAGGCTAGGTAAGGTTAACCTTAGGTTCAGATCATTGTGGACAGTGGGTCTCATTGTCGTACTTACACAAAAGAAAACAAAAAAAAGAGAAGTTTGTGTTTGTTCAAATAAACGAACATCGACATCAACAAGACTTCCATCACTTTCATTTAAAATAGTGCTAATTGATGATGATGATCCCATACGAATTATGGTACATCATTTAAAATTATAAATTCTGAATTTAATATAATATTTACTTCTGAAACTTTAACAGTCGCAAATCATTTAATGAATGGGCGACAGTAGGCATTCATAAAAGTAGACCATAGTTGTTCGAGCTTCATAATGAAAGATCATATAATCAAAGTGTTATATTTAGAGTATGTAAAAACATATTTATTCTAAAATATTTACAGAAATTTTACATTTAAGTAACAAAAAAACTGCATCCAAAAAAATTAAAAAAAAAATATTTTTATTTTATACACATACAATATAGTCATTACAGGATGAGCACCCAAATTCGACAGTGTAGCCAACGATATAATACCATATGCCACTCTGCTGAGCTCACTCAACGAACATGAAAACATATCAGTTAGCTCCGACATGGCTCCGATATTTGCTGATGATACTTCTTTGATTTTTAAACCTAAACGTCAATAAGTTAAATATGAAGAAGTGAATAATGCTATATCAAAATTAGTGCATTGGTTTAACGTTAATAATCTACATTTAAACGGCAATAAAAACTAAATGTATTAAATTTACTACAATGAATGTTGAAAATCTGAATAGCAATGGGTTTTTAATGGAGAAGAACTGATCCCTGTTGAATCATCTGTTTTTCTTGGCGTCGCTCTCTACGCTAAGCTTCAGTGGGGGTCCCAAACTAGCAAGAAAACTAAACTCTGCAGCTTAAAACAAAAACAAAGCTGCTGTAAAAATTATTAGAGACCTCACTCGTGTCACAGATTAATATGCTCGTGTCGAGACAGTTAAATTAGTTTATTTCAGTTATTTCAATAGCATAATGTGATATGGGACTTTGCTATCTGGAAATGCGGCTGATTTAGAAAATATTTTTGTTTTGCAGAAAGGGGCCCTAAGAACTTTTTGGAACCTAAAACCGAGAGAGTCTCGTAGAGAAATAAAAAAGGAATAAATATATTAACTTTGGCCTCTCAGTATATTTACGAAAATTTTATGTATGTTCACAAAAACAAAGGCAGATTTAGTAAAAAAAACAGTGTTATACAACTCTGTAAACACCAAGATCAAACACAAGCTAGTGATACCAGTTTCTCGATTCCACAGTCAATAATTCATTCTTGGTATAATGTATTCGCTATCAACAAAGTTCCAAAAAATATACAAGGGCTCTTTATTACCAATTTTAAATATTCAATTACACAAAACTCTAAAAAAGGGTTATTATACTATAAAAATGAAAACACCATTGGCAATAACCTCTGGAAATGAGGTTGTCGCTTTAAGTCAACAAATAAATGAAGAAACAATTTTACATATATACATACATGCAATACATAAATATATTTATCTATTATATATATATACAAACTTACATACCATATTATGCACATAACATTACATGAAATTGTTCTTATCATGAAATAATATCCTGTTTTAAAAGGTGTTCAAGAATTAATATTTTAAACAAGCATTTGCTTGGTGCCTTTCTTATGTCTTCGGGTGAGAAATTCCAGAGTAGAGTATTTTTCTAGTGGTTTTCCTGGAGAATTCAGTGAAAAGAGTTAAAACACTAATTGTAGGATTAGACGAGGATCGTAGAACTTTGTCATGAGTGAAAAAGAATGAGAAAGAAATTGAAATGTTTCCTTAAGATATAAAGGAGAATCTGGATTGTTTAATATAGAATAAAGAACAAGCAGAATTCTAGAATTGCGCCTCTGTTTGATTGTGAGCCATTTAAGGCGATTGCGATAAAGTGTAACAAGATCATACTTCGAAGCCTAGATACGAATCTAATGCAATTACTAAGGAAACGCTCTAGCTAGTTGAGAAGATACTGGTCCAAATCTGGGTAACAAACATCGGCATAATCAATAAGGGGTAAAATAAGTGCACACGCACAAGCATGATATTTGTGTTGACAAGTAGAAAATTCTTTAGACGGTAAAGGTGGAAAGACTGCGGCTAATTTCAGTGATATATGTATCCTACTTCAATATACTATGCATGTACAGGCCTTAATTCGAGAAGGGTATCAATATATAACAATATACCTAAGATAGATTTGATAGGCTTATCTTAGACAGCATTCGGGTTTTCAGGGAGTCTTTTTTTGGGTTCACAGAGAAATCAAAGCGCCTCGACAATTCACAAGCAACTTATAAGTTCTTATGTAAATTAGCAATTTGGTTGTGGAGCTCGTCGATGGTAGCCTGCACGTAGATTTGCAGGTAGTCAGCTTACAGAGGGTACGAATAGTTGAAATAAGAAGTGACAATGTTTATAAAAATTATTTGATTGATATTGGAATCTGCTCATAATTATATATAAATAACCACACAAATGAATAACAATAAAATGAAATTAATTGTATGGTGATGGTACCGGAGCAGCTCGAGAATTTATTTCAGTTTCAAATTCTAAAGGCCACAGGATGCAATACTAAAAACTCTACTAATACCTCTTTACTGAGGGGATGGCGGAGCTACTTTGTTTGTCGGGACTATCGCAGCCCAGATAGCCCACTACAGGCTTCTTTTTATTAAGGAAGTGGAGCAGGGGTAGAGCAAGCTACATTATGGCTGCAGCATGAATTGGGTAGCTTGACAGGGGCAGGACCACCATCTCATATAATACCAGCATATCTCATATAATAACAAATGCTGTGTTTCGTATAGTGAGAGTAGTTAAATGGAGACCCTTCTTACTAGTAGCGGGGCATTTCACTTTAGCTCTTAGCTGTGACAACGTGTCTGCATTTTGGTGCAGGTGCAGGTGTCAGTGAAAACATTTAAGTAAATCAGTGAATGCTTTGGCCCATAGAGATGTCTTAATGAAATTGAAGTGACATATAATTTAGAGTCCACCTGATGAATAGAATTGAATAATTTTTATTCAATATTGATTATTTCATTATTTTATTTTATTTTATTTAGGATAACAACTAATTATTAAACACGAAAAAGCCAATAATAGTGATTAACAAAGTTAATAGTTAAAAATAATACTATATAATATCTAATACAGTATAATAAAATCGACAAGCACTAATACTAAACAAAAACATACTAAATTAAAAATATAAATATTACTTTAATATATATTTATATATATATATATATACGATATTATATTTATCGTATGTATGTGTATATATGTATATATGTGTGCATGTGTCTATATGCATATATATATATATATATATATATATATATATATATAAAAGTAATATATATATATATATATAAAACTTTAAAGTAATATTTATATTTTTAATTTAGTATGTTTTTGTTTAGTATTAGTGCTTGTCGATTTTATTATACTGTATTAGATATATAGTATTATTTTTAACTATTAACTTTGTTAATCACTATTATTGGCTTTGTCGTGTTTAATAATTAGTTGTTATTGAAATAATCAATATTAAAAATTATTCAATTAATATATATATATATATATATATATATATATATATATATATATATATATATATATATATATATATATATATATATATATATATATATATATATATATATAATATATATGTATATATACGACATTTATACATTTCTATACATACATAATAAAAGAAATACATTATTAAACGAGGAAACAAATGATAATTTAGTGTTTAAGTTACTTTTACTATTTAAACTACCTTTTACTGATTACTTTCAGTTGATGTTGACCTTGTGAATTTTATTTTTGAATCCACTTTTAGTGCTATTAAAAGGATCAATTTAACAAACATTTTTATCACAAGTCGCTAGCCAAACGCGTTAGAACACTGTTTTTCCCATAATTGGTCGGGTGAAAGGGAATGTAAAACATCGAGTTCTTGGTATGTCGTTTGTTTTATTGAGGCGTTAAAGTGAATGTTACCCAATAAGTCAGGGCAGTTAATTCCTCTGTCTGTCAATTGTCTGTCCAGCTGAATGCGTCTTTCTTCAAGCAATAACAGACCATAATAACGACAATCATCTCGATATGAACAGCCAGTACATTTAAATTTAAAGTTTAAATAGGTAACGATATTATGAACATGTTTAGCATACAATGGCAACCATATCTGAGGATAATAGGTACTCTAATATAGATATCATATGCAAAGTATACAACTTTTAGGCTCTGTAAGTTAGCGAAAGGAAGACAAGTTCAAAGCTACGAATCCAAAATTACGAAAAGTTTTACTACAAATAGCATCTATATGCTCATTCAATGTCATACGGGAGTCAAGATATAATAATATAATACTTATTGAGTCATTTTTTTATTTACCACATGTTCGGAAAATATCTCTGTCTTGGGAAGAACCAGCAAGAAACCCAGCGGCATTTTTTAAACATATTTGACTTTACAATACGTTTGGTTGCACAATTTTTAAATGAATTTTAATAGAACCACCGATCACCTCATTCCCAGGGGTTATTTTCATTTATGTATTCCTTGATAGTATAATAACACATTCTGTACAATTTTCTTTTATATAACTTTAAAACTTATTTATTGACTATAAATAAGTTTGGTAAGAGGTCGCAGTACAGGGTTACCTGGAGCTAAAATCAAACAAAGAAGACTAAAGGTGCGTTGTCACCTCAGAGGACTAATAAAGAATGTGTCATAGGCTTTTATTACACTAGCTCTCTACACACATCAGATCGGAACACTTATTTTTTTCTTTCTAGATCTTTGTAGCCTGCCTATACTTTGAAAAAAAAATTTTGACCCTTTTGAAGGGACTAATGAATATCACAAGCACAAGATAACAACTATAAAATAGACTATCGTTATAAACTTAAGGGAGATTACCCTTAAAGTGTAAAATAAAACCTATTTAATTAAAAAAAAAAAACATTAAAGTCGGTTCACAAACTAAACAACGTAGTCGAAATGAAATCCTCTGGCTTTTTTAAATCGGCTGAAAATGATCCCGAACTTATAAAAGTTAACTAAGGAAAATCAATTCAAGAAGGTTTTGTGGAGTTTGAAAGTTGACGGAAAATCACTAAAAATTGTCTGACTTTTAATATTCTACGTGATAGGTAGATATGCAATAACTATAGAGCGACACTTCCTTTTGCCAATACAACTGTACATTGTGACGATTTTGGGCAATTCTCCACAGGATATTTGAATTAACAACGTGTCTATAAGAACCAGGCTACGGTCGAACTATAATAATAAATAATAACTATAATAATAACCGTTTAATACTAATTGAATGTTTAACAAAACGTTATAATTCACTAGCCTTGTGCCTAAAAAAACTTATTTATATTCCATCTTTGTATAAACATCAGAAGCGGATGTTTAGATGCGCAAGTTTGTTTGTTAATTCGTAAGTTAATTTGAAAAGATCCGCGCGCAGTTTTACGCCAGTGATATGCGCTGGTGTTCTTACTTATTTATTTTTAATCATTAACTGATTAATAATCATTAATTTAATTAGAAGGATGTCACTGGGATGTATTTTATAGCATCACATTGTTGTCAAAGTATTGTTGTTGTTATCCAAGTTACAAAACTGTAAAAATTGGTACGGTCACTTCTGAATAAAAACGGTATAAATAGCCATTAATAGATGCTACGTGCGTACATGCTTTTGAGGCTTTTCATCTCGGGAGTACTTGGTTTAGGACCAGGGTGGCATCAGAGACGAGTGATATAAGGAAATGGCACAAATATGAGTCCCTGAAAAATTACTAGACATTTGTGCTATAGGAAATGTAATCGCGACTAGTCGTGAAAAGGCCCGTTTCTTTTCTCGTTCAAAGGCTTAAATACAACATAACAAAATAAAATTTTTACTTTCTGTAATAAAACAGTTCAATTGTTTGACTTTTATATTTAGTCAGGTTATAATTTATTTGATTGGTAACTTTTATATGACGATTGAAAAGTTGGCCCTTAATCAAAAAATTATAACATTAATACATACATAATAACATATACATAAACACTCACGCCTGTCACCCAGAGGGGTGGGCAGAGACTACAGACTTCCATTTGGCACGATCTTGACATACCTCTCTCGCCTCCTACACATTCATTTACCTACGCATATACATGAGAGTGCTCTAAAGCTCGTCGGTTAAGTACCCTTAACCGGCGAGCTTTAGAGCACTCTTAATTCGACATATTTTCCATCCAACCATCGCCATTTGGTCGACAAACTTTCGCCTATAACGTCCCTTTCCGAGTTTTCCGTTCACTTTTGCAATATAAATTTGCTTTCTCGCTCTTCCTCATTTGTTATTTCTACATGAACAAACAACCTCCTTCATTCCTTTCTTAATTCTGGTCACGACATCATCTTGCTAACCACTCTTCTTTTATCATATAATTTCTCACCCTGTCATTCAGATTCAGCCCTAACACTCCTTAACGACCGCATTTGTTCTGCGTTTATTCTACTCTCGTGCTTCTTCTGCCACATTCACTACCATACGTTAAAGTAGGGACTAACACAGCATTGTGAATTGCCATACGCGCCTTTTTTGACACATTCTGACTTTTCACAATAGAGTGCAGAGCCCCATTTACTCTATTTCCTACGTTCACTCGTCGTTCTATATCCTTATCATATGTCCCATCACTGCTGAAATAATACATATATTAATTATTATTGATGTATTATATTTTAACTAAATATATTTAATTCGTAGTAGTGGCACGTAGTGGTAAGGTTAAACGCTTGCCTAAAAAAAATCATAGTTTTCGAACAAACGTGTAGAAGGACTTTACGCGTCCTCGATTTTTAATTTTTCAGGCATTCCGGTTTATTCGGATTTTCGTTTGTTATAGCGCTATTCCTTAGAATAGAATGCCACCTGATATAAAAGCCCTGGACTTGCTAAAATTTAAAATACAAGATATACTAGAAGATACTCAAGAAATGGTTAATAATTACTGTTTTTTTATAATTTAAATGAATATTTTAATACCAAATAATTTATATCAAGTTTTGTAAACCGTGTAACATTTAATTGCAATGTCACCCGCAAATTGTACATACACAGTTTACTGGCAATAAATATTCTGATTCTGATTAGAATAATTTCTGTTCAGTATAGATTATTACATAATACTTTTTTTTATTTACCACTAGTTCGAAAAATACCTCTGTTATGTAAAGAACCAGCAAGAAACCCAGCGGGACTCTTTTTTTGAAACATATTTCACTTTACAATAATTTTGTTTGTACAAATTTTAAATGAGTTTTACAAGAACCATTACGGTGGCGATCACCTCATTCCCAGGGTTTTTTTCGTTTATGTATTCTATGATATTATAATAATACATTTAAACTTGTTTATTGAAAAATTTTGTACATTTTCTGAGATTGTTGTAAAGGCGTTTATGTTGCCCCATAAATGAATTACCATTTCTGTGGAGTCTAGTAGGTAACTGATATTACGAGTACAAGCTTAGGTTTGTTCTTAGTGTTTAAAGTATGAACATTTATTTTTGCCTATTCCTTAGGTATTCCTTAGTGCGCCTAGCACTGTACCGTAGTAAACACATTTATAAAGGTTTTATATTCTTTTTCTTTTATATCACCCAGTAACAGTCCAGCGCTAAACAGGAATAGTTAAATATTAGTTACGCTCGCTGTGCGTATTGACGATCGCAAAAGCAGACGATTCCCACCGTTTAACACTTCTCCCGGTCGCTGGACTGGGTACAAAGTTAAAGTTAACTTTATATAGGGTCTGAATATTTTATGTCTAGTATAAACAATATGGTTTTACCGTTAACTCTCGGAAGTCATAAGATTTTTATGGAATTTCCCAAAATCTTATTTCAGAACGGGACCAAAATTGGATGATTGGTTTTCTACATCCAAATACATGGTATACACTGTTATCTCTATATATAAAAATCGACGGCTGTCCGTTATTCTCGCTGAAACACGAAAACAGCAAGAAAGGTTTTGATGTAATTATTGGTGTGCGTATGAGTGGCTCCCTGGATGGTTTAAACATTCGGTTAGACCCTTTGGTTGTTAAATATGTTATTCAATGATAAATATGCAAATGGATACCGTAATTAATCATGATTCTTGGATCATAAAAATAATAATGTCCTCCAGACCGAATTACGGTCACGGCGGCCTGCCTCAACGGAGGCTAGCCATCGGCGCAGGACAGGATTATGCACAGGTGCACTCTCTATTCCCTCACTCTCATAATCCGATGGGAGGGTAAACTACACGAACGGAGAGAGATCAGGCACAGGACCAACGGCTTTACGTGCTTTCCGAGGCACGGGGGTGAGACACCGCCACCTTCTTGACTCCGGGCAGCTACTGAGAATTTCTTGACAGAAAAACTCAATAATTGATTTTTTTTGGCCCGAACCGGGAATCGAACCCAAGACCTCATAATCAGCAGTCGCACTACTACAGCCACTAGACCAACGAAGCAGTCATCATAAAAATAAATGCATATCGAGTATATTCAAGTTGATTGAACCGGGCCATCCACCACTTTTTTGCCACCAGGGCAGTGCCACTTAGATACGAGGTGAAATATTTAAAGGGAAAAATTAAGGGTTCATGGTTCTTTCGGTAATATTAGTTATATTTTTTACACTCATGGACGCAGAGGAGCGCAATAAAAGGCTTAATTTTTCCTGTTGTAACTATCGTTGCGTACTGGCCACTTTCGAATTTCATTTGTTTCCACATAATATTGCGAAAATATACATATAAATATACTGCGAAAACTTTGCCATCTTTTGAATTTGGATTTAATTTTAGGTTTTCTTTAAATTTTTGCCTTGTTTCCTTGTCCATCGTGTTAACTATATTATATATATACATATATATACACACACACACACACACACACATATATATATATATATATATTGTTACTGCAAAAAATAATGACATTGCCAGCGTGCTTGGAAACTAGACCTTAACTGGTAAGAACGAAGCTTCAAAAAAGTTCGAGGGGTTGCAGTAAGCTCAAAAACTGTAGGAAAAAGACTGAAATCGGCCGGCATAAAGTCACACTTGACTGCCAGAGGCCCTTCTTGCCACATGCTATCAACTAGCTCAAGTTAATTTTGCCAACTGCGATCCAGATTTTGCCTGAAACCTGATAAAGAAAGGATTAAGTGTGGTTATGCTCGGGAGAGAGGTGGGCTCAGCGCAACATCATTGGAAAAGAGGCAACTGGTGAAAGGTCAGTTACGGTACGGGGAGGTATGTGTATAGGAGGAACGTACGGAACTCCGAACCATTGAGAATGGGTCACCGTATAATAAGAGGAAAGAAATATTTTTGTACTCTTAATATTTTTTTTTTATAAATGCTTAGGAAAGGCTATAATAGGTACTAAGTGCTGCCTTCTAGCTCATCGAACTGCTGCAGAGTACAAAAATATTTCTTTCCTGTTATTTTATTATTTTTTCTTAATTTGTTTATATTGATCATTTATTCGTTTGTTTTTTTTTCGACATTTGTAATCTTAAATAAACGAATAATAAAAAATTGATTGACCCAGCAGACCATCCCTGGAACTTCCCGCTAATTTCATTTGCAAAGCGCTCCAAATTTCACCAAATTATGAAATATCGAATTAATTTAAAAAAAATCAATTTTTTCTAAATTTTTTGTTAACACATATCTCACGAACGAATCAACCGATTTTGACCGGACTGGCGGCGATCGACGTGGTTTTTCAAGGTTAAAAGGTGATTAGTTTTTGTAATCGATCGGTAAAGCCGTTTAAAAGTTATTCCAAAAAAACAATTTTTCTAAATTATTATTTTAGAGATTTCTGGAAATCTACCGGTCCGAATTAGTTAAAATTCATAGGAATTTGTTGAGATTAGTTAGAACATTAGTTTGATGAAACACTTTCGAAATCTGCTTAGTTTCTTAAGTCTTTCAAAAGTTATAAGAGGTTTACATACATCCACACACACACACACACACACACACACACACATACACACACACACATACACACGCACACACACACACACACACACACACACACACACACACATACACATACGTACACACACATACACACACGCACGCGCGCACACACACACACACACACACACACACACACATACACACACGCACGCGCACATACACACACACACACACACACACACACACACACACACACACACACACACACACACACGCACGCACGCACGCACGTAAAACGTCAAGATTTGATGAGAACTCAAATTTCGAAAAACGAAGTAAAAACAATAACTTCCCGATTTTTGAAATTTTCAATTTACTTAGCGGGAAGTTAAAAATCAATAAACATAATTTCATAAATATCCACGATATTTTGTTTTATATACACTTTTTTATCAATGTAAATAAATCCTAAAATTAGAAAAATAAAAAAATAGAATATCAAAATGTTAAAAATATTAAGGAGCAAACTACTGAGGGACTGTTTTATGTATTTATATAATACTCTAGAAACCCATTAACTTTTAATATAGAACGCAACTTCTTAATTATATGACATCGTGTAACAAAAATTTTCACCTTAGTTCCAACCAGCGACATCTAGTGAACGGAAGATTATTAGACCTCATTTAATAAACAAAAGATGATAATTGTATTATATTACACCCTTAACCGTGTAGTGTAAGTATATCTACTACCCCGTATAGTCACATTCGCTTCGTAAAAGTAAACCGAAACAGGAGATGGAACCAGTATCTTTCTGATACCAACTGAAATAAAAAAAAAACAATTCAAAAAAAAATGTATAACCATCTAGATGATGTGCGGCCCACCGCTGTGCAATTTTCTTCCTCGCACAAATTCCTTGTGGTATCGACTACCACCAGAGATTTTTCCACACCGATACGACTTAGGGACCTTCAACAAAAAAACCTACTCCTTTTTAAACGGCTGGCAATGCATCTGCAACTTACCATCAGGTGAGCCGTATGCTCGTTTACACACTCTCCTATAAAAAAAACACGCAGGTTCACAGGTTCAGCAATGGACATTTCATAGGCTGTTATAGTAACAATTCCCATTACCCTATACAGAATGATGATAATATGTCCGAGAAAGTGTATTTTAACGTGGTGTTACGATGGCAGCCTACGTAAAGTAGTAGGTAGTTGATTATGCAATTGTGTTGTCAACGCAATTCTCTTTTGGCCCAACGCATCCATCTAATTACTTTTACATGTGTAGTGTGTGAATTATATACGGTTGGGTGGTTCCACAGTCCACTGAGTATGCTGACCTACAATCGCAGTTTAAATGTAACCTAAAATCGGAATCAATGTTTTTTTTTTAATTATTATATTTAGATGCAAGTTGTGTTGTGAGTTGTGACTACTCTCGGATCACAAACAATTGGTCGGTTAAGGGGAAATATAATCTCAAATGGCTTAGCAAGATCCTTCGTTATGCCGAAAATATTGCAGCATTAATTTTGAAATAAATATATGGTAAAGTTGAGGATTAATGTTAAGGATTATGTTAGACGAAAACACGATTTCGTAAAATTTTCTCGATAGAAAAAAAACCAAAGTTACCTCCAAAATAAGCAATAAACCGCTGTTATTCACAAAATTCTTTAAATAAGATCATGAAACTTTGCATACTAACTGAACTAACTATAAGGCAGTGCTTATGTTATTATATTACTTTTTTTTAAATACCATTATTTTCACTATAAAAAGAAATTACCTAAACTATCGGCCTCTTGAAGCGTGATTCCTGCCGCCCGGTCACTTCGCTTCGGCCTTTGAAGGAGGAGGTTGTGTCGCTTACGATCAGAATATACATTACGCAACAGGACGACGTAAAATTAAAATGGGACGAGATTAGAATTTGAGCTGACTTACTATATCCCCTTAATAGTACCTACACTACTGATATCACTTCACGATGTGTACTATCCAAGCACCCTTTTAAGTCGGTAAATCTTTTTTTTATAAAAATATTTACCGACTTAAAAAAGGGTGGTTATATATAGCATAATGATGACAAACGAGCACACGGACTTCATAATGACAAGTAGATGCTGTGACCGATACATCTATTCTCGATTAAATTTTTTTTTGATTTTTAGACAGATCGTAGTCACCCCTGAGGACTAAGATATATTGCCCCCGTTTCCTGTAAAAAGTGTTTCCGGTTTTCTACACACATCATACGAAACACAACAACAAGCTGCTATTTTATGCTGGTATTTTGTGAAAGTGTGTCGAACCGATCCATTTACGCTACAACCATAATATAGTTGCAGTATGTTTCTAATACATTACGTCTATCATGATGGATACAGTCCACTGCGGCTGTAAAGAAGTGGTTATTCTGGAATCTAACCGTCAAAAATCACTGATGGTGGTCGCCATCAGACAAGTGGTAATGGGATCTCGTTTCGAAACGCAATCGCAGCCTCTCTATCGCTTTGTCTCGCTTATTCCGCTCGTCACACGTGTAGTACTTAGTACTCTCAGTACTTTTGCAGTGCTATAACGATGACTCGAGACCACTAGCAAAGCCATCATCCTTCTTGGGGACGCATAACTAGCAGCGAAAAAAATTCGAGTACTCTGTTTTTTTAGAATAATAGAAAATTAAAAAATAGAAAATTCAAAAGTACTCTGTTTTTTTTAGAATAATAAAAGAGATAAAGTTTTTTTTTTTCATTTATTTATTACAGCCTTTCAAAGTATTCTGTACATAGTCTTCCCCATATATTTCTTCATAAAAGGGATATTTACCATAGTTGCCACGCTTGATAGGCGGGTCAACCATTGCAGTTGTTTATTTTTTATTTGCTATTGGAAAGACGCTGCTCTACCTATCTTCGACTTTTATTCTGTCACCGCTTAAGACACCCAGGCAAAGATATGGAGTAGTGAAGATATTCTTATACCACTACACGGTCGTAGTGACTAGGATGTAAAAGTTATGTAAACATTCACAACCATTATTCGGGATGGCATGCTCCACTGTGGTATGTCATCAGGAAAACAGATACTTTGATTTAGATACTGGTATATTGCATACATGCATCGCATGTTAAGATATTACATGTCTTAAGCTTTAAGAGGTCGCCTTTATTGAAATCATCCAGGGGACATCATTGCCAACCATAAATTTTATTTAGGCGATAAGATTGAATAATCTTTAAATTAAACAAGACCAAAAATTAAATACTCATGGGGTCCCGATAATCGATGGGGAAGATAGGTTCTCGAGTGGCAGCCTCGTACCGGTAGGCGAAGTGTAGGGCGACCCCTTACTAGATGGAGTGACGACCTGGTAAGACATGCAGGAAGTCATGGATGCAGGTGGCTCAGGACCGTGCTTTGTGGCATTACTTGGGGGAGGCCTATGTTCAGCAGTGGACTTGTGAAGGGCTGTAATGATAATGATGATGATGAAAATTAAATAAAAGAAAAAAGAGTTATCTATAACAATTGATTGCACTAGAGGCTTTGAGTATATAATTTTAATCCTTATAATATTAGTTAAATAGGTACATATTTGTATAGTATAATACGTTTACAATAATAGGGAATAGGAAAGGGGATTGGGAAGAACGGATATAAGTATTTTTACAGAACTATTACGGTAATAGATTTTTTTAATTTTTAACTTATTAAATGAACTTGTAAACATTTAACTAACCAACTTTTCAATTACCTTTCCGAACTAGCCTCTATCTTTAGCTATTTCCATAGCATAATGTCGTATGGTGTTTTGCAGTTGTAACACGCGACTGCACACTGAAACTATATTTGTTTTAAAAGTAGTAGTGCTTACTAAAATTTAAGAAATTAAAATAAGTGATATGTATTTTGTAAATACTATGAACAGACTCAAGCTAAGTTGTTGCAGTTACTCGATTCCAGCGAATCAGTAATTCATTCTTGGGGCGATGTATATGCTTCTACAACAACATCCCAGAAAATATACAAAATTGGACCTGCTCAAGTTTAAAAACTTTATTAAACTAAGTTCATATAAAAAGGGTTATTATAATATTAAGGAATTTATAGATGATAATAACCGCTGGGAAAGGTGATCCTAAGTTGACGTCTGGCACTAGCGCCATCTAGTGTCGGGTAACAGAGCGAGGAGAGCTTTCCAGAAAATGACATGACTAATCTTTCAACCAACAGCGAATTTAAGTATCGAATTGAAGAACTAAGTATTCTAGAAGCCCTACACTCGAACTTTTGGCACCTGGTTGGTTGGCGCGCGTATTTACTTGAATATTCTGGATGTTTCGGTGAAAAAGATGTATTTAAAGGCTCTGCAATACGCGATCGGGGCAGTATTGAATTTGGCGAGACAAGCGAAGCTTCGGAGCGAAATAAAGTGAATCAGTGTAATTAATTATTAGTGTTTTGAGTTTTAATTGGTGTAAAGAAAATTAAAGTGTAAATTTTGGTAATTCATTTGGCAGTTTTTACTGTCACGAACCTCAAGCTCGTAACAATTGGTGTCAGAAGTGGAATAAAATCATGCCGATTTTACCTAACGAGGAAACGGAGGGTGTCCGGACCCGAAGTCAACGCCAGCAGGAGACGGACCAAAGAAGATTTGGTGGTGCAACGCCGCAGACGTCGGAGGGCCAGCCACCGGCTACAGGCCCATCAGTAGCTCCTACATCTGCAGCACCTGACCTAGGTGCTCTGATGGTGATGCTGCAGGAGCAGGCCCGCCGACAGGAGGAACAGGCCCGTCGACAGGAGGAACAGGCCCGTTGGCTAAAAGAGCAGCCGTAGGCTGCACTAAAAGTATCGGAAATTAAATATTTCCACTGTTCCTGTCACATTAAAATCTTTTTAATTGAAAACTCCTTGGTTTTAAGAATGGAATACCATTTATTTATTTAAAAAAAGATTCTCGGTCTTGTCACAAGGTTTTGTCAAACTTGTTTAGTCGTTGAGAAAATGGAATTGACTCGAGAAAATTCAAGAGCGATGATTTATTATGACTTTCGAAATGGTTGAACACAAACAGTGTGTTGACCGGATGATATCTGCATTTGGTGATGAAGCCCCATCCATAACCACAATTTATCGCTGGTTTGCTGAATTTCAACGTGGATGTGTCAAGCTCAGTGATGATCGCCGTCTAGGTCGTCCAAAAACTGCAGTCACCCAAGAACATGTTGATGCTGTGCGTAAGCTGATTGAGGAAGATCGACATGTGACATGCCGCGAAATTCAGGCAACTTTAGATATTGGCAAGAGTTAAATACAAATAATCTTGCATGAACAATTATGTGTAAAAAAGTTGTTTTCCCGATGGATACCGCATTCGCTCTGTGAAGAGCAAAAAGTGGCTCACGTTACTTGGTGCGTCAGAACTCTCGAAAGATTCCACGCAGGATCCTCAAATGCTGTATACAAGATCGTATCAGGTGACGAATCCTGGATATACACGTACGAACCCGAAACAAAAAACCAGTCACGAGTTTGGGTGTTCGAAAATGAGTTAAAGCCAACAAAAATTGTTCGTTCACGGAGTGTTGCAAAAAAAAAAATGGTGGCCAAGCTTGTCTCCAAAACCGGCCATGTTACGACTATTCCTCTTGAGGGACAAAGAACGGTTAATGCAGAATGGTATGCTATGTCGTTTCCGAACTCCGTAAAGAGAACTGCAACCGCTGCATCATCCTCCATCACGACAATGTAAGATCTCACACCGCACACAGAACAAAAGAGTTTTTAGAGCAAGAAAACATAGTATTATTAGACCATCCGCCGTACAGCCCCGACCTAAGCCCTAATGATTTCTATACTTTCCCTAAAATAAAGAATAAATTGCGTGGACAGAGATTTTCATCACCTGAAGAAGCTGTGGACGTCTATAAAACGGCCATTTTGTAGACCCCCACTTCCGAATGGAATGGTTGCTTCAATGATTGGTTCCATCGTATGGAAAAATGTGTCAAATTTCGCGGGAATACCTCGAAAAGCAATAAATACATTTTTAAATAGTAATGTTGTGCTTCCTTGATCCCCGAAATTTTCAGTGCCGTACATATATGTATATATATAAATATATATATATATATATATATATATATATATATATATATATATATATATATATATATATATAAAAGACAACTACCGCAAGGGCTGTCGATTAAAACCATTTACATTTAGTCACTGATTTCGTTATCGGATAAACATCTATTAATTAACAACTCTACTATAAACATCTAATGGAAGTTAATCTAAAATTCATTTACTTACGTCATTTTGATCGCTAATTCAATCTTTCATTTGGTTCGTAATATACTTTTAACTGGATCGTAAAAAATAATTAATATTTTATGTATAAGTAACTGTTTAATTATTTAAAATATATTCAAGGATATTACTATTTTCTTAGTATTAAATCGCCATCTACGTTTGAATTTTAAAATGACGTGATAATACCAGGCGTGTGATATAAGGAATGTGGTTTAGCAGTAAACTTAGATAGGTCGTAATGATACTGATGATTAATACTAACGTTATAAATAAGTTTTGGAATTTGAAATTTTTATTCGCAGTGTTAACATTATATTATAAGAATTACTGAATTGCATATAAGTATTCGTAAAATGTTTATTATAAGTTTAAACGACATGAGTATAATCATGATTGTTTACCGCAAAAAAATATTGCCCAAAATTATTTAAAAATTTCGTCGTGCACTTGAAAGTAGCTGTGTGCATTTGAAAACCCACCATTATCCTATACTATTAAACGAGCAATTCTTGTATACATATATTTAAATATATATATATATATATATATATATATATATATATATATATATATATATATATATATATAATCGGGATCTCGGAAACGGGTCCAAAGATTTTCATAAAATTTAGTGTCCAGGGAGTTTCTTGGATAAAAAATCGATCTAGCTAGGATTTATTTTTAGAAAATGTCTTTTTGTCCGTGTTTTTAGGCAATGAAAAACTGCTACAATATCGTTAGAATAAGAAGGTAAATTTTGACAGATTGTTAATGATTATATATACCTTAATTGGTATAATGGGCGGTCACAGAATCGTAAAACCTCGGTTCGAGCCCAGAGCGACCGACCGACTTTTTTTAATTTTTTTTTCAAGTTCCTTTCTTTTTTTAAGAAAATCTATTTTTTCGAGCCCTTTTTTTAGTATTTTTTAAAAACACGAAAATTTAAATTAAAATAATTGCACTCATGATTTTTTATTCAAATAACCAGTTCCGTTTTTTCTGTTATGTCGCTAAGATCAAAAAATATTATTTATATTTCAACAGTATGTAATGTAAATATAATTTCCAAAACACACGAATTAAAACAAACCTGGTACTCTACGTTATGCAAGATAAAAAGCGGGTAATGCGTCCATGACACATGCGTGATAATGAGAACTTGGTACCTTTTAAAAGATCGAAATGCGATACCATGTTCATTTATTGTGTAATTAGCGGACTTATTTATTATTATAATGCAATTGCAAGAAGAAAACTACCGCCTAGTACATATTTAGAAGGAATTTACTGGGACAATTTTGGGCCGAAATTTCAATCGTCAGATAAAAATTAATGCATCGAATAAATTATTACTTGCTTGAACGTAAAAATGAAATAGTTGAACGATTTTATTCCCACAACAATATTTTTAAATTTCTTTGTGTTGTTTTTTTATATTATAGTACGTGAGGGTAATATAGTCATCCGTTTAATATGGTCACTTTTTTATAATTCAATAACTACAGCCCTATTTGCATAGAAGACTATATTATTCGATAACTCTTCAACTGTCAAATAATAGGGGGTCAAAAGGACGCTGCTTTATCGAAGCCATTATAACAGTTGATATTATAGTAAATAATTTAGTCGATTTTAGTATGGCATAACGTGGTTAGTTTTTATTAAGTTGATTTTTTGAACTGTTTCTAATTATTGCCAAAGCTTGTTTGTTATTTTTTTATTGATATATTTGTTATATTATACGTCTTTGTGTTTTTGTATCTATCCTCCTCCTAGTTTTGGTTTTATAGGATCGCAAAACTTAGGTGACCATATTATTACCCTCATGTCATAAATTTTAACTGTGGATTCAAAAATCGGACCATAAAAACCAAAAATTTTAAGACTTTTACCACAACACCGTAATCCAAATAAAAAAATAAAATTGCAAAATTAGAAACATGAAAATATGAATATTTTCATGTTTCTAATTTTGCAATTTTACACACACTCAATATTTCCATATAATATTTAACTCAACATAATTGCAATGTGTTACGGAGCCTTTGAAGTTATTCCCCGATAATTGCAAGAAATTTATAAAATTTTTTGTTATGTGTATATTTTTATATCTGTTAGATTTTTCATTATTATCATCATTATACACAATTACAAAGCACGTTTGCTCGATTTAAACACATAGAGCATGTGAAAAAGAACCTAACAGAACTCGACTTTCGATTAAGAAACAGAAGGGAGGAATCGAGGCTTCTCTCGATCCGGCCTCCTATAACGCCTACGTTGGGTTCGGGAACAACGTATGTGATCTCCGCAACGGAGTAACACACTAGGGCGATAACCTCGTTCTTTTTCAGCAAGTAGGTTCAGACGGGGATTACGGGTCTTCCGAAGTCGTCCCGGTCCCGACGCCTTAATTCTTCGATGTGGACTGTATAACTTTAGGGATGAATTACTTGGGAATAAAACAGCAATTATCTTCAAACCGTTCCGTGAGAGAGTAATCACTTTTCCCTATCACTTCCCTACACTTTTTCTTCTTGACTGCTGGTTTTTCACTTTTCCCGAAGGATTTTCTTATTTTTCCGAACTAATTTCCCGAACTATTTCCCCGAACTATTTCCCCGAACTATTTCCCCGAACGAATTGCAATAAAACCCGTTCACTAAGCTACCCCCAGAGCTATACGCGAAAGTGAGCCGCGCCATTCGCGTGCCTGCGCAACTTAACAACATGAATTTGTACTATTACTCTCTCACGTTTCACTTAATTTCTTTATTCACATAAATCATACACAAATACAAGTTATCTATTTAGATAGCACAAAACAATATCTACACCATGATATACATTATTTTTTCGTATCACAAAAATCCTTTAATTTATAAAACAAAACATGCCTATTTTAATCACAAATCCAAAATCCAAACTTCTTAAATATTTAACACAGAAAGTTAAAACAATGTTTCCCACTTGAATTTATACATATGTTAACTAATACAATAGTTTAATTTACATTTTCTCTATTTATTTCACTATTTAAAACACTTTTAAATTTCTTATACAAAACTATCATTATTTCACTTATACACAGGAATTTTCACATAAAAATAACACAGAATTCACCTTTTTAGCACGTACAATCAACCTGAAATGTTTTACAAGTCATTTTTACATAAATTGCTGAAATTACAAACATTTTAAATTTTTACATATTCGGCCTCCTAAGGGCGTGGCCAGCGTGCTTCCGTGAACTCACACTATTTGAACAACTAACTTTGCACGGCTCTCGGCTATCAGAAAAAATGAAAGTCTGAAATACACTAATTTTAACAATATTAGGTAAATAAGTGCTTCTACACAATTTTCAAACTGTAGGAAACTATCTCTGATAAGATTCTTATCAGTTATCATGTTTCTTATCAGATAACAATACAAGTGAATGTTTTCATTAATCAATCATAACAAATAGGCATTTGTTTTCGTACAAAACATATCATACTTATACAAGATAATACTTATGCAATTAACCTCCGTTAATTATGTTTATGCACAGAGTGATCATCTCGACCGGGGAACAAATCCGATCTCTAACTTCACTTTAATATTCCTTTGAATTTACATCGTTGGAAAGACGATTTCAACCGGGGAACAAATCCGGTAACATAATTTATAACATAAAATTCCCTATATGAATTTATTGAAAGATATTACTTAGAAAACAGTAAACTAGTCCGGCCTGGGAGTCGAACCCAAGACCTTCATACCATTAATTCGACATTTCTTTAAGATTTAACTAAGCATTTTCTTATCAGAACATTTCTATTGGACAATAAGTTTTTGAAAAGTTATTCGTCATCGGTTGACTTAATAAACTGAAACATTCTTATAGGCGCGTCGCCAACAATCTCCCCCCCGTGTGTTAGCACCATCATTTGGGAGGCGTCGCGGGTACCAGGACTATTATTCTGGATGTAGGTCTCCTCAAGATACCTGTGCTAGTAATGACGTCAACCACTCTGGTGTGACCGTCTGGTCCCGGTAACGTTCTGCTAATTTTGCCTTTCGGCCACGTATTTCGTGGCAACGAATGATCTATTATCAAAACAATATCGCCTTCTTTAGGTTCCATGAACTTTCCGTTATTACCTGTTCGCGGTATTAAGGTAGGCATGTATTCCTTCAGCCACCTTGTCCAAAAATGGTCGGCTAACCTCTGTGCAGCTTTCCAATTGAGTTGACCCGTCAGATGCCGCTCTAGAAATAATCCAGGTGGTCGATCACCACATGAGCGTCCCAGAAGAAAATGATTGGGTGTCAAACCCTCTTCAGGACTATCCATACTGAATGTTACCAGAGGCCTGGAATTTACTGTGTGCTCTGCTTCTAAAAGCAACGTATGTAGAATTTCCTCTCGTGGGCTTCTTTCTCTGAGCGTAGCGGTCAACGCAATTTTAATCGATCTTACTAACCTCTCCCAGGCGCCACCCATGTGCGGTGCTCCCGGAGGTATAAATTTCCATTTAATATATTTCTTAAATGACTCATTTTTCATGCCCTCATGGCATTCTTCGCATGCTTTCAATAATTCTTTATTCGCAGCTTTGAAAGGGGGATGCCCATATTAGGCCATCGAACGCCCAACAATGTGCATTTGTTAAAAAAATATATCTTTATTTATGGTTATTAATCGCGGTATTCATTTATCCTAAAACAATGGGAATATTTTTGCACAAATTAAAAGTACCGAAAAGATAAAAATAAAATTAGGTAAATACGTAATTCATTAGTCAGTGAATAAAATAAAAAATGTTGCCAATCACAAAAATCATTAAAAAATCGATTCCCCTTTTCAATCGATTACTTATGGTGTCATTATTACAATGCTTATATGATCTTTCGATAATTATTACGATGTTATGATATAGGTTTAAAATAACCGTTGACAATGGATATTTATCCAAAGCAGTCGATACGCAACCGTTATTAACCAAATGTTTACCGACTACAGACGAAAAAGGATGGTTATGTTTTTACTGTGTGTGCGGATTAGGCTATGTTGAATCGTTTTTTGCTATGGTGCTTAAAACGTAGGATGCATTTTATTATTGAGGGAGCTACTATCAAAGAATATTTTATTTGCTTAACTCGTAAAGTACTTGACCAACTTTAAGAATTCTTTCACCACTAGATTGTTATGTATAATTTTAGATATCTAATATAGGGTTAATTTTATTATTGAGGGCGCTACTTTCAATGAATACGTTTTTTGGCTAATCTCAAAAATTACTAGACCGATTTTGAAAATTCTTTCACCATTACATTGCTAATGAGGGCGTTAGCTGTGTGATAAATTATATTATTACAATAAATAATTGCGAGATTAATATTTTCTAAATAAATAAAACTAAAAACCTACCTAAGATGTTCAAATCCAATTATTATTTTTACAATTTAAGAATCGTATTTACACACTGTACTTACTCAGATTGATTATTGTAGATAAAGAGGTAATAAACCTAAAGTAAAAGAGCTCCGCTTAAACGAAAAAACTATTTATTAGAATAAAACTAAATGTTGAAAAAAAGTGGTTCAGTGCGAGTCGGACTCGCAGGCCCATGAAGAGTTCAGTAGTAACAAGCATATATTTTAAATCGAGTCAAAATACCACTGTCATTATCGCCAGCAACAAATTATTTTGTTTTTCATAGTGTTTGTATAAATAACAAAGTTGTTTTTGCGGTTCCTTAAAATGTGCTACTTGTATCAAAAAAAGGACTATTATACATTAAAGGGGTTTCTGTGGTTTATTCATTACCAAAGAGAAAAAACTTATTGCGCAAAATAGGTTTTTATTAATTTCAAGTCATCAAAAGCGGCAGTCAACCATTAAAAACTAAAACAACCGTTGTTATAGGCTCGGTTGAATTCATTGACAACCTTCACATTTATAGTTATGATAATTAAACAAGCGAATTACTAGCTGATTTACCAAGAATTCTTTAGAGTATAACAAAACGCTACTGCACAAGTTAACTGTTATTCTTATCTGTTTTTAACATAACATTTAAAATGGAATCATGTTATGATAATTCAAGAAGTTAATTTCCAGCTGATTTACCACGAATTCTCTAAAGCATAACAAAACAATACAGCACAAGCTAACTGTTCTTAAAAATACATTTGAAATAGAGTTTCAATAAATAAAGGAAATTATATTTTAAAAAGCGTGCAGAACTTAAAACGCGTCAAAGATTATTCTTTTTATGATATTATTAATCGAATAAAAATCGATATCATTCCATAGATTTTATGACCGTTAAGTGGCAACATCGTATCCGACAGGTAGGCCGCTGTCACTGTTATGTCACAAGAATTAAATTACGTGTTGTTATCATGTTATTGTTTTGTTATAAAAGTAAAATGCAATTGTTGATCTCTCAACAATTGGTTCGAACACAGCAGGTAAATAGTTGGTACATATCACGATGTGGTATGTCTTCCTCTAAGAAATGCTTTATAACTGAGTTTACTTGAATAATATCAATATAATAATTGTAGCTTCTTTATTAGGTACAAGTTTCGAGTACAGTGAACGTGTAGTGTGGCACTCGCAAAATGCACCAATAGTTCGTCTTGAACATCTATACATCAGCTGTGGCACTGACACTTATGAGAATAAGATCACACACATTGTTTGTCTTCGATTTTCCACGTGAGGAATTATTTGCGCTACGTGAGGTAAGTGTTTAACATGTTTAACATTTCAATTTATTAAATGTGATCCATATATCTGATAATTATACATGTTTTTACACTGATTGTATATCAACTCAAGAACTTGTTTTATTTTTTCACATCTGCCCTAGCTGTATCTGACAAACATACTAGCTTATTTATGAGATTAACCAGTTTTATCAACTACCAAGAAAGGAGACAGTTGATTTTTCATTGTTTTTGGACTGCTGGTAGTCTGTCAGTCCTTAATTATTAAATAATATAGGGCATTAAATCCGTCCTTGTGCAGTAACATTTAACTTGATAAATATTTTATTTATATTTGAGTTTGAAATAAATCTATTTTATTTTTATTTTTTCACTTTGACTTCATTTTTTGTATTTTACATTATTTCAGTTGTCATGCCGTGTATATCATAATTGCTGGCAATGAACTGATAGAACAGCATCATGTTCAACTGCAGAACGGGAACCATCTGAATCATCTAGTCCATCCTCGTTGCAATCTGAAGTGAGTAATGCACCCAGAACAACAAAGCTTAGATCATACATCACACAGTGTACTGCTAACTAATTATATAAAAGCACAATGTTTTTTACCATGTTGTAACAGTTCCATCAGCATTGCAAGTATGTCTCTTTTGTGATTAACTACATTTTGCGATAACAAACATACATAGTGACAAGTACTATGTATGTGTGTTATACTTGGTAGAGCCATGCTGCAGTTATATTAGAAGTATAGTTGTAGCATGAATGGGTCGGCTCGACCGGGGAAGGAGCACCCTCTCACAGAATACCAGCGTGAAATAGTAGCTTAATGCTGCTGTGTTTTGTATGGTGAGTGTAGAGAACCGGAGACCCTTTTTACTGGAAACGAGAAAATGATTTAGTCCTCACGGGTGACAACGCATCTGCATTTTGATTTGTAATCGAGGATAGATGTGGATGTCTAAGGGTCGCAGAAATGTCTCCAGCAGATGGTGAATTTCAGTTAATGACAAGATATGCTAATAAATCCAGAGCCGTGACTATGTGTCGATATGGGTAGTAGAGGTGGTGAATGGCATTTTTAAAACTGAATTTAAAATATTTCATCAAAATTACTTTAACAGGGCTTCTACACATTTGATGATAGACTGCTGTGGCTTCTGCTATAGTTAATAAATTCCACACAAAAATAAGGGACAGGGATGATGCGGCTCAAATACTTGAAATAGTTCATCAAAATATGGAGACAAATAATGATTTTTCTGAGTATGCTAGGGAAAACAATCTAAATAGAGCTAGGGCAGGCAGACTTTAGAAATATAAATGTAGACTTTAAAATGTTAGGGAATTTCCTGTTTTAACTTACAGCGACTTAATATTAATTGCTTGTGTCACATACCAATTAAAGCAAGCTCGCTACTATTATGGTGAGCATATAAGATTTAATGGTTGCTACCGGATAGAACTCTGTAATAACCAGAGGAGCAGCATTATGGAAGGAATAAAGTTAAGCCCTAGCTGATCTTTACTTAGGGCTAGAATTGCAAGTCATCACTATTAGTCGTAAAGTGTATTTTATTATATAAATTCTATATAATATCTAATATATAAATTCTTTTTTAGGAAGGATGCTTGCTACTACCACCTGCTTAGGACCCTGGTAATTAATGAAATTAAAAACCCAAGCATACCACTGCAAGACTTCTAGACACAGTAAGTTCATTCTGTAGATCGGACAATAAATAAAAATTAAAAATCTGAAGGTACTCCGGGTTAACACTGACATTGGGACGTCGGTCACCTCAGTCTGCCGTAACCATGGGTGCTGGAAAGCACCCGAAATGTCTGGAATTAAAAATCAAAGAAATAAAACGCGATAAAATCGATAAAAATAGTTGTTAAAAAAACTGCATTTGTGAAAATAAAAACTTCAAATATTTTCAAAACCCCGACTTTTTTTAAAGCAATTCCTTTACCATTTCATTGTTTTAATTGCATATTATCATATCTATATGCTTTTATATGTGGGCACTCATGGCCGAAGTGTCTATGAAGACTGGGCATGCCCCTTTGTCCCGTTATCGCTGTATATAACGGCTGGTTTTCCTCTTCTGGCGATAAATCGCCTCAACGCCATTATCATTGACGCTGGTGTCAATGAGGCTGCTAATTCCAGATGTACTGCTCTGGTAGTCAGACACGTGAATAAAACACCCCAACGTTTTTCGTGTCGCCTTCCTATAGTCACACTCATAGGACCGAAATAATCCACAGCTGAGCATGTAAAAGGTGGTTCATGATGAGCTATTCTCTCCAGAGGAATATTTCCTTGTGGCACGTTCTGCGGTTTTGACCTGTATGTCCTGCACCACTGACAATGATGTGACACACTACGTACTACATTACGTAAGTTCAAGACATAAAATTTCTGGTTCACCTCATTCATCACCGTCTGGTGATTGGCATGTCCAAAATGATGATGAACTTCCCTAATCATCATTTTAACGATTTCGTGTTTACCGTCCAATATGACAGGTTTTCTACTTTCCTCGGTCAAATTAGACTTGAAAGGTAAACGTCCATTTAAACGGAGTAAGTTATCTTCTCCTATTTCCATAGATAATTTACTTAAGCGTGAACTTCTTTCAACACTTTTGCCTGCTTTCAAGCATTTTATTTCCGAATAAAAACACTCGTCTTGAACGAACTTCCAAATTAATAATTCTGCTTTTTTCAAGAGCGCTATGTCCAACGCGCCATCGGGTCCTTTAACCGACTTTGCTAAAACTTTGTTGGAACACATAACCGACTTTTCGGCTGCGTCGTCGGGTCCTTTAACCGACTTTCTTAAACTCTTGAATTTTTCTACCGCTTGTAAGGTGCGTGTAGTTGCCCCAAGGAATTTCTTAAAGCTGCTAAATCGTCCGTAGTCGGGTAGACTTAACGGTTCTTGCTTTCTTAACGCATTTACGCCCTTTGGCGATTTTAACAGGCGACTTTCAACCTGCACTCTATTCGACAGCATGCACTCATTGTCTGTGCGCCATAACAAAGCAGTCTCGTACCTATTATTAGGTATACAACGTACCGTTTTGTTCAAAATACTTAAGGCTCGTTCTTCTGGGTCGTTCGCGGGCTTTCTAGCCGACACTCCCAGAGATTCCAAACTAAAATAATCCTTGATCAATTTATCCATATCTTCCTCCTTCTTGGTGGAAATGTGGTTAACGATTGATCGGTTTAATACCACCCGATATGTGACCATGTAAAACCCATCCAAATTTGGTAAGCGATGCTACAGGTAGGTTCTTACCTCCTGAAATTAATTCACGAGTAACTATGAGATGCCAATTGTCCTGACCAATTAATATGGTAGGTTTGGACCTCTCATACATCAACTCATCCTTAATCGGTGTCAAATGAGAACACCGTTGCAATAATTCTCGGCTTACCGACTGAGGAGAAAGGTTAAGTGACTTAATTGTTTGTACACTTATCTCTTCTAAGTCGCTCGAGTAAATGCCTTTTATCTTAACGTTTAAGCGATACGAACTGTCGTCGTTAATTCGCTTACCTCCCACGGCTTCAATACGTAATCCCTCTTTACGTCCGCGAGGCGCTAATTTCTGAGCCATACACTCCTCTATGAGTGTCATGGTCGATCCCTCATCCAGAAGAGCTGTTGTCTTGACCTTTCCTCTAGGTCCATACAACTCGACCGGTATAATCTTTAAGTATGCACATGCCAGTGCATTCACTGTACTAACAGTTGTAATCTGAGCATCTTTACCCCCCTCGTCGCCTTGTGGCGAGGTTTTTTCATTGGGGTATCGGTGTAGCATTCGATGATGTGACATTCTACATCCTTCTACACCACATTTTTTCGCTTTGCACTCTAACCTCCTATGGTTAGGTGACAAACATTGGAAACATACTTTCGCTTTTTTGACCGCTTCCCATTTCTCGCGAATATTCATGTCCTTAAACTTGTAACAACTCACTATAGAGTGCTCCTTGTTGCATATAACACACTTATGTGTTACCCGACTTACAGGCTTATCCTGGGTTGTCATAACCACTTGTCGGTTGTGCCCTTTACTATTTCGGCGTTCTAGACGCTCGCTCGAATTACTTCGGCGCATATAGCGCTCGCTCACGGCACAGCTGCGTACACCTCCCTTTGCAGTGTGTACAGTTTGCTTCCTGAATTCAGGACGCTTCCTTTTTTCAGGCGCATTTTCATTGTTTAAGGACGCTCCAAATTGTTCACTCAATAAATTTAAAAACTTGGCCATCTTCTGTAACTCTGGCTCCGAAGGATACTGAGCTCGATATTCAAACCATTTAAATTTAATCATAGTTCCGAGCTTCTCCACTATGCGGCTCACTAACTCCGGTGAGTACAAATACTGTGGTTGATTCAACGCTTGTATCGTGGCAACCACGTTCGTAATACGACTTGCAAAAGATCCTATATTCCGGCAATCTTCTGCCAATCTTGGCATACGCTTTACATTCTCGATTTCGGCTAGAATGAGCATCTCAACCCTACCGAATCTTCTTTCGAGAGCGTTCATTATTTCTTCAGGTTCACACAAAGTAAACAACAGCGACTTTACCGCCTCTTTAGCGGTGCCCTTTAATGCCCTCCTAAGGCGTGCGACATTCTGCACCCCTGAAAATTGGCTTCTCGTGTCTTCAAACACCGTTTTGAAAATTATCCATTCACCCGGGTCTCCATCGAACACCGGTAATTCCTGGAGGAAATGAAGCTGGGAAGACTTATCTTTACCCGCTATTTTTATTGCACTCACAATCGCTTCGGTCAATTCTGACACCTCACTCGCGTGTGTTTTCTGTGCATTTCCTTGGTTGCGCTCGATCTCCGCCCCTTTGCGGCGTGATCCTTTACACGCTTCCTTATCAGTAATATCGGGTTGTGCTACACTAACCGGCGCGCTCATTATGGTCTGCTGAACCCAACTCATTACGAAAGGTTCCACCTGAGTATTCCGCTCTTCATCATCCTCACTCGAGTCGATCTCCTCTTCTCGGTTGAGTCGTGCCAACTCCAATTGAGACTTGGCCAAGGCAGCAGCTGCCTGTGCTCGTTCGAGCTCTGAGCGTTCGAATTTAATCCGCGCCTCTAATTCGGCTTTCAGCCTCGCCGATCGCGATGACCTACTACCTCTCTGTGACCCTTTATCACTAGTGTGCCCGATTACTGTCCTTGACGATGCCGCTTCTTCGGTCCTTTGACCTACTTTTTCGACCACCGTTTCACTCCTGGATATAACGGATTGTTGTGCGGTGCTGGCCTGCGTACCACTGGTGTCCGTCCTGTTGCTTGTCGTTGCCACGGACGTCCCTGTGTCCCACGTGCATGTGGACGTGTCGGTGGTGGCTCCACTTGAAGAAGTTGCTCCATTTGACGCAGTAGCTGTGGTCGCTCCAGATGGTTCCGCTTCTTTAGCTTTTCTTGAGAGCCCTGTCCTTGTCCTGCTCCCTTCGCTTCTCCCTGTCTGGTCTTATGCCTTCTTCATCTTGCAGGAAGGTGATTGTTGGCCTACGGTCCCTAACTGTCCCTACGGTCCCTACAACTCCTTACCTACAACCCTTCTACACCCCAACCTAACACCACTACCCCTCCCCCCCCTTATCTCCCAACCCTACAACCCTACTACCACCCTAACAGCCCTATCAATCCTGGACGGGGCCTACCAAGGTGAGCCCTCCAGGGATGGAGTCGTGCAGGAATGGAATGGAGGAAAGGTTTAGGAACTGTCCCGCCAAAGAATATGACGAAACAGTCGAGCGGTAGTGCAAGCGCAGTCTCGCTCGAGAGAACTGCTCCACCCGAAGGTGTTGTGCCAGAGCCCAACCGTTTGGCACCGTTAGGTGGTCGGGATGTATGCTGTGCTCGCCGCCCAGTTGCCGGTGACGCCTCGTCCGAGCGCCCTCCTCCGGCCGCGATGCAGTCAGGTGCCCACGCGCACCCTCGCCTGGCAGCAGCAGCGGTGGATGCTTCTTCCTGCACCCTGATGACCCGACAGGAAAATGCCGGACACGATCGTCCGACAGGAAATGCCGAGCACGCTTGCCCGACAGGAAAAATGCCAAGCCCTGCTTGGCTACGATGAGTGCCTTCACAAGATACCTGCGCCCGGCTGCGATACGTGCCCCATGCGAGCACACGCCCCAGGCCGCAATCCCGGTTTTCTTTCTTCCGGTAGTTCCAGGTCCAGTCCTTCAGCGCTGACGTCCTGGTATTCTGGCCTTTGGTCCTATTGCTTCAGCTCAAACCTCCGGCTTCCTTCGGTTGCTGATCTTCACTCGGCTCCGAAGGTCTTCTTTTTCCACAACCAGCAGTCCACAGCTGGTTCCTTGATCCAGCTGGCGGGGTTCGGGTGGTCCTTTTAATCCGGCTCCGAAGGTCCAATTGAAAAAGAATCTGGCTCTCTCTCTCTGAAATACACTAATTTTAACAATATTAGGTAAATAAGTGCTTCTACACAATTTTCAAACTGTAGGAAACTATCTCTTATAAGATTCTTATCAGTTATCATGTTTCTTATCAGATAACAATACAAGTGAATGTTTTCATTAATCAATCATAACAAATAGGCACTTGTTTTCGTACAAAACATATCATACTTATACAAGATAATACTTATGCAATTAACCTCCGTTAATTATGTTTATGCACAGAGTGATCATCTCGACCGGGGAACAAATCCGATCTCTAACTTCACTTTAATATTCCTTTGAATTTACATCGTTGGAAAGACGATTTCAACCGGGGAACAAATCCGGTAACATAATTTATAACATAAAATTCCCTATATGAATTTATTGAAAGATATTACTTAGAAAACAGTAAACTAGTCCGGCCTGGGAGTCGAACCCAAGACCTTCATACCATTAATTCGACATTTCTTTAAGATTTAACTAAGCATTTTCTTATCAGAACATTTCTATTGGACAATAAGTTTTTGAAAAGTTATTCGTCATCGGTTGACTTAATAAACTGAAACATTCTTATAGGCGCGTCGCCAACAGCATGTATGAAATAAGCTAGGGAGACTAATTAAGAAAATACCTAAATCATGCCTCCGGTAATTTGACAGATCTTTAAAAAGCTTATCAGGAAGAATAACTATCTGATGCTACACATAGATAGGCTTTTTTATACATTAGGTTATGCATATAGATTGCTACTCAGTCTCAAGCCACAGGCATCTATCGATTCGCTGCATGTTTCATCAGATCGTCATTCTAACATTGCATTTGTTTATTATGAGGTGTTTTCCATTCTTCCAGCTAAAGTAGCCCATCGACTGTCACTTCTGCCTACTGATCCGTTGGGTTAGAAAATTTTCTTGATAATTACATACTCATACTCAAAGGGAAGCGGTTTAAAAGTTGCGATGTCCGATACTGTGATTAGATTACGAATCTAGCAGCCAAGGTGACAAATTCTCCTCCCGATTTTTAGCCATTTGGGTCGCTCACTTGTTAAAATAATCTTAAACACGTCCGGAAAATTATTGTTGTGTTTGCATTTACCGTTACTACAATACAATGAAAATCATTTCGCATTTGTAGTATGTCCATACTCGTATGACTTAGACGCCTCTTAAAGTACTTTGTAATATTGTTGTTAAAATTATAGTGTTTTAATATATTATCCTTACATTTCTTTTGCAGCCTTTAGAAAGTAAACATACGTGTGTCATCGGAGCCGGCTACTCCGGTCTAGCAGCCGCTAGATATCTTCAAGAATACGGTGTCAACTTTACCGTGTACGAGGCTTCCCGACATGTCGGAGGCACATGGAGGTTTGATCCTCACGTTGGAACTGATGAAGATGGCCTGCCCCTATTTACCAGCATGTATAAGAGATTAAGGTACATATTATATATTATCAAATTGTAATTTGTTGTGATTATGAATATGTATTACAACGCCGTATGCGCAGTTTATAAAACCAACATGATGATTTCTTTGGCCTCGTTAATTTCGTTTGCGTAAACTATATCAACAAGTAAAGTATTTTTTTATCAAAATAAATTTATATGCGATAAAATCCGTACCATTAATTTTATTCATTACCTACGTAGAATTCTTGTGAAAATAAGAAACTAAATAATTTATTACCTCATATAATACCTATAGTTTAATTATAATCACTAAGCTTTTTAACAGTTTTTTGGTCAATTAAGGTCACAATCATTAACGACAGGACACAAGCCCAATGGTTAAACAGTAATTTATCAAAAAACTGCGTAAAAAGGTTACTGAAAAGAGAAAAAATTTGTACGTTATGTCACTTTCACAAGTAAGATATTTTATGTGTTAAAATCCACATCAATCCACAGATATACTTAAATACATAATAATAGATACACTCGACAGACATTTCTCTCTTTTTGGGACGGTCGGTTAAAACACTGCTTCCTTTTTGTATTAAACATCTTTTAGTCTGGCTTCCTTGACTGGAAAGATTTGACATACGAGTGGACGAACAGCGAGGTCGCCGGCTTAGCTATCGCAAAACCCACATTTATGAATATATTTTGTCATTTATCGGTCTATCAAGCCTTGTTTTTGATTATATGTGGTAACCACACTGTAGTTTCATTAATGCTGTTGCACGAATGGTTCAGTTTGACCCGCAGTAAGAAACTTGCACTCGTAGAATACCAGCGTAAAATTGGAGCATAACACTGCTATGTTTCAAATAGTGAGTGACAAGAACCCGAGACCCTTTTACCAGCAAAAATGCGTTCCATATTAGACATCAGGGACAGGATAGATGTCGGTGTCTACGAACCACATCTGCTTACTATTAGGTGGAATGTGTGCTCCTTAGAAAATATCAGTTCTAGTGAATACATATTGCCCATATATGCCTATATCAAATTAAAACTCACATGAACCTTTGAAGTTTGCTAATCACACTCAAGATAAAAAACAAGTAATTGAATTATAAAATATTTTTATTTTATTTTATTCTCTTTTAAAAGCATAATATTTATATTTTATGTCACATGACAGTCAAATCGAACTGCGGGTAAACGACCGTGTGAATTTTAAAAGTCATTAATTTATTAATTTATATTTAAAAGCGTTTGTAAAAAGCATAAACCTTTAATATGTTTTTAAGAACCGTTAAGTTTTATACGAAATATAACTATAAGAGTAAGGTGCTCAATGTGGACATATAATATAAATTTACATAATATAATAATAAACAATATTTATTATAATAGAAAATTTAAAATTCCACGATTTTATGACCAATAAAATATAAATTAACGTTCTATTTTCTATTTGTGACTAAAGCTAGGTGTGTTTGTGATTTGTTTGCTAAAAGGTTTTTTTTGTACTGAGATTAACCGTCACATATTATAGTAAAATCGTTTGATTACGTGATTTGAGTACAAAAAACAAGAGACAGAGGCATATTACAAGGTAAGATAAATAGTTAATGTCACTAATATGACTCGAAAGGTGCCGCAGCTACAGCAAATAAATAGTTCTAGAGAACCTATCTTATTATTTGCATAATTCGTAGTTATTCCATTCATTGCGTTCATGTATTCATATAAATAAAAGCTATAAATTCATGAGGTCAGGGGCGTAACTACCGCCGTATCAGTCGTATCAATGATACGGGGCCCCCGGGTTACAGGGGCAACGTGTGTAAGCAAAAACTCATAAATTATCATATATTGTTATCTCTTAGGCCGTACTTCCCGAGAAAAAATCATATTATCAAATAGTGCTCAACGTGCCTTAAGGGGATATAGTAAGTCAACTCAAATTCTAATTTCGTCCCCACTTGCCCGCGCATCGTATGCTATGTACCGACATGTTTGTAATCACTAATACTGTAAGTAGAAAGGTCGTTAGACACTTATTTCATTAGGTTTATCATATTTATGCCTGTTTCTTAACGCCAAGCCAGTCGCTTCTTATTTTTATACGGTTATTTCCCATTTTAATTTTACGTCGTCAACCTCCCCCTTCAAAGGCCGAAGCGAAGTGACTGGGCGGCAGGAATCACGCTTCAAGAGGCCGATAGTTTAGGTAATTTCTTTTTACAGTGAAAATAATGGTATTTTAAAAGTAAATAACATAAGCACTGCTTTATAGTTAAATCGGTTAGTATGCAAAGTTTCATGATCTTATTTAAAGTATTTTATGAATAACAGCGGTTTATTGTTTATTTTGGAGGTAACTTTGGATTTTTTTCTATCGAGAAAATTTTGCGAAATCGTGTTTTCGTCTAACATAATCCTTAACATTAATCCTCAACTTTACCGTATATTTATTTCAAAATTAATGCTGCAATATTTTCGGTATAACGAAGGATCTTGCTAAGCCATTTGAGATTATATTTCCCCTTAATAAGACCCGTCAAAATTTAAGGTGCAATAGCTTAGCAATGAGGTAACGTTTTTGGGATGCTTGCAAAAAGTTCCAGTTCTTAGCTAAAACATCGGATGTAGCAAAGATATTTAGAAATACGATTTAAATGTACATTAAGAGTGAAGAGTTTATCCAGGATATTGAATTACGCCTACTCAATAATGAAATTAGTGTTGGTAATTGCCTGGACAAATTGCATAATTTATAAATTACGCAATAATATTATTCAACACAAGGAATTTTAATTTGATTTAATTTTATTTCAATTTTGCAATACATAATGTCCATGCATTATGTCTTTAGTAGGCTGTAACGATGATGGAAATGTACATAATATGTTGTTGATAAAATTTTTGGTTATTAAAAAATAATAAATAATTAAAGTGTCTGTATTAAACTGTGCTTTGGGTAAAAAGTGAGAGCCGTGGTAGCTCAGATGGTTAGCGCTCGCTGTAAATATAACAGAACGCGAGTAACCCAGGTTCGATCCCCGCCGGCACCAATGAAATTGTTAATTGCAATTTTAAGTGCTGATTTACCACGTGCTCGGCGGTGAAGAAAGACATCGTGAGGAAACCTGCATGTCTGAGGAATAAGAGAAAAAAAAATATTTCGAAGACATGTGAAGTTCGCCAACACGCATTGGGGCAGCGCGGCGGACACTTCCTTGCCCTAAAACCCTCTCAGAAATGAGGGGAGGCCTGTGCCCAGCAATGGGACGTATATAGGCTGTAACTTTACTTTACTTTTTTTTTAGGTAAAAAGTCGAGAGAACAAATAAAATTGAACTCCGATTATCAACTCCGTCTGGTGACGACGGATGACGCGTTTGCTACTATCCACGCTAGGGTGGATTTTTAGGGTTGATAAACGGGTAGCTCAAAAAATATACTATATATATAAAACGCTTCTCAATGCTGAGTAACGTTTCATCTAAATAATATAAATTTACCCTAAAAAAAAAGTGTCCTACTAAATATGGTCTTCAAGAAACGACGCTTTATCAGCTATAAGGAAAAATTATTTTGATGATGAATTATAGTATTAATGAAAACTTTATACCAACCAAATTTAATTTCCATTAAGGCGAACGTGATGAATGGACAATATAGTTACCATTTTAAAGAGCCTAAAATTTTATAGTGCTTGTCGCCTTTTTTATTCACCATTTGAAATCATTTATCCTGTTCCTAAAGCTCAGCATGAAAATAAAGACTTACAGAAAGCTAACATTTTACTAAGTAATCTTTTGCATACACTGAGCGAAATAAGAAATCAGAATTCATTCCATGATTTGCTGAGCGAGTCCAGAGATTAGCAAAAGAGCGGGGTGTAAAATTGCTTTCAAAAATAAAAGAAAGAAGATAACGAAAAAAAAAGCGTTTTTTTTTAAATGAAGAATATCAGAAGGTGAGAGATTTCATACCCGGAATCGTACTTCAAAAACAACGGTACTACTGCTGTTTAGAAATGTTATTGTCTCAAGCTAAACAAAGATTTCAGAGCCTCTGAGACCTAAGTAATGTACGAAGAAATGATTTCTTAAATTTACGCGAACACTACACACTGAATAAAACTAATATTTACGGATTTTATCGCGTTTAATTACTTTAATTTATTTTTATTACTATCCCGACGTTTCGGGTGCTTTACAGCACCCATGGTCACGGGGGGGACTGAGATGTTTGACGTCCCAATGTCATTGTTAGTCCGGCTACCTTCAGTTTTTGAATATTAATTTTTGGTCCGATTTACGCAAAACGTAAACAAAACTTAATTTCTTAATTTCAGGACTGTCAAAACGACTTGTCGCATTTTTTGATCAAAAGTGCCTAAATTTCTACAGCAATGGGATTATGTCATCTACCTACAAGATGGCCACAATTTATCGAACAAAATGGCACATATATATATATATATATATATATATATATATATATATATATATACCATAATTAAATGTAATAAAACTTTGGAAAAAAAATGTGTATATAAGATACGAAAAAAATTTCCCCAAGCTATAAATTTCGCAGAGAATATAAATTTTGCAGACTCCACGACTTCCAGCCTCCCGAACAAGCCGTTTTCCGAAAAGGCTTCAGTACCATAGACCACATATATACCCTGCGGCAGAATGTACAGAAGACCGAAGAGTACAATCTGCCACTTTGCCTGGCGTATGTGGACTATGAGAAAGCCTTTGATTCCGTCGAAATTTGGGCGGTGCTACAGTCCCTACAGCGGTGCCAAGTTGACTGTCGGTATATCGAAGTGCTGAAGTGTTTGTACAGTAGGGCTACGATGGCTATCCAAGTACAGAACCAGAGTTCGAAACCTATCCAACTGCAGAGAGGTGTAAGACAGGGTGACGTTATGTCCACGAAACTCTTCACCGCTGCGTTGGAAGACGTTTTCAAGCTACTGGACTGGAAAGGATACGGTATTAACATCAATGGCGAGTACATCACTCACCTTCGATTTGCCGACGATGTAGTCCTTATGGCAGAATCGCTGGAGGACCTTAGCACTATGATCAATGACCTCAATGGTGTCTCCCAACGAATAGGTCTGAAGATGAACATGGACAAAACAAAGATCATGTTCAATGTCCATGTCACACCTATGCCGGTAATTGTTGGGAGCACTATGCTCGAAGTTGTTGACGAGTACGTTTACCTGGGACAAATAGTCCGACTAGGTAAGTACAACTTCGACCGAGAGATCAATCGACGGATTCAACTCTGCTGGGCAGCGTTCGGGAAATTACGACACATCTTCTCGTCAGGTATACCTCAATCGCTGAAAACTAAAGTGTACAACCAGTGCGTGTTGCCAGTGATGAGTTACGGATCAGAGACGTGGTCCTTCACTGCTGGCCGTATGAGGACGCTCAAGGTCGCTCAGCGAGTTATGGAGAGGGCTATGCTCGGAGTTTCTCTGCGTGATAGACTCTGAAATGAGGGTATCCGCAGTCAAACCAGAGCGACCGACATAGCCCAACGGATCAGTAAGCTGAAGTGACAATGGGTCGGCCAATATAGCTCGAAGAACCGATAACCGATGGGGAAGAAAGGTTCTCGAGTGGCAGCCTCGTACCGGTAGGCGTAGTGTAGGGCGACCTCCCACTAGATGGAGTGACGACCTGGTAAGACATGCAGGAAGTCGATGGATGCAGGTGGCTCAGGACCGTGCTTTGTGGCATTACTTGGGGGAGGCCTATGTTCAGCAGTGGACTTGTGAAGGGCTGTAATGATGAATGATGATGATAAATTTCGCCGAACAAGACAAGAAAAGTGTATATTCGATTTGAATTGTTTGGCTAGCTTAGTTCCTAAGTAGTATTAATATTAATTATTAACTTATAATCGATATATAACTATTTTAATTCATGCGAGCGGTTTTGGGCCCTACATTTGGGCTCCCCAACAAATCTTGATACAGGGCCTCGAAGAGCTGAACGTGGACGTCATTCTATTCGTATTCTTTTCAGCGAATTAAAGATTCATCTTGCTATCATCATTTGAATCGATCAACTGAACATCAGTTATATCCATATCATGGGGGTGAATAAAAAACATAGTGCACCATCTAGTCCGCCATCTTGTATTTTAAATGACATCACTTACCTAGGTGTTCTTTTAAAATTCCGTTGCAAAATTTAATCTGAACAATTTGACCCCATAATTGTAATCGGGGACTCCAAAAACCCTAGCATAACAAAATTGCATGCGGAATGGCGTAACTTACTTTTTAATCGTTAACTTAATTCCGCCATCTTGAATTTTGCCAGCAGTTGACCCTTGTTGTTCCCTACAACATTTGTTCAAGCATCACCAAACTATACCTAACCTTTACCGAGAATAACTCTTTAAAATTGGAATGGCGGCCATTTTCTTTTCCACCCTTTTTTAGCCATGGCAACATACCAGCTCCATCATCAAATATACTTTAAATCATAATAATATTGCATTGACATATTAGACGTCCGCCATATAAAATTTAGAATGACGTCCCTTTACTAATCTGTTTTCCTCACCAAGCCCATAGAGGTTACTATGGAAATTATAAGTCACCATATTGAGACGTCCGCAATATTGGATTTAGAATGGCGTCATTTTTTTATAGTGTTTCGCTCATCACTCCCTTTTTATTTTATACCCATATCATAGTTTACTATGGAAATCAGAAATTGCCATTTTGTGAAGTCCGCCGTATAGGATTTAGAACAACGTCACTTTACTTGTTATGTTTCGCTCATCAAGTTCTTCTATTTGATACCCATATTATAGGGGTTGCTGTGGAAGTGATAAAGCGCTATTTTGTTACGTACGCCATATTGGATTAAAAATGGCGGCATTTAAGTAATCGTGCATTATCTCAAAAAAAAAACGGGTGTGCCAAATTTTAGCCCGATAGCCTTAGTGGAAGTTAGTGAAATATTGATTGCAAAATTCCGGGACATACATACAAGTGATGTATGTTAGATAAAAGCTTTTAAAATGACAATATTATGTTTAAGCTCAATGTTATGTACAAAATCTATGTAGAGTTATGTAGTCTTGCTTGTTATAATTAATAAGAGAAAGTTATATGATAAAGTCGCTTAACTTAGCGCTAATGTTACATCATCTATGAGCATTCATTTGTCTAAGTCTGTTATTGTGCGCACGTGTGTGCGTGCGTGCGTGCGTGCGTGCGTCCGTGCGTGCGTGCGTGCGTGCGTGCGTGCGTGCTTGCGTGCGTGCGTGCGTGCGTGTGTGTGTGTGTGTGTGTGTGTGTGTGTGTGTGTGTGTGTGTGTGTGTGTGTGTGTGTGTTTTAAGCGTGTGAAAAAGCACTTAATAATATTATATCTCTTATAATAGTTATATTTTCCTTTTAGAAACTTTATTTATATGTACTGTTGCACACTGCAACGTAATGTTTCGAGTTTAAAACATGCTCCTATTTTTGTACCGTTTGTTGATTTTTCTAAATATTTTAAATTTTTTTTATAAATTAAATATAAGCATTGTGTCCATTTCTATTAATTATGACCGGTTTTAAATTACTTTAAGAACGAACACACCACATCAGACCATGGAGTATGCTGGCTTCAAGTTTCCGGATGATACTCCGTCTTATCCGTCGGGAGATTGCTTCTATAACTATCTCAAGAACTTCGTCAAATATTTTGACCTCATGAAATATATTCAAGTAAGTAGTAGTTAATACACTTTCAATAAAATGATAATATTTTTATACAACTGTAACATACGTATACAAAATCCACATACAAGTAAGTGGTAATTATGGCCCATAGATACTCCTACATATACCTATTCTAGATTAGGAAAAAAAATTCGGATGCATTGTCGTTAGTTCTGACGATCAGTAAAGAACTGCGGTTATTTTTCTCCGGAGATATTTTCATTACGTTATACCTATTACATACTTAGTCATTATATCCAATAAATTATATTTTTTATCTGTTATTCATTTCTTGAGCGAGAATTTTCTTAGTCGATAGCTAATCGCTTCCTCGTCGGCGGCGAGACAAGTTCCGAAAGGACTTTTTTTCCGTTCACATTATAGTTCATTACGCGGCTAGAGACGTCACCAGCACTGAGATTGTATTTACTAGAACAATTGCTATTGAGTTTTGAACTCGTAAAAGTTTATTTAATTTCAGTAATATAAATAGTAAAGACAAATGTTTGTAAACTTGTCAAGTCTTCTCGCTTGTTTTTTTTTTGTAAATACCCACAATTGTGATGATATGATGTGTACAAGATGCTATTAGAATTGTCCAGAAACATGTCTTAGTACACACCATGTTTAGAATTTTGATTTAATTCTGTTCGCATTCTCTGAAAACCTAATACCGTATATTATTTTGCACCGCCCCTTTAAAAGACATTTTAAGCTACAGGACTGGAAAGGATACGGTATTTAACATCAAGGCGAGTATAACATCACTCACCTTCGATTTGTCGACGATATAGTAATTATGGCAGAATCTAAATATGACAAAGGACTTCAGCACAATTTTTTTATATATAATAAGTATGACAAACGAGCATACAGTCCATCTGATGGTAAGTGGATGCTGTGGCCCATAGACATTTCATTTATCCTTGTTTTTTGATTAAGAATCAAAACGCAGATGCGTTGTCACCCCTAAGGACTAAAATGGAATGCCTCGTTTCCAGTAAAAAATGGTCTCCGGATTTCTACACTCACCATACGAAACACAGCAGTATTAAGCTGGTATTCTGAAAACGTTGTCCTTCCTCCCCGGTCGAGCCGACCCATTTGTGCTACAACCATAATACGGCTGCAGCGTTGCTCTACCACGTACAAAATGCTATGCTCAATGACCTCAACAGTATCTCCCAACGAATAGGACTCAAAATGAACATAGACGAAACAAAGGTCATGTGTAACGTTTTTTTCACACCCATGCCAAGTTGTCGACGAGTATGTTTTACGTGGTACAAATTTTCCGAATACGTAATTTCAACTTCGAACAAGAAGTCAATTCAAGAAGGCTTCAACTCGGCTGGGCAGCTGTCGGGAGATTACGACATGTCTAAATGAAATGCTTGTAATGTTCGGAAGCCATGAGAATGAGATTCTTTTAATATTTCCGCCTATAGCCGCGTATAGCTGCCACTAATGGCACCAACGAGGGGTATGGTGGATTCTTCGCGTTATAGTTTATATATATGTACTGTATGAATAGTTTATAAAATTACTTAATTTACCTTTACCAATAATAAATGTGCCAGTAATAAAGTTGCCCGTCTAGGTATTACGTTTGTACAAACAGAATGGTTATAAAGCTATAAATTCATAATATATTAATTTCGAAGACATGTGATGTTCGCTAACACGCGTTGGGCCGGTGTGGCGGATATTTATCTGCCCTAAAGCCTCTTTACATATTAGTAAAGAGAGGAGGCCTGTGCCTAAACGTATTAACGTGCTGAAACTTTAACTTTAAAATTCATAAATGAAATCTGTCGGTATTCTTATTACAAACATAATTTTTTCGTCACATTTATTCTGATATAGATTAATATTTCACAGGTAGATTATAACGCAAAACATTTTATGTAAGTTAGCCAAAATTTTTATTTTTATGTAACTTGGCCATGTCATGTCGATAGCCACAAAAAACTTATATTTTATCATCAGTAAACTAATCAATTTAGAGGGATTTTAAGAAATAGTAGTTTTTGTGGTTCTGGTGGATTGTTGATTAATAATACATCTATTTAAAGCCATGAGACTTTTCCGACATTTCCCATGGTTACCTCTATAGCGGAAAGTAATATATCGGGTAGTTACCTCTCATGCCAGTTATGGCACGAAATTATATCCTATGACTTTGATGCAAATCAAGCGTAGTATTCATTTTATAAAAACTATAGTGCCGATAGTTGATTGTGTATCAATGAATAAATTCGTGTGACATCTTCATGAGATGAGATTTAGTGTTTTTGTGTAAACAAATATAAATATTTTTTTTAAAATTTAACGAAATGAACATCGCATGGTTGACAAATTGCAATAGATTTCGAAGTGATAATCTTTACGATACAGACCTTTTAAGAAAAATTGACACTTACGAGGGTGGATTGAAAAGTACTCGGCCTAACCCAGATCCATTCAATTCTAAAAATCAAATCTACCCACATTATTTAGTTCAGTTCAGACTAGTTCGTTGTGTGAAGTTCGAAACGTGTGCGATAATTAGTTGTGATTTTATAAATTTATTAACAAAGTAATCGGACATAATTTCCGCGAATGGAGCAAATCGAGCAGCGTGCCGTCATTAAGTACCTCCATAAGAAGGGGCTATCATCAAAAGCCATCCATGATGACATGGTCAGTACATTAGGCGATTGTGCTCTGTCATATTCATCCGTCAAAAAATGGATAGCAGAATTTAAGCGTGGTAGAGAGAGTGTGAAAGATGAACCCCGCTCTGGAAGGCCTTCGACGTCAACTACTGACGAAAATATTAAAAAAGTACTTGATTTAATAATGGGAGACCGCAGATTAAAAATTAGAGAGATAGCCGAGATTATAGGCATCTCTTATGAACGAACTCAAAACATCATTGTCAACGAGTTGGGTTTCCACAAGGTGTCTGCGAGGTGGGTTCCGCGACTGCTTTCAGTTGAACAAAAAAGGACGCGATTGACTATTTCACGCGACTGTTTGGAGTTATTTGAAGCCGATGCAGATGATTTTTTGAATCGTTGTGTTACTATGGACGAAACATGGGTTCATTACTGTACACCGGAAACAAAACAACAATCAAAACAGTGGAGAAGACCTGGTTCACCACCCCCTAAAAAGGCTAAGTCGATTTTGTCGGCAAATAAGGTGATGGCTTCAGTATTCTGGGACTCGAAAGGTGTGATTATGATTGATTATCTTGAAAGGGGTCAGACTATAAACTCTGATTACTACTGCACCTTCCTACGTCGTTTACGAGAGGAAATAAAAGAAAAACGTCGAGGAATGCTTAGAAGAAAAGTCCTGTTTCATCAAGATAACGCCCGTGTTCACACGTCAGTACAGTCAATGGCTGAAATTCACAACCGTGGCTTTGAACTGTTACCGCATCCGCCGTATTCACCTGATCTGGCACCATCAGATTTCTTTCTGTTCCGTAACCTAAAAAAGCACTTGGGAGGTTAAAGATTTTCGACAAACGACGAGGTCAAAGCAGCTGTAGACGCATATTTTGACTCTAAGCAAGAATCATTTTTTTTCAACGGTCTAAATGCTTGGAAGGGGAGGTGGCAAAAGTGTATTGAACATGATGGTGATTATGTAGAAAAATAAAAATGTAACTGATTTAGTATGTGTTTATTTTCTTGGTTAGGCTGAGTACTTTTCAATCCACCCTCGTATATCCGAGTTGTGCACCTTAGAGATTTAGGGATATACCACACTAGTGAATCTTTTTAATCAAACTTATGTAAACCAGTGACACACAAGGCGGGACCTCTCCTTTTAGATCTAAGATTTATGTACAGAATGAGGAGATGTCGCTTAATTTTAAACCTCATCTCTCTTGCTCTCTGTACCATCATTCACGAATTTATCTATTTTAGAAAATTGAGAAATATAAAAAAAAAACATATAAACATACTTACCTATATTAATTAAACAATAATGTACAAAACCATAAACTTAATTACAGTAGCAGTCACCAGCCTTGATTGTGTATCATGTTAGCTAAAATCATTAATAACATATTATACACTTCTATATAATTGAATTTTAAAATAGTTTTGGAAATATCGGAACAAGAACAAGCACAAGAACATAAAACCGAGCCATATGTATCGGTTTTTTAATTGTGTCAGAAACTAACTTTTTAATCTTATAGTTTATTATTTTTATCTTGATTATGTGAAACCAGATGTAACATACATAATTAATGTTATTATAATTTTTATGTTATATGCAAATCCCCTATGGCTGAACGATTTGTATGGCCTACAAATAATAATCCGAATGCGAATATTTTTCCATTTGTGTAAAGTGGAAAAATTAAAAATTTTGTAAAACATCAATGTATTCGAAGACAATTAAATACGTATTATTAAGTTAACTCAAAAAGTACTGGTCTGATCTTGATCAAATTTATATGGAACCACACGAGAAACACCAGCTTTCAAATAAAAAACACCCATTAAAAAAATACAGTCGAATTGAATACTTTCTCCTTTTTGAAGTCGGTTATAAAGATAGAGGGTAACGTTTATCAAATACGTTAAAAAACGTAAAACCTGTAATAATAAGACGTTTAAGCAGCAATTACTCAATGAAGAAATCGAATTTATTTTGACAACACTTTATTTTTTATTTCAGTTCCGCAGTTTGGTAACACGTGTGAAATGGGCTGATGATCATTGGAATGTGACGTACACCAATACCGAAGACCGAAACAGCTACACAGACGCGTGTGACTTTGTCATAGTCGCCAGTGGACAATACAGCAAACCAGTGCGTCCAAAATTCGAAGGCGAAGAACTTTTCAAAGGTAAATTCGTTTATTTCAGTTATTGAATGACGCCTGTAGCTTTGTTTGCGTACAATTTAGTAATTAATAACGGTCTCGAATTGTATATGAGTTATATAATGCCACGCGGGAAGACATAAAATACTGTATATGTTTGGGTAGTATTAAAAGTTCATACGTGGTCCAAATTACTACGTAACGCAAAAAGATATACATGTATGACTGTATACGTTTGGGTTGTATTAAAGGTGGTGTTTGTGGTAGAGCCTGGTTGCAGCTCTATTACTGTTGTAGCATGAATGAGTCGGCTCGACCGGAGAAGGACTACGCTCTCAGAGAATACCAGCGTAATTTTTTTTTTTTTTTTTTTTTAATTGAAAAAATCTTTATTGCAACAAAAACGAATTTATACATATCAATGTGATCCTAGCTCCTGTAAAAGGTTAACCTGTGTAACAGGAGCTAGTTCCTTCCTAAATTTAACAAGCTTTTGTTGAATAAAATCACAAAAAAAAATACAAAAAAAAATATATATAGATCTACTTGTTACTAAACCTACGTACATGCGCGCCATGTGTGTGTGTGTGTGTGTGTGTGTGTGTGTGTGTGTGTGTGTGTGTGTGTGTGTGCGTGCGTGCGTGTGCATACATGAGTGTATGTGTGGTGAGAAAGCGTAAATATGCAGCTTAATGTTGCTGTGTTTCGTATGGTGTATGTCAAGATTCAGAGGGGATTAAGCTTCAAAATCTTGAATCGATAACCGGAAGTAAAATAAGCACCAGATAAAGTTATGAACTAGTGAAATACATTTTTTATGAAACCGAAATGACAAACTGTGACGGCGTACAATTTTTTAAATTTTTTAAAATACATTAAAATTGAAAATTGTACGTTTTTTTAAATACATTCATAAGCATAAAGTTAAAAAAATAGTTTGCAAATCCAAAAGTGCACATCTCATGAGCGTTTCATTTGATTTTGATGAAAAAAGTAAACTATATTCCTAACTTTTAAAATATATCTATTATTTACCTATTTTTTTATCAAGCCCCTATTATTATTTTAACAAGTTGTGTCACCTACAGGGAAAAAAATAATAATGTATGCCAAAATAAATCGATTACACAAAGTATAAAACGGATATAGGCTGTGTGGTACATTTGTCCTTTATATATCAATGAATAAAAAAAAAGAAAGCGACTTTAAATTTTTAATAGCAATTAAACTTATAAAACTAAAATCATTTTATTAACAAACTAGCTTTTTACCCGCGGCTTCGCACGCGTGGGCTTGAGTTTAAAGACATCGATAATACTGTTTCGTACTAAAATTATCAAAACTGGATTTCTTGTAGAGGCACGTCGATATCTGTGTCCATTTTGACAATATTATAAGCTACAGTAACATAAGTTAGTTTATCAGAATCGCATAAATATCATACGTCAAGCAATACCTTTTTATATCGGGCACGTCTTCCGATGTGTCTTTATGAAGGGAAAATTGTCCTGGAATCGGAAATGCGTTATTTACGAGTACTTACATAATATTCATTATTAAAGTTGATATAGTTTTGATAAAATAAGGTTTTATTTCATGATCTTGTTTAATAATGGTCCCATTGAATATTGATTACCACCACATACCAGTATTTTTTACGTTCGAGTAGACTTCAAAATTTCATAAATGTAGTTCTATTCACGGAGAACGTATGAGAAGAACTAAATTCATGAACAGCAGTAGAAATCTACATAAGATGGGAAGCAGCGTCTTCTTGATCATAGCTTGTAATAATAAAAATTGCAGTTGGCAACTCGCATGGCTAGCGTGGCAACTATGGCAAATATCCAACTTTATGGCAGTTTGTGGAGGAAATCCAATCGATGAACGGGAGTAGAAATAATATATTAGCCATGTAGAGGCGGCGAAAAAGAAACCACTATCCCATTTCGTCCAGGGGATGTCTTAAGAGCTGCGATTGCCAACCCGCTTGTCAAGCGTGAATACTACTGCAAATATCCGGTCTATTTGATATAATGGGGGAAGCCTATGATCAGCAGTGAAAAGCCCCATTAAAAGTAAAAAAGTAGCAGCCTAAATACATCCCACTACTGGACACAGGCCACAGCGAGTTTTAGGTGAAAAAGGATTTGGTTAAGTTGACTCCAACGCGGAATGACTGACTTCACATACCTATACCTACAAATGATTTCCGAAATATTTTTTTAACATCTCAGATGTGCAGATTTCCTGCGATGTTTTCTTCTCCGCCGAGAACGTGCTAAATCGAAACTTCAAATTGAAGTTAAAATATGAGTGGATTCGGTGCGGATCTAATTTGAGTTGCTTACGTATCAACTATGAAATTTACATTTATACAGATGACTGTCAAGATTCAATGCAGCCATTATCAATGCAGTTCTACTCAATACACGTAGTTATAATAAAAAAACCCTTTTTATAATTTGCTTTCTTTGATATTTAATGCAACCGGGACTGTCATAAAAATTTAAATAGTTATGTCTGAAATTATGAAAGCTATCTTAATATATGAAAAACTGTTTTTAAAAATCTAATTAAAATTAAAAAAAAGTTGCATCAACGATATCACGAACTATTCCATCAATTATGAATAAAAATCTCATAGTGCATTTAATTTTCAAATATACTTATATCGGACTTGATACAAAAAGAATTTGGTGAAATATTGCTATGCCGATAGATACATAACATATTCAACTAAAGACCTTCATAGAAATAAAAAATTAAAAATCCAATTTAGATCATACACACCACTTTAATATGCTATACGACAATAACAAAATTTATGAAGTAGGTATATAACTATAAATTTTTAAGAGAAAATATTGATACAAATCTGAACTGGAAGGAGCATATTGATATCGTTTGTAAAAAGCCTTAACGTTTTGCTTTTGCTTTAAAAAGTGACAAAATATATCAATTGAGGTTGCTCACACCGCGTTCCATGGCTACGTATCATCAGTGCTTATTTATGGAATATTGCTTTGGGGTAACTCTGTTGAGGTAGAAAGAGCACTTTAAGTTCAATAACGATGCATCCGTCCCTTAAACAACATTTAGTATTTAGATAGTTGTAAACCTTACTTTTAAAATATAGTATTCTTCCATTACCTTGTTTATATATGAGAAGGCTGTCTTTTTGTCAAATCATTCCCTAAGTATTTTAAAACCCGCAACACAAAGCCCCGCTACAACAAGGCGTTTAAGAAATAAATATGCAGACCTAATATATCAACCTCCCTGTAATAAAGATATGTATAAGAGAAATGTATATATAATGAGCATATTATTATATAACATATTACCTATAAATTTAAAAGAAAAATAAGGAGCCTCTTTCAAAAAACATTAACGAAATGGTTATTTGAAAATTGTGTCTATAATCTAAAAGAATATTTAGAATACAAAAATTTTATGTGATTTATTATACTCAACCAAATCTAAGAAATACATTTTGACATCTGTCAGACCAATTGCACCAAGCATGCCAACTAAAAAATGAGAACGTACAATATTCGATTCTTAAAAAAATAGATATCGATTATTTAGAGTTGGTAATCAATTACAGTTTGGTTTGAATAGTACCAGAATAAATAAAAAACAGATAATTTAAAAACAAGATTTATCAGTTTCTTCGTATTTGTTGTTACTGCTTATTTCTAAAGGCACAGTTATACAAATTTAAGATTGAAATTAGATTAAAAATAAATTTATTCAATCACTTTCAGTACAACTGGTGCGGATGTCGTTGTTTATAATAATTATAATTTGATTTTCAATAATGCAGACAAAATTAATGTCTGTTTCAAAGTCATCCATAATCATTTTTTTTTGTTTTTTCTACCACTTTTGGCCATTCATGCTTTGTGAGATGGGCACATGCTTCATTTTTTTATAGCATTTGGTGACAAACGAGCACATAGTCCATCTGATGGTAAGTGGATGCTATGGCCCATAGATATACACTTTTATCCTCAATTAAGAATCAAAATGCAAATGCATTGTCACGCCTGAAGATCTTAGTCCTTTTTTTATTTATTTACTGGAACCGAGGACTAAGATCTTAGATCTTAGTCCTCGGTTCCAGTAAAGAGGGTCTCCGGTTCTCTACACTGACCATACGAAACACATCAGCATAACGCTGCTATTTTACGCTGGTATTCTGTGAGAGCGTGGTCCTGCCCTGGTTGAGCCGACCCATTCGTGCTACAACTATAATGAGTATCGATATATCGATGTAGCGAGGCTCTAACACGTACAAAAAGTTATTGTAGAAGAAACAGTCCAAAAAAAAGTTAAAACCGAGTTACAAAATAAGAAGACAAACACAAAATCACAAAATTACGCTCAGTAAGCTCTCGAAACAGAAACAGAAACTTTATATTTAATATAGATTGTGAATAATACTTATTGAAAGTCACTTTTTTCATTTACCACTGGTTCGCAAAAAACCCTCTGTGCTGGGAAGAACCAGCAAGAAACCCAATGGGACTAGTTTTTTTAGAATAAGAGTTACAATCATGCGTGTTACAATTAACAACACAAAACAAACTAAAAATAGCGTGGTTGCGATCACCCTTCCCGGGGGTTTTTATCATCCATAAATTCCTTAATATTAAAATAACCATTTTTATACAAACTTAGTTGAATAAAGTTTTTTAACTTTATGTACTTACGTCAAATTTTGTAAATTTTCTGGCATTTTGTTGTAAAAGCGTATACATCGCCTCAAGAATGAATTGTGGAGTCGAATAACTGGTACCGAAATGGCGGGATTTTGAAATTATGTAGTGGTTATTTTAGTAGTAGCTGTGTATATGAGTTTTTTGCCTACACAAATTTACTTTGACAAAGTGAAAAAAAATAAACTTGTTTTATTATAATTCATGTAATTTAAGGATTTGAAAATAAAAATACAAATTAAACAAATAATGCATTAAAGAAATTAATGATTCGATTATTAGAATATTTTTACCGATTATTTGAATATTTTGCCGATTATTCGCATGACAATGCATTTTAATCATCCAAACACTACGGTAATATACGTGGCGACATATCATTGAAACGACGTCAAACGTAAAAAAAATTAATAGTGGTTATTTTCTAATATTTTGCTTTGTTTGAAAAATTCTAATTTAAATTAGTGATAAAACACTATACACGTTGTAACGAAATGTAGATAACTTCATAATTATTCGGATTTACGTAAAAGGTTATTTTAAATCGCGTGAGTACGCTTGTGAAAAGTTATTGCGGAATGATTAATGTGAAACGTCAAAAGGTATTTCTTAGATTTGGTTGAAGACTCTGTGAACTGTGTTTTATGCAAAGAAAAACTTTGCATTTGTAACAATAGCATCTAGAAATAGCAGTCTCGTGTTTAGTTGTTAATATCGCCAAACAATCTCTATTCATTGACTTGCTCAAGCTTTAACATCATATAGTCAACAAACACTGTTAAATTTTATGAAATACCACCATTTCACTTTCAATAATCGACTAATTTATGATATTATAAATTCTAAGATATCACCAATACATATATGTATAAAAATCTTTTTATTTAAACTGTAAGAATAATAAGAGTAATGTACTAATTGCAATTTTTATCAGTTTATTTATAGATAAAAACTAATAACTACTAAAACTTTTTATTGACTATAAATTAAACTTAGAAACATCGTTAAATTTATGATTTTCGATAGATGTCACTATTTATCTTTTCATAAGTAATTTGTTACTGTAAAATTTATTATTTATTTATTATTAATATCTACTAAAATGAAGTAACAAAAACTAAGAAATGTACATTAGAATTTTCAAATAAATAATGAATTTAATTAAATAACTATATAAATGTAATATTATTTAATCTGTTAGTGGAGGAAAAATGTCATTAGTTTTGTATTTTACGTTAGAAGACAGTATTTTGAAAAAGTGAATACAACAATAATATCGTAGGTTTTCAGCGTAGTTCAATTAATTACATATCGGTTAAAACTAATTTTGGGCTTTATTTAAAATAATTTTATTCATTTTAATAAAACACATCAATCGTATAAAATAGAAATGAACATCTAAATGAAGGTAATGTAGGTTCTACGGAACATAACCCTCCTTTTTTGAAGTTACGGAATAAAAAATAAAAAAGGTTATCGGATAAAAAGTAGCCTTGGAGTAGCCGCGGGTTCAATACTTAAAATTTCATAGAAATCTGTTCAGTAGTTTTTGCGTGAATCTTCAATACACAGACAGACAGACAAAAATTCTAAAAACCACCAGTACCCTTTGTTTAGTCCCCTGTACTTGTTTTTTCCAGAAAATATTAGAATTACACTTGCACGTAAAAAAATCCAAACGGTTTTTTTTTTCAAAGTACCAAGTTTTAGTGTTTTCTTGATATTGCATCAAGGTCGTTGTAGACGGTGCAAGCTCCGATTACAAGCCTATTAATGCTGGTGATCTACAAGGCTGCGTGCTATCGCAAACGCTGTTTCTTCTGCATATCAGTGATATGTTGCACACCCGTAACATTCATTGCTATGCAGATGACAGCACTGATGATGCTCTGTACACCGGCCGTGCCAATATTTCTCGGGAAAACGTCTCCGAGTACCGGGACAAACTTGTGTCTGAAGTCGAGTTTTTGCTAAACAGAGTCTCGGATTGGGGGCGACTAAATCTAGTCCAATTTAACCCTCAGAAGACACAAGCTTGCGCGTTAACCGCTAAAAAGAACCCCTTTGTCGTATCTCCTCAGTTTCAAGGCACTCCCCTTGTTGCCTCAGCCAGAATCTGAATCCTTGGCGTCGACATATCGAGTGACGTGCAGTTTCGTGGTCACTTGGAAGAGAAGGCCAAATTGGCCTCTAAAAAGCTTGGCATGCTCAGCAGAGCGGGACAGTATTTCATGCCGGCACACCGCCTGCAACTTTACAAGGCGCAGGTTCGGCCGCACATGGAATACTGTTCCCATCTCTGGGCTGGGGCTCCCCAGTACCAGCTTCTTCCACTTGACCGCATCCAGCGCAGAGCGGCTCGAATCGTCGACGACCGAGTGCTTTCCGATCGGCTCGATTCACTGGCGCTGTGAAGAGATGTTGCATCTCTTTGCATTTTCTTTCGCATATACCATGTTGAGTGCTCTGAGGAATTGTTTGGATTAATTTCAGCCACCAAATTTCGTGAACGCACTACGCGGCAAACATCCCGTTACCATCAACACCATCTGGATGCTTGGCGGTCCACCACTGTACGTTTCTGAAGGAGTTTTCTTCCGCGTACCACCTCTCTGTGGAATAGTTTACCACCGGCGATTTTTCCGGACCGATAGGACCTGGGGACCTTCAAAAAAGAGCTTACTCCTTTCTAAAGGGCCGGCAACGGACCTGCAATTTCCCTGGTGCTGCGGTTGATCATGGGCGGCGGTAGTCACTTAACATCAGGTGAGCCGCATGATCGTTTGGCCCCTCTTCTATAAAAAAAATAAATATACGCCTGCTCATATTATCGTATAAGTGCAATATGGTAATGACAGAGGCATTAAAATTGGTTGACCTTGACGTGTCGAAAGTAGAGCATAACCTAATAACCCTTTGCTTTATGGGGCGTGTAATCGTGCAAGCAATACCATTCATTCACAAAAGCTTAATTTTGTCCTTAAAATTTCATTAAATTTACTAAAACTCTGCTTAAAATGTTCAAAGGTATTAAATATTATAAATATAAGTCGATTATATTACAATAAAATAAAGATCAATAACTTTTACATCATAATTGAGAAATGGGGAAAGTTACCGAGCGTGTTCGTGCAATGCTGGAGCGTGTTCTTGTAATGATTGATTATATAAGGAAGCAGACACACATACCCATAGTCCTACATACATATGTGGTGGTCTGGTGGCTTGACTACTGAGGTATTGTTGCACAATGTATAGTCCCATATTATGGACTGTAACATGGTCTATAGATACAAAAGCATTAATATAGAAGGTCTCTAAAATGGATGAGAATTTTAATGGCAGAGTGGTGGCTCGAAGTCCAATATATAAAATATATATGATAGTAAGGTCTATGAAAAGAATTATAATGCTAGAAATGGGAATTGAAAAGGTTTATTGTAGTGGCGTGTAGACTACTTCACCGTAATAGAGACCGCGGTAAGCATGGACTCGCTAACCTATATGTCCTAGGCATATGGTCTTAGCTGATGATGAGTGAATTTGTTTTAGCAATACGACTTGTCCGTGTACATCGCACAATTCTATCGATTGTGGGCGTCATCTTAGTGCAAAGTTCCCCAAACTTTTTGTGTCGTAGACCCCTTGCCATGTTTTTCCGTGTTGGGTAGACCCCTTACTTACCTGATATTGATTTCCAGTAAATTTCTAACTGTAGTGAAGTTTAGTGCTAAAAACTTAAAGTAAAAACACATGTTAATTTATACATTTATCAATGGAATTTAAATTAAAACTACTCAAAATAAAATTTTGTATCTGTTATGTAAAATATACGTAACATTAAATAAATATAAAATAAACTATAAATTTTTTATAAATAATGTATATGTTTTGATATTATAACATAGTATGATGCAAGTATATAGGTACGTGTTGTATATCAGTGTATGTGTTGAGATCCACTATCGTGGACCCCCATTTTCATTTCATGGACCCCCAAATTTTTTTCGCTGACATTTACCCTTTGCAGGTTGTCATAGACCCTAGGGGTCGATATAGACCACTTTGGAAATCACTGTCTTAGTGCATGACGTTATGATATATCAGCTATCTTTCGGATTTGGGAGAGTGTGTTTGGTTGCATTTTTAAGTGTAACAGGCATACTCAACGCCATGTCTTAGTGCAATAGATGTATGATATATGGATGATTGGCTACTAGCGTTATAATAGTGAGCTAGTATGATACGTTGGTATTATTTTTATTTAAAAACTTTAAGACGACACATCGAAAATGAAGGTAAGACACGTCATTGTATTTAGTTAGCGGAAGGTTGCGAAGTAATTTATATTTTTATTATAATGGATTTCCGCAAAGTATAGCCTGATTCTATCAATTAAAACAACGATAATTAGTAAATAATCAACTTACTGATGAAATGTTATGCCTTTATTAGTTTAATTACACGTACTTGATGAGTTTTTACAACTGATTATGCTGCAGTGCAACATTACAAAATAATGACAAAAATTCACGTACGACGTCCCCCGCACAACTAAGTCACAAAATGGTGAATTATGTTCGTCAACCCATATAAGCGGCGACAAGGTCACGCGTCTATGCTACTTTATATTAACTTGTCTTATAATTACGATTTCTGTGCATGCAATCAATTTAAAAAAGAAGGTTACAAACGCGTTCTCTTTTGACGAATAAATTCAAATGTCTCTCAGCCAATGATTTCAGAGTATACAAGTCAATATTTACAGCCTGAAATTTCACCGGCGATCTATACCCTTCAAAACCGGAACACGGCGTGCAAGTGCTGCTGTTTGTTCAAAAATAATACGTCAATAAATATAGGCGATTAAAATATTGTGTTTTATGGCAATTATTAATTTATAAGCCTATGTTCCGTAGTGTTCATGTAATTGCTTGTAATGATGATTTTTTTTTTGATCTGCTAAAAAAAAAACTGATGATACACCTAGATTTAGCTGACAACATCAAAGTGTAGCCAAATATGGTTTGTTAGACTTAGGTGTACTTACTCGATTTATTCATGGTGTGTTCGGGTAATATCCTATATTAATGTCTGCTGCTTTTCCCTTAACCACAGAATAAATAATAGTACCCTTAGCCTACTATCGCTAATATTACTTGATAATATGCTATCTAGTTCAACCCGAAAAGCGGCCAAACGTATTTTTAACCATGAATAAATAATTTTTGAACGTTATCCCTGAGCTATATGTCTGTTATCTTCATTACCTCAAACCTTGATGATTGAGATGTGCCACTTTTTACTTACGAGTCTTTTATATTACAGGAAATATAATTCATAGTCACGATTACAAAGACGCGGAAACGTTTAGGGACCATAAAGTTTTAATAGTGGGCGCAGGCGCTTCTGGGTTAGATCTCGCCACGCAATTAGTGAACGTCACCACCAAACTAGTGCACAGCCACCATCTCGTATACAACCAGCCAAACTTCCCATGCAAGTATGTTAAGAAGCCTGACATTGAAGCGTTCACTTCCGACGGCGTTGTATTTCAAGATGGTTCGTTTGAGGATGTAGATGATGTCATATTTTGTACAGGTACGTATTATCCTTTATAAATGTAAATTAAAAGGTGGTATTTCCGATACACAATACAGTTCTTTTCCATATTATATATATTTTTAAGTATACGTCAGCTAGCATGCCCTACTTAGAAGTTTGGCTACGCTTAACATCACCGGCTATTCATCTGTTGTCATTACCGTAACAGCCAATCAAAATTCTATAGGCCTCCACCACAGATTGTCTCCTGGGAGGAATATTTCTCATACTTGCCTTGATTGGTAGGCTGGGTGGCAAATACGGTGTTTTATTTTAGTTGTTATTGAAAAGATTCTGTTGCCCATCCCTTGATTTATTTCCATTTGTCGCTTCTTAAGGGACTTATACACCGCCACTACACGAACGGGCTATACATCACAATATGTGAGATGCGGATTCGCAAATGTGGTTCAGCGTTTTTGGATGGATCCGCGGATTCACTGATGGCAAATAAGCAAACAATTGCAAACAATACAAGTTTCGGTCAATCAGTAGAGTGCATCGCATGCAGGTTGAAATTTGTACAAAAGTTGGGAATAATAATGAAGGTTTTATTCGTGCCCATTAGAATTCCTGACAGATCTAGCGCCACTATGGCGAAGGTGATCATAGTTAGATATAGTGTTTACTATAATTGTACAACCATTTAGTGGTATCTACTTAATCGGAAATCATGTCCTAAAACTAAAACGGAAGATAATAGTAATATGTTCAGGGTTTTATTCGCTAGAATCAGTGATTCCCAACCGGTGGTCTGTGGACCACTAGTGGTCCCTAAAGGCACCCAAAGTAGTGTGTGAAAGCATCTTACATTCCGTCAAATTACCGACCATCGTCTCCAAAAAAGTGTACAAAATTTTTGGAGATTTTGTTATGAGATTTCGTTTTGAGAATCATGTTCAGCGCGTGACTTTTCTAATACAACCGATACGGTTTACCATAAATACGATGGTGATTTAATTCATTTTGATGGTGTATTTTGTTTGGTTTTTATAGATCACCTTACCACTATTTATACTATGTCTCTATGTCTAAAAGTCGATAGTCCATGGCTTACCATGGACCACCAACTTAGTCAAATGGTCCCTCATCAAATAAAGATTAAAAAACAATGCACTTAACAGTAGTTTGATAACACGATAAAAATAAAACTGTCAAATCGATATTTCGCTTCACAATAGGCACTAAAAGTAGAAGTAAAAAATCATGGTGTATATTTACTTCGATTTATGGAAGAAGACCATAAAATTTACTTCTAAGCTATGTGAGAACATGTATCTATTTATTACAATAATAAATTCTGTTGCCAGGTTATGAATACAATCATTCGTTTTTGGACGAGAGCACTGGTTTAACGGTATCTAGCAAGTTCGTGCTGCCTTTGTACCAGCACATTGTCAACATAAGGCATCCTAACATGGCTTTCCTTGGCGTTGTTAAGCAAGTTATTACCAGAGTGATGGATGCACAGGTAAATAATAACAATATTTATAAATTCAGCAACTTTTTATTTTTTATTTATTTGTCAAAATAGGAAGTATTTTTGCGTAATCGCATTGTTAGCAGCCAATTTGTCGATCGCAGCACCAGAAGTCTCGCACATTTTACTCTGCTGCCCGTCACCAATATTTTACGTCTAGCGTAAACCGGGCCATCATTCTACCGTCTGTCAGAATCCACAGGGGCTTTCTGATATTTTCATAATCACCTATTATGAAACCCACGGGAAGAAATGGCTCGATGGATTTTCTTATGCCACCACCACACGCGACTGTTTCTGATTTATTTTATTAAATATTTTTATTAAATATATTGAATTGTCAAAAGATTCGAAGCAATATAAATAATAATATTAAATATACCAGTAAATGCAGTACCATCAATAAGTGCGGTCTAAATTGTTCGAATAATTGATTGTACTGGTGCCCAAATCTTGGAAGCTTGCCAATGTGCAACCAGTACCCAAGAAGAGTACTGGTAGCGTGCCGATCCCTGTAACTAGCACCACCACCAACCAATTGTTGTCATCTCAATACTCTGTTATGGAAGTTATGGAAGGGGTACTAACAGTAAGCTGCTGACATACCTTGAAACAAATTACCTCCTCAGTGACCAACAAAATGGCTTCTGCCGGGAGCGGTCCCCTGGAGATCTTTTTGTGTATGTCACGCACTTCTGGGGTCAGGTCATCGAAAAGAAGGGTGAATATGTAGCAGTTTAACTTGATATCTCGAAGGCTTTTGACAGTGTTTGACCAGCAAGTATGTTGCTGCTTCCCGTTTATGGCATCCCCGCTGAATTTTTCAACTAGATACCTGACTTTCTGAGTAAACGGTCGATCAGGGTACTCATAAATGGCTGACATTCTGACCTAATACATATTATTTCCGGAGTTTCTCAGGTCTTCCTGTTGTACATCAATGACCTACTTCTACCAGGTATTGTTGGGTATGCAAATGACAGCCTAGCATAGAGATATTCATATCCAGTGCAAAAGGCCGAGGGGCAGTAATACGTACACTCAGAGAGGCCATGGTGGAGCAGATAAATGCGACTTTAAGTCTCGTCTCTCAACGGGGTGATGGCAATCTGGTCACTTTCACCGCAGCCAAAACGGAGACCTGTCTGTTTTCCGCAAAACGGATTCCAATAAATCCGACTCCTAATTTCCGTGGTACATTTGTAGAGGTTACTGATCATCTCGAGCTTCTACCAACGTTGAGTCGAAAGCACAAACCGCGGCCTAAAAGTACAAGTAATCTCAGATATTTTCTCATTAAATGTTCTCAATGCTCACTTCTCTACAGCGGCTTGTCTCCCATCTCACATTAAAATGAAAACTATTTCGGATATTACTTCCATGTCATCCCCGCATACTGATTCTTTCTCTTTTCTGCTGTCACTGAGAAAGATATTTTGAAAGTGTTACAAAAACTTAAGTCTAAGGCAATAATAGGTCATGACAACATAGGAAGAACCATGATATCATATGTTTCAGATCATATTGTACCAATTTTAACCTCCATTTATAAACCGCGCATTGCTTACGGGGAAGTTTCCGTGATGCTGATAGAAAGCTTTTGTTCTCCCTCTTCCAAAAATCTCTATGCCCAGTGCTCTCAACCACTTCCGACCGATCTCGATTTTGCCGGTTTTGTCAAAAGTCTTAGAAGCTGTTACGCTCAAACAGATACAAACTCACTTAACCAAAAGCAACTTACTGAACCAACAACAATCAGGATTTCGACCCGGACTAGCACCACAACGGCGCTTTTAAAAATAACGGAGGATGTGCGTGATGGCATGGAGTTTGGAAAATTGACGGTGTTAGTTTTAATAGATTTTTCTAACGCCTTTAATACCGTTGACCATGATATTCTCATCGCCATCTTGTCTTACGTAGGTTTTTCCTTATCAGCACGGAATTGGGTCTCCTCCTATGTTCGTGGTGGCCAGCAGGTGATTCGGGTCGATGGTATGGTGTCCGATTGGGGTGAATTGACCACTGGTGTTCCGCAAGGTGGAATTCTCTCTCCTTTACTTTTCTCTATATTTATTAACATGATTACTTGTAATTTTCGTGCTTCTTACCATATGTATGCCGACGACTTGCAACTCTATGCTCATGCCGATGCTACTACCATGAATAATGCTGTAACCGTGATTAACTCCGATTCTTAATTGATCAAGAAGGTACGGGGTCGCTGGTAATCCAAGTAAATGCCAAGTTATAGTCTTAGGCAGCGCACGTCAATTAGGTAAACTTAATCATACATCGGTCGATCCTCTGATTTATAATGGCCAGGTAATTCCTTACAGCTCTCATATTAGGGACTTGGGATTAAACTTGGATTGTTCACTTACTTGGCGCGATCATGTTTAGAAAGTTAGCCGTAAAGTTTGTACTACGTTGAGACAATTGTACAGATATAAAAATATCTTACCGCCTTGTACGAAAAAACTTCTAATTGAATCGCTTATTTTTCCTATGTTTGATTATGCTAATGTGTGTTACTTAGATGCAGACAAATACTTGGTCAATAAATTGTATCGGCTTCTCAACAACTGTATACGTTTCATTTACGGTCTTCGAAAATATGACCACGTCTCTTTCTATCGCTCTCAACTTAAATGGTTAAATATCCCACAACGCAGGAGTCTTAGAATTCTTAGCACTCTGTTCACTATTCTTAACGATTCATTGGCCCCAGAGTATTTGAAATGTAAGTTTCAATACCTGGGTTTTTCCCATGATTGTAATCTTCGCTCTCGTAACAATCTCGTGCTCCATACTCCCTCTCACCGTACTGGTTTCCTCTCAAACTCTTTCGCTGTTACAGCTGTAAGACTCTGGAATGCGCTTCCCTTAGCAATAAGAAAATACCCTAACAAGTGGATTTTTAAAACAAAAGTAAAGGAACATTATTTGGGTTCATCTGAGACATAAATATATAATTAATCTATAACATTTAATCTATTAGATCGTTATACATATTTAACCAAGTTTGAGATACGAGTATGTGTGTGTGTGTGTGTGTGTGTGTGTGTGTGTGTGTGTGTGTGTGTGTGTGTGTGTGTGTGTGAGGGAGGGGTATGTGTTGTGTATGTGTATGTGAAATTTATCAATTTTAGGTTTCATCTTAGCCGACTGCAGTACACACATCTCCCACTAACTTTCCGGTTGGCTGGTAGAAAATGCCATATGGTATTAAGTCCGCCGTTTGTACTTTTAGTACAATAAAGTGTAAAAGTAAATAAATAAATAAATAAATTTACCTATTTTAAGTAACATAAATGGCATAATTTTACAGGCACAGTATGCAGCTGCTTTAGCAGGAGGCATATTCGAGTTGCCGCCGCAAGAAACAATGTTAAAGACTTGGCTGAACCACGTACGCACCCTTCGAGCTAAGCACTTGAGGATTATAGATGTCAATGTTGTTGGAGATGATATGGTGAGTAATAAAATATATCATTCTTTCGTCTTGCTTTTTTTTGGTCCGATTTACGCAAAACGAGCTTGTAGTATCATGAAGTCTTGCAGAGGTATGCTTAGGTTTGGGTTTAATTTTGTTAATTATAGGATCCCAAGCAGGTGGCATCTTCTCTATTGAAATTTGGATATTTTTTTAATTTCAATAGCCTGGCGTATCAACCTTGGTAGGAATCGGTGTTCATTTGCGAGGATTTGTGGTTTACCAAATCGAATGTAATGGTGGGGACGATCTTGAACATGTTCGCAGAATGCAGACTTCCCGGAGCGTCGGTGCTTCACATCAGCTATATGTTCTTTCACGCGGGTTTTATGGATCTTTTTGTTTGACCTATGTAAGAGAGACCACATTCACAATCTAACTTGTACACTCCTGCATCTTGTAGGGATATTACACTTGACTGATGGTAAAAATTGACTAATCTTCTTCGGCGGCTTGTAGTATATTATGGAAGCTTGCTTCAAGATGTAGCCAACCTTGTCTGTGACTCCTTTGACATATGATAGTACAGCAGGTACACGCTCGACTGTGGCCGGCTTCACTCGGTCACTGTGACGTAGGCGCGGGACCCGAAGCTTGTTGTCTTGCAATACTTGCTTGACGTGCTGAAGCTCGGCGGCCAGATGTTTTCTGTCACAGATCCCTCATGCTCTCTGAAATAAAGATTTACCCACGGTAGCTAACTGTGAAGGATGATGGTGAGATTCACCATTTAAATATCGGTTGGTATGGGTCTTTTTCCTATACACAGTGTGACCAATTGTGTTATTAGGATTTCGAATGACTAAAACATCTAGGAAAGCTAAAGAATTATTTGCCTGCCATTGTGAATTGTATTTTAGAGTTTATAGAGTTAAGGTAGTTTAAAAATGCAGTTACTTTGTCAGATGGTAAAACTGTGAAAGTGTCGTCTACGTACCGCTTGTAGAATCTTGAATTTACAGGAACAGTAGGAAGGGCTTTCTCCTCGAAGTCCTCCATGAATATGTCGGCTACTATGGGAGATACAGGTGAGCCCATCGCCACACCATCTACTTGCTTGTAGAACTCTTCCTTCCACAATAGATAGCCAGATGTGAGGCAGTGTTTGAGTAATACTGCATATTCAGCAGGCATGTTATTATCTTCTAGCTTCCTAGTTACAATTGATATGCAGTCTTCAATAGGTAGGCATGTGAATAGTGACTGAACATCAAAACTGACAGCGAGATGTAGGTCTTTTATCTCACTAACAAAATGGTATGAATCCTTTGTTTGTGCTCTGGTGTGTCCTCTCAGTGGTGACAGTATTTTTGCCATGTGTTGTGCCAGCTTATAAGTTGGTGAATCGATCTGGCTCACTATAGGACGTAGTGGAGTGTTTGGTTTGTGTATCTTCGGTAACCCATACAACTTCGGTGGTTTGGTACATGATGGTATTAGTGAATTCAATAGAGAAGATGGATGGGTGCTGCCACCTACTTGGGATCCTATAATTAACAAAATTAAACCCAAACCTAAGCATACCACTGCAAGACTTCATGATGCTATAAGCTCATTTTGCCTAAATCGAACCAAAAATTAAGATTCAAAAACTGAAGGTATCCGGACTAACTATGACATTGGGACGTCAAACATCTCAGTCCCCCCCCCCCCGTGACCATGGGTGCTGTAAAGCACCCGAAACGTAGGGAATTAAAAATAAGTAAAAGTAAAAGAAAAGTAGTGAAATAAACGCGATAAAATCCGTAAATTTAGTTTTATTCAATGTGTAGTGTTCGCGTAAAGTTAAGAGCGTAGAGTCGACGTCATTGTCGACTGCCTTCTCTTTTAAAGGTTCAGTTATCATGGACTGGCTAGTAGTAGGATTTTTAAGTGCTCATTAAGCCCCATTTTACTATAGTTGTCACTGATAACATGATTCCAAAGTTAATGGTTTGTTTTGTTTTCCAGGATCATTACTTCGCCAACTTAACAAATGAGGGCGGTGTAGTACGAGCGCCTCCAGTGCTTACAGAAATACGAGACTTCAATGCTAAGAACCGTCTAGATGATTTGTTGAACTATCGAGATTACGATTATGAGATACTAGACGATTATCACTACGACAGAAAGTACAATCCAAGACCAGAGAATACGTGCCCTGTAGAACAATAGAATACGAATATTCTTCAAATATTATTTACATATCTTTATGAAGATAATAGCGTAATTAAAAGTTGTCATTTTTTGTACAAAAGATACGTTATTGAAAGAAGATGATTGTTTTGTAAAACATTTTATTTTAATTAAATTACAAACAAACATAGGTTAATATCATTTATAATTTTGCTATAGAATAAACAAATTGTAAGTATGTATACATTTTAAATAATTGTATTATCCTTGTATGTTTACATTTAAAATCATCGCATTCATTAACTGGCTCATAATAAAACCGGTTAACGAAGAAAAAAGTGATAAAGGATGTATATTTGTGGTTGTCTCTTTTTGTAATGAAATGCTCGCCTTGACAGAGTTATAAAAATAAGACCAAGCTTCCTCTAGTCGATTTCGAATTGTAGGAATTTTGAATCAGAAAGTATAAAAAATGTATGAGCATTCTACTACTCATGCACGTCACGTATCAACTAGTGCGCCGCCATTATTATAGATTATCTATTATAGTAGATTAATGCTTCGGCGCTACAACAATGTAATTATACAAGAAGTTTCAAATATTTTTGATAATGGTTTTCGTCTGTCTGTAGTGTAAAATTGAGCAGCTCTACGAAAATTGGAGCAAGAAAAAATAGAATTATATTAATATAATCTTTATGATTAATATTTTTTAATTCATATTTTTTTATTTTAAATTACATAAATAATGAACTGCATAACAATAACATAAGCGTCTTTGCTTATGCTCTCTATAAATAATTATTACAAATGTACCTATTATTTTTATTATACTGTGCTATTACTATTCAAAGGAATTCCTTTGTGGCAGATACGAGTTTTTTTTTAAAATACGAGTATTAGTGTTACCTACCCGTAAATTATTTTTATGATGAGTTTATATTATTAGAATTAGTAAGTAAAATATACGAATAACAAATATTACCTATTTATTCACCGTCTTTTACCTTTCACATAATATTATATTCTTCTAATGCACAAATTTTGATTCGAGTTAAAAAAAAGAAGTTTCGAATAGCATTCGACGCGTATGTTTTTCTCTATGTGTTCACCAAGTTTTGGAAAGGCTGAATCGATTAACACATATTTTTTATTAAAAAAAATACAATGATCTTATTTCAATTTGTAGAAAAATTAAACCCTTAATGGATATGCAATAGGGAATTAAGTATTTTATTTGCAACTATTGAGACGAGTTTCTAGTTGTTACATTGAGCTCGTGACGTTGCACAGTCCATCAAAAGGGTAAAAAATTTAACTTTTAGTAGAAAATCAATACAGTCTTCAAAAGCTTTGATTCCTCGAAAAACTGTCTTAGCATCGTCTTTAGTAGATAATATTACGTTGTAATTATGTCATTCTTTTTAATTTTAGAAGTTGTTTTTGGGCATTTTTCAAAAAAAAGGTTTATGAAGAAATTGTAGTGTCCACTCTCTTTGACAACACATTGCTTAGCAGACATAGCAACAGTAATAGGGAAAAAAAATTCTAATAAATTACTTATATTTATTTTTACTTTATACTATAATTAATAACAATTTAAATAAATAATAAAATGACAAAAATCATTGATACAAACACACAATTTGGTATATCCACCACGGTCCATGCTCACTTCAAAGTTCGATTAATAAGACGAAATCTTTATTATAATTAATGAATTGGCTATCATTTAAAAAATGAGAAGTTGCTCTATAAAGTCTTCAGTTAATTATAATTATTTGTCAAAATGCGATTAAATAAAGTGAATTTTAATGTTTTCTTAAAAATCAGCAAAGCGGACTCTCCACCTAAATAACGACCATTAGACCAACTAGGAACAAAAAGAAACTACCATTCTGTGTATTTTTTACATAACGGCAACACCCTTAATCAAAAATCAAAAAACACGTGGTCTTTATTTGCCTTATTTTTGACGTAATTTTTTTGTCTTGCTACATTATTAATGATTTCTTACATTTACGCGAACACTACACATTGATTAAAACTACTTTTACGGATTTTATCGCGTTTAATTTGAATTGGTTTTTAATACGTTTCGGGTGCATTCCATGCACCCATGTTCACGGGGGACTGATATTAATGTTAACCCGGAGTACCTTCAGCTTTTTAATTATTGTTTATGGTCCGATCTATGCAGAATGAACTTACTATGTCTTGAAGTCTTGCAGTGATATGCTTGGGTTTTGTTTAAATTTTATTAATTACAGGGTCCCAAGCAGGTGGTATTACCCAGCCTCCTTCTATATTGAAATTAGGATGTTTTTTTTTTTAATTTCAATAGCCTCACGTATCATCCTTGGTAGAAATCGATGTAATTTCGCGAGGATTTGTGGTCTATCCAATCTGATGTAATGGTTGGGGCCGTCTAAGATATGATCACAAACTGCAGACTTCCCGGAACGTTGATGCTTCACGTGAGCTATATGTTCTTTTACGCTGGTTTTAATAGATCTTTTTGTATGCGTTATGTATGAGAGACCACATTCACAATCAAAGCTTGTACACTCTTGCATCCTGTAGAGGAATATGACACTTAACAGATGGTAAGAACTGACTTACCTTCTTCGGCGGCTTGCAGAATGTTCTAATAGAAGCTCGCTTCAAGATGTAGCCAATCTTGTCTGTGACACCTCTGACATATGGTAGTACAGCAGGCACACGCTCGACTGTGGCCGGCTTCACTCGGTTACTGTGACGCAAGCGCGGTACCCGAAGCTTGTTGTCGTGCAGAACCTGCTTGACGTGCTGAAGCTCGGTCGCCAAGTGTTTGCTGTCACAGATCCCTCGTGCACTCTGTAACAAAGATTTGCGCACGGTAACTTACTGTGAAGGATGGTGGTGAGATTCACCGTTTAAATATCGGTTTGTATGGGTCTTTTTCCTGTACAGAGTGTGACTTACGGTGTTGTTAGGATCTAAAAAGTTAACATTGACATCGGGACGTCAGTCACCTGCGTCCCCCTTGACCATGGGTGCTGGAAAGCACCCGAAACGTCGGGAACTAAAAACCAATTAAAATTAAACGCGATAAAATCCGTAAAAGTAGTTTTAATCAATTGCTACATATCTATTTATCTATGCAGTTTATTACTTTGTGTAGTGAGGTTAGCAGGTCCGAAAAATTGTTCCATTAAGAACGCTTCATTATCATATAAGTAATAAGTTTTTCACACTTTCATGCTTCTAGATTTATTTTATAGTTATCAACCAATAATTAGAAAGATACAATTTCGATATATTCATATTATTTATAATAAAATCAATTCTGGCAGTAATTTAAGGTAGCGCTTCGGAATGTATAAGTTGGTGAACTATTTAGTAATCTGTGGTATATTAAGTGGAATGAGATTGTTACTTAATGGAACTGTAAAAGTGTGTTCGGTATTGTGTTGTTGACTATTTTGTTAAATATCTTTCAGTATAAGGAAAGCTACGGCTTAAAGCTCTTGTAATAAAATAAAATTGATTTCAAAAGTACAAAATTAATTCATTCGCTTTTGTCCCCGGATTTGCTCATGCGGGTTCAGAGGCCAGAAATGATTTTTTTATTTTATCCGTTAAAAATAAAATAAAATAGTAAAATATTTCATTCAGTTACAGAGATTATAGCGTTGAAGGATGCTGAAGGTGTCAAACGCCGCTGCAACTAGGAAGTGTCCGTACATTGAAGTATAGAGAATATCCACCACCAAAGAATGTTCCAGAGAAAACACGTCATAAAGAAAATAGGCGTCAAGTAAAAGTATTATTACCAGCAACAAGTTGAAAAATTTGCTGTTTTATTTGTCACCTTTGTAAAAGTGATTCTTTAAGTTTAATAGATGTGATATTTTTTCACCCTATTTAAGTAATCAATTAAAAATTTGACAAAACATTGATTGCTATCAGTGAATTTATGTCACCATATTTTTCTAAACAGAACCTTAATGTTTAATAAACACACAAACACACACACACACACACACACATATATATATATATATATATATATATATATATATATATATATATATATATATATATATATACATATATACATATATATATATATGTGTGTGTAAAAGTGTGTGTATTGATTTGATTACAATTAAGTTTTGATATAATTTCCTACATTTAAGTCAATTAAAAATAATTTGAAGACTGATTACAATTAATGAATTATTTTTAAGTGTTTTTCGTAACGCAATATTCCGCCTCAGCAACTGTCTCACTAAATGGGATTTCAATTTATAGATTTATATAATTTTAAGACAACAATAAATAAATGTATCAATTAATACTTATGTTCTAGACACAAGCCTTCTACCTCATATGAAACAAAACTCGACAGTACGTTAGTTTATCTATTTTATTTGTTCCAGATTTCACTATTAGGTATATATGGTTCATTCGAGAGGCTTAAAAGATCCAATGAGTAGGAAAAGGGGGATTAGATGTCTACAAAATAAAAAGACATATGATTTTGTAGATAATTTATTGTTAATCATTCATTTAGTCCTTGTAATAGAGAAAATCAATAAGCTACCAAAATATAAATATATTACAACAATATCTTTAGATACAATTAGAATTTTACAATCTTAAAATTACATTAAAGACAAGTTCATCAATTTGCTTCGAACACCTACGCTTTTTTGTCAGTTTTATTGTAGAGTCAGTTCATGACCTGTATATTAATAATTATTTGATAATAATCTGCGGTCAGCGACTTTCATTCTTGAAAACAAATGAGTAATATAGGTAGAAAATATTACCGATAAATATTATCGACAAAGAACTCGTCAACCCTATTGAAATTTATTGTTTATCAAAAATAGCTAATTTAAAGCCATACGTGTTAGTAAGTATTATTTTTTTTATATAGAATAGGCTGACAAACGAGCACACAGTCCACCTGATGGTAAGTGGTTGCTGCGGCCCATAGACATCTACATCTATCTTCCATTACAAATCAAAATGCAGATGCGTTGTCACCCGTGAGGACTGAGATGGAATGCCTCATTTCCAGTAAAAAGGGTCTCCGGTTCTCTACACTCACCATACGAAATACAGCAGCATTAAGCTACTATTTCACGCTGGTATTCTGTGAGAGCGTGGTCCTTCCCCGGTCGAGCCGACCCATTCGTGCTACAACTATACTACTAATATAACTGCAGCATGGCTCTACCACGTAAAAATTTTATATACGTAATAATTTTAATATTTAGATAAGTGACAGATTTTTAAGAACCTATGTTCGAAGATAGTTTACATTTTTAATATAAACTGTAAATCCCCTTATTTGTGGAATATTACCACACTTCACTTCTGGTAACAAATTTTACATTGGCGCTGTTACTAAAAATACCTTTTTTTATTTTTATACATATTAGTAATACTTTGTACTACTAACATGAAACAAAACCGAACTACACAACACGCACTCTGTTAAAGACGTTTTGAGCAAAATAGCCATTTGAAAATTGTCATACCTACGAATCTACACTCCATACTACGAAGTTTACCACTAAAAATTGTAATTATAGTTTTCTCGACCCACCAAAGTGAGCTAGATAGAAAAACAAATTTATGAAAAAGTAATTTGTAATGTAAAGTAAATATACAAATTATTGACTCTGTTTCGTCATGCTAACTTCAGTTGCGTAACTCGAGTTACGTGAATCTCAACCTCAGAGTAATTACTATCATAGAGAGAGAGTCCTAAAATAGAAACAAAATTCTTAAAGCTAAAGTCTTTAAACGTTTAACATAGTACAAAATAAGATAGCTATATGATTCTCACCTTCTTTCTTTTATAAGGTGGTGGCCGTTTTTCCACTCCGTAGACACCTCTATTGATGTGTCATTAGCGAAACAAAAAACGTTGTTGATAAATTCATTTAGTCTATGACTTAGTAAAATAAAGGATTTTGATTAATCTGGTTAGTAATACCTATTTATATCGATGAAAGTTTATAAAACCTTCATCTGACATCCAGTGGCGAAGCTAGGGTTCCAAACTAGGGCAAGCCCAAGATATGGTTTTGTCGTTTTTAGCAGTTTTATAAAAATACACCAATCTTGATCTGTCTCCACTCTTCAGTTTCATATTCGGTGCTGTCGAGGACGTGCTTAACAAAGCACACAGAAGGCATATAGCTAGATAGATTATATGACATATCAGCAATTGCATACCTTCGATGGCTTTGAAAAAAGCCGTTAAGGGTATGCTTGAGCAAAAGAAAAAGATATTTGCATACAATACAATACATGAACAAAGGAAAAGCATGAATAAAGAACAAATATAAAACAAATTATTTATATTCCAAATTGAATTGTATATTCCAAATTGAATCGTCTCTCTTTCTTAAGGAAAGATTCAAATCTTTCCTTATGAAAAAGAGACCAACATTTAAAAATGTTGGTAAAAGTTTTAATTGTACCAATAACTGTTTTTCAATTGCGATAATAGAGCGAGGATATGAGCTGTTTTTCCTCAACAAAGCTTAAATATTTTACCTTTTACTCGCCGATTAGCGCTTTGACACACTTCAATTCATCACAAGGAACACTATTATCCTCCAATTTCACTAAAAAAATTTTAAAAACTCATAAATTTTTAACGCGCAATCTTCATTCGCTCAAGTCTGAGTAAACATTGAATTTTTGAATGTGAAGTGAACTTGCAAACGTATCGCCCGCGCGCCCCCACGCTAGACTAAGCTAACTTCATACCAAAGCCGGGCTTAATCGCTCTACACTAATTGCTATTGTATATACAATCGTAGTTATATTTCATTATAGAACATTTTTCAACAGGTTAGAAAGGGAGCGATCGTTTTCTCGAAAGCCCGGTGAAAAGCCCGCGCGTGCGAGAGAGACGACTTATCGCTCAATTCAATTCCTTTTTTATGACATCAGTGTCGCTAAGGCTACGAGGCCATGAACTGTCTAGAACATAGGAGCGCGCGGGAAATTTGAAATAGTTGGAAACAGTTTACGAGTTATTTTATTAGTTGATATTATTGATTGAGCTGTTTAATAGGGCGAGCCCGGCTTTTCGGCTTCTATGGAGGCTTCGCCACTGCTGACATCTTACAACAAAACGTAGTTGAATAATGTAGAATTTCGTACCATCGCTGTATAATTTAAAAAATATCGTGAAACTTTTCATTTCGAAATCTACTTCAATTCAATCGATATATTTCTGCAAATTATCCATAGACTTAGTATAGGTTTCATAAGAAATAATAACTGTGTTTATTTTTAATATACATTTAAATTGTGTCACGGGACGTACACAGAAGGCATTGCTACAACATTTTTTTATAAAATATGGGTGCCAAACGAGCACTTCATAATAAGTGGATGCTATGGCCCATGGACATCTACATTTATCCTGGATTAAAAATAAAATGCTGATGCGTTGTCAATAACTAAGACGAAATGCCTCGTTTCCAGTAAAAAGGGTCACCGGTTCTCTACATTCAACACAACTGCCTTAAGCTGCTATTTTACGCTGGTATCCCGTGAGAGCGTGGCCCTATCCGGTCGAGCCAACCCATTCGTACTACAAATATTATAGCCGCAGCGTGGAATACCACGTAAAGTAGTATAGTGATATAACAGCGGAACGATCGCGGTCTGCCTTTTCTTTTGTCGCTAGATCATAACTACCAATAAATCGATTACAAACGTTTTTCTCTGCCCCTTCAAAAGAATCAAAAGTCCACTGCGGAACGTACGGGGAACATTTGCCACAGTTCCCTCTCTTAGCAAGTGATTTGGCAACGGTATTTTTTTATTATTTTGGGTTGTTATTACTAAGATTCTGCTGCCTATCTCACGTTTCATATCTCTCTGTCGTCTTTTACGATACTCAGGGGATGGTATGGGGTATTAGAAGTTCTGAGTAATAATATACACTTTTTCGTAGGAAATAGTGAATTCTTTTCACTGCCGCTACACAGTGTTATCATTATCCTGCTTTATTTTCATGATTTAGAAATATTTTCATCCAAGCATATAAAGCTTTGTTGAATATAATTGATGGTTTATATTTTCAGCTAAGCAAGTGGTAAATCGATATAAATAAATATTAATTACCGCATGTATGAAAGATCAGCGCCTCAGAATGGCTGGCAGATTTCGATGAACGCCCACACTTACAACTGGCCCCGGTAAATGGCATTGTTGTCGAGATCTAGAAATCAGTCGTGCAAAGTTGGGGCAGATCGTTAGTTATTATATGAAATTGAAATTACAAATGGGATCCAGCTTGTTCACGTACCGTGTCTGTCAAGACATATTAAAGTAAGAAGTATTGATTCCTCCGTAATTATTAGTTTTTAAAGATTGCGAAATGAATATTTTAAATGTAATATAATACATCATTACTTGATTTGGAAATCAATTTACTTGATCGTTCGAATAATAATAAGTCTAGTCCCATTTTTTTTTATATTTTTAGGCATATAAAATAATAAATAAATAATAAATAAATAATAAAACAAAAATCGATGTCGATTGTAGCTAACATTTCGAACGAAATCACTACAAATTAAAGACCACCCAAGAGTACGTTAGTACTACTATTTAGGGGTGCCATTATTCTACTAAACCAGAACATACGAGTGTACTTACTTTCATAATTGGCATAGTATAAAGAGACCAAAGATTACCACTTGACATTTTTATTTTCACGCTTGAATTATATGCTACATTTTCAATAGATTTATCTATTTTTGCTTTATTCGAAAATTAAAAAGAAAAAGCGGGTCAGGTATTTTGACATAATTAATGTTAAATTATAGGTTCTCTCTACGCGTACGTATATATGTAATTACTCTAAGATTTCAACTCTAGTCATAGTTTTTCCGAGTTGGGACATCTATAGTTTGTGCCAGTAATCGTACTCTTATTAGTTTGTGCAGTAATCTATGGTTTGTGCTCTAAGCTCTAATACCCCTATTACACTACCTTGAATCAGGCTCCCTATGCCCTGATTCAGGGTGGTGTAATAAGAGAAAGGGAGTAAGGGTCTCTAATTAGGGCAACAAAGTGCACCCTGTCTGCAGTGTCCTTGCCACCGTGTGATGTAATAACACTTAGGGTAGTTAGGGATGTAAACGATACATCAATTCTTTCAAACATCGGTATATAGTTCATAAATATGGTTATGCATGAGCGATGTTTTATGACCGATGTTTTGGCTTACCGTCAAAGGTTTCGAAATAACCAACTATTTGAAGGTATCAAATTCCGTATGTTAAAAGTTGCAAACGATGATTATCAAGAATCTTATAGAGCCGAAAAATAAATATACCAAAAAAATATATCTCAAAGTCAGATAATGTCTAAATTTTTAAAGTTAGAAGATTTATTTAGCAGAAATATCACAATCTCGAAAATTTTAATTACGAATCAATAAACATGCGAATGGTCTTTCAGTCGAAAATAAATTGTACTCTCGACTCATATATACTTGAACTTCAGAAGTGCAATTATCTTCAATCGGTTATTTTATTTTTGATGTAAAATTGTGGTTAATTTTTATTGTGGTAATGAATCAACATAAGTTTACAATTAATATTGAAAATGGAGTGGAATGGTTTTATTCATTTTTTAATTAAAATAAATATCAAACAATATAATTAATATTGTTTGAGGTTTAACTTAATCAATAGCTTAAGTATAGTTTTTAGAGTAATAGTTATTTTGTATTGGAAGTTATTTTATCGGCTTACGGTACTTCGTAATTCGTTACAATCACTTTTCTGAAACATTGATTTTGATGGATGAACGGTTATTCAACTGCTTGTATTTCGGGATAGTTTAGTAGATGTATTCAGAAAATGCGATATGTAATACCGAAGGTGACATATGGAACTACCATAAAGAAGTAACGCACCAAAACATAAGAAATAAAACTAAAGTAGAAGAAGAGTTTCATATATTACACGCGTTGGAGATGTGGGATGGCACGAAAGGGTTATTTCCCGGGCTTCATAGCCTAGCTAAGATCTATCAGCCTATCATGGCAACTTCAGTATCCGGTGAGCGGTTATTTTCAGAGGCCGGATCTACAATCACCCGGGTGAATCCCCTCACTAGGCGCCAGATTGTTAAAATTGTTATTTTAAATTTCAATTCGAAAGAAATAAACATAAAAGTAAAAAAAAATAATTCTTGTTTTCTGATAATAAATAATTCGATAAAAATAAATGTGTAAAAATAAATAGTGTAAAACTTCCTAAAATAACATATTTATAATGTTTGATTATTATTATACTTCTTTTTTCATTTCTGTTAAAAATTATCATTTATATTTTTATTATATATATATATATATATATATATATATATATATATATATATATATATATATATACATACATATATATATGCGCTGTTACGCGCTCCAAAAGACGATATACTAGCGCCATCTAGTGTCAGGAACGAGAGCGAGTAGAGCGTGTAAAGAATGACATCACAGATCTCTCGACCGACAGCGCCGCCCGAAGAACTAAGTTTCTAGAAAATCTATACTCGATTTCTCGGTACCTTGCGCGTGTTTAGTTGAACATTCCGGATGTTTTGCTGATTTGAATAAATAGGTGGCGCAAGATGCGATCGAGACAGAGTTCAACTCGGCGACACAAGCGAAGCTTCGGAGCGAAATTAAGTGAATTAGTGTTTAATTATTAGTGTTTTTTAACTTTAATTTGTATAAAGTAAATTAAAGTGTTAATTTAGGTAATTTTATCGGCAATTTTTATTGTCACGAACCTCAAGCTCGTAACAATTGGTGTCAGAAGTGGGATAAAATAATGCCGATTTTACCTAAGGAGGAAACGGAGGGTGTCCGTACCCGAAGTCAACGCCAGCAGGAGACGGACCAGAGGAGATTTGGTGGTGCAACGCCGCAGATGTCTGAGGGCCAGCCGCCGGCCACGGAAGCCGGTCCGTCAGCAGCTTCTACGTCTGTGGCACCTGACTTAGGTGCTCTGATGGTGATGCTGCAGGAGCAGGCTCGCCGACAGGAGGAACAGGTCCGTCAGTTGAAAGAGCAGCTGCAGAGCGGACAGGAGGAACAGGCCCGCCGATTGGAAGAGCAGCTGCGGGGCGGACAGGAGGAACAGGCCCGTCAGCAGGCGGAACAGGCTCGTCGGTCGGAAGAGCAGATGCTCCTCATGAAGGACCTTCACGCTACCTTTGGGAAAAAGATAAGGCAGGTGAAGGATAGGGTTGCTCAACACGACAACCGCCTGTCGGAAGCTGAAACCCGAATCGAAGAACATGAAACCCGAATCAACCATGTGAACAATCGGGTTGACAACGTGATGGCTGACGTGAAGAAAACGCTAAACGACCTCAAACTTGGGGATGTAACTACAGCTCCCGTAGTAGCTGCAGCACCTTCGCTACGTGGATTCAAAGTGCCGCCGTTCGACGGGACCTCTTCCTGGTCGGCCTACAAAATCCAGTTCGAGGCCGTCATGGAGGCGAACGGCTGGAATAAAAGCCAAGCCATGACTGCACTCACCCTAGGCCTGCGCGACCAAGCCTTAACTGTGTTGGAAGCTCTCGGTAAGAAAGTGACCTATGAGCAGCTTCTTGAGGCCTTGGAGGCGAGATATGGTGACGCTCACCTGGAACAGGTCTTTCGCGCGCAGCTTAAAGATCGCGTGCAACGCAGCAACGAAAACCTTCAGCAGTGGGCCCTTGAGGTGGAGAAGATGGTTCGTAAAGCATACCAGTCTGTACCTGCGCTCATTGGAGGGAACCTGGTGCAAACATTCATCGACGGCATCCGCGACCTGGAAGTCAGAGCTGCTGTGAGGCTCGGGCACCACGAGACGCTTAAGGACGCCTTGGCCCATGCACTGGAGGTAGAAGCCGTGCGGCAGGATCATCGTTCCCATCGCGTCAGGGAGGTTGCAGCAGCTACAGTTCGCGACCGCAACAAAGGATACAGCCCTAGGTGCTATGGCTGTGGGGAATGGGGCCATCTTCGGTCCAGCTGCCCTAAGCACACCCTAGGAAGGGAAGGCGAACGGTCTCAGGAAGGAAGTGCGGCTAACAGCACCGCCCAGCAGCAGCAGGAATACGACTTTACTATCAGACACACAGCGGGAAATCTCACGGCAACGCAGATGCATTGTCAAGAAGACCTTGTCCTGAAGATTGCAACCGTTGTAGTAGGCAAGAGAGTAAGGAAGTGGTATCCGTGAGGGTGCTCAGGACAGACCACCTCAGCAACGGGTAGAGGGACAGCCTACGACACGCACAGCAGGAAGATCCGGACATCAAGCCGATCCTGGGATGGATGAAGGCCCGTGCTACCAAGCCTAAGTGGAGGGACGTCTCAGCGATGAGTTCAACCACGAAAAGCTATTGGGCCTAATGGGACAGCTTGCTGCTTCAGGATGGAATCCTGTGCCGTAAATGGGACAATGGTCGAGGAGACAGCTGTCGTTTGCAAATGGTTGTCCCTAAAGCTAAAGTGCCGAATGTTCTACAGCTGTGCCATAATGGTCGTTCAAGAGTCCACCTGGGAGTTAAACGAACTCTGCTGAAGGTCCGAGAACAGTTTTACTGGGTCCATTATCGTGACGATGTCGAGGATTGGTGTCGTACATGTACAAGTTGTGCGGCTGTGCGGGGACCTCAGACACGTAGTAGAGGAGCACCGAAATTGTACAATATTGGTGCACCACGGGATAGGACAGCCCTTGACATTGCGGAGCCGTTACAGAAAGGCGTAAGAGGGACTCCTAAGATCGTCCATGTGGATCGCTTGGCGCGTTATCATGGGACCGATAATGCTCGGGACGAGCATGTCTTAGGAGGGGGCAGTGTTACGCGCTCCAATCGACGATATACTAGCGCCATCTAGTGTCAGGAACGAGAGCGAGTAGAGCGTGTAAAGAATGACATCACAGATCTCTCGACCGACAGCGCCGCCCGAAGAACTAAGTTTCTAGAAAATCTATACTCGATTTCTCGGTACCTTGCGCGTGTTTACTTGAACATTCCGGATGTTTTGCTGATTTTAATAAATAGGTGGCGCAAGATGCGGTCGAGACAGAGTTCAACTCGGCGACACAAGCGAAGCTTCGGAGCGAAATTAAGTGAATTAGTGTTTAATTATTAGTGTTTTTTAACTTTAATTTGTATAAAGTAAATTAAATTGTTAATTTAGGTAATTTTATCGGCAATTTTTATTGTCACGAACCTCAAGCTCGTAACAATATATATGTATATTTAAATGGTGATAAAAGCATCAAAAAATTCAATATATCGAACATAAGCTTCCATGTTTTAATGAGCGATGTTGCATCCTATAGATGTGCTTACTCGGAAAAATTATGACTGGAGGTCACTTGAGTTGAAATTCATGCAACTCGAACTAAACTCGAGTTAGCAGGACTAAACAGAGTAAATGATTTGTTACAAATTACTTTTGTGAATTTGTTTTTCTATCTAACTCTTTGATGGGTTGGGTCAACTATCATTACTAAACTTAGTAGGTAGTAAAAAGGTATATTTAGTATGTATTATATACTTGTGTATTTTTGGTTTTAATCAATATTAGTAAGTACCTATGTTTAAAAACAAAATTAGCTTTATATCAGTCTTCACAAAACAACATCAGTCTAGTTTTAAGATGTAGGTAAATAAGCTATTTAATAGTTCAAATATTCTTAAATAACTTAGTTGTCATAAAATTCTAAATAACAAGTTATTATGGTAGTAGCTAATTCTCTTTGTAACACAAAGCGCGCGCACAAAGACACGCACTTAAATCACTAGAAATCTTAAAGTCACAAATAATCTTTGCCTACACTTCAACTCTTTCTTTAAACCGTATTTTGTTTTTCGATATAAGGAGCTAAACTTAATAGCTCTTCGAACTCCTCTTCCCCTATTCTCAGGTATTCGAAATTCATTGGGCTCCAGAACTCCGATAATCCGCATATTTGAGTGATTTTACCTAAGTTTTAAATAGTCCTTCACCCATAGCTTTCTTCTAAACACGACAATAGTAAAGAAAAGAGTTCTTTACTATTAATAGTCATGTTTTTTTCGTCTTCAATACGTCCAGTAATAAAATTTTGGCCCTTATCCCACTACATCATGCAAAATATGACGATATATCGATATTAATCACGCAATAATATTGATAGCATTTAAAATATCGATTCAATAAATATATATACTTTTTTCACATCCCTATGACCGAGAAAGGGCGTAAAATCAGGGTAGTATAATAAATCAGGTCCCTAGGGGACACGCCCACTCTTCATTCAGGGCCCTGATTCAGGGTAGTGTAATAGGGGCATAAGACTAAGAATATATACCAGCGTAATTTTTCTATGCTCGAAGGGCGTAATAGTCGTGCGCACATAACGATAGTTTTGGCGGGAACTTGGCCATCGACAGATTGTCGCTCCTGTTTTGTCGCTTGAATAATGGTTTGAAGTGGATTTTAATTCAATAAAGTGATGCGATTTTGTAAATTAAGTGTCTGCGCGTGTGAACTATTAGAGAAAACAACGAAAAAAGTGCCTTGATGTTGATATAAACCTCAAGTTATTTTGATCGCTTGGGCACCTTATGAACTTCAGTGGCTGTCGTTATGAACTGTCCGCTGTATTGAGCTGTCATCGAAATCTCCCAAAAACTAAGCAATGCAACGCATCAGCATATAGCGAAGAAAAAATATAAAAATGTAAATTCCGAAAGAAATTATGATTTGATGATTTCCGAAAAAAATGAATGAAAGGCTAGAACCTAGAGCCGTAAGCCAGTAAAAAATGCGCAAAAAGCTAGAACCCAGAGCCGTAAAGCCAGTAAAAAAAATGCGCAAATGACAAATGTTATGTCAAATTCAAAATGACATTGTCAAATAGACGCAAATATCCCGTAGCTTGCAGTGTTGCCGTTTTAGCGACTTTATCGCTAGATCTAGCGGATTTTAACAGTGTGTAGCGGATAAAAAAATCGTTTTAGCGAGAAATAATTATTTAGCGAGTTCTAGCGACATTTGTACTTTTGAGATGGCGACTTTTTATAAAGTAATTCATTTCAAATAAGTGATTTATTGTATGTCCAATTTTGTAATCTACCGTTGGTAACGCTGTATATATAATATAATTTCACGGGAATTCCCGAATATAAACTACCAATTCAATGTCGTTCATTCACTTTCATCTGTTTCGACATACAAAAATGCAGCAAGAGTAAACATATTCGAAGATTTATGTAATTTTGCAACAATAATATTATCACTACTCAAATACGGAATTTGAACGCGTTTTTGGTGCTATGAATGTAGTTAAAAGTAAACTGCGAAACAAGCAATCAGAAAAAAACTTTAAACTCCATTCTTCTGATTAGAAATCAGTTAAGGGTTAAAAAAAGAATTGAGCAACGTATGATATTCCTGAAGATGTTGTCAACCAAGTCGGTAAAGGCAAACCAAAGATGGGAACTGGAGAGATTGGCGAAGCTTCAACTGCCGCTGAAGTTCTTTTTGAAGATCTGGATCCATACTTCGCAATAAATTTTAAAATTAAGGTTTAAGAAAGTACTGAGCTAATTGTTTTATTTTTAAGAAGATGACTAATGTCTAAACGTGGTTTAAAGATTAAAGATTTATTTTTTACGATATTTTTTTATTTTGTACATGAATAATTTTTGTTTTGGTTTTCATGTCTTAACCTACACTATAAATAACTGATTTATATGAAATAGAGTCCGCTCCAGGAATATAATCAAAGTCAAAGGTCCGCTTTTTTTTTAAAGGTTTTTCTGAATTTATAGATTTATATTTTCGGTATTCATTGTATACCATTTGGCAAGATTTTTCAGTTAGTCCAATGGTAGCACGAAAATGTATCTAGGGACATCTAGCGGATTTTAAGAGAAAGAAAAATCCGGTTTCTGGCGGATTTTTTCTGTTAGTCTAGGGACTTTAAAATTTGTAGAACGGCAACCCTGGTAGCTTGCTACATATTTATTTATCTATGATATCCCGGCTGGGTTTTTTATAAATAATAACCAAAATATTTTTTTTCTCGTATATAATTGTTCATTGCTTTATGATTTAATTTGATTTGGCAATTAATAAGTTAGTCATAGTATATATTTAAAATGCCTTTAGATCAAGAAGATGAAATTTCAGATTTTAAGGTAAACAATTAAATTTTATCGTGTAGTAACGTTGTAAACATATCTACTACCCTATATCATCCCGAGAGTGTCGTAAGTAACGATAGGGGAAACAAATCGGAAGATTAGCAGCAGGGACTACTTAATAACAACTAGAAAATTTAAAAAAATCCCGTTATGTTCAGCATTGAACTTAGTTTAAGCTGTAATGAAAATGAATCAATGAAATTAAGCCATAGGACAAATAGTAACCAAAAAATTAAGTTCTCAATATGTTACAGATACCACCAATATTCGAAGATTTAAATGAGCGTGTGAAAGAATACTTATTAAAGCCAGAGAGGCTCTCTATACATAAATGGGAAAGATCGCAGATACATTGGCATAGAAAAAGTGATATTGATTCACTTGTTAAATTTGAAGATGATGAAATTGGCATTGATACTACACTTGAAGTAAGTTGCTTTTAATAATTGTTTAATTAATCAGATGTCGAATTTGAGAGGCCATGTAAAAGAGCAGCATGCATAAACTAAGTTTTAAAATAAAACCAGTAATCCGGCCCCTAGCTAATTTGTCCCCTTTATAGTCTGACATGTCTTAAATTTGTTGGTAGATTTGAGTAGTGCTATGAATCAGCCATGGGGAGAGGTGTCCTTCGCAAAAATGTGGACAAAGAGGTTGCAATTAGTTTCGTGCCACCATGAATCTAGCTTGACTCATATTGTCTCAGTTCAAATGTGACTATGGTGGCAACCTAGCAGGCATTAATTATTTACTGTTTAGGTATTCATTGTGCATCACACGACATTTTAATTTTTTATTATTTTATATGTAGTCTGTCGGATTATACGACACTTTTTTTTTCAAAAAGTCCCGAACTACCAGTGGATTGTGGCAGTACACTATAGTCCAACAAATTTGATAATCCAACAACGCCATGGAAAATATTTGTTGGATTACCACAGGTAAACTGTATACAAAAAATGGTTTTGAAACGAAGTTAAAATTTAAATAGGTTTGAAAATGAAATCTGTTACTGTCATTATTTAATAAAAAAGTGCATCATTATTAAAGTATTTACTTGGTAGAGCCATTATATTATATTTTTATGGGATAGGGTGACAAACAAGCACACAGTTCACCTGATGGTAAGTGGATGCTGTGGCCCATCTACATCTATCCTAGATTACGAATCAAAATGCAGATGCATTGCCACCCATGAGGACTAAAAAAGAATGCCTCATTTCTAGGAAAATGGTTCTCCAGTTCTCTACACTCACCATATGAGACACAGCAGCATTCAGCTACTATTTTGCGCTGGTATTCTGTGAGAGTGTGGTCCTTCTCTGGTCGAACCAACCCATTTGTGCTACAACAATACTACTAATATAACGGCAGCGTAGCAGGTATAAATGCAGATATGTTATTATGGTTGTAGTATAAATAGGTCGGCTCGACCACAAAATACCAGTGTAAAATAGCAGCTTAATGCTGGTGTTTCGTATGGTGACTGCAGAGAACCAGAGACCCTATTTACTGGAAACGAGGCATTCTATGTTAGTCCTCACAGCTGACAATGCATCTGTGTTTTGAATGTAAAAGATAAATAAATGTAGATGTCCAAGGGCTTCAGCATCCACTTACCATCAGGTGTACTGTGTGCTTGTTTGTCACCCATATTCTATAAAAAAAATCTCAACTTTTGAGGTTATACAGAAATTGTCCCTAAAACTTGTAGGCAAAACTCTTCTTATTTTTAACCTTAATATTGGCAGAGCATCATCATTTAAACAAGGAATTTTTTTTCTCTCTTGATTAGGATTACCAACGATTGATACATTATTACATCATTAATTAAAATTTACAGTTTCGTTATTTCTAAATGTACAATCACTTAAAGGTAATCACAACATGCTATCAATGTACATTTTAGTACTATATAAGGTATCTAAGGAATTCTTATTTTAGATAATTTGATATTGTATGAACGAGTGTGCGTGCACGTGCGTGTGTGTGTTTGTATGTGTGTTTGTGTGTGTGTGTGTGTGTGTGTGTGTGTGTGTGTGTGTTTGTGTGCGTGTGTGCGTGTTTTACATTAATTTCTTTTCTTTTCTTTCACAATGTTTGAAGTACTTATATAAATTCTTATAAAACTGACATATGGAATCAAAATTAACATCAACGACTTCACTACATTCATTAAATACTTTACAAAGCCTTGCGACTGGCGAATGCGCACCGAGAACTGTTCTACAATGTGGTGGGTAAAGAAGTGGAATTGGTTTGCATGGAATTCTTATTGGAGTGCGAAATTTAAATTGGGCAAGAAGCTGTGGACAATCTACTTCATTTCTAAGCACCTTGTATAAAAACATAATATCTATTAATTTTAGACGTATCGATAAGGGTAGCATATTAAAATATTGAAGTCTATCTGCATAGGATGATATTTTTAGTGCTTTTCCAACAGAGTATGTAAGATACCACATAAAGCGTTTTTGAACTCTCTCCAATCGCAACGAATGTGTAGAATAGTGGGGATGCCAGACAACACTGCAGTACTCCATTATACTCCTTACAAGGCTATTGTACAATATTTTTTTTGTTTTAGGGTTTTTAAATGACCTACCATTTCTTATGACAAACCCTAACATTTTGGAAGATCTATTTATAATACTGTCAATATGAAGTACAAAAGTTAGTTTTTTGTCAAAATATACACCAAGATCCCTTATCACTTCTACTTCTTGTATTTTGTTATTCCCTATGAAGTAATGGTTATTGATCAACTTAGTATTTCTTGTAAATTTAACATGTGAACATTTAGAATAATTAGGATTCATGCAGTTAAGATTACACCAATTTACAAGTCTATTTAAATCTGTCTGCAACAATACTGAGTCTTCTAAAGATTCAATTATGCTTCCAAACTTTAAATCATCCGCATACATGTAGGGTTCCGAAAATTTAAAGCAACTAGAAATGTCATTTATAAAGAGGTTAAATAATATTGGTCCTAAATTTGAGCCCTGTGGCACACCAGAGGAAATGATACGATTATCAGATTGAAATCCATTTATGACCACATAAAAAGAACATTTTTTTAAGTACCACTTTACCCATTCCAACAATGATCCGGCGATCCCATAAACGGCTAATTTGTAGTTTAGGACTTTATGCGGAACTCTATCAAAAGCTTTACTTAAATCTGTGTATTTTACATCATATTGCTTACCTGCATCTATTGCTCTTACCAAAGACTGTAAAAGTTACAAGGTTTGTGCAAGTTGACCTTGATCGAACAAAACCATGTTGATTATTACTGAGGTAAAGTTTTAAGTGAGTCTGCAATAGTTGACTAACTAGAGATTCAAGTATTTTACCGAATATTGGCAAAATTGAAATTGGCCTGTAATTAGATATTATGTTCTTATCCTCTGACTTGTGAATACCTTACCTACCTTTGCAATTTTCCACTTCGATGGGAAAACTCCCGTTGCTAATGATTTGTTGTATATAATCAATAGAGGTGTAACCAAAACCGATTTTTTTTTTATATAGGATAGGGTGACAAATGAGCACACAGTCCACCTGATGGTAAGTGGTTGCTGTGGCCCATAGACACCTACATCTATCCTTGATTACTAATCAAAATGCAGATGCGTTGTCACCCGTGAGGACTAAGATGGATTGCCTCGTTTCCAGTTAAAAGGGTCTCCGGTTCTCTACACTCACCATACGAAATACAGCAGCATTAAGCTACTATTTCACTCTGGTATTCTGTGAGAGCGTGGTTCTTCCCTGGTCGAGCCGACCCATTCGTGCTACAACTATACGTCTAATATAATTGCAGCATGGCTCTACCATGTATAAAACCGATGCACAAGACGCTATGAAAATTGGCGGAATATCATCAGATCCAGAACCTTTATTGCAATCCACTCTTTCTAGCTTATTTAATAAAGTTTTGTAGTTTAAAGTCGGGCTTGTCAAACATTGGCTATTACTCCATAATAATTTCAAATTATCGAAATCATGGATACAAAACTGTCTATCTCCATCTGCATTGTAAACAGAAGAGAAATAATTTGCAAAGAGTTCACATATCTTAAATCCATCAGAAGTAGTTTCCTGACCATTTGTCATAGCGATGGGGTATCCGCTAGTACCACCGCGCTTTTCTTTGACATGAGACCAAAATAGTTTTGGATTATTTTGTATTTGCTGTTCTGTTTTTTCTATATAATTTTTATAACACTTTGCGGCTAGTTGCTGACATCTTTTACTTAGTAACTTTAACTCAATTTCATCTCTAGGATTACCATATATTTTATACCGTTTTCTTGTTTTATTTTTCTTATTTAATGATTTTATCAAAGTTTTATTGAACCAAACAGGATAACGTTTGTTTCTTCTCTTGCTCATTGGGATATACTCCTTAATAAGTGTATACAAAACCTCATAAGATACTTTAACCATGTCGTTGACATATAAACATCTCAATCCAATTAACCTCATTCAAATGCTTTCTTATGGGACCATAATCTGCTTTATAAAAATTACGCTTTTTATTTTTTAAACTGTAAGGAAGACATTTTTCTGTCGATAGTGATATAGTGGTATCTAGAGGAGGGTGTATACGTTCAGTATTACTTAAGGGCGTTACTGCTTGGGTTACTTCACACAAATTAACGGATGTAAGTACAAGGTCCAATATACGACCAGTATTTGTTACGTGATTACATTGAGTAAGTTTATTAATGTGTAAGAAATCAATTAAATCTTGACTCATGGCTGGTAAAGATGCATGAATAGTGTTTGTATTTTTTAACATGCCCCAATTTATGTTACCTAAGTTAAAATCACCTAGTATGCATACAGGTGAGTTTATTTCCTCAAATACAGCGTTACAATGGGATACAAAATAGTTGATTGTTATTCTACTTACTGGTGGTGGTATATATCCATTTATCTTTCAAAATTGATGAATGTGAATTAACCTATCTGAAGCATCTTATGCTTACATTTTTGGCGGCACGTCGTCATGCCACAAGCAAAACACATCATTACATCCCTTAACAAGTCCACTGCTGAACATAGGCCTCCCCCAAGTAATGCCACAAAGCACGGTCCTGAGCCACCTGCATCCATCGACTTCCTGCATGTCTTACCAGGTCGTCACTCCATCTAGGGGGGGGGGGGTTGCCCTACACTACGCCTACCGGTACGAGGCTGCCACTCGAGAACCTTTCTTCCCCATCGATTATCGGTTGTTCGAGCTATATGGCCGGCCCATTGCCACTTCAGCTTACTAATCCTGCTGAAGTCCATTTCCACAGAACCCTTTCAAAGCTGAAGCAAAACACATTGACGTCTAAATTGTGCTATCAAAGTTTATAGAAAAGTTCAGAATTCTCAATTTTTTATTAAAATCATACATTGTTTTTAGTTATGTAACTAACCAGTTACATCATATAAATTTCTTGATGTAGGTTATTCGAAATCCTATTACTGGGGAAATTGAGGGCGTAGAAGAAGTAAGCATACCAGTAGAAGATGATGAAGATAGTTTATCAATGGCTCGGGCACCATTGCCACCTAGCCTTGCCACTAGAGGGACAACAACACAGAACCCTTTCCTACCAGCTGGTTTTGAAGAGGAATTACAGAAAATGCTAGAGGAAGCTGCACAATGTGGTGAAATAAATATAAATCTAGAAGATGATGAACCTGGAAAATTTTTAGGAGAAGGTATTTAAAATTTAGGTCATTTGGAGAATACTCTACTTAATGTTTTTTTAAATGTCTTAAAACATTTGTTAAAAATAATTATCAGTACTTTCAAAATACATACAATGTACATTATCTCTTAAATTGTTGTTCTTATTATGATGTTAATATATATGTGTTCTTTATAGAAATTTTAACGATTCCTCCTGGGAGTAAAGAGAGTGTTGTTTTTGCCAATGATGGTTTTACTTTACTCAATAAAGACCTCAATGTTGAGGAACAAAAAGTTGCAGACAAAGATCTGGAAACGTTGGTTAAAATAAACCTAGAAGAAGTGGTAGATAATAATGTGCATTTAGTAGGTATGTAACCAATTTTAATTCAATATTTATGATTTCTAGTTCGAAATAATAAATAAAACCAATTTTTGATAGATTTTTGGAAAGATGAAGATGAAACTGAAATTAAACCTACCAAAGCAAAAGAAAAGCCCAAAAATATTGAACTGGACAGTGACACTGTTGAGAGTGATAATTTCCTAGAGAACACCATCATTCAACCTCCTGTTGAGTTACCAGAGATCCCAGTATTAAATATCACTAGTTCTAAGGGAAGATTGGCCATCACATCTACTGAGTGGGCGGAGATGATCGATGTCACTCTTCCAGTGCCAGACTTTAGAGAAAAAATCAAGGACATGGCACATACATATCCATTTGAATTAGACAATTTCCAGAAGCAGGTAAATAATAATATGAACTTTGTGCATCCTAAAAATTGTGCATTAAATAGGCTAACTTTTTAATAATAAGCAATTTTTCATATTATGGTTCTTTTTTTTAAACTTAGTCTGTCCCCTAATGAAACATTCCATCTTAGTCTTCAGGGGTAAAAATGTTTCTATTTTGATTTAAAGTTAAGGATAGATGTAGCCTACGTCTATGTAAGTGTCTATGGGTCAAAGCTTTAGGCAATGCGGGATTCTAACCCCACAGCCAAATGCTCATCTACTATTGAGCGGTTATATTCTTGCAAACCCCATATGAAAGAACAAAGAAGTATACCACCTTGATTGAAAATAATAATTTTGGTTGTCTGATTGTGTATTTATTACGTCTGATCTCTCTTAGCTTCTGAAGTATTTTAATGGGTATGGATTTCAAAAGAAAACATGGTTTTATGTCATTCATTTTGTAGGCTATTATTAAACTGGAAGAAGGTCACCATGTCTTTGTAGCAGCACACACTTCAGCTGGAAAAACTGTGGTAGCGGAATATGCTATTGCGATGTCCAGGAGAAATTGTACAAGGTAAACATTACAACTACACAATGTTATAAATTCACTAGCGATCTTCGATTTCGGGATCTTGACAATAACTACATCTACCGAGTCCATTTGTAAAGCAATATGATCCAGGGACTCAAATACATGCATAAAATTTTATCAGAATCGGTCGAGCCGGTTTCAAGTTTTAGCGAGACTAATTATTCAGCAATTGATTTTCATATTTAGAGATTTTATCAGCATGTCACTTTTCACTATTGGATAAAGACCTCGCATAATGTAGGGATGATTTATAAATATCACCCCAGTATCAAACGTCTTAAACCTCTGTCTCTGCTTTCTATTACCGGTCTAGGTATTAAACATCTGGTATATGCTAGATTATTATACTGCTATCTATCAGAGGTCATAAAATCTTCCTCGTACTTGCAACGGTTCATGGATAAAATACGATGATTAATTCTCTTGGAGTATAAGCAAGTATATATAAACTCAAATATATAAATGCATGACCTATTAAACCTCTTCTCATTCTATGTTCTCTGTCAACGACTTAGTTCCTCCCTCTTACATCAAAAATATTTCATTGCATAAAGTGCGTTCTGGGGCTTTTTATAACATAAACCACTTTCTCATAATGGATTACTAATCCGCACCATTACGAGGGGCACACTGAAATTATCGGGAATAAGAAAACCCACATGCATGGCATAGCTAAATTGTATTTTATTGTTTTTTGAAGTATTCTCCGTTCAACTTAATGCACTTTTCCATTCGTGCAAACTGCAAACCAATCATTAAAACAGTAATTCCAGTCTGAAGTTGATGTTGACAAAATGGCTGATTTGTACGCTCCCACAGCTGCTTCGGGGTCCTCAAATCGTTGACCGCGTAATAAATCTTTCATTCTAGGGAATGTAAAGAAATCGTTTGGGCTCAGGTCAGGACTGTATGGAAGATGGCTCATCTGCTCAAAGTTTTCCTGCTTCAAAAAATCATTTGTCTTCCGAGCCGTATGGGAGCTCGCATTATCGTGATGTAGGATGATGCGACGTTTCGGGTTATTTTTTCGGAGTTCGGCTATCATTTCTGGCAAAAAAACCGTGATATACCACTCAGCGGTAACCGTTCTGCGTTCCTATAAAGGAATTGTAACAACATCCCCCTTTTTCGAAACAACCGTAGCAACCATTTTCTTGGACACGCTGCGGGAGCGAACCACTTTCGTTGGGTTGACCTCGTCTTCGAAGAACCAAACTGCTGACTGATGTTTTCTTTCAGGTTCGTATGAATAAATCCCTGACCCGTCACCTGAGACTAAACGGCATTTGACTTCCCTCCGTTGAAGCGTTGCAGAGTATTCCGGCACCAATCTACACGAGCCGCCTTTTGCTCTTCGGACAAATTGTGGGGAACCCAGCGGGAAACTAGCTTTCTTACACACAGGTCATTATGTAATATCGACTGAATTGCAGTCATTCCGATACGATATTGATAGTTCACACAGCTGCGATGTTTTCAGGCGTGACCGCTGTTCTTGGTCGACCTGCAGAAGAAACAGTGCTGAGCGACACACGACCGCGTCGGAACTCGGCATACCAGCGGTATATTGTCGTTTGACTCGGTGCTTCAACATCATAAATTGAAACAAGTTCGCTGAGACATTTATCTTGAGATAAGCCGCGACAAAAATTGTGATAAATTATGGCACGGAAATGTTCACGCGTGAGCTCCATTTCTGTTAACGACGTGTCAACTTTAAACCAACATAGTTTTGTTTTTAAACATTTTTTTTAAATTTTTTGAATGTCATTAAGATTCCAAGAGGCCAATATTCAAATTCTAAAAAAGGTTTTGTTGTAACTCAATCCGAAATATTCTATTCCCGATCATTTCAGTGTGCCCCTCGTACATAAATGGGCAAGCTTGTGATTTTTTAAACCAATTTTCCTTAAGGGACAATGCAATGAAATTTCACTAGATACTATTTCATTAATTATCATCACCATTATAGACAGCCGAATGTATGCAGCTGGACAGGTCTCAATCGATGAAACCACAAGTTGCGGTCTTAAGTACAGGCATGCAGGTGGTATCACCAAGGTGTAGAACTTCTTTCCTCGTTATCCATTACTGCTGTCTTTCGATTCGAAGGTTAAGAATGCCGGTATAATAACAATTTTCAATTTTCTGTACTCTGCTGGCCAGTACAAGTTGCCACTTGAGAACTCTTTCTTACTAATCTTTCTTGTTTTTCTCTCTGGTTTTAACAAATTACCATTTTACTCATCAATTGTGATGTATGGTGAGTATAAGTGAACCCGTCGCTCCATTTCATACCATAGGTACCGTAAAAAACGACTATAGAAATGGCCAGAAAGAACCCATAAGATACCAAATGTATAGATAGAAATACCCATATTGTCAGCAGGGAGTAACATATAGTTGGATATATGATACTTGCCAACTTGCTGCAGTAGGAAAGTCCTATGTCCAGCGTTGGACTACGACAACAGGCTGATGAAGTAATTATTCAATAATTTCATTAAAATATTAATATTTCATAATTTTTATCCCTAGAGCAATCTATACTTCACCGATCAAAGCTTTGTCAAATCAGAAGTACAACGATTTCAACAAAATGTTTGGTGAGGTAGGCCTATTGACTGGTGACCTCCAAATCAACGCAACCGCTCCCTGTCTCGTTATGACCACGGAAATTTTGCGCTCCATGTTGTATTGCGGCTCTGACGTCACAAGAGATCTCGAGTTCGTAATATTCGATGAAGTACACTATATCAATAATGCAGAGGTATTATTGTTTGTTATTTAATTTTATTTACTATATTTTATATATTCTACAATATTTTACTTTATATACAGGGTTCTACTTATAAAATTATCCCATTTAAATGTGATTTATGGACAACAATTACGCGTACGCGCACTCATCTATGTGCGAATCAATTCACAACGTTTTTGCCGACCGAGCGACCCTTACGAATGTGTTGCGTGCGTAGTGAAGTAGTAGACGTTAGATATTTACGAACGACAGTCAGTTGAATTAATGCATTACCACGCATTCTGAATTTGAAAGATAAAAAGGACAGTATGTTTGAGAATATTTTTTAATTAATTTTCTACACCATTCTCCAGTTATACTTATTCTGAACCTTCTGTGCAAATTTGGGCGTATATTGCAAAATAACACTGTATGAGTAGGTACATACCAAGTTACATTCTCCATATCTCTGGCTCGTGTTACTAGAAACCATGTGCATAATCTGAACATGTCAACATCTTTCCTACTTTGTAATTTATTTTATGTGTATAATTCCAGCGCGGCTATGTGTGGGAAGAAGTGCTAATATTATTGCCGGCTCACGTGAGCATAGTTATGTTGAGTGCGACTGTACCGAATACTTTACAATTTGCTGATTGGGTTGGACGAACTAAAAAACGAAAAGTCTACGTCGTGTCCACACCCAAACGTCCTGTGCCACTCTGTCACTATTTATACACAGGTATTTTTAATTAATTATCTGTTGCTTAAATTTATAATCAGACAAGAATGAAAATCTGTTAAAATTTTTGTTTTTATTATGCCTGCAGAGCAAACGATTTTTATTTTATAAAAGTATAATAAAATATTATTTGAGTAATTAAAGTCGACTGAAATTATATTATATTATATAAGCAGAAAAAACCAGTCCAATCCGGATATAATGACAGCTATGTAGAACAGTGTCTAAGGTACAAAGGATTTGAGACTGTGATTGCTGAACATAATGATTAACAGCAAAATCCTGCAATTTGACAGATGACTAGCATGTCCTACGGTACACTTCTAAGCTCACTATGATGGTGTTTTGTTTTTGTTCGTCGTCATAATTGTACCCAAAATTACTTTACCTGCCTCCATTGACTCCCTGTATATCACATAAGGTCTTACCAATTGTTAACTTCACATGGTTGAGTAATACAAGCTCCATACAAAATTAGGCATTCTTTACTTATATATAATATATTGTTTCAGGTTCAGGCGGTAAATCGAAAAATGAAAGGTTTATGATAGTTGACCAAGAAGGTAACTTTTTACTGAGGGGATATAATGAAGCAGTTGCCGCTAAAAAGGCCCGAGAGAATGAATACAAGAAAAGTTTCGGGCCTAAGGGTAATTAATACTATTTTATATTTTACAGCACATATGCTAGAGCCAATGCTGCAGCTATATTAATAGTTGTACCACGAATGGGTCGGCTAGACCGGGGAGGGACCACACTTTCACAGAATACCAGCGTAAAATAACAGCTTAATACTGCTATCTTTCGTATGGTGAGTGTAGAAATTCGGAGACCCTTTTTACTGGAAAAGAGGCATTCCTACTTAGTCGTCAGGGGTAACAACGCATATGCGTTTTGATTCTTAATCAAGGATAAATATTGTTACTGCCCCCAGTTACCCCGACAAAAGACTATTGAACTAGGGCCCATTCGTAGTCCAACTACATGAGTAACAAAGGGGAGGGTCCAACGACTTATGGATAATTAAATTATAACGGCTAACAAAGAAGCAAGCAGTAGTCTTTTCGACGCGGAAATTGTATCAAAAACAAAACGCGACGTCTAAATCGACCCGGGAGTCGCGCAACAACTATTATATAACGCCTGACGTCTAACCGGCGCGGTTTCACCGCTCAAGGCTTCCGGCCGACTGCCCCGCGGTCTATGCGCGTACGACCCAGCAAGCCCCCGCCTCCCGTGCGACACTAACCGTTTCCTCACCCCGCTCGAGACCAATCGTTACGCACGATTGTAGATGTCTATGGGCCACAGCATCCACTTACCGTCAGGTGGACTGTGTGCTCGTTGGTCACCCTTATTCTATTAAAAACAAAAAAATATTCACCAGTAACATGTAGTAAAATTAGAGCTATATTTACAATTGATTGTGAATATAACCTTTCTTATATAAAACACAAGAAAATGTCAATTAAAAAGTGCGTAAAGCTGCGTAAAAGAACACATTGTTGACATAAAACACCGACGTTCCATGAAGTCTGATCTTGATTAGAATATCTTTACAATTACGGCAGATTTGATGAGCTTAAAAACCTTGCTTAAGAACACCTACTGCTGCTTAGAATTATTCACAAGGTCATTGTAAGAATAAAAAAAACAACTCAATTTTGAGATCTAATGTGATAATAACTTTATAGCTAAGCATAACTTTTACCTACCTCTATTTCTCCAAATCTCAATTTTACCTGCTCAGAGTGAAACCTGCAGATGAATGAATAGTTGAATAGATGAATAGTATAGTTTTTATATGTGGTAGAGCCATGCTGCAGTTATATTAGTAGTATAGTTGTAGCACGAGTGGGTCGGCTAGATCGGGCAAGGACCACGCTCTCACAGAATACCAGCGTAAAACAGTAGCTTAATACTGTTGTGTTTCGTATGGTGAGTGTAGAGAACCGGAGACCCTTTTTACTGGAAACGAGGCATTCCATCTTAGTCCTGACAGGTGACAATGCATCCGCATTTTAATTTGTAATCGAGCATAGATGTAGATATCTATGGGCCGCAGCAACCACTTACCATCAGGTGGACTGTGTGCTCGTTTGTCACCCTATCCTATAAAAAGGCACTAACAATCAATTGCTCCTCATATATCAAAAAAGACATTCGTAAGTAAACAAGGAAATGCCAAAGCAACCAACCACAATCCCCACCACAGTTACACAACCGTACTGCGGATCCGTGCATAGCAATCCAGGCGGTTGTGTTGGTTGGTGTGGTGAATATAGGAAAATCGTCTAAGTAGTTCATACTCCTAGGAGTACTCTTAACCGACGAGCATGTATACGTAGGTATATGAATTTGAGAGAGGTGTGTCAGCATCGTGCCAAATGCAAGTCTGTAGTCTCTGCCTACCCCTCTGGGTGACAGGCGTGAGTGTTTATGTTGTATATATTTAGTTCGTACTCGTAGATATGTTCTAAAAAAGGCACTTTAAGTCTTATTGTAAACTTAAAATTGCTGTTAAGGAAGAAAAGGGGATATTACTGCAGGATCCCTCAAGTTGACTTTTCTAAAAGTGAATTTACACAGTTCTCAACCAACAAAGAATGCTACCGATGTGGTGTCACCTCTGAGGACTATGTCAGAGTGCCTCATACCTCGAAATGACGTTGACTCTATACGCTTAAGACCACAGCAGTCTACCATTAGGTGGTCTGTGTCCTCATTAACCACTTTTCTGTAAAAAACGACCACAAATTTTTAATTAATAGCTAAATAATAAAATAAATAATAACACAGCCCAGGTTAGTTATCACATCAAGATGTCGTCTTAGGTCTGTCAGGGATATTCTGTGTGATATTTAAAGGCTTTATTCCATTTGGAAGTACTTGTTTACTGTGTTTATTATTAAAATAAATTTAACGTAGATATAAAAATAATCGTCTACTACATCACAGACTGTTTGTCTTTCGTCACATGTTGCTGCCAATACATTACAATATTTAATCTCTGTGTTTTATTTAATATTCTGAACATATTAATCACTCACAAATTACACAAAATCTCTTTTCAATCTCTTTTTTTTTAAAAAACGTTACCCCTACACTAAGATTTTCTCTTGTATCGTGGGGGCAGTTTACAAACATAAATTGCACAAGGACATCCAGACCCGGAACAACTATTTGTAGGCCATACAAATACTTGTTCCGTGCGGGATTCGAACCCGCGACCCCCAGCGCAGCCACTCTTGCTAAGCCACTGCGCCACGGAGTCGTCATCACAAACTATAGGGGATATATTTTTATAGGATAAGGGTGACACACGATCACACAGTCAACCTGATGGTAAGTGGTTACTGTAGTCCATAGACATCTACATCTATCCTGGATTACGAATCAAAATGCAGATGCGTTGTCACCCACTAAGATGGAATGCTTTGTTTTAAGTAAAAGGGTCTCCGGTTCTTTTCCGGTTCCGGTTCGATACACTCATCATACGCAACACAGCAGCGTTGAAATGCTATATTGCGCTGGTAATCTGTGAGAGCGTGGTCTTTCCCCGATTGATTCGACCCATTCGTGCTACAACTATACTACTAATATAGCTGGAGCGTGACTCTACCACATATTAATATAATATAAATAAAACACAATAAAATTCGTGTCATTTCTTTTTGTTTTTAACCTGATTGATGTGATGTTATTTCAGGAACAAAGCAGTACTTGAATCCTAAAGCAGAACAAACGATGTGGGTGGCGTTCATTGATCACCTGAGGACCTGTGATAAGTTGCCCGTGGTGGCGTTTACTCTATCTCGAAACAGGTAAATTGTGCGTTGATGGTTGCGACCCTTCATTAGGTTGTTTTATTCATAATGGTGCTCAACATATATTTAAAAGAAAAGTTTCAGCCTTTACACGTCCCACTGCTGGGCACAGGACTTCTCCAATTTTCGGGAAGGTTATGGAGCGAGATAGTAAGTCTGCCACGCTGCTCCAAAGCGTTGTTGGAGGACTTCTTTTTTTATAAAGCTTTTGACTCCTTTATTATATTGTTACGAGCTTGAGGTTCGTGACAATAAAAATTGCCGATAGAATTACCTAAATTAACACTTTAATTTACTTTATACAAATTGAAGTTAAAAACACTAATAATTAAACACACTAATTCACTTAATTGCGCTCCGAAGCTTCGCTTGGGTCGCCGAGTTCAACTCTGCCCCGATCGCATCTTGCAGCGCCTATTTATTTAAATTAGCAAGGAAGCGTCCGGAATATTCAGGTAAATGCGCGCAAAGGGACGAGTGTGCGAGTATAGACTTTCCAGAAACACCAGTCTCTTCGGATGGCGCTGTCGGTTGAGAGATTTGTTTTGTCATTATCTGCAAAGCTCCCCTCGCTCTCGTTCCTGACACTAGATGGCGCTAGTTGACTTATTCACACAACAATATCATGCCTTCAAATATAACAGCGCTATGTAGTTTACTTTAAACGTCTACATAAGTTTCATTGAAAATTTTCATGCGTCTTCGACATTTTGTGGTTTTGATATAAAATGTGTGAAATAACCAAAACAATTGTGTATTCCTAGTATAGAATAAATTTTGCATAATTAACAGTATTGGTTGGGCAGTATTAGATTAAATTATATCATAATTATATAAGCAGTAGGTGCGAACGATAATATTTTTGGTTATAAAATATTTACAAAGTGGTGTCGGTCTAAAGCAGCCCGGTGAGCCTTTAAAAAGGATAATTAATGCCGCCAGTAGTATAAATATTCACACGTGAACAATTGTTAAGCCTGAGGCCAACGAGGAGACTTTTGATGAATCACTGCAGTGCCATTATCTACAAAGTAGTTCTATATGGGTTCACCATTATACTAGTAATGGTACTATTCCGGCCTACATCAAGTAAGTTGGAATGGTGGCATTACTATACGGCCGACGTATCTTGGCGAGTCCGACCTTCGCGCAGAAGGTTGCGCAATAGCTTTTTTAAGGAACAAAATGGTGGCATGAGGCGACGTACGGGGGGCGGTGGTCTAGGCTAGAGATTGACCATAAGTAAACACAATCGACCCTTTAGTCATAAAATATCGCAATCGATTAGTTTTATTTAGAAGTTATTGATTTTTGTTTATATAAGATATTAAACGAAATAGATTTACAAATATAGTGAATTTTGTTGATAATAAACAAGATTTCGACTTAAATAAAAAAAAAACTAAAAACATATTATTTTCTCAGCTGAAAGACATAATGTACTTAAATATCAATTATCTATTAACGTCTTCTTGAGTAACGACTATTTGAGAAAATTTAGAACCTCCTTATAAATTGCAAATAAATATATTTTTATGTCTTAATTTTAATCGATTTGAATAAAAATCGATTAAACAACACCCTCAGGCACGCGTGTTGGACATCCCTTTCTGGTTACTTCGTAAAGCTTCGTGCTTATTCGGCAATGCTCGGTACACGGTAATATTTCTCAGTCACACGTTAGCATTGGTGTCGTGTTCGTGTCGCTATCTCTGTCTTGAGCACAGTCGGTTACAAAAGTTTTCGTTGTTATTGTTGTTTGTTTTTATTAATAGTGTTAAGTTTGTTTTGTTTGTTTTATTTGTTTTATTTGCAAGTGTCAGTTAGCACTTATATTATTCGCCAAACATGCCACCAAAACATAACAGTGTGTTAAATCGCCAGGCGAGAAAAATTATTTACGATTTAACGCAATATATGAAAAAAGAAAAAGAAGAAGGCGTAAAAGATGTCGATAAAGTTTATTTAAGAGTTGCTAACGCAACTGGTGTGTCCCAACGCACAGTACAGCGGATCGCAACTGAAGGCAATATTTCGGGCTTACTTTCAGTATTCCGCACGCCTGGTAAAAAAAGGTCTAGATCAAAACCTATTACTGATATGGATAATTTTGACCAGGGAGTAGTAAAAAGATGCATACACAACTTCCACAAAACTGAAAAAGAAATGCCGACGATAAACAAATTACTAGCGAAACTCAAACGGGATATAAATTTTCAAGGTGGTAAAACGAGCTTAAAGACAATTATCAAAAACTTGGGTTTCAAGTGGCGAAAGACCGAAACCAATAGAATGGTTCTTATAGAGAAGACCGACATTCGCCTGAAAAGGATCTTGTACTTGAAGGCAATGAAAAAATACAGGGACGAAGGGCGACCAATTGTATTCACTGACGAGTCGTATGCCCACTCATCACATACAAAAGGTAAGGCGTGGTCAGATGGTTCCGCTCAAGGACTAAAGCGCCCGATATCAAAAGGTCAGCGGATAGTGATGGTACACGCTGGGTCAGAAGCAGGGTTTGTTCCGAACGCGCTACTAATGTTCAAATCTGGCAGCAAAACCGGAGACTATCATGATGACATGAATTTCAAAAATTATGAGAAATGGTTACGGACCCAACTGATTCCAAATTTGAGCCCTAACTCGGTGGTGGTTATCGATAATGCTCCGTACCACAACAAATTAATGGATCCTGCCCCTACATCTAATGACAAGAAGGCAAAAATGGAATCGTGGTTATTAGAAAAGGGTATACCATATGAAAAGGACATGCGTAAACCACAACTTTACGATCTAATAAAAAAAAACAAAGACGTGAATAAAAAATACGTAATAGATGAAATGTTTAAACAAAACAACCACGATGTCCTTCGTTTACCCCCATATCATCCCGATTTAAACCCCATCGAGATGGTGTGGGCTGCCATTAAAGGGCACGTAGCCGCTAAAAACGTCGACTGGAACGTAACCCGGACAATGGAGCTCATACAAGAAAAAGTAAATTTAATGGGTCAGAATGAATGGAGTGCTTTATGCAGAAAAGTGCAAGAGGTCGAACATGACTATAGGAAGAGCGACCATATTATTGACGAAATGACGGATCAATTATTCATCATTAATACAGCTTCAGATTCAGAAAGTGAGTCTGAAAGTGAGAGCGACGATTACGAAGATGAACCTATGCCAAGTACCTCACATGGTACACAAGGGGCCGACGACTTTATGTTAGGAATTTCCCCCCTCAGCGACAGTGATTAAATAATAATAAGTGTAAATAAATAAAAAGTATTAAATGTAAATAATATTGTATGTGTTTGTGATAAAATCTGCCCCTATCGAAAGGTGAGGTATCAAAATTGAATCTTTAATTTATAATGTCTCCAAAGTGTTTTGATATTTTTGGTCACTGTATTAGGGAAATTTTATTTGTACATTGGTATATATAAAAAAATGACAATAACAGTTTTCTTCACGAGTGTTCATGCGCTAAACTTCGCAGAGCCTATATTCAGACTCGCCAAGATACGTCGGCCGTATTGTACTTGAAATCTACGCTAAAAATTATATGACAAACAAAACACGTGTTGTTTTTCCCCGGCAAATAGTTGTACGAATACAGTAAAATGAATGTAAAAGTGAAGTATGAATAAAGTAAATACAGTTCGACGCATTACAATAACTCACATGTATTTGATTAAAGAACTGTAAACTGTAAAACAGAACTCGATTGATTTTTAAAAGTTCAAGCATTACATTGACTCACGTTTATGGTGTTCAGCAGTACTAGGCTTTTACTTATAGTGCTATTAAACAACAAAGGGCACTACAAACAACGTTGTATCAAAGCTGTATAATGGATTTACGGTGCATCATAATGGTAAAAGTTTATTGCAGGTGCAGCATTAAGAATTATCTTATTACTTAAAAATGTTATTGTAGGCCTTAAGGCACTAAAAAAGCCTAATGATGTATAGCATATATATTTGGAGTTATAACGGCTTATGTTTATGCTATAAAACTGCATTTAGCATTTATTTACTACTTAAAAATGCTATTGTAGATCCATATGCACTAAAAACAACTGAAAGCTGTACAACTGCATTGCGACTATATCGTTGTGTGCGTTGCTGCACTAAAACTAAAGGCTTTACAAAAGCATTTTGATATGATATTATCCAACCGTTATACAGTGTAAAGTATCATAACTGTTTCAAAACGCCTATATAAAGCGTCAAGATGCTCGGTAAACTTATACATATAAGAGTTTATACGGACCTTAGGTTCTACGTAAATTAAATTGAAATGAAATTTATTAACATACATTACATTACAGTTAGAATTATTTTTGAGCTCTGAAGCCTGCGGTAGTAAAAACTGTGCCACAGGCCTCAGACTTCCCCATCTATTGTCTAAGTATTATAATGTATATTACTATTATAAAGAAAAAGAGTGATAATATGGTACTAATTCTATTTTAAGGCCTAATTGCGCGTGTGCGTGCGTGTGTGTGTGTGTGTGTGTGTGTGTGTGTGTGTGTGTGTGTGTGTGTGTATGCGTGTGTGTATGCGTGTGAGTACGTGTGAGTACGTGTGTGCGCGTGTGTGCGCGTGTGTGTGCGTGTGTGCGCGTATGCGCGTGCGTGTGTGTGCATGTATGTGCGTGCGTGTGTGTGCATGTATGTGTGCGCATGTGTGTGTGTGTGTGTGTGTGTGTGTGTGTGTGTGTGTGTGAGCGTGCGTGCGTGCGTGCGTGCGTGCATGCGTGTGTGTGTGTGTGTGTGTGTGTGTGTGTGTATGTGTGTGTGTATGTATGTGTGTGTGCGTGAGCGATTAAGTGATCTTCACTTCACGTCTGCGTCAAGTTTACTCAGGATTTTTTTCACCGCCAGTTCCGTTGTAAATCAGCATTTAAAATTGCAATTTACAATTTCATTTGATAGTGGTAGTCAAATATCTCATTTAAATCATCATCATCATCATCATTACAGCCCTTCACAAGTCCTCTACTGAATATAGACCTCCCCAAGGAACGACACAAAGTACAGTCCTGAGCCACCCGCATCCATTAACTTTTTTTTTTTTTATAGGATAGGGTGACAAACGAGCACACAGTCCACCTGATGGTAAGTGGTTGCTGCGGCCCATAGACATCCACATCTATCCTCGATTACGAATCAAAATGCAGATGCGTTGTCACCCGTGAGGACTAAGATGGAATGCCTCGTTTCCAGTAAAAAGGGTCTCCGGTTCTCTACACTCACCATACGAAATACAGCAGCATTAAGCTACTATTTCACGCAGGTATTCTGTGAGAGCGCGGTCCTTCCCCGGTCGAGCCGACCCATTCGTGCTACAACTATACTACCAATATAACCGCAGCATGGCTCTACCACGTATAGAATAACTCCCTGCATGTCTTATTACCAGGTCGTCACTACATATAGGGGAGGGGGGAACTCAACCCACACGTCACCTACCGATACAAGCCTGCCACTCGAGAACCTTTCCTCCCCATCGGTTGTAGGTTCTTCGAGCTATATGGTCGACCCATTTTCACATTAGTTTACTTACTCATTTCTGAGTTAATCACGTATAGAAGCACCCAGAGCATAGCCTCTCCATAGCTCGCTAAGGGACCTTGAGCTTCCTCATAATGCTGAAGGACCACGTCTCAGATAAGTAAGTACATCACTGGCAACACGCACTGGTTGTACATAACTCTCATCATGGCAATTAGCGACTATGGCAATATACCCAATATTGCCATAGTCGCCACGGTTGGCGAGCGGGTTGGAAACCTCAGGTTTTCATTGTTATTTTGCTGTGTCAGAAAGATGCTCCTTGCCCATCTTCTGCCTCAGTCTCCCTCTGTCGCCTTTTACGACACCCACAGGAAGATATGGGGTAGTGGGTATTCTTGTCCTACACCATACAAGACCCCGCCACTACACGGGACTTTTTGTCTTACCTCATTTAGGTATTGCTAGTTAAATATATCATTTAGGATGTGTCCGTATAGTCAGGTAGTTTGGGCGTCCACGCTAAACTGAAATTTCATAGTACTTTAGCCGTCTAATTTTTACATTTGTACATTTAAATATAGGGTCCATTAATTTTATTTATAATTAGTCTATATAAAATTTATTTAAAATTAAATTACAGATGCGATCAGAACGCAGAAAATTTAATGTCGGTTGATCTAACAACGGCTAAAGAGAAAGGCCACATCCGGAACTTCTTCCAAAAGTGTCTGCAAAGGTTGAAAAAGCCAGATAGACAGTTACCACAGGTATTTGATTAGGATTCACATGACCTACAAAAACCGCTTGAGTTCATTAATGATTCTAATGCAAATAATAACAATAATAATAATAATTTATTTCATTTGGTATTTTACAATTTGCATAGGGTATTTTATTCATACGATAAATGTGTAAAGAAGGTTCAGTTTCCAGACGTGTTTCTTTCCAAATTTGGGCTAATAAAAAACTGTACGTATCTTATTTGTTTAAGGTGATAAGAATGCAGAGAGTTTTGGAAAATGGTATCGGCGTACACCACAGCGGCATACTGCCACTGCTTAAAGAAATCGTCGAAATGCTATTCCAATCCGGTTTCGTAAGTAAAATTTTAGTATTTAATGTTACATTTTTATTATTTACTTTTATTATATACACTACACTTTAAATACATTTTACTTTAATTTGAATTTTTGAAACATCGCAACCTCGAGTGCACTCGAGAGATCATTTCTATGAATAATTAGAGACCCATTTTATAAGCTGATCGCTATTATGAGCATGGAGCGTAGATTTTCTTTATAAGAGATCGGGTTTTTTAATGTATGTAAAGTGGTTATTCAATATTATTTAAAAAAAATCGTACCTACTATAAGATTTCATAATATATTGCAATTTTGTACGCGTTTGGATAAGCGATTTGTCATTGTGACGTTAGCGTACTACATGCAAATTATATTTTAAGAATAATTTAAAGCTAGTGCTTTGTTGTTCATTATTATTTATACATTTTATTATTACTATTGATTAATTTTGTCTGTGTATTATGTGTTGTGTTGGCATAAAAGCAACTATCACGCTGTCTCAACTTACAAATATGTTTTTTTTTAAATAAATATCCCCGCCAGCACCCATCAATATGGGTAGTTGACTTTATACTTATTTCTACTTTTATTGTAATGTTAACTTAATCGGTGGATTTCCATTTTAGATTTTAGTATGAAAAATACACAAATAAGATAAATATTTTTATGTGAAGCTTATTTGATGCGTCTGTTAGTTATCGTGTAACTTCTGAACGACTTGTCGTTCAGTTGAAAAATTTGGGATGTGCAAGCGAGATTTAGAAAGGGAATGGGATGTACAGATCAAGTCTTTTCCATGCGCATGATTGCGGATAAGTTTTTGGCCAAAACCAAAAGGTTTTTTGTGCGTTCATGGACTGGAAAAGGTCTATGACAGAGTGGATAGGGATGTGCTATGGCAAACACTGAACTCATTTGGGTTGAGCGCTGGCTGGATACGGGCATTGGAGTCTCTTTATAGAGACACTAGTGCCTGTGTTAGGATCAACGGGGTCTACTCGGACTGATTTGACATCCACAAAGGTGTCAGACAGGGCTGTGTGGCTTCCCCATGGCAGTTCAACCTATTTATGGACAGTTGTTTGCAAAGTTTGAAAGTTGAAGAATGCGGATTAAGAATGGGTGAGTTAACCATCAAATGCCTTTTTACGCCGATGAACAAGTTATTCTTGCGTCATCGGCGGCCGAGTTGCAAACGATGGTTACATTAATGAACGGATCACTAAAAGAAAGGGGTATGAAAGTGAACGCAAGTAAGACGAAAGTTATGGTTTTTGAAAGAGAAGAAAGTAAAACGATGTGTTAAATAAGAATATAAGGGGAGTTGATCGAGCAAGTAGATGAGTTTGTATATTTGGGTAGCGTATTTAGCAGGGATGGGAGATGTGATAAGGATATAGAACGACGAGTGAATGCAGGCAATAGAGTAAATGGGGCCCTGCACTCTATTGTGAAGAGTCAAAATGTGTCGAAAAAGGCACGTATGGCAATTCACAATGCTGTGTTGGTCCCTACTTTAACGTATGGTAGTGAAAGTTGGGTGTGGCAGAAGAAGCACGGGAGTAGAATGAACGCAGTAGAAATGCGGTCGTTAAGGAGTATGTTAGGGCTGAATCTGAATGACAGGGTGAGAAATTGTGTGATAAGAGAAGAGTGTGGTTTGCAAGATGATGTTGTGACGAGGATTAAGAAAGGAATGCTTCGGTGGTTTGGTCATGTGGAAAGAATGAATGAGGAGAGAATGACAAAGAAAATTTATGTTGCAGAAGTGAATAGCAGAGTCGCAAAGGGACGTCCTAGGCGAAAATTTATCGACCAAATTGGCGATTTATTGAAAATGGGCCAAATCAGGAGCACCCTTAACCGACGAGCATGTATGCGTAGGTATATGGATGTGAAGGAGGCGAGGGAGGTGTGTCAGGATCGTGCCAAATGGAAGTCTGTAGTCTCTGCCTACCCCTATGGGTGACAGGCGTGAGTGTTTATATGTGTGATACTAGGTGCTCTAAAAGTATCGGGAATGGAATATTTCCACTGTTCCTGTCTTATTAAAATCTTTCTAATTGAAAACTTATTGGTTTTAAAAATCGAATACCATTTATTTATTTAAAAAAAGATTCTCGGTTTGTCACAAGGTTTTGTCTTGTTTAGTCGTTTAGAAAATGGAATTGACTCGAGAAAATTCAAGAGCGACGATTTATTATGACTTTCGAAGTGGTTTAACACAAAAACAGTGTGTTGACCGGATGATTTCTGCATTTGGTGATGAAGCCTCATCTAAAACCACAATTTATCGCTGGTTTGCTGAACTTCAACGTGGACGTGTCAAGCTCAGTGATGATCCCCGTCAAGGTCGTCCAAAAACTGCAGTCACCCAAGAAAACGTTGATGCTGTGCGTAAGCTGATTGAGGAAGATCGACATGTGACATACCGCGAAATTCAGGCATCTTTAGACATTGGCATGAGTCAAATACAAATAATCTTGCATGAACAATTAGGTGTAAAAAGTTGTTTTCCCGATGGATAGCGCATTCGCTCTGTAAAGAGCAAAAAGCGGCTCGCGTTACTTGGTGCGTCAGAACTCTCGAAAGATTCCACGCAGGATCCTCAAATGCTGTATACAACATCGTATCAGGTGACGAATCCTGGATATATGCGTACCAACCCGAAACAAAAAACCAGTCACGAGTTTGGGTGTTCGAAAATGAGTTAAAGCCAACGAAAATTGTTCGTTCACGGAGTGTTGCAAAAAAAATGGTGGCCACGTTTGTCTCAAAAACCGGCCATGTTACGACTATTCCTATTGAGGGACAAAGAACGGTTAATGCAAGATGGTATGCTAGCATTTGTTTGCCACAGGTCGTTTCTGAACTCCGTAAAGAGAACTGCAACCGCCGCATTATCCTCCATCACGACAATGCGAGTTCTCACACCGCACACAGAACAAAAGAGTTTTTAGAGCAAGAAAACATAGAATTATTAGACCATCCGCCGTACAGCCCCGACCTAAGCCCTAATGATTTCTATACTTTCCCTAAAATAAAGAATAAATTGCGTGGACAGAGATTCTTATCACCCGAAGAAGCTGTGGACGCCTACAAAACTGCCATTTTGGAGACCCCAACTTCCGAATGGAAAGGTTGCTTCAATGATTGGTTCCATCGTATGGAAAAATGTGTCAAATTTCGCGGAGAATACTTCGAAAAGCAGTAAATACATTTTTAAATAGTAATGTTGTGTCACTTCCTTGATTTCCGAAATTTTCAGTGCCGCCCTCGTATGTGTAAAATGTCCGAAGTGAAATTCATCGCGCTATTTAAGCCAGCTAGACAGCTAGAGATACAAATAAGATGAATTTTTGATTATAAAAACTATGAAGTCTTCAACTTTATTTCCATGCAACATTTGTAGTGTCAGCTCTTAAAAATATTTCAATTGACATTTTGGGTCAATAACGCAATTGTTGACTGCAGTTTGTGAAACAAAGTGCTGATTTACTTAGTGGTCGGCGGTGAAGATAAACATCGTAAGATAACCTACATGTATGAAAAATAAAATATTACGAGAGTATAAGTCGCCTAAGGCGATGGCCATGCTAGAGTGACTGCGGGGAGCGGAGACGACCTGCGGGGGTGGGGGTAAAGAGGACACTGCGACTTGTCGCTGTAGTATGCCAAGTTGAGGCGACTGCATGACAAGTGGTTTCTTCGTGCTATTTTTGCGCGGGCTTAAAAATGAGGCTTTTTAAATTGGCACTATACCATACCATTTATTTTCGATAATATTTTACAGTGTAAATTCGATTTTTTTGATGATTGAATCAAATTCTTCATCGGCTATTTTAATTTAGATCTTTTATTTCATGCTAGTACATAGTAGGGGATAATCATGATATAGTATTATTTGACATTTCATTAATTTTCCAATTAGTTTAATGTTAATAATAATTTAAGATAGATAGATAAAAAAGTTTATTTGTATCTCCAATCACACACGTAAGTTCAGTGATTAAGGGTACACTAGTCGCTTATTCTTCCATACAAACGTAGTCTGGCGATTACTCCACTGTTTGATGGTGTACGTTCAAAATAAAAAAATATTTCAATTTGTCTCATCATTATCTAGCCCTGTATGGAAACAAAAAAGTAAAAAAAGAGTATGTTTAAAAGTTATAAGCGTCGAAAATTCCGAATTTCAACACTATTTTTAACACATCTTTGGGCGGAAATAAATACCATAAGAAGAACGAAAATTGAAAAACAGTCACCATACAGGGATAGATTAGTTGTTCAAAAATGCAAATAATTTTATTTTTAACAGATACATGCAATAGATTTTTCATTACATCCAGACTACCAAAGGTCTGTTTATAAAATTTTGCGCGCCCGTTTTTGTTATAAAACATCTTGCCTTTCGCTACAAATTATTTCCCCGATCAGTGGGACGGACGGAGGGGGGGCGCAGCGCGTACTCACACATACTCACTAGGTTAGCCGCTGCTATATTTATGGTTGTAATACCTACATATCTACATCTTTATTTAGAAAAATTGCTTCCTTTTGTTCGTCTCCAATGCTGAAGCCGGGATGAATATAGCTGCTAAAATGTGCCCATAAGTTTGTTGAAGCACATTTAGTTAAAAGTGAAAATAGGTAGGTACATAATAATGAACTTTCGATACAGGTAGTACATTAGGTACTTAACTAATTTAATTTGCTAACTAACGAAAACATCTCATAGATAAGCACGATTATCGAAAATCTTAAAATTATCTATTAATTTAATTAGAATAGGTAATTTTTAGATTTTCGATAATCGTGCTTACGTATAGGAATCTCATATCCTAATACTTATACCTAATTTAATTTATGTAAGTACATAACAATCTAAGAAGGGCAGTCAATGATAAATAAAATTTGTTTTGTAAGTTGTTTTTTTTTAAAAAACACTTTAACACAACAAAAACATGAAACTGAGAAGAAACACCCTGCCGAAACAAACTCAGAGAGGTCAGTCCAGGTATTACATTGGTCATGTCATACGAGAACCAGGCAAATATGGTCCTTTGAAGAAAAAATCATACAGATGTGAGTGGACAACTTAGTACTTTTTAGGATTTAGTACCCGAAGGGTAACCAGCAGGGCCCTAGTACGGAGCCTCCGCTGTCCGTGTGTCTGTCTGTCAGCGGGCTGCATCTCATGATCCGTAATAGGTAGATGGTTGTAATTTTCAAAGAACGTGTATTTCTCTTGCTGCTATAACAGCAAGTGGTAAAAATAAATTTGAAATTAAAGGATTTTCTACTAGAAAAAGAAACGTGTATTTTTGGCTTTTTTTGATCGATAGTAATACGTATAGGTATTTAAATCTTGTAATCTCGGAAGCTCGGAAGTCCGATTCACACTTGGCAAAATATTTGTTTATATTTAACCTTACCTCAGACATACTCATATTTTTTATATATAATTTACTATACTACTATATACGCTACTACTAAATAAAATAGTAGTAGCTTTGCTATGGTATTATAGTATATTTTGGATTAGATTTAATTTATTACAGAATAATACGAACTATATAAAAACTAAGGAGCGCATCAACCTACCTTAGATATTGGGTTATGAATACAGATAAGTACACATAGGATTTAGTTTCTAAGTTGTACATATTTTATAGCCTTCGTTATGAATAGCATAAACAGGCCAAGCCCCCTAGCCTACAAACGTTTCGTAACGAATCTCTTTCTACAATCGCGACTTTTATTGAGTGATTAGTGACCCTGACTGCTATGCCGGAGGTCGTGGGTTCGATTCCCACCCAGGACAAATGTTTGTGTGATGAGCACGATCATTTGTTCTGTGTCTGGGTGTAATTTCTCTATAATATTTATGTATTTAGAAATATATAAGTATGTTTATCGGTTGTCTAGTACCCATAACACAAGCTCTGCTTAGCTTGGGACTAGATGGCGTTGTATGATAGTTGTGGAATATTATTATATTATTATTATTATTATTTTATTTGTTTGGACTGACCACCTGACTCGTTCAGTGATGTCATTCCCATGCAGTGTTTAGTTTTCAACTAGCGTTATCTATCATAAAATAAATCAATATTTTATTCATATTTCGCTAATTGTGTCTGTACTGTGAATTTGATTTACAATCGATCTCTAAATTGTAGTTTTCTTCTAATTACTTACCTTGCCTAGACGTGTTCTTTGGACTTCTGTAAGGAAGTCTGTGCTGTTAGTATTCCGTTTATATACGTTACCATTTTGATAGACGTTTGTGCTTGTCCCGGCAGTGACACAATGTCTATTGTTGATAACTTTCTAAGTACTAATAGAATATTGCAAACCGCTATTGAACACAAACAATCAATAAACAATTTACAAACTAACATTTTTTATTTATTTAATTAACCTATATAAAAGCCCCACTCACATCAAAATCGCGCTGTCGAAAAAGCAGTAATTATCCTGACACTCGCTGACATATACTTCGGGGAGTTGCCTGTGGGCTACTATAGCTAACTAGCTATGGAAAGTAAATACCTATTTAGAATACATAGTACTTACAGTAATATTTGCATAACCTACAGTAAAATACAAAAACATAAAGAAAACATAATTATGTTACACTTTTTTGTGTTTCTTTTAGAAATTGTTATATTTTTTTCAAAAAAAGTTTTTTATGTTACCATTTTTAGTTGAGAGTTACTTATGTCCCTTTAGTGGGTACAGGCGTGATATTATATTGTGTGATTGTGTAAAGAATGCATAGATAGGCGATAGCAGCAATCGCGGTTGATTTGCTGTCATTTATTGAAGAGTGCCCCCGATTTCTTCAAGATCCCATCATCAGATCCTGATCTGACCATCATCGATTACCGTGGGATTACCTGGAAAATATATCCTTTCAAACAAAAAAATAATTTTCCAAATCGGTTCAGGCTTCAGGCATCTTCAAGAAATCGGGGGCCAGAACATACATAAACAAAAACCAACGAATTGAGAACCACCTCCTTTTTCGAAGTTGGTTTAAAAGTAGGTAAAAACAAGTCAATGTAATTATTATATAATAACAACATTAACTTAAGTTCACATAAGAACTTTCATAATAACAACTAAGTACATAAATTGGGTTCATAATAATTACGTTTCACACAGCAGATCCTAAGTTATAATAACACCAATTTGTTTTCTCTCTCCTCTTTTTAAAATAGGTTACCCCCACAGTAGGATTTTCTCCAGTATCGTGGAGGCAGTTTACAAACATAAATTGCACAAGGACAAACATCCAGACCCGGAACAACTATTTGTAGGCCATACAAATATTTGTTCCGTGTGGGATTCGAACCCGCGGCGGCCAGCGCAGCCTCATTGCTAAGCCACTGCGATACGGCTACATTGCCGTTTATGTTATTATTCAAAAATGAATTTATGCGATGACGACGTCTCGCATTGCGTCACTCGAGTGCGTATATGTGTGTGCGCACTAGCTTCTTACTGCTCATCACAGCGTCTATCCCTTTCGCACGTTATGTCGGCTGAGATAGCATGCATTTTTACCCCGCCCACCACTTAGTTCGTGCCATCGACTAGGGCAACCTTAAACTAGATATACAATCAAAGTATTATGAGAAAAAAAAACATAAACTTATGATCTAAATGTACATGTGTGTTGCAATTAAACAAATGGGTCATAGCTCAGCGATTAATATTGCTCAGAGAGCAAACACTGATTATCAGCTATTACCCTCGAGATGGCGAGAAGAAAATGAGCACAATAGTACAATCAGAAAGAAATAAAGAAAAAACCATTTTTTTTGCACGTTAATATTATTGTAGTGTAATTATGTCTGAAAGATGTGTCCTTTCAGCTCTATGATTTATATCTTGGGTTTAATTTAGTAATAAATTACGGAAAAGATATGGAAGACTTTTTTAACCTAACATACTATATTGTCCACCAAATGTCGCACGCTTACTTTGTGCTGGACAAATATGTATGCAGCGTAGAATAGAGGAAACCCTCGCCTTAATTCTTAGTACAATTCTATATGTATAATTTATCAATTTGGTAGTTGACTCCGGCACTAATAATTTACCGTATTTTTTCAAGTGACATGAGTGTGAACTTCTCTATTTTATTTGCAGGTGAAAATATTGTTTGCTACAGAAACTTTCGCGATGGGCGTAAACATGCCGGCGCGAACGGTAGTGTTCGACGACATAACGAAGTTCGACGGCGTGCAGAGCCGCCATCTTATGCCCGCCGAGTACATACAAATGGCGGGTCGGGCGGGAAGACGAGGTACATAACATATTATATTGTATATATATTAAAACTAGCTGTTCCCCGCGAATTCGCCCACGTGTAATAATTTATGACAATTGGATTTCATGGGTTTTAATTTATTTGTGTGGAACCCTAGTTATTTTTCTAAAATAAAAGTAGCCTAAGTTTCTGCTTATGACATCAGTTATCGGCCAGTGAAAGTACCGTCAAAATACTTTATAGAGTAGGAACGTAGCGGCGAGAATAATTTTGAAATTAAATGTCCAATTCGAATGGATTAAAAAGTACTTTACTGCTTCATAAATGCCCCTGATGATAAAACTATTTATTTGAATACGAATTGGTACTACGATATGAAAGTAACCAACTTTTTGTTGTGGCCTATAGATAACTACATCTACCCTCGATTAAGAACCAAAATGCAAATGCGTTGCCATCCCTGTGGACTATGATATATATACGTCTTCATTAAAAAGGTTCTCTACACCCACTATACTATAATAGACAGCAGAAAATAATAAATATAAACAACAAATTTACCCTAGTATTCCGTGAGAGCGTAGTCATTCCCCGTCGAGCCAATTCGTGCAACAGCCATTAATATAGCTGCGGCGTGGAGTCTATAGATAAACCACTTATATTTATATATCGTTTTGTAAATCAATTAAGTAATTGGCGGAGCGCCCGCGCGATGTGGAGGTAGGCGGAGGCAGGAAACGGCGCACACGTTACACACGTTACGTACAATTAACCCAAGATAAATCCTGCGATAATGTTCGGTGGACGCAATTTGAAACAATGCAAATTTATTTTTATCTCGCTATTTAAAGTTTTTAGCTTAAGCAACTGTGGGCTAAAATTTAAAATGGGTTTGCAATATAATATTTATTTTATTTATAATATTGTTGCGCGCCAAAATTAATGCCTGGTACATAGCGTCAAATAGTAGCTTAATGCTGCTGTGTTTCGTATGGTCAGTGTAGAGAACCAGAGATCCTTTTTACTGGAGACGAGGCATTCCACCTAAGAAGTCCTCACGGATGACAACGCATCTGCATTTTGATTCGTAATCGAGGATAGATGTAGATGTCTATGGATCACAGCAACCACTTACCATCAGGTGGACTGCGTGCTCGTTTGTCATCCTATCCTATAAACAAAAGAAAAAAAGTTACCACTAGCGTCTTCTAGTATCGAGTAGCAGAACTGGGAGAGTCAAGATCCTTCTAGAAATTTCCATGGAAGAACTTTCTAGAACTATCGACACCTAGTCAGTCTGGACCGGTATGTACTCGAACATTCTAGATGTTTCTACAGTAGAATGTTCTAAAATTATCTGAGGCCTTGTATAAGGCCGATATTGATCGCGACTCAGGTCAGTATTGAACGGGCGATGCAAGCAAATACTTCGAAGCGTTACAACTGCGAACTAAAGTGATCAGTAGTACAATTGTGTTCTGTTATTAGTGTGGTTTTAAGTTGTAATTCGTGTTATGTAATTAATGTGATAATTTTGGAAATTTTTTACTGTCACTCGACAGTTTTTTATTGTCTCGAACCGCAAGCTCATAACGTTATTTATTTATTTATATTAATAAACTATGACAGAACCGTTTCAATAATATAAAACAATATTATTCTTCCTCGCTACTGTCATCAGTTATTTGAATTATCTTCACTTTTCTGTGCAGCTTGATGAGGCTGAATCGTTTTGTAAATTAATTATCATTCGATCAATAACATCATCGAGTATTTGGTCGTTTTAACAATATTCGTTTTCAATTTTCTGGACATGGCTATCACAGTTACGCCATTTTTCTACAGAAGATTTAGCGAATAATTGCTCTTTTTCGTTTTTTTTTTGTTATCCAAATTGCTATCAAGTTCATTTCTTGCAAGTTGTCCCTTGATATCTCACCATACCAACTCAATCGGGTTCAGATTTGGATGGTATGGTGGAAGTAGTAAGACTTTGTGTCCCGCAGCCTTTAAACACTTAGTCAATTTTATAAACATTTTCAGATCTGTGTAGCTTGATTAATGTAAGTCACATTTCCTTAAGGAAATATTAAAGTCCACGTTGTGTCTTAGCCAGGCCTGCATGTCGGCTTTTGTTGACGCCATCGTGGGCTTTCTATCCACTTGTACAGAATGATAAGCAGCGTTATTCATGACACGGTATGTGGTGGTAAATTTGGGAATAATTTTTCTGTTGTCCATTTATTAAAATTTTGAAAATTCATAACATTATAACAATCTCAGGATTTACTTTTTGGTTTAAAAATTAAAAAGGCTCCATTAATAAATTCACCAGTTCACCACGGCCTCCAGCATGGACAAAAATTAGACGTGGCCTTTTGCCAATATGTGACATCACTCCTCTTTCTTCCGTAGACTGCCAACACCATGATACATTTAAGGAGGAATTGACGTATGTTTCATCGAAGTAAACAATGTTCCTCTGATCTCTCCGATGCTTCTTTATCGCATTCAGATATCTCTATCGCCAAGATACTATAATAGGTTGTTCAATAAGTAGCTTTCTTTTCGACTGATATTTCTTAAATCTAAAGCCAAGTTTAAGACACCATTTCTGTCACTATCTAGCCTTTTATTTTTTTAAATTAACTATCTCTTTCTACTGACACAGGTCTAGACGATACTGGAACAGTGATAATCCTGTGTAAGGAAGAAGTACCGAATCAAATGAAATTAAAAGAGATGATGTTGGGCACGCCTGAAAAGCTGTCATCACAGTTCCGCCTCACTTATGCTATGATACTCAGTCTCTTGAGGTAAAACCCTGTTTATTAGATTTCTAAATAATATGTAGTGTCATATAGATATAGTTAATTAAGGCATAAATTGTGTATCAATTATTTAGTAGGCAAGGTCTTTTTCCCTTTTACACGGCAACAAACCATATCTATATAATTAAGTTCGTTATTGCAATCATATTATTTTATGCATAATTTTATCGAAGTGTTAATACAACAAAATGCACGACATTTACAAATAGGTGGATAAGTTCCTCTTTTACCTAAAGCCAGAGTAATAACAGGCTGTGAACTCAGACCACACAACGAAAAAAAGATTGAATTGCTGCGAATATTTCAAGTAACGCCGAAACCAAGCTAATCTCTACATAGTATTGCGCGCTATAATTAATGCCTGGTACATGGCGAGTTACCACTAGCGTCATCTAGTATCGAGAAGCAGAACTAGGAGAGTCAAGATCTTTCTAGAAAATTCCATACTAGAACTTTCTACACCTTGTCAGTCGAGACCGGTATGTACTCGAGCATTCTAGATATTTCAGTAGAAGAGGTCCTTTATAAGGCCGGTACGGTCCGCGAGTGAATCAGTATTGAATTGGCGATTCAAGCGAATACTTCGAAGCGATATAACTGCGAACTAAAGTGATCAGTAATATAATTGTGTTTTATTATTAGTGGGTTTTAAGTTGTAATAAAATTGGTGTTCGGTAATTAAAGTGTCAATTTTGATAATTCAATCGGCAGTGCTTATTGTCACGAACCCCAAGCTCGTAATAATAGTATAAAACAAAGTCGGTGCGATGATCTTTTAAATTACGCACCGCACAGAATGATTCAAGAGAAAGGTTTATTTGTATAAAACATGCTGCATATGTTGCATATGCTGTCGAGATCCAAAAATCACCCGTTCGAAGCCAGGGCGGATCGCTAGTATCATGCTAATTTTAACAACACACACTCACGAACATGTATTCGTCATCGTAAATCAATTGAAATCAACAACATGGTTTTAGGTGCAAATGTGTGTGTGTGTACAACAGTGGAGTTTTAAGGGCTATTAATTAAAGCAAGAAGGAATATGTCTGCTTGAATTCATGTTAAGAAGTTAAGTTATGGTTTCAGCGTCAATTAAAATGTACGGGTGTTCTTTCTATCTTTGCTTGTCTAAGGCTAATTCTATTTCGATTCTCACGGGTAATAGATATCATATTTGCAGCCATTTTTGTTTAAAAAAGATATTATAAAAAATATTCTTAGCTGCTGCTTAAGGGTGAATGAATAAATCGTATGCAAACCTGCGTGTCTTAGGAATAAAATATTTTATGGACATGTGAACTCCATGAATACGCACTAAAGTAGAGCAGTGAACTAATTGCTTCTCTGTTACCCTCTCAGAAAAGATCGGGTTTGTGCCCAACTGTGGGTACTATAAAAGTTGTATATTTTTAGTAGTTATTTATATTTACTTAACTAATTTTGCGGTCTATTTTTAAATCCCCCTAAGTAACACCTGGTTCCATCCATTCCAGAGCGGCGACCGTATCAGTAGAGGGCATGATGCAACGCTCCTTTAGAGAGTTCCATCAAATCTGCCAAGCTGATTTTCATCGGAAGCAGCTGCAATTAGCCGAAAAGGAGTATTCTGAGAAGTGCAGCACTCCTTTAGCATCGCACCTGACTCCTCTCGCTACTTTCTACGACACGGCCGCGGCATACATTGACGTACTGAATGACATTATGCCCATACTTCTGGGACAATCCAAAATAGTGAAGGAGCTTGTGCCTGGAAAGGTACTCATACTATCAGCAGGGCCGTATATCAATCAGCTTGGTATATTTTTAAACAGTAGCGGTAAGTAAATAAGTTAACTTTACACTACAGTGCATAACATAGGGTTTCATTTTAGTCAAAAGGGTGAGAAATCATTTTTGTGGTTCGGTGGCTGTGTTAGAGAAATGATTACTCCGTTTCACCCTGTGCGTATTGCAAGAAACTACTTTGGGAGATGCAGGAAGGTTATCATGGCTTTCAACAAATGGCAGTTCTACCGACTCGTTTACGCCAAAATTATCACACTTGATTTGATAAGCGACCAAAGTTTAAAACTTCTCACACCTTTAACGCTGTCGCGTATACCTTTTTTTTACGGACCTTTAGTAATTTTTGAATCAATAGCCCCGTAAAATAAAAAGTTTCATAGAAACTGTAACAACACCCTATTTCACCCCCTTAGGCGTTTAATTGTCCAAAATACTTTCTTAGCGGATGTGTTCAATATAAAAAGCAACTACTGTCAAACTTTAGATTTCTCCGTGTAACGGTTTGTGCTGTGCGTTGATAAATGAGTCAGTCACCTAGGACATCCTCATTTATATACAGGGTCATTTTAAATTCACTGAAGGCCTTTTGGTAATATATTATTTACATCGTATCAATAACATCTGTAAGAAAAAATTACATATTTCTTCAATTTTTATTTTCATGCAAAAATAACAATATTTTAATTGGACCTTCTAAACGGTTATAGTCCTAGTATTAGCAAAAGGAAGCGCGTGACGGGATGGGGGTGGAGGGGGGTGTAGAAGGCGGCACTTACTCATTTAAACTTGACCTAATAACTTGTGTCTTTAGTCGTCTTTGATGCGAATACAGACTTAAAAGGAGTCGGACATAACAACAAAAAGTAGTTTTTTCGTAAATGTATTACATTCTGTAAAGAGTGATCTCGCTAAAATTGTTTGTAATGAGGCAACCAATATATTCCTAAAAGGTCGTTAGTAAATTAAGAATGACCTTGTATACAGAGCTATATATTACAATATATGCCCAAATCTGCAGAGAAGGTTCATAATAAGTAATATAAGCGAATGGTGAAAAATCTCAAACATTTTTTTTTCTTTTTTCCCCTTTCTTGGCCTGCACGGTTTGTGCGTCAGCCATGCAAGAAGGTTAGGAAGTAAGATTTATTTTATTGAATTGGAAATTGGAACGGAATTTGAAAAAGGATCAGGTAAATTTAGTATATGAGTACATAAATGATTATAATTTTATATTGTTATGAAAAATGAAACTGGCTAAAATTCTATATACATCAATATTTACATAAGATAAAAGGACAGAAATTGAAGTAGGAAAAGGAATTTTAATGGACAAAAGCGAGGAAATAAAAGCGGAACGGTCAAGTCGAGGACAAGCAAAAAATATATGGTTAAAATCCCCAACGTCATTGCCACACTCACATATATCGCTAGGTAAAAGTTTAAGTCGTGCCAAATGCAAGGGAATGCATGCATGGCCCAGCCTCATACGTATAAGGGTCGAAGTGATAGCTTTACCAAACGTCAGATTTGAAAACCATGGTTTATGAGGTATATCCACCTGGATCGTGCTATAATATCGACCTATAGTCTGACTTGAAGAACGCCAAATGTGTGTCCAAGAATTCAATAACTGGGATTTAGGAAGGAGAGCCAAATCACAACAAAAGTTTTTGTACGGAACTAGATCTCCGTCATTGACTGCAGCTTTGGCAAGGCTATCGGCCTTGGTATTGCCAAAGATACCTGAATGCCCCGGAATCCAAGCAAAGGAAACTGTGTAATTTTTGATGTAACATTGATACAATAAATCACGACATGCAATAATAACTGGATGATTATTTCTGTTATTGCTAAAAGGAAATCTTTCCAAGGCTTGGAGGGCGCTTTTTCTCAAACATTCTATCCTTTTTATTTTTAAATTTAGAATGCGTGGTAAGTATTGTTACTGATTGTCATTCATAAGTATTATTTAACGTCTACTATTTTAATACACACGCACATCTTCGTAAGGGTCGCTGGTTATAAATTTAAGTGAGTTTTTGCCCATAAATCGACATTCAATTCGGGATAATATCAAATAAAAGTAGAATTTTATTTGAATTTATTTACTCCTGTTTTCAAAAACTGCAATAACAGTACATCATTAAGTGCTTTTATATAAAATTTGGATACTCTAATATCCCTGTATAGATTAGAGTGACAGACAAGCTAACAGTTCACTTGATGGTTAGTACATACTAATGCTAAGAAGCTTCTTCTTCAGCTAGTAAAAATCTACAGCTGGACATAATAGTAAAAACGAACAAGCAAAATAGACATAAAAAAAATTAACGGAAGGGAGCAGCAGGTGTCAATAAACCACGTGTTAAAATTTTAAGTGGGACGCACAAAACGTCGCTTGAGGGGAACCTTGCCCATTGTACGTAGGGCTTACGGTAGCCACTATAGGTATGCTAATTGACCATCTAATAGGTATCTTTAACTTTTTTTTGGTGTTTATGACAATCCTACTTCAAACAAAGAAGGTATATATATCATAGCTGGGGACTAAGATTGAATGCATCATAGCATGTTATTATACTGGCTTTCGATACCTACTAAAATAATACAAGACCTAAGAGACAGGCTAGTTTCATGGAGCAATGTTTAAAGTCGAACACATAAATGACGATCATCAACACTATTCACTATAATGTTTACAACAAATTTATCACAACAACAATCTTTGAACCGAATAGAAGGATACACATATAGATAGGGGTGTGTTGAAATCTAAAAATTATTTTGTCAAATCAAATAAATTTCTTTGATGTTACAATTATGACCGCAAACTTCTTCGTATCTGTAGAATGTTGCAGAATAAATACATAAAATCATGTTTTTACAGGCCCTCGGCAAACACCTTACAAGGTCCTTGTATTGAACACCGCTGAGCATGACCCAAATAAATACAATTTCGAGGTGGACGACAACTGGTATAGGATGCTCAGCTTCTCAGCGATGTACGATGCCATAGGTAAATATGATTTGTAGTTCCCAGTAGCTTTTGTAGTTTTACATTATAAATCATTTAACCTCTCAATCCCCTTGCGGTATCATGAAACCGCGACCATATTCCATAAAATCCCTAGCGGTCTCATGAGGTCGCACCCACCCACAGCACTTTAACCCATAAAAACTTATAGAGACTACTTTTCTATGAAGAAGTTTGGCATTATATAATCAATATGAAATACTCTATACTCTAGTGTAAATAAAGAAAATGTTATCCTATGTATATTTATTTATAATCTACGTTTATTTCGTACGCCATTTTCGCGTGAACGTTATTGTGTTGATTTTTTTTTCTAGTGTTTTATTATAAAATTGTAATGAAAGTTGTGTCAATATAATTTATCTTTTAACATAAATAATTTCGAGTAATATATAGAAATAATTGTGATTTTCGCGCTGCCGCTGTCGTTTGATATGTTTTTTTTTTGTTATCAAAATACAATAAAATCTTTTTGTAATGAAGTAAAACCTGACTTTTGTTTAAACCACAAGATAGAGAATTTTGTATAGATTTTATTATGCTAAACTTCTTCATAGAAAAGTAGTCCCTAAATATATTTTAATGGTTTTAAATGCTGTGGGTGGGTGCGGTCGCATGCGACCGCTCGGGATTTAGCGGGCGCATGCGACTGCATGGGATTTTTATGGCGCTTGAAGAGTTAAACAATTAAACAAAACAATTAAATTATTGTGTGTAGCAAAAGAGCTTACCATTAGTAATAAGTGGCCGCTGGAGCCCTTCAAACAATTTTAAACAAATGAAATGCAATGTTATGTTGCCTTATTACGAACATCTTCCATTATCAACATCTTAAATTATCAATCTATTAAAATATATCCCTTTATTTCTAATCTACGTCTATCATCGATTCAGAAACAAAATGTAGACGCGTTGCTACCCCTATGGACTTAGATAGAATTTCTCATTACCATTAAAAATGGTATCCGGTTCTCTGCATCCACCATACGATAACGCATCGGCATTGTTCCGCTGTTTTACGCAGGTATTCTATGAGAGCCTGGTCCCTGGTCAAGCCGACCCATTCAGCATAGCAGCCATAAGCAGCTGCAGCATGGCTTTACCACGGTAACCTATATGCTAAAAACATTTTTTCACAATCTGGTTGTTTCCCGTATACAAATTATGTACATAAAACGCAACCTCGATACAGGAAAGATTCCTAGTATCAGAGTCATTTTTAAAAATGTAACTAAATATTTAATTGGTTAAACTTTGTTACCCTTTTCTTTCTCATTTTTACCAACTTCAAAGAAGGAAGAGGTTCTGAATTCTGATGTTTATTCTTTAATGTACGTTTTCTTGTTCGGAAGAGGTTTATTCCGAAATGGTCCCGATGATGGTCCGAATGATGATGATTTTCGGAGGCAGCCAACGGAACTCTTCAATAAATTCCAGCAAATCAACCGTGATTGCTGCTATCATATATCTATTATCTATGCCCCATATAGGGCAGATGTGGTCATTAGTTAGGTTGTATAAAATTTTTAATTCTACCACTTGTAATAATAATAATGGATTTCAATTTGTCTTGGAGATTTTTTAATGAAAAACTTTTTCAGGCACGGAAGACAGTACGACAGATCATACCATACTTTGTATTGCGCCTAAAAATATACTTGCGATCACCAAGATGAACTTCAAAATAGACCACAATCTAATAATTCAAGACTGGGAAAAGCGACAGTTTCCGAGGTACGTGCTAATTTTATTTATAGAAATTTATTTACATTACACAATCTAAAAACATCAAATATATAGAATACATAGACGCAAGATAACCTTTACCACGCCACGTGCGGTATATTTGTGAACAAGTACAGTAGTACATTGCGGTGTATGTTTAATGAGCCAAAAAAGCTATCTAACATCCGACACAATGTACTAAAAAGTGACTATCGTTTGATTGTCAACAAAGTTGTCAAATAGGCTTGCTGATCTGCTCGGTTTCACTATGAACTATGAGCTGCATTTTTTATCGTCCTTTTTAAATACATCATGGAAAATGCTTTAGTTACTGATGGGTTCTACAACATTCTATATTATACTGTGTTGTACTTTAATATTTTTTAAATGACAAAAGGAGGATACCTGCGGAGTTTGTTTCGCCATTTCTTTTCTCGTCAGAGGAATCTCATATTAATTGAAGTGAAAACGAAAAATTAAAAAATAAATGGGAGTTATGATAATGATGTAGAACGACGAGTGAACGCAGGAAATAGAGTGAATGGGGTTCTACACTCTATTGTGGAAAGTCAGAATGTGTCAAAAAAGGCACGTATGGCAATTCACAATGCTGTGTTAGTGCCTACTTTAACGTATGGTAGTGAAAGTTGGGTATGACAAGAAGCATGAGAGTAGAATAAGATTCTCCTAGGTGTGAGTTGTTTGTGTTTAGCAGTGAGCACATACAACCGCCGGTACGACATACTCCGCTGATCGTCGAGTCCGCTGATTCCGTGAGGCGTCGAGGTCACCGGCCCCTAGGCAGATTCTTGGCACTTTAAGACGCTCGTGTCTATTGTGCCTAGTCACGTACTTAAATTGCCACCACCGCACTTCCCCCAAACCTTTTGTTATAAAAGGAGTAGGCAGTGCCCATAGTGTGTAAAGTCAACTGTCATCATCCCCACCATCCGCGTCGCGCATCACCATCCGTTGCCGATCGGCTGGTTGTTTAGATAGGGCCTAGTTTGATTACCACTGACTGAGTTAGGTAGGGAACCATGTCAGGCAAGGGCAATGGGGAAGCCCCCCCCCCTAAGTCAAGAAAACCACCAGACAGAAAAGGAGTCCTGGAACGACCATTGGTAGTTAGGGATCTGTCGAACCCGGAACGCTCGCGAGTAGTGTCTTCCTTTTCGCAGATCCCTACCAGGAAACCCGTCTCGCCCGGGCGTCGCGCTCACACTGGCCGTGTTTGAGCACACGGTCAGGCAGGAACCGTCGCCCCAGCAACAGCTGGCGAAGAAAACGGCCAGAAGCCACACCCTACCCGAGACCGAGGCCTCTTTATTTGAAAAGAGGCAACGAATCGGTTCTAATCTATCTTCTTCCGATGTACCAACATCCTCATCGGAAGATGAAGACCATCACCATGCGGCTACGAAGACGGTGTATAAGTCACCACCAAAGTCGCCTTCACCACCGCAACCCCCCCGCTCCATGTCACCGGACCAGCGTAGCCATGACTTGGCCCAGTACGAGCAGAGGGGTGAAGAATCCTACAGCTGGGGGTCCACCACATATGTGACCCTTGCAGCATCCGCCGGCCGATCATCGCCGGCGCAGATAACCAACCCGTCCGGGCTCCCACTGGACGATGGCCAACGGTCATCCACCAGTTATGCCCATATGGTAGCAGCGCCTGCAGTGCCACGACCGCAACCGGCGGCAGCGCCTGCTGATAAGCCTGCCGACCAGGACAAAGCCGGATAACCGCCCATAGTGGCTGAATGCCTCCCGGACTGGACGAGGCATTTTAAGGAGCTCAACAGAAAGTTGGGCCACCCTCCAAATGCCCGTCCGTTCGGAAAAGGTGTACGCTTTACACCACAGAGTGCAGAAGAGTTCAGAACCGTCCAGCGGTACATGGTTGAACTATCCAAAGAGACACCATCTTTGTCGTGGTATTGCTATACCCCGGAGGAAGATAAGCCCACTAAAATGGGCATCCGGGGTCCACCAATGGGCACGGACACCAAATCCATAGAGGAGGCTATTAGGGCAAAAGGCTTCCCCATCAAATATGTTAAGGCAATTCCACCACGTAGGGGCAGACCTGGCTGCCTCTACTTCGCCCAACTGGACCACCTGAGCCTGGAGCAGCTCCAGGACTTATACAGAGTCGACGAACTCCTCTATATGAGAGGGGTCGTCATCGAGGCCTGGCAAAGGAAAGCAGGACCAGCTCAATGCCACCGATGCCAGGCTTTCGGGCACGCCTCCGCCAACTGCTTCAGGCCAGTGAAGTGTGTGCGCTGCGCCGGGGAGCACAGAGCGAGCCTTTGCCCTCGGGGTAGAGATGACGAACCCAAATGTGCCAACTGTGGCAAAAACCACACGGCAAATGACCGCCGCTGCCCAGTCCTGAGGAGGACTGCAGGGAGGCAGGGGATAACTTTGCCGGGGCTACTCCAGGAGGACCCGAAAAAGATCCCCCAGAGTCGCCCAAGAGCAGTTACTATCCGAGAAGACGGGTGGGCCACCGTAACAGGAAGGGGCAGGCAACCATCCCCCCCCCCCCCGTAACACCTATGAAAATGATGGAACCCGTGGAAGCAAGGGCAACCACCGGGGCGACTCTACAGCCCCCCGCCAATCCCGCCACAGAACGGCAGCCCTCTGGAAGGAGGAGGCGGGAGAGGAGCGAGAAGATGTCGCAGCCTCCTCAGGCTGTCACCTCTACCCCGACGGACCAGTAGCGTCACAGGCGCAGGTTACTCGCGAGATATCCAGGAAGAGCGTGGGTAGAGAGGGTGCCAGAAAGGGCTCTATCAGAAAATAGAGCCCGCTCTACACATAGAGCGCGCTCTACCCATAAGCAAAGAGTGCAGGAAGATCAACGCCCGAGACCAGTGCCAACGCCTTCATACAGGAGAACACCATCTGCCGGCTTCGAGACAGCAGACGCCATCCAACGTTTGGTTGGCATTGCTATCGAGCTCGGCAGTCAGGTCCTGGCCGACATAAGAGCCGAGACCGACCCGATGAAGGCGCTGGCAAACCTACTGGCCCGGCATTACGGAGGAGAGTAATCTGCGCCTCCTCTATTGGAACCCGGACGGAATACAGCAGAAGCTGCATGAACTCCGCGCAGTCGCCCAACAACAGGACTTACACGTCATCTTGCTGGGAGAGACTAAGCTGAACCCCAAGACACACATTAAGCTGCCAAATTACCATCTATACAAAAGGGACGAGGTCACTTCTCAAGGGGCCGCCTACAGAGGGACGGCGGTTCTAGTGAGGAGGGACATTTTCCATCAAGAGCTGGATTTACCTGTATACCAGACGCGCGCTCTATCGGTATAAAAATGGAGGCGGCGGGCGAGGAACTAAGGATCTACGCAGCATACCGCCCGCCAGGGACTCCATTCTGCTCCTCAGACGTCCGGACGGTATTGGAAGGCGAAACACCGACCATCATCGCCGGGTCATGAACTTTACGAAGACGCGGAGAACAGCTATGACGTTTTAGGTCCCGAAGAACCAACACACGTTCCGGCAGATCCACGGAGACGTCCGTATGTATTGGACTACGTGCTCTCTAGGAATGTCAACTACCAGATAGTGGTAGAGGTATTGTACGACCTGAATTCACAGCACCTCCCAATTCTGATCACCCTTGGCTTAAAGGCGGTGACTACGCCGCCCAGAGCATTAAAGACACGTGTCGACTGGAGGCTCTACTGTCAACATCTACAGGAGAGACCTCCAGTCCACTATCCTATAAGCACAGCTGACGACGTAGAGGCCGCTGCTACTAGAATTACCAAAAACATCCAAGAGGCCCTCCACGCGGCTTCTACGATCGTCCCGATCACTTCAAGGCGAGACGATCTGCCGCGAGAGATATGCGTGCAGATCAGGCGCAAGAGAGCGTTGTGGAAGCTCTGGGCGCGTGCTCGCTGCCCCAGACTAAAAAAGCAACTTAACACCTTATCGGAGGAACTGTCGGTTGCAGTCCAGGCCTACAGAGGAGAGGCCTGGGAGCGGCGCATATGGAAAGCTGAAGAGCATGACGCGTCGCTCTACAAACTGAACCGACAGTTGATCAAAACCAGACCTCCCGTTTGCCCGCTGACCAACAGCGCGGGTGAACGTTGCTACGATGCCAAGGGCAGAGCGGATATCCTAGTTGAGCACTTCGAGGAGCAATTTATGCCGAACCCAGCAAGTGCGGAGTCCTTCCGGGCATGAAGCTCGTGCCCGGAAAGTCGCGTACAGGAGTTCCTATCGTCGCCCGCGCCACCGCTCGCAGGAGAGTGGTTCATCTCCCCCGCTGAACTGCGGAGGACAGTAACCCGCCTGCAACCGAGGAAGGCGCCAGGGCACGATGGGATTACCAACGCTGCACTCCGACAGCTGCCCAATAGAGTCCTAGTAGAGCTTGGTCGACTCTACAATGAGATATTGCAGACATCCCACTTCCCGGAGGACTGGAAGAAAGGCAGAGTTATCGTCTTGCCGAAACCCGGGAAGGACAGGCGTAGAGCTGCCAGCTACAGGCCGATCATGCTATTACCGCACATAGCTAAACTGCTAGAAAGATTGCTGCTAAGACTTCTCCGTCCGTGCATCCAACTTCGGGAGGAGCAGCACGGATTCAGGCGGTGTCACTCTACAGTCACACAGTTGACTAGAGTGCTGCACCTGCTTGCGGCAGAGTACAACCGTGGCCGCATATCGTTGGGGTTTTTGTTGGCATCCAAGCTGCCAACAAAAACCAAGCTCCGGATATACAAGATGTATATCCGGGCCATTATCACCTACGCTGCTCCGGCCTGGTACGCGCTTCTGAGCGACCCTCTGAGGCGGCGACTGCAGGCCCAGCAGAACCTGTCATTAAGGACGATCGTCGGAGCAGGTCGCTACGTCCGGAATGACGTCATAGCGGCCGATCTGAAAGTCGAGACCATCACCGACTTCGTGGCCCGGCTGGCGCGCGGCATGTTCGACCGCGCCGACAACGGGCCACATGAACACCTCAACGGCTTTGCGCCGTTACACACAGGACCCCCGGACGGGCGACCTCTTCCAAGAGAACTCCTCTCTATATCGATTAGAGAGTCGAGTAACAGCCCACAATGCCGCTGATAGGCCAACTCCGACTTTTACTGGACAACCTCCTTTTTCCCCGTAGTTAACCGACTACGGGAAAAAAATTCCGACTACGGACTAACCATTCTGTGACAACCAAGCCTAAAAAAGGCTCCTAGGACTGGCCCATAGTTGTGGGCCATGAGGAAAGTCCGGGCAAATGGGGGCATACCCCGAGGCCCGAGACTTGCAGGACCCTACAGTCCATGCGGTCTTCCGCAATACGAAGAGTAGAATAAACGCAGTAGAAACGCGGTCGTTAAGGAGTATGTTAGGGCTGAATCTGAACGACAGGGTGAGAAATTGTGTAATAAGAGAAGAGTATGGTATATAATACTTTGCACGAATTGGAAGCGACCTTCGTGAAATTATGATACCGATTAAATTGTCGAAAAAAAATTAATGCGGTGCGCGTATTAAATCAAAATGCACCTTACGTCCGCGATACAAACACTCGTAGTGTTTGTATCACTTAGCCCATTACGCACTTAGCCCATTACTAGGTGTTGTGAGAAAACAAATTGAATCCTTTGATATTAGTTTGTAGTAGAATACACCGAGGTATTACGCAATGTGTGGAATGTACTAGTAATTTGCTGATAATAAGAACATTAGTGTTCAATGTGAGGAAGGTAGTATGCAACATCTAGAAAAATTAAGATTTTACAACGTGAACGTCTTTGAAACTGATAATTTACCTACGTACCATTTTCTGTTTCACGTTTTTTTTTTTTGCTATTTAGAAACATGCGACATACGACGGCATTATAAGTTTTATTAATTAGGAAAGAATCATTGATTTGTTATAACAAATATATGAAATCAGTAGAAGACAGTATTCCTAAAAATATTAAATACTTTTGGATATACATAAAAAAAATCGTCAAAATCAATCAGATATTCCAAATAGTGTTCACTATGACGGAACATAGGCGGATAGTCCTGAGGGCATTTGTAACCTGTTTTCTTCCTTCTTTCATTCAGTTTTCCAGCCTGCTAATGTATCTGACTCCTTCTGTATTGACCATATAGATGATATAGACAATGGTATGCTCAATGACACCATTATTAGTGACATACAGCTATCAGAAGCAGATGTCTTAAAGAAACTAAAGGCACTAGATATTACTAAAGGTGCAGGCCTTGATAACATTCCTCCTATTTTCATTAAAAATACTGCCGTAACCATATGTAAGCCGTTGGTTATATTATACAATAAATGTCTTACAGAGGGTATATTTCCAGCTATGTGGAAATCAGCCAGGATAACACCAATACATAAAGGAGGCATAAAAAGAGATGTAGTCAATTATCGTCCAATTTCAATCCTTCCCACTTTATCTAAACTTACGGAGAGGCTGGTGCACAATAATATCTATCCACTATTGCATAAGACCATCCTTCCACATTAACATGGGTTTGTTCGTAAACGATCTACTATCACTAATCTTATTGTTTATACTTCTGAATTGTTTGACAATATAGACGCTAATACGCAAACCGATAGTGTCTATACAGATTTTCGGAAAGCGTTTGACCGAGTGGATCATAGAATACTGCTAGAAAAACTTGCTTTCAACGGGATTCGCGGAAATCTTTGGAGGTGGTTTAAGTCGTATATAACAAACAGAACACAAAAAGTGGTCATCAATGGATATGAATCAAGTACGGTTATTATAACGTCTGGTGTGCCACAAGGATCTATTCTTGGCCCCCTATTATTCATTCTGTTTATTAACGATATAAGCAATTGCTTTCAGCATTGTAATTTCTTATTATATGCAGATGACCTAAAAATTTATCGAACTATACATAATTCTAATGATCACCTCGAGTTCCAGGAGGACCTGAATAGATTTAACAATTACTGTAGCATTAACAAACTACAACTAAGTCTCGATAAATGTAAAGTTATTACATTTACTAAAAAACGAGCGTGGAGTACACATAATTATTCCATAGGCGGCCACAATCTTACCAGAGTACAAACTATTCGCGATCTTGGAGTCACATTGGATACTAAGTTAACACTTGATGCACATGTTGATAACATATGTACTTACTTACTACTTACTTACTTCACACACAATCCCTAACGGGGTAGCCAGAGAGAACAGATCGCCAAGTGTCACGATCCTTACATACCTCTTTCGCTTCTTTCAGGTTCATTAACTTCTTCATACATGCACGTCTAGGTATCCGAGTACTCTTGACCCTCCCCTCTTCGAGCAATTTGCTCACACGGTCTTCGAAAGTTAGTCTCGGTCTACCTCGACACCTTTTAATATTTACTTTCGCTCTATATATTTTCTTCACCATTCGGTCTTCACTCATTCGTTCAACGTGCCCAAACCATTGGAGTACGCCTCTATCAATTTTTGTGATAAGGTCATCTTTCAATCCTGCCATATTGCGAATCTCTTTGTTTCGCTTTCCGTCGGCTATGCTAACGCCACACATTTTACGAAGAGATCGCATCTCCACTGCATTCAACTTGCTTTTATGCTTCTTCTGGCATACCCAGGTTTCGCTGCCATATAACAAAGTCGGTACCAACACTGCGTTATGTATTGCAAGGCGTACACTCTTCACCACGCCTTGCCTTTTTACTAATGCATTCAGGGCACCATTGACTTTGTTTCCGGCAGCGACACGCCTATCCACATCTAAATCACATCTTCCATCCCGGCTGAAAGCACTCCCCAAGTAGAGTTTAGAAAGATTGTAGATTATATCCCTCATTGTAGAAGCGTGCTCGTCGCGACCCCTGCCAGCCCTTTTCAGGGCTGCAATTCTACACAGCTGCGCACCCATGAAAACGAGGGTTAGGGCGTCCCCCCAAGGCGACGCACACCAGCTCGTCCCCGTTGGTGTGGAATGCAGCGCGCAAAGCGGCGATGGGGACCGCCACCCGTCACGGCGGAAGGTGGAGGACGGAGTGCAGAGTTGGCACGTGGAATGATAACATATGTAGTAGGGCTTATAAAATGTATGGTTTTGTACTCCGAGCCAGTAATGACTTCGTACGTCCTAATACATATTTATAAGGCCTTAATCCGTTCACAATTAGAATATGCTGTTTGTATTTGGGATCCTTTTTATATAAAATACTCAGATAGCTTAGAAAGAGTGCAAAAGAAATTTCTACGTTGTTTGCACTATAAATGTTGTCATAACTATCAGTCATACCACCAGCTATTGCAAAGATATAAACTCTTAGACTTTAATTCTAGGAGAATACAAATGCAAGCCATGCTTTTGTATGATATTTGCCATAATATGTACGACTACTCTGATATTGTCAATAATATTAACTATAGAGTGCCTACTAAATCGTACATGCGAGCCTGTCGTTCGAAACACCTATTTGCCACACGAACATCACGCACTAACACAGGTATGCGTGCACCTATTCGTCGTATACTAAATTCTTATAACCGCAACTTCAGTCGTATTGATATTTTTGTAAATAGTGTAAGCGTTAACTTAGTAATTAAGGAACTGCATGATACTGTATACTACACACAACAGTGAAAAATGTACAGATGAATAAAACTCTCAACCTGTAAAAACAATTTGTTCATAATGCTCGTAGTAAACGGTATGGATGTCACAATTGTCAATAATGTATAGGTTAACACTATTATAACCATTTGTTATTGTGATGTTGTTTGTTTACCCAATAAATTGAAAAAAAAAATATAAATGAAAGAGTAGCAATGGGAAGTGTTACTATTTTCAATCTCTTTCTTTTATCGACCAAGTGTTTCACCAATAACCAGTATATGCTGATCTTGTATCAGTAGGCAGTAACTAAGAAAAAATTGAAAACTGTGTAGCTGTGATCGGATCGCTAGTCAAATAATAAATCTGTAACTATGTAACCAGTAACTAGGTATCTAATTGATTAAAAACTATTTTTACGGATTTTATCGCGTTTTATTTATTTTATTTTTAATTCTCGACGTTTCGAGTGCTTTCCAGCACTCATAGTCACGGCTGACTGAGGTGACTGACGTCCCGATCTTAAGGTTAACCCGGAGTACCTTCAGCTTTTTAATTATTGTCTTTGGTCCGATCTACGCAGAATGAACTGTGTTTTGAAGCCTTGCAGTGGTAGTATCAACGTTCCGGGAGGTCTGCAGTTTGCGATCACATCCTAGACGGCCCCAACCATTACATCAGATTTGATAGACCACAAATCCTCGCGAAAGAACACCGATTCCTACCAAGGATGATACGTGTGGCTTGTGAAATTAAAAAACATCCTAATTTCAATAGAGAAGGAGGCTGGGTAGTTTCACCCGCTTCGGACCCTATAATTAATAAAATTAAAACTAAATCCAAGCATACCACAGCAAGACTTCAAAACACAGTCAGTTCATTCTGCATGCTCAGTTCCCCGTGACCATGAGTACTGGAAAGCACCCGAAAGGTCGGGTAATAAAAATAAAATAATAAAACGCTATAAAAATGTATAGTGTTCGCGTAAATATAAGAAATCATTAGGTACCTAATTATCTATATAAATAATACCCTAACTTTCGGTATCCTTAGGAACAGTAAATAATGAAAAGTCGACATTCCTATTGTTATTTGAGCACCCGTATGCTATACAGTACCTTTTGGCTTTTTACATGAATAAAAACTCGAAAATAAATATCAAAAGTGCCTAAATATTTAGGTGTAAGAAAAAAAATACTTTTTTATTAACGTAAGCCCCGCGTCAGCTCGAGCGCGCGCGTGACAACCTCTCGGAACCAGCCTCTTGTAGGGGGCCGCGCAGCATAGGTATATTTTCATATAGCGGCGAGTTAGACAGGCCTGCTTAAAGCCGAAAAAAGATTGTCATTTTTACTATAAATAATATAAATGAGGGGGTAATTTGCTGTTCACTGATGAACTCAAAAATTTTAATCTTTAGTTTTACTATGACATGCTTCATCAGTAAACCAATGTTTCTGGTATAAAATCCTATTATGTGTTTGAACTTTAAAAATATTAAATACTAGCGACCTGCTCTGGATTTGCTTGTGTAGGATATTTTAATGTGGGGCTATTTAGATTCAAGATAATCGAAAACCATTTATTTTTAACGATTTTTAATGTTTCGAAAAAATAAAAGAATAGCCAAGTTTTTCGAATAAAGTATAGCCTGGATCACTCACTGTTCTCTATCTGTTCGTGACGTTTTATTATAATCGATTCTATAATCGGACTTAAAATGAATTAGCTACAATCCGCGTATAAAATAAATAAATGGTGAGACTTACCTAGCTTTAATAGCACTTTCCATTTTTATTTTGTTCGCCGATCATAGCTAATTATTTCTGTTAACATCTTTAATATAATAGATTTCAGCAAAGTAACGCATGAACACGTTTGACACTAATTTAAATTTCATACTTCAAAAAAATAAAAATATTTCATTTCCTATTAATATACAGGTTCAAAGACGCGCCAGTTGGTTCTAACTGTGCAAATGCGGTCCAGGAACTCTCACGTTTATCTCACGCAGTTCGTACTGGAGCTACTTCACTGGAGCCAGTGAACCTGACGCAGTCACTAGCTATCACCACCGGTGAAGTATTAGAGAGCCTCGACAAGGTGAAGAAATATAAGGTAATATCAAGTTTGTTAACGGCAGACCGGAGTTTTATATCATTGCATCTCTTTCGATTATTATTTAAAAAAAGGAACATTTGCTTTTGTTTATTTAACAAGTGAATTTATAACAGAGAAATCAACTGTAGTGTTTATGAGAAATGTTTCAAATACAAATTTTATGTAATGTCCTCATTAAAAAACTCTTCAAGTGTAGTGTCGGTGTAAGTATATCCACTACCCCATGTCATCCCGTTGGTGTCGTAACAGACGACAGAGGGAAACAGACCCAGGGTAGACAGCAGCATCTTTCTAATAACAACTGAAAATCAACCCCCCCCCCCCTCCCAAGCGTGGCAACTGTGGCAAATATCCCCCCAGTTAGGCAATCTACGAGGAAGGTTTATGTTCACCAGTGGACTTTTAATAGGCTGTTAAGGTAACGGTAAATGATGACACCATACACCATTCATTTGCTTTTACTGATGTCATATGAAGAGAATCCACTACCTCGCCTACCTACCTCACTTCGGTATGAACAGCTCCGTGACGCAGTAGCTTAGCATTGAGTTGTTGCGCTGAGGGCCGCAGGTTCGAATTCTGCACGGAACAAATATTTGTATGGCCTACTAATAATAGTTCCGGGTCTGGGTGTTAATACATGTGCAATTTATGTATGTAAGCTCCCACGGTACAGGATGAAATCCTAGTGTGGAGCAGACGTTTATTTTTTGTCGTCTCGTGGATGTCGTAGTAGGCGACAGATCTAAACCAAAACAGGGGATGGATAACAAAATCTTAATAATAATTATAAAACCATGTTAGCCAACACGCCTTTTTTTATAGAAGAGGGGGCAAACGAGCATGCGGCTCACCTGATGTTAAGTGACTACCGCCGCCCATGATCAACCGCAACACCAGGAGAATTGCAGGTGCGTTGCCGGCCCTTTAGAAAGGAGTAAGCTCTTTTCTTGAAGGTCCCCAGGTCGTATCGGTCCGGAAAAATCGCCGGTGGTAAACTATTCCACAGAGAGGTTGTACGTGGAAGAAAACTCCTTGTGAAACGTACAGTGGTGGACCGCCAAGCATCCAGATGGTGTGGATGGTATCGGGACGTTTGCCGTGTAGTGCGTTCACGAAATTTGGCGGCTGGGATTAATCCGAACAATTCCTCAGAGCACTCCCCGTGATAGATGCGATAAAATACGCAAAGAGATGCAACATCTCTTCGCAGCGCCAGTGAATCGAGCCGATCGGAAAGCACTCGGTCGTCGACGATTCGAGCCGCTCTGCGCTGGATGCGGTCAAGTGGAAGGAGCTGGTGGCTGGGAACCCCAGCCCAGAGATGGGAACAGTATTCCATGTGCGGTCGAACCTGCGCCTTGTAAAGTTGCAGGCGGTGTGCCGGCATGAATACTGTCCCGCTCTGCTGAGCACGCCAAGCTTTTTAGAGGCCAATTTGGCCTTCCCTTCCAAGTGACCACGAAACTGCACGTCACTCGATATGTCGACGCCGAGAATTCCGATACTGGCTGAGGCAACAAGGGGAGTGCCTTGAAACTGAGGGGATACGACAAAGGGGTTCTTTTTAGCGGTTAACGCGCAAACTTGTGTCTTCTGGGGGTTAAACTGGACTAGATTTAGTCGTCCCCAATCCGAGACTCTGTTCAGCAAAGACTCGACTTCAGACACAAGTTTGTCCCGGCACTCGGAGACGTTTTCCCGAGAAATATTGGCTCGGCCGGTGTAAAGAGCATCACTAGTGCTGTCATCTGCATAGCAATTAATGTTACGGGTATGCAACATATCATTGATATGCAGAAGAAACAGCGTTGGCGATAGCACGCAGCCCTGTGGAACACCAGCATTAATAGGCTTGCAATCGGAGCTTGCACCGTCTACAACGACCTTGATGCTCCGATCTGCAAGAAAGCTGGTGATCCAATCGCACAATTTCTCGGGAAGCCCATAGGAAGGGAGCTTCGAAAGAAGCGCTTTGTGCCAAACCCGATCGAAGGCCTTCGCAATGTCCAAACTAACGGCCAATGCCTCCCCCTTGAACTCTACTGCCTCCGCCCATCTGTGAGTGAGGTAGACCAGAAGATCACCAGCTGACCGACCACGGCGAAAACCGTAAAAACGCCTGACAAATGTGTCAACTTTGGAAAATATCCTACTTATCAGGATATCTTTGGAAGGGGCCTATGTTCGGCAGTAAACTTTTGGGTCGCTATAATTAAATATGTGATAAATAGTAATAATGTGTTGCCTCGTAATTATGACAAATTGATTCAGAATATCTATCACCCAACATATTCGTTGATTGACTTAGTTATGGAGCTACAAGCGAATATCCAGCATGTTCGAACACTATTTGATAAAAAGATTTATTTAGATAAATTTAACTTTCTTTAGTACTATTCCCATTCAAAATCTAACAGGTGAAAATTTGAACATAAAAATATAACAATATAGGTAAACTAGTCCCGAGGGTGCAACTACGTCGTAGTCAATAAATAAGAAAAATTCTTAAACCTTGATTAAAACTTCACGGATTTTATCGCGTTTTTTTTAATACCCGACGTTTCGGGTGCTGGAAAGGTCACGGTCACGGAATGGTGCTGGAGGGTGAAGAAAAATAAAATAAAACGCGATAAAATCCGTAGAAGTAGTTTTAATCGATGTGTAGTGTTCGTGTAAATGTAAGAAATCATTATAATTCTTAAACCTGTCCATGCATAAAACATTTGCAAGTATGCAGTTACTTTTATTGTTTTCTATTCAAAAATATTATAAGATATGTTTAGTTAAAACATGAACCACAGACATGGTACCCAGCTCAGAGACGCATCAACATGCACTGGAGCAGCGCGGTGAACAAATTGCTTCACACCGTTGCTGTTACAGTCTGTTAAAGTCCAATGCTCAGCACAGGCCTCCCCCACTGATTGCCTCTTATATTTGCCATAGTAGTCACGCTTGGCAAGCGGGGTAACTTGACTTTACTTATGTATGTTTCTTAAAATGTTCGACGGTGAAATTTCCAGGCAGATATAGAATCACAAAAAAAATCAACGGATATAGCTAATTTTAAATCAGAATTCGCGATTGTTTACGAACGGAAGCAAGCAGAAAGAAAGAGAGACAAATACAAGCGTCTCCTTTCGTTTGAGAATTTAGCTCTTTATCCGGACTATCAAAGAAGACTACTGGTCCTTCGCGAATTGAATTATATAGATGAACATGACAGTGTGATCTTAAAGGGAAGGGTAGCATGCGGCATGGGGACTAATGAACTGATTATATCGGAATTGGTGTTCCGTAATGTATTCACGGACAAGAATCCGGCGGAAATAGCAGCACTGTTGAGTTGTTTCGTGTTCCAAGCGAAAACTAACGTTGAGCAGCAGCTGACGGAGAAGTTGAAGGAAGGAGTCGAAACCATTAAACTCATTGATCAAGACTTGACTGCGATCGAATCTAAATATTTGGTAAGTAACATTTCTTTTCTCTCATTTATTTTATGGCCACCATTGTTATTTATATTATTATTAGTGGACGGCGTAGGTAGTGCCATTTTGAAGCAATAAACTTGAGTAATAATGTTAATATAGACATGCTCCGGGATTTCTAGTATTTTTTTATGAATGTCGATGTATTAAATGAAATTAAACTAAAATGAAATATCAAACTACTCATTCCTGGTATAAGCTGGTCCAGCGCGGTGCTGTTTGCCATATTACTGGACAATAAACGGGATCTTATTATACTGGAAATGGGTAACTTGATATGTCGTTGTGAGTAAACTGCAATGACTTTTCAATGACCATCAATGTGAAACAAATTCCTATGTTACAACTCGTAAGAAATCACTTTGTCTGTAGTTCGTTCGCTCATATGTAGTATTCAAGTTGGGAAACTGAATATTTATATTGTAATTTAATAAGCACCATTTTTTTATTATAATAATTTGTGAAATATGAAGATGTTTAAATAATAAAGATAGAATCAAAACAACAACTTCTAGACGAAAATATATTTTGTTCTAAGTATGACGTATGTAGAATTTCTAGATTTGCAGTATAAAAATCGTAAAGACTGCCTCGCAATTTTGCGCCGCTCGCGTAATCTTAAGCCTACTTCTTGATATTATAATGCAAACTTGTCCACGGTGAGCCAGCTTTTATTCTACACAGATTGAAAGTTAAACTAATGTGGACTCTCTCTGTTATATTGAATGGGTAAAGTGACACTGAGTCCTTACCTCACCCGCGATGAGCTACGAAAGCGCAAGGGAAAGGGATGACTGTAGTGATCATTAAAATATGTGCATAAAGCTGAATAGGTACGTAAATACGAATTCCCAAAATAGTACTCAATAAAAAATGGGTATGATAAAATTAATATTATTTATATAGTGCCACTATTTGCGAAAACCCATAAATGGTTTCCTATTGCTTAATTGTTTTCTACCTACTCTGTTTTTTGTTAACCGAGGGATTTCCGATTAAATAAATAAATAAATTATTATAATTATAATTATTGCTTATATGTATAAATAATATATTTACGGGATTCAAAAGGAACATCCAAGTTGAGATAACGGTCACTAAATCCCGGGAACAGCACTACCTACGCCGATCACTAATTTATTATAGATAGCAACCAGACGAAATTACTTCCGCTATTAATTTACTGTAAAACGTATTATAATATGAATTATTACAATTAGAAATTATCATGTTTAGTAGATGGATTGGGATGGTTGGATGGCCTTTCTATGCTAGGTACCTTTAATATAATAGCTAATAGATGCCACGAAATCAGTTTGGCTTTTATATCACCTGTAGGACTGTTATAAACACATTTATCTAAACCTGTTAGAGTCGGTATTATTGCTTATATAGCGAAGCAGACTTCTTTAATCAGGATTAAGGCTTTCAGCGTTTACGCATCTTCAACAGTAGTAGTTGTGGAGTTAGTTACTTATTGAACGTAAGCAGAATTTTGTCAGATATTCTGCGCCATAACATATTCCATTCCACCGCTTATGATCTGTATATGTGTATAGCACGCATAATGTTGTTTATTACCACGTGTAATCGGTCAATACAGAATATTTATGTACGAAGTGTACGTGAGAACTAAGGAAAAGAGTGTGTGCGTAGTAAATTAATTTTTTATTGCTTGACTTGATGGTCTAGTGATCGTAAACGCGATTGCTGACCATGGGGTCCCGGGCTCAAATCCCAGTTCGGGCCAAAATCAGTTATTGGATTTTTATGTTAAAAATTCTTGGTAGCAGCCTGAAGTTAAGTTGGCACTGTTTTATCAGTACAGTGGTGGACCGCCAACCATCCAGGTGGTATGGATGGTTTATCGAGTTTTGTCGCGATGTACGATGGTGACATTTAGCGACTGGAATGTTAATGACTGATTGAATTAATTTATTTCAAACAATTTCCTTAGCTTGGTTAGTAACAAAAATAATAAACTCATCCTATGTTAGTAAAATAGTTAAAAAGAAACACGTAATGAAATTAAAAAAAACTGTAGAAAATTAATAGAAACGCTAAACCGATGCATTGGTGCGTGAACTACGTCACTCTGCTTTCACGCTATGCAGACGTAAGTATACGAGTCTCAGGCTGATGTTTGTGCTAGAGCGATCGTGATTTAGTTAGTCGCTTTTTGATGATCGTATAAAAAGCGTCAGTGCCTCCGCAACATTGTGGACGCTCTGTTCAGCTCAAACAATGACCCAGTGTTCATAATCATCAACAGCCTTTTTAAGTCTACTCCTGTACATAGATTTTCCCTTTTCAAGCAAACACCAGTTGGCATGCATTACTTAGAAGTGATCATGAACACCACGCTGGGTAAGCGAGCTGATGAGCTCAAAGCCGAGATACCAACACTGTTGCTGCTGTTCCCGATCGCTAGTCGTGATAGAATAATCATCATCGGTAATAGTGATAAAATTAAAATAGGTGAGGAATGGACCTTTTTGTCATAGGTCAGTTGACCGAGCATCATTCTTATATAAACAGCGTGCACATCTTGCAGCTTAGTGGCATTTGGATAAAAAGATTTTAGAATATTCAAATAATGTATGTAGCTTTAAAAAATATAAAAGTTAAATAACACACACGCACACACATATATGTTTGTGTGTATTGACATATTCTACATATTTTGTGCTACAGATTATATTATGATGAAAATATATATGTGGTCAAAGGTTGGAGAGAATGCTATATATACTATGTATAATATTCTACATTCTGCAAATAAACTATAACTAATTCATTATGTATTTTTAATCTACAGGTTGGTCAGTTTGAAGGGCAATCAGAAAGACTGAATTTCGGATTAATAAGAGTGGTATACGAATGGGCACTTGAAAAGCCTTTTGCTGAGATAATGGACTTAACGGATGTCCAAGAGGGCATTATTGTGAGATGCATTCAACAACTACATGAGGTTATTATTTTTCTGACTAATAGTAAATGAAGTATTGCAATAAATACAATATATATAATTTTGATCATAGCTAACAGCAACAGCAGGGTTGTCATTTCGAAATTTTAAGTTGCCGTGTTTTGAGATCTGGATTGCCGTATTTTGGAATGAAAACTACAAAATTGCCGTGTACATTTTTTATTTATTTTAAATTAACACGTTATATTAAACACGACATAAAAACATTATTCTTCACGGTCATCATACAAATTTCTTATCGTATCCAAAATTTATTCTTCGTTTTTGTTCAATTTATTTTTATTTTTTTCCTTCATATTATCTATCATTTGTGCAGCAACACCCATTGCAGGAATAGAAAATACAATTTGACAAAAGGATCATTGCAGTCATGGTAATTTTTTTCTGTGGCAAAGATGCGTATGTATATATTATACATATATAAACATGTATTTCATCATCATTATCGTCATTACAGCCCTTCACAAGTCCACTGCTGAACATAGGCCTCCCCCAAGGTATGACACAAAGCACGGTCCTGAGCCACCTGCATCCATCGACTTCCTGCATGTCTTACCAGGTCGTCACTCCATCTAGTGGGGGGTCGCCCTACACTACGCCTACCGGTACGAGGCTGCCACTCGAGAACCTTTCTTCCCCATCGGTTATCGGTTCTTGGAGCTATATGGCCGGCCTATTGCCACTTCAGCTTACTAATCCGTTGGGCTATGTCGGTCACTCTGGTTCTACTGCGGATATCCTCATTTCTGAGTCTATCACGCAGAGAAACCCCGAGCATAGCCCTCTCCATAGCTCGCTGAGCGACCTTGAGCGTCCTCATACGGCCAGCAGTGAAGGACCACGTCTCTGATCCGTAAGTCATCACTGGTAACACGCACTGGTTGTACACTTTAGTTTTCAGAGATTGAGGTATACGTGACGAGAAGATGTGTCGTAATTTCCCGAACGCTGCCCAGCCGAGTTGAATCTGTCGATTGACCTCTCGGTCGAAGTTGGACTTACCTAGTCGGACTATTTGTCCCAGGTAAACGTACTCGTCAACAACTTCGAGCATAGTGCTCCCAACAACTACCAGCATAGGTGTGACATGGACATTAAACATGATCTTTGTTTTGTCCATGTTCATCTTGAGACCTATCCGTTGGGAGACACCATTGAGGTCATTGAGCATAGTGCTAAGGTCCTCCAGCGATTTTGCCATCAGGACTATATCGTCGGCAAATCGAAGGTGAGTGATGTACTCGCCATTGATGTTAATACCGTATCCTTTCCAGTCCAGTAGCTTGAAAACGTCTTCCAACGCAGTGGGGAAGAGTTTCGGGGATATAACATCACCCTGTCTTACACCTCTGTGCAGTTGGATAGGTTTCGAACTCTGGTTCTCTACTCGGATAGCCATCGTAGCTCTACTGTACAAACACTTCAGCACTTCGATATACCTACAGTCAACTTGGCACCGCTGACGGGACTGTAGCACCGCCCAAATTTCGACGGAATCAAAGGCTTACTCATAGTCCACATATGCCAGGCAAAGTTGCAGATTGTACTCTTCGGTCTTCTGTATAATCTGCCGCAGGGTATGTATGTGGTCTATGGTACTGAAGCCTTTTCGGAAACCGGTTTGTTCGGGAGGCTGGAAGTCGTCGAGTCTGCGTGCGAGACGATTCGTAATGACTCTCGAAAACAGCACGTAGACGCGGCTCAGAAGGGAAATCGGTCTGTAGTTCTTCAAGAGAGCGTTGTCGCCTTTCTTAAAGAACAAGACCACCGCGCTTCTGCTCCACGCCTCCGGAGTAGTGCCACCATGGAGGACGGAATTGAAGAGCTTCTGAAGGACTTCAAGTACCGGTGTTCCACCCGCTTTCAGAAGCACCGCTGTAATTCCATCCTCGCCCGGGGCCTTGCCGTTTTAAGGTGCTGGAGAGCCATTCTAATCTCGCTCAGACTGACGTCCGGGATATCATCGGAATAGAGTCGGATAAGACTTGCTCTTGGATCGTTACTCACACTTGCGTGTGGCTCCAACGATGATGTATACTGCTGCCCATAGAACCTCTCAATCTCACTCAGAATCTCAGGTGTCCCGGAAACGATGCTGCCACATTCAGTCTTCAGCTTTGACAGTTGGCTCTTTCTGGCAGACAGATCTCTGGCAAAGACTTTGGAGCCCTGGTTCCGCTCGATCGCTTCTTTAATACGAGCAGTATTAAAGTTGCGTAAGTCTCACCGCATGCATTTAGAGATCCGTCTGTTCAGTTGCCTGTATGCTGTCAAATCTGTTGACGATTGCAGCCTCATCTCCTGTCTAACAGCCATGAGATTAAGAGTGTGATCGGAGAGTTTTTGTGTTCTCCTGCGGCGGGTCTTGCAGAACTTAGCTCGGACCGCATGGACAGTTTCCACGAGCTTGTCATTCATATCGTCCACTGCATTGCAATCCTCTAGGCACTGAAAGCGATTACATAACTCGAGCTGAAATGTTTCGGGATTCTGGATTAGAGCACGAGGGGGACGGAGCGTTGACTTCATTAGACGAGACCTCTCCAGCTTAACGTTTAGGTTCAGTGTGCCTCTAACCATTCGGTGATCGCTGCCGGTTTTCACCCTTGCGATCACTGAGGCATCACTGAACAGTTGGCGTCTGGTCGTCATAATGAAGTCGATCTCATTTTTTGTCGAACCGTCGGGGCTCGACCAGGTCCACTTCCTGTGGGGCCGCTTCTGGAAGAAAGAGTTCTTCATAAAGAGTCCCTTTTTCTCCATAAAGTCGGCCAGCTGCTGACCCCTTCGGTTCCGTAGCCCTACTCCAAATTTCCCTACCTTCAGCTCACCGCTTTCTCTTGTGCCTAGTTTTGCGTTGAAGTCTCCCAGCAACACCGTGTAGTGGGTTTTGGAGGAATGCATGGCTCTGGAAATATCCTCATACATTACCTCCACCTCCTCATCGCGATGTGCCTAGGTTGGTGCGTAAGCCTGTATGACCTTCAGCGAATACCGTTTGGTGATTCTGAGTATTAGGTACGCGACCTTCGTCGACACACTCCCAATCTTTACAACGTTGTTGACGAGCGACTTGTGGACGACAAATCCGACACCTCCTTGGGACAGATGGTCGCTCTCCCGGTGATAGAACAAGTTGCCGGACTCGAGGATTACCGTGTCTTCCCCATCTCTTCGGACCTCGGATAATCGAATAATATGCCAACGCAACTTGTCTACCTCTTCTTCCAGCTCCAGTTTCTACCTCTTCTTCCATCTTCTCGTCAGTCCTCAGGGTGCGTGCGTTATATGTTGCCAGGTCGAGTCGTCGTAGGTGGCAACCGAACCTCCACCGGAGATTCTTAGCACCCCCTGCCCCGCCGTTACCATGGTCGCCACCGTATACAGGAATAGCGGGGCCGCCGGAGACTGGGGGCCGTTTGTTTGCATCGTTACTCATGGGGGGATATTTGCCGTAGTTGCCACGCTTGGCGAGCGCTTTGGCAACCGCAGTTTTTTTATTATATTATTGTTGTTATTAGGAACATGCTGCTGCCCATCTCCTGCCTGTCTCCCTCTGTCGTCTCTTACGACACCCACGGGAAGATATGGGGTAGTGGATATTCTTAACCGCCACTACACGGCCTAAACACACACACACACACACACACACACACATATATATATATATATATATATATATATATATATATATATATATATATATATATATATATATATATATCATAGAGAATATAACCACTAGAGAGCGTATAGGCAGATTTCTTTTAAGCACACGGCTCACTACTGCGGGCCGGGGGACGAGGAAAAACGCGTGGCTGCAAATGGTCAAGTTGCGTTGTTATGAATAACGTTAGGGTTGCTCTTCTTAAAATAGTCAATATCGATAAAATGGATTATAACATTATGAAAAATACTAAATTAAAATTATAAAAATAATAGTTAATCAAAATCAATTAATTACAAGGAAAACATGTATCCTGTTATTATTGATTTTTAAAATGAATTAATTTGGTATATGTTTTTCGAATTAAAGTTTCAGGGTCCTGATTATTCTTTGTAAAAAATGATAAACGAGCGTCTACATATTTCTGAATTATGCATCTTGCTAGCTCAATCAAATGATTTGTTGATTCTATTTCGAATTGATGAAAATTAATATCCGGGAATAAATTATATCCAATCAGAGATTTTAATACCGATCTTATAAAATAATCGGTATTATATTTTGAAGACAGCACTTTCGAACCACGCTCGTTGATCGCCCTCTTAATAAAAATTTCACAACGATGACAAACGTCGAGTACTGTGGTGGATCCGTACAATAACTTGTCTTTAGTGTCCTTTTGAAATTGTAAGGCGTTCTGATTTGGTACAGCAATCAGTGCCCCAATACAAGTTTGGCATTTTATTTGCTTTATTAAAGCATGAACAATGTAGCCGGCCATATATTCTACTACTTTTTCACCGAATTCAGAATAAGGTAATTGACTTTCAAGGTCTGAAAAATCCAAGCTCTCAGTTTCAAGATCTATGTTTTTGTCTTTGTATCTTGTTGTAATATTGATGCGGTTAACTGCAGAAGTGCATTGCAAAATTGAAATTTCACCAAAAGCGCTGCAATTGCCACTACCACTATGTTTTATTTGCGCATAGGTGAGGAGCTTCTTGTATATGCTTTCAAATACCCTAGCACTTGGATTGTTGTTTGATCCACCGTGGCATCTTATATTTCCAAACAGGTGTTCTAGGTGGTCCTGGCTTATTTTATGTAAAGGAAGGTATTTTAAGACGCACTCTGAGTTCAGGATCAAGTATTGAATGAGAGCAATGGCACTTTCTATACACACACAAAATCCTATGAATCCGGTATATCGTGGTGATTTAACGAGTCGAACTTCCTGTTTTATTTTTCTTACAATTATGTCTGCGGACAAATTTAGAATAGCATCTCTTGCTGTCTTTAATTTAAATATAACATTCGCAGCATTGTCTGCATTGACTGCTCGTTTTAAATCATATTCATGTGTGTGTGAGTCTAGAATATCAAAAAGGTTATTCATCATATCCAGAAACTGTGTTGTGGGTGTGACTTCTTGAAACTGACGTAAATTAAGCTTTTCTTTGCAAAATGTCAGTGCATCTGATACACTCTTACTAAAAATTTGGGTTGCTAAGCTTACCTTCATAATTTTAGTTTTAAAAAATATATGAGCAGCCCTTAGTCGATTACCCAGATGAAAATTTTCCGCCGTTTGTAAATTATATAATTTAACGAGATATTCCCACGATATAATATTGCCCCGTTCGTCCTTTAAATTCCTATAAAACTCGAATGCATTTCGCACTAATTTGATCATGTGTGCCGGATCTAAAAAGACGGCTATTTTTGAAGTATTGCAGGGATTTTTAAAGGTTGGGTTTATTTTATCAACTTCAAACGAACAGCCTAACTTTTTAGCCATAGTAATATTTGTTGGGCAGCCGTCAAATGTAATGGCTTTGACATTTACACCAGCTTCTTCTACCAAATGGATCGCCTCTGTTAGAAGAGCGGCTTTTTGTTCTGCATTAATGCCATTTATTAAAAAATATCCTATTGGAATTTTCCAGGATCATTTATTGGCACCAGCATGAAAACAAGGGCTTCTTTAGCTTCATCTTGACAATCCGTTTGTAAACTGGCGCCAAAACTCACGTGGCCATAGTACCTTCTGCTTTGGGGATGATATTCGACACCGCTTCTAATTACCATTTCGTCGAATATGATAGTGGCGTAAATTTTGCTCTGGGATTCTCTGGCTTTCATTTTGATAGTATCTATTGCCTCCTTTGTAAATCCTGGTTTACCGTCAATGGATTGATACCACCTTCTCAGAGTACTTATAGCAGGTAAGCATGTGCTGAAAGTTTTTCTAACGAAATTGTACGCTTTTGGGGAATAAAAATGCAATGTTAAGGAGAATGCTCGTAACTCCGGCGAGTATTTGATTTTAGGTATATGTCCTTTTTTATTGATTTTAATGTTTGGCGTTTAACAATTTCTTGATTTTGTACACCTATGCGACTTAAAATGTCTTCATTTTCTTGAGTTATATAAGATTTTTTTGTCAAAGTATTCAAAATTTCTTTTAGATTTGCATTTTTTTTACCAATAACCTGTTTTTATCTTGAAGCCTCTTAACGTCTTTCTTTTTATTACTAAGAGAATATATAAGATGGTCTATATGTCGTTTCATTTTGCGTTTACGTGGAGTCAGGTCTTCAATTACTGGGTTCACTATTTCTCTGTTACTCATTATTGAACTCTGAAATAATAATATATGATAAAATAATAAATATGAAAAGAAAAAGGTAATAAGAAATATTAAAATTGAACTTTGCAGAAATATTTAGTTGAGAAGAATGTAAAAATGAAGCTTACGGGAATTTCATAATCATGGGAAGGCTTAAAAATGTCATTATCGTGTAATTTAAAACACTGCAAAGGAGTCTGATCTTCAGTTGGTGCATTAGCTTCAGCATGCACTTGTTTATTTGATAATGATAAACATGTCGGGTATCAATAAACACAGTTACATAAAATTTTACCCGTGGACTTATTATCGAAACAAATTAACTTACAGGGGTGATATTCTGATACGAAGGCCCGGCTAAATTAGTATTCGACTCAGTTATACTATTTGGTGAAGCCTGTAAATAATGATTGTTTCTTATATTCATAATTTCACTTTTCCAACATTACATCAATAAAAAAAGTTACCAAAATAGGCAAAAACAAGGTTGGTATCGCTGAACTAAATAGACGGCGACGTTGCTTTAAATATTCAAAACAGTCAGGGGTAAAGTGCCTTGAACAAACAGCGCTGTATTTAGTTGGAAACCAATTTTACCTATTAACCTTATTTATCCACTCTTCTTTTAGTTCCGGAATCTTCGGAAATCTAAAATAAAAACATGTATGTATGCTGAAAACACACAGATGAAAACATTTTTTTTTACATCAAAGGCCACCGCCGTTAAAAACTACAAAGTGAAAAATAATTACTGTACAAAACAACAAGTAGAACGTTATCAAATACATAGTGTATTATCAAATTCACTGTGATTGATTTTATGATCATCTTTCACGAAATTGTAGCGAATCCAAGTAAAAGTTTTACTTATTTGTTGTTATCCATGGCTTCGTAATAATAGCGTGTGAAATCGCCCGACCGCACTGGGGCCAATCAGTTTCAGTGGTGTATAACGACATAAAATTTATCGGTCGGGGACAGAGAAAAACAAAAAAATTCCCGAACATACATAAAAAAAATACCGACGAACTGCGAACCTCCACCTTTTTTTTAAGACGGTTAAAAGTAGATAGGTATTTTATCACAGTATGTGATTTGAATAAATTTTTTAATAATTTTAAATTTTATTATTTTCGATATCGACTTTTAGCTATTAAAACACATACATAACAACACTAAACAACAACATATCAGCGCTAACTTTTATGATAAACATACAAAGGGAAAGAAAGGGATAGAAGCATTAGAATTGAAAGAACGAGACTTTTCCAAAAGACATCAACGCGAGACTCAACCGAGTCGTTATTTTACCCAGCCACCATTTTAAATTGAACCCTGTGAATGCTCATAATCCGATTTAATCAAAAATGATTTTCGTTTTTTTTTACGTACCGATGAAAAGTTATTCCATCCTTTTTGTAACTAGATGTCTTGGAATGCTTCCCACATCATTTCACCGCACATGAAGGCATTTTGATACGTTATAATTGCGTAAAAAGTTATAAAAATTTAGCGTGCACACAGGTCTAACACTTGGACAATAATAAAATAGTTACTAGTAGCGTATCCTATACATAAGCGACAAAATACTAATAGTTTTCGAGCGTCGGCGCATTGTATGCGCAGTCAAGTGGTTATATAGTCTTTGATATATATAGATATAAGATATAGCAGTATATCTTTAATATACTGTTCTAAATATGACTTATCGACTATTAACCAATTAATTGCCGTGTTATGGCAACGCTGATACACAGTAAGTAGTCATAACGAAAAAAGAGCCAATTTACGGTAGAATATGATAAAACAAAATTATGATAGATTTTTGCGTTTTAAATACTTTTTTACTTATGATAAACCAGTGCTTGCCAATCCTATCTGTTGGTAAGTGGTGATGAAGTATACATAGATGGTAAATTAGCTCTGCCTTAGCATGCCAAAAGCCTTTTATTATTATGTAATAACCTGACAAAAAGGAGACAGTTTCTTTTTCTATGGACAGTGGGCCAACCACAAATTTTAGCGGAACTTAATGAAATACATATCGATTTATTCCTTATAACCTATAGTACAGACATATACCTAGAGTACAGAGAAATTAAAATTTAAAATATGAATCTTACAATAACCTAAAAATAAACTAAAAGTTATTTTCTAGTAGTTTTCACCGGTATTATAAGTTAAAATAGTGCACTTTTCAATATATTTGTAATTCAGCATTTATAGGCATTTAGGATCGATGGAAGATCCTTTTAGTAATTACGGCAAAATGTAGTGCCTGTCTGTGCACTAATGTGATATGGATACTATTTTTTTACGTGTATTGATTGATTATAAGTATGCTTCCCAAATATCATTAAAGTAATATAGTGACTAAGGAACAATATCCATCCATTTATAATGTTACCTACATACACTATATAGTAAGAAAGATGTTTTAAACTATTTGTGTAATGACAAAAACACAAATTATTAACTCGAATTAACTCTTTCTCAACTTTTGATTCGGAAAGCGCTAGATAGATGTCACTTCATTAATTCCCTTGCATTTAAGTCGCCGCGAGAGACGTCGTGTTTACATCCAAATTCAAACTTGCATCTGGCATGTTGAAAACTAATGTTAACTTAGTTTGATTTATAATACTGTGGTAGTGCTATCATTTTTGTTTATTTTTTTGTTACTTCTTAGAAGTACATAACAGAAAAGGTGATTGAAATATACTTCTTTGTTTAAACTATAAGTGATAACAATGAAACAACAAAACAAAAATCGTCAGTTTGGCTTTATGTTGAAAATAATTATATCGTAAAGAAAGCGGTTTGTAAGATATGGAAAAAACATTTTATAGAATTTAAAATACTACAGACATGAAAAAAAAACATGGAAATACTACAAATAAATAAATATTAAATATTTTATTTTATATTGCCACATATTACTTATTTAATAAAGGTGCCTCTTTAATAATACGTTAACTAAGGTAATCGCTACTCTCAACTCGAGTGATAAACTTTTGCTCAAGGCGGGGTTTGTAAATAGTTAATTCACATTACTCGAAAACTTGTGTATAGTACAGTGACATGATATAACCCGAGTGACTAGAGTCACAAAATTCTAATAGTCGCATCTTTTTCGTACGGTCAATGCAGTGTCTGTCTACAATTTACTGGTGAACTCGAATTAGTAATTCGAGTAATTAATTGATATATTATGTTATATCAATAAACTGGTTAAAGTTAAATTATTGATAAAATGAATGCCTATTTTATGGAGTGATAATATTTTATGAAGGTTATCTTATACGCAAACTAAAAATATAACTTCCCCTTAAGCTTAATATAATAATTGTGTTGGTTGGAAGAACAAATATAAAAATAATTTATAACAAATTGACACAGCTTCGTTCCGCCAATTCGATTTACGTAACTCGGTTTCAATTCAAGTTAGTGAATTTCAACTCGAGTTATGTTTCTTCACATTTGGCACACCTCTACCACAATTTTTTTTTTATTATTACATTACCCCAACTAATGACCTGAACACGAATATCAAAACAACTCATTTTTCAGATTTCTTGATTCCGTTTAAATTTTCATAAAATCTTTAGGCTTCTTACAATAATAAATCGGTATCCTTTTTTTAAATATACGTAGGCGGTCCCATAATGAATTGGCCTAACTATGAACCAATGAAGGAAATGAAACGAAACCAATTTTATTTTTCAAGATAATCACCATGAATACTAACACACTTCTGACATCTGTGAATCAACATCTCTAAACCTTTATAAAAATAATCACATTTTTTATCCTCAAAATGACTGAAGACGGCCGCCTGCAACTCTTCATCGCTTGAAAATTTTCTTCCTCTTAAGTCCCGCTTTAAATTTGGAAATAAATAATAGTCGGACGGAGCCATGTCTGGACTGTAAGGTGGACGTTGAACTTCTGTGAACCCGCATTGACGAACTGCATCCTTCGAAACACCAGCGGTATGAACAGGGGCGTTGTCATGGAGCAACAGGACACCTTTAGACAGCTTGCCTCTTCGTTTTTCCTTTATCTTGTCTCGTAATTTATATATTAAAGAAGCATAATATTCGCCGTTCACGACTGTATTACGTTCTTTAAAATTCACCATCAAAATGCCTTGAAAATCCCAAAATATTGTGCACATCAGTTTTTTAGTCGATTGTTGCACCTTTGCCTTTCTAGGGGGCTTTTCACCCTTATAACGCCATTCCATTGACTCGCGCTTGCTTTGTGGATCATAATACAAGATCATAGTTTCATCACCAGTCACTAGCCGCTCGATCACAGTCTTTGGATTTTCGCCACAAGGATCCAAAAACTCCGAAGCGCAGCGCACTCTTTCCTGTCTCTGTACCGCTGAAAGAAGTTTCGGTACCCATCTTGCACTCACTTTTTTCATGTGAAGATGTTCATGGATCGCGCGATGAACGGTACTCTTAGAGAGCCCAAGCCTTGCTGCAATTTCTCTAATCTTCAAACGGCGGTCACTCAGAACCTCCTCTTCGATAAGAGCAATCGTTTCGGGAGTGAGCACTTCCACAGGTCGACCGTCGTGGACAAAGTCTTCGACGGTTTCTCTCCCGAGGCGAAACTCTTTCACCCAATTTTTCACTGTGCTATATGAGGGGGCAGACTCCTTATACACGCCATCCAATCGTTCTTTTATTTGGGCAGGGGATAAACCTTTAAACAGAAACTTTATGACACTTCGATACTCAGTTTTCGACATTTTGAAAAAATACGCGACTCTCGTTATTCAAATGCCTGTTAAACTAAGACTAAGCATTTCATGTCGATGCATGTTTCTTATATTAAGTGCACGATAAACGTACTATTTAATGCAACACAACATGTAGCGACATGTCGCGTTGAACTATATCAGGCCAGTTCATTATGGGACCGCCTGGTAATACCATTGGGGGTCGTTAAAATTTCTAGTGCGCTCAAAAGCGATAGTCTCTTTTACATCTAAAAAAATTCTCGCTCTTAATAAATTGAAATTAGGTGTAGAAGTGATTAGAATTATTTCAAGCTTAATTATCCGTAAAATTTAGTCACTCCACTAAAATCAACAAAAGAGCTGTGGTAGCTCAGGGGCTGGGCAATCGCTGTAAATTTCACAGTAAGCGAGCAACCCGGGATCGATCCCCGCCAGCACCAATGAAATTGTTAATTGCAGTTTTACATAAGTAGAGATGGGCCGAATATTCGTATTCGAAAGTTTTACCGAACCGAATATTCGGCCGAACATTATTCTGCAGGATCACCTCGGTATGTAACCAATTTATGTTGAAACTTTTTACGCCGGACCCTGACTCTGCTCCCTCACCACACCTGACGTGTTATTACATCATCTAGTACTGAGCAAATTGCCGGCACATGCTTACGTTTTGACTATTTTTGTGAGAAAAAAAGTATTTCGTTGTGTTATTCTTAGTGAAGATTGATAATTACCTATGTAATAAAAATGAGTTGCAGGTTATCTACTATTTGGACTACAAAGTAAAGTGAAATGTGGTACCAATGTAATATAATGTATCTTTGTTTGATTCCAAAAACATTTTATCAAGCTTTCTATTTGCTATAATTGGAAATAAATCTATACGGTCCCTCAAAAATATAACGCTATATAACTAGATTTAACCCATAAATAAAATATACTTTCAACAGTAGAATTATGAAAGAATGGCATTACTCAATTCGTACATATCAATACAGTAGACACTTTGAGTACCTACCACTTTAACGAATGTTCGGTAATTTAGCCGAATATTCATCCGAATGCGAATATTCGGTAAAGCTGCCGAATATGCCGAATACCGAAAATGAAACTAATATTCGGCCCATCTCTAGTTTTAAGTGCTGATTTACCTCGTGCTCGGCGGTAAAGGAAGACATCATGAAGAAACCTGCATGTCTGAAAAATTAGAAAAAATATTTCGAAGACAAGTGAAGTTCGCCACCATGCATTGGGGCAGCGCTGCGGACATTTCCTTACCCCAAAACCCTTTAATGACTGGGAGAAGGCATGTGAATTAAAAACATTAAAGCTGCATTTATAATTTTTTTTAATCATGGTACCCTCATTCAAATGTATCGTTTTATATAGGGCTTACGTACTAACTGTCTGACTTATCTTACTTTAACCAGTATTCTAGTCTTGTAAATCACAGGACTGAATGCAAAGGTCAGATATGAAAAAACTACACAGACTAGACTCCTAATTTCGCTCAAATACATAAGCCTAAAATAAGACCTTAATATGGTAGTTACCTACGTGAAACAAGTAACATTTTTAATTAATTTTTTTTATATTTTAAATACTAAGCAGTAGTTGTTGTACAACATACATATTGAAGCAAATGCTTAGTATATAATAGTTATACCTAATGTTATTTCGTATGGTTTTGTTAAGCCGGTTTTTTCTTGCAGTTGTTAATTGACGTCAAAGACGCTGCCGTTGCCATTGGAGATCCTAAACTGCAAGCCAAGATGATGGAAGCCTCCACTGCGATCAAGAGAGACATAGTCTTTGCCGCCAGCTTGTATACTACAGCTAGAGAAACTGTTGTAACATAAAAACTGCCTTCATTTTTATGCCAAATAATATATTTGTCTACATATTTAAATCTGTGTTAAAATTATGTCCTTTTATTATAAGCTTTAAATATATCTTTTATTAAGAAAATGCTTTTTTAAACGTTTATTATTAGCTCTCTTAACTTTCTCTTTGTTATTTGTCTGTTCGGTACAAATTGTCAATCGATTTTATAATAACTTCTTGAAGAGTGACATGAAGCTTTAATATAAATTGGGAAATTTATGAATATTCAATATTAACTTACTTTCTTGTCTGATTGTTTGTTTGTTTGTCTGTTATAAACAAACTTACTACTTAAAATTTCCCGGCCTACAATGACCCATATGTTACTATAAACGTATCAGGTACAAAAAACACTGCAGTCACGACTACGTCTACTTAGTCGTAGCAGTTAAGAGATTTTATTTGCTCTTCGGACGCAACTAGCTCTTAGCTCCACTATTGCGAAAACAAATGATATATATATATATTGCAAAGTTCGTGGTTGAAAATATTTTTTCATAAATTGTTATCTATTTATATTATATTTATTAGAACCATAAATAAACAAAAAATTAAAGCAACAGATGTCACTTTTATTGAACTAGGTATTCTAACTCGAAAATGACCGCGCCAGACTACTGGGACCGGGCCATCATCACAGACAGTACTAATCTTGCGATGTTAATTATGATGAGTCCTTACTTCCGAACTTGATGGAGTGATCTGAAAGTGTACTTTGGTAACCGCTATTGGAACTCATCGCGGAGTAAACTAGGTATGCTGAGTTTAACCCCTCAGTCCCAGCTAAAATGTTCGACACCGCTCGCACGCTTCATGTGACGCGGCGTCGCTAAAATAACCTAACATGGAATTTGTCGTACGTTTTCAATAAAAAAAAAGTTAATACAATAGATTTAATTGTATTTTCATAGTAAAAAATGTACATATAGCAGACAGAAGCGTGAATATCACAATTATTTCTATATATTACTCGAAATTATTTACGTAAAAAGATAAATTACATTCACACAAAAACTTTTCTAACAATTTTATAATAAAACACTATACTAAACACTAATAACACACTAGAAAAATCCAAAAATCAACATAATAACACGCCACACTTAACAGGCGTACGAAATGAACGTAGATTAGAAATAAATACCATAGACTAACTGAGTTTTTATTGCATGAGAAGATAGAAAATTTCACATGGAGCCTATAATACCAACTTCTTCATAGACATAGTCTCTAAATATAAGTTTTATGGTTTAATGTGCTGTGGGTGGGTGTGGTCGGATCCGACCGCTTGGAATTTGACCGAATATCTCCTTGGTCGGATCCGACTGTGTGCATATTGAAGGGTTAAGCTCGTTTTGTTGGTTATGATGACACCATACCTTCGGTCTTGATGGAGTGATCTGTAAGTGTCCTTTAGTGACTACTACGGGAACTCCTGGACGAGTAAGAACTAGGTGTGCTGAGTTTAAGCTCGTTTTGTTAGTTATGATGCTTTATTAAATGAGCTTTTAGTTAAATAAAAAACTGAGTATAAAAATAACAATTTAATCTTACTTTGTCAAGTACTTATGTAGTTGTCAAATTGTTTTTTCTAATTTGTGTATGTACAGTGATCTTTTCAGCATGAGCCGCTGCAAACGGGCGATACAGTTACTACTCACGACGGCGGCCGAGCGTGGACTGTGGTTCCATCGAAATCTTTGTTCAATAAATCATAACAGGCACCAAAAATAAAATAGCCCTTATTGCAATATATTATGATTCATCCGTATTAGCAAATTATGCAAAAAAATATGCATCAGTTTTTATTTTTTCTACGACTGTTCGTGACATTTTGACAAAAAATAAACGATATTTTTATTAGATCTGTCTGCCTACCTACAGTATTTTTAGAAATTTAAAATATGTTGATAATAGACTAAAAATGTATCAAAACTTGAGCCGGTATCTTTAATTATGTAGTAAATGGCAATGGAAGTTCCTTTATACAGTATAAAAAACTATTGTATATAGTTTTTATACTGTATAAAGACTTTGAAAATTTCATATTTTTTCACCAAGTTCGAAATAAATAGGCAACATCAAAGTTTTAAACTTTGCGCGTAATTTGTTGTCATGGCAAGATACAGATATCAAATCGTTTTTTTTTTCTCACTGCCTAATGCCTATCGTCGTGTTGCGCTGTGCATCGACGACGTTAATTCGACGATCATTTATTATTTCATTTTATTACTAGTAATCAATACAGTACCTAACTTACATGCTGCTGTTTAGATAGCTACAATTAGTAAAATGCAAAAGGCTTGTGGAAAAGTTTTTTCATTAGTCAGTTTCTTCAATCGGTTGTAGGTTCTGTTGTTTTCAATAAATAAAATAACATTATAGGTCCGATGCAAGGATTTTATCTAGGTGTGAGGTATTAAAACATGTTTTTTTTATATTGTAATATGCCGTTTTTTAAGGGCTTTTTGAAGTGCAAAAGTTGTGAGTTCATAAAATTTATATTTCATATATCATTGACATTCATTTTCGACATACAACTATACAAATCTTCAGGTTTCCTTGTCGTTTTATTTTCGCTTGAGTTTTTGATACGACGTGACGTCACCCTTCAGTGCATGCTACTTGGTCAATGCATCGTCGCTGATCAAGTCGCCAAGTACTGACTAGGACGTTTAGACAAGGTCAATAATCAATACCGGTGGCGGAGGGAGTGAACTTACTTCAAGATACTCAACCAGGAACGTTGAAATCAGCACTGGCGCGACAGCGCTGTATTGACTCCAAATCAATTTACACTATGTCAGTATCGGGTCAGCAGTCCGCACTGACTTGCCTGCAATTTGGAGCCAGTTACTGACCCTCTGTAAAAAGCCACAGTGTTGCCAACTTGAATTTTTCCAAGTCCTTAGATTGCTTTAAGATATTCCATAGTTGCTATTTCAAAAATCCCTAGATCTCCAGACTTTTAAAGAGGATTGAAAATTTTTGTTATGTCATAGAATAGATAAATTTTTGGAGATTTTTTTTCTGTCATGTAAAATTCTTGTTTTAAGTTCAATTGTAGTATATAACATTTAGTCAAGTAAACAAAAATTATCTCAAATTAAAATTAAGCTATTGCTATTGTCTTACATGTAAACATGGTGACAAGTTTGGCTACGTAGAGGAAAGTAGTATATCTGGTAGTTGGCTACATAGAAACTAGCCAAAAGATGGCAGTAGTAGTTAACGCGCCTTGATTTAAAATAGCCAAATAATTCTGTAACAGCGCTATCTAGATGTTCTGTTAAGTACTACATCGATATGCGGAGCCGATATAGTTCTTATGTATTTTAAGTCTATGGTTTTAACAGTAAGATAGCATAATGGCGCAATTGTATTATGTTAAATTCAATTTTCCTACTGCTATTTCGATTGTCGGTTGTCGGCTAAGTTCAGAATTCACATTCATGATAAAAAAATCTTGATGTTTTATTTTTTTTATTCCGTATATTTTAACCTCGAATTCCGGAATTCCGTAGACGATGACAAAATTCCGTAGATCTACGAAAAAATCCGTAGAACTGGCAGCGTTGATCAGCCAACTCTGAAAAAGGAATATATTTATATTACGTAGGGTTAGGCAGGGTAATTATAAACAGGGGTGATTGAAAAAAAGCTTCAAAAATCCTTTCATTACTATCATGGAGTGTAGAGGCAAGGTGAACCATCTCACATGGAAAATAGTTAAGTGTCCATCTGTAAGCAGTAACTATCACATAACTTCAAAAACTCTCGAGTATCTAGAGGGTATGAAATGAACTTAGCAGTTCTCGACGGAGTGAAGTGTGCTGAGTTGAGGAATTTAATATGTGTGGTGACTAGGGTAGTTGATGAAACTGCAGTATTTAAAACTTCAACTACACACGTTGTCTAAAATATTTAATAAATATAACCTAGAAAAAGTCGCCGTGAAGCACGTTGAGAGTGATTTAGAAAATTAAAATTTTCAAAGCAAAATAATTATTACAAAAAAGAATTATGGTGAAAATTTATGCAATAAAAAACTCTTTAAAATTTACCCTCTAACTACAATGGCGCCACCCTTATTTAACGCTTTTCTACGTACACTTTTTAATATACGGAGACGGTTCACTTTACCTCTACACTCCATGATTATAATGTTTTGGAGTTCTGCATAGAACTAAATAAATAAACTAAGTAAATTTTGTCGATGGACAAAAGTTCGCCATTATGATGTTGAAAAAACTTGATATCGTGGAACCGCATTTTGTTATATTATTTGACCTTTTAGTGTGGAAAAACAAAGTAAATAGGCATAACCGATTGTTTTATCGGAATGATACGGATCATACTCAGTGGTGGCCCTGGGGCGGTGCGACCGCCCCGGGTGCCGCCATCGGGGGGCACTGAAATCAACCGAAACGCTACCACCGGACACCGGTCACTATTACCGGCCACTTTCTTGATGCAATTGTACAAGTGTTTGACTTAGACATAAATGATTGTCGAGGTCAAGGGTACAATAATGGTGCGAACATGGCAGAAAAATTAAGCGTGTCCATACTAGAATTTGACTCAATATTCTCGTGCATTTTTCAATCCATGTAATTGAAGTTATTAGAACATAATTTGCTCATATTCGCGTAATAAATTAAATTGATGTATCCTACCCAGTCTGAAGAGCACCTCCCAACCTCCCTCATTATGCACTATCCCCGTAGTTACCACTTCCAACACCACCACACTAGGGATGACAAACCACTCTTAATAATACGATACGCGTTTCGCCTCCACACGAGGCATCCACAGGTGAAGTAGTCTCTGCGGTGGCTGAAGGCTAAGCGAGTGGCGAGCTGAAATAGTTGCTATTTATACAACTTGCTGATCAACGAGTTGAATAAATAGCAGCGTGTAAAGAGCGGAGAGACTATTAGGAGTGGTAGTAATAGGATTAGTGGTGATGAAGATATTGACAGCTTCCGCAGAGTTTACTTCTCAGATGATACATCGTGTAGAGGCGAAACACATATCGTATTATCAAGGGTGGTGTGTTTTTTAAGTGTGGTGGTGCTGTGAGTGGTAGTGCTGGAAGTGTTGGTGAAGGGGATAGTGCACGCTACTGAGGGAGGGTGGGAGGTAGGTGCTATTCAGACTTGGCAGATATGTCCTGCCTGTCCTGTATATTATTATCCTGTCCTTGTATATTAGTTCTTACAAGAACTTAATTTACTGATTTCCGCGTAATAATATACCTACAATGATTTTACTTTTGTTTTATTTATTTCCATTATTGTACCCTATTCAGTGCCGCCCTCGTATGAATCCTGATTCATACGAAATTTCGGGAATCAAGGAAGTGACACAACATTACTATTCAAAAATATATTTATTGCTTTTCGAAGTATTCTCCGCGAATTTGACACATTTTTCCATACGATGGAACCAATCATTGAAGCAACCATTCCATTCGGAAGTTGGGGTCTGCAAAATGGCCGTTTTGTAGGCGTCCACAGCTTCTTCGGCTGATAAGAATCTCTGTCCACGCAATTTATTCTTTATTTTAGGGAAAGTATAGAAATCATTAGGGCTGTACGGCGGATGGTCTAATAATTCTATGTTTTCTTGCTCTAAAAATTCTTTTGTTCTGTGTGCGGTGTGAGAACTCTCATTGTCGTGATGGAGGATGATGCGACGGTTGCATTTCTCTTTACGGAGTTCAGAAACGACCTGTGGCAAACAAATGCTAGCATACCATTCTGCATTAACCGTTCTTTGTACCTCAAGAGGAATAATCGTAACATGGCCGGTTTTGGAGACAAACGTGACCACCATTTTTTTTGCAACACCCCTTGAACGAACAATTTTTGTTGGCTTTAACTCATTTTCGAACACCCAAACTCGTGACTTGTTTTTTGTTTCGGGTTGGTACGCATATATCCAGGATTCGTCACCTGATACGATGTTGTATACAGCATTTGAGGATCCTGCGTGGAATCTTTCGAGAGTTCTGACGCACCAAGTAACGCGAGCCGCTTTTTGCTCTTCACAGAGCGAATGCGGTATCCATCGGTAAAACAACTTTTTTACACCTAATTGTTCATGCAAGATTATTTGTATTTGACTCTTGCCAATGTCTAAAGTTGCCTGAATTTCGCGGTATGTCACATGTCGATCTTCCTCAATCAGCTTACGCACAACATCAACGTTTTCTTGGGTGACTGCAGTTTTTGGACGACCTTGACGGGGATCATCACTGAGCTTGACACGTCCACGTTGAAATTCAGCAAACCAGCGATAAATTGTGGTTTTAGATGAGGCTTCATCACCAAATGCAGAAATCATCCGGTCAACACACTGTTTTTGTGTTAAACCACTTCGAAAGTCATAATAAATCATCGCTCTTGAATTTTCTCGAGTGAATTCCATTTTCTCAACGACTAAACAAGTTTTACAAAACCTTGTGACAAACCGAGAATCTTTTTTTAAATAAATAAATGGTATTCGGTTTTTAAAACCAAGGAGTTTTCAATTAAAAAGATTTTAATATGACAGGAACAGTGGAAATATTCCATTCCCGATACTTTTAGTGCAGCCTAGTAATTATCGAAAAAGTTAATCATTACGTCGTTCTGGAGGACTGGAAGAAAGGTAAAATCATCGTCTTGCCGAAACCCGGGAAGGACAGGCGTAGAGCTGCCAATTACAGGCCGATCACGCTGCTACCGCATATAGCTAAACTGTTCGAAAGATTGCTGCTAAGACGCCTCCGCCCGTGCATCCAACTTCGGTCGGAGCAGCACGGTTTCAGGAGGGATCACTTAACAGCAACACAGCTGACCAGAGTGCTGCACCTGCTTGCAGTCGTGCACAACCTCGGCTGCACATCGTTGGACGTCTTTCTCGACATCGAGAAGGCGTTCGACAGGGTGTGGCACTCTGGATTACTCTACAAGCTAGAAGATCGGAGCAGTATCCCTCCTGCTATGTTGCGGCTAGTGGCGTCATACCTCGCAGACAGTAGGTTCTACGTCTGTGTAGAGGACGCCGAGTCCGCAATAAGACCCATAACAGCTGGTGTACTACAGGGCAGCTGCCTGTATCCAGTCCTGTACGCGGCTTACACCAATGACATCCCCACCCTGGCGGGTCACCTGCGCGAATGGGAGGACGACGTAGAGCTGGCGTTATTTGCGGACGATAGCACCTATTTCACCTCGTCCAGAAGAGCCCACATCGCCACTGCCAGGATGCAACGTCTGCTGGACCTGTTGCCACCATGGCTGGATGAGTGAAGGATGGCCGTCAATGTTGGTAAGACGACCGCTCTTCTCACTCGCCGCTTCAGAAGATTTCCACCACCACTAACCCTCAGAGGCCAGGAGATCGCATACGAGAAGGCCGTGACTTACCTTGGGTGCCGGATTGACAGGATGCCGCGCATGACTGCGCACGTCGACTTCGACATCCGCAAAGCCAGATGTGCGCTGGCGATGCTCCATCCAATCCTGGCATCCCAGCTACCGACTAAGTCGAAAATTACCAGCTACAAGATGTACATAAGAGCAATACTGGCATATATATAATACTGGCACTTACCAGGCCGGAGCAGCGGCTCCGGCCTGGTAAGTGCTCCTGAGCGATCGACAGAAGCGGCGACTGCAGGTCCAGCAGAATCTGACACTACGGACAATTGTCAGTGCGGGTCGCTACGTCCGGTATGACTTCATAGCGGTCAACCTCAAAATAGAGAGCTTCCAAGAATTTGTGGTCCAGCTAGCGCGCGGTACGTTCAACCGCGCCGACAACGGGCCACATGAACACCTAAACGGCTTCGCGTTATTACACACGCTTCACACACGGCCCCCGGACGGGCGACCCTATCTAGATTAGGGAGTCGAGTAAACCCCTCAATGCCGCAGACAGGCCAACTTCGAATAAATATTTTGTTAAATACAAAATATAGGACAACCTTCCTTTGTTATAAATTACCCGACTGCGGCTAAAGCCGCTAGGAAAATTTTACATCGCCTTAGATAAGGCGCCCAAGACCGGCACACTGTAGTGTGCCGTGAAGAATGCCCGGGTAAAGGGGTGTACCCCGAGGCCCGAAACCTGCCGTGCAGAAAGCCCACGCAGAAGACGACACGAAACCTTCGGGCGTAATAATTGACCAAAAACTAACGTGGAACTCTCACCTTAGCAAAGTATGTTATACGGCTAAAATTGTTTTAGGTACATGCCGTACAGTCGTATGGTTGGGAACAACTGGAGCTTGCGTCCCAGCATGATCCTACGGCTGTACAGCAACATACTGAGGCCGATTATCACCTACGCCTCCATTGTCTGGTGTAATAAGGCCAAACAAAAGACGACTGCGGGCAGACTAAATAGTCTACAAAGGATTGCCTGCTGAATGGCGACTAGAGCGATGCGATCATCGCCTGGAGCAGCTCTAAATGCACTTCTGTGCCTAACGCCCCTAGATCTTTATTTAAACCAGGAAGCGAGTGCTAGTTTGTATAGGATTAAAGCCCAGGGCGGTCTGCGCTTGCTTTCCTAAAAATTGAGATCCATGCTCGACTCAATTAAGTAAACACGGGTCTTATGTATGATCTCAGATATCATGCGTCCAGTATACACTTTTAATAAAAAGTAACCCTCCATAGAAGACTGGCTGAATGGACAGGTTATACCGATGGGCTAAAAGTGGGCCTCGACATAGGCTTTAGAATTTATGGGGAATGCCCCAAATTCAAACTTAGTATGAGTTATGGTAGATTCATCTCTATCTTCCAGGCAGAAATTTTCGACATACTTCACTACTACCTCATTCATATAATCTATATAAACTCTGATAGCCAAGCAGCACTGCTAGGGCTGAGGTCAAACTTAGTGAACTCGCTAATTGGAGACTGCTTTAACTGTATAAACACCTTGGGATGTAATAACAGGGACGATTTAAGAATGATTCGCAGGTATTGGAATAGTTGCCGATGAGCTTGTACGAGAGGGCATACAGAGCACACAATTTAGAACCGAGCCATTTTGTGGAATCGCAAAAAGCCTAGCCCGAATGACCCTTGAAACTCTTTATCACAGTAAATCACTTAAGATTTGGTCTGATACACAAGGTTTAAAACATTTTAAAGCCTTAATCCGGGCTTTTGATCGCAAATTCGCTTCAGAATTCCTGGGATTAGATAAAAATAAAACGCAAGTCGTAAGAAACTATCTACTTCGCCCAGAAGAAGTGCAATTGCTCACAGCAAAGAAACTCCTATTCATTGAAGACATAGGGCTTAGCACTGAACTATAGCCATATCAGCGACCACAATAGATCGTAGTGATACTGGTCTTTCTGCGTCTGCGTAGCTGCTCGCACTAAAAAAAGCTATGAAGTCTGATTCTATGGATTTACCAAAGGTAAATTTTCTGTAAATTTGAAACTTTTGTCAGAATTTTGAAACAGTACCGAGCCTTTTTATCCGTTCTAATAACAGATAGATCCAATTTTTAAGCCTGCCCGATCCCGAAGAAGGAAAATATTATTTGTGTACGAAGCCGTAAGTGAGACACCAACTGCTCCTATATAGTTGTTTAAAATGAATGTTTATTTCTCTGATATTGATACAATTGCATTGGTTACTTGACAAAAATTGTTACTTGTCAAAATTCTGTGATACGTATTTATTTTTATATAAAATGAAGATATTTTATTAAATTTGGAAGCTCAAAAAGCCTGTGTTGCTTTGCAAATCGGTTGAACAGATGAGCATAATGTGATTTGTCTACTTGTAAATTGGTTCAGGAACTTATGAGCTTGAACCCGTTATTTAAAGATCGTCAATCAGTGGAGCCACATAAAGTTCTCCACATGAAGTCGTATATTGCAGCTATTCGGCTAATTAATAGTTTCGAAATAATTTGATATAATTAATTACACCTTTAGGCAGTACATACAAAGATTATTTCTTGAATATTTGAATATTACCTGTGCCAACATATGGAACAATAATTTAATTAAAATTCCTTTATTGGCACTATTGCCAATAATAGGAATTTTTCGAATATTATCAACAAGCGAGTTTATGATATATTTGTAATTGTTTTAAATTAAATGATTGTTTGCTAAACGAATATTTTTTCTTTAATAGCAATTTCCATGTTGTTGTTGTAGTTGTTGTTGTTGTATGTTGGCCCACGGTGCCAATAGCAAAAGCTAATTATTGGCAGGGGTGCCCATAATAGAATATTGAGTGCTAATAATATGTTTTTTATTCATATAGAGCACATCGTAAACAATGAAGGAACAAGATCAAAAAGTCGCCAATAAAAAGAAGTTAAGAGGAAAAATAGAAAAAAGTAAATGAAAACAATATAGTGAGGAAAATATAAAAAAAAGCTTTGGAAGTGATTAAAAATGGCATGGCCAAGAAGCAAGCAGCGAAACAATATCAGGTTCCTCGAGCTACGTTACAATTTCGCATTAAGAAACCAAACCATAATCCTCAACCTGGTCCGAGTCCAGTATTTAACGCAGACGAAGAGAATAAATTAAAGAATTGGTTAAATATTAGCCATGAAAGGGTTTTCCTAAGCGGAAAGAAGATCTTTTGAATAGCGTATACGAATTTATAAAAAAAAACTGCCTAACCCTTTCAGAAACAACATTCCCGGAGATAAATGGTTTAAACTCTCCTTACAGCGACACCCGGATATTGTCGTAAGAACTCCTGAAGCTGTAACAGCGGCAAGTGGTGCCGTATCAGAAAATGATATAAAAGGATGGTTTCAATCAATTGAAATATATTTAAAAGATCACGGTTCGTTTGAAATTTTATCAGACCCGAAGTCTAGTCGAGTCTTTTATCAGACCCGAAGTCTAGTCGAGTCTCTAATGGTGACGAAACCAATTTCGTTCTCTGCGCAAAGACAGGTGTAGTCCTGGCACCAAAGGGTGCAAAGAATGTTTACGAAATCGACCACGCCCCAGCTAAAAGTTTACTAACAGTGATGTTTACTTTTGCTGCCGATGGCAAAACCACCCCACCTATGGTGATATTCCCGTATAAGCGTTTGCCAAGCGAAATTGCTTCAAAGGTACCATCAGATTGGGGTATAGGCCTGAGTGACAACGGCTGGATGAAAACTGAAATTTTCTCTCAAAATATAGAAATTGTTACATCCGCATCTCGTTCGAAATCAATTACCATTCTCCATCATTCTATTTGTCAACGGACATGGAACTCATCTCACTTATGCCGTCAGTGAGCTTTGTTCCTCATTGGATATTGTGCTTATAGCAATTTATCCCAATTGCACTCGATTGCTTCAGCCTGCAGATGTCTCTGCTTTTAGACCTCTGAAAGGTGGTTGGCAGAAGACTGTCTTAGAGTGGCGGCCTGACAACCCGTCTCGAGCTCTTACAAAAGTCGATTTTGTGCCACTATTGCAAAAAACTATTGATAAATGCGTAAAACCAGATACAATTATTAATGGTTTCCAGGCTACCAGTCTTTGTCCATGGGACTCAAACGCTATAGACTACTCGAAATGCTTGGGGAAGAATCTGAAGAATAATCCCGATAGTTAAACAATACCGGAAACTTCGAGAATGATGAGCAAAAAAGATTTTATCAGATATGTAGGAGAGTCTACAATATCAGATCTTATAAATAAACAGGACTTAACAGCTGCTGAGAAAATTTTAAAAAGCATGTGGTATTTCTTTGATAGAAACGAAAAAAAGCAAACACATATAGAACATTTTGAAAAAAAAAGAAGTAAAAGAACCAAATGAGAACTCTAACACAAATGAGAAAAACAGTTATAGAAATAAAGAAATCTATGAGACAAATACCTCGGATGTTACTCTTACAGAAAGGACATTTTAGACATTGAAAATATGGATGTAATAATGTGCGATAAATTTGATAGTACATGTAATATTCCTCTAGGTCACTTTTTTTCTGTATAGAAACAAAAGGAACAACGACAATAAAAAAATTAGACAGTATTGAACAAATGCTAAAAAAAGAAGAAAAAGGTGGTAAAAAACGAGTTGTACATGAAACATAAAACTACAAAATCTGCAAAAAGAATATTATTTTTGAAAGATTTTTACAATTTGAATATTGCGCCAAAGAATAAACAAGAAAAAAAGAAAGATCAATATAAAGAAGAATTAATACAAGAAAAAAATAAAAATAAAGTAGTGTTGATAGAAGAAGAAGAAGGTAAAAATAAAATAGAATTGAAACAAGAACAAATTACTACAGAGGAAAGGGCAATTAATAAAGAAAATTACACGTAAAATAGTCCCAAACAAAACCTAAATTTTAACAGTATTAAAATAATAAAGGAAATGTGATACTAAGAATAAGATAATTAAGAAAGTGCTAAACAAAACAAAGAAAGAGGATACCAAAAGTATTGTGAAAAATATTTTATATTCTGAAGAAGGATTACGTCATACGGATGAAGACGAGAAATCTGACGATGATGGTCATATCAGAGCTAAACAAAACTTAAGCGTAACTGAAATTGAGAAGATGTTGACCGATGATTGAAATTAGGTTAAGTGTGTTTTTGATTGGTTCAAGTAAGACTGCGAACTACCTACATAAAGTACAAAGAGAGGATTATTTAATTAATTATTAATTTATTAATAGATTTTTAAGTTGAGTAGGTCCTTAATCAGATAGATTAATATATTTTTAGGAAGGTATTAAATTTAAAGATCTCAAGGATAGCGACTTAAGTTCTGATGAAGTAAAACGGCCAAAACGAGAACCTAGAATAAGAAAAAGTGCTTATGTTATTATATATAAAATTTGATTTTTTAAAATATTTTCATGTAAACTTTTAATACTTTAAGTTAAAAAATATACCTAAATAAAAGCAGATATTTAGTAGATGCCAATATTAAGAATGTCTATGCCAATAATAGGATTTTCTGTAGTCTTTAGTATTAAAGTGTAAAATGTTTATTTAATTATATTCAATCACATAAAAACAGTTATAAAAACAAAGACTAAAGTATTGTCTTTGATTCTATCACATATTTTGTCTACTAGTTATTGTAAATGAGATTTTATGGTAATTTAATTTCAGACTGACAGGAAGCTCACTCTTAAAGTGCCAACAATTGGGTGGTTAACCCTAATAAAAATATAATGCTTACTAAATATACCTTTTTATTTCAATCACACCTACTAAGTTTAATGATAGTTGACCCAACCCACCAAGGAGTTAGATAGAAAAACAAATTTATAAAAAGTAAGTTTACCCTGTTTCGTCCTGCTAACTCGAGTTTAGTTCGAGTTGTATGAATTTCAGCTCGAGTTAACTCGACTCGTATTTTTTCCGAGTAAGCACATCTGTAGAACGTAACATTGCTCATTAAAATATTGAATATTATGAACGATATATCTTCTTTTTTCGATGCTTATCACCATTTAAATACATATATCGAATAAGTAACTAGGGTCGCTGCAGATGCAAAGGTAAAACCTTTTGCTAGTATCATAAACGGATCAGAGTAAAAGTCTAAAGTCACAACTATCTTTATTTCAACAAAAGATTCAATCAAATGGTGTGACATTGCGCAGATGTAAATTAGCGAAATGATAAGATAGTAAAAAAAATCAAATTCAGATTTTTTTTTTGTTTATAAACCTTGTCTGCGTTGAGCTACAAATATTGCCGAAAAAGTTATGAAAATTGGCTTATGGATTACGGAAGAGATAGATTTCAAAGAATCGTTTTCTTACGCTATGGAAGCTCCGCTCGCTTCGCTCGCTCCGATTCAATCATTTTGAGCAGAAATGAAACAGAGAAGTATAATAATCATCAATCATAAAAAAATGCTTTTTATTTATGTTTTTAGGAAATTTTGTTCTTTTATTTTTTACACATTTAATTTTATCGAATTATTATTAAATTTTAACGAAAAACGAGAATTAATGAAACACTATTTTACTTTTACGTTTATTTCTTTAGAATTGAATTTTAAAATAACAATTTTGACAACCTGGCGCCTAGTAAACGGTTTCTCTTTTGCGTGATAGTAGATACAGCCACTGAAAATAACTACTGACGAGGTACCGAACTTGTCACAATAGGCAAATAGATCTTAGCTTATCTAACTTCAACATTTTTTTTTTCGAATATTTATTTTCGCTGCCATAAAAATCGTGTCAATCATCGCCGCAATTTTTAACATGCGGAATTTTATACCTTCGCATAGTTGGTTATTTCAGAACCTGATGGCTCTGACTTTTTGACGGCAAGCCAAAACATCATTCATAAAACATCGCTCTTGAAGAACGATATTTATGGACGATGTATCGACGTTTGAAACAATTGATGAATCGTTTGCATTCCTAATCGCGCATCGAATTACAGAACGGTGGTTAGGACACTGCAGACTAAGTATATTTTGACGCCCTAATTAGGGACCCTTACTTTCTTAGCCTTTTACAGCCTATTTGCCTATCGTGGCAACTTCGGTACCCCGTGAGAGGTTATTCTCACAGGCTGTGTAGTGCTAAGAGTGAAACCACTTACTAGGGGCCAAGTTGTCAAAATTGTTATATTTTAAAATTAAATTTCATAAAATGAAATGCGTGAAAATAAATAGTGTAAACTTCTTAAAATAACATAAACATAATGTTAGATACACTGCTTTGTTTCACTTCTGTTCAAAATGATTATTTATTCGATGTATATATTTCAATGGTGATAAAAAACATCGAAAACAAATCGATATATCGTTCATAAACTTCGATGTTTTTAATGAGCCATGTAGCACCCTACTGTGCTTACTCGGGAAAATTACGACTCGAGTTAAAATTTATACGGTCATTTAAACGGTGATTCTCACCACCATCCTTCACAGTTAGCTACCTTGGGTAAATCTTTGTTTCAGAGAGCACGAGGGATCTGTGACAGTAAACACCTGGCGGCCGATCTCCAACACGACAAGCAAGTTTTGCATGACAACAAGCTTCGGGTCCCACGCCTACGTCATAGAGAACGAGTGAAGCCGGCCACAGTCGAGCGTGTACCTGCTGTACTGCCATATGTTAGAGGAGTCACTGACAAGATCGGCTACATCTTGAAGCGCGCTTCCATCAAAACATACTTCAAACCGCCGAAGAAGATTGGTCAGTTTTTACATCAGTCGAGTGTAACGTCCCTCTGCAAGATGCAGGAGTGTACAAGCTTGATTGTGAATGTGGTCTCTCCTACATAGGACAAACTAAAAGATCAATTAAAACCCGCGTTAAAGAACATATAGCTGATGTGAAGAATCGATGCTCCGGGAAGTCTGCAGTCTGTGTCACTACATCAGATTTGATAGACCACAAATCCTCGCTAAAGAACACCGATTCCTTCCAAGGATGATTCGCGAGGCTATTGAAATCAAAAAACATCCTAATTTCAATAGAGAAGATGGCTGGGTACTACCATCTGCTTGGGATCCTATAATAAATAAAACTAAATCCCAACCCAAGCATACAACTGCAAGACTTCATGATACCATAAGTTCATACTGTGTAGATCGGAACAAAAGTTAAATTTTAATCTATGGTAACCGCGGTTAACTATGACATCTGGACGTTGAACATCTCAGTCTTTCCCGTGACCATGGGTGCTGTAAAGCTCTCGAAACGTCGGGTATTTAAAGAGTTAAATATACGCGATAAATTCCGTAAAAACTAGTATTATTTCAATGTGTAGTGTTCGCGTAAATAAAGAAATCATTATTTCCAAATTCATTAATTAAAATTAAATCAGGGCTCAACCTATATTTGTCACAAGCAACTCGCGTTGATTTATTCGGACATCTTCGGATATTTTCGGACTATGCATCCCTTTCTTTTCAATTCAGTTCATTGTTGCTATACTTTTCTTTAATTACCGGAACGTGTAACTAGTGCTGTACCAGTTAAACTATAATATTGGTACAAGTAAATATTATGCATGTTATCGTGAATGTTTTACAGACTTGTACTATAAGCGACATAGGTGTAAGCTAGCTTGCTACATATTTATTTATCTATGGTGTAAGCTGATTTTTTTTAGTGAATGTACGTTAAATAATATTTGAATTAATTGATTTAATAATTAAATCAAATAATTCAAAACTTCTTTAAAAAATCATACTTACTTACTTACTTATCGTCACGCACAATCCCTAACGGGGTAGCTAGAGAGAACAGATCGCCAAGTGTCACGATCCTTACATACCTCTTTCGCTTCTTTCAGGTTCATTAACTTCTTCATACATGCACGTCTAGGTATCCGAGTACTCTTGACCCTCCCCTCTTCAAGCAATTTGCTCACATGGTCTTCGAAAGTTAGTCTCGGTCTACCTCGACACCTTTTAATATTTACTTTCGCTCTATATATTTTCTTCACCATTCGGTCTTCACTCATTCGTTCGACGTGCCCAAACCATTGGAGTACGCCCCTATCAATTTTTGTGATAAGGTCGTCTTTCAATCCTGCCATATTGCGAATCTCTTCGTTTCGCTTTCGGTCGGCTATGGTAACGCCACACATTTTACGAAGAGATCGCATCTCCACTGCATTCAACTTGCTTTTATGCTTCTTCTGGCATACCCAGGTTTCGCTGCCATATAACAAAGTCGGTACCAACACTGCGTTATGTATTGCAAGGCGTGCACTCTTCACCACGCCTTGCCTTTTTACTAATGCATTCAGGGCACCATTGACTTTGTTTCCGGCAGCGACACGCCTATCCACATCTAAATCACATCTTCCATCCCGGCTGAAAGCACTCCCCAAGTATACAATTTCATTTACCTGTTCTAGACATTCCTGATTTACCCATATTTCACATTTCGTTCTCTCTTCGTCCTTTTCAAATACCAGAACCTTAGTTTTATTAGCATTCAAACGGAGACCTTTAATTTCACATTCCTCTTTCATACACGTGACTAATGCCTGCAGTTCTGCTTCTGATAGTGCAATAAGCACTGCATCATCAGCATACAGCAGACAATTAACTTTTATGTCACCCAATTTCACACCCAAACAGCTATCTTTCAGCTTCTGTAAACAGCTGTCGAGATACAGTATGAACAGCCAGGAAGACATGACACAACCCTGTTTTACGCCCGCTTGGACGCTAAACATGGGTGACAGGTCATGCCCTACCCGCACACAGGCTTTACAGTCATAGTAAAGTGACTGCACGGCCCTTAACAATCGACCATCCACACCATATCCCGGCAACAGTTCCCACATTTTCTTCCTTATAACCTTATCAAATGCTTTCTCCAGATCCACAAAAGCACAGAAAATCCTCTGGTTAACACTCAGAAGCTTCTCCGTGATCATGCGGAGAGAAAGCATTTGATCCGTGCATCCTCTTCCAGGTCTAAATCCGCATTGTGCCTCCCATAAGAATCTTTCCGATTTCTCTTGCATCCTGCGTGTCAAAACCTTCGAATAAACTTTACTTGCTAAACTGGTCTAGCTGATCGCCCGATAGCACCCACAGTCAAAATGTGAACCTTTACCTTTATATAAAGGCACAATGACCGCGGATCGCCAATCATCCGGGACATCTCCCGTCCGCCAGCACAAATTGCACAGCAGATGAAAGCTGTCCCAGACGCGAGGCCCACCGTACTTGACCATTTCAGCAGTAACTCTGTCTAGTCCCGCAGCCTTACCACATTTCAAACTTCGAATCGCACGTTCAATCTCTTTCATGCTGATGACCTCAGTGTCATCGAGGTCCGTGTCTGGCGTGCCAGTCACGGCGTCACCCCCGGATCCTTCACTAAGATCATGACACGCATACAATTCTCTATAAAATTCACTCCATCGCTGCATGACGTCCGATTTTTCTTTTTTAAAAAATCATAATAAAATTGATATAATTTTAATAGACGGCACTCCGCTCTCTTTACTGCTAAGACGCCATGTCAAGACAAGTAGGAAACGGAAGTGAACTTGACAGTTTAAATAACTGTTGCTATTTTATTTTAATAGTATTCTATTATTATTTCAATATTGTAAAGAAAGCTTGTTTTAATAAAAATATTCTTTAAAACAAAAAACTATAGGTATTTTACCAAATACGATACCTACTTAAATAAAACTTCTGTTGTTTTTTATTTTTTATTTTGTACTAATTTAAAGTAGAATATAACTCTGGTACTGATTGAGTAGCCCAACGGATTAGTAAGCTGAAATTGTCAATGGGCCAGCCATATAGCTCGAGGAACCGATAACCATTGGGGAAGAAGGGTTCTCGAGTGGCAGCCTCGTACCGGTAGGTGAAGTGTAGGACAACCCCCCACTAGATGGAGTGACGACCTGGTAAGACATGCAGGAAGTCGATGGATGCAGGTGGCTCAGGACCGTGCTTTGTGGCATACCTTGGGGGAGGCCTATGTTCAGCAGTGGACTTCTGAAGGGCTGTAATGATTTAACTAGATTTTAACCAATTAGCGTGCATTTCAACCCGCCTCCCCCGTACCGCTTACCTCAGACTTTTGACAGACAAGTTTGAATGCAGAAGTACATACATTAGGCGTCTATTCGGGCTGTGTAGTCGTTGCCGGCAAATGATCGCTGCGCGACAGTTTTCTAAGTACAGGTTGCTCTAAGGTGCTATTTTTTAAATTTCAAATAAATCCGTAAGTAATAACGTTTAATGGAAATATAATATCTTCATGAAATGAAAATGTTAAAACGTATATGTGTGTCAAAATAAAATTACCATTGTAGCGGCACGTTGTATATTGATACTGTTCAAAAATATCGATACATTTTTCACTTCCCCATCCATATAACTAAGTAGGGCCGTAAAATCAGGGTAGTCTTTGATTATATACAGTTGTCTAGATAGAGTGTTGCGCTTCAATCGCAACAAAAACAACGGGTCCGATTTCGAACGGTTGTGTGCTTATTACACACACAAGTATGCGTAACTACTATTGTTTAACAAGCGCGCTACGTCATTCGGGGGCGAGCTGAGTGATACCAGCTCTTGCATATTTCCCATTAGATTAAGTATTCATTTGACATTTTTTATATATACTTATTTCGATTTGGCTAGTTATAAAATAATAACGTTTCACATGACAATTGTACTTTTAATTAAGTTTGTTTAATTTGATATAAATAAATTAAAAGTACAATTTTCATGTGAAACGTTATTATTTTATAACTAGCCAAATCAAAATAAGTGTATATAAAAAATTAAAACAACTATTTATCATCTTTAAAGTACCATGTTTATCAGTGTATAGTGTGTAATGTATAGTGTGTAAGTTTAAACACCGTTGTCACTGAAACCATAGGTAGTTGGTTTTAATATAAAAATATTTATCCGATTAAAAAAAAACGCTATTTTCTTTCATAAAATTAAAATAGTTTCTGTCCGACACCGTCCGTAAATTCATGGACCCTATGCGGCCGAGTGACGTGATCACTGTAAAGATCACCGCTCGCCCTTGCTACCTACACAACATTTCAATAAAAACACAATGGTACACATAACCTATGATGTAACTTTTCCTACGTACTTTCTTACTGGCTTAGAACAGTCAAAAATTCCTACCCTTTGTGTTGCGTGACGAGTCCAAATTAATGTTAGTTAGATTTAACAACAAAGAAAATTAAACATTAATAATAGTAAATCACTAGGTAGGATTTTTGGCGTATTTAAAAGGTTAATCATAATGTTATGCACACACGGCTACACACTAAGCTATGCAAATCCAATGGGTAGCTCGCCGTCCAATCAAGGACCCGGGGTCCCGGGACTGTCTTAGCAAGATACTGCGGCCTTGGAACGCAAAGGGCATTTGAAGCTTAGCTGACCGTTCATTGTACGGAAAGATCATACAAAGCGAGGCCAAGACAAACTAGATTTGTATAGCTTGATGTGTAGCCTGATTGATTGATTATTTACACTTACCTATTAAATAAAATCCTCGTAAATGATCAGATTTTGATCAGCTTTTACATTAATCGTAAAAGCTGTTCAAAATGCGATCCATTTACAGCCACGCATGCCTCCGCACGTTTCCGTAGATTGTTACGCACTGTCCATAGCCACCTTTGCGTGGCCGCCAACAAAGTTTCACGATTTGGCACAGGTTGTCCAGGGAATGATTCTGCGTACATTCGTCGAGCCCCGTTCACATTGTCGTGACTTAACGCATAAAGTCGGACCATTTCGGTCCACTGCACGTTTGTGTACGACATAATTCCAAACTAAACTAAATAAAACTAAACTAAACTACACACTCGCAGAAAACTACGTGGCACGGCGCACGGAGCGCTTAATTTAAATAAACACGTACATTCGCTTACCGAAGTAGGCGACTGACTGACAAAATGAAACAGTGACGCTACGAACTGTCGGCTGATGGCCTTGACCGTTCAGCTGTGCGCGAGGCCCTGCCTACAATATGTTGACTATAATTTTGTATATGCCTAGGGTGAAATAATTCTAAGGAAAAAATGAGATTTGACTTAAAAAAATGTTGTTATTTTTCATTGAATTTACGTTCTATAAATGAAATCAAACTACTGGTTTCAAGGACAACGGTGTTTACACTAACACCCTGTATCACATCGTAATCATTTTCATTTTCATATATATATATATAGTTTTGGTATTTATGTAGTTTTAGTTACATTAGTTTTATATATATATATATATATATATATATATATATATATATATATATATATATATATATATATATATATACATATATATATATATATATATATATATATACATATATATATATATATATATATATATATATATAAATTAATAAAATAAAATAAATAAATAAAATACGTTAATAAATTCCAACCAGATGGGAGACCTCGCCAGGGGAGATCAAATGGCAGAGGCTTTGATTATATGCTTGTTTTATCAGATGAAAGTTAAACAAAATAGATTTAATAAAGTAATTATTATGTAGATTACTTTTATTTATTTTATTTAATAATATAAAAATATTTCAAAGAACTAAGAAAATACTATTTAGTGTATGCCACCATGATTTTCTTTTATTTTGTGTAGGTAAGTTATCATTTTCTGATCAAACAACTAAAGTAATTTTTTTAAATAATAATGTTCTACTGATCGAAAGATGATGTAATTATATTTGTATTTTGTCTCCCATAGTTTCGTCAAAACTCCCTAGTAATAAATTGACAATACCGGCGGATCAGACTAACCTACAAAGTAACGAATTAAAAGATTGTGTTTCCATACAACAATAGTGGTTAAATAACAAAACTTATTGATGAAAAGTGATCTTGGTGTTATTATACGGTTTTCTCACATGATTGCGATACAATTTAACTTTTACATAATTATTTTTCGTGAGCACGTTATCCCTTAGTGATTCAAACGACACTGACGTCACCTACGTCAGTGTCATTTGAATCACGAGTCTACCAATTTTAGTAGACTTTATTTGAGCCGTTCTGCACGGGCAATGTGAAAAAATAATTTATTACTAAAATGTGATTCCTTATATAGAAAAATTTTAATAAATTTACAGAGTTTATAACCAATAAAAATGCCTACTTTAAAATACTTACAATCTTAAGATTACAACAACGAATTAGGATCATATAATTCACTAACACGTGATTGGTTGTAAGAAATTCGGCGGGAGGAATTTTCACGTTGTTCGATTACTGGAAACGAAGAGCGCATGTGGCCTCGCGCATTCCACGCGAACGGTGGAGGTATAAAATACCGTGGCTTATAGTGGGAGAGGAGCTTGGTTCAAAAAATGGCGCATCGATGTGAACCCGGAGAAGAGCTCCGCCTTTCACTTCGATTATAAACGACGCCGTCTCAAAAACACTCCACCAATACGTATGCTAGGGACACCTGTCCCCTGGCATACGTCCGCCAAATATTAGGTGTCACTCTAGACACAGGGCTCACTTTTAGGCCCCACGTCAAACGAGTCACCCGTCACGCACGGTTTTACCTGAGTAGGCTCAACAGTATGTTGGGCAGACACAGTAAAATGTCCCTTCGAAACAAGCGAACCCTTTATAAGGTCTGTATACGACCAGTCATGTCCTACGCGGGCCTCGTCTTTGCCCACGCAAACCCCAAAATTATTAACGAACTCCAAATAGTTCAAAACCTTTTCTGTCGTCGAGCTGCGAACGCACCTTGGTACGTCCGTAATGCCGACCTTCATCGGGACCTAGAGCTCCCAACAATTCAACAATTCCTCAAAAAACTCTCTGAGAACTTCTTCAAAGCCTCAGAGTCGCATCCAAACCACTTAATTCGTGAGGCAGCTACTTATGCAGCCCCACCCCCCTCTCGCTATCGAGTCCGCAGGCCGAGAAACTCTCTCTCGGACCCGCCTAATAAACTGACAAACGACCTGAACTGCCTCCTGGCGGCTCAGGCCAATTCTAATTAAATTAATTATTATTATATTAACTAATATTATTTTGCCTTCGTAGGCACTCCCTCAGTGGCTCTTAGCCGCCTGCACCCTCTTTTCCCAAAAGAGGGTCGCTCATGATAAGGCACAATACAGCTTAATCAGCCAGTTGCCTGTCCCCAAAGGCGGTTTTTAGAGGGTATCACTTAGGGTCCCCGGTAGGACAGTGAGTCCCTCATAACCACGATAGACCGGCTATCGTGGTATGCGTAATGCATTTTCCGCCTCCCTACGTACAGGGTAGCCCTTTAATTGCTTCGGGCGCAAAAAAAAAAAAAAAGTGGGGGGAGATGTCACATTCCGCCTGTGGCATTGCTTCCGAGCGGTCGCATCCAGGTAGTCCGCGCTTTCGTCCCTGTACGGTAGTGCTCCCCCGCTCTCGCGCCTCCGCTGTCCCGCTCGCGCTGTACAGCGCCGACGCAGTGTTTACTCCGCCGGTGGCATCGTTCTCGGACGGTCGCCTCCAGGTGGTCCGCGCTCTCGTACGGTACGGTAGTGCTGTCTCGCTCACACGCCTCCACTGTCCTGCTCACGCTGAACAGCGTCGAGGCTGGTGAGTCACTTTCACGCTACAGTTCTTGCCCCCCTGTCTTCGGGCAGAGAGGTTTGACTGACTTCCGCTTTTTCATTCATTTTCATTTTTTTTAACTGTCTCTTTTATTTTCTTGTTGTTCTTGCATTATTATTACGTGTATTGTCTCGTAGTACGTCTCGCGTTCAAGTCCCTGTTCTACCGAGAACAGGGATCCGTCCTCATCGTTACCGAGCTTAGCTTACTGCCCCAAAATGGCCACACATAGCCTATCTGAGTCCCTCGCCGCCATCGTAAACCAATAGGGTTTAAATATCAATGAAACGGTCCTCGCCGCCATCGCCACCATCGCCGCCCAGGCTCCCCTCCCTGCCCCTCAGGCACACCATCCGCCGCCAGTAATCGCGACATACCTCGAAACGAGGAACTCCTTTGCCCCCCTTGAGTCTTCTGCCCCCTTAGAAATGGAGTACGCATGCTCCGAATCCTCGGCGCCAGCCTCCCGGAAGAGGCCCGCCACCACTTCAGGCTCCGGTTCATCGGAGTCCTATGACTCCGACGGAACCGGGGAGTCTACATTTACCACCGTTAACTCCAAGCGCAATGGAAAGCGCGCCGCGTTAAAACGCACCGCCCCTACCTCATCGGCCTCTGCCGCTCCTACAACCTCTGCAGCCCCCGCCGCTGCCGCCGTCCCACTTATGTCACTAGACATCCCAACTCCAACAAAACCATCCTCTCGATGTGCTCCAGTCCTTGCTAAGAAGCAAGTCCCACCCCCTGTCTTCCTAAGAGACAAGGCAAAATTTACCCAGCTGTCGAAAACCTGCTACGACGCAGGAATCAAGTACGACCATGCCGTCAACCTCGGGGAGGCTATCAAAATCATCCCCAGCTCGATCGAAGATTTCCGCAAACTCACCAGGCTATTCACAGCCGAATGAGTTTCATATCACACTTACGCTCTCCCGGAAGAGCGTAAAGTCAGGGCCGTCATCCGAGGCGTCCCTTTCGAATTCTCCAACGAGGAAATCCTTGAGGACCTTAAGTCCCAAGGCTTCCCCGTGGAAGCCGTGCACAAAATGCACAGTAGAACGGGCAAGAGATTCAACCTTGCCTTAGTCATCCTATCCAACGTGCCGGAGGCTAAAGCCATCTTCCGGCAGGTACGCACAGTGTGTGGCCTGTCGAGGGTGAAGGTGGAGCCCCCACATAGGCGCGGTTTCCCGGCGCAGTGCCACCGCTGCCAACTATATGGTCATGCGGCGGCCAACTGCTCCGCTCCACCCAGGTGCGTTAAGTGCCTCGAACCCCACAACACTATGGAGTGTCCCCGGCCCAAAGACGCCGAGTCCCCGCCCGCATGTGTCCTGTGCAAACAGACAGGACACCCGGCTAACTATAGGGGTTGCCCCCGCGCACCTCAACCTCGCCCCAGTAGGCAAGCTCCACCGCCGGTCAATGACCGCACATTCCCGGCCCTCCACCAATGGCCCCGTCGGGGCCTTTCTCAGCCCATCCAGGGCTTCTCTCGACCCTCTCAGGGTCCCCCTAGGCCCCCTCAGGGCATAATTCGGCCCCCTCCGGGCTTCTCCAAGCCTATGCAGCCTCCAGTCTTTCCCTGGGGCCCCAAAACGGCAGACCCACCCCGGACAACCTCCTACTCCCATGAGTCAGAGCCCACACCTGATGACTACAATACACTATATTCCGCTATTAGGAATATAGACATCAGGGAAATCACGGTAGTAGCACGCAAACTGCGCGCTGCGAAGTCCCCCCAAGAACGTCTCCTTGCTCTTGCAGAGCATAATAATCTCCTGTCAGCGTTGTAAGTTAAGTTAACTTAATTAACTTAACTTCAATGTCAGTGCAAATTACTCTACCAAAATCTGACGGTCGTATCAAACCTAAGGGTTTATCGCTTGTATCATTTAATATTCGCGGTTTGCGAAATAACCTCCCAGAGCTTAAGCTCTTTCTTCGTAATCGTGAAGCCGATTTCCTCCTCCTACAGGAAACTAATCTCAAAACCAAGGACACTAAAGGCCTTTCTATTAAAAACTTCTCTCTTCTTCGTAACGACAGACCCGACCGCCGAGGCGGCGGAACGGCCATCTATTACAAGAAGACACTTCATTGCTCGCCCATTTCTACTCCGCAGCTTACCAACATGGAAGCCACGGTATGCAGGCTAGCTATGACTGGACATCAGTCCATCCTCATAGCCTCCTGCTACATCCCTTCAGGAACCCATCCCCTCAAAAAAGATTTTGAGGCCATTTTATCTTTAGGCAATTCAGTCATTATGTTTGGAGATTTCAACTCCAAGCATACGGAATGGACATGCCGTACTACGTCCCCTAGTGGCAAGATACTGCTCGATATCACGCAGTCTCTTGATATTACCGTCCATGGTCCCCTCGGTGTTACTCACTTTCCCGATAACACCGATCACGCCCCCGATGTACTAGATTTTGCGTTACTCTAAGGAGTTTCTCTCAACCTCAGAGCAATCGAGACACTAGACGATCTAGGATCCGATCACCGACCGGTCTCCCTCATTCTTGGCCATCAGCCACCTCCCCCAACACACACGAAAACCTTCACTAACTGGAAGGGATTCAAGGAGTCCCTAGCTAAAGCTCTGGACTCACAGGACTCTACCATCTCCCTACCGTCGGACTTAGACAGTCCCGAAAAAATCGACACCGCGGTCGATTCACTCTCCACCCTTATCAAATCCTCCCTTAAGGATAACGAAAGGGTCGTCCCGGTTGCTAACAATAGTGGGCTTCCCCTACATATTAGCAACCTATTAAAAGTCAAAAAAGCTGCTTTCCGGAGAGCAGCAAAATATCCCACCCCCAAAATACCCCCGAATATAGGCGCGCGGCCAATCGTCTTCATCGAGAACTCCGTTTCCGCCTCTCTGAATTTCGAGACCTCGAAAAGAGTAAACTCATGGAGAATATCTCTCTTTGCGGATAGCATTGCCGCTCAATCCTCTCCTAGCTCTCAACCCGTCGACCCCTCACACGTCCAGGCAGTGGAGGATGAGGTCCGCCGCCGGAACTCACCCCCTACGGCCTCCGAACCTATCTCTGTGTCCAATGATGAGATTTCATCCCTCATCAAAGGACTTAAGCCCAAAAAGGCTCCGGGCGCGGATGGCATCTCCAACCAAGCCCTAAAACACTTTCCTGAGCAGGTGCTAACCTTTTTATCTATTATCTTCAACGTCTGCTTCAACCTTAGTTACTTTCCCACTACGTGGAAAGAGGCAACTGTGATTGGAATTCCCAAGGCAGGCAAGCCTCTCAACCTCCCCTCCAGTCATCGCCCCATTAGCCTCCTCAAGGCAATGGGCAAGCTCTTCGAAAGAGTCATCCAAACACGTATGAGGCGCTATCTGTTTCCCACAGACGGTGACCCTCTTGTCATTCCCCATCAATTCGGCTTCCGAGCCCAACACTCATGTCCCCAACAAGTTCACCGCATTGTGGAATATATCCTCAGCGGTTTCTATCCTCGTCGTCATAAGACCATCGCGGTCTTTTTCGACATAGCAAAAGCTTTCGATAGAGTCTGGCATACGGGCCTTATTTACAAGCTCTACAAAATAGGTCTCCCCGATCGTCTAGTACGTCTCGTGGCCTCCTACTTAAAGCATCGTACCTTTCGTTTTAGACACGAAGGCACGCTATCTTCACAGCGAACTATCAAGGCTGGTGTCCCTCAGGGCTCAGTACTTGCTCCTCTGCTGTACATCCTGTTCACCAACGACATTCCCATCCCGTCGAAAGGTGTTCAGCTCTCCCTCTTCGCAGATGACACTGCTATCTACTGCAAAGGCACCTCACTACCCTTCATACGGAACAAGATCCAAAAGTCAGTCGATGACCTAGGAGCTTGGTTCAAAAAATGGCGCATCGATGTGAACCCGGAGAAGAGCTCCGCCGTTCACTTCGATTATAAACGACGCCGTCTTAAAAACACTCCACCAATACGTATGCTAGGGACCCCTGTCCCCTGGCATACGACCGCCAAATATTTAGGTGTCACTCCTGACACAGGGCTCACTTTCAGGCCCCACGTCAAAAGAGTAACCCGTCACGCACGTTTCTATCTGAGTAGGTTCAACAGTATGTTGGACCGACACAGTAAAATGTCCCTTAAAAACAAGCGTACCCTTTATAAGGTCTTCATACGACCAGTCATGTCATACGCGGGCCCCGTTTTTGCCCACGCCAACCCTAAAATCATTAATGAACTCCAAATAGTTCAAAACCTTTTCTGTCGTCGAGCTGCGAACGCACCTTGGTACGTTCGTAATGCTGACCTTCATCGGGACCTAGAGCTCCCCACAATCTAACAATTTCTCCAGAAACTCTCTGAGAACTTCTTCAAAGCCTCAGAGTCGCACTCAAATCATTTAATTCGTGAGGCAGCTACTTATGCAGCCCCACCCCCCTCTCGCTATCGAGTCCGCAGGCCGAGAAAATCTCTCGCGGACCCGCCTAACAAACGACCTGAACTGCCTCCTGGCGGCTCAGGCCAACTCTAATTAAATTAAATTATTATATTAACTAATATTAATTTGCCTTCGTAGGCACTCCCTCAGCGGCTCGTAGCCACCTGCGCCCTCTTTTCTCAAAAGAGGGTCGCTTACGATAAGGCACAATACAGCTTAATCAGCCAGTTGCCTGTCCCCAAAGGCAGTTTTTAGAGGGTATCACTTAGGGTCCCCGGTAGGACAGTGAGTCCCTCATAACCACGATAGACCGGCTATCGTGGTATGCGTAATGCATTTTCCGCCTCCCTACGTATAGGGTAGCCCTTTAATTGCTTCGGGCGCAAAAAAAAAAAGTGTGAGATGTCCCATCACAGAGTACCTTTGTATCTTTAACTAGAGAAGAAGAAAGTTTCGTTCTCTAGTCAAAGCTTTGTATAAACTGTACGGTACGATTTCTTTACTCATGTGGTTACGTCCAAAGATATTGGCGTCACTTTATTACACATTTATGGACCAGGATGTATTTATGTATGAGTTTAAAACAATTGTAAATGTATTATTTCTAATAAAAAATTTAAGTGTATAAATACACTTTTTATTGCAGAGTAAGTAGTAAGGACCAGAGCGGCAACTTCCTAACGACGTCGAAAGTGCTTAACTATTCGGATGTAGTCCAGGAGGAATTTATTTTGCAGAGTAAGTAGTAAGGACCAGAGGGGCAACTTCCTAACGACGTCAAAAATGTTTACACAAAATACATAAATATAGCTAACCTAACAATGTCATATAGTGGCCATATCAATATTAAAAATCTTTTATGTTTCAAATAAATAGATTGACTTGGCAATCGCACTAAACAATCTAATTCAATATAATATGTATTATTTGTGACATACATTGTGTTTTCATGCGATGGCCAAGTCAACCTATTTATTTAAAACTTAAAAGATTTTTAATATTGATGTGGCCACTATAAGATGTTGTTAGGTTCGCTAATTACGTAAGAACTTTAGACAGAAGGACCCTTAAGTAGGGACTGAATAAATTAACCGACTTGGTATTACGCGGATCTCACAACTTTTTACGGTGGAAGATCTGAGTTGCGAAACTTGGTTTTTTTTACATGTTATGTTTTGATGGTATTTGTAGCTTTCCCTCTGGTCGGTTTCTTTTTTTTAACTTATTATTTACCGGTACTTACGGTTGACCTTGTATTATACTTTGATTGGCTAAGCGCCGCGCGCTCTTCGCACTATCTCAAAAACATTAAGTTTTTAAAAAAATGTTTGAAGCAAAAGTTGAAAAACATTTCATTCTCTACAATTTTTGTAATAAATGCAAATAGCATTGAAACCACAGGAACCAAGATATTTGTAATAAAGCCTATTTTATGACCTTTGACCTTGAATATGTTAAGACACAAACACCATTTTTATGAGTCTTTTAGGACAGCATGTAGAATGCCAAAAAAAATTATACAAGTTTACCTATCTATCATTTCGAGGTGAAACCCCTAATATAACAGAACTGTAGATCTTTGAAGGTTTTATTGTCAATATGAACTAATATTTCTCGATTGATACGATTTCTATAGTTTTGATCTTCTTTGGTCATTACTTTGATCAGAAATTATTTAAAGTAATGTTTGATCTCAGGGTTTGACTGTGTTGATAAAGATTAAATGATAAAAATTAAAGTACATAAACAAAGCTTGCGTTTGTATGCTCAAAGTAATAACGATAATACTGTTAAGCACCTTAGTCAAGTTAACGGGAGCGGTGGAGGCGTTTTTTAAAAACTAAAATAAAACTAAGAGATGTCCGTACAGAAGCTCATGTACTTCAACAATGGTAAACTTATTCTAATACATCTCTCATGCAGACGTTATTACATTTGCTTACTCAAGTGACGCGATATAGGCCACACACAGGGTGCAAAGTCAGCAATAGCATTTATGCACGTACTTGTATCACTCTGTGTGGGGTCGAATCCATGACTCTTCCCTCCTCAAGAGCGAAATTATCGGCATTTTCAGGAATCCGATGATTTCGCTTAATTACACACAATATCGAAGTCGTACTCTTGAAGACGTAAACGCCAACGGGTCAATTTACTGTTCGGTTCTTTGAGTGAATAGAGCCAAACTAGTGGTCTATGGTCAGTATATATGGTGAACTTACGCCCGTAAAGGTATGGTCTAAAATGTTTTACGGCCCATATTATGGCGAGTAGTTCACGCTCTATTGTACTATATCTGGTCTCAGTGTCGCTGAGAGTTCTACTGGCGTAGGCAATGGGCTTATCGGATCCTATTGTCCCCTGCGATAAGACCGCACCTAAAGCAACAGTAGAAGCATCTGTAGTTAAAACATAAGGTTTGTCTGGGTCTGGGTATTGGAGTAAAGGTGCATTAGTCAGAAGCTCCTTACACTTCTGAAACGCATCAATATATTTTTGATCTATTACAATTTCATTTCTTTTCTTTAGACATACTGTAAGGGGCTGAGTGATTTTGGCGAAGTCTTTTACAAAGCGTCTGTAATAGCCAATCAATCCTAGGAAACTCTTGATCTCGGTAGTCGTCCTTGGTAACGGGTAGCTTAATACAGCCTGAATCTTATCATCGTTTGGTTTAAGTCCGTCTTTAGTAATAACGTGCCCTAGGTATAGCACTTCTTTTCTCAAGAATTCTGATTTGTCAAGTTGTATTTTTAAATTAGTCGATCTCAATCTGTCAAAGACTGTCCTTAATTTTTGTAAATGCTCCTGGAGGCTACTCGAGAAAATAATTATGTCGTCAAGATAGACAAGGCAATGAATTCCTTGTAAGCCTCTTAGGATATTATCCATGGCTCTTTGGAAGGTGGCTAGAGCTGTCTTCAGGCCAAAGAGCATTCGAAGGAATTCATAGTGTCCGTTCCCTGTGCTGAATGCCGTTTTTTGTCTATCTGATTCGTTTATCTCAATTTGGTGGTATCTACTAGCTAAGTCCAAGGTTGAAAAGTAAGTACTTTTACTCAGTTTGTCAAAAATGTCAGTGATATTGGGTAAAGGGTTCTTATCGTCCACAGTTATGTCGTTTAGACGTCTGTAATCGATAACCATCCTATACTTCATTTCACCAGATGCGTCTCTCTTTTTGGGAACTAAATGGACTGGGGCTGACCAAGGGGAAAAGGATTCCTGAATCACATTATCATTTAATAGTTTCTGTACCTGGTTTTTAATTTCATGTGTTTGAGCGGGAGGTTGCCTATAAGGTTTGATATAGATAGGGTCTTCGTTTTTTGTTCTAATATAGTGTTTGACTTCATTAGCAAAAGATGAAGGTATTTGATCGCTATAAAAAATATCTTTATATTCTCTACATAAGTGGTATATCGATTTTTGTTCTTCTTCAGACATGTGATCTAAGCGTAATTTCTCTAAATTTTGCTCTAATATTTTATCTACTTCAATATCTGATATATCTGTAATATGGTTAACTACACATCTAGTCGCTTTACTCTCTTCATATGTTTCTACATTCAATGGTCTTTTAATAGTTAATTTTATCGGTATATCTAAGGTATTCTGGATTACTGTAGTCGTGTAACCATCCTTACATCTCACTAACGCACTAGGCATTCGCACACCCTTACAGAATTCTTTATAATCGATTACAGCATTACCTGAATATAAATTTGTTGGGAGTTTGACTGACTCTCCACTTGACAAATTTACATTAGTTCGCAGGATCGCCTCGCGGCACGAACGCGCCAAACGATTTTATACGAATTTATTTCGCGGACGGCGCAAGCAAATGGCGATCCTACCGGCTGTGCCAGTCAAGTTAACGGGAGCGGTGGAGGCGTATTTAAAAACTAAAATAAAACTAAGAGATGTCCGTACAGAAGCTCATGTACTTCAACAATGGCAAACTTATTCTAATACATCTTTCATGCAGACGTTATTACATTTGTTTACTCAAGTGACGCGATATAGGCCACACACAGGGTGCAAAGTCAGCAATAGCATTTATGCACGTACTTGTATCACTCTGTGTGGGGTCGAATCCATGACTCCTGACACACACTCCATATTGCTGTACGTCCCACCATGGTTATGCACGACGCACAATGCAAAATGACACTGAGTAGTTTTGACGTACGTCAATACGACACCTTTGTGGCACAGTGGCTTAGCAATGAGTTGCAGCGCTGGGGGCCGCGGGTTTGACTCCCGCACGAAACAAGTATTTGTATGGCCTACAAATAATTGTTCCGGGTCTGGATGTTTGTCCTTGTGCAATTTATGTTTGTAAACTGCATCCACGATACAGGAGAAAACCCTAGTTTAAAAAAAGAGAAAAAGAAGAAAAAAGAAGAAAATTATTATTATTCACTATCGATCCATCCCGGCTTTGCATGGGTGATTTCTGTATCTCGACAACAGTGCCACCTACTTAAAATCCGTTGCATAGTTTAAAAGATCTAAGCGTACAGATGGCGGGAAGTGACTATGTTTTCTACCATGTAGAGATTGCACTTTGTAGATAAAGATTGCTGGACACGCTGTATGGATTTTGTATTAGCAAGGTAGCAGCCTCCCTAATGTTTTTCATGTCGTGCTGATGGATGTTGAATAGGTCGGACGCACGTCAAAGCTGTCATGCATCAAGCATGCTGGATTGTGTGAATACTGGCTATATAGCAATTTTGTCATTTTATGTAGTAACTATACATGCGTTTGCTCTTCTTTCATCTACCTTCAACCATTGAATCTTTACGCGCATTCCCCGCGAGATGACAAATGAAGGAAATAAATTATTTTACCACGTTTCATCACTATATTATTATTACTATTAACAAAAGAGCTTAGGTATCTCTCTAAAGATCTACATTTAATTTTAAACAAAAAATGCAACAATCAAAAGTAATAATTCACGTAACAAAAAGCGTTAGTAATAAAGAAGGTACTAGTTCTCCTAAAAAATTGATTAATTTCTGTATAAAGAACGTAATAAATAAAATTGTAGTAAGAATCGGCACATTTATTTTCTGCCTTAAAATTTAGCTTGCATTTTTAGTAGTATTACTAGTATTTAAATCCGTAATTATAAATAAACTTCTTCCTCATTTATTCCGAAGTGAGAAACTCCCATTTTTGGCATTTTGATAAAACTGGTATCACTGCAAATAAATAAAACAAGCGCGCTCATATAATTCGTTCGATTACATCTAGCACACAGACTAACTACATCTATCATTTACCAGGTTGAACTAAATTCGCGCAGGAACAGGATAGTGTATGTGCTACCACAGATGTAATGGTGCTACGTCCACTGCGCCCTTAAGCGGACGTACAGCTGGGAACTGGGATGAGTCATGAAGGCGGACGGAAAGCGCCAGAAGGCGCTTTAGCTGTTCCTGTTGAACGCAGTACTTTTTTTAAGCTGTTGACGTTACATTGCAAATTATCTTTTTATTTTGAAATGTCATTGTTAGTCTGTGACGTCATTATTATTAGCGTAAAATATATCCACTATCCAGTAATCACAGAGTACATTATATATACCTGGAACCAGTAATCAATGCGTAAAATGGAACGTACGTCGCAGTACGTCGTCTCTCTTTTACGTAAATGTAATATAAATTGAATGTCTTCGTTTCATGGTTTTATTTCATTTAGAATTACCTACATGACTTGTATAAATTCAGTGTTTCAATTCAGACTTAGTAGTAAATTATTACGTGAATGACGTGATCACCTATTATTTTGTGACCGATAAATTAGTTGTACTAATGTGGCCTTCGCCACAGTTTTTACTTTTGAGTAAATTTTAATATTTTGTTATATTGAATAATTCAACATGATTCAAGACGAAGAATTTGAGCAACTTGTAATGACCCCAGAGCGTATAAATGCTCTGGGGTTCAAGCCCCAGAAGGAGATGTTGACTAACCATCTCCTGCCTTATTCGTCTGAGCTAGATGAGGAGTCGACAAAATTCCTCGAGCAAGTAAAGACGAACCTGGCCAAGGCAGTTATGTTGCGTGAAATGAAGCCATCGTGTGGTGTGTGGTCATCTAGGCTCATGAAGTTAGTATATTCATTTATTGTATAATAGAATTGGTTTTGTATCCTTCTTTTAGATATGCATAGTACAGTGCATGAAACCGTTTTTAAAAATATTTCTTATTATTTTTAACTAATATAGTCAGAAACTGCACTTTTATTATAAAGTATAACTTTCAATGAACTTAAAAGAATTTCATGTAACAACTCTGAGGTTGGTGCTAAGAGAATCTGTATAGAAGATTTAAAGCCCAGAATTCTAAAATAGTTACATGGAAATAATTTCACTCTTTTTAGTTGGTTTGGCTTTTACTTTATTCAAACTTATAATTTCTTTTGACCCTTTTGAGAGAATTTCAGAATATCACAGTCTCAAGGTAACAACCTCGTCCGATGCCTACGATTTGTTACACAAAGGCGTAGAGGCTGCTCTCCCCGCAGCGCCGGAGACGTTGCAGTCTCAAAATAGATACAGAAATCCCTCTGAATGTGTCCCTCTATTTATTTTTGGTGAAGGGGGTTCCCCCTTCTTTAGGGGTACCCCCTTCCCCCCCAAGAGGTCCCCCATGGTTTTTCACACTTAATATTTATCCATAAAAAATAAAATTTCCTCAGAATTAAAATTAGAAAAACTCAAAAAGGGGGGGCTCCGCAACTTTTCCTTTTAAGGGGGAGTAGTACACCTCCCCCCGCACTACCCCCCCCCCCCCTCCAATTCGACGGACGTCAATGGAAAGTCGTACTGGAATCATTAAAATTGGTACACAATCATCGAAGATGTCATGTAACATTCTAGAAAAAAAAAACAGCTAAATAGATTTCTCTATATGGTATAGCCATGCTGCAGTTATGTTAGTAGTATAGTTGTAGCATGAATGGGTCAGCTCGACCAGGGAAGGTAATGCTGCTGCATTTTATATAGTAAGTGTAGAGAACCAGAGACCCTTTTACTGGAAATGAGGCATTCCATCTTAGTCCTCACTAGTGACAACGCATCTTTATTTTGATTTGTAATCGAGGATAGATGTAGATGTCTATGGGCCGCAGCAACGACTTACCATCATGTGGACTGTGTGCTCGTTTGTCACCATATCCTATAAAAAATTGATAACACTTCTTTTTGAAATCTCTTTAAGAAGATAACAATTTAACTGATCGTTTGTGAAGGTTAATTGTTTAAAATACTTAATCTTGCAAAGATACCCAAAAAAATAAAAATTCTTTCAATTTTATTCAATGATGGTCACTTGTACAAGTTTAATTATGATGCTGTATTTGTAATCCTATTATTTCCTATCTGCCTGTTAGACATGCGTCATTCATTTATTTTTAGTGACCCAATCATCGAAATATCGATTCGTTTTACAAACAGGGTCATACTTGTCGATAATTCAAATGAATCATTTTGAGTTTCAGTACTCTGTGATTTGTGAGACCCCCTCGATTATGTCAGCTGTCGGACATTACTGTACTGTACTCTTTTATTGTAGGTCCTGTCAATCGTTTGATTCGGAATGTTCATGTATGTAATTACAATCATCAGAACTTTGGTTTGACTCGGGTCAAACAATATGAATCATTTACGATTGACACATGTCTGCTGCCTGTTAAACATGGTGATTATGAGAAATCTACTACTATGAGAGGAAGTATTTAAATATCTTCTGTTTTATTTAAAAAGTATTCAAAAAGAATGTAAACTACACATGAAATGTGTAGATGCTAATTGCAGTGTATGTGCTCCATTATTATTGTTTTCACCTACTTGGCGTTTTCCCATTGGTACTCTGATTTCATTATATTTTGCCTGGGTAATATTTTCTGGAAAAAATGTTTACCAAAATTCTTTATATGAAAGTCACATGTGACAACACATTTGCATTTTGATATTTTTCATATGATATTCTCACGAGTTTTAAACATGAAATTCTTTATTATTTAGGTGTCATGATTGTACACATTTGATTATATTGCAACAGATATTAGCAATATCTATTGCACAAGTTTATAAAATTACAAATTCATTGAATTGCTTAAGGAAACACATCTATATATTTCTAACAATAACTTTGAAACATAATCATACTCTTATTACAAAAATATGAGTCATTTAATTTATCAACTAATCTTGCACCATCAGTTTTGTTTTCCATTGAATGTAAAAGGTCTATCATGTTTATTGTTATTGTTAATACCTTTATTTGAATCTGGTAGTATATAAGACCCCACTAATTTTAGATCTATTTCTGTGCTACCAACTCTAAGTAAATAATTTTGAATCAAATGTAATTTTTTTTTAATTTTAATAAATTATCCATAGAAATCAATTTGGTTGCACATGGGGTGCTTGACGACTGAAGCAGGTGTTGAGCTTATAAAATATATTTTCAATGCCTGGGGAAACTTTTTTCAAATAAATATTTTTTAAGCTCTCTTTGAAATTTATTTAACAATTTTTCTTTTTGTAGACATTTGGGGATTTTATTATACATTTTTATACACATAGGTCCCTGATTTAAGTGTTTATAATTTTGTGATAGGTGGAGCTAATTTATTATTAGGGTGTAAAAATTGAGGCCAGGAGTATATTGAAATAAGATGCATATACTTTTTAACAAATTCGCATACTTCTAGTATATATATATATATATATATATATATATATACTTCTAGTATATATATATATATATATATATATATATATATATATATATATATATATATATATATATATATATATATATATATATATATATATATATATATATCTCCTAAACTCCTAAAACTACTTAACCGATTTTAATCAAATTTGCACACCATGTGCAGTTCATAATAGATGTAAGTGCTAATATTTTAAATGAAATGAAGTAGGGTTTACAGATAGAAAACATAGATAACACTGACTAGTGACTAGTGTTATCTATGTTTGTAATTTTGCGATTACATTTTTTTTTGTAGAATAAATAATTTATTTACACCTGTGCTGTTTTCCCACAGTATAATGCCATACTTGAGCCATGCATGGGGATAAGCATAGTATGCACACATGGTTGTTCTTGAATTTTGAAACGGGAAAGCTTAGTTGATACTTTCTTTGTGTTCTTTCTAATTTATACCTGAAACTATGTTTACACCTAATAATGTATATGAATCAACACATTCTAATTTAGTATTGTTGTAAGAATAATTTATAGATAGAGGGTTTTTATGTTACGGCTTAAATTGTATTATCTTAGTTTTTGTGTAATTTATTACGAGGATGTGATTTTTTAACCATGTAGAGATTTTTGTTAGTACAATATCTAGACAGTTGTTAAGATTGTTATTATTATTATGAAATGGGATGACTACAGACAGATCATCTATGAACAAGGTACAGGGAGCTTTGATTATTTTTGGCAAATCATTAATATAAATTAAAAATAAAAAACAACCGAGAACACTACCCTGTGGTATTGATTTAGTGACCAGTGCAAATTTAGATCTGACTTTAATCACATTTCTACTGGCTAGGTTATGGTGTTCTATCTCTACACACTGCTTTCAATTGGTCAGGTATTACTCAAACCAGTTGTATGTTCTTCTGGCTTCTTACTCCTATTATTCGAGCCATGATCTTCTTACTCCTATTCTGTGTAATGTTCGTAAAAGAATGTCAAATCGAACTCGATCATGGGCTTTGGTCATGCTGATGATACCTTTTTAATTTTCAAACTCTAAGGGCAGTCAATTAATTTTGACAATGTAAATAATGCTCTATCAAAATTAATACATTGGTTTAATGCTAACAATTTGCTGGACAATATGATAAAATGTATTAAATTAAATTTACAATAGTAAATGAAGAGCACATTGGTATTTGAATGTTTAAACATTCAAATACCAATGTGCTTTTAAATGGGGAGGAGTTGAGTCTTGTGGATGCCACTGTTTTTCTTCATATTAATGTCACTATACTTCAACGGTGCCTCCATATATCTAAATTAGCAGGCAAATTAGTTCTGCAGCATATGCTGCTAGAAAGATTAGAAGTCTTACCAATATTGAGACAGATAGGTTAGTTTACTTAATTACTTTCATAGCATAATGTCTTATAGAATTTTGCTATGGAGTAATGCGACTGACATGAAGTCATATTTGTTTTGCAAGAGAGCAATATGGGCGATTTATAACTTAAATTGTAAAGAATTCCTTAGAGAAAAATTTAAAGAAATAAATATATTTACTTTGGCATTGCAATATATTAATGAAAATGTAATGTTTGTACATAAAAACATAAGTAGCTTTCATAAGAATAAAGATGTTAACACTTTAAACACTAGGAGCAAACATATACATGTAATACCAGTTACTCTAGACTCTACATAATTAGTAATTCATTTAATGGGGCAATGTTTACGCTTTTACAACAAAATCCCAGAAAAAGGAAAAGTTGTCTTTAAACAAGTTTAAATATTTTATTAAAGAGAAATTGTACAAAAAGGGTTATTATGATATCAATGAATACATAAATGAAAATAACCCCTGGGAATGAGGTGATTACCACCATGCCGGTTATATAAAAATTGTTTTAAAATTGTACAAACAAAATTATTGTAAAGTGAAATTTGTTAAAAATGAGTCCTGTTGGGCTTATTGCTGGTTCTTCCCAGGACAGAGACTTTTTCCGAACTAGTGTTAAATATAAAAATGACTTTGAATCAGCCATCTTAAGTATTATACAATAGGTACCTATATTATTTTATATATTTTCAGATTATAAATACCGTTAAATAGTTAATTCTTCCAGCAAAATTTCAAAATCGAGGCTATTTGAAATAAATAAAATGTATAGATGTGAAAATGATAATTTGCTCTGCCTTTGAATGTGATATCAAATTTTGTTAAGATTAAATCAGTTTGTGTCTATGATATGGTTTCATATTATTAACCTTTGGCAATGTCTTATGAGTTAAAAATAACTGGCCTAAGCCCAGAACTTCCTGAATTTAACACCTGGCCTTAGTTTATTTCATTGTCATCACACTACAGACAATTTGTTATAAGTCTTTTGAGTCAGCCACCAATCCAATGATACAAATGTTTGTAATAATAATAAATAGAAGATTAATTAATGTCTCTTGCGCTATAATAATATATGACTTCAAAAATGTAAAAGTAATTACACTTTTTATAATTTAAAATATATATTTGTTATTTCGCCACCCCACAATTAGCATTATATAATCTTATATTACCAAAATTGCAAAATAAAAATATTATATAACTTCTTGTAATAAATTATTCATTTAGTATTCGCCTTCTCAAATAAATACTAGCCTCCATATCAAACATTTAGTATTTCATTTAAAATTATACTTTACCTATGCTGATTCCAAATGTGGAGGATCATGCACCTTCCCTGGTGGTTTTTTTTTCTATCTAGACGTAAAGGTGCCATTAAAAATGTTCCATGTCCACATCAGTGTGGAAACATATTAAGAAATATTTACAAAATGCTAGGTTTATTAAGATACAAAATGCTAAAATGCTAGGTATAATAAAAATGATAGTGGACTTGTTAGGTACCTGTATACGAGCTCAGCTGCATACTGTCACAGTAAATATATAACTATAGGATACCCCAACTAGCTCCCTTTTGAAATAATTACCTATATCCCTTTGGAGCATTAGGCAGAGTTACTCTTTTCGTAAAATTGAAAAATTTTCTTATATTTATTAAAACATTGATTTGGGTTCTAGGATGCTCAAAATCGAATGAAATTAATTACTTTTAAAAGGAAATTACTGATAATAAATTTTTAATTGAACTACAAAAATATATTTGTACACCACAGTGTTGTAAATTACATTATAGCTACTGTAAGTTATACTAACACCTAATTCACTGTATTCACAAATAAATGAATTTGAATTTGGATCTACCCTTGGGTTTGCTTCTTGTCAGATGATCCCAATTTTGCTGATTCTGTCGCTGGTGTGGTATTTCAGGGAATAGAACTTTTTATTTCATCATCTGTGGTACCCATCATAGGCGGATCCCAACCATGGTTTGGGTTTCCTGTAAAATTGCATCACAGTCTAAGCAGGAGTGCTAAGGTGCTTAGGATGACGCATCAACGTCTTCGGATGCAAACACTAACACTCTTAGAAAGAAGTAGAATACCGTCTCCAGATCCTTCATGGGCTTCAGGGCAAATTCAGAGCACATCGGCAGAATTGGCGAAAAACTAGTTCGCCTTCCTTCAGGAAAAGGTGCATTCTTGTCTCTCACACAAAGTTGTGCAAGGCATCTTCTATCTGCCCTCTCTCCCATTTCTGCATAGAGACTACGATCCACATGAATATACCCTAAAGGCGATCTTTTTGCATCTAACTCGATGACGGGGAAACACACCGCCGACCATACCCGCGGTGTGAGTGCTCCATGTAGGATGTTCATACAGCGCTTGGTGCGCAAAGCACTTCTCTCCCTGAATGTCAATAAATTAAGTGAACCTAATGGAGTCTCTCCCATTGTGCTGAAGATATGTGCTTCGGAATTGGCATTGGTTATAACGCTTCCTTTCCGGTACTCCTACTCCTAAGGCGAGGCTAGGCTAGTACCGAACTCATGGAAGACAGCTTTAGTGCACCCAATCCCTTAAAAAAGCGACTCCTCAGATCCGTTCAGCTATAACACTATCGTCACCTCCGTGTCCTCCAAAAAACCAAAAATTATGGAAATTAACTGCCAGCTCATGTGGCACCTTGAAGAGCATCAGCTGGTTAGTGGCCGGCACTACGGTTTCCGTCACGGTTGCTCAGCTGTTGATCTTATGATACCAATGGGCGGTGGCAGTCGAGACCAAGAGGGAGGCCCTGGCACAGATATATGATTTGGGTCATTAGTTTGGACATAGTGATAGGTCTTCAATGGGGCTTCGCATAAAGCGCTTATTTATTATTTTTATTTATTTTGTAACTATTTAATATAATATATATTAATTTATTATTATCTTACAAATAGAAACACAGCAGGCATGGCTTCCGCACTCCATGATGCCCGATGGACGAAATGGACGAGTGCCGCAGGCCCATTCTTTATGTAGCCCGCCGCGGTGTTGCTACTCTTGATTTAGATTTTCTTCTAACAGAGCTTCTCCTGACGGGGCTGCGTGCTCGAAGCCCTCTGCAGAAACTCGTGGATAGGTCAGCAACACTCACCGCGTCTAACTGCTGTTCGGCGGCACTATCATCGATCTCTGAGAAGATATACACATTCTAAGAAAGATATTTATTTATATCGCGTATTAACAGTTGATCTAAATTCATAAGGATATTTTCTCCCGAAAACGAAGACAGACGATTATATTAGGGAAATCTTTGATGATGTGACGAAAATAAAATCGATCCCGGTTAAAAAAAAAACCCACATTTTTTACAACGTTTAATTAGCTTTATTCAAGCTACATCGTGTTAGTACACGTAGAAAATACTCAAACGTAAACCAGCAGTGAAAATTAAACCTGAAATAAACCCTAAAAAAAAACACCAGTGTCAGGGTCAACCCAATGAATACCTTGCGTACAGGATTTACACGGGTCTTTTCCACTGAACACAATACATAACGTAGTTAAAATCAATAAACACAGGTATGTGGCTTAACAAAGCAAACATAACAGCAATCGTACAACAAGTACCTTCTAAAAATGCAGTACAAGTTTTCAGGGGTCCAGAAGATTTTATTCCGAATATTGGGTTGTCCTATATTTAAAACCAATTACAGTTTTTTTGACCAATTATTTTGATTATAATTTACTTCAACTCTTATCATGTTTAACATTGTACTGCAATAGCATTCCACTTGCCCGTTTTCCTAATACGTTTTAGGGGTAATGAAATTCATATACTCCATAATTAGAAATCGAACTAATAAACTCACGGTTATCGAATATAAGACTTCTATCGTACACTAGTCTTTTAAAAGTACCAAACAGATATATGATTTGGGTCATTACGCGCTTCAAGCGACTACATTCTTGCCTTGGGAATGCATAAACCAGACAATATTCAGTATATGCGTCAACTATAATAAATACGTGTTTATGACTATCACTTTCTCTCAGTGGTCCGTGTACATCCGCGTGTATTGTATCAAATGGTACCGGAGCTTTTTGCCAAGAGGATATTGCTTGCAAAGGTGCGCGAGGAACTTGTTTATGTGAGGTGCACGCTACGCAGTGCGTGGCGTATTTCGCGACAAATTTACTAAGACCGGGGAATCAGAAGTGTCGTAGAATCATGGAAAACGCGTAATAAACTTAATCGAAATGCTTTTAGTACGTAACATAAGAATCGCACTTGCTCATCGGTGACGTCATACTTATAGTACAAGAGGTCATTACGTTTCACGTAACGCGTGTCATCTATTTTACCGTTATTTTTTGTTTCAAGTAACGTTAATATCTCCTCGTCACCTGCCTGTGCCACTTAATCCCAATTTTGTGGTTTTTGAACATCCACCATCTGGCAACTCTGGGTTGGAGATCCCTCTTATGTTGTGTCATTTTTAACGCATTACAGTCTGTGACTATCTTAAAAGCAAATGCAAAAAGCATCAATTTTACAATTGCTCGGTCTAACCTGACTGACCATGTCTTATAATCCTACCTGGATATTCTATTTCGACGGTAAGAAGAGTTTATTTCTTTAAATTAATTGAAAAACGTGTTTCAGTTAGCGTTATCATAACCGAATCTAATAAAATTAGGTTTTCGTCGATCCCGTGCGACATTATTAATACGTCATCGATGTAGACCATGACTTTTCCAGTATCAATGAGGGATTTAAGCGTTTTAGAGATAGTCTTCTGATAAAAAATCGGCGCGTTAGCTAAACCGTAGGAAACCATGCAATATTCATTTTGGGCCTCTGATGTAATTAATGCGGTCTTATGAATCGACTCTTCAGCAACCCTAAATTGATGGAAACCCGACACCATGTCCAGAGGAGCTATACCAGCGAGCATTACCTAATCTATCTATATAGTCTTTGATCAAGTGGAGAGGATATATAATTTTTGATTGTTAGGTATTCGAGAAGGGCTTCCATATTCCGTGATGACCGATGGTCAAATGGACGAGTGCCTTTTTTTTTGCGCCCGAAGCAAATATGGGCAACCCTCCGGAAAGCGGGGGAGGGAGGTGGGGAATGCTCATAGCATACCACGCAGCCGGCTGCGTGGTTATGTGGAGACTTTTACCCGCTAAACCCCACCTTTTAGGGACTAGGGATTAACGGTCTAACTAGAGATCTTTAAGCCGTATACGGACGCGACCCTCCTTGGCAGAAAGGAGGGCGCAAGGACGAGTGCCGCCAGCCGCCTTCTTTATATTAGCCTGTCGCGGTGTTGCCACTCCCGATTTAGATTTTCTTCTAACTATTCTTTATTATTTAATGGTTTCTATACAGTAACACAAACATACTTGTGATGCTAAATGAATTTTTTTAAGATTTGTCAGAGATTAGAGGAAATGATGTAGTAAGAATCCTAACGCCAATTACCAAGTTACAGTTATATCCAAAAACTAGCTCTCATTTTATGTAGAATGAGGCAGTGATTATAAAATAAATGATTTTTTTTATAGGATAGGGTGACAAACGAGCACACAGTCCACCTGATGGTAAGTGGTTGCTGTCGCCCATAGACATCTACATCTATCCTCGATTACGAATCAAAATGCAGATGCGTTGTCACCCGTGAGGACTAAGATGGAATGCCTCGTTTCCAGCAAAAAGGGTCTCCGGTTCTCTATACTCACCATACGAAATACAGCAGCATTAAGCTACTATTTCACGCTGGTATTCTGTGAGAGCGTGGTCCTTCCCCGGTCGAGCCGACCCATTCGTGCTACAACTATACTATTAATATAACTGCAGCATGGCTCTACCACGTAAAAATGATGATGATTGTGTTTTTTAAATACTAAATTTTTCATAAGGCTTTATTTCTTTAAAGATACATTCGGATTTATGGACTAAAGTTTGGAAAAGAAGATCACATTGCCCTCGTAAAATTGGCATATGAGCTGGTTCTCATACCAGATTTGGAACCCTGCAAGGTTCACAAATTTGCTACAATGTTTATAATGCTCACCAAGTAAGTATGAAGTACTCTACATAGTAAACACTCATTTTATTATTTTCCTTTAATTTTTGTATTTTTATAATGTGTTATATTATTTACTTATTTCATTGAATGCGTTTAATTCCAGAAAGAGACATTTAATTTCGCCAGAAGAGCTGACACTTCCATGGCGCCCACTCTATGAAATGGGGAAAAAAATATTTGAGAAAAGTGAAACAGCCATTGGGATTTATCACTATTTGTCGTGAGTTCTTTTTTGTTTAGAAACAAAATGTTATAAATAATTAGTCTTCTTAAATTCTGCATAATATTTTAATAATATAGTATACACATAATCACTAGTTTCACTGTTTTGTGACAGGTCCCTCGTCACAGAATCTTCAGTGACTAAACAAATCGAGACTTTGAACAAAAATTGCTTGAGATAAATTAGGGTTTGGGATGCATTGTATAGTTTTCATACCTAAAACAGAAAAGGAATTTAAAATTATAATGATGCTTTACTTAGGCCATGTACATAAAAAAATTTTTTGAATTTATAGATACAGAAACATTTTAACTTTTTAGTCCGGTCAATCTAGACTTTCAGTGATACATAATGTTACAACAATAATATAATTATAAACCAAATTTTGCAGTTCTCAACCATTCCTGTGTGTGGAAAATTTTTTACTATAGGTCAAAGGTAAAAAAAAATGAGTTTTTCGCGATTTTCAGCAAAACGGTAAGTTTTATGACAAAAATACTCCAGACAAAAATTGAAGATTATAAAATTATCTACAGAAATGTATCAACACTTTTCCTATGAGCCACCGTTTCTGAGGTACCTACGATTCAAAAAGTTGTAAAAGGTGTGTGTGTTGTTTTGCTGAAAATCGTCTAAAATCATCGAAAAGGTTAAAAAATCTCATTTTTTAACCTTTGACCTTGAGTAATTTTTTTTCATACACAGGAATGGTGGGGAACTTCGAAATTTTATTTATAACTATAATTTGAACAATTTTACTGATTATCAGCTTTTTGTTACTTTATTTATCTTTATTCTTGTTTTCTGGTCTAATTTGACCGGATTATTACGTAATTATTGTAGTTTATAACAAGTGTAAGTAAATGTTAGAAACCTTACTTTTTATCATTTGAAGTCAAAAATGTAGGTATTATGCTACAGATATTATTAGGTGGTGAAATATATTATTTTATATACCTACTTTACAACCAATTAAAATAACCCTTTATTGCGAATGGGGTACAAGAAATAATTTTACATTAGCACCATTATTCCTCTATGACTTATAATTTCCTTAACATTAGCAATTAAAAATGATTGAACTACATAACGATTTTGCAACAAAAAACATCAGTTCTTTCCTTTAAGCAAATTATATCTGTTCAGGCGAAAACATTCTGAGAAACAAGAAGTCAATATGATCGAAGTGATTCGCAAATTCCTGTCCGGTTATGGGCTGGATGACGCTCTTGCTCTGTTCGGATTTACGGGACAAGGCGAAAACAAACTTTCAACGTAATTTTTTAGCATTTTATTCACAGGGATCAGCTATTAATCACATTCTCTTGGTGATAGTGGGATGTGGTTCACAAATCATTAATTCTTCATAGGTTTCAGGCCAGTGTGGTGGTTGGATTGTTAGCTTGCATGTGAAAGAGATAAAAAATTCAACTTATTTTTACAAATATGTTTATTGCAGGTCATTGGAGGGATCATATATTTCTATGATAAATTGCGCAAAGCCGTGAGTGTTTTAATTACAGTATACATTTTTTTTATTAATTAAAAAAGAAAAATGAAATTAATTTAACAATTGTAGCTATTTTGACCTGAACGCAACAAAAGAGATCTTAGCTGAGGTATTGCCCCAAATCTTTCCATGGTCCTCAGATGCACATTTTATGAGCCAGTTGGCTGTGTTTCTCCCAGTCACATTACCACCAGAACATGCAGACTTTGGACATAAACTGTGGTTTGATAAGGCAATGGATTTATGGGACACCTGTTACAATTCACAGAGTGGTATTAATGTAAGTTACCAAAATTTTAGCAGCTGTAAAAAAAGTATATTAATTATCAAAACTTACCTTGTCTTTGTTAACTTTATACCAATTACAGGATTTAATGTTGTTATTTGGTGGTTTATCGAAAAGAAACCCTGGTGCTGTTGATTGGACGCCATATGTACCCAAAATGTTTATGTATATCCTACACTCCCTCAACTTACCAGTTAGCTATAAAGACCTGCAATACAACAGAAACTTTTCCTTAGGTATATGGTTTTTATATTTTTTCTGCTCTGTATTTATTATTTTTAAAATGTAATGAAAACGATCTAGTTGGAATAAGAAATAATTAAATTTTCTATTCTTAAATATATTGTAGATACTAAACAAGTGGCGTCATGGATTGTTTGGAATATATCGCCAAATGGCGTCATGTTAAAGCATTTAGGAAGTTTTCTCGCAGGAATCGAGAGTTATTTACACAGCGCCAATTCGGGCCGATGGTCTTTCAAGCTTCGAGACCTTTTAAGGAAGTTAGCACGAGAATTTATTGGTAGGTAAGTAGCCAGCTCAATACATCATTACATTCCTCTGAATAAGTTATAACATTATATAATATGATAATTGATAGAATCAGGCGTTAGGTACTTTGCGGAAATCGATTTCAATAAAGATATTAATTAATTCGCAACCATCCGTTTAAAAATACAATGATGTGTCTTACCCGGATTGAAGAGCACCTCCCGCCCTCCCTCAATTGCATGCACTAATCCCGTCACCACTGATCCGAGTACCACTACTCCCAACACTTAGCGGTCATCCGCCGTAGAGTCACACCTGAACATGCCTCGTGTAGAGGCGAAACACGTGTCGTATTGTCGTCGATGGTGTGTCTTTCCTGGAATAGTGGTGTTGGAAGTAGTGGTGCTGGGATCAGTGGTGACGGGATTAGTGCATGCAATTGAGGGAGGGCGGGAGGTGCTCTTCAATCCAGGTAAGACACATCATTGTATTTTTAAGGGGATGGTTACGAATTAATATCTTTATTACATAATATGGTTATAAATAAATCAATCTGTTCGAGAACACTGCTGGCCATAGGCTTTTCTAAAAAACGAAAGTAATGTTGTGTGAGTGTGGGCAAATCTAGTCTCTAAATCTACTTAGATTTGCCCATATTTATCACGCTGTTACTGATTGGTAAACTCTAAAGTGAATACACTCGCGAGAGCTTGAAACAACTATGTAATAATATTTGAAGTCGTTATATTAATCAACATAATTCTTTCCATTTTTCTAGAGTTCGCAGAGAACGCGAAAAGAAATATAGAAACAGCTGGGAAAATAAAACACCAGAATCGTTCAAGCTTCGAGATGAAGATATAACGGAATTCGTAAAAATAACTCTTGAACCTACCCTTCAAGCGGTGTACAGTCGCAGTGGATCCCTCGATATATCAGTAGTATTACAGAATCTTGCCACATTGAGGCCAGCTATAGTAATACCACCCCTTCTAGAAAGGTTAAGAACATCACTGAGTTCTTTGACGGAACCCCATAGAGTTACAGCCGCTATGTCCGCTGTGGCTGCCGTCGCAAGGCAAATACTCAGAGGACCAGACGCCGATTATCCCGAAGGACCAACTCACGTGGTTCCCATTCTGCTGGCAGTTCTCCCGGGCCTGGATCCGAACGACATTAAAAAGACATTAGTCACTTTGCATTTTATATTAATCTTCAGTAGCATGGTACCTTATATAGATTGCAGTTCTGCGTACGAATACTGGCCTGATCTTACTGAAGAAGAGCTCTTAGTTTGTGAATCAACGGCTCAATTAGAAGACTTCGTACTTGTGTTTTTAGATCGACTGTTTGTTATCATTGAATCGAGTGTTATGGAACATGCGCGCTTAGATACGAAAGATTCTGATGGCATTAGAAGTAAAACAGATGCCATGATGGAGACAGCGATATCGTCCGCGGCGAAAGGAGTTTTGATGCAATGCTCACCTAAAATATTCAGAGAAGCATTGAGAAAGTTTAAGGCATTCGCAACCGAATCTACGTTTGAAACTAGTGTTTCCGGTAGTATGGTGGGTGTTTTGCTTCGTATGTTTGCTAAGATTGACTCAGAAGCGACTTTAGCTGCTTTCTTGCCCGACCTCTGCCACGAGATAAAAGAACGTCTATTAACAGATGAAGCTTTGCACGAGGAGAATCCACCACGTGATCTCGTTTACAGACTTGTTCTGTTAATGAACCTTGTGCAGTGTGACGGTACAGTGTTGCTTAAATACATTCCTGAAATTATACCTGTTCTAGATAGGATATTAAAGATACATGCAAATTACGCCCTCACGCGCGCCTGCGAGGTACTAAGCGGTATTTTTAATTCCCTGTCATACATCGATTTGAAGGAAACGAGGAGTTCTCCTAATGACTACGGTGAAGCACCGGAAAAGTGGTTGCCGATTCGCGATTGGGGACGTGGTTGTTTCATTAAAGATGCGAAGTTAAAATGGCACGTACCTAACGCAGAAGAAGCGGCATGTGCCCAGATGTTGGTGGACAGATATTTGATACCTGAAGTAACTAGATTACGCCAGTGGCTGAGTGGAGATAGACCCATGTGTCGGGATCGCAGACTTAGAAGTTTTTACGTGATATACGCTGTGCTCTGTTCTAGCACGTTCTTGCCACCCCCTGACGAGAAACCAGTGATTCTGTAAGTATACAAATATATATAATATATATTCATTTGTAAAACAAATATTCAGGGTTATTTTTTTCAATATACGCCCAAAGCAGAGAAGGTTCAGAATAAATAATATAAGCGAATGGTAAAAAATAAATAATAAAAATCTGAAACATTCTGTCCTTTTTATCTTTTACATTAGAATGCGGAGTAATGCATTATTTTTAATGATTGTCGTTCATAAATATCAAACGCTTACTTTTTTACTACGTAAGGGTCGCTCTGTCGGCAAAAACTTTGTGAATTTCGTCGCGCTCGCGCGAGAAGTGCGCACACGCTTAGTTGTTGCCCATAAATCACGTTCATTTTGGGATAATTTTAAATGAAAGTAGAAGCCTTATTTACTCGTATTTTCAAAAACTGCAATGGTGGTATATCATTATTTAAATATTTGAACTTAAGTATAAAATTTGGACACTGAAATATAACCCTGTATAAAACAACTAAAGTATGAACAATTTTTTTTAATGTCTCATTGAAAGGCAATACTCACTAGACCATTTCAGTTCATCCAGTTTTATACTACAGCGTTTATTTTTTCTAAAATATAATTTTTGTTTATTTCGGTGTTGTTTAATTATATTTTTTGTTCAATTATATTTACGTGTGTATTCTCTGATATATGCACATACAACGAATAAACATTTTTATAACTTTTTAAAATATATTTCGCATATAAATTCAATTTAAATTTAATGTTAGTATCTGAATAACTTCCACGCGAACAAATATTTTCAAAACTTTCCTAATAAACAATAGAATTTGTAATGAGGATGGTTCGGCACTGATTACCAAAAATTCTTAAGCATTTTGATCGTATAGGATGGAGTCGCAAGTACCAGCAACAAGTCTGCCTTACACAAACGGCGTGCGTCACGTGGTAACACTGGAAGGTGAAAACATGCGCTCGGCGCTCACTCGCCTGCTGCTCGAAATACAAGCGCGCATGCTTACCGACAACACTGACGAAACGCGCGGCCTAGAAATACTCACGCAGGTAACACTATATCTTTTTTTAGAAAAAGGGTGACAAACGAGCATACAGTCCATCTGATGGTAAATGGATGCTGTGACCCGTAGACATCTACATTTATCCTCGATTAAGAATCAAAACGCAGATGCATTGTCACCCCTGAGGACTAAGATGAAATGCCTCGTTTCCAGTAAAAAAAGGGTCTCCGGGTCTCTACACTCACCATACGAAACACAGCAGTATTAAGCTGCTATTTTACGCTGGTATCCTGTGAAAACGTGTCCCTTCCCCAGTCGAGCCGACACATTCGTGCTGCAACCATAATACAGCTGCAGCGTGGCTCTACCACGTATACACTGCCTTCCTCCTAGCTAATGCTAATGAATACCAGCGTGATACAGCAACGTAACGTTGCTGTTTCGTATGATGAGTAGGAAGATAATAGGAAGGTAGGTAATTATTATGGTTGCAGCTCGAATAGGTTGCTCTACCGGGAGTCCTCCCACGCTCTCACAGAATACCAGCTAAACCGCAGGCAATGATGCTTTGTTTCGTATCGTGAGTGAAGAAAACCCTTTTTCTGTTATCAAAACATTCCTTCATTAACCTTTTGAGCGCCAAAGTCGCCTATACTTGACCAGCACCTGCGAGCTCTGAGCGCCAACGACATCTATAGTTGACAAAAATACCCGGCCTACAAAAATATGAAATATACTTAGATATTGGAAAATTATTACTGGTATTTTAATTCTACACTCCTCAAAAAAGAATAACCCAGAAACATGTAAGTATAAAAAAACAAGTCTCCTAGAGCCACAAGTACTAAGAAACATTGTACTAAAAAAAATGGATTTTATCTAAGCAAACACTATGTCCAGCACGCCAAAGTCGTCTATGTTTGACCGCTAGTGTTGTAATGCGTTAGGCATAGATTTATTGCAAACTAATCAAAATTAAACGCAAACGTGTTATTTTTTTAAATTATTATTGATGTTTGAATAAAACAAAAGGTAAGAAACATAAAACTATCATCAGCTATCTCAACTCTGGCGCATCCTTAGCGCGTCATCGATCATCAGTTCATTGGGCGCCGTGGTCAAGGATAGACGACACTCTTATGACGTCGTAAACGAATAGCGGAAAAAGTAGTGCAACATGAACGATTCCTCAGAACTCATTCGCATTTCGAAAAGCGTCGATGATGATGAATTTTTTTATTTTAATTATATAAAATTACAAATAATAAATGTTTATTTTTTTCTTAAGGTATGAAGAGCGATTTTACATTTAGTGTTGTGCGATTTTCTTTCTCAATCTAGGGTATAGACTGTGAAACCTTTATTATATTTGCTGATGACATTTTCATTCTTATTCCGCATACAAAAGACCAAAATTTAAATAATAAATTGAATCAAGTATTGAACCAGATTACAAATTGGCTGACACATCACAACCTAGATATTAATTTTAATAAAACCAAAATTATGCAATTCAGACCAGTTCAAAAATTACCACTAAATATCGCTTTTACTTATAATAATATACCTATAGGAACTGTTGACAACTTCAACTTGTTAGGCCTGGAAATCGACTGCCATATAAACTGGAAAGCCCTTATAATTAAAGTAAAAAATTGGCTATCGAAACTCACTTAGTTAGGTATTACGAGAAATAAAGAAAACCACAGATATCCCCAGCGCTCTGTCAGCATATTACGCATACACATCTTTGTGGCTGTCATACGGTGTCATGTTGTGGGAAAATAGTAAAGATGCACAGCAATTATTTATAATGCAAAAAAAATTATAAGAATCTTGGCAAACATAATAATTCCAGAAAGTTGTAAGCCCCACTTCATAAAGTTTAAAATTTGGACTTTGACGTCTATTTATACTTGGGAAACATGCAAATTTGTAAAAAACCACCCAGAAATATTTACCAAATTAGGTGAAACAAATTACAAATACTCAATTAGACCAAATAAAAATAGGCTACTATTGCCGAAATCTACCTTGCTACTTGCTTTGCGTAGCTCTAGTCCCTACTGTATGGCAGTTAAAATTTTTAATAACCTGCCAAATGACATAAAAAATTTAACGAGTACATACTACATTATTTTTTTCCAAATTAAAGTTATATTTAATCGAAAAATGTTTCTATGATTTAAATGAATATTTTGATACAAATATTATTTAATTTGTGCAACAACTTCGGCCTGTGCCTATCTAATTTAATTAAATTTTTTATTCAATTATTATATTTTACTTACTTTTATTTTTATTTATAATAATATTTTTTTACTTGACATTGTGATTATTAATTTAATTAAATTTACAGAATTTTAAATCATTTATAAATAATTTTCATTAATAAATAATTTATTAATTATTATTTATTAAATCTAATATTGTGGTTTAAAAATAATATTCACTATTTTTATAATTGCTACGCCTAAACTGGGTTTAAATGCGGACTATTTTTTTAAAAACATCACATCTATTGTTACCATTTGATTACAATAAAGATTATGATTATCTCAAAATCATCTGGTGGCATCAGCATCATATCAAACCCCAATTGTCATAAGAACGTAAGACTTTTCTTCTGTGCTTCACTTGGCCTACGCCTCCCCCGACGCATAAAATATTTTGAGTCGATCTCTGTATATTTTGGTTTGATCGATTTCGAAATCGATACACAACGTGCGATACAGCTACACCTAAGAAAGTTTTAAAAAGCAAGGTCAGCTACGCCGTTGTCGTCCAGTCGTGACAGTGACGTCATCACGATGAAGAGTAGTGTTGTGGTTTACTACTATTTTATTTTTATTGTTTGTTCATATATAAAAAGAGTGGAAGACAGCACAAGATTAAATAAAACATAACATATTATAAAGAGTCATTTATTGCATAAAAACCAACAAAATCAAGTTATTTTGTGTTATCGATATATCAACTCTTGGCAACACTATTTTTTTCGTAGATATTTTTGTTTACTTTTCGTACAGGACACGGTAATGCGTTTTTGGCGCGGTGCTCAAAAGGTTAATTTATTCATTTATTTTGATTCAGGTAGACGGTGCTCCTTTGTCACCCTTATTCTATAAAAAATATATTCTGTGATTTATCCCAAATATTTTTCCACTGAAGTCACTCAACAATACTTTATTAATTGAAATATTAGTCTAAACAAACAACTATGTGCTCTTAAACCTTTTACTTTGATAGTGTATAACAATTACTATTTCAATTGACCTGAGGGTCAACTGATGACATGACTGAACTGATAAAATTTTTGCAGTTGTGGGAGCGCGTTGTAGTAATGAAGGGGGCTCGATCCGCCCTAGGTCTGGAAGCTCGGTTGCGGTCGTATGGGGCGCTAGATCGGGCTTTGGATGGACGTGGGGGTGTGGGCGGTGAGGCAGGGGGGGCTGCCAAACTGCGAATGTTACTGGCAGACGCTGCCAAGTTACAGGACGAGTCGCGACTCGACCTCGTCTGCGAAGCTGGCATAACTCCCTCCGCACTTAGTGCGCTAAACGCGCTCTACGAACTGTCCATCAACACGTACAGCTCAGTGAGTATTTTAATAAAAGTAAATTATACAAATTTTTATACGAAATTCTTAGAAATAGTATAGTTGGTAAAATGTTAAACTAATGTTAAAGACTCGCTGCCCGCGGTGTAATAAAAGGGGAAATAGGACGCCGCCAGTCGCGCCCTCTGTCGCACTTAGGTTTTTTATGGTTGTGACGGCGCTGTCGTCGCGTCACAAGCGAAACACACTGAAGCCTAAATCGCGCTATCGATATTCCGAATCATAAACAGTATATATAGAACATCTCCGAACTATCACATGGAGTGTTTACTGCTCCCCGGGCAGAAAACCTTTCCCGGCGGGAGATCTTCCCTTTTCCTTCTACGGCCACAGTGGTGACCCCGACGTGATCTGAACACGCAACCAACAACAAACTTCGGAAACATCAAGCTTCATCATCGTCATAGAATACCCCACCCATTCGCTCCCGAGCAGATATCGTCTGCAGTCTTCATATCCTGCAAGCCATCTAGTTTCACAAGGTTCATCGCAGCACTGGAATAATAATGCTTCCTGTTCCTTCAAGCTACTCTCTGCGCAACAGTTTTGGGCACGTCTCTGAGCCTCACTGCTCGCCTCTGCTTCACGGCACTCTCGCAGATTACTTGCCTTCTTCTCGACTCACCGCAGACTACAAGGCAATCTCCTGGCACTTGCACATTCGTCGGCAACGAGGCTGCACAACCGACCTCCGGTCTGAGCGGGGGGGGGGGGCGGGGGGGATGTGGCGGCGCTATCGTCGCGCCACAAGCGAAACACACCGAAGCCTAAATCGCGCTATCAATATTCCGAATCAAAAACAGTATATATAGAACATCTCCGGACTATCACATGGAGTGTTTACCTCTCCCCGGGCAGAACACCTTGCCCGGCGGGAGATCTCCCCTTTTCCTTCTACGGCCACATGGTCTTATAATGATAAATGATATGCCTTTTCTTTTAAATTCTAAAACTAATTTGTATTGTATTTTGTAAAGCTTTACAAAACTTTATATCAAATATATTTTAGTGCAATAATATAGTTTAATGGAATTAATTTTATTATTGGTCAAATAAGGCTATGTGACAATTGACTAATCCTTGATACCAATATGAACTTAATTAACAGAAAAGTCAATTTCAGAATAATATAGTGTATTGTGTGTATAAACACAACATCTTCCTGTGTCCTATATTTCGTCTTTGCTGAAACTAATCAAATGTTTAATTTGGTTCAAATATAGCTTGTTATAGACTGTTGAGGAGTTAACGACTATATATATTGTTACAGGTTCGCATATTATCTCAAATACGTCTATACTGGATGTTAAGCCACTATCCTTATTCATATCGTGCGCTGGTTCCGAAACTAGCGGAGTTAGTGGAAACAGGAGGTGAAGGAGACGAGTGGCACGCAAAGCACAAAGGCGCTCTCTTCATAATGATAGGCCCAAGGTCCGGCCCACTCATTGCTAAACAAGATTGGAATGTGGTTCGAACACTTTGGCTTGCTGTGCTCAAAGCGCCGCTCAGTGAGAAACCAAGTATTTTGAAGTAAGCTATCTATACTATGATCACGCATGTCTGCTTTTATATTGGTATATTTTAGTATGTTTATATCCTTAAATCATAAGTGTGTTTATGCATTTATACAGCTACTAGCGATGTTATAGGTACTTATATACAGTTATTTTAATACAAAAATACACTACACACTGAGGTCTGATCCCCTCCCCCTCTATGTGGCCGCCATTTTTTTAAAAATAAACAGGGTAAACGGGGTTGTTTTTGCAGTAATTTACAATAATTTACAATAATTAGCCGATTAGCATAATTTTTTGATATTTATTTGAAGTTATTTTTTTTTAAAGATAAGAAGTATGTGAACAATTTTTTGGTAACATAAACGATAGATAATATTATTGCCATCCGAATGAGCCAATTTTTATCTCAGCAAGGCCAAAACTTTGAAAGATATGAATTTTTTGTAAACACGTAGAGAATATCTCTAGGAATAAAAAAATGACCGCCACATAGAGGGGGAGGGGATTAGACTTCAGTGTGAGTGTATTTTTGTATAAAATAGCTGTATTGCAAGCACCTAGAATGTCGCTAGTCCGTAACTAGACACACTGTATATACCATTATATTATATTATATTATTTATTCATGATTGAATATAAATGCCTGTTGTCATATAATTAAGATACCTTATGAAGGACAAAGACTGGTACAAAATTGTGTTTTAATATGTTTGAGTTGTACGATGAAGAAAAGGACTAACTGATGTTTTTTTTTCAGATTAGAGCAAGCATTCGGTGACGCCCTCCAGAGCCATTTTCCAACCGTGAATACATGCTTGACGATATCCAAATCCGCCGTTGAGGCAGCTAAATATTTCCTCAGTGAGGGTCAGCTCAATGAGCCGCAGTTTGCTGAAATGTTGCAAAATGCGGAGAAAAGAGAAATGGAGACGTCGATTAATACGGAAAAGTTGTATAAGGAATTCATTGAAGACTTGGTGAACATAGCAGAAGCACCTAATGTGTAAGTTTTTAAATTACATAAGATATGTGATGTGGATTTTATATAAAAAAAAAGCTTGCTTACAGTTCACATCTAGCTCTTAACAACAACCCTTAGTTAAACAATTGAGATGTTCATATATGATTTTATAAATATCCTTCATAAATCTATATAATGGCCATAGCTTGCCATGATGAGCCTCTCTCGTTTTTAAAAATTACGCTTCCATAGGAGTGTGTCAGGATCGTGCGAAATGGAATGCATCGTTCGCACGCCGAGCTGAGAGAAAAATGAAAAAAAAAATTGAAATGAAATTATTTATTTTAATTTTCATTATTTCTTAAACTATGCATCAACATGTCGTAAAGAGTGAAGTTTATCTTCATAAAATTAACTTGATGATGAAGTTACTTTTGTTCGTAAATACCTTAAATACTTTATTGTAGCTTATGTATAAGAAATAGGCATATGGTATCACGGACTTTTTTCAGATGGATAAAGATCAATATTTTTGTAGAACATTGTATTTATATCACTAAACATTACGGCAGCGCACGCGGTTATAATTCGGGAGCGCTTTTTACTTACGACTTAACAAAAATCAATATTTAAAACTAGCTAAAAAGTGTAGCCTCTAACAAATAAACTACTATATCCTCATGAATCTGGCTATATTATACAAAAATAATTTTTCAGTTCAGACTTAGACGTTCAGGCGTAGTTCACGAAATAATCGTGTTTAAACAAACAAACTAAAAACCTTTCCGCTTTTATAAATTAAATATAAGTGATGTCTTACCTAGTTTGAAGAGCACTTTCCTTCCTCCCTCACTCTATAAAATGCCTAGTGGAGTGGTGTAGAGTTTAATGATGACGGTGAAAAAGATGCGTGTTACATAATTTTTATTTCTCATGCGGATTTTAGCTAATAAATTGTAATATCTTTAATATAATGAAGCAAGTAATGCCTCATTTTATGAAATATCTTTTCGGGAATGTACTTAGAGAATTATGGCGTGTATGTATAAAGTTTGCTTTAAGTCAGAGAAAATTGTCATCGGCTTCCACTACCCAGGATTAGACTCGCTGGAGCCAAGGGGGTGTTTTAAATTTGCCGCTGCTATAATTTAGAACGATTTGCCACCACCAGTCCGATCTACCCTATTTCCGTCTACCTTCCGACAAAGATGCCGCAAGTGGCTTATTCAAAAACAGTCCCTGGCTCTATGTGGCTTTGATACCCCCTCAAATTAGACAACTTTTTTTTGTATTTAGAAAGTATAATTAATTAATTGTTTTATTTTTATTTTTACTTTTTTATTGTTGATACGTGTGTTTCATCAATTGCCTAAGACCCTGTATGAATTATGCGCAAAGGCTGTGGCAGAATAGCAGGAGTAATGGGTTTCCCGTTACAACTGAGTCACAACTAATTATTAAGCTGTCTATTTAAATTTTAACATTGTTTTTTTTTTTGTGGCAAATAAATACTTTTATTTATTTATTTATTATGGACTTGCGATTAATTTAGACATGATTCTAGTCAAAATAATGCAATTCTTATTTAATACTAACTACATAGTGATTTCCTAAAGCTTCCCTGAGGCAGATTGTACAGAAGGCCGAAGAGTACAATCTGCCACTTTGCCTGGCGTATGGGGACTATGAGAAAGCCTTTGATTCCGTCGAAATTTGGGCGGTGCTGCAGTCCCTTCAGCGGAGCCAAGTTGACTGTCGGTATATCGAAGTGCTGAAGTGTTTGTACAGTAGGGCTACGATGGCTATCCGAGTACCAGAGTTCGAAACCTTACCAACTGCAGAGAGGTGTAAGCAGGGTGACGTTATATCCCCAAAACTCTCCACCGCGGCATTGGAAGACGTCACCATCAATGGCGAGTACATCACTCATCTTCGATTTGCCGACGATATAATCCTTATGGCAGAATCGCTGGAGGACCTAAGCACTATGCTCAATGACCTCAATAGTGTCTCCCAACGAATAGGCCTTATTGATGAACATGGACAAAACAAAGATCATGTTAAATATCCATGTTACACCTATGTCGGTAGTTGTTGGGAGCACTAAGCTCGAAGTTGTTGACGGGTATGTTTACCTGGGATAAATAGTCCGATAGACATGTGTCAATCATTCATTTCTAGCGACCGAATCATTCTAGTACATTTCGTCACGCGTACTGGTACATTCGGATCGATCATTCAAATAGATCATGCCAGGCTCCAGTACTCTGTGAGTCTGTGAGATCTATTATTAGGAACCGAAATTTTTCTAACTGAGATTTGTAATAGAGTCATCTTTTACATGTTATAGGTAACAAAGTCATTTTATCGAACTAAGACTTATTGACTTTCAAGGTGGTAAGTATGATTGACGCTAGATGGCATAAATACAAAAACCTCAAGTTATCATATATTTAATAAATTTATTTATTCTTAAATTTCTTTCTTTGCAATACACCATTTCATCTTACTTTACATGTATAAAAATAGGGATTGTAACATTTATTTGTTACAAAATTAAACTTTTACCTATCTTATACTTCTATAAGGTGGTTGAAAATTATCATATTAAATAAATCATTTATCATGAAATCTTTGAAGTGTTATTTTTAATAAACTTTACAAAATGATATTTTTAACTCATAGATGTAACAAATAAATATAATAAAATGTAAAATAATTTTTAATTTAGGTAACAATATTATAATAAGAAACTCTTAATATACTCCTGATACTCTGTAGTCTGCATTGTCGATTCGATTCGCCTGTTTATTCAGATCATTCGGGATTCGGTCGGTTTGCGGCTCATTCACAATTCAAACAAATCGCGGGTTAAAAAGGTACCGTCAATTGTTTGTGATTGTTTGTACTGGTACATTCAAAAACAAATGAATGAACCATCAATACTTTTATGTGTACCAGCCAAACGAACGAATATCATGCATAATTGACACATGTCTATAGTCCGACAGATAAGAGTAAATCCAACTTCGATCGAGAGGGCAATGGACGGACTCAACTCGGCTGGGCAGCGTTCGGGAAATTACGACATATCTTCTCGTCAGGTATACCTCAAAACCTGAAAACGAGATTCTACAACCAGTGCGTGTTGCCAGTGATGACTTACGGATCTGAGACGTGGTCCTTCACTGCTGGCCGTATGAGGAAACTCAAGATCGCTCAGCTAGCTATGGAAAGGGTTATGCTTGGAGTTTCTCCGCCGGATAAACTTGCCTGATAAAATGAGGATTTCCGCAGTAGAACCAGAGTGACCGATATAGCCCAACAGATTAGTAAGCTGAAGTGACAGTGGATCAGCGTTATAGCTCGAAGAACAGACAACCGATGTGGAAAAAAAAGGTTCTCGAGTGGCAGCCTCGTATCGGCAGGCGAAGCGTAGGGCGTCCCCACACTAGACGGTGTGCCGACCTGGTAAGACATGCATGAAGTCGATAGATGCAGGTGACTCAGGACCGTGCTTTGTGGCATTCCTTGGGGGAGGGATCATTACAGCTCAATAATGATGATAATGATAAATACTCATTATATATTTTTTTAACTTTTACTCACTATTTTCATTTAATTACAATTGATATGGTACATTGATTAAGCTACATTATTAAAACTACCAAAAATATTTATTATTAGCATAACATTAACACTCACGCTTGTCACCCAGAGTGGTAGGCAGAGACTACGGACTCCCATTTGGCACGAACCTGATATCTCTCTCGCCTCCTCCACATCCATATACCTACGCATGCATGCTCGTCGGTTAAGGGTACTTCTAATGTAGGGCGTCCCTCCCCGACTCGGCCGTTCAGATCTGCCATATAAATTTGCTTTGTCACTCTTTCCTCATTCATTCTTTCTACATGACCAAACCACCGACGCATTCCTTTCTTATTCCTGGTCACAACATCATCTTGCATACCACATTTATCTCTTATCACGCAATTTCTTACCCTGTCGTTCAAATTCAACCCTAGCATACTCCTTAAAGACCGCATTAGTACTTATTTATTATTATTTAAAATAGTATGAATTTACGAATATAATTGCACATCGCACTAAGAAAAAGGCAACTGTTCCGCAGGGTGTGGCGTCGTCTCGAGCTGGCAACACAGATGCTAACGTTTGCCTCGTCGGTGCAGACAGCGTATCCGGCGTGTGCTGTGCGGTTCGTTGTACGCTCGCTGCTACACGACGATGTAGCGGTCCGTCGGTTAGCCCTTCGTCTTACCGCGTTCGTACTGAAGCAGCGCAAGCGAAAGCACGCCAAGATTACAGTCGATCCGTACCAGGTGGCCGGCGTGCCAAGACCCGAGCGACACGTGCCCGGTAACGTACACACGAGTTCACTAAACATGAAATGTTATAAGCGTTGGAACTATCTGTACTTATTTCTGTACAACTTTCAGATCAATTCTTTTTTAAGTAGGACACCCTTAGATACTTTCGGTTATACCAGGCTTCTATCGGCTAATACCCAACAACCGTCTTATCAGAGTTAAGGAGGGTTCTCTGAATCTATCTTAGGAAAACAACGGGGGCCTATCGCTATGCTTTGCTAGACCCTCTTCAAATTTCAACCCCACTTGTACTCAATGTATTGATCAACAAACGGCAGTATATACATTCATTATTCATCATTACAGCCCTTCACAAGTCCACTACTGAATAAAGGCCTCCCCCAAACAAGTAATTCCACAAAGCACGGTCACCTGCATTCATCGACTTCCTGCATGTCTTACCAAGTCGTCACTCTATCTTGTGGGGGGACGCCCTACACTTCGCCTGCCGGTACGAGGCTGCCACTCGAGAAACTTCTTTCCCCATCGGTTATCGGTTCTTCGAGCTCTGTGACCGGCCCATTGCCACTTCAGCTTACTAATCCGTTATACATTAAAAAATGCCAAACCTAACTCCCAGAAACTAGTTATAGGCAGCAGCTTTACTAGTGCGAATATCAGCTCTGAAAGCAACTTCTATTTAATGTGCTAAGTAAGGACAAATCTATCAAAATATTAGTAGTTTGCAAGATTTTATGCATTCTTGACAATCCTTCATTCTGCAATGGATTCAAAAGGATAAGGTTAAATTTAAGTTTAGTAGTATAAGTCTATGTATACACTATAACCAGTGGTTTGGTTTTACTATAAGTGAAACCAAACCACTGGTTTCAAGGATAACGGTGTTTATACTAACACCGTTATCCTTGAAACAATAAAGAAAGTTTGGTTGTATCTGGAGTATTGCTATCACATGGTTGGTGCTGCAAAATGCTACCTAGCAGCTATAAACTCGGTAGAGAAGCATGCTTAGATACTTGAATTAGTTCTGTTGGTCATCTTGAATGAGTTCTGTAGGATGAATTTCGGAGAGTGTGTGCAGGAATTACATGAATCCTTCCTCCCCTTTCCTAGGACAAACAGGCGGCCGGCTGGTCTTCATCCCGTTGTTCTCCATATTTTACACATCTAAATCAAACGGCTTGCTTTATTTTTGTAATTGCTGTAGCAAGGGAGAGAACTAATTTGAAAGTGTCTGTCCTTCTGTCCTGCTTTTTTTTCATATATAAGCTTTTACCATGTAAAGTATCGGCTCCGTTTGGGCATAACTTGGAATGTGCGTAGTATTGTGGATATGGACAGTCATTTCCAGTTCAACATTGTAGAACAAAAACTTTTATAAATATTACAGACACACACACACACACACGCACATACACACACACACACACACACACACACACACATACACACACACACGCACATACACACACACACACGCGCACATACACACACACACACACACGCACACACACATACACACACACACATACACACACACACACACGCACGCACACACACACACTCACATACACACACACACTCACATACACACACACACACACATACACACACACACACGCACATACACACACACACACACACACACACACACACACACACACACGCACATACACACACACACACACACACACACACACACACGCACGCACACACACACACACACACACACACACACACACACACACACACACACGCACACACACACACACACACGCGCACACACATTGTGTCTGTTGCTTTTAATATGTTTGATGGTTTATTGAATAATTTTATTCTTGTATTTCTTTTAGGCTATAGAAAAGATCTTGAATGGGCAATGTGGTCAAGAGAAAAAATACCAAAAACTGATGAAGAATGGGAGCAACCGTGGCTGAGAAATCCCAATTGCGGATTTTATGCTTGGCCAGAAAAGCTTGCGGTTAGGAAAATTCTTTTTAAAATCATAATTAAAATTTGATAATTCAATTAGAAATATATAGCAATAATAGCAGTTAAAACCATTAAAGAGAAAAAACTAGTTTGTTTTAGTATAAATTAATTGCAGGTGGCAGCACCGTCGAGTGAGCAATTTCGCTGCAATGAGATCAAGCCTGAAGATATGGAGGAAGGTGAACGGCATTTGTTTGAGTTCTTCAGTGACGACGCAAATGTGGACAAGCTTGTCGCCTTTTTGTCGGTAGAAGAAAAGAAGGGCAAAGACAAGTTTAATGGGATCCGTTTTACTATGTTTAGGGTAAGTAACCAACTAAGTGGATATGTTTTCTTGGTCTGTTCAAGACTAAAAGACTAATTGAATATGTTTTCTTGGACTGTTCAAGATTTTCTGGACTCGTAAGTACCCATACTGTGGTTTTAAAAAGAATGCTACAAATTTATTTAAAAAAAATTACATAATATTATATTTATTGTATACTACTTGATTCATTAATCTAATATCCAATCCAATCCAATAAACTATAATACGGCCAACTAGCGGCGATACGAAAAGTCATTTACCTTAAAAACGACTGTGGAGTTGACAATCTATTATCTATCTCTTTCCATCTTGTGTATATGTCCTAATGTCTCGTTTTCCCGGCAAAAATATGTCGGGGTCAAGACGGGTTCGCCAACATTCGGGAGGCAATTTTAGTAATTATTTATTTAATTATTTGGTTTTGTTGATAATTTTTCTATATTAAGAGTGGTTAATGATGGAGCCATAACAAAGTACGTCTAGAGATAAATCAACAGATTTTACTTCTCCGAAAAAGAAACGATTAAAGGTATGTAGAGGAATAGGATATATGTGAATGTTGTTTAGTAGTTTTAATTAAAACTTCTTGGTTCAGAGTGTACTTTAAAGTTATCTTAAAGTTATTTAAAAAACAGCAACTGTAACAATAAAACTTTTTTAATTTATTAAAAATGCATGTAAGTAAAGTATGTATATTATTTTAATTTAATCTTTAATTTTAGGTTACTAGTTTTATAGCGAATGAAAAAAATATATAACGAAATTTATAAAAAGTCTGTTTTCTGGTTTGCTAGACATTTTTTAAAACTATATTGTCTACTCAAATATGTATAATATATAAATTTAACTATCAAACAGTTACGCAGCCCTGCTATTCCTAATCACCTTCCATTGGTTTTATTTACATTTGGTATCGCTTCTCGTTGGCCGTAGTATACTTGATTAAGTAATCTAATAACTAAATAATCTATACTATAGTAAAACTCTAACAAGACGTCTGTCTGAACACTAATCACGCAAAAACCGATTCGGATGGGATTTTCACTAGCAGATAGCTGACTTTTTACATTACAATAGTACGTTGCAAGAAGTCGAAACTGCGACTAGGAATAGGCCTGTAAACCGTTGCGTTAACGGTAAATCCATTCTATGGAAGAGGCATATGGGACAAAAGGGCGCTCTCATCTCTTATTAGAATTATTTTATTGAATTTAACTTATTCAAAGATTTTAAGGACGTCATATTTTTTAGAATAAAATGTTAATTTGATTTTATATGGATATTTATCATGGGATTTAACTATTTATAAACACACACACACACACACGTATATATATATATATATATATATATATATATATATATATATATATATATATATATATATACATACATACATACAATATGTAACGTAATTAACGCACACCCTCAGACACCCCAATTAGTATATTATGTTATAATCATAATACATACACTGAATTTTTAGTTAAACATTTTTATGCACTGATTATTTACCTATTTCCTTCCTATATTATATTATACTATAGTAAAACTCTAACACGACGTCTGTCTGAACACTAATCACGCAAAAACCGATTCGGATGGGATTTTCACTAGCAGATAGCTGACTTTTTACATTACAATAGTACGTTGCAAGAAGTCGAAACTGCGACTAGGAATAGGCCTGTAAACCGTTGCGTTAACGGTAAATCCATTCTATGGAAGAGGCATTTGGGACAAAGGGCGCTCTCATCTCTTATTAGAATTATTTTATTGAATTTAACTTATTCAAAGATTTTTAAGGACGTCATATTTTTTAGAATAAAATGTTAATTTGATTTTATATGGATATTTATCATGGGATTTAACTATTTATAAACACACGCACACACACACACACACGTGTATATATATATATATATATATATATATATACATACAATATGTAACGTATATATATATATATATATATACAATATGTAACGTAATTAACGCACACCCTCAGACACCCCAATTAGTATATTATGTTATAATCATAATACATACACTGAATTTTTAGTTAAACATTTTTATGCACTGATTATTTATCAAATTAGTCAAACAAATAAAACTGCACTCTTAAAAGTCTTATTGCCTTAAGTTACGGTCTGACTGTACAGATTTAGTGTGACTGTAATTTACGTAGTTTTAATTATTTTTGGGATAAAAAATTACCTATATTAAAAATGATAGGAATCGATTTAGTAAATGATTCTGAACAAACTACTTTCTAAAAGTATATATATATATATATATATTTATATTTCATTGTACTAGCCGATCACTACGCTACGCACTACGCATTTGTGCGACTTTAAATTATTTTTTATGCACATTGCAGTTGCTGTTTGCACAATTCGGTGAGAGGATCGCAAACAAATTCCTAAAGCATGCGTTACGCTGTGCCAGCGAGTCGCAGGAAGCTTCCCAGCGGTTGGCGGCTGAAATAGCGGCCGCGGCATTACATGCGCCACGATACTGGCCGAGAGAGCGAGCTCTCGCCCTACAGCACGCCGCGCTTGACGTCATCAAGGCCGGTGAGTGACAACAGAGCGCTTTTTCCGCCAATTTACCACAGCAACAACTTCCGAACAATCAATAGTTTCTACACATGTTATGTCAATACATAAAATGTAATTTAAATTATGAGATCGCTTTTTTTCTGGTCTTCCTTGTAATAAAATGACGAAGGTGTATAGGTGTAAGTGCCAATCTCCCCTGCACGTGGTGCACTGTGCTCATTAATGATAATAGGAAACAATGTATATTGTATTTCATCTCATTCTCTCGCAGGCTAAGTGCTATAAATGTGTTTGTTTGTTTGTGTGTTTGTTTTTTCCGTTTCATCGAGCTACAGATGACAACGATTCTAAACAAATTTTTACCAAATCCGTTTAAAAACGCTGAAAAATTCGTATAACCATCTCGTGCACAAGAATCACGATTTTTTTATACGTGGTAGAGCCACGCTGCAGCTATATTATGGATGTAACATGAAAGGATCGGCTCGACCGGGGAAGGACCACGCTCTCACAGAATACCAGCGTCAAATAGTAGCTTTATGCTGCACGTATGGTGAGTGTAGAAAACCGGAGACCCGTTTTACTGGTATCGAGGGATTCCATCTTTGTCCTCAGGGGTGACAATGCATCTGCATTTTGATTCATAATCGAGGTTAAATCTAGATGTCTATGGGCCACAGCATCCACTTACCCTACACTTTAACGTGGTAGAGCCATGCTGCAGTTATATTAGTAGTATAGTTGTAGCACGAATGGGTCGGCTCGACTGGGGAAGGACCACGCTCTCACAGAATACCAGCGTGAAATAGTAGTTTAATGCTGCTGTATTTCGTATGGTGAGTGTAGAGAACCGGAGACCCTATTTACTGGAAAAAAGGCATTCCATCTTAGTCCTCACGGGTGACAACGCGTCTGCATTTTGATTTGTGATTGAGGATAGATGTAGATGTCTATGGGCCGCAGCAACCACTTACCATCAGGTGGACTGTGTGCTCGTTTGTCACCCTCATCCTATAAAATAAAAAAATAAAATAAATACGTAAACTATTTAGTCCGGTGACGGGGAGCAGTGTCAGTGGCAGGATCACTGGTAAGAAAAGTGATACTAACGACCAAGCATCGCGATTAAGGAAATTACATCCAACAGGAGTGACATCAACCTCTACCGCAATTTACTTCGGACATAGGTCAAGCGTGGACTTCCGCAGGCTTATAAAGAAGTCAAGAACAACATTCCGAGAGGTTGTGACCTTGGCATGTCACTATACCTTAGCCACAAAGATGTTTAACACAGTATTTGTATATCAGGTCTAACTGCGGTGACAGCGGAGACGATAGAGGACTGGGGCACTTGCTTGGCGACGGGAGTGGAAAAGTTGGACCCGCGCCGCAGTGGCGATATTCTGGCCGCTTTACTCGACTTCTGCGCACCGCAACAGGCAGACGCTACTGATCACAATGACCAGGAGGCCTCGTTTGTAGTGTGCGCGCGTCTCATCGCGTTGCAGGTAAATTTACATAAATATTTTCAATATAAGTGTGACACACAAACTAGCTGATTTTACGATTACTGATGATACTTGATATTGATTTTAAGATTATACCTCATAAACACGTCTAACCAAGAGTAAAGTGGAATACCTCATAGCCTGTAATTAAACTACTGGCTTTCTTACCAGTGGATGAGAAATACCGAATAGGGTGCATCCATCGACTTTCAGACCTTTCTTTATCATTGATTGTTGGTTCTTCGAGATCCTTACTCCTCCACTTAAGCTTACTGATTCATTGCGCTATGTCGTTTACTCTGGTTCTACTCCATCGATATTCATTACGAAGACTATCACGCTGAGAAACTCCGAGTATAGTCCTCTCTATAGCTTGTTGAGCGACCTTATGCTTCCTTTTTTTATATTGTTGTGTGAATAAGTCAACTAGCGCCATCTAGTGTCAGGAACGAGAGCGAGGGGAGCTTTGCAGAGAATGACATCACCGATCTCTCGACCGACAGCGCCACCCGAAGAACTAAGTTTCTAGAAAATCTATACTCGAACTCTCGGTACCTTACGCGTGTTTACTTGAACATTCCGGATATTTTGCTAATTTAGATAAATAGGTGGCGCAAGATGCGATCGAGACAGAGTTTAACTCGGCGACACAAGCGAAGCTTCGGAGCGAAATTAAGTGAATTAGTGTGTTTAATTATTAGTGTTTTTAGTTTTAATTTGTGTAAAGTAAATTAAAGTGTTAATTTAGGTAATTTTATCGGCAATTTTTATTGTCACGAACCCTAAGCTCGTAACAATTGGTGTCAGAAGTGGGATAAAATAATGCCGATTTTACCTAAGGAGGAAACGGAGGGTGTCCGTACCCGAAGTCAACGCCAGCAGGAGACAGACCAGAGGAGATTTGGTGGTGCAACGCCACAGATGTCTGAGGGCCAGCCGCCGGCCACGGAAGCCGGCCCGTCAGCAGCTTCTACGTCTGTGGCACCTGACTTAGGTGCTCTGATGGTGATGCTGCAGGAGCAGGCTCGCCGACAGGAGGAACAGGTCCGTCGGTTGGAAGAACAGCTGCGGGGCGGACAGGACGAACAGAGCCGCCGACAGGAGGAACAGGTCCGTCAGTTGAAAAGCAGCTGCAGAGCGGACAGGAGGAACAGGTCCGTCAGTTGAAAGAGCAGCTGCAGAGCGGACAGGAGGAACAGGCCCGTCGGTCGGAAGAGCAGATGCTCCTCATTAAGGACCTTCATGCTACCTTTGGGAAAGAGATAAAGGAGGTGAAGGATAGGGTTGCTCAACATGACAACCGCCTGTCGGAAGCTGAAACCCAAATCAAGGAAGCTAAAACCCAAATCGACCAAGTGAACAATCGGGTTGATTACGTGGTGGCTGATGTGAAGAAAACACTGGACGACCTCAAACTGGGTGATGGAACAACAGCTCCCGTAGTAGTTACAACACCTTCGCTACGTGGATTCAAAGTGCCGCCGTTCGACGGTACCTCTTCCTGGTCAGCCTACAAGATCCAGTTCGAGGCTGTTATGAAGGCGAACGGCTGGAATAAAAGCCAGGCCATGACTGCTCTCACACTAGGCCTGCGCGACCAGGCCTTAACAGTTCTGGAAGCTCTCGGTGAGGAAGTGACTTATGAGCAACTCCTTGAGGCATTGGAGGCGAGATATGGCGACGCTCACCTGGAACACGTCTTTCGTGCGCAGCTTAAAGATCGTGTGCAGCGCAGCAACGAAAACCTGCAGCAGTGGGCCCTTGAGGTGGAGAAGATGGTTCGTAAAGCATACCAGTCTATACCTGCGCTCATTGGAGGGAACCTGGTGCAAACATTCATCGACGGCATCCGCGACCTGGAAGTCAGAGCTGCTGTGAGGCTCGGGCACCACGAGACGCCTAAGGACGCCTTGGCCCATGCACTGGAAGTGGAAGCCGTGCGGCAGGATCATCGTTCCCATCGCGTCAGGGAGGTTGTAGCAGCTACAGTTCGCGACCGCAACAAAGGATACAGCCCAAGGTGCTATGGCTGTGGGGAAAAGGGCCACCTTCGATCCAGCTGCCCTAAGCGAACCCTAGAAAGGGAAGGTGAACGATCTCAGGAGGGTAGTGCGGCCAACCGCACCGCCCAGCAGCAGCAGGGAAACGAGTAAAAGCCAGAACTGCGGGGCGGGTGCTGGCTGATGTTAAAAGAGCCCCAAGGATCTCGATCTCACAAACCCATGATGGGAACAGTCTAATCATCAAGGGTGAGGTCAACGGAATGCCGTGTATACTGACCATAGACACTGGAGCCTCTCGTACGGTTGTTAGTTCCCAACTTATAAGTCAGTTCCTTGGGGACTCCGCATACAACCGAGAACGCATTAATTTGGTAACAGCCACCGGTCAGCGTATACCCGTCCGTGGAGAGAAGGAGATGGAGTTGAAGCTAGGCAACGTGATCTACCTGCATAATGTCATCGTGGCTGATATAATGGACGACTGCATCCTAGGCTTAGACTTTATGAGGAATAATTGTTGCGAGATCGACATTAAGCAAGGTGTTTTGAAATGTGGACAGGAGGAACTTTTTATGGAAGGTGCGTTACCAGGGAACGTGTACAGCATCAAGAAGATTGTTCTTCCGCCTAGATCGGAAACGATTATTCCGGTTAGTCTTCCTCGAAACACTGGGCAAGCTCACCGTTGTGTACTTGTGGAAAGGGTAAACAATGACCTTCCATGGAAAGTAGCTCGAACCTTGGTCAGGACCACTGACATCTCAGGAGTACGTGTGCTGAACCTTTGCGACCGGGAACAGATTATAGAAAAAGGCACACTGATTGGTACTTGTGAGGAAGTGGATTGGTTACGTCGGTGCCAATATCTATCGACTGGGACCCCCAGCAAGGATGCAGAAACGAGAGTGACCACACTTTTGGAAGACTGTCGCAGTGTTCTCTCCCCGAACGAATTGGTCAAGGCGAAGAAGTTGTTACTCAAGTACGCCGATGTATTCTCATCAAACGATGCTGACATAGGAAAGACTGGTTTAGTTCAACACAAAATAAACACAGGTGAAGAGTTGCCTATCCGTCAGCGGCCAAGACGATTGCCGGTAGCACGTGAAAAGGAAGTGGAAACCATGATTGAAGGAATGGTGAAGGATGGTGTTATTGAACCTTCCTCTAGTCCATGGTGTTCTCCAGTGGTGCTGGTGAAAAAGAAGGATGGCAGCATGCGGTTCTGTGTTGATTACCGCCGTCTGAACGACGTTACAAAGAAGGACAGCTATCCCTTGCCAAGAATTGATGACACGCTGGACATGCTTACAGGAGTAAAATGGTTTAGCACGCTGGATCTAAAAAGTGGCTACTGGCAAGTTGAAATTGACCCTAAGGACAAGGAGAAAACTGCGTTCTCGACGGGAAAGGGTCTGTGGCAATTCAAAGTAATGCCGTTTGGGTTGTGCAATGCTCCTGCAACGTTTGAAAGGCTGATGGAACTTGTACTTACCGGGCTAATTGGCGATGCCTGTCTGGTCTACTTGGATGACATCATCATCGTGGGCCGTACGTTTGAGGAACACCTTCAAAACCTGGAACGCGTGCTTATGAAGATTCAGAGTGCCAACCTCAAGTTGAACCCGAAGAAATGTTCACTATTCCAACGGCAAGTTAACTTTTTGGGGTTTGTAGTATCGGATGAAGGTATCCGCACAGATCCAGATAAAATCGCCGCTGTCAAGGATTGGCCGGTTCCAAAAGACAAGACGCAGGTTAGAGCATTTTTGGGTTTGTGCTCCTATTACCGGCGATTCGTGAAGAACTTTGCAGATATAGCCAAACCTCTGCACAAGCTAACCGAGGAGAAGCGACATTTCTGCTGGGATGAAAGTTGCAATATCGCATTCCAGGAGCTCAAGGACCGTCTGTGCAAAAAACCTATTTTGGGATACCCTGACGCAAGCAAAGAATTTATAGTTGACACAGACGCAAGTGATATAGGACTTGGCGGTGTGCTGTCTCAACGGAGTGGTGACCAAGAGGTCGTGATAGCGTACTTCAGCAAGTCGTTGTCAAAACCGGAAAGGAACTATTGTGTCACAAGACGCGAATTGCTCGCTGTGGTAAAGTCGTTGCAGCATTTTAGCAAATATCTTCTGGGACGAAAGTTTCACTTACGAACTGACCATGCTGCACTAAAATGGCTATTGCAGTTTAAAAACCCAGAAGGACAAGTTGCGAGGTGGATTGAACTACTGCAGGAATACGACTTTGAGATCGAACATCGCAGCGGGAAATCTCATGGCAACGCAGATGCATTGTCAAGAAGACCTTGTCCTGAAGATTGCAAACATTGTACTAGGCAAGAGAGTAAGGAAGTGGTATCCGTAAGGATGCTCAGGGCAGACCACCTCAGCAACGAGTGGAAGGACAGCTTACTACATGCACAGCAGGAAGATCCGGACATCAAGCCGATTCTGGAATGGATAAAGGCCAGTGCCCCCAAGCCCAAGTGGAGTGACGTCTCAGCGATGAGTTCGACCACTAAAAGCTATTGGGCCCAGTGGGACAGCTTGCTGCTTCAGGATGGAGTTCTGTGTCGTAAATGGGAAAACGTTCGGGGAGACAGCTGTCATTTGCAAATGGTTGTCCCTAAAGCTAAAGTACCGGATGTTCTACAGCTGTACCATAATGATTGTTCAGGAGGCCATCTGGGAGTTAAACGAACTCTACTGAAGATCCGAGAACGGTTTTACTGGGTCCACTGTCGAAACGATGTCGAGGACTGGTGTCGCAAATGTACAAGTTGTGCGGCTGTAAAGGGACCTCAGACTCGTAGTAGAGGTGCATTGAAGTTGTACAATGTGGGTGCACCATGGGAGAGAATAGCCATTGACGTGGCGGGGCCGTTTCCGGAGAGTGAAAGCGGTAACAAGTATTTCATGGTTGTGATGGATTACTTCACTAAGTGGCCAGAAGTCTTCGCCATTCCAAATCAAGAAGCTTCAACAGTTGCAGATAAACTAGTTCATGAAGTCTTCTGTCGTTTTGGAGTACCTTTAGAGATTCACAGCGATCAAGGAAGGAATTTTGAGTCTCAAATATTCCAGGAAACTTGCCGAGTTATGGGTACTCATAAAACAAGAACGACTTCTTATCACCCGCAATCTGATGGAATGGTGGAACGATTTAATCAGACATTGGAGAGGTACCTAGCAAAAGCTGTAGACAATCGGCAACGAGATTGGGACAAGCACATACAACCGTTTTTGTTGTCATATCGAAGTTCTGTTCACGAAAGTACAGCAGTGACACCAGCTTTCGCAAACTTTGGAAGAGAATTACGGCTACCTGCAGACCTGATCACTGGGATACCACCTGATGCCCCACGCAGTATAACCGATTATGCATATGACTTGCGGAACAAAATGAATGACATTTATGAGCACGTCAGACAATCGGGCCAGCAAATGTCTGAGAAAATGAAAACCCGGTATGACCGCAAAATGAACAATAAAGGGTTCAACGAAGGTTCATTAGTGTGGTTGCACAATCCAGTCCGCAGCAAAGGGAAATCTCCTAAGCTTCAAGCTAAATGGGACGGCCCGTACCGGATTGTAACCAGGATCAACGATGTGACCTACCGGATACAGAAAGGCGCAAGAGGGACTCCTAAGATCGTCCATGTGGATCGCTTGGCGCGTTATTATGGGACCGATAATGCTCGGGACGAGCATGTCTTAGGAGGGGGCAGTGTTGTGTGAATAAGTCAACTAGTGCCATCTAGTGTCAGGAACGAGAGCGTGGGGAGCTTTGCAGAGAATGACATCACCGATCTCTCGACCGACAGCGCCACCCGAAGAACTAAGTTTCTAGAAAATCTATACTCGAACTCTCGGTACCTTACGCGTGTTTACTTGAACATTCCGGATATTTTGCTAATTTAGATAAATAGGTGGCGCAAGATGCGATCGAGACAGAGTTTAACTCGGCGACACAAGCGAAGCTTCGGAGCGAAATTAAGTGAATTAGTGTGTTTAATTATTAGTGTTTTTAGTTTTAATTTGTGTAAAGTAAATTAAAGTGTTAATTTAGGTAATTTTATCGGCAATTTTTATTGTCACGAACCTCAAGCTCGTAACAATATGATAGGGTGACAAATAAGCATACAGTTCACCTGATGGTAAGTGGTTGCTGTGGCCCATAGACATCTACATCTATCCTCGATTAAGAATCAAAATGCAGATGCGTTACTACCCGTGAGGACTAAAATGTAACGCCTCGTTTCCAGTATAAAGGGTCTCCGGTTCTCTATACTCACCATACGAAACACAGCAGCATTAAGCTACTATTTTACGCTGGTATTCTGTGATATATCCTGAAGAACCGCATCTCAGATCCATAAGCCATTATTAGCAACACGCACTGATGATGCACTGATGTATACCTGAGAAGATGTGTCGTAATCTCCCGAACACTGCACAACCGAGTTGGATCCGTATAATGATCTTATCTAGTCTGACAACGTGTCCAACGTACTCACCCCAACAACTATCGGTTCTAATTACTCAGAAGCTATTATTTGAAACGATGTTATTCTTTAAAGTTCGTTCAGTCACCTTTTTCTTTAAAAAGTTTTATTTTTTGAGTAGATTAAGGAATACACTAGTAGCTATAATTGTCTAAATACTCCATAAGAAGTTTAAGCCTTTATTTTTCAGCATTGAAAGTCCATTACCGAGAAATGACGGTGTAAGAATACACACTAATCCATATCGGCCAATGCCCGTTATTGTTCTAAGTGGCGACAAGAGGAAAACAAACTAGAAAATGGGTACCAGTGTCCATAGTTCCTAAAACATCTAAAAATTAGTAACTACGGTAGCTAGCCCAAGCGGGGCAACTTTGGACTGGACTTGAATAAATGAAAGGTGGAATCTTTTCTCCAAATTATATCCACTGTATAGGACTAACCTCTTAAGGTCGTTCCTACATATTTAATAAAAAAACATGTAACATATGCAAAAAAAAAAGAACATACACCCAAATTGAGAACCACTATTTTTGAAGTTAATTATATTATATTAACTGCCATAATAATCCAGATTTTTTTTACTTTTTGTTTCAAATAACAGGGTGCATTAGGAACACTCACATGGCGTACAGCGCCATTAGCTGCAGAACTCTTAAAGAGACTTGAATCCACGAACTTCATTCAGCATCCCTACCAGAACGTTCGAGAAACCGTTGGAAGGTAAAGACATTTATACCATAATAAGTTAAACCCGCGGCTTTAACAAGTTGGACATTGTATTTCTTGTAATTTTAAGAAGTAACCAGTGACTCGAATATAGGATACATTTTGGTATGAACCATCGAAAAACCAGAAACTCATGGGGTCTCTTTGTTGTCGACATATCGCGCATAGTACAATTTCCTTCGTCGTTTGAAATAGGCACATTAAGAATATTAATATGGAAGATTTACACCTTCAGTGCCTAATGAAAGAGTGTATAGTTTTTTCTCTCATCAAACCAGTGCGCTTTTACATCCCTGTCTTTATCACCAGCACTTCCATTCGGTGCAATAGCACAGCTTAAAGAACTTATAGTTGGGAAACGAATGTATTTATTTGTGCAGAGCAACGGTGGGGATAATGCGGGGCAGGGGCCGGGCCGACCTTGTGCTATCGCACTTCACTGAGTCTGATAGACAATATATGCGGTCGGCGCGAGCGTGTTTTATAATACTTATTTAACTAATTTAAATGCCGTTTTCGAATGATACAATATCTAGAACGGTGAACTACTGTTATAGTTATATGAGTTACTAAGTAAAATTGAATTCTAATGACGGCCATGGTTGTTTCCCTCATTTTGTTGATCAAATTGTTTATCCGTATGCGAATACATTACATAATTAAATTTAACCTCTCCACCCCCTAGCGGTCTCATGAGGTCGCACCCACCCACAGCACTTCAACCCATAAAAACATATATAGACACCACTTTTCTATGAAGAAGTTTGGCATTATATAATCAATATAAAATACTCTACCCTCTAGTGCAATAAAAAACTGTTATCCTATAAATATTTATTTATAATCTACGTTCATTTCGTACGCCATTTTCGCGGGAATGTTATTGTGTTGATTTTGGGGTTTTCGAGTATTTCATTAGTGTTTTAGTATAGTGTTTTATTATAAAATTGTTATGAAAGTTTTTGTATGAATATAATTTATCTTTTTACGTAAAAAATTTCGAGTAATATATATTTAAATAATTGTGATTTTCACGCTACCGACATTTGCTTGGTATGTTTTTTTTTTGTTATCAAAATACAATAAAATCTTTTTGTAATGAAAAAAAAACCTGACTTTTGTTTAGACCACAAGATAGAAAATTTTGTATAGATTTTATAATGCTAAACTTCTTCATAGAGAAGTAGTCCCTAAATTTTTTAGTTTAAAGTTTTAATGGTTTAAAGTGCTGTGTGTGTTAGGGATTTGCCGGGCACATGCGACTGCATGGGATTTCTATGGCGCTTGAAGGGTTAACAATCAAAAACAGGACACATCTGTAAAAAAAAGTGTCACGAAAATTTGGCTGTTCAACCTATTTATGGACAGTTGTTTGCAAAATTTGAAAGTTGAAGAATGCAGACTAAGAATGGGTGAGTTAACCGTCAAATGCCATTTGTACGCCGATGTTCAAGTCCCTTCCTTGTCCTCGCGTCATCGGCGGCCGAGTTGCAAATGATGGTCACATTAATGAACAGATCATTAAAAGAAAGGGGTATGAAAGTGAACGCAAGTAAGACGAAGGTTATGGTTTTTGAAAGAGAAGAAAGTAAAACGATTTGTAAAATAAGGATAGAAGGGGAGTTGATCGAGCAAGTAGATGAGTTTGTATATTTGGGCTGCGTATTTAGCAGGGATGGGAGATATGATAAGGATATAGAACGACGGGTGAATGCGGGAAATAGAGTAAATGGGGCCCTACACTATATTGTGAAGAGTCAAAATGTGTCGAAAAAGGCACGTATGGCAATTCACAATGCTGTGTTGGTCCCTACTTTAACGTATGGTAGTGAAAGTTGGGTGTGGCAGAAGAAGCACGAGAGTAGAATGAACGCAGTAGAAATGCGGTCGTTAAGGAGTATGTTAGGGCTGAATCTGAATGACAGGGTAAGAAATTGTGTAATAAGAGAAGAGTGTGGTTTGCAAGATGATGTTGTGACCAGGATTAAGAAAGGAATGCTTCGGTGGTTTGGTCATGTGGAAAGAATGGATGAGGAAAGACTGACAAAGAAAATTTATGTTGCAGAAGTGAATGGCAGAGTCGGAAAGGGACGTCCTAGGCGAAAATGTATCCACCAAATTGGCGATTTATTAAAAACGGGCCAAATTAGGAGTACCCTTAACCGACGAGCATGTATGCGTAGGTGTATGGATGTGAAGGAGGCGAGAGAGGTGTGTCAGGATCGTGCCAAATGGAAGTCTGTGGTCTCTGCCTACCCCTCTGGGTGACAGGCGTGAGTGTTTATGTTTATGCAACACTTGTAATTGTGTTTTTTCTTGTGGTAGTAAAAAATATCTTGTTCAATAAATGCTTTTATCTTTTTAGTATGAACATAATGTTTTTATGAGTATTATAATACCCAAAATAATTTTTATTCCCTTTTCCTGACAACCTCTAGCATACACGCTGCCGCGTAAATACCTACGTGGGCGGCGGCGTCGCCGGACATCAAAGGCGTTTCACAACTTTAAGATCTTAAAACCGTGGGATTAGTAATCTAGAAATTACTTATATGCAATAAATACAATTATAAAATATAATTCCAGATTAAAAATGTAGACAAACATTGTCACTGTTAAAGTTATATTTGAAAGGCTATAAAATGTTTAATATTTATCGGCCTTACTTATAACTGTCCTATTACGGTTACTAAATAAATTAAGTTAACAGGTATAGAGTGCATAAATTAAGTTTTAATTATCTCTATACCTGTCTCTTTCTATTATCATTTATCTAGAAAAGATAGTTACTTTAAACATTACTTAAATTGACGTCGATTTTAATCATTAAGGCTGAAGGCAAAAATACCCTAGACTGTCTAGGGTATTTTTGTGTGTCGTAAACGAACTTGTTGAAAACGCCATCCATCGGAAACCACAAGATTTTTCTGGTGCAAGATGCTCTTAAGACTCACGTCAGTGTCGATGGCTTATAATTCGACTACCACCAGCAAGAAAAGAGCCTACTCTTTTTAATAGGTTCCCTGTCCGTGAAATAGAAATAATAGTTAAACAATTGAGGTGTTCATTTATGATTCATGGGTCAGGGAAAGGATTAAGAGGCAGGCAACGTATCTGCAATTCCTCTGGGATTGCAGTTATTCATGAGCGGCGGTAGTTACCATGAGGCGAGCCAAATGCTGGTTTGGTGCTCTTATACTAGGGCCAATGCAGATGCCAAGGTAAAACCTTTTGCTACCAACATAAACGGAACGGAGTAAAAGTCTTAAAGTCATAACTATCTTTATTACAACAAAAGATTCAATCAAATGGTGTGACATTCCGCAGATGTATATATTAGCGAATTGATTAGATAGTAAAAGAAAAAAAATCAAATTCAGATTTTTATTGTTTACAAATTTAAATTGCAAACTTAGTGCATACATTAGTAGTACTAATGTATGCACTAAGTTTGCAAATTAAATATAATTTCCTTTATGGGTCTACTGGAAGATATTTCAGCGAATTTGGAATAAGTAGAACCTTTGTACGTAATTACTATAAGACCGCTTCTGTACCTTAATGTGTGTACATAAAATTAAATTTAAAAAAAATATTCTCTGCGTTGAGCTACAAATATTGCCGAAAAAATTATGTACATTGACCTACGGGTTACGGAGGAGATAGATCTCAAATAATCGTTTTCTTGCTCCAATAAAAAAGTAAATAAAAACAATATGACAATTCATCACTCCATTTGGTGCCATTACTGTCTTAAGAGGCAACTATGGGATATCCTCCACATGATAACTTCTAACAAGTGTTTGTTTGATTGTCACAGAATCCTTATGACCATCTTCGACACGGAGCTGGTGTTCCCGGGCGGCGACAGTGGACCAGCGCCGCGGCTTGTAGACTTCCTTGCATCTATACGCCCGCGACTCGCTGCCTTGTACGACGAAAACGGCGACATTGGTACAGTTATTTTTTTTAATTACAGTTACTAGTGACTAAACATTTGTTACAGCGTGCGCAGGATAGAACCTCACGCGGAACAGGTGTTGTTTTGTCACGTAAATCGAAATAAAATAATTTTGGATATTATAATATTTATAATTATTTATTAACATTATGTACATACTTATAAGTTAAAAACGTTTATTGAACAAGATAATTTTTTATTATTTTCGTGACTCTTTTTTTATAGATATTTTCCATTTTCGATAGTTAAATTTAATTATGTAGTGTATTCGCTTTCGGATATACAGCTTTATTGAAATAAATTAGGCAAACATAAGCAGAGCCGTCATTTGAACTCAAGTTTACTTAGTAACTTTATAATTATAACAGTAATTCACCTTTTCGAAAACAGCACTTTAAAGTAGTTAAATAATTGTTATAAAATATGTTCACGCCAACCGCATGTATTGAAGTGCGCTTGCGAAAGGTCGCGCTGCCCCTTTCTCCCCAGTACCCCCACCGTGGCGCTGCACAAGTACATTCCTTTCTCAATTGTAAGGTCTAAATTGTGGCAATACGCTGACGGTGAAGTTTCCTCGAAAACTCAAAACGCTGTAAGTGTACGTGTACGTGTACGTGTCCATTAAAACCTATTTTTTGGCTGATGGCGGACAGAACTACCCGGACGAGTGACTCGGACGTGTATGTGCTTACAATGCAATAGTGTACCACTTGTGCTGAAGTTTGCCACAATAGGGTTGTTTTAATATAAACACAACTAATAAATTTCTCAATATCCAGAGTCGTTTAGGTAGATAACAACATTGACAGAAATAACAGAATAAAGACAGAATGTTTGAATTAAACTATAAATACACTCAATTTGCCCTGTAGACGCCGGCAGTCTGGCGAGAAATCTCAACAAGTTCGGACTTGACGGTTGGTGGGCCGTTTTCGTGCGTTATCGGACAATGACGATCGTGTTGGTGTTCGCACTCTCTTTTACAAGGGGTATATTCCGAAACGTTTTCAGTATACTTCCGAATGCAAATGACGTCATCAATTGACACTATATTGTACTGGCGTGCCGCCGCCATATTGTGTCGGATATCCGGCCATAATAAAAAATTTTTTTAATTGTGTGTGCGCTGAATGAAGCATGCTAGAATTTGTTTTTATTTATTCACATACAAAAAATTATAGGATAATTGCTGGTATCTCCATTAGGAGGATATAATGATTTTTGGAACACAAAATGACAAAATGATCGGCAACACTTTTCCAATATGGTGCAAATGTATGACGTCATTATACAATCCTATGTTTTGGAACGAATCACGAGTATAGCGTCGATTCATGACGTCATTTGCATTGGACAGTACACTGGATTTTATTTTGGAACATACCCTAGTGCTTGAATCGATCGTCGGAATTCGGCTGTCGTCACCCGAGCAAACTTCGGACATGGATGGATTAGGTATACGTGAAGGCTAAGGTTTATGATGAAAAGGTTGATTTGGTAACGTTGTGTAGTGGCACTGAGGAGCAGCGCGACGTTGGCGGCGGCGGCGTGTGGCGCGCAGGCGGGCGCGCTGCCGCAGCTCGCGCCGCTCCCCGCGCCCCCCGCGCCCCTCGTACACGCGCACCGCGCCTCCGAGCACGCTGACACGCAGGTATTATACCTTAAGGAGACCATACACGCTAAGTTTCGCATGATGGTTTTAGCCGTGCATGCATAACCGACAGGCAAGCCCTAGCGTGTATGTGATTAAACTGTACAGTTATCGGTGCATGTACATGCAACCGAGCAAATATCAAAATTGATATTTTATGCCGCTCGGTTATGTTTGCGCGCGTGCATAACCGAGCGTGTGTGGCGTCCGGCGAGCTTGCCTGCCATAATTTTTGTAATCTGTTGGTGTAAATCTCAATTCGTTATCAAATTTACGTGGGAGAATCGCTTTCTTTTCAATAACCATCGTTTAGACCATTCAGTGCGATCTCTTTTTCTTTTTCTGTTCTGCAAAACAAGTGTTAGGCCAAGTACAGCTATCACATCGTCGTCGTCTATTGTAGTTTGGTATTGGCGTCCTACACACAACGTCAATTACTACGTAGCTCAACTGAGACGTAGGCGACACACACCGTCACGTAGCTCAATTGAGAGTTCATGGCATGGCGGTGCATGCAAAACCTAACGTGTATGTGTAGTATGAAACTCGGTTATGCTTGTCGGTTTTGCATGCAAAGTTATAACCATCATGCATACCCTAGCGCGTTTGGCCGCCATTAGGCTTAGCACGCACTGCGATTAAGCGCGAGCGGTTTAGGAATAGCTTAAAACGCAAAACCGCATATCATCACGCACTGCGGCTGGAGTTTTGCTTAATTTTATTTCAGTACCACCATGGATTTCGAGCAAGTAGGGTGTGTTGTAGCTTTGGCTTTTAAATTAAAAAATAGAAAACGTAAATAACGACGTTGCCATAAGTACCGGCTACATCCACTAACAGATAAAACACATCTGAAAGGATACTTTTGCTACTAATTAGTACCGCACAAAATGACCGTCCTCTGCGCTCGTCTAGTCGAAACCGAATGCGGTTAACCGCAGTGCGTGCGCCGCCATACTATTACTATGGGACACATAAAAATCATGCGTTTACAAACCGACATCGAAATGTAGAACTGAAAAAAGTTGCTAATGCGTGCGCTTGTATAGAAAGCCATAGGTTACATTTTATTTTGCGGTTTCAGACGTGCGGTTAAACGCGTGCGTTTAATCGCAGTGCGTGCTAAGCCTTTGGACCGTCTTTACATCTGACTAGTGATCCACCCGGACTTTGCACGGACGATTTCTGGGTCTCAACTAATGGTGGTTAATATAGCGCACAGCGCCATATTATAGCGCGCTGTCTCTCCATAGCGCATAGCGTGTGCTATGTAAGTAGCCGCGATGGCGCTATGGCGCATTGGCGCTATTAATATCTAGCGGTAAGCGGGCAACTAGTTCCAGCAGCAGCGCTGTTGAGAGTGGATGTGTGACGCAAATTTGATCTATCAGCACGCTATTCATCGCACGCGACCTAATTTAGTATTAGACATTGTTTAGTTAGTGTATACTGTATATTTCTATTCATTTTTTGCTTGAGTCTCTTTAGTTACTGGCAGCAGAGATGCGAATCGATGGTTTTGCTCGGCGGTTAAGGCTCATAATAAATGATGCCCTTCCAACCCTGCTATACACACAGCATCACCTTATTGCGTGTTGATCCGGGTTTCGCTACAGTGTGGAGCTTGACTACCCTTTGACCATGATTTTTTTCACACGTTCTTGTTGTAAGATCCATTTTTCATCACCAGCAATTTTCAAAAATGGTTCGGTTTCATTAGGTTTCAATAGAGAATCGCAAATGAGTACACAATTCATTAGGTTTCTTTCAGTGAGCTCGTGTGGTACATAAATATCGAGCTTTTTGTATAGCCAAACTTTTTCGAATGGATTAAAACTGTTTTGTGGTCAATCCTCAATTCCTAGGCTATGTAGTAACTACTAGTATGACGATCCTCCTCCGCTTTTTCAAAAATGGCATCGATTTTATCCATATGAGGTTGACCAGAGCCAGCTGCATTTTTGACATCAAAATTCACGGACTGAAAACGCTTGAACCAACTTTGTGCTACTCTTACTGACATTGCATTAGGTCCATAAACGTTACTTCAGTCGAGTTTGCCTATAAAACCTTGAATGTTTGTTAGATTCACTCATTTTGGCGGACTGAAATTTTTTAATGTCCTATATGTATTGATATTATAACCAGCCAGATATAAACAGTACAACCAAAGAGATTTTTCTGCAACAGATTGTACAAAGAAAATGCGAATAAACTTTTCCCCGACCTGATTATGTACTTTATGAGGAGATAAAACCAATAACTCGTTTGGTATAGGTATGAATGTCGCATTCATAGCCGAGGCATGCATGCTAGAAGTAGGCGTATCAACTGTCTACCGCAAGGTTACATTGTTGCGAGCTGTCGCCGTTTATATATATATATATATATATATATATATATATATATATATATATATATATATATATATATATATATATATATATAAACGGCGACATATATATATACATACATATATATTATAGATGAATATGCCGTATTTATATAAAATTGCTTGATTGAGTTGCCGTGAAACATTTATGGGCAACTCAATTGTAAGATGGGTACTTTATGTATGTAAGATGAGTTAGTTAAAAACTTAGTGACGTGAAAAAAAATCGCGCGTTTATATTGCAGCCGTCTGAGGCAAGCGGTGAGGGTTCAGACGGCGAAGTGAACGAGGAAGTGGAGGACGATGGTGAAGGCCCATTGCTGGGAGAGCGTCTCGACAAGCGACTTGAAGCACAGCTACACACCGCGCTCCGACTCGCTGGAGACACACTTCCCCCTCCCCCCACCGCGCCTCCCTCCGTACAGACCTTTGCGCCGCGCGACCACGCGAACGCTATTAACCTCCTCACCACCGGTAAGTAACATCCACGACATTTAGAGAAGGGAATAATTTGCGACCCATATTTGAGAAATTGAAACTAACATATGTGTGCACCGGGGCCAAATACGTCCAAAACAAATTTCCTTTCATAATAAAAGACCCTAAACTAACAAGGAGTTGCGTTTTTCTTTTCATAAGTAAGGGATCATCGTCGCTCATGAACATCTATAACACCAGAGGAATCTTTTTCTTGACGTACCTAAATCGTATCGGTACCTTAACAGAAGTTGGACGTGCATAGAACGTGAATTGCACCGTCGGCACTGGATAACGTGATGCGGTGCGCTGTCATGTCTGAAGTTAAGATGGAATGCTTCACATCCCGTGATTTTACTGACTGTTTTTAAATTGGTATAATAATGGTACCTATATGAACTCCTAGGCAGAAAAATAAGTTAATATTTCTCCATCTCCCTCTCTTTTGGGACCTAAGAAATCGCTTACGGTACTCACGGGATATGATTTGGTTACAGTTTCTTTATGATACCACTACACGGTTTAAACAAGAAGAGCTGACGACATCGTTAATCAATTTGCGCAGTGCTTCGTGGTTGCACTGGGCTGGTGGTGACGGGCGTGTGCGGAAGAGTGGAGGCGCAATACCCACTAGTGGGCGTTGCGTGTGCTGCGGGCGCGCGTGGTCCCACGCCGCCGCATGAGGAGCTGCCACGCGCCGCTGCCGCACTGCTGGCAGCCGTGGCAGGCGCCTCGCACGCGGCGAATAACGCCCGCGCCTTCGTCACAGCACAGAGTACACTGGAAACGCTTGCCACGCAGCGTTCGTGGTGGGCACGTCTATCGTGTCTTGAGTTGGCGCAACCGCTGCTGTTTTATGCGCTCCCGGTACTCTGCGCGCAACCGGACGCAGCGACACGCGCTGAGGCGTTTACACTCAACCTCATGCGCGATAAGAGACTCGAGGTAAGTTTACTGAATAAAGTGATTACCACTGCAAAGTGTAGCCTAGTAATGCAACTAAGCGTGTATGTTATTATTTAGCGCGTTTATCCCGATTCATGCGTTCCTAATACACGCGCTGAGAAGTTTTACTTAACCTTCTGCGCGATAAACTCCAAATAATAAGTTAACTGTCATAAATAGCCAATGTATCCACTGCAGAGTATAACCTTAAAATGGTTGCCTGCCAGTTCTTTTGTGGGCGTATCTGTATCCTGTCTAAAGTTGGCAGTCACTACTATATTAAGCGCTCCTAGAACTCTGCACACCACCGCACGTAATTTGCCTTGCCTAACCTTGTTTGCGTGCATATCAAGAAAGTCGAGGTGAAATAAAAACTATTTTTATCGCGTTCAATTTTTACTTTTTTTAATTCCCGACGTTTCGGTTACTTTACAGCACCCATGGTCACGGTGGGGGGGGGGGGGCTCAGGTGTTTGAATTCCTGATCTCATAGCTCAGTTAACGAAGGCTACCTGCCGCAGTCGCTGATGTTTTATGCACTCCTGGTATTTTGTGCATGATCACGCGCAGAGAAATATTATTTTTTATACCATAATGGATATATAGGACTCATAGGTAGGACTGTATAAACTACTTATTTATTGCAATTAATATTGTAATTTTAATTCAATTCATTTACATAACATTAAAATATATTAATTACTAGCGATCCGCCTCGGGGCTTCGCACGGGTGGTTTCTGTATCTTGACAGCAGCGCCACCTACCGGGTTCAACTGTAAATCTAAACCATCGAAGGACACACTTTTCACACACACAAAAATTTTAATGAAAATCGTTCGAGCCATTTTCTAGTTTTAGAGCGACTAACGGACAGCAATTGATTTTGTATATAGAGATAATACTAAAAGAACACTTAAAAGTAATTATTACAGTTATACAGTTCTTCTTCCCGCGGTTATAGTGCTCAATGCGCCGGCTGCGATTCCTGGTTTACTGGCTAAATTTGCATGCCAGTTCTTTTAGAAATTTCAGCATGCTTGGACGGAATAATATTACAATATTGTAATAATCTTCAATATGTCATTGCAGAAAATTGGATTGTGACAAATAAAACGCAGGTATTCCCGCTTCTACCATTATTATTATTCAAGCATATTAATTTCTTATTTCAGGTGAGACAAACAGCAGCCAAACTTCTGACCGGGCTAATGCATTGTCGAGCGTTGCCTGACGAAAATCAAACGCTTCGCTCGTTGATGAACAGCTGCCGGTCCAAGGAATTAGTTGAGAGGCACTGCGGGGTGCTAGGGCTGTGTGCGTATTTAACCTCCCGGCCATACAGCCTGGGACCTAAACTAGGCGATGTGCTGAACGAGTTAGCACGACACACCAGCGCCCCGGATCCCATACCAGCCACAATACGTACAGCTCTAGCAGATTTCCGTCGCACACATCAGGACGACTGGCCGAAACACCGCGATCAGTTGACTGAAGAAGAACTCGACCTACTCTCTGACCTCACTTCGCCACCTTCTTACTGTGCGTAGACAGGACTATAACTACATTTTTTGTAACTGAGAGGAGAAGGGGAGGGGATCTCCTCCACTGCTAGAAGAGGATCAAATCTAAGTTTATATATGCTTTGCTGCTTAGAGGCAAATAATCGCAAATAATTATAATCATCTTAAAGAAAATACCTAAAGGAGATAGAATGTTATGAAAATTCGTCCACCTTTACTAAGCAAGGTTTAGGGCTCTTTTTTCTGCGTAGAAGACCGTCTGGGTTGGTAGCGCCCTCTTTTTATCGCCATTATTGTATCTATTGTTATATTTCGGTTTGAACGGTATGTAGAGTCAGCATAATGTTATATTTCGGTTTGAAGAGTATGTAGAGTCAGCATAACAGTAGGCTATGGACATTCCATCTCAGTCCTCAGGGGTGACAACGCATTTGTGGCATTTTCGTTTGAAATCGGTTACAGGTGTTCATGGGCTGGAGTGGCTACTTTCCATTTGATGGACATTAGTTCACTTGCCACTCTGATATGAAGAAACCAGAAAGTGAGAGATAGATAATTATACAACAAAGTAATATAAATAAAAAAATATTTTCTTAATTTTATTGTTGAGGTATTGTTATTTTGGGATTCTTTCAGTTATAACACATTACAGGTGTACCGATTTTATTTATGGTGGAGGCTCCATCATAGGGTGTAAGTTGTACGGGTGAATTGTGATATAATTTTAATATTTTTAATAACCACAAAGCTTTATGTCCAATGGTTCAGTTACAGTTCATACTAACAATTTGACTCAAATTTCATGCAGTTTTCTTTTTTGATACTTACTATTCTGATTTCTTTGAGCTTATATTTTTATTTCGTACGTAACGATCTGATCGAAAGGGCCATAATAAAAGGTTGTTGTATAAATATGTATAAAGTCATATAATCGATTTTATAAGAACTTGTCAATAAAAGTATTTACATATTTATGGTTTTTTATTTTATTTAATTGTTACACCGATCCAATGTAACGTAAGCATTTTATTTTTTTGATAATAACATAATACTAGCCTCTTTATGACAACATGACCGAGTCATTAGTAGTGTTTTCTTCTTTTACCCCGATATTCAGAGACAATCTCGAATTTCAATTTAAGCTCCACAATATTAAAAATGAGAGTATCCAAATATCCAAGCATAATATAGTCTATTCAAATTTTGAAATTGTATAGCTAGAAATTGGCCAAAGTGTTGTTAAAGTAAGCAAATGAATTCTCTCATTTTGTTATCATATTCTACTTTTATATTTGTTCAATCCAAGAACACGAGTTTAGCCGTCAGAACAGATGTCTGTACACCCCGGCTCGAACGGCGACGGTTACTCTCAGCAGGGAGTAATAGTACAGTTTAATGAATGAATGAATGAATTTCAGTTGGCAAACGAATTACTTGTGCAGAGCAACGTTAGGGGCCTTGCGGAGCAGGTGGCGGCGCGACCTTATGCCAGCGCACTCCACAAACGCTTCGCATGCACCAAATCCGTCATCGGCCGAAGTTTGCTCGGGCGACAAGACAACGGCCGAACTCGGATGATCGAATCAAACACTTGTAAAACAAAGAGAGCGCGTACATAAACACGACCGCCATCGTCCGATAACGCACGAAAACGGCCGATCAACCGTCGAGTCCGAACTTATTGGGATTTCTCGCCCGACTGCCGGCGTCTACAGTGCAAATTAAGTGTATTTATAGTTTAATTTAAACATTTTGTTTTGATTCTGTTGTTTCTGTCAGTGTTGTTATCTACCTAAACGACTACGAATATTGAAAATATAAAAATAGAAAAGAATATCGGCAACGTCCAATGTCGGCACAAGTGGTACACTATTGCAGTGTAAGCACATACACGTCCGAGTTACTCGTCCGGATAGTTCTGTCCACCATCGGCCGACAAAATCAATTTTGGTGTACACGTACCGTAAGTCAGCTGTATTATACGGCCGACGTATCTTGGCGAGTCCGAACTTCGCGGAGGAGGCTGCGCAATAACTTTTTCTTGGAACAAAATGGTGGTATGAGGCGATTACGGGGGGCCGGTGGTCTAGGCTAGAGATTGACCATATGTAAACACAATCGACCTTTTATTCAATCAAATATCGCAATCGATTGGTTTTATTTAGAAGTTATTGATTTTTGTCTATATCTGATAATAAACGAAATAGATTCACAGATATAGTTATTATACTGTCGTTAATAAACGAGATTTCGACTTTATCAAAAAAAAAAAAAACTAAGTAATCAAATTTTATTTTCTCAGTTGAAAGACATGATTTACGTAAATATCTACTTGAGTAAAGTCTGTTTAAAAAAAATTAAAACCTTACAATATTGAAAACAAAAATATATTTTTATGACTTAATTTCAATCGATGTGAATAAAATCAATTAAACAACAACCTCAGGCAAGCGTATTGGACATCCCTTTTTGGTTATTTCCTAAAGCTTCGTGCTTATTCGGCAATGTTCGGTACACGGTAATGTGTCTCAGTCACACGTTAGCAATCAAGTGTCACTTGTCACTTCTATTATTCGCCAAATACGCCACCAAAACATAATAGTGTGCTAAATCGCCAGGCTAGAAAAATTATTTACGGTTTAACGCAGTATATGAAAACAGAAAAGGAAGAAGGCGTAAAAGATGTAGATAAAATTTATTTTAAGAGTTGCTAACGCAACTCGTGTGTCCCGACGCACAGTACAGCGGATCGCAATTGAAGGCAATATCTCGGGCTTACTTTTGGTATTCCGCATGCCTGATAAAAAAAAGGTCTTGATTAAAACCTATTACTAATATAGATAATTTTGAAAGGAGTAATAAAAAGATGCAAACACAACTTCCACAAAACTGAAAAAGAAATGGCGACCATAAACAAATTACTAGCGAAACAACCATAAACAAATTAATAGAGAAGACCGACATTCACTTTAAAATGATCTGAAGGCACAAATACATGGGATGAAAAAATAAAGAGATGAAAGGCGCCCAATATTTCTTATTAATCATTCGAAAGTATTCACTGACGAGTCGCATGCCTCATCACACACAAAAGGTAAGGCGTGGTCACTTAGTTCCGTTGAAGGACTAAAGCGGCCTAAATGAAAAGGTCAGCGGATAGTGATGGTACACGCTGGGTCAGGCAGCAGGGTTTGTTCCGAACGCCCTACTAATGTTCAAATCAGGATTTATTTGTAAATGCATTTTTCTTGTAGTAATAAAAAATAATCTTGTTCAAATAATTCATCATAATGCTTATTATAATATCCAAAAATATTTTTTTGCTATTTCGCGATAACCCCTAGGATATTTGCAACGACGCCGACGAATAGTACGAAATAGTAAATACCCTACGCGAATGGAGGCATCGCCGGACATCAAAGGCTGTAACAACTGTATAATGTCTTTAAGCTGTGGTAATAGTATAGACTTAGAATACACTGGCGTAGGTAATAGTGTTATGTTCTATGTATGGAGTGTAGAAGTAAGGAGTATAGACTATTAAAAAGTGTCCATAGAAAACCGTTAAATAAGGGTGGCGCCACTATAGCTACGGAATAATTTTAAAAAACGCACCAAAAATATTAGTGGGATAGACGACTTTTTCGAGGTTATATTTACTAAATAAAATTATTTTAGATTTTAGAGCTACTGATCAGTTTAGCAGCACACTTAAACCGTCGACAACTGCTAAGTTCATTTCATCCCAGTAGCTACATCAGCGCTGTTGAGAGTTTTTTTGAACTGTTATTTACTGCTTACAGATGCTTTGCTTATACACTCCATAGTTCTGTGGTTAGATAACTCATCCGTACACTGACGTATGAGTTGAAAATAATTCGTTCATCGTGAGGAGTACGTTCAGACACAAACTAAGATTACATTGTTATCATTAGTTAGCCTTTTATTTTATTTTATTCTTTGTCGTCAAGAACAAACGGCTCTCAGTAAGGTTACCCTAAAAGTAATGATTTACTTTTTGCTTTTAAATCAAACAAGTCGTGTCATCGTCCGCCGGTCGTTGGCTTCCGCCTAGGAGGGAGCGCCGCTTCGCAGTGGGTATACGTGCCGTTGGAGCGAACTTGGCTTGCGTCGAGCTTCGAGATCGCCTCTGACCCCTCCTGGGATGATATATCCCCAACGCTGCGTGTTACCTAATATGCTAGAAAGCGAGCTCCGGAGGCCCGGCGTGCTGTTGTCAAGAGAGCGCACGCTGTTGGTAACATCGGCTCTATGTCGAGATCCGTCTCCGTGGGGCCTTGAAGTCGCTGACCCTTCGGCAGTTCCCTTCCCAGAGGCGCGAGATACGTCACGAATGCCTAGATGGCCATCATCTACACACTAGGAAGGAGCACCTGAGGCCCCGCGCGTTGCTATTCGGGAGCTCACACCTGTCTGTTGAATTGGCTCTACGTTGAGACCCGTCCTCTGAGAGCCTCCGTGGGGCTTCGAGACCGCTGACCATTCGGCAGAACCTTCCTAGGGGCGCGAAATACGCCAAGCTAAGATAGCCTACAATGCCGTTCCTGAACGGCTCCCAAAACCGGCACACTGGAGAGTGCTGTGAGGATTACCCGGGTAATGGGGAATGTCCCGAAGCCCGAATCGTGCTGGGCAGAAGGCCCATGCAGACGACAACGATCAATCGAATCTAAACATAAATTATATCCTTCAAGTCATTACCATCTGTACGCACTTTGCTCTTTGTCCCTCAGGAGTGGGAAGCTTCGATCTAACCTTGTAAATAAAATATGTAACAGTTTATTTAAAAATTATATCTTGAAGTACCTGGACACACTTGTCTGAAGTCGAGTCTTTGCTCAACAAAGTCTCGGATTGGGGGGGACTAAATCTAGTCCAATTCAATCCCCAGAAGACATAAGTTTGCGCGTTAACCGCTAAAAATAACCCTTTTGTAGTATTTCTTCTGTTTGAAGGCACTCCCCTTGTTACCTCAGCTAGCATCGGAATCCTCGGCGTCGACATATCGAATAGTGTGCAGTTTCGTGGTCACTGGGCAAGGCCAAATTGGCCTCTAAAAAGATTGGCGTGCTCAGCAGAGCGAGACAGTATTTCATGCCGGCACATCGCTTGCAACTTTACAAAGCGCAAGTTCGGCCTCACATGGAATACTGTTCTCATCTCTGGGCCGAGGCGCTCCAGTGCCAGTTCCTTCCACTCGACCGCATGCAGCGGAGAGCTGTTCGAATCGTCGACGACCGAGTTCTTTCTGATCGGCTCGATTCACTGGCGCTGCGTAGAGATGTTGCATCCCGTTTGCGTTTTTTTTATCGTATCTGCCACGGGGAGTGTTCTGAGGAATTGTTCGGATTAGTTCCAGCCGCCGAATTTCACGAACGCACATCGCGTCATAATTCACGATACCACATCCTTACCATCTGGATGCTTGGCGGTCCACCACTGTGCGTTTTGCTAGGAGTTTTCTTCCTCGTACAACTTCTCTGTGGAATTGTTTACCACCGTACATTTTTCCGGACCAATACGACTTAGGGACCTTCAAAAAAAGAGCTTACTCCTTTCTAAAAGGCCGGTAATTCCCCAATTCCCCTGGTGTTGCGGTTGTTCATAAGCGGCGGTAGTCACTTACAATCAGGTCAGCCGCGTGCTCGTTTGCCCCTTTCTATAAAAAAGGAAAGTGTTTATGAAATGTAAACAAAATGAAATACGAAACTTCACGTAAATAAATATTTATTAAAATCGTTTCCCTAAGTTATTATAAAATAAATAAAGCCAATAATATAAAAAGATATAGACTTGTATTCATATTTAAATTCGAGTATATTCAATGGCTGAAATAGAAACCAAAATAAATCATCATTTACCATAAGTCAATCAAAGCTATAATTCCGTACTAGTATGCTAAGACGGTTTCTCATTTCAATCCATACTATACTAATATTATAAATGCGAAAGTGTGTTTGTTTGGTTGTCCTTCTTTCACGTCGCAACAGAGCGTCGGCATGGCATGATTTTTTGAATGGGGATAGTTTGGTGGCTGTAGAGTGATATAGGCTACTTTTTTAGCGGAAAAACATATCATTCATATCATAGAAAATCGAATATGTTGCAAAATTAAATTCAGCTAGGTGGCGCCACATTGATACTACGGACGACGGTACGATGGACGAACACAGAAGGTCGGAATATCTGGATTATTATGTCTTTTTACCAAAATTAATTTTACCAAAATTAAGATAAAAAATGTATGGATCTGTATTTTTCCACGCAGGACCGGGAAGAGAGCGTTACAACTATTTGTCATCTTTGATGTACCATGTTTATAGGTATTTATATCGTTAGTTTTGGTATTTTTGTAGTTTTAGTCATTGTTTTATAAATATGTAAATGAAAATGATAAATATACATACATATCAATAAAATAAAATAAATAAATAAAATACATTAATAAATAAAATCCAACCAGATGGAAGACCTCGCTAGGGAAGACCAAACGGCGGAGGCTTTGATTATATACTTGTTTTAACAGATGAAAGTTAAAGAAAATAGGTTTAATAAAGTAATTAGTATGTATATTAGTTTTATTTATATTATTTAAAAATATAAAAATATTAAAAGAACTAACAAAAATACTATTTAGTGCATGACATGGGAGTCATGGGTTTCGTTTATTTTGTGTAGGTAAGTTTTCATTTACTGATCAAATAACTAAAGTAACTTTTAAAATAATAATGTTCTCCGGATCGAAAGATGATAACATTTGTATTTTGTCTCCCATAGTTTCATCAAAACTCCCTAGTAATAAACTGACCAAACTGGCTGATCAGACTAACCTACAAAGTAACGAATAAAAAAGCGGCCAAGAGCGTGTCGGGCCACGCTCAGTGTAGGGTTCCGTAGTTTCCCGTTCGTCACAGTAAGTGTTCCCACTTATGAGTTTGTACAAAAACTGTTGTTTCCATCCAAGTTCAAAATAATTTTCCTAGAAAGTCCTTATAAAGTTCTACTTTCCAGATTTTTTTTCATATTTTCTAAACTTATGGTTCAAAAGTTAGAGGGGGGGGGGACACATTGTTTTTTACTTTTGGAGCGATTATTTCCGAAATTATTGACATTATCGAAAAATGATTTTAGTAAACCCCTATTCATTTTTAAATACCTTTTCCAACAATATATCACACGTAAGGGTTGAAAGTAAAAAAAAAATCACTTTCCACTTTACATATAGGGGGGCTACCCTAATAAAACATTTTTTCCAATTTTTATTTTACCACTTTGTCGGCGTGATTGATACACATATTGGTACCAAATTTCAGCTTTCTAGTGCTAACGGTCACAGAGATTAAGCGAGGACGGACAGACGGACAGACAGACATGGCGAAACTATAAGGGTTCCTAGTTGACTACGAAACCCTAAAAATGGCGTTTTCATTCAAACAATAGCGGTTAAATATCAAAACTTACTGAGGAAAAGTGATCTTAGTGTTATTATACGGTTTTCTCACATAATTGCGACACAATTTAACAGTACAAACCGGCATAATTAATTATTTTCCGTGAGCACGTTATCCCTAAGTGATTCAAATGACACTGACGTAGGTGAGAAGCGAGTCTTTTAGTAGACTTTATTTGGGCCGCTCTGTACGGACAATGTGGCATCTAGACAGGTATATAATCAAAGCAGCTAAAAGAATAGACGATTACGAGTAGGTATCCACCCTAGGGTGGATTACTAAATGTATATAAAGAAAATGCTGATGAAAAAACAACTTTACTTTTTTTAAAAGATTGTATATGTGATCTTAACTCTGCTTTGGTCAAGGTAAGTTTATTTTATACAGACTTACGATAAAATTTCTTATCTGTATGGATTAAATTATTTCGGTTAATGCATTAAGTCAAATTGCCGAATTCAATCAAACAAAGTGCTATTTAATAATTTTTAGCCTTCTATTAACCACATAATTATATTTAAGTAGTCGTTACATATAATTTACTAGAGCTTAACTGAAAAACTTAAAGAAAGATCACAACAGTGATGTTAGCACAGTAATAACGTTGTAGTTGTCTTATTTAACGTAGTAATTAGTTTTAAAATGTTAATTACCGTATTTTTTATTATAATACAGCCGAATTTTATTGCGGGTTCTGTAAAAGAAAACTTCTTTAACGAAGTTGATAACAATTTCTCACTTTGTGTAAATGATATAATTGTAAACTCTTTTAAAAAGGGTTCGATAATAACCTATGTCGATGTAAAGTATAATGATGACGATGATGTTATTGAAACTATAAATAATGTTCATTCTGTAACAGTTGTATCAAAAACAACAGAAATGGCGATCAATGTGGTAAACGAAGCATATATAATCTCATCTAATAATATCAATTACTTCTTAAAGAAATTTAAGAAACTAAAGTATGAAGTCAATTGGAACTCAAGAGCTAGATTTGTGCTATTTTTTAATTTTTTAGACGGAAAATCACTTGTAAACATATTCTATGAGTTACTAAGTCTGCACGTTCATGATGTTATAGTTGTTAATGGAACTACAGAAGTTCATCTGTATACATATAACGCATTTGATAATTACGCTTGTGGTAAAAAAATTAATAGAATTATTTATTATTAACTCGCTATCGGCTATTCTCTCTCGGTGATAAGTTTCATTATGGAACTGTTACTAAATACATATTCATGTTAAAAGGAATAATTATTAAATATTATCAATTAAGGTGAATAATACAAGAAATACGAATGAAATTATGTATTATTTCTACAAACTACTAATAGTTGTTTCGTTTTGAGGGCAGAAATTAGGTTAAGTTAGATTGTAAACTAAGTGCGTAAGAATAAGTGCTTTTGTACTAATTCATTAGGTAATTATGAAGTATTTTTGTGTTTGTTGATTTGACGTATTTGGGTAAATTATGTGTAAACTTGAATAACTCTCTTATATAATTCTGTATTGTCGATAACTATCGATAATTGGCGCTTGTATTACTGGTGTTTTAAAGAATTAGTGTTATTTTCCAATGTATTATTTTTTGGAAGCGACAGTAACCGACCGCAATCTCAAAAGTTCGTGAGTTCGTATCCGCTATTTGACTACTGTCATGAACCACTCCTAACATATAAGTATTTTGAGCTTACCAGAAAGGATGGGAAGGGAATATTAGTAATGTTAATGCCATTGCTGGTATTAAAAAAAAGTAATTTAAAGAGGGTTTTGTTCCTCAACACTTAAAAGGTATAAAATCGAAGGCCCAAAATAAAATGCTATTCCCAATTAAATTCGTTACTAAACGCGTGCAAGTACTCGTAAGTTCGATTATCTCTGGCACTGCTGGAGTCCAGGCTCTGCGGTGAAGGTGATCATTTTGAAGAAATAGCGCGGGGATGCTTCCCTGCTTGCAAAAGTTTCGAAACGCTCACGAAATGCCAACAAAATTTAATGTTATTGATGTATTTATGCTTACAGTGCACGAAACAGCCAACATGGCTCATGTTGATATTAAATGATGTCTGGCGTCGCCAGATTATTTGAGACACAGAATTGCTTTTCACTGTAACATTTGCTATTTATAAATAAATAAATATCGTTGTAATTTTTTTTTTAATTACATATACAGTCGTAAGTGTAGTGATGTGACTATTGTCTGTAGCAGAATATAAGTTCTATAATATAGGAAAAACCACTATTATAACTGTCTTTGATATAGTCTACCTGTCAAGCGTTCTGATAACGACAAATCCTTCCTAAATTGTTAATATGGATGAGGCTCATGTACATTTTACATGTTATGGAGGCTTTGTGGTCTGTCTTATATCTGCTTCAATTTAAGAAATTACATTCTATAACTCTAAAATTACTCTAAATGCATTTGACTGATTCCTAAAATGAAAAATGACTTTAAAAACTTTATATATTCATGAAAACATGAAATTAAAACTTATTAACTAAGCATACCGCCAGCACACAGTAAACTGCCCCCTGGGTGTCGTGAGAAGCGACCGAGGGGCACAAATCAGATGGGCAGCAGCGTATTCGTACTAACGATCAAAATAAAACACCGCGGTTATAGCCCGCTTGCCAACCGTGGTAATTATGACAAGTATTCCCCCTAAAGGGCAATCTATGGGGGAGGCATATGTTCAGCAGAGGGCTTTAATAGGCTGTAAAATAATAATAATAATAATAATAATAATAATAAGCCACTTACAAGTCTAACCCCACGTCCGTGCTTAACACCTACGCTCACGTAAGTGGCGGACACCCGCAACGAAGGTACTTTGTGAGTGACCAACGGGGCTCTAGCACACCCATCAATATGGAGTTGCGAAATAGAAGTATTAGTAAAGGACCGCTTCCCGAGGGCAATCGTCGGGGCACGCCTGGAGCCGGTGCTGGGCGTTTCAGTATGCGAACCACCGGTGGCGAGGGTTTATCTGGACGGCCCTCTGCCGGGTCTCCCGAACAATGCGAGTTCAGCGCATCATCAGCACTAACATCGTCTGATGAATACAAGTGCGATAGTAAAGCAGTCTCTCCGGCCTCGGATGTTTCACGGGCGGCAAGGGCCACTCAGCCTGTGACCACCAAAGCTGGCAAACCTAGAGTGCGCATGAAATGGGATGAAGAAATAAATACTTTCATTATGCGCACTTACTTTTACATTACCAAATTAGAAACCAATCGCACTATGTACGTTAAGAAATTATTTGATCAATTTCAATTAAAATATCCTCATATAAATGTTACATCTCAACGTATTGCAGACCAGAGACGAGTAATAATAAGAAATAAATTGTTATCTGATGAACAAATCAAAATTTTAAAGCAGCAAGCAGCTAAAATAATTGAAAACGAGAAAGCTGAGAATAATATTTCGGACTCACGTTCAGATACAAGAGACACCAATCATATGACGGCGGGTAATTCAAATCTCGACCTTTTTAGTCGTCGTCAGTCATCTCCGCCCTCTTCCTTATTCGAAACTCAATCAATTACCTTAACATCCGACAGATATACGAAATCTTGAAATCAAAACTAGGACTACCATAACTAAACACAAATATTTGCATCCTAAATCGGCAATTGAACGACTTACGATAAAGAGAGCTATAGGAGGCAGGAGTCTGATCGATCTTAAAAGGTTATGGGAAGGGCAAGTCAAAAACCTGCAATCTTTCTTTTATGAAAAATCAGCTAATAGTTCGTTACATCAAGCAGTCATTGAAACCGATAACAATTATACCCCTCTAAATCTAAGTAATCAAGGTAATAGATTTACTACAGTAATTGATCATGAAAAAGGAAAGCTATCAAAGTGGCGTAGTAAAGAATTACATGGTAGACATGCACACGATTTAGAACAACCTCACATAGACTTGCTGGCTTCAAATAAATGGTTAAAAATAGGTTCTCTTTTCCCCGAAACCGAAGGTTTTCTTATTGCCATTCAGGATCAAGTAATCAATACAAGAAACTATAAAAAATACATATTAAAAGACCCAAACATGCAGAACGATAGCTGTAGAAAATGCCACCGCCAACCCGAAACTATACAACATATTACCGGTGCTTGTCCCAGCCTAGTACAAACTGATTACACCCACCGTCATAACCAGGTTGCTAATTACGTTCATCAAAAACTTGCAAATAAACACAATTTAATCCCTAACCAAAAACTACTGCCGTACTATCAGTATACCCCCAAACCTGTTCTGGAGAGCGACAGTCACAGAATGTACTTTGATAGAGCTATTCTTACCGATAAAACAATTCATTACAATAGACCGGATATAACTTTAATTGATAAGTTAAATAAAACAGTATACCTAATTGATATAGCGATCCCAAATACCCATAATATACAAAAAACCATTACTGAAAAAAATCATAAATACACAGAATTAAAAGAAGAAGTAACTAGAATCTGGAAAATGAACAAAGTATATATTGTACCGCTGGTTCTCTCCAGTACTGGTGTGATCCCGAAATGTTTGTCTCTCTCCCTTAAACGATTAGATCTTCCTGAAAATAGTTATATTACCATGCAAAAAGCAGCCATCCTCAACACGTGCCGTATAGTCCGAAAATTTTTGCAAGAAGACATCTCGGATTTTGATTCCTAAATGGATGCGCACTTGGCTTAGGCCCGTGAACATCTCTTAAAAACCAAGATTTTACGAAATCTTGAGAAAGAAAAAAAAGATATATAATAATAATAATAATAATATGGCGTAGGGAAGTGACGACCTCATCGCCCGCTGACGTAACGGTTATGTGACAAAACCACTACGTCAGCGCAGTCAGTCAGCACCTTGCCAAAAGGTGTTAGTGCCGTGCCTCGGCAAAAATTAAAGGCGCAAAGGCCCGCTTGTGCACATGGCCCCACCATAAAACGGCGCCGGGTCTGGGCGTCTCCCGTTAAATGACGCCCACTTTTATGAATGATGGAATATGCAAAAACGCGCAAAGGGCCGCTGCCTGGAGGTCGCCAGGGCGCGTCTGGTGCTGGCGCTGGACGCGACTGCATGCGAACCGCCAGCCGAGCGAGAGGTGCTGCACGACCACTCATCAGCCCCTCGCATCCATCATCCCCACCAGCTGGCTTGGTGTCGGCAGGGTCTTCGCAGGCCCAGCAATCGGCACCCGCCACTGGTGAAGTACGCCGCATGCGATGGACAACCGAAATGAATACTAACGCATTGCGGGCGTATTTTAGGGCGAAAGGGGGAGAAGTTGGACGTTTGGCGTATCGGGCTAGGATGCATCTTTTTACTGAGCTGGAGCCATCTTTAACCGTCTCAGAGCAAAACCTGGCAGACCGGGTTCGGTATATCTTGCGCTCAAATATATTTGATGTCGCCGAACTCGAACGACTACGACGTGAGGCTGTTCCCTCATCGGATGAAAATGCTACGGCTGAGGATGCGGCGCCACAAATTGCAGAGCAACCCGCAAATGTGAATGCCGCCGTGAATACCCCAGTTGTGGTTGATTCAAACGATGATGGAACAGTCGCCCAGGAACTGGAATTAGAGCATATGAGGAGTACATTGGAAGAGGCGATTGTGGAAACGCGCAGTACGCCTCTCGAAAATCGACCGCGACTTCCCCGCATAGCCCTAAGCAAGCGAAATCGGGCTGTCGTGAGGGCTCTGAACCCAATGCTGGTGACCTATTTGGAAGCCTTTGCGAAGGGACCTTTGCGAGACGGACTCAATACTTTTTGGCGCCGCACTGGAAGTGTGCCGTATTATAGGCGCCAAACTTTCCACGGCTGGACGCGCTACTGGACAAAGTAGCGCTATCCCAGCCTGGAGAATAAGAATTGAAGAACGTATCGCAAAGGCTAGGGTCCTCATCGGCAGACTGATATGCTTCAGGTCAGGCAACAACAGGCCAAGGATTGTGCGCACCGTCAGGATGGCATTTGCTGGGACAAATGTTAGTTTGTCCCAGCCGGATATAATGCAAAAACTGACGGAGCGCATAGACGACCTGAAGCAGAGAATCGCTGCTTGGGGAAAGCGGATTCGGCGATATACCGAGAGGTCGACACGGTTTAACCAGAATCGTCTCTTCCAGAGTGATCAGAAGAGGCTCTATAATTCGTTGGAGCGACCAATGGTAAGTGGAACGGGCCCAGCACCGAATCAGGCCGACACTGTAGCATTCTGGCGCGGCCTGTGGTCAGAGCCCATAAACCACAGCGAGGGCCCTTGGACGGAAGTTGTGGCGAGTCAGTGTGCGAGTATAACGCCCATGGACCCCATCATTATAACGCCGGATGACGTAGCTGAGGCGGTCCGTAGGGCCCCGAACTGGAAAAGTCCGGGACTCGACGGGCTGCATCACTACTGGCTGAAGGGGTTTGTGGTGTGTCACACTGTGCTCGCCCGACAGTTCCAAGAGGCTCTCAACCAGAAGTCGCTCCCGAGCCTCTTCACTACTGGGATCACTCATTTGGTTCCTAAAGACCAGGTTACCACAGACCCGAGCAAATACCGCCCCATCACGTGTCTGCCGACCATATACAAGACACTAACATCCATTTTGAGCGCGAGAATCACTTATCACCTGGAATCAAATCAGGTAATGTCGCGCGCTCAAAATGGATGTCGGGGCGGCGGTCGTGGAACCAAGGAACCACTCCTCATTGACGCGGTCATTGGCAAAGTGGTGAAACGCAACCGTCGGAACTTCTCCGCCGCCTAGATAGACTACAGAAAGGCATTTGACTCGGTGCCCCATACATGGCTAAAGAGGATCCTCGAGCTGTACAAGATTGACTGTACAGTTCGACACTTCCTCGAGCGGTGTATGGGGCAGTGGATTACGATCCTCTGTCATCTAGGCGAGCGGATGACGGCTGCGGAAAGCCGCATAAGGATAAGAAGGGGTATATTCCAGGGCGACTGTCTGAGTCCAATCTGGTTCTGCCTCTCTTTGAACCCTCTCAGTACTTTACTGGAGGGTTCCGGGAGGGGATTTCAGCTTCGGAAAGGAGGTACAAAAGTGACCCACCTCTTCTATATGGATGACCTCAAATTATTCGCCTCCAGTCGCTCCCATCTTATGGAATTGCTAAACCTCACTTGTGAATTTAGCAATTCTATTGGAATGGAGCTGGAGACGGATAAGTGTGTGGTCCTCCATGTTGAGAGGGGTAGGGTTGCTAACTCTGAGGGCATAGACTTATTTATGCCCGTCAACTTAAGGACCCTTTCCGAGGCTGAAACATACCGATACCTGAGTATGTCACAGAACATCGGTATCGATGAGGCTGGTATGAAACAGTCAGTTTGCGACACGTTTTATGCTCGCTTGACCAAAGTGCTTAACAGCCTTTTGTCCGGTGTGAATAAGGCACACGCATATAACGGCTGGGTCATGCCTGTCCTCATGTATACCTTTGGCATACTCAGGTGGACTCAGACCAAACTTAACGCCCTGGATAGAAAAGTCCGCACTACCATGACGTCCCATAGGATGCATCATCCGAGATCGTCAGTAATGAGGCTGTACTTGCCGCGAAAGCATGGTGGGCGTGGCTTCTTGAGCGCGCTCACCATGCATAATCGCGAAGTGTGCAGCCTCCGTAATTACTTCCTGGTGAGATCGGATGATCCATTCTATAATGACGTCATTTATAGTGATAAAGGACTTACCCCTCTATCCTTAGCCAACGAGCAATGGCAGGACCCGGCAGTACTAAGCATTTCCGACCGGCAGACCGTATGGAAGGAGAAGGAGCTCCACGGGAGGTACTACAGGGTTCTACATGAGCCCTTCGTAGATACAGTCGCCTCCCTCAACTGGCTACGTTTCGGTGACCTCTTCGGGGAAACCGAGGGTTTTGCCTGTGCAATACGGGATCAGGATATTAAGACCAACAACTATCGGAGATACATCCTAAAGGATGGCACCGTCGACGTCTGTCGAGCTTGTCGCCATCCCGGTGAGTCACTTAGGCATGTCATCTCCGGTTGTTCGGCGCTTTCTAACTCTGAGTACTTGCACAGGCACAACCTAGTAGCCAGAATTCTACACCAGGAGCTCGCTCTGAAATACGGTCTCGTGGGCCGGAAAGTGCCGTATTACAAGTACTTGCCGGAAGCCGTGCTCGAAAATGACCGCGCCAGGCTCTACTGGGACCGGGCCATCATCACAGACAGGACTATTCTTGGGAATAAGCCTGATATTGTGCTGATGGACCGGGCACAGTCAAGGATATTTTTGGTCGACATTACCATTCCGTATGACGAGAACCTCGTGAAAGCCGAAACAGATAAACGAACAAAATATCTGGACCAGGCTCACGAGGTGACCGATATGTGGGGTGGTTTGCCGGCCGAAATTATTCCTGTAGTCGTCTCTGCGAATGGGCTAATCCCAGTCAGCCTCTCAGGTCATCTGAGGCGACTGGGACTCCGTGACGGACCGCTCCGGGCTCAAGTGCAAAAGGCGGTGCTCCTCAATACCGCCCGCATCGTCCGCCGGTTTCTTTCCCTTTCCTCCTCACCCTCGGCCGTTTGGTCTCCCCTGCCAAGGGCCTCCATCTGGTTGGGCTTTTATTTATTTATGTATTTTTGTATTTATTTTATGTTATTGATATTTATGTATATTTATCGTTTCATTTTAATTTATAATTATATATTTATATAAACCAACCAGATGAGAAAACTATATAGATACCCCAAATAATAATAAATCATTTTATTTTTCTCTTCACAAAGGTATATAATTTCACATTATTTCTCAAATAATACGATTGTAGATAATTTTGACCTTTGTGAGAGACTGGTGTCCATACTAGGGTAATCCCTGTGTTATAGATCACCAGGCCCTCACCCTAACGGATAGTACGTATTACATTTTCAAAAATACTACAAGAGAAATACAAAATAGGAAATATTTCAACAAAGAAAGATTCTATATGTTTTTTTTAAAGTTGTTTCTATATGTATAATATTGTGAATGTGTGCGTGCGTGCGTGCGTGCGTGCGTGGGTGTGTGTGTGTGTTTGTGTGTGTGTGTGTGTGTTTGTGTGTGTGTATGTGTATGTGTGTGTGTGTGTGTGTGTGTGTGTGTGTGTGTGTGTGTGTGTGTGTGTGTGTGCGTGTGTGTTTTTAGGATAATACTCTCAGTAAATTTTCAGCAGCCATATAATCGATATTTAGCAACCACTTCTGTAATTTTTGTGGCATGAAGCATATGATCTTGTTTTTCAAAAAGACGGCAACGCCGTCCCGGATGAAAAACTTTCCCTTCCAGAGGTTCATTGACGAGGTGTTGCTAGGACTCGTCTTCTGCTACGAATATATAGATGACATCTTGGTATTTTCGTCATCCAAGAGCACAAGAACCATCTGCGGCAACTCTTTGAACACCTAAAGCAGTACGGCGTCGTGGTAAACACTGCCAAGTGTATTCTTGGCCAACCAGAAGTCACGTTCCTGGGATACCACGTGTCAGCTGCAGGTAAAAAACCACTAGAGTCCAAAGCCGAAACTATCAAGCAATACCCCGTTCCAAAAACGGTCTAAGAACTAAGACGTTTCTTAGGCATGCTAAACTTCTACCGTCGCTTTACTCCCAACGCAGCCCAACTTCAAGCACCGCTGAATGACGTTTTCAGTGGCTCAAAAATCAAAGGGTCTCATCCGATAGTCACGACTCCGCAATTACTTCGAGCCTTCGAAGACTGTAAGGAATCACTATCTCAAGAAACTCTTCTCGCTCATCCGGACCCAGCTGCAGAACTAGCAATAGTGACAGATGCGTCTGAAACTGCCATAGGCGCCGTGCTTCAACAACGGAAAGGTAAGGATTGGCAACCACTTGCTTTTTACTCTCACAAACTCAGCAACGCACAGAGGGAGTACAGTCCCTACGACCGAGAGCTAGTGGCTGTCTACGAAGCCATCAAGTACTTCCGTCATATGGTCGAGGCCAGAATATTTACAATATTCACCGACCATAAGCCTCTTATCTTCGCCTTCTCAAAGAGCAAAGACAAATGCACCCCAAGACAGTTGAGACACCTTGACTACATTGCTTAGTTTACGACAGACCTGAAATACTTACTTGGTAAGGAAAACTTGCTGACGCACTTTCTTGAGTCGAGGAAATCACAACAGCTGTTGACTACGACGATCTTGCACGAGGTCAGGACAAAGATCCAGAACTGCACAATCTACTTCTTCATGACTTTACCCTGCAACTGAAAAGGAGCAACACTATGAATGGTAACTTTCCTGTCTACTGCGACACTTCTGTGCAACCGCTACCCACTCGCCAGTTCAGAAAACAAGTTTTTGATCCACTACACAGCTTACACCATCCTGGAAGTTCAGCTACTGTGCGATTGGTCTCACAAAGATACGTGTGGCCAGGGATACGTAAAGATTGTAGAGAGTGGTCTCGAAATTGCTTGACATGCTAAAAGAGCAAAATCACCCGTCATACCATATCCCCGATTTCATCTTTCCTCACTCTCTCGTCGAGGTTTTCCCATATCCACCTCGACATCGTAGGGCCCCTAATTCTGTCTTCTGGTTTCAGATATTGCCTTACCATCGTCGACCGTTTTACGCGATGGCCTGAGGCATACCCCATGGTGGATATCACGGCGGAGACCTGCGCAGCCACTCTGGTGTCCGGTTGGATAGTCCGATTCGGCTGTACTGCACTGGTGACTACAGACCGTGGTCGCCAATTCACGACTCACCTCTTCAAAGCTCTCACCAAGTTGGTTGGTGGGCGTCACTTACGCACAACCGCCTATCACCCAGCTACGAATGGTACCATCGAGCGACTTCATCGCCAACTCAAGGCGGCGATCATGTGCCACACATCATCGCAGTAGACGGAAGCCCTTCCACTGGTTCTCTTGGGCATGCGCAACTCATGGAAAGAGGATCTCCAAGCTACACCTGCTGAATTGGTATATGTTCAAACTCTCAGCTTACCAAGCCAATACCTATCTCCAATAGACGATTACACCACGGCAGAGGTCACAGAGTACGTAACACGTCTACGATCCTGCATGGCTAAACTCACTCCCAAGCAGACATTATGGCACACCAGCACTACAACGCCATTCTACATACCACGGGACCTCCACATATTCTCTCATGTTTTTCTTCGCCAAGATTACGTTCTAAGCTCACTCGAACCACCTTAAGACGGACCCTTCAAAGTACTAGACAGACAAGCCAAGTACTTCACTATAGACATAAGGGGAAAGAAAAATAACGTCTCTGTTGACAGACCAAAACCAGCGTATATGGCCAAAGAAATCAACGACCCGGAACCCAAAGTCCCTACGGAACCTATTGTCAACAAGGAGAAAATCACGCGGAGTGGCCGATGAGTGAGATTTACAGACTACTATCGACCGTATTTACGGTCTGGCCAGGGGGAATATGTGGCGTAACTCGCTTCCCTTGGCCCCCACATAAATCCCCTACGCGTATGAGGATTGAGCCACGCTCGAACATCACACCACCGCATGAAAACAATAGCGCGACCTCGATGGACAACGCCCTGCGCCTTCGTCAACGCGCGAGCCCGACCGCCAATCATTCCGCCTGCAGCTGGCATAGGAACAGGACGTGCGCACTACTCACCTCAGTTAACTTACTTTGTACGCGAAGTTAATGTCACTTTGTAAAATTATTTGCCAGTAAAAGTTGTTTTCACATTGAACAACATAACTTCATTCGGTTATCCTATCCTATATTAGTATTCTGTTATTTATAATATTAACGTACGAGTACTTCAATACTACGATTGAGTTTGGTGGTAAGGCATAACATTTATAACTCACGTCGAACCACCATACTAGCCAACCCTTAATCTCATTTTTTGTCAAACCGTCTGGGTTCGACCTGGTTCACTTTGTCTGAGGCCGCTTCTGGAAGAAAGAGTTCATCATTAAGAGTCCCTCTTTATCGTTCGTCGGCCAGCTGCTGGCTCTTTGGTTCCGTTGCCCTACCGCAAATTTCTCATACATTTCCTCCATCTCCAACCTAAACTGTCCGTCATCGGGATGTTCCGACGTTGGTGTGTAAACCCGTATGACCTTCAGCGAATACCGTTTGGTGATTTCGAGCATAAGGTACGCAACCCTCGCCGACACACTCCCAATCTTTACAACTTTGTTAACGAGAGACTTGTGGTCGATAAATCCTACATCTCCTTGGGACAGATGGTCGCCTTCCCGGTGATAGAACAAGATGCCGGATTCGGGAATCACAGTGTCCTACCCCTTTCTTCGGACCTCGGATAATCCTATAACATTCCAGCGCAACTTGTCTCACTCTTCTTCCAGCTCCAGGATCTTCTCGTCAGTTCTCAGGGTGCGTGCGTTGTATGTTGCCAGGTCGAGTCATCGTAAGTGGCAACCGAACCTCCACTGGAGATTCTTAGCCCCACCGTTACTATGGTCGCCACAGTAGCCAGGAAAAGCGGGGCCGCCGGGGCTGGGGGCCGTTTTTTCGTAACTATCATGGGGGTATATTGCCATAGTTGCCACGCTTGGCGAGCGGGTTGGCAACCGCAGTTTTTTTGTACAGTAGCTGCTATCAGGAAGATGCTGCTGCCATTTCATGCCTGTGTCCCTCTGTCGCCTCTTACGACACCCACGGGAAGACATGGGGTAGTGGATATTCTTAACCGCCACTGCACGGCATACAATATTTTTAAGATAATTTCAATATTACACACAGACAATTCAAATATATTTATATGTATAAGATATTCTAATAATTGCTCTCAATTTAAACATAAATATTTATGTGGCTCGGTAGGATAGTCGTAGTGACTAAGCTTTTGGATACAGCTTTGGAGGCCGCGGGTTTAAATTCCGTATGGCATAAGTGTTCGTATAGCTTACAAATAATTCTATGGGGTCTTGAGTATGCACGTCGACGTGCAATTTATGTACTTAAAAGGCCTATATTACATATAAATACTAGCTTGCCAGGCAGACGTTGTCCTGCCCTTTTCAACGACCCTTTTTCATCATCATCATCATCATTACAGCCTTTCACAAGTCCACTGCTGAACATAGGCCTCCCCCAAGTAATGCCACAAAGCACGGTCCTGAGCCACCTGCATCCATCGACTTCCTGCATGTCTTACCAGGTCGTCACTCCATCTAGTGGGGGGTCGCCCTACACTACGCCTACCGGTACGAGGCTGCCACTCGAGAACCTTTCTTCCCCATCGGTTATCGGTTCTTCGAGCTATATGGCCGGCCCATTGCCACTTCAGCTTACTAATCCGTTGGGCTATGTCGGTCACTCTGGTTTTACTGCGGATATCCTCATTTCTGAGTCTATCACGCAGAGAAACTCCGAGCATAGCCCTCTCCATAGCTCGCTGAGCGACCTTAAGCGTCCTCATACGGCCAGCAGTGAAGGACCACGTCTCAGATCCGTAAGTCATCACTGGCAACACGCACTGGTTGTACAATCTAGTTTTTAGAGATTGAGGTATACCTGACGAAAAGATATGTCGTAATTTCCCGAACGCTGCCCAGCCGAGTTGAATCCGTCGATTGACCTCTCCCTTTTTCATGTCTTGTTAAAAATATTTAAATTTGCAAAAAAAAAATTGTGGGTCACTTACGTGCAAAAAAACTATCCTATCCCTGAATTTGGACCAAACTGCACACTTGATTAAAATCGGTTAAGTAGTTTAGGAGTCCATCGCGGACGAACAACGTGACACGTAATTTATATATATATTAAGATGATAAAATCCTTGTGTTGAGTTTTTAGTAACAAAATCTCAGTGTGGTCAATGGTCAATACAACTCTAGATCTAGCTTCTAGAAGTAAATAAATTAACGTACCTCTTTGTCCTAGAGTCTAGGACGATTTCTAGGGCACCTCAAAAATCATTATAGTTTTAACACTCTTCTCGGTCTAACGGTTGTAAACGCAGCTGATCAAATGGTCCCGGGTTTGAAACCCGAGTCGGGCCGAGAATCATTTGTTGGGTTTTTCCGTCACAAAATTCTAAGTAGCAGCCCGGAATATTATTTTCGAACTTATTGAAGTTGGCGGGGTTCACCACCGTGCCTCCGGAAGCACGTAAAGCCGTTGGACCTGCGTCTGATCTCTCTCCCGTCGTCTCGGATTACCGTTCCATCAGACTATAAGAGTGAGGGAGTTCTCTCTCACACATAGTTACGCGGCGGCCATTGCGGTGCTTCAATTGTTTCTTTGCGAGACTGTCCGCCCTTTTTTCTAGGTCCATGTTGTCACAACCTGAAGTAATAACAAGAACTACTGCGTGTATGTAGGTGCGTTGCGCGCACACACACACACACACACACACGCACACGCACGCGCACGCGCACTCGCACGCCCGCGCGCGCACGCACGCACGACGCACGCACGCACGCACACGCACACGCACACGCACACACACGCAGTAGTTTGTCATAATTACCACGGTTGGCAAGGTGGTTATAACCGTAAGTGTTTTATTCTGATCATTAGTAGGAATACGCTGCTGCCCATCTAATTTGTTTACTGTGTGGTGGAGGTAGAATATACACTTAGTTAATATAAGTTTTAATAAGGCTCAATCTTAAGGTTATTTGAATCCTACTTATCAAATAGAAAACAATTTGTTAAGATTAAAACAATAATAGACGGCGTTGAAACGATATACAAATCTAAATTGAAAACCTTAAAGAAGGGTGTTCCACAAGGCTCCATTTTGGGACCCATATTATTTATAATATTCATTAATGATTTAACTGCTTACATGCATACCAAACAGCAAGACGTAAAGTTAACTATTTATGCGGATGATACAAACGCGATTGTATCTGCTAACTCGATAGACGAACTAAATACCAAAATGAAAAGCACACTGTATGACTTTAAAAATTGGTTTGCTACTAACGATCTACTACTAAATACAAATAAAACGTACGCAATGCTTTTCAAATCTACAGCAAGGCAAAAGGACTCAATAAACATTAACATTGACGGTAAAAATATTGAATCTGTTCAAACAGTAAAATTTCTAGGAATCCACATTGACATGTACTTGAACTGGAAAAAGGAAATGACAGCACTAGAATCTACTATCAGTTCAGCATGCTATGCCTTAAGAAGTTTACGAGACGAAGTTACGTTAAAGCAGCTTAAGTTGGTTTATTTTGCTCTAGTAGAATCACAACTTCGTTATAGCATACAATTCTGGGGCAACAGTTATAAATATAATATTAAGAAAGCGTTTGTATTACAAAAAAGAGCGATCCGCACCATGTTACGTATTCCACAAATTGAGTCGTGTAAAGAACATTTTCGAAAACTTGACATACTTACGGTTCCCTCTCTGTATATCTTAGTTTCACTTACATACTTAGTAAAAAATTTTTACAAATATGAAACAAACGAAGAAAGGAAAAAGAGAGAAATAACACGTCGAAAAGATTTAAAAACTTCAATTACACCAACTTTGAATGTTGTACGCCACAGCACAAGGCATCAAGTCATTGCACTATTTAATTCCTTACCTATCTCATTTAAAGTTATTTATTGCCACCGAAAATTCCAAAATAACCTCAAATCATTATTAATTAAGAAAAGCTACTACTCAGTTGACGAATACCTAAATGACAAAAATAAACTTAATGAATGTTAATTTTTTTTTTGTTTATGTACTATATTTTAATCTATTATGACATGAAAAATATTTAATTATGACATGAAAAGTATTGAATGTATATAAGTATATAGAATGATTGTCAAATGATATTTAAATTTTATTCGATTTTTGTTTTATTTAAGTCAATTGCATGTAAACGTAATTTCTAATTTTGTTTAATTAATTTTCCAATACAATGTAATATTGTTCTAAGGAATAAATGACTATGACTATGACTATGACTAATTTCATGTTTTCATATATAAACTGTTTAAAGTAATTTTTCATTTTAGGAATCAGTCAAATGCATTTACAGTAACTTTAGAGTTATAGAATGTAATCTCTTAAATTTAAACAGATATAAGACAGACCATGAAACCTCCATATTATCAAGTTAAGAAGGATTTGTCGTTATAAAAACGCTGGACAGGTAGATTTTATCAAAGACAGTTATAATAGTGGTTTTTCCTATATTATAGAACATATATTCTGCTACAGACAATAGTCACATCACTACACTTACGACTGTATATGTAGTTAAAAAAAATTACAACGATATTTATTTATTTATAAATAGCAAATGTTACAGTGAAAAGCAATTCTGTGTCTCAAATAATCTGGCGACGCCAGACATCATTTAATATCAACATGAGCCATGTTGGCTGTTTCGTGCACTGTAAGCATAAATACATCAATAACATTAAATTTTGTCGGCATTTTTGTGTGCGTTTTGAAACTTTTGCACGCAGAGAAGCATCCCCGCGCTACTTCAATAAGAAGCTCGTGATTCCAACAGTGCCAGAGATAATCGAACTTACGAGTACTTGCATGCGTTTAGAAACGAATGTAATTGGGAAAACCATTTTATTTTAGGCCTACCACTTTATACCTATTAAATGTTGAGGAATAAAACCTACTTTAAATTACATAAAATAATACATTGGAAAAAACTATTTCTTTAAAAGCACCAGTAATTGACAGGCACAAATTATCGATACTTATCGACACTACAGAAATATTAGACAGTTATTCAAGTTTACACGTAATTTATTAATTTATTTATTTATTAGTATGGATCTCCAACAGTTGTACGTATTAAATTACTTTTAATACATGCCTTACATCTATAAATCACTATGTTCTACCAATCATAGGAGAACACATCATTCTAAAACAATAGCAGTGTTTATGAGTTGCCTACTTTAATGGTATATGGAAAAAAATAAGTAATCAAAATATAGTAATTTACCTAAGTAAAAAAGTAAGAATCAAACACAACACAATAACGAAAGTAGCACGTCGTGTCCCAAGTCCCAAGAAATAAAACATATGTTATGTTTCATTTCTTGGGACTATTGATTATATTTTATAAACTACATCACTGTTTCAACTCAAACAATAATAGTATTGATGATATTTAAGTATACAAAGTAATTTCATCATTAAACCAATTAAATGCATGGAAGGTTTCAACACGGAGGATGTCGTGTCCGTTCAATATTATATTTAAATGAAACTATGTAACGTAGATATGCACGAACATAATATAAAAAAGACACTAAAATGTTGACAATTACAGTTCGTTTGCTGTGTAGTAGCGGCGCAAATGAATCCATCACTCCTCTGCGTGCACCATCACACCTCCTGGAGGTGCAGTAAGAGGCGACTATGGCAAACACCAGAAAAATGTAACGGCTTTCGATATACGGCGCTATAAATAAAACGGTTACGTCAAAGCCAGCCTACCAATTAATACCCAGACTGGCTAATTGTACCCACACTGGCCAGCAACGTCAAAGATGCGAGATGTATCGTATTGCGGGCATCAATTTGTCTGCAAACCGTGAAAATTATAACAAATCATTCTTGAAGTGGGAGAGGTCCATATCTTGCAGAAGAATTTTACGGACTAATGATGAAGGATAGAAAAAGAATTAATAATTTTTGCGTCATTAAGTAATGCGATAAAGCTGCTCTAAGTCCCTGCAAACTTTAGAGTAACGCGACCGTCTCTTACAAACTCCACACTTCCGATCCACTCTTGTAAGTTGCTTTGTTAAATTTCATCGCAAAGTTGTACGTTTGAAGCGAATTTGTGGGATAAAACACCTCCTCATCTACATCATAACCGATGTTAAAATCTGCGTCTAGCACATTAATTTAAGTAAAAACTAATTTGAGCAGTTTACCATTGTAAAGATTTGGAGCCAAGCGAAGAAGCAGCGAAACAACCTAAATTTCCATTCAACCTATAAAAGTCTACTGCTGCACAATATGCCTCCTCCATATATTTCCTTACGGGGGGAAGTTTCTTATAAAATGAGCTGGACGATTTTTAAAAAAGTTCTGCAACCGTAGTGAAAAATTGATTATTAGTAATGCGATGAATTCTGCCCATTCCAAAAACAAACCCTCTCAGAAATATGAAGATTTTCTCGTATGACGTCCTGCAACAAATCATAGAAATAGAATCCAAGAAACATACTACTCTCTAACGATAACGAGAGAATCATTTCCGAGTTTTGGAGCAGGAAATTCTCACCTGGTGCCATAATGTACGATTCAGACATGCAGGTTTCCTCACTATTCCATTTACCGATGAGCACACAAATAAGGTAATTAAAATTAGTTTTTAATACACCGAGTACCGACTCAGAATAATCAATTACCTCGGAAAATCATTAATAATAGTTTCTAGAAATAATACGTAATTTTATTCGACTTTTCGTGTATTATTCATCTTAATTGATAATATTTAATAATTATTCCTTTTGACATGAATATAATTTAGTAATAGTTCCATAATGAAACTTATCACCGAGAGAGAATAGCCGATAGCGAGTATATGCCAAGGAAAAAATATCTTTGAGTGGGACAATTTTACTTGTAAATTGTACATTTTTTCTGTCTTTTTTAACGTATCTTTAATATATTTATCAATTATACCATTTTCTCTAAGTCTTAGTACCTGCAGTTGAAGCTTATCTACAAAAGGAAAACCCTTGTAAAAATATATTGTATAAATTACTTTACTAATAGGGTGCTTAAAGGGGTATAGAAGATAATTGCCCTGTTGGTCAAAGAATTTAGATCTGTTCTTTAGATACACGTAATACGACATTTTTGTGTATTTTTTGTAGGATTTACTGACACTTTCCAGGCAATCTAGGTACATTTCACATTCTTCGTAATTTATTATTGTAGTATTTTCAACGAGCTCGGTATATTGTTTTATAGATAAGATATATGCTGGTTCCACTTCATAAATATTTAAATCATTCTCCGTTGAAATTTGATAGGTCCTACTTGGATTAGTTGCGAAGCTTTTTAGGTTTGCTTGGTAGTAGATATTGATTAAAAAGGCAAAAAATATCCAATGCACCAAAACCCACCTTACCTCAAACTTGGCTCCCAATTTATTTCCGTGTTGAAACAGGTAATCTAACATCATTAAAATTAGTGCCCCTACATCTTTTTTCTTAAACAATACTAATATTAATAATATTAAAAAAGCAATATATGTTATCAAAATTAAAATCCAAATGGTATAATTGAATTCGATATAAATATTTTTCCAAGAAGGGGCAAAATCTGCTTTTTTAACTATTATTATCAATTCGTCGACAAAAGGAAGATGTCCCCAAACGTAACTAAAAGCTTGTGCTCTTTGTTCCATCAATGCCATTCCCCCAAATATCATATCAACGTTCATATTTTGAACAAATTCCATAGGGCCTGTGGCTCTCATATCATTTTTAATTACAGAAAAGTCTTCTTTGTAGTCGTAATAAAAGTAACTAACTTTAAATTGTTCCAATTCACTTAACGTTTGAATTACAAACTCTTCTATACCTGTTTGTTTGTCAGTTACTTTGTTTTTCTTGAAATCAGAGGAAAACGGTGGGAAAATAGTAATGAGGGCTTTCAATGAGCAGTTCTTGATACTAAATTCCACTCTTTCTGTAGATGGCGTATTGGTTAAAATCGCACTGACGCATTTACCAATGTAAATAATTCTATTAATTTTTTTACCACAGGCGTAATTATCAAATGCGTTATATTTATACAGATGAACTTCTGTAGTTCCATTAACAACTATAACATCATGAACGTGCAGACTTAGTAACTCGTAGAATATGTTTACAAGTGTTTTTCCGTCTAAAAAATTAAAAAATAGCACAAATCTAGCACTTGGGTTCCAATTGACTTCATACTTTAGTTTCTTAAATTTCTTTAAGAAGCAATTGATATTATTAGCTGAGATGACATATGCTTCGTTTGCCACATGGACCGCCATTTCTGTTGTTCTTGATACAACTGTCACAGAATTAGCATTATTTATAGTTTCAATAACATTATCGTCATCATTATACTTCACATCGACATATGTTATTTTCGAACCCTTTTTAAAAGAGTTTATAATTATATCATTTACACAAAGTGAGAAATTGTTATCAATTTCGTCGATGAAGTTTTCTTTTAGTGAACCCGTAATAAGATTCGGCTGTAGGATGATAAAAAATACGGTAACTAACATTTTAAAACTAATTACTACGTGAACTAAGGCAAATACAACTTTATTACTGCGCTAACATCACTGTTATGATCTTTCATTAAGTTTTTCAACTAAGCACTACTTAGAGAATTATATGTAACGACTAAATATAATATGTGGTTAATGGAAGGCTAAAAATTATTAAATAGCACTTTGTTTGATTGAATTCGGCAATTTGACCTAATACATTAACCGATATGTTTAATCCATACAGATAAGAAATTTTATTTATTTATTTATTTTTATTGTTTATTGCATCCCTAAAAACAGAAGTTTATCGCAAGTGTATATAAAATAAACATACCTTGACCAAAGGAGAGTTGAGAGCAAATACACAATCTTTGTAAAAAAAAAAGTAAAGTTTACCAGCAACGACACGCCTCCTTGTTTTTTCATCAGCATTTTGTTTATCGACGTGGATATCTTTAATTCTACGGATTTCTGTCACTAACCATACGTAGAGCCACGCTGTAGCTATACTATGGTTGTACCAAGAATAGGTCGGCTTGACAAGGAAAAGACCACGCTCTCACAGAATACCTGCCTAAAACTGCGGCTTAATGCTCCTGTGTTTCGTATGATAAGTGTAGAAAACCGGAGATTCTTTTAACTAGAAACGGGGTATTCCATCGAAGTCCTAAGGGTTGTCAACGCGTCTACATTTTGATTCTTAATCTAAGATAAATATAGATTGTTTTGGGCCACAGTATCCACTTACCATCAGGTGAACTGTGTGCTCGTTTGTCAGCACCATTGCATAAAAAACTTGATTAAAATATATTTAATTAATCAGATGTGTATTTAATCGAAAAATGTAGGCATTTATCAGGATACCTGTGCAAGATGTGTGTAGGTATCTGATACTTCAGGTGTCAACAATAAGCAGAGGTAAAGGAAAATCTCATCAATTTAAAGTTTAATTCTGTATTTTTTTAATTATGTGCGAGCAGTTATGCAGGTCTAGGGAAAGAGACCAGTATCACTGCGACCTAAAAGAGCTATTGTGATCGTTGCGAGGGCTATAGTTCACTACGAAGCCCTATGTCTTCAATGAATAGAAGGAGTTGCTTAGCTGTGAGCAATTTCACTTCTTCTGGGCGGAGTTCATAGTTTCCCAGATGAGTGTTAAGTTTGCGCATTAATGGTCCGCAATCAGTTAGGATGTACAGAGGCGTTTCTTCCGTTATGGAACAGAACAGACACATCCTTGAGTTGCTTAGTCCCTGGATGGACATGTGCCTTGGAACAGCGTCCAGTAACGTCTCATGTCACAATGCGTAATTTTTTGTCAGGCCTGTTGGTCTAGTGGTTAGTGACCCTGACTGCTATGCCGCAGGTCGTGGGTTCGATTCCCACCCAGGACAAATGTTTGTGTGATGAGCACGATCATTGGTTCTGTGTCTGGGTGTAATTTATCTATAATATTTATGTATTTAGAAATATATAAGTATGTTTATCAGTTGTCTAGTACCCATAACACAAGCTCTGCTTAGCTTGGGACTAGATGGCGTTGTGTGATAGTTGTGGAATATTATTATTATATTATTATATTTGCCTAGGGCTTCTGAAGCGAATTTACGATCAAAAGCCCGGATCAAGGTTTTGGAATGTTTTAAGCCTGGCGTGTCAGACCTTAAGTGATTTATTGTGATAAAAAGTTTCAAGGGTTAATCGGGCTAGGCTTCTTGAGATTCCACAAAATGGCTCAGGTCCAAATTGAGCCCTCCCGTGCGAGTTTGTTGGCACATTCGATGCCTACAATACCCGCGTGACTCGGAACCTATCTTAATACGACCTGTTGTTATATCCCAGGGCGTTTAAACGGTTCACGCAGTCTCCAACTAGCTTCGAGTTCACTAAGTTTGACCTCAGCGCTAGCAGTGCTGCTTGACTATCAGAGTTTATTTAAATTGTATGGTTGACGTAGTGTTTTTGCAGATTGATTTCCGTACACTGAAGTATGGCGAAAATTTCTGCCTTGAAGATAGAGGTGAATCTACCCAAATTCATACTAATCCAAAGTCTACGTCGAGGCCCATTTTTTACCCATTGGTATACCATATGAGACTACTGACCTCACGGATAACTTGGCCATTCAACTCCCTTTTTATTTATAATAAAAATAATATTAACAATGCTATAAACATTACTGATATTCCCCTTAACCACTCATGGTAAGCTTAAATTGCTTGTGTTACGAGTGGTTCACGCCAGTAGTCGAATGGCGGATTCGAACCCACGACCTTTTTGAGTTTGCGGTCCTTGTCTAGATAAAGATCAAGGGGCGTTAGGTACAGGAGAGAATTAAGAGCCGCTGCAGGCAATGATCGCATAGCTCCAGTTGTCATTAAGAAGTCAGTTCTTTTTAAACTATAAGTCTGCCCGCAGTCGTCTTTTGGTTGGTATTATTGCACCAGACAGTGGAGGCGTAGGTGAGGATCGGCCTCACTATGCTGCTGTACAGTCATAGGACCATACTGGGACGCAAGCCCCAGTTGTTCCCGACCAAACAACTGCACATATCTAGAGCAATTTTTGTTTATGGCATACATCGCTGGTGGGTGAAAATTCTACGTTAATTTATGGTCGATTGTTACGCCCAAGTACTTAACTTCAGTGAAAAATGGTACTTCTTTACCATTGAGTTTTGTGTGACTAATTTGTCCAACTGTCTCTTTTTGGTTAAAGAAATTATAACAGTTTTGTCAGCATTAGCTGATAAACTGTTATATCCATACACCAGTTATTTATGATGTTTATGGCTCTTTGTATGATTAACGATAAGGTACTTTGGCAAAACCTCTCGCAATGATCACAAGGTCATCAGCATAACCTAGTGTGTCAATGCGAGGGTCTGCCAACTTGTACAATAATTGGCCCATCGCAAGAGTCCAAAGAAGGGTTGACAAAACACCTCCTTATGGGCAGGCTCTTGTATTTGCAACCTCAATCGAAGTTTGAAACAGCGCTATTTTTGCCTTTCTGTTTGAGAGCATCTACTTCACCCACCTGATGGTTGTGGGGACAACATATTTAGATTTAGATTTTAGATCAGGCCCCCAATCAGCATTGATGTGAGGCTACTGTCGAAAGCGCCCTCAATATCTAGAAAGACACAAAGAGCTATTTCTTTATCTTCCAGTGCTTTGTCGACTCTGTCAATGACACTGATCAGGGCTGTTTCCGAAGATTTGCCTCTGCGGTAAGCATGGTGGTTGTAATTTATGGGTATCGTAGCTAGAGCTACATCCCTTATATATCTATCTATAACCATCCAATATCTTAAGAAGAAAGGAAGATAGGTTTATAGGTCTAAAGGACTTTGGTAAAGCGTAGTCCGTAGGACTACGTTTACTACTGACTACGTACTGATAAATAGAACTTTGACAATTGTCCATCGTTCTGCAATATATCCCCATGCAAATCTTGCTCTGAAGATTTTTACCACATAAGGAAGAAGGATATCAGTACCTCTCTGTAGTTGGATAGGAATTATTCCATCCTCCCCGCTTGTCTTAAATGGTTTATGGGAGTCAACAGCCCACTGCACCAGGTTTGGCCTTATTATCTTTGCAGCCTTACACCAGTCCTCAGGGAAATGGGTTGACGCTAGTAACTCCAATGTTTCTGTTTCACTATTAGTGTAATTACCATCAGGTTTTTAAGAAACCCAATCTGATTATGTATAGCTTTCGATAGCATTTCGTGTCGTCTTACACTTCGAGGCAGAGACTCAACTTCCTCGCATAGATTCCTCCACGATGCTCCCTTGGCTTTCCTAATTTCTTTATTATATTCACTTAGGGCTGCACTATAAATATCCTACTCCTTATTTTTTTTAGCCCTATTAAATAGTTTTCTGTTCATATCCCTAAGTTCTTTTAGCTTAGTATTCCACCAATGAACTGTCTGTGTTGAGGTCTTGGTTTTGACGGGATAGCTGTCCTCGAAGGCTTCACTTATACCTACGGTTACTGTCTCCGTCACTAACTCCAGACCTTCAATCGTTTTGATGCTTTTAGGAATCGTTTCCAAATTCCTCCTTAGGCTAACTCTGTAGATATCCCAGGACGTCGCTTTTGGATCCCAGGTATATATATATATATATATATATATATATATATATATATATATATATATATATATATATATATATATATATAAGTATGTTATTCTTATTCGCTTCACTCGTTGTTGTGGATTGTGATACGTACTGTACTATTTTGGATTTTCTTCATTCCTTCTATTGTTTTAACCTGGGTATTGTTTTACGGACTGATAGCTACTACTTGTTGACGAATATTCTGTGCTATTGATTTCGGGACACCGATTTTGCATCTTGGATATTTGTGAGAGACATCATGCAGACTACACAGCAGAGACAACTAGGCGTGCGATTGCTATGTGTTAATTGTAACATATGTATTGATACACTTCGCCGCCATCTCGTTTTTAAGCTTGACACCAGAGTAATTTCTAAGATCTGCGAGTGGATTTCTTCAATAATAGTACGTATTTACATACCTACTTATTTTATTACACTAACATAATACATCATCAACTCTAATCAATCATACATCATAATACAACTCTAATTTTTATTTTAGATCACTGAAGAAGATTACGTATGTGATGCCTGTCAGCAATTGGCAATACAGCATGTCAACTCCGGGTTACCTAATGAACCTGGTGCCTCATCTTCCCGTGGCCAAAAGTATTTTTGCATACTTTGTGGTGGTTCTCAGAAGAACCGTAAACGTGATCGTATTGTGAGAGAGAATCCATCTCAGTTGCAACAAGCAATACATGAAGAGCTTGAAAATAGAATTGTGCCACGGGAAGTAATTATGATTTTCTTATTATGCACTTTTTTCTTTTTGTTTTGTATTGGTATCAACGTTATAGTGAATTTATCACTGCAATTTAATATTGTTTTGTAAATTTTATTTGCTCGGGTTTAATAATAATAAGCCAAAACATTTATATTAAAACAAGGCTGTATAATTGTTTCAAGCAACTTCAACAGAACATGTTTGTCGTCCCTGTTGGCTGAGACTCATACTGACAATACAGACAAATATTGAGCAGCAGACAGAGCAGGAGCCAAAGCTTCTAAGCACCAAGAACCTCAAAGCCCTCCAAATACCGACCAGCAAGCTGACGAAGTACGTAAGGTGATTAGTTTACCGCAGTATAAACGAGCGGCAAACACTGCAGCACTTTTTTTTCTGGTCTTTCACTTTGTTTTTTCTGGTTGCCAGAACAGAGCTTTGCATAGGATTTCTGACCCTCTAAGAGCAACAACTCTTTGCAAACACAAATATTACTTGCCCATAAAAGCTCGTATTTGTGTAGAACATACATTTAGTACTGATTGGGACATGTTGTTTAATTCTCAAAATAGTTTGAGAACATCGGCTGAGAAAGTGGAACATACTCTTTCTTTTATAAATGCTTTTAACACGTTTCTCGATTTCTCAAGTATGGAAATTGTTGAAATAATTAATGAACATTTGTTTCATTATTGGCTCGAAATGAATTAACAGCAATTTGAACTTTTATTATATGAAACGCCACGTCTTACGCCGGTTTAGGTGCTCTTCTAATGAAGATAATTGGTGACTCTGATGACCGGTATTCGCAGTTATTAATATTAAACTAAAATCAAACATTGTGCTATTACCAAAAAATATATAACCAGACTTTATTTTGTTCTTACCATACTGATGCGACTCAAACCATGTTTTATTTCATTTGAGTGAACCGAATGTATATGTCCAACTCGGTAATCGAGTTAAAATAAAGTTTACCGAGTTACCAAGTCAACTCGACGCATCGTATAGATTCGGATAGATATTACTTCACTAATTTACTTGAAGTATAAGTCGCCGCGGGTGACATCACAGGTTGCACATCCAAATTCAAACTTGCATCTGGCATGTTGTAAACAAATGTGAACTTAGTTTGATTTATAATATCTTGGTTATAATATCATTGCTGATTATTTATTTATTATTTCGTATAAGTAGTGCATAACATAAAAGGTGATTAACATATTATACTTGTTTGTTTAAAATATGAGTGATAACAATGTAACAACAAAACAAAAACTGTCAGTGTGGCTCACTGACCTCTATATATACAAGTACGCTGTATATATAGAGGTCAGTGATGTGGCTTTATTTTGAAAAAAAAATAATAAGAAAGCGGTTTGTAAGATATGTAAAAATAGTTTATAGATTTTAAAACACTACAAACATGACAAAGAACATATAAATACTTACTACAAATAAATAAAAAATTTCATTTCGGTCGAAGTTGGACTTACCTAGTCGGACTATTTGTCCCAGGTAAACGTACCTACTCGTCAACAACTTCGTGCATAGTGCTTCCAACAGCTACCAGCATAGATGTGACATGGACATTAAACGTAATCTTTGTTTTGTCCATGTTCATCTGAAGACATATCCGTTAGGAGACAATTTATGTTATGTATAATATAAATTGATTAAGTATACTTAAGTTTAGTAATAACGATTGTGTTGGATGAAAGAACAATTATAAAAATAATTTGTGACAAATTGACACAGCTTCGTTCAGCTAATTTGAATTGCGTAACTCGAGTTCAATAAATCGAGTTACCTGAATTCCAATTAGTTAACTCGAGTCGATTATTTTCCGAGTTGGCACATCTCTAGGACATATCTTTTAAATATTACATTACCAGAACCAATGACCTGAACGATAATATCAAAACAACTAATTTTTTCACATTTCTTAATTCCGTTTAGGTGTTCAAAAAATGTTTAGCCGATATATAATAATAAATTGCTATCTTTTTTTTGTGTGTGATACTATTGCGGGCCACTAAAATTTCTAGTGGGCCAAAAATGATTGTCTCCTCTTGATGTTATATTCAGTTTAGATGACTGCATTCCAAAGAAAAGTATCGTTATAGTGGTTCGCATCAGAAATAAATTGCTAAAAAAAATTAAAAGCGATTCTACACAAAAAGTTATACATCGATTGATCAGCGTAGGAGCACTGTGAATACTCGCAAGGTAGACCGAGAGTCAGTGGCGTAGCTACCTTGGGTGGCACCCGGTGCGGAAGTTGGTGGTGTCACCCCATCGAAAGTAAAAAGCAATAAATTTTATATGATAAAGGGCATGGAGCATTATTATTTATAATAATATTGAAGAAATAACAAAACACAATAATAACTAAGACCGAAAAGGAATTGTTATACAATTTCTTCTTTCTAGATTTGACAGCTGCAAACTCAGCAATAACTTCATCGAAATTTATATTTTGTATTGCCTCGTGTTCGATGGCCTATATGGATGGATAATATACCAAGATAACTAAGCCGCGATTGGGTCGTTGCCCGCAAACTGTTTTTTATTAATTTTAATTTACTGAAATTCCTCTCACAAGAAGCTACGGACACGCAAACCGTCATGAACAATTTCAGTGCAATCATAAGATTTGGAAGAGATTCTGTAAAATCCCATTCTACAATAAACTTTAAAAAATCGAGAGACACTCAATCAGCCCAGGTTGACTTTATGGTGCTAGTCCATACGTACTCACGCATAAATGACTGATATGACATTAGCCATATTTTCATAATCCTATAGGTTTCGTCCATAGATGTACTAGGAAATTAATTTAATTATAAAATTATACATACATAAACACTCACGCCTGTCACCCAGAGGGGTAGGCAGAGACTACAGACTTCCATTTGGCACGATCCTGACACACCTCTCTCGCCTCCTTCACATCCATACACCTACGCATACATGCTCGTCGGTTAAGGGTACTCCTAATTTAGCCCGTTTTCAATAAATCGCCGATTTGGTCGATAAATTTTCGCCTAGGACGTCCCTTTCCGACTCTGCCATTCACTTCTGCAACATAAATTTTCTTTGTCACTCTTTCCTCATTCATTCTTTCCACATGACCAAACCACCGAAGCATTCCTTTCTTAATCCTGGTCACAACATCATCTTGCAAACCACACTCTTCTCTTATTACACAATTTCTTACCCTGTCGTTCAGATTCAGCCCTCTCCTTAACGACCGCATTTCTACTGCGTTGATTCTACTCTCGTGCTTCTTCTGCCACACGCAACTTTCACTACCATACGTTAAAGTAGGGACCAACACAGCATTTTGAATTGCCATACGTGCCTTTTTTGACACATTTTGACTCTTCACAATAGAGTGCAGGGGCCCATTTACTCTATTTCCCGCATTCACTCGTCGTTCTATATCCTTATCATATCTCCCATCCCTGCTAAATACGCATCCCAAATATACAAACTCATCTACTTGCTCGATCAACTCCCCTTCTATTCTTATTTCACAAATCGTTTTACTTTCTTCTCTTTCAAAAACCATAACCTTCGTCTTACTTGCGTTTACTTTCATACCCCTTTCTTTTAATGATCTGATCATTAATGTAACCATCATATGCAACTCGGCCGCCGACGACGCAAGGATAACTTGATCATCGGCGTACAAAAGGCATTTGACGGTTAACTCACCCATTCTTAATCCGCATTCTTCAACTTTAAAATTTTGCAAACAACTGTCCATAAATAGGTTGAACAGCCACGGGGAAGCCACACAGCCCTGTCTGACACCTTTATGGATGTCAAACCAGTCCGAGTAGACCCCGTTGATCCTAACACAAGCACTAGATTCCCTATAAAGAGACTCCAATGCCTGTATCAAGCCAGCGCTCAACCCAAATGAGTTCAGTGTTTGCCATAGCACATCCCTATCCACTCTGTCATAGGCCTTTTCCAAGTCCATGAACGCACAAAAAAACCTTTTGGTTTTTGGCCAAAACCTTCTCGGCGGTCATGCGCATGGAAAAGACTTGATCTGTACATCCCATTCCCTTTCTAAATCCCGCTTGCACATCCCAAATTTTTCCATCACTTTCTTTCATGACCTCAATCAGTACCTTAGCATACAGTTTTCCCACAATGTTAAGAAGGCTGATGCCACGGTAGTTTTTACAGTCCTGCTGCGACCCTTTTCCTTTATATACTGGGACTATCACGGCTTTGCACCAGTCTACCGGTACCCGCTTCAGTTCCCAGCATAAATTAAACAAGGTGTGCAGCAGGCCTGCCACGACTTCCTCTTCAGCCCTTAGCATTTCGAGTGAAACTCTATCATATCCGGCAGCCTTACCTGCTTTCATGTTTTTCATTGCTTTCATTATTTCATCTATACTTATCTCGCTACCTCTTTCCTCTTCTTTCGATGTTTCTACTTCACTTAGTACACACGTTGTCTCCTCACTCATAAACACGCTTTCAAAATATTCCTTCCATCTCTTTATAAAATTATCTTAGCTGTAAATTATTCGTTATGAATCAATCAATCTTTTTAATCTTCACAGCATTTAAGTTTCTAAAATATTTTTTTTCTTTTTATTATCTGTTACTAATACAAGTTTATCAATTCACGCCAACCACACACGACACACTTCCTTCACGAAACAAATAAGAAATGTTGCAACTGAGACGTCAAACGGTCAAAGATCGCGAGTATGGGACGGGGAAATCCCCTACGACAGCATCGGGTTCTTTTGCGGGAATCTCCGAATTATACATAGAGTTAGAGTCCGAATTATTCATAGAGAGTGGAGGAATCCCCGAAAAAGAAATTTTTGTGCTAGCGATTTATTTATTTTTTGTTTGTATATTGTTAAAATTATAGAGGAAAAATGACATTTTTGAAATATTCTCTTTTAAACCAAATACACACTTCTCAGATCCTTCAAATAACTTCAAATAAAGCTCTCAAAATAGACAGAAATTACAGACTTAGTTTCTTTGTCATCTGTAAATTTCTTTTCCCGAGGCTCTTTTTTCATATTTGGCAACGAATAATAATCCAAAGGGGCCTAATCTGGACTATAGGGAGGGTAGTTTAAAGTTTCGAAACCGCACTTGTATAAGGAAGCCATCACAAGTGGACTTTTGTGATCGGGTGTGCTGCGTGCAAAAGCAGCACACCTCGAAACACTTTCTCCTCCTTTTTTCTTTAAAAGCATCTTTTAACTTTTCTAATAGCATAGCGTAATACTGTCCCGTGATACTGACACTTTAACTTTATTATCGATCAATAAAATCCCCTTTGAATCCCAATATACTGAAGCCGTAGTCTTTCCAGACTATTGTGACACCTTGAAATTCTTAGGCCGTTCTGCGCCTTTTTATGATACTGCATGGACTCCTGCATTGACTCAGGTTCATAGTGATGAACCCAAGTTTTATCTACAGTTAAAATTTGGTTCATTATTTCGTCCCTGTTCCCACGACACAGGACCAAATAGTCGCGCGAACACTTGACCCGTGCTGTTTCTGAAGCGGTGTGAGAGCATTCTTGGCACTGACTTTAGACATGCCGAGATGCTCATTGAGAATATTTTAAACGCTCTTAGATGTTACTGCAGTCGTTTCTGCTATCTGTTTTTTCTTCAGACGAGCATTTTCAATAACAAGCTTTTTGACTTTTTCGACAATGTCTGAGGAAGTTGCCTCAATTAGTCGGCCTGAGCCCTGATCGTCTTTAACCAACACACCACAGAGATTATACCACTTATAAATCATAGTTTTTCAGGCCAAGAGTTCCCGTAAACAGATGACATCCTTTCAATAGTGATATGTGGTGTTTTCCCTGCTTAGTGAGGAACTTAATCACGGCACGAAACTTAATTTTCTTCATAGTTAGTGTTTACTTCCCGATTGACGTGTTCATTCTGTGATAACTCGAAGGTTAATGAACCGATCTAGCTTAAACTTGGTATTTATAATTGTATTGTAGTGACAGCAAAAAAAAAAACTCTCTCCAACCCCTCCAATTCCGCGAACTTTTTGACCCGCCCTCGTATATTTACTTTTATGATATTGATATAATGAGCTAGACTATAAATGAATATTATAGCGTGAACGCTGTCACAATTTTAACATCCATTGGGTTGCAAACGCAAGCAACCGTAATAACAAGGCTCAGTTGAGAGATGCCAGCCATTAAGTACAGACGACGATATTGCGATTGCATTGTTGCTGTATCTAGCCAAGAAGAAAACATACTGGTACCGTTACTGGGTGAATCCCCTTAACACCCTAAGATTACAAGATAGCCAGTCAAAGTCAAATAAACCAAAGCACTGAGGCTTTGTTTTATGTATTAATATAATACTCTAGAAACTGATAAACTATTATTTAAAACTATCTTCTCAATTAAATGATATTGTGTGACAAACTGACAAAAAAAAGAAAACTGACTAAGAACTTTTTTTTTTTTTATAGAAGAGGGGGCAAACGAGCATGCGGCTCACCTGATGTTAAGTGACTACCGCCGCCCATGATCAACCGCAACACCAGGAGAATTGCGGGTGCGTTGCCGGCCCTTCTGCAGTTCCTTTGATGTGAGCTGCTGTATTTTACTCCCATTAAAGTCCTATATCAGTCTTTGGAAAACTATGTATGTAATATGAAATTAATACGCTTGCTTTCCCTATGCGGGACACAACTAGTATTCTTCATGATGAAAAATATAATCCTCCATGTACTAGATCACCCATTCGCTTCGGTTGTGCGACCCACACTGGACGCGTTCCGTATGGAATTTACGAATGTGTGTTGCGACTCATAATAGAATCTATGGAGGACTTGCGTTTGGAGGCACAGGCGATCATACGGAATCTCGAATAGGAGAAAATTCCGTACGGAAAAATACCGTACGTGTGCGGCGTGTCATTCATTTTATATGGACTTGCTGCGTTCGGAATCCCGAATCTACGGCCCGGATCTTCGGACTTAAGGCACATAAGGACATACATACGGAATTTCGTTTTGATATTCCGTTTCAAAATACCGATTCGGGATTCCGAACGCAGCAAATCCATATAAAGTGTTAGCAAATGTTTCCCGTCCTCAGCCATAATTAGAAATTTACTTACTCGTAAACCTCTTATCATTAAACATTACTTGATTAAATAGATTTAATTTAATCAATATTATTTGATTAAATAAATGCATTATTATTCGATTTATAATATATTAAATATTTAAGTGCGATAAAAGTTTGTAATTACAGTATAGAATAGACATTGTTTGAGTTCCTCACAAAGACTCGTCAAAATATTCACAAGCAGGCCAGGAAGTACTTTGGCATGAGGAATGTCTGGACGCTTGATGGCATAGTCTATATTAAACTACCTGATAGTAGTCGGGCAAAAGTAACTTCAGAGGAAGACTTCAATAATCTTGTCACCAAGTACTCGCCAGGGTGTTCTCCTCTTTCAAATACATCACCTCCCAAAACCGAAGATAGCACAGGTAATCTCTCTGGTGTATCACAACCAAGTATATCTAAATGTAGTCGCCAACAAGAAGTGGTCTCACGCTATCAAGGGCACAATCGGGTCCAAGCAACGAAAAAAAAAGGATACGCCGCATTGTGACCAAAAAATAATGACGTTGTTGATATTTTCACACACTTTCTCAAGGTTGTTACGATTCTTTAAAATAATTAAGTTTACTTTATTCAGTCCTATATTACTTGGTATCATTCAAGCCTTTTATTATTCCTAATGATCGTATCTTAGTAATTATCGTTGCATTATATTTATCTTCTTAGTTTAATTGATTTAACTAAACTACTAAGGGTTTAATATTGTTTATTATTTACTTTTTATATTAGAATTTTTTTTTATAATAAGTGGGTAGAAAAATATAAACAAACTGTTATTTTGTTACTTTGTAAAGATAAAGATTATTGTTGTAATTACGATACGCCAAGTACAGGCAAAGGTATTATACCTTGCATCCTAGTGTGTTTTAATGTTTCTAAAATACTTTTAGCAAACGGATGTTATTTTATATCATGACTAAATTTTACAATTTTTACTATATCCCTGTTAACATTGATTTTAAGAAATGATTTGGATACACAGACACTAACAAATTAAACGTTTGATTTTGTTTCCGTTGGGAAAGATTAATTGTGGACTTATTAGTTTAATTTTGATGTTTTGTTATATCCTGTTTCTGTATTTACTTGTATAATAGTGTATTTTAATGTTCTATTAATTTAAGGTTACTTTTAAAAATAATGATTGTTATCTTTATCAGTCAACTGATGGGATAGAGCAGTGATAGTGGAGTAGTTGATTTTCTGGTTTATACGTATAGCGTTGCAGATATTTTATACTTAGACTTTGTTTTATCTCTTAATATATTTAATATTTTATTGTTTATAATTATCTAATATACATATTATATATAAATCTATTTAGAAGTTAATAATGTCTGATGATGAATCTTTTTATTCCATTTATAGTTCAGATTCCTCATACGCCTCTGGTAATGATCTTACAGATAATTTACTTCCCTTACGCGATCAGTTAAGTAATATTTTTTTGCCTCATAAAAAATATTTTAATGTTTGTCATATTAATGCACAGAGCATTCCAAGTCATTTTTCCTACTTAGAAGCATTCTCACTAGACTGTGTCGATGCTATCTTAATATCTGAGAGTTGGCTAAAACCATCTATTATGTCGAGTTCGTACCCATTACCTAATTTCATTCTTATACGCAATGATCGGACTGAGAAGGGGGGAGGTGGTGTCGCTATATATCTACGAAAAAATATTCCTTATAAAGTTGTTCTATCTTCCCCCTCCCCATTTTCTGCCACTGCTGAGTTTTTATTTCTAGAAATAAACATTATGGGTGCTAGGGCAGTTTTAGGTGTTGTATATTGTCCTCCTTCTGTGGATTATTTTACCTCACTTGAGACGGCTCTTGACACCATTGGATCTGAGTACATACATTGCATGATAATGGGTGATTTCAACACTGATTTGTTAAAAAATACTTCTCGCTCCCAAAAACTTCGATCAATCATTGAATCAGTCGAACTCTGCATTCTCCCATTGGCGGCAACTCATAGAAATACTGACACTGATGATTCGTTGATTGACCTCATCATTACTTCCTCTTCTGATCGTGTGATTCAGTTTGGACAGCTCTCTGCTCCTTGTTTCTCACGTCACGACTTGATTTATTTTTCTTATAAACTTAAACCTCCAAAACAGAAACCTATTTTTCTGCAGTTACGCAATTTTTCAAAAATAAATATTGAGAGTCTCAGGAAAGACGCATCTTCAATTGAATTTGGCCCTTTGGTGGCAGCTTCTAACGTCGATGATAAAATATCCTTTCTAAATAATAGCATCCTGAATCTGTATAATATTCATGCTCCCTGGATGACTAAAGGGGTACAAGTGGCAATGGCACGGCGAGATCGGGCTTTCCAGAAGTATAAAAAGAATCGCTCAGAAAAAAATTGGTCTAACTTTAAAACGCTAAGAAACAGATGCAATCAGGTGGTACGAAATGCTAAACGCCGCTACATTCATGACAAAATAACTAATTCTTCGCCCACTGAGTTATGGAAATTCCTCAAGTCTATCGGAATTAATAAAACTAACTCTCCGGAATATGGCGCCTCTCTCAATTTGGATGACATCAATCGTCACTTTGTTTCTATTACTTCATTGGACCCTCAAGTCCGTTCTCAAACTATTGCTTCTATAGAATCAATGCAGCGTCTCCAGATCCCTGACTTTTGTTTCTCCCCTGTTACTCAGGATGAAATTAAAAAAGCTCTGTTAGCCATTAAATCCAAGGCTGTGGGTTATGATGAAATTAGTAAGCAAATGGTGTCTATGATTCTTGAGTACCTTCTTCCAGCTATAACACACATTATAAATTATTCTCTGGACTCAGGTCAATACCCTTCTGCATGGAAAAAAGCTTTTGTAAGACCTCTTCCTAAAATACTTAACCCTGTTTTCCCTAACCATTTTCGTCCTATTTTAATTCTCCCATACCTCTCTAAAGTTCTGGAAGCCTGTGTTTTTAAGCAAATATCTGTATTCGCTGCAAAACATAACCTGCTGAATGAATTTCAATCGGGGTTTCGCTCTGGTCACAGTACTACCACTTCGCTTATCAAAGTCACAGACGATATAAGAAAGGGCTTAGATGAGCAAAAATTAACAGTGGTGGTGCTTATTGACTTTTCAAACGCTTTCAACACAGTGGATCATGGTATCCTCCTATCCATCCTTAAACACCTTAAATTTTCATCCCCAGCTTTGGAATGGTTTTCTTCTTATATTCGCGGTCGCCAGCAATCGGTTCGCTCAGGTCAGCGGTTTTCTGCATGGGCTGAAATTAAATTTTTCTTAATCCTGCCAAATGCAAAGTTGTAATATTCGGAAGTTCGCAATTATTGGCTAAGGTTGATTATGGATATCTCTCTCCTGTATTTTATAATGGAAGTTTGATTCCATATTGTGATTCCATAAAAAATCTTGGCCTGTACATGGATAAAACTATGACCTGGAAATTGCAGATCTCTGAAGTTAGTCGTAAAGTTGTTGCTACCTTGCGTTCCCTTTATCGTATTAAAAATTTCCTACCCTTCAAAACCAAGCTAACGCTGGTTCATTCCCTTATTCTACCTATTATCGACTTTGCCGATGTATGTTACCCAGATCTGTCAGAAAATCTTCTAAACAAGTTGGAGCGCCTTCTTAATAATTCCATAAGGTTTATTTTTGGTTTACGTAAGTATGACCACATATCATCCTATCGTTCAAAGCTTAAATGGCTACCTATACGTCAAAGGCGATGCTCTAGAATTTTACTTGTACTTTATTCAATTTTAAACGATCCGCCGAAAGGTCGCCTTCTTATCTTAAGGATAATTTTCATTTTTTTCATCCGATCGACGGTCGAACATCCCGACAGTCAAACCGTCTGAGGTTAAGGTTTTCCACAGCATAAGTCAAATTTTTTCAGGTCGTCTTTTACGATACAAGCTATACAACTTTGGAACACCCTCCCCAACGATATTAAGAATGCCACAAATAAAAAAGCTTTCAAAGTTCTTCTCCGAAAACATTACCTGAAGGAAACTACTAATTAACGCTATTTTTCCTTAATTTTGTCTTTCTTTTCTTCTTTTTTACTTCAAATATTTATTTCATTATATATTATTCAAACATTATATTATATATACGTATGTGTATATGTATATATATGTATGTATATATGTATGTATATATGTATATATGTATATATATATATATATATATATATATATATATATATAATATTTATATTTATTTACGAAGTTTATAAGCATGTATATATATTATATATATGTATGTATGTATTATTGTACGTATATTGATACTATATGTGTGTATATTTAAATGTAATGTGTATGTATGTAATTTGCATATATGTATATTTTAATGTATAAGCAGTTATTTACGTATAATGGTCGCACCTGCCAACAATTGTCCTTTGCACCCAGGGTTGACTGGCAGAGAATGCCACATGGCATTAAGTCCGCCCTACGTACCCCTTTAGCTTAAGGTGTTACGTTTAAGTTTTTAAATAAATAAATAAATAGAATAAGATTCCGGATGTAATAAATAATGTAGGTGATTTTAAACTATTTCCGTTTACGAATAATTGCAAACCGCATAACGCGCGTATAAAAACAAAAGCAGGACGCCGGCTAGAGTCATTGTAAGTTACATAATTGCCTTAAGCAGAAACTCTGTCAATTATATATTAGATTAAAACAATATTCACACACCTACGGTAGGTTTCCGTACGGAATTTAGCGGGCAAAACGGGATTCCGTATGTGTGTGGCCGAACCGTTTGTTCCGTTTCGGAATTCAGAAACGGAATTTAGATAAGAATCCATTAGAGATATAATATTAAATGAAAATTAAAAAAAAATTCTTTAACTAATATCCATTTTTGCTTGCACTAAGGCACTTTTGTTCTTGTAATAAGGCAGTTAAAGGGAACGTAAAGAATAATATAAATAAAGTATATTTACTTCAATCCATAAGCCTCAACTTGGCTGTGACATGACATCATACACAACTATAGACCTGGAAACCGTCTATTTCTTTTACACAAAGTTACAAGTAAATTCAGTATGAGCATAGCACCTAGAAATCATCCACATAATGTACCAAAAATATAAACCATTCATTAACACATTATTTATTTATTTAATACATGTATTTTTCCAATAACATTAAAACAAAATTTTTACACCCACAAAATTAATATTTGGAACATCACTCACACTTTTACAAAAATAGTTATAGCTAATTCTGATATTGGTTACCTTCTATCATCAACATCTGAAACAAAAAGAACAATGAATAAGAGGACAATGATGTTATTTAAATTTCAAATATTGTTGACTGACCGTCCTAAACATTCATAGTTAAACATCAGCATTCAAACGAAAGCCTGAAGAAAGCTTAGGTAACGTTTACCAAAAAGAAAAACTGACCAATGTTTAGTCATCTTGGTTAAACAAAGTTATTATTTTTGCGAGGGTGATCTTGTTTGGTCTAAAATAACACTTCAGAATTATGTTTAAAATTTATATACAATTGAATTATTGGCAGGTGTATTGTTTTCGTTGTTGAAATTATCACAAATCACTTATAAAATTATTGAAATGGCGTCGCACAGTATATGACGACGACATTTTTTAGTGCAGTAGTGCCAGAAAGAGAAATTAATGTTAAACTTTTGGCATCTAATTAAATCTTCGGGTTACCATTTAACATCATCCATTACAATCACCAACTAAACCAGACCAGAAAACAATTAATTTCTTTACACAAATGTTGGCATAAAAACTATGTAGATAGGTACCTCAGACACACTACATAAAGCGATTGTCAAGTACCTAGTATTAAAATTCTTATTCCTTCTTGAAGTCCACTATGGGACATGGATATCTAATTTTTAAAGGAGGATTTGTCTTAATTGTCATGTTTAGTAGGTTGATTGCTGATTGCAGGTACCGGACGTGTGGCACCTTTGACCGTGCTTCACCGGTTTTAGTATTTTTACTTTTGGCGTAAATATGATGGTTATACAGCATCTATCGGAAGCCATAATTTTTTTCTGGTATTTCCAATAATCGTGTTTTACTACATCCAAAGGAAAAATGTGGTGATTGATTCTCTTACATCACCACTAAAAGGCTCTATTGAAAAACACTAAGCCGAATTATAAAAAAAAAACTAATTTTACGGATTGTATCACATTTAACTTTTTAATTCCCGAAGTTTTGGGTGCTTTACAACCCGTAAAACTATGGGACCATAGGGTCCCCCCCCTATGGTTCTTTAAAGAAAAGTAGTGTATAAATATAAGTTTTAATGGTTTAAAGTGCTGTGGGTGGGTGGACCTCTCGGGATTTGACGGATGCATGCGACTGCATGGCAATTTTAAGAGGATTGAGGGGTTAATGTATAAGTATTCACGCAAATATCATTAAAAATCTTTTAAATGCTTATTTGCAATCATAGTCATAGCTTCTCAAAATTTGATTACTAAACCACTCACTTTTTCCATCACAAGCTACAATTTTCACTTTATCTACTTTGGCAACTTCTTGGACTTCTCTGAATTCTACATCGTTCAACATAAATGTCCAAACATTATCACAGAATCTGAAATGATACACATAATAATATGTTAATATAAACTTCAAAAAAAATAACTTTTCCTTATGATTGATTGCGCCTTATTTAAGAAACTGAATTCTTTATAATCAACACAATCTTAATTTAGTTTTAAAACTAATCAGATTGGAGTTCTTCAAGATATACCACTAATATTTTCAAGGATATGGAACAGAAACAATACACATATTTACATACCCTTTTACTGAAAATGAGACATTCCATCTTAGTCCTCACAGGTGACAATGCATTTTGATTCATAATTGATGATAGATGTAGGTGTCTTTCTATGAGCCACAGCAACCACTTACCTTCAGGTGGAATGTGTGCTTGTTTGTCACCCTATCCTATAAAAAACAACAACATACATATGTATGTGAATAGTGTTTCTGACCCTTTTTGACTTTTTAAAGCCAAAGCAACTTGAAAATTTTTGATGTGGGAGGTTTTTTTTAGATTAGTCTTTACCTCCTGAGGGTCCACAGGTGTAAATTACAGTCTATGTTTACCATGTTCAAATTTACTTTTAATGATGAATTATGATACACAAATACTGAATCAACAACAATTTTTGAAGGCAGATCTGATATATCCCTATATTTGGACAGTATTATTAAAATTAGCGAAGAAATTAAGACTCAATCACGCAGCTACATCCAGCACCTTCCACACTGCTCTGCACCTCCACTTGATGAACCTTTCTTCCGAAACCAACAAAAAATTCCATCCCTTGATAAAGCTCTAGAATGTAATATTTAAGAAAAATAAACTTCTAGGACTAGATTCAGAAATAGGACAGATAAATAGCTAACTACAAACCATTTGAATAACTGTCAAAAATTTGGAGAGGAATAGCAACTGTTGATATGGAATACAGGTATTATCTGACATTTCCATAAAAAGAACAATAAAAAGAAGTGCATGAGTACTGTGGCATAGTGAAGCTAAAAGAAAAGAAGAAAGTGGAACTACTACAAAACATACACATATTGTTTGTGACCAGAACAATTTTTATGCAATATTGAGAAACTTGTCAACCTGATTGTAATGAAATTGAATTGAAACTGCAAGGAGGGATAGTTATAAGTGAGTTGTTGGGACTAAAACAGGGTGATGCTCTTTAACCTGTGCAGTGCTTGCTTTTTAATTTGGGTTTGTAGTATGCACTAAGAAAATTTGTTAACTTCTGAACTCTGAACTTCTAAATCTGAACAAAACACAGTTAGTTCATTCTGCGTAGATCGCACCAAAGACAATAATTAAAAAGCTGAAGGTACTCCGGGTTAACTTTGACATCGGGATGTCAGTCACCTCAGTCCCCCGTGACCATGGGTGCTGGAAAGCACCCGAAACGTCGGGTATTAAAATTAATATAAATAAAATGCGATAAAATCCGTAAAAGTAGTTTTAATCAATTTGTTTTTTGAGTTTAAAAAGGTCAAGATATTTGCAAGGTTGATTGCAATTTGCAAGGTTGGGGGGGGGGGGGCATTATAGATGAAAGCACAAGCTGTTGTGGGTTTGAAAAATTCAGAGGATACCATGATGATACCATGATCTGGAAAGTCTTTAAAGTTCTTCCCCCATAGATTGTTTCACAGGGCCATTAAGTGAAGGGTTGGCAAGACACAAGACACAAGCAACTCAATCCTGCCTTGACAACAATGTTCCGAACTTCATAAGAACTGAAGATTGAACCTGTCCAGTCGAGATCTGAATCTCTTGGATAGCAAAATGTGGCTTGCTTAAAATGTTACTCTGACATTGAGTCTCTAAAGAAATCTTTAGAGCTGGCAGTGGCTGAATTCAGTTATAGTGCATCGATTAATAGATTCATGGCACAAGCTTTCAGGCCTGTATTAGAATTTAAGGTAACTAACTACTTTGAAAAAAAAATGTTTAAATAAAGCTAAAATAATTAGAGATGGGCTGAATATTCGTTTTATATTCGGTATTCGGCAGCTTTACTAAAACGGCTAAATCACCAAACATTCTTTATAGTGGTACTCATAGTGTCCACTGTATTGAAATGTAGGTACAAATTGAGTAATGCCATGTCTTTTACTGCTGAAAGTATATTCTATTTATGGGTTAAATGTTAAATCTACTTGTATAGTTTTATGTTTTTGAGGCAATGTAGATTTATTTCCAATTAAAGCAAATGAAAGCTTGATAAAATGTTTTTGAAATCAAACAAAAAACATTACATTAGTACATTTCGCTTTACTTTGGTCGTCAGTTTCTCTAAAATAAATCCAAATAGTAGATATCCTGCCACTCATTTTTATCATATAATTATCTATTTTCACTAAGAATAACACAACCAAATACTTTTCTCACAAAAATAGTAAAAACATAAGCCGACAATTTGTTCATAAATAGATCATGAGCAAGGGGCAAGGTCCAGCGGTAATCCTGCACGCTTTACGTACACAAGTTTCGACAAAAATTAGTTAGGTACAGAGGTGATGCTACCGAATAAAGTTTGGCCGAATATTCGGTTCGGTGAAATCCATATTCAGCCCATCCCTAAAAATTATATATGAAAAATGTACTCAGGACTAATATATGAATGACATCAACAATTAAATGAGGTATGTAAACACAACAGTGTGACTGCATTGGATTAAGGGACACAGTAGATCTAGAGGCAACAACACAGCAGATGAACTGGCCATGAAGGGTTCGTCTATGGCCGTTATAGGGCTGGAAACGATCATACTTCCCCCTCCTTCCTTTCCCTTTAGTATCCCTTTTAGTAATGTTAGTTCACTAGTATGTAAAAACATGACCAACAACATGCTTGGCTAAACAAAAACTAGTGGACTGTAGGCAAGCTAGGAAGACCCTACCAGAAATAAACAGTCATATAACCAAGGTCTTAATGAAACAAGTGCTATTACAGTACAAGGCTCCTTTAACAAACATTTATTTACTATAGGTGTTACAGATAGTCCCTTTTGCAAGTCATGTATGGGGGAGGACGAAATGGCAGCAGTGTTGCTGGCATGTCTGCATATTGCTACATATAGGGCTAAACATCTCGGTACAACGGGAACACTCGCCAAACTTGCACGCAACATCAATGGACTACTGAACCCCTTCGGAGCGATTTAAAGGCTCAAATAATCACAATATTCTTGCCCACACGCAAAATACGTCCTAAGACTTGGAGTTGCAGAAAACAGTCCATCGTAAACTAAACTAATGTATGAATAATTATCATTTATTACTTGAAAATATTATATTAAGAATAAATCAGTTACCTGTAAGTGTTTAATTTTCCTGCTTTGAATGTTAGCCTAGATTTAACCCTGGTTGAAAGTGCATGATTTATTGATTTATCGAATTGAAGTAACACTTTTACTGCTAGTGTCGGCGTTATTTGTCCATACTAAAATGCAACATCCAAATAAATATTTATCAACAAAAAGTGCAAAAGTAAAATTTATCGACATATTTTCGATTTGAGATCCACAAACAAGATCTTACTTGAATTAGTTCATCAAGGCTTTCTTGCAATGTATTTCCAATTGTGGTATTTCTATAGAGTTGATATGACATAACTAATAGAGAAGCAAATTAGATTCTTTTAAAAACGCAGATCTACAATGTGTTATTATGTGTTGTTCTTCTTGACCGCAGACCACTATTCTTGATTCTTGACGTTCTTGACTTCTTGTCATAGATAAATAAATATATAGCTTCCAGTGTTTCCACTTTAATGACTTCCTTTCCCCACGCCTCAATTGAGATTTCCCCTTCTCAGGACTTTTTCCCCTCAAAAATTATTCTGCTGTAGTTTTAGCACTAGTAGTAAAAATCTGCTCATTCAACCTTATATCATTTTGTGGTACACAATCACTTATAATTGGGTGATACATACTAAATAATAACCAAGCATAGGTACCACAGAGTAAAATTGCGCTGAAACATTGAAAAAACTTGTCGACTTTGCTCATCGCTAGTTTGATGTAACTGCACATCACTGGCTGTCAATTTCTTTAGGATTTAAAAAAGACGAATCATTGTGCACATCTTCAAATACAAATCGTTTCTTAATCTGTACGATCGATTCAATATAAAATATTTTTGCCTTCTGAAAAACTTTTTGAACTTCACAGTTTTTACGTCGATTGACCTACCTAGTCGGACTATTTGTCCCAATAAACATACTCATCAACAACTTCAGCTAAATGCTCCCAAAAACCACCGGCAAATGTGTGACATGGGCACTACACATGACATTTGTTTTGTCCATGTTCATCTTAAGACCTATCCGTTGGGAGACACTATTGAGGTTATTGAACATAGTGCGTAGGTTCTCCAGCGATTGTGCCATAAGGACTATATTGTCGGCAAACCGAAGCTGAGTGACGTGAAAAACGAGCACTTAGAAGCATCAAGTGGTGCAGCCTCACCAAAGTCGCGAAAAACAGTCGAGTGGCGCATCGCCAATCACCATACCAACACTCTTCCCTTACGACTCCACCTCGACTACAGCGGTACAGGGAGAGGAATCTCCTCTAGCCGCAGCCCACTAACACACATCCAACTTGGCTCGACATCATCAGGTGACCTTTCGACACTTGACTATGGCCCTTGAGTTTGGTGGAAAATGAGGAAAGAATAAATAAAAAAAAAACATTCGAAATAATAATCTGATACATAGTACTTGGTAGTGCTTGGTACTGGTACTACCAGAAAATATTGTCGGTATACAGCACTTTTTAAAAGTGGTGCAGTTCTCATGTCTAATAAAACAGTCGTCTGTGAAATGTCCGGAACAAATATGATCATTTTGTTTCGGACGCCAATTCACAAGATTTATGATTTTAAGCCATAATTTTAGTCTAGGTTCAGTTGAAAACCTGTTTATTAATAAACATTTGATAATCATCTGTTGTTGGTGACTTTGTTTGTTAACAGAAATGGGTAGAAAAGAACATCGATAAGTATTATAGACAAGGAACTCGACAACCCTATTGAATTTTATTGTTTATCAAAACTCAGTAATATACAGCCAAACATGTTGGTATATATGATATTAAGATTATTAACAAATTTCTAAGTACTTATATTATCAAATAGTTTTAATTTGTTTAATATTTACTGCAAATTCACTTACTTGTGAAATGTTTTAGCATTTCCCTTTTGGTACCTAATTATGAGCCTAAGGCTACCGAAGTCTAGTTCCCAGGTCGAACCTTAAGCCTATTACGCGAGCTATTAACTAAAGTGGACTGTATCTGCGAAATGCTTCTACGCTTACGTAAAAGCGACTACTATAGCATGCGGTACAATGCACTCGCTCTTCCCTAAAACTAAACTATTTTTTGCCAAATCTATGAAGGGAATCCTGCTTGATTAGGAAAAACAAAATTGGAGCGGATTAACACAATTAAACACAATTATATCAAGCAGGAAATATTAGGAACGTTCACTCACCGGGGTGTTTTCTTCTATGCTGCTTAGGCACTATATTGCTGCGACTTCTGGAAGATACTCTGGGATACCCCAGAGATACGTCGAGAGAGAAGCGGTGTGGTTTCAACGACGAGCGCGGCGGGAAGAGAGCGGTGTGGTTCCAATGACGAGCGCGGCGGGAAAAGAGCGCGCGTCAGTCGCGCGTGCCTTTTTATTCCTTCGGTTGCGATGATTACGTGATATTCTAGAATCGTCTTCTTTCCCCTCCCACCCCACCACCCCGATGTGCCGATAGGAGGGTATGAATGATATCGTTTTGGAAAGGATAAACGATTTGGCAAATCACTACCGTCAAAATAAAATACGAATGGTTTTCCGCGCAACCATCTCCCCCCCCCCTTGAAGGATTTCCTTCAAAATTAACTAAAACAACTAGAGCTAAGATCAAATTAACAAAATAACTAACTAACGCTAAGATTACCTAAATTCAACTACAATTTCTAATTTAGAAACTAATTTAAATTATGGAAGAGGCAAGGGGCACAAACGGACAACAGGACGCAGGTAAGAAACAACCGTGGTCTTAACGCGAGCTACCCTAATTACTCCGTCGGAACCGGGAAAGACCTCTTCGACAATTCCTAACGGCCAATGGAGAGGCGGCGTGTTCTCTTTGGTGAGCACAACTACAGTTCCTACAGCTAAAGGCTCAGTTGCTGTGTTCCATTTTTGCCGAGACTGCAAAGTATGCAAGTATTCCATCCTCCATCGTTTCCAAAACAATTGCACTAACCGGTCTAATAATTTGTGGCGTGCGGAAATGCTAAGTCTGTTCTCATCCATATCTGCGGCGGGCAAATACTTTAAAGGCGTTAAATTCAAAAAATGTGCTGGAGTCAGAGCCAGCGGTTCCGAGGGGTCACTAGACAACGTACGACAAAGTGGGCGGCTATTCATTACGCATTCAATTTGAGCGAGCACCGTACTTAGCTCTTCGAAGGACAAAATTTGATCACCTATTACTCTGTATAAGTGACTCTTTAGACTCTTAATATTAGTCTCCCAATTGCCCCCAGAATGACTCGCGGCTGGGACGTTCAGAGACCACTCAATGCGGTTCTCGGCTAGAATGTGAGCGAACTCCGAATTATAATACTTGCTAGCTAAGAGCTCATGTAGTTCTGATAAAATACGTTTTGCACCGACGTAGTTCGTACCGTTATCCGAATACAATTTATGTTAGTAGTTAGTGGTTCCATCTGTTGGAAGCTGAAACCAACTACTAACAACATATTTCCTTATTACACATCTCTACGAACCAGGTGGCTCTTTCTTGTGGTCCCAGTCGTTTCGAACAGATGGCGCTTACTGACAACTGTAATTTAAGTACCTAGTTTAACTTGTTGCCACTAGAGCGCATCTATTATTATATGTATGAGAGGAACAGTGTTCTAGATTTTTCGAGTAGTCGTCCATGGATAGCAGAATAAACGGGACCGCAATTGAATCAAGGAGTTTTCCCTGCTCACCCTCATAAATTTATAATTTACTTACAGGGCCACGGCGGGAAAGAAATCTTTTAAATGCACCCATAAAGCCTGCTGTGCTTAGATCACCAACGAGTTCTATATGCACCGCTCGAGTAGTTAGACATACGAAAATGCAGACGTAAGCCTTTGTGGATCTTATAACACACCCACGGGTGAGCGTGACCTTAAACGGACCAGCGAAATCAGACCCGGTGTGCGTAAAGGGCTTTACTGATTGTATTACTCGACAAGATCTAAGTTCCGCCATTTCCGGAAATGACGGCTTGGGGCGTGCCCGAAAGCAAGCTATACATCTGTGCACCCGACTGCGTATTAAACTACGTGCAGAAAGAATCCAATAATTCTGACGCAAGATCGACATCAGCAAGTCGGGGCCAGCGTGCGAGTTCAATTCATGATGGTAATCGACTAATAAATTCATGATATGGTCTTTACGCGGTAAAACTATAGGGTGCCGTTGGTCGAAACTCAACTGCGAGTTGGACAAGCGTCCACCTACCCTTACAATCCCATCCTGTAAAAATGGCTTAAGGCGTTGAAAGGCGCGACTACAAGCTCTATTCGATTGTAATCTTGTAATTTCTTCAGAGAAATGCGCACGTTGAAGTTCACGCACTACTAGCGACTTGGCATAGTTATAATCGGATGCTAAGACATACGAATGTCGCGGTAAAAGCTTCGCGAATCGACAAACGTAAATTACGCTACGCAATAATTTCGACCAAGAGGACAAGCGGTTCGCCAAAGCAATGATTGGAGAAACCTCGCTCGAAACGTTCGCCACTAGAGCGTGTCTCTTCTCTTCCGGCGGTTGTGACACTGACGAAGGTTCGAAATCGGTTATTGGCCATTGCGAGAGATCCAAGTGAACCCAAGCAGGTCCGTGGAACCAAAGCGGGTGGTCCATTATTTGCATCGGGGTGAGTCCACGGGATAGACAATCGGCGGGGTTTTCCGTACCGGACACGTGATAAAAGTTCCGCGTTTCTAACTCGTCTTGGATCTTGGCCACTCGGTTCGCGACAAACGTATCCCAACGGTGGGGTGAAGAATGAACCCAGCATAAGGCGACGGTGGAGTCGGAAAAGGCAAATATCCTTTCTATGTGAACTCTATCGCTACATGCGCTGATAACTGCGGTAATAAGCTTGGTGAGTACTAATATTGCGCAAATCTCTAAGCGCGCCAGAGAGACAACCTTACGGGGGGAGACTCTCGACTTAGAACTAATGAGGCTAATCGAATTTCTACCATTATTCTGGACGTGGAAATATACAATGCCCCCGTAAGCCTTCTCGCTGGCTTCTGCAAACCCAACGACCGTTATGACGCTATTTCTATCGACGTTTATATGACGCGGTATTTTAATTTCTCTTAGTAAAGGAAGTTCCTCTCTAAAACGCTGCCACAACCGAACAATGCTGTCAGGCGGCGAGTCATCCCAATCGCATTCAAATAACCAAAGTTGTTTAATCAAAAGCTTAGCGTATAATACCACCGGAGCTACGAAACCCATGACGTCCCATAATCTAGCAACGCATGACAGTATTGTGCGCTTTGTGCACTTCTCTACGGGCGGATTTACCTTAAGGCTAAACACGTCGGACTCTGGTGACCAACACAGACCGAGCACCTTGTGTGTATCTGAATCGTCGAATTCCTTTACCGCCGAAAGACGGTGTGATAGCGGGATTGTATCTAAAACCGGAAGCGAATTACTAGTCCACTTGACAAGATCGAATTGACCCGATTTTATAACCTCGGCGGTGGTTAGGGTGGCCTCCTCCACGCTATCGACCGAGTACACAAAATCATCCATATATAAACCGCTCTCAATTGCCCTCTTAGCTTTAGGGTAAGAGAGACCTTCATCGTGAGCGAGCTGTCTCACCGTGCGTAACGCATGAAATGGGCTCGACTTTAAACCAAAACAAACGCGGTTAAATTCATACACCATTAGAGGTTCCTTTGGGTTGAAACGATATAAAATGCGTTGGAATCTACGGTCGCATTCACGGACCCCTATGCAAAGGAACATTTGGCGAATATCGGCGGATAGTGCTATACTAAACAAACGAAAATTGGCTATTATATTAAATAAACTGCCCTGTAAATTTTGCCCACTATAGAGGATATCGTTAAGCGACAGGTGAGTGCTAGTTCTAGCACTAGCGTCGAGCACTACACGTAACTTAGATGTAAGTTTGTCCTCCCTAATGACCCCGTGATGTGGTATGAAATACGACGGTGTGTCTTCGTAGTTATCTAATTTCGAAGCCACAAGTGATATGTAACCTTCTCTTATATATTCGTTAATGACGCCGTCATAAGCTTCCTTTAACTGGGGTGAAGCGAGCATCCTACGCTCCAAGCTGTAGAAACGTTTTTCCGCCATGTGACGCGAATCGCCGGGAGATAAAACATCTCCTTTAAAGGGTAGCGCTACACTATATCTACCGTCGCGATCACGAACGGTCGTGCGGACGTAAATTTCCTCGCATAATCTGTCATCTGGGCTAGCTATGGGTGGGAAGTTCATCTCCTCCATCTCCCAAAATTTGCGGACTAACGACTCGAGCGGTTCGACAGCCATACCACAATAAGAGGTTGCCGAAATACTATCTATGATGGGGGTGGAGCCAACGATGACATAGCCCAATACGGTTTCCAGTGCGTAAGGCGCGGTATGCGAGGAGTTGCCCCTGACCTTATTGTTTAACAAAAGATGAGGGAAAAGCGATGCTCCAATGAGCATGTCTATGTTTCCAGGAACGGCGTAAGTGTCGTCCGCTAGAGTCAAATTTTTAAATTCAATCAATGCCGAGGTGTCAACCGAAACGGTTGGCAACCGTTCAGTGACCCTATCTACTACTAGTGCATTTATATCAAAGTTAACATTACGATCTATCCGAGAATAAAATTTTAAATTTATATATCCCTGGGTAGCTTTACTAGTACCTCCGATGCCTTTGACTACAGGACATGAAAGTGACCTATTTATTACTAAGCCTAAGCGCTGACAACATTGTCGCGTTATGAAGCCATTTTGGGCTCCGCTGTCCAGCAGTGCACGGACGCCTTGTTCGTTTCCACGCGAATCCCTAACCAAAATACGTGCAGTACCCAGTAACATGGTTGAAGGAGGTTGTGCTCCCATATTTGCCAATGAGCACAGAGCGACATCACCAGGTCGACCGCTAGAATCGTTGACTTTAGTAGGGGTGAATTCCTTGTCCGCTTTACTTGACGCCGCTATGTTGCTATTTTCAAAATGTAATAGCGTGTGATGTTTCCTGGCGCACTTGCTACATACGGAACTAGAATTGCATTTTGCAACTAAATGCTTATCGCTTAAGCAGTTCAGACATAGGTTGTTTGTCTTCACCAATTTATAACGTTCGCTTGGTGAATATTTACGAAAAGTCGCACAATTGTATAAATTACCGTGTTTATCTTTACATATGATACAGGCATGCTGAAATTGTGTCGACGTTGCGGTTACGTACGTTAACGACCCTGCTATTTTAGATGGTTGAGTCTGTCTACGGTCGACGCACCTTTTAATCTCCTGTTTAACGTTCGGGGAGCGCTGCATCACCTTTATTTGATCTCGCACAAACGATGCTAATGAATGAAAGGGAGGCATCTCCGAGCTACGATGCTCCATTTCAAACGCACGCACGGTGTCGGGGTCTAACTTCTTTAGTGCAATATGGAGAAACACCACGTCCATAAGGTCATTAAATTTCAAATTCTTAAGTTTTTTTTTTATTATTATAGGATAGGGTGACAAACGAGCACACAGTCCACCTGCATCTACATCTATACTCGATTACGAATCAAAATGCAGATGCGTTGTCACCCGTGAGGACTAAGATGGAATGCCTCGTTTCCAGTAAAAAGGGTCTCCGGTTCTCTACACTCACCATACGAAATACAGCAGCATTAAGCTACTATTTCACGCTGGTATTCTGTGAGAGCGTGGTACTTCCCCGGTCGAGCCGACCCATTCGTGCTACAACTATACTACTAATATAACTGCAGCAAGGCTCTACCACGTATTAATTGCAGTGCAGCCACCGATGCCACAAATTTATCTAAAAACTGCTCTAAGCCGTTGATGCTCGCGGATGATATAGCTTTAAGATCGAATATCTGGTTCAAATATTCGGAAGTTAACATTCTCCTATCTTCATATTTAGTTTTAAGCGTTTCGAATATTAACAAGTAATTGTTTGCTGTAGGTGTAAAACCCGAGTAAATTGACTGTGCCCTGCCACTAAGTTTACTAATTAAATAATATAATTTTTCAGCGTCCGATAACGATGGGTTGTTGCGTATATTGTTTCGAAAACTACTGAAGAAGAAGGGCCATGTCCTAATATCACCATTGAATACCGGAATATCTATTGGCGGCAACCTAATTGAGTCACGTGGACATACCTGTATTTCCGGCTTTGCTTCGTTTTGAGATGGAGATTGTAAGTGTTTCGCCGTTCTTTTCACGCGACACAATATATTGTTGTGTGAATAAGTCAACTAGCGCCATCTAGTGTCAGGAACGAGAGCGAGGGGAGCGTTGCAGTAAATGACATCACACATCTTTCGACCGACAGTGCCACCCGAAGAACTAAGATTCTAGAAAATCTATACTCGAGCTCTCGGTACCATGCGCGTGTTTACTTGAACATTCCGGATATTTTGCTAATTTAAATAAATAGGTGGCGCAAGATGCGATCGACACAGAGTTGAACTCAGCGACACAAGCGACGCTTCGGAGCGGAATTAAGTGAATTAGTGTGTTTAATTATTAGTGTTTTAACTTTAATTTGTGTAAAGTAAATTAAAGTGTTAATTTAGGTAATTTTATCGGCAATTTTTATTGTCACGAACCTCAAGCTCGTAACAATTGGTGTCAGAAGTGGGATAAAATAATGCCGATTTTACCTAAGGAGGAAACGGAGGGTGTCCGTACCCGAAGTCAACGCCAGCAGGAGACGGACCAGAGGAGATTTGGTGGTGCAACGCCGCAGATGTCTGAGGGCCAGCCGCCGGCCACGGAAGCCGGTCCGTCAGCAGCTTCTACGTCTGTGGCACCTGACTTAGGTGCTCTGATGGTGATGCTGCAGGAACAGGTCCGTCGGTTGGAAGAGCAGCTGCGGGGTGGACAGGATGAACAGGCCTGCCGACAGGAAGACCAGGTTCGTCGTTTGGAGGAGCAGCTGCGGGGCGGACAAGAGGAACTGGCCCGTCGGTTGGAAGAGCAGATGCTCCTCATGAAGGACCTTCACGCTACCTTCGGGAAGGAGATAAAGGAGGTGAAGGATAGGGTTGCTCAGCATGACAACCGCCTGTCGGAAGCTGAAACCCGAATCGACCAAGTAAACAATCGGGTTGACAACGTAATGGCTGACATGAAGAAATCACTGGACGAACTCAAACTTGGAGATGGAGCTACAGCTCCCGTAGTAGCTACAACACCTTCGCTACGCGGGTTCAAGGTGCCACCGTTCGACGGTACCTCTTCCTGGTCAGCCTACAAAATCCAGTTCGAGGCTGTTATGAAGGCAAACGGCTGGAACAAAAGTCAGGCCATGACTGCTCTCACACTAGGCCTGCGTGACCAGACCTTAACAGTTCTGGAAGCTCTCGGTGAGGAAGTGACTTATGAGCAACTCCTTGAGGCATTGGAGGCGGGATATGGCGACGCTCACCTGGAACACGTCTTTCGTGCGCAGCTTAAAGATCGCGTGCAGCGCATCAACGAAAACCTGCAGCAGTGGGCTCTAGAGGTGGAGAAGCTGGTGCGAAAAGCATACCGGTCTGTACCTGCGCTCATTGAAGGGAACCTGGTGCAGACATTCATCGACGGCATCCGTGACCTGGAAGTCAGAGCTGCTGTGAGGCTCGGGCACCACGAGACGCTTAAGGACGCCTTGGCCCATGCACTGGAGGTGGAAGCTGTGCGGCAGGATCATCGTTCCCATCGCGTCAGTGAGGTTGCAGCAGCTACAGTTCGCGACCGCAACAAAGGATACAGCCCTAGGTGCTATGGCTGTGGGGAAAAGGGCCATCTTCGATCCAGCTGCCCTAAGCGAACCCTAGGAAGGGAAGGTGAACGGTCTCAGAAAGGAAGTGCGGCTAACAGCACCGCCCAGCAGCAGCAGGAATACGACTTTACTATCAGACACTGCAGCGGGAAACCTCACGGCAGCGCAGGTGCATTGTCAAGAAGACCTTGTCCTGAAGATTTCAACCACTGTAGTAGGCAAGAGAGTAAGGAAGTGGTATCCGTGAGGATGCTCAGGACAGACCACCTCAGCAACGGGTGGAAGGACAGCCTACGACATGCACAGCAGGAAGATCCGGACATCAAGCCGATTCTGGGATGGATGAAGGCCCGTGCTACCAAGCCTAAGTGGAGGGACGTCTCAGCGATGAGTTCAACCACGAAAAGCTATTGGGCCCAATGGGACAGCTTGCTGCTTCAGGATGGAGTCCTGTGCCGTAAATGGGACAATAGTCGAGGAGACAGCTGTCGTTTGCAAATGGTTGTCCCTAAAGCTAAAGTGCCGAATGTTTTACAGCTGTGCCATAATGGTCGTTCAAGAGTCCATCTGGGAGTTAAACGAACTCTACTGAAGGTCTGAGAACAGTTCTACTGGGTCCATTATCGTGACGATGTGGAGGATTGGTGTCGTACATGTTCAAGTTGTGCGGCTGTAAGGGGACCTCAGACACGGAGTAGAGGAGCATCGAGATTGTACAATGTTGGTGCACCACGGGATAGGACATACCTTGACATTGCGGAGCCGTTACAGAAAGGCGCAAGAGGGACTCTTAAGATCGTCCATGTGGATCGCTTGGCGCGTTATTATGGGACCGATAATGCTCGGGACGAGCATGTCTTAGGAGGGGGCAGTGTTGTGTGAATAAGTCAACTAGCGCCATCTAGTGTCAGGAACGAGAGCGAGGGGAGCGTTGCAGTAAATGACATCACACATCTTTCGACCGACAGCGCCACCCGAAGAACTAAGATTCTAGAAAATCTATACTCGAGCTCTCGGTACCTTGCGTGTGTTTACTTGAACATTCCGGATATTTCGCTAATTTAAATAAATAGGTGGCGCAAGATGCGATCGACACAGAGTTGAACTCAGCGACACAAGCGACGCTTCGGAGCGGAATTAAGTGAATTAGTGTGTTTAATTATTAGTGTTTTAACTTTAATTTGTCTAAAGTAAATTAAAGTGTTAATTTAGGTAATTTTATCGGCAATTTTTATTGTCACGAACCTCAAGCTCGTAACAATATCTTCAAATGCTAGAAGCGGTTGATAGTTCACTATATATTTCGGGTCGATTTGTAATTCCAAATGATTAATTTGGTCTAATATTCTTTCGTAATCCGTCCGCAAAGAATCTACCGTTTCAATTTCATTCAAAAAAGTTTCCCGCACTGCTTCTACATTAATGTTCTTTATATGATCACTTATACTTTGCATACGCGAAAAAAGTATGTCCCTCTTGGCATAAAGCGTTTTAATTTTGATTTCATTTCCACTAACTGCCATTTTAAATTATTATAATAAAGTTATATTAATCACAATTAATCTCACAATGCACAACTAATGGAGGATGGACGCTCGTACTCCGTATTACGTAATTAAATCGAACACCTGTTACAACGAGTCGAGGTGACGCGTCGCTCGCTAAACTCAATATATTTTTATCAAAATTGTCGGGTAAGCGTACGAAATGGTTGCGATTACGCTGTTTCAATTATTTAAGCGACTGATAAGCTTTAAATTTAAACCAAATACAAACACTATTTAAATGAATAATTCTATTTTTAAACGAATGCTATCTAAGTCTATTCCATAGATTAGAGTGCATTATCTAAATAATTAATCTAATAATTTGACCAGAAAATGGTTGAACGACTACTAAACACCAGTCCAAATCCTGCCGAAGTGACCATAAAATGGTGGAGCGATGAGCCTAAGGCTACCAAAGTCTAGTTCCCCGGTCGAACCTTAAGCCTATTACGCGAGCTATTAACTAAAGTGGACTGTATCTGCGAAATGCTTCTACGCTTACGTAAAAGCGACTACTATAGCATGCGGTACAATGCAATCGCTCTTCCCTAAAACTAAACTATTATTTGCCAAATCTATGAAGGGAATCCTGCTTGATTAGGAAAAACGAAATTGGAGCGGATTAACACAATTAAACACAATTATATCAAGCAGGAAATATTAGGAACGTTCACTCACCGGGGTGTTTTCTTCTATGCTGCTTAGGCACTATATTGCTGCGACTTCTGGAAGATACTCTGGGATACCCCAGAGATACGTCGAGAGAGAAGCGGTGTGGTTTCAACGACGAGCGCGGCGGGAAGAGAGCGGTGTGGTTCCAATGACGAGCGCGGCGGGAAGAGAGCGCGCGTCGGTCGCGCGTGCCTTTTATTCCTTCGGTTGCGATGATTACGTGATATTCTAGAATCGTCTTCTTCCCCTCCCACCCCACCACCCCGATGTGTCGATAGGAGGGTATGAATGATATCGTTTTGGAAAGGATAAACGATTTGGCAAATCACTACCGTCAAAATAAAATACGAATGGTTTTCCGCGCAACCACACCCTGTCATTATTAATAAAAATAATTCTTATTATGTAACTAATATTATACACAATCAAACAACATAAATACTTGCGTTTTTTAGTTTAAAAGTTTTTTTTTTATTTATTCAACAAAGTAACAGTTTTAATTACAAAATCAATTTCTTCGTGCCATTAAACATCTATTGTTTGTCTTGGCACTGCACAGTTTGCTCTTAATTATACATTAATTTACTTAAGCTTATTATTTAAATGACATTGGAATTAACTTTTACTTAAACTAAATATAAAGTACTATGAAACAATTGTGCTACAAATTATTTAAAAAAAAATTTGGCATAAAAATTTATATAAAATCTATAATATGTATCTCTTAAACTATTTTTTTTTGTGGAGAAGGTAGTTTTTGGTATTGTTTACCAGGAGTAGTGAAGTAAAAATGTGATTTTTGTCTTCAGTTGTTCGCTTATCCGATATACTGTACTATCTTACTTATGCGCGTACACACGGAGTGTATTTTTAAGGAATAATTTTTTTTTCATGTATTTTATTTTGTAACACGTTTTGTTTATTTGTCCAATTTAACAATTATTGGAATAGATAGATATAGCTCGTTATGATTCTCATTGGAATAATGTATATAGATACTTTTTTGAATTCTTATTATGCGAAAAAATGTTTAAGTTTTGTTTTCAAGTTTTGTGCGGTTAGCTGGTTTCTTATCTCCGTAGGTAAAGAATTTAATATGTATGGTATTAGAAATTTACGTGTTCTCTTACCGTAGTAATTATTAGTTCTAATTGTTGCATAAGGTGTTTTATTTCTAGTGCTATAAATGCGTTCCCTTGGGGTTGGGTACACCCAACCCCAAGGGAACGCATTTATAGCACATTCTTTTAAAATCATATATTTCACCTTTTTATGTATGGGTAAAACTTTGCAGTACGTGAAAAGGTATGAGTAATCATTTCGATATTTGTCCTTAATGTGTTGAGGCAATATAGATTTTAAAATTCTTATTTGTAAGCTGTAAATTTTATCTAGGTAAGTGCGGAAAGTTCGTCCATAACTACTAAGACCATACGATACTATCGATTCCACTAGAGCATTATATAGGCTTAGAAGAATTTTAAATGGAACTTTATTACGAATAATATAAAATTTCGCTAGGATTGCCCTTAATTTACTACACACGTAGTCAATATGATTCTTCCAGTTCATCCTATTATCTATAATCAGTCCTAAGTATGTGTGATACTTAACAAGTGGGATTTTTTCGCAGGAACAAGTTATTATATTGTGCAGACAAAGATGATTATGAGCAATAATGCTTACTGGCATAATATTCTTGATATGACTAGAATGAATGTGTAGTACCTTAGTTTTTTGTATATTTATTACAAGTCCTAGATCGTGAGCCCACATAGAGAGGCGTGAAAAATCATCTTGTAATTTTTGCATGGCGATATCTAGATTTTTATCTTCTGACAGAAGGCACGTATCATCTGCATATTGGTATAAACTACATTTTTTAATGATATTTTCTAATTCATTTACGTATGTTAAGTAATGGAGTGGCCCTATAACTGAGCCTTGTGCCGTACCAGTAGTCATAGGTATTTTAATACTTAAATTATTTTCTATCTTTACTTGGAAATATCGATTGCTAACATAATCTTTAAGTACATCATCTTAAGAAACGTCCTCTAACACCAGAGTTTTCAAGTTTTTTTATAAGAATGTTATGTTTCAAGGTATCGAAGGCTTTACTAAAATCGATGAATGCAATTAATACATGTTTTTTCTCATCTAAACATTTGTTCACTTCGTCTGTAAAGTTTGACAGCAACTGTGTAGTAGATTTCTTAGGCTGAAATCCGTATTGAGATGCTGGAATAATTTTATGTTTTTGGTAAAAGTTGTGAAGCTGGTTGGAAATGAATTTTTCTGTAATTTTGTCAATTGTTGGAAGTATAGTAATAGGCCTGTAATTACTGCAATCGTCATGACGTCCACTTTTGTAAATAGGCCGTACCAAACCTAGCTTTAGATCTGTAGGATAAATACCTGTTTCTATACTACTATTAATTAACTTGACAATTACTTTAGCAATTTTTTCTGATATGGCTTTTATGTCAATTGTACGAATTCCATCAGCACCTGGTGCCTTTTTTGTGTTAAGTGTTTTTATTATATTTTTTATTTTGTTTGTGTTAGCTTTTTGAAAACGTATAGACTTATCTACTGGATTTGTGTACAAATCATCTGATAGCATTTTAATGGTACATTTTGGTATTATATTTTTTAAGTTTCTATCGAACTCAGTAGCAAAATTACCAGCAATCGTTTTACTATTTTGACTTTTGAAGTTAAATGCTTTACTTAACGATTCATCTAGTGTTTCGGTAACTTTGCCACAAAGTTTGTTTACAATTTTCCAAGTATATCTTGGATTAGACATATTGTTATTGATTTTTTGATAATAGTAATTATTTCTAGTTTTTTCATTAAATTTCATTGTTTTATTTCTATATTTATTATATTCTAGTCTTAGAAGTATATTATTTGAGTCATTTTTCCATTTAGTAAACAAATTATCTCTAATTTTACACATATTTATGATGTCTTCATTTATCCAATTCTCTTTATTTCTTTTACTACCTTGTTTTGTTTTTTTTTATTAATTTACATTTACTGTAGCATTCTATAAAATTAGTTTTTATAAAATTGTTTATATTAGTAGGACATTGCATATTATTAACCGGTGACCAGTCTATTTCATTCAGCATTCTATGAAGTTTTTTGTTGTCATATAGGATAATGTTTTCAAATTCATCCCGTGTGTACGAAACATGTAAAACGCATGTTAGCACGGTCATGCGATGATCGGCTAATACAGTATAAATAGCGCCCGAGTACAGGTCCAACGTACGCGATCGCACAAAGATATGATCTATACAACTTTTAGTTATTTTGTCTTTTCTTTTTTCTATTCTAGTGTAATCTTTTAATTGTGATGTGACCAGATATGTATTATGATCGCAATGCAAAAAATTTGCAAGAATTAAATGTCGGGCAGAATGTAAAAGTGTTACTAGACGTAAATAAATGAAAGTGGATATCCGGGATTATTACAAGAAAAATAAGAGACCGCTCATATGAAATTGAATTAGTTACTGGTAGTAAAATAGTTAGAAATAGGAAACATATAATAAAAGATTCGCCAAACAGACATGACACTCCTAACTATAACTTCGAATATGATGACGTTAATGCCAGTGTATCTTATAACAACCAAAATATGTACTCAACATATAGAGAAAATACTATTAACAATAATTATGTTACACGATCCGGCAGGTCAGTGAAACTACCGAATAGATATGGACAAACAACATAAACTAGTGCATCATGGTTCATCTTATAAAGGTATGGAAACAACTGGGTGTGTGTAAAAAAAAAAGAAGGAAGATGTAGGATTATTTCAGTATTTAATTTTTACATTACTAATGTTGGTGTTTAATGATTTTATTACTTAATTATAATTACTGTGTACCTATGTCTGATAAGTAAATTCTTTGCGAAGGAAACTATTTGTAAATTTGAGGGAGAAGGATGTAATGATAATAGTAAAATTAAAATAAAGGCAGTACTGGCCAGAACACCGTGTTTGATTGACGCACGTCACACATGACAGTTATAGCACACGTTAGACCACGTTAGACCGCACTCGGCCATTTTACTAAGATAATATTCTTGAATAGGTGTAATATCTTTAATGTTGATATTCATATCACCCAATATGATTAAGTTATGTTTTTTAGCGAAATTATCTTTTAATATGTGACACAACTCCTCAATAAACAAGTGTTTGTTTTCATTCGGTGGTCTATATATTATACAAAGATGGAATGTTTGCAAATTATTTTGGGTGGTGATTTTGCTTATGAGTGATTCAAATTCAAAGTGTAAAGTTTTGATATTTATAATTTCAAACTTATGTTCAAAATACAGACTTATTAAATATGACAATATGAATAAGACAACATACTTTGGCATATTATGTCAATTTTATTTTTCAAGACATCCTTTAACGGCGCCTTAAATTGGCACAGTCATTTTGTGTGGTATAGCCAGTCCAGCGTACTTGTATATATAGAGGTCAGTGATGTGACCAGATATGTTATTATCTGTATTGCCATGCTTAACATTTTGGTTGGTTTATAGAGATAAATCTGAATTTATTTTCTTTATTATTTTATGTTATTTTACTTAAAACTTGCGTAATCTTAACGTTAAACATCTGTTAGCTTATAAATATATATAATAGGTAATATAAAAGATTTAACAGTCACCTTAAACAAAAAATATGCGATACAACGGTATTTATAATGAAAATTAATTAGACACCACTCATTTGTCTGCCATCGACGAAACTAGTGGCAGACAACTAAAAACCCTTACGCAAATAGAGACAAAAGACTTAAGCTCTATCCTTTTCTCTCACACTGTACTTTTCATAAGCTTCTTCTCTATCTAGTAATTATTATTCTTTTAATTGCGAGTCTGTAGTATATCCTCTGCCTACGGGTCAAAACCACTAAAATCGCCTTCATCATCATTACAGCTCTTCACAAGTCCACTGCCGAACATAGGCCTCCCCCAAGTAATGCCACAAAGCACGGTCCTGAGCCACCTGCATCCATCGACTTCCTGCATGTCTTACCAGGTCGTCACTCCATCTAGCGGGGGGTCGCCCTACACTACGTCTACCGGTACGAGGCTGCCACTCGAGAACCTTTTTTCCCCATCGGTTATCGGTTCTTCGAGCTATATGGCCGGCCTATGTTGGGCTATGTCGGTCACTCTGGTTTTACTGCGGATATCCTCATTTCTGAGTCTATCACGCAGAGAAACTCCGAGCATAGCCCTCTCCATAGCTCGTTGAGCGACCTTGAGCGTCCTCATACGGCCAGCAGTGAAGGACCACGTCTCAGACCTGTAAGTCATCACTGGCAACACGCACTGGTTATACACTTTATTTTTCAGAGATTGAGGTATACCTGACGAGATATGATAAAATCGCCTTATTTACTTGGAAATGCTCTAAAATAAGTACAAAACCTTGTAATGTTTTTATTTAAATAGTTTAATATTCAAATATTATTTCGTTTTCTTCTGATGTTTCCGACATATTAAAATCATACATTTGGATATTGTTACGAGCTTGCTTGTACTTTTTATATGCTTCTTCTCTATCTAGTAATTATTATTCTTTTAATTGCGAGTCTGTTGTATACCCTCTGCCTACGGGTCAAAACCACTAAAATCGCCTTATTTACTTGGAAATCCTCTAAAAATAAGTACAAAACTTTGTTATGTTTTTATTATTTTTGTTAAGTTTAATATTCAAATATTATTTAGTTTTCTTCTGATGGTTCCGACATATTAAAATCATACATTTGGATATTGTTACGAGCTTGAGGTTCGTGACAATAAAAACTGCCGATTGAATTACTAAAATTGACACTTTAATTACCGAACACCAATTAAAACTTAAAAGACACTAATAATTAACCTTTTGAGCGCCACGCCTAAAACGCACTACCATGTCCTGTACGCCGAAGCGAAAATTAAACAAAAATACCTACGAAAAAACTAGTGTTGCCAAGATTTGATGTACCGATAACACAAAATAACTTGATTTTGCTGGTTTTTTTACGCAATAAATGACTCTTTATAATCTGGTATGTTTTATTTAATCTTGTGCTGTCTTCCACTTTTTTTATATATGTACTTTGTACAAAAAAAAACTTATTAAATAAAAACGAACAATAACAATAAAATAGTAGTAAACCACAACACTACTCTTCATCGTGATGACGTCACTGTCACGACTGGACGACAACGGCGCACATACAGGTATTTGCACGATCTACGCGGCCAAAATTATTTTAATACTTAATTGGTATCTAAACAAGGTAAATAAACAAAAAAAACATTTTTCAAAAACAAACTATATTTTCAAAAAAAAAACTTAAATTAAAAAAAATATAACATTTAGATCGCTGTATTGGTACAAAGAAAAAAAACATAATAATGCTAGGTTTCTTCGTCGCTCTCTGATGAATTTTCAGATAATATGTTGGATTCCGCAGATACAAACATGGCTAAGGTTTCAGGCAAAAATGTTTCTGCTTTCCTTTTCTTTACAGTTCGCATGCTACTGAGCAAAGGATCTGAACTGAGCAGAAGGCGATTTAAAATATCCTGATTACAATCTTTTCTGGAAAATTTCCTCGCAAAATCTTGGCGGTAACATCTAAAATGTTTGTTGCGAGCCTCAGCTGCTTCCTCGGAAAGCTGTCCGATTGGTAATAATGCCTTTTCAAGGTCAGCTACGCCGCGGCTTGCTTTTTGAAACTTTCTTAGAGATGTAGCCGTGTCGCACCTTGTGTATCGATTTCGAAATCGATCTAACCAAAATATACAGAGATCGACTCAAAATATTTTATGTGTCGGGGGAGGCGTAGGTCAAGTAAAGCACAGAAGAAAAGTCTTACGTTCTTATGACAATGGGGGTTTGATATGATGCTGATGCTACCAGATGATTTTGAGATAATCATAACCATAATCTTTATTGCAATCAAATGGTAAACAATAGATGTGATGTTTTATTAAAAAATTGTCCGTATTTGAACCCAGTTTGGACGTAGCAAAATAAAATAAAAATATTAAACATTATTTTTAAACTACAATATTAGATTTCATTAATAAATTACATTATTAGATTATATTATTTTAAAATTCTGTAAATTAATAATCACAATGTCAAGTAAAAATAATAATTATTATTATATTGATTAAAACTACTTTTACGGATTTCTTTCGCGTTTTATTTATTTTATTTTTAACCCGACGTTTCGGGTGCTTTCCAGCACCCATGGTCACGGGGGACTGAGGTGACTGACGTCCCGATGTCAAAGTTAACCCGGAGTACCTTCAGCTTTTTTTTTTATTATTGTCTTTGGTCCGATCTACGCAGAATGAACTAACTGTGGTTTGAAGTCTTGCAGTGGTATGCTTGGGTTTAGTTTTAATTTTATTAATTATAGGATCCCAAGCAGGTGGTAATACCAAGCCTCCCTCTCTATTGAAATTAGGATGTTTTTTAATTTCAATAGCCTCACGTATCATCCTTGGTAGGAATCGGTGTTCTTTCGCGAGGATTTGTGGTCTATCAAATCTGATGTAATGGTTGGGGCCATCGAGGATATGATCGCAAACTGCAGACTTCCCGGAACGTTGATGCTTCACGTCAGCTATGTGTTCTTTTACGCGGGTTCTAATTGATCTCTTTGTTTGCCCTATATATGAGAGACCACAATCACAATCAAGCTTGTACACTCCTGCATCTTGTAGAGGAATATGACACTTGACGGATGGTAAGAACTGACTAATCTTCTTCGGCGGCTTGTAGAATGTTCTAATAGAAGCTCGCTTCAAGATGTAGCCAATCTTGTCTGTGACACCTCTGACATAAGGTAGTACAGCAGGCACACGCTCGACTGTGGCCGGCTTCACTCGGTCACTGTGACGGAGGCGCGGGACCCGAAGCTTGTTGTCGTGCAGAACCTGCTTGACGTGCTGAAGCTCGGCGGCCAGGTGTTTGCTGTCACAGATTCCTCGTGCTCTCTGTAACAAAGATTTGCCCACGGTAGCTAACTGTGAAGGACGGTGGTGAGATTCACCATTTAAGTATCGGTTTGTATGGGTCTTTTTTCTGTACACAGTATGACCTATGGTGTTGTTAGGATTTCGGATGACTAACACATCTAGGAAAGCTAAGGAATTATTTGCCTCTAACTCCATAGTAAATTGAATTTTAGAGTTTATGGAATTAAGATGTTCTAAAAATGCAGTTACTTTGTCTGATGGTAAAATTGTGAAAGTATCGTCTACGTACCGCTTGTAGAACCTTGGGGTGACAGGTGCAGTAAGGAGGGCTTTCTCCTCGAAGTCTTCCATGAATATATCGGCGACAATGGGCTATTTGCTATTTCCAGTCCGTACTGGTTTACATAATGATTTCTTATATATTATCGACATTTGATTATAAGAATTGCATGGAAACTTTAGATAAACGCGAAACAACTAAATACAATGAATGCAAAAATAAACATATTGATAAATACCAAAAATTAACAACTAAATCAAATGTCCAACATCAATGGCAACGTAAGAACGAAACGACCACAGACACGAATAGTAAACAAGGCGTGGTCTATAACCTGTCAAAACAAACTCTGGACGACGCTACAATAAAAGTTTTAGGAAGAGGTTTTAATTATGCGATTACACCGCCAAGAATCCCGTATGAAGACATTATCTGTAATGTTGAGGATTGTCTGTATAAAAATAATATTGGTAAAGATGATTTAGAGGCCATACGCCAAGACCATAGATTACTGTATATATACTAGAGATAGATGTGCAACTCAAGTTTAATTTTAGTTAAAGTTCTTGTTTTGCCTAATAGATGGCGTTAAAATATTGGTGCTTTGGGCTCCCCCTTTTCTTGCACTTTATTTTTTTTATTTTATATACAACTACCAATTACATTGCGCAAGTGCTGCAATGTAATTAATAGTTGTTTATGTTTCTCGTGGTAATTGTAAGTTCCTATACCAAAAAATAAAAAACAGGTTATTTTTTAAACGTTTATTGTTTAAAAATTCTTTGCTTAGTTATTGAATAACATTAGATGTGTTAAATTTAACAGTATTTGCACAATATCAATTGATTTCTTTATACAATGTCCCTACTAGTTAGTAAATATCTTATATTACAGAGAATAGAAAAATTTTTTAATTAAATATAGATTATTACATAATACTTATTGGAAATAGTGTTTTATTTACCACCGATACCACTGTCCTGGGAAGAACCAACAAGAAACCCAGCGTGAATTTTTTTTAAACATATTTCACTTTACAATATCATTTTTTAAATAAATTTTAATAGTACATACAAGCATGATTGCGATCACCTCATACCCAGGAGTTATTTTATGTATTCTTTGATATTATAATAACACTTTTTGTACATTTTTCCTTTAATAAAACATTTCAAAATTGTTAATTGACAAATTTTGAACATTTTCTGAAATTTTGTTGTGAAAGCGTATAATACATTGCCCCATAAAGCACTACTGACTCAGTGGATTCTAGTAACTGGTATTACAAGCTTATGTTTGTTCCTAGTGTTTAAAGTTTGAACATCTTTATTCTTATAAAAGCTATTTATAACACTTTTTGTACATTTTTCCTTTCATAAAACATTTCAAGTTGTTAATTGACAAATTTTGTACATTTTCTGCAATTTTGTTGTAAAAGCGTATAACACATTGCCCCCATAAAAGCACTACTGACTCAGTGGATTCTAGTAACTGGTATTACAAGCCTATTTTTGTTCCTAGTGTTTAAAGTTTGAACATCTTTATTCTTATAAAAGCTATTTATAACACTTTTTGTACATTTTTCCTTTCATAAAACATTTCAAGTTGTTAATTGACAAATTTTGTACATTTTCTGCAATTTTGTTGTAAAAGCGTATAACACATTGCCCCCATAAAAGCACTACTGACTCAGTGGATTCTAGTAACTGGTATTACAAGCCTATTTTTGTTCCTAGTGTTAAAAGTTTGAACATCTTTATTCTTATGAAAGCTATTTATAACACTTTTTGTACATGTTTCCTTTCATAAAACATTTCAACTTGTTAATTGACAAATTTTGTACTTTTTCTGAAATTTGGTTGTAAAAGCGTATAATATAATACATTGTCCCATAACAGCACTACTGACTCAGTGGATTCTAGTAATTGGTATTTTACAAGTTTATGTTTGTTCCTGGTGTTTTCTTTATTCTTATGAAAGCTATTTATGTTTTTATGTACGTACATATTATATTACATTTTCATAAATATATTGCTATGCCAAAGTTAATGTGTTTATTTCTTTAAATTTTTTAAAAGGCTCCTTAAAATTTAAGATAAAAATTGACCGTACGGCTCTCTTTTATAATCAAAATATGGCTTCAATATCAGTCACATGACCCCAATATTAATACAGGGAAACAGTGGTATCATCCACAAGACTCAACTCCTTCCCATTTAAAAGCACATTGGTAATTGAATCCTCTCCAAAGGTTTGCTCCTCTTCCATAATTTTATGAATTAGTATTTAAAATTAATTAATTTAATAAAAAAGATACATTTTGGAGCAGCATTATTAATCTTTAAAATGTGAACTTGATAATGTCATCATACTTTAGTAACATAACAAATCTTTTTAAATGTGTGTAATAACCACAATTTTAAAAAATACAAATAATTTACAAAAGTGACTTTCTTATGCCCACTTTACCATTGTTTTACATGTGTAATCATTATATTTTCTTATTACAAAACGAGCATTTTATATATTATAACATACTCATACATTATACAACTTTATAAACTATTTGCGAAATTATAATCAATCTAATAAATTGGGGAATTTTGATAGTCAAAAATAGCCAAAGTTTTATTCTACACCTACGAATTCCTGAATATGCAGTTACTACAAGTAAAACATGAATGTCGTGGAAGATGATAAAACTTTGAAGACAAATTGTTTAGGAATTTCAATAAAAAGAAAAAAGCCTTACAAGATATATATTTTTAAGGAAATTGTTCACTTTGTCCTCAAGACGGACATTAAAAATGTCCTTAAATAAATACTAATTAAACCAGGTATAAACTTAATTATATTTAGGCAAATAAAAGAACAAAGCTTGAACATGGCAGTAATTAAAAAAATATATATAATAAAAGATTTATAACAAACATGATTAAATGTTGTCTATGATTACATATACATAACATACATAAACACTCACGCCTGTCACCCAGAGGGGTAGGCAGAGACTACAGACTTCCATTTGGCACGATCTTGACACACCTCTCTTGCCTCCTTCACATCCATACACCTACGCATACATGCTCGTCGGTTAAGGGTACTCCTAATTCGGCCCGTTTTCAAGAAATCGCCAATTTGGTCGATAAATTTTCGCCCAGGACGTCCCTTTCCGACTCTGCCATTCACTTCTGCACCATAAATTTTCTTTGTCACTCTTTCCTCATTCATTCTTTCCACATGACCAAACCACCGAAGCATTCCTTTCTTAATCCTGGTCATCACATCATCTTGCAAACCACACTCTTCTCTTATTACACAATTCCTTACCCTGTCATTCAGATTCAGCCCTAACATACTCCTTAACGACCGCATTTCTACTGCGTTTATTCTACTCTCGTGCTTCTTCTGCCACACCCAACTTTCACTACCATACGTTAAAGTAAGGACCAACACAGCATTGTGAATTGCCATACGTGCCTTTTTCGACACATTTGACTCTTCACAATAGAGTGCAAGGCCCCATTTACTCTATTTCCCGCATTCACTCGTCGTTCTATATCCTTATCATATCTCCCATCCCTGCTAAATACGCAGCCCAAATATACAAACTCATCTACTTGCTCGATCAACTCACCTTCTATTATTATTTCACAAATCGTTTTACTTTCTTCTCTTTTAAAAACCATACCCTTTGTCTTACTTGCGTTCACTTTCATACCCCTTTCTTTTAATGATCCGTTCATTAATGTAACCATCATTTGCAACTCGGCCGCCGACGACGCAAGAATAACTTGATCATCGGCGTACAAAAGGCATTTGACGGTTAACTCACCCATTCTTAATCCGCATTCTTCAACTTTCAAATTTTGCAAACAACTGTCCATAAATAGGTTGAACAGCCACGGGGAAGCCACACAGCCCTGTCTGACACCCTTATGGATATCAAAACAGTCCGAGTAGACCCCGTTGATCCTAACACAAGCACTAGAGTCCCTATAAAGAGACTCCAATGCCCGTATCAAGCCAGCGCTCAACCCAAATGAGTTCAGTGTTTGCCATAGCAAATCCCTATCCACTCTGTCATAGGTCTTTTCCAAGTCCATGAACGCACAAAAAAACCTTCTGGTTTTTGGCCAGAAACTTCTCCGCGATCATGCGCATCGAAAAGACTTGATCTGTACATCCCATTCCCTTTCTAAATCCCTCTATGATTAATTTACAATTAATACCAAAGTAAGCAATAATTAAGTTAATAGGACAAAAAACAGCAAGAATGCTTTTGAAATTTAAAATTAGAAATAATTCTCTTTGTTTGATCCTACACTTATCGAAAGGGGAAATTTTATTTCAAAATAATTAAGATTTATACGCATGACATAGTAGACTGCTAAATGGGAGCATTTAAAATTAATTACTACTCTTAGATATTGATGCGGGAGAAAATGAACTACTGGATGATGGATAAGTAAGCTGACAGATACCTCAGTGTAACCTGATAAAATACCTAAAATTAAGAGTAAAGTACGAAATTTAACCAACGTGTATTAGTAATAGTGTAATAGTAGGTGGTATTAGACTTTGCGCAAATAAGTTTTTACAACTGAAACATATTACATATGTACTAAGCCCAAGAGAGCAAAGATACTGCAGATATGACTGACTGACTGAAGTTAGTCACTTTTGTTTGATTTTGTTTAATTCCTTTAATCAAAGATTTTATAAAAAGTGTCTAAAACATAATTCGGAACATATATGCCGTGAAACAAAGTTTTACCTATTACAATGAGATTTAAGGAAGTTAAAAAAGATATGGAAACAATTTTTGTCTTCGCCATTTTCATTGCTGCTTTTATTTGACATTTTTGTTTTTTAATTTTGCTTTTTAAAATCATGATTTTGTTAATTATTTTTTTATTTTCACATCTGTACACCTTTCTTGTAATCAATGTACCTGAAAAAAGTAAGACAATCAGGTATGCATATAGAGATCAAATGAAACAATGACGGCATAGATCAAATTGTATTGTGTTCTCCTTTTTTAATGAATGATTTTGAATTGCAACTTGTGCCTTAGGATAAAATAATAAATAAATGATATAATATATATTATGCAATATGCTATTAGAATGCTTTTGGAGCTGGCGCAGTGCTGCAGTGTACACAATGCAAAAATGTAGCATTTCCACTGCATGGCTTGCGGCTCAGTGATAACAAAAGAAGGATGGCCAAATCGTACCAGACAACGAAATTACAGCGTCCCAATATGAAATATTTATGTAAAATACCTTATTGTTAAGGTATAACTCTCTAAGTAGCCACAAAAAAAAGTTATTAATTTATTTCTATTGTTGTAACTGTTCAAAATTATTTCAAATAATAGTTTCAGAACGCACCTAATGACGATTCATTTCATGTGTGAAAGGACTTGGTATTCAAAGACTATAATTATTCACGTTTTTATGAATAGTTGTTAATTTTAATTCAATTCAATTAGTATGTAGACATCAAATCAACTACTATGCTGATTTATTATGTACTGGATTAATATCAATCATTATTAATCAGTTCCACGTCATTGACCATCTTATGTACCATGTTTTTAAGCAAATATATTTTCTATTCTAAGAATATGTATTTTTATAGAATAAGGGTGACAAAGGAGCACACATTCCAATAGCAAAGTGCAATCGGCAAGTGCATGCTGAAGCTCATAGACACCTAAATTAATAATATAATATATAAAGAATCAAAATGCAGACACCGCTTGTCACCCCTACCCCATGAAATTCCTTGTTTCCAGTAAAAAGGGTCCGATTCTCTACGCTCACTGTAAGAAACAGAGCATCATTAAGCTGGTATTTTGCGCTGTTAGTCTGTGAGAGCGTAATCCTTCCCCATTCGAGCTGACTCATTCGTGCTACAACCATAACATAGTTGAAGCTTGGCACGTAATAAGGTATAATAGAATATAAGATATAATGAGTTCATATCGATACCTTTTCCGAAAAATTGGGTTAGTTTTACAGGAACATTACAGTGATGTATTTGATATTTAAGTCTAATTAAATAGTTTAATTAACTTAGACAGTTTCATGTATTTTTGTACTTAAGCTGTGCATAACTGCTTAAGTGCAACTGAATGTCTGTGGAAATTGTTTTCGCTAATTTAAAACTCACATTTAATTGTACACACATCATGTATTTTACTAAAAAGCTGTATGTTTTCCTTATACAAATAACTGAGTAATAATGTCCTCCAGACCGAATTTCGGCCACGGCAGCCTGCCTCAACGGAGGCTAGCCATCGGCGCAGGACAGGATTATAGTGCCCAAGTGTATGCGCAAGCACAGGTGCACTCTCTATTCCCTCACTTTCATAATCCGATGGGATGGTAAACTGACAAGACCGGAGAGAGATCAGGCGCAGGACCAACGGCTTTACGTGCTTTCCGAGGCATGGGGTGAGACACCGCCAACTTCCTGGCTCCGGGCAATTACTGAGAATTGCTCGACGGAAAACTCAATAATTAATTTTTTGGTCTGACCCGGATTCGAACCCAGGATCTCATGATCAGCAGTCGCACTACTACAACCACTAGACCAACGAGGCAGTCTGAACTGAGTAATTAATTAATTAGTTAAATAATTAATCAACCATAATTTTAATATCAAAAATTTAAAATTAACAAGTAATCATCAGGTTACGTTATTTATAGGATTATTGAAAATACCAGGATTCAATTAATTTGAGAAACATCCACTTTAATTTAATTTAACATTCAACATGTTGAGCAGGAGTGCCGGTGTCACACAAACACTGACGTGAACCGAGGACATTGTCATGAGGTGCAATTGCCACTTAAGGACGTGATTATGTTAATATTATTATCCCTCATGATAATGTATCCATATATGGGTAAATAACAATATATAATAATATAAATTGTCATCATTTTTTTTTAAAACCACTGCTAAACACTGATTAATAACGCTAATTACCCCCCTCACTTATCGCTTACACTTTTAGGCTACATCGCAGTCGGATAAAGCGGCCAAGCAAGGTTTTTCGTTATTAATTAAAATGTGCAATAAATTGCCTTTAGAAATAAAGACTTCCATTAAACGCGTTTCGACAATTGACAAAAACATACTTTTTGAATCACGCTTTCTACAATATAGAAGAATATACGAAATGTTCATTTTTTGACTTGCTTGACATGTAAATGTAGATGAATTTTAATTTGTAATTTTAATAATCTAATGTAATGTAATATCATTTGCATTGATTGTAATTTTGTCAAACCAATGTTATATTTTAACAAAATGGTCAATAAATAAAAAAGTAAGAGGTATTTGTTGATTTAGCCTTAAAAATATTTTTGACGTTATTATAAAAAATCGTGGCTATTTAGATATTATTTTTAAACGTGATTGTGTTTACAACATAAAAACAAACCAATCTAACTATAGTTTGTTTTGGGACATGAAAAAAAAGTCCAGCTCCTATAGAAATTTGGCCATCCTCCTTTCGAAGTTATAAATACAAGAGTTGTAACCGCTTTCTACATTTGAACCATTATTAGTCGTAGTTGTTACTATTATAGTAATCTTTAACTTATCACACGGAAAACTTACTGGTATAGTAATAGAATATAGTTACAGTAATTACTAATTATTAATGTATGACCACCAGAGAATTTACTGGACAGATACAACTTGATCTTTCAAGAAAAGAACCTACTCTTTTGTAAATGCCCCCGGGTGTTGTGGTTCTTCATGGGCGGTGATAGTTACTTACCATCAGGTGAGCTGCATGATCGTCCCCCTCTCCTTTAAAAAATAAATTAAATACCTCTTATAGGATTATCACGTGAACTTGGCAGAATCTTGTGAAGTACATTCAGTATATGTGGTGTGGGTTCAATTTCTAATCCTTCAGCATGTAAGCCTGTAATAGTGGTGAAAGTATATGAGTAACACAAAACTTTCTTTATTGGGCTTGCTTTATTCACTGCTACATACCACATATATAATGATTAATGTCCTCCAGACCAAATTTTACAGTGCCCAAAGTGTATGCGCAAGCACTGGTCATTATTACTATTTCCAATTTCTTAACTCTAACTTAAAAATTATAGTATTATAGTATTAAGGAATAAATTAATGTATTTTCATTATAATCATTAAAACCTAAAAATAAAAAATGGTGGTCCTTGAAAAATGCCGATATGTGTGCATAAAGCAGTCAAATACTTAAAATTTGCAAAAAGATTAAGTTACACTCCACATGTATTTTTATTATGATATATGCTTTTTTTAATATTAAAAATTGTTTAAAGTTATGTCATAAGTAATAATCGAAAACTATACCGATTAGGTAATCTACTACAACTGCCCTGATTTATCCTGAGGGTCGCCCGCATAAACCAAGAGTATTACAAATGAAACTGTATCAGGCTTTTTGATTGTATGAATACTTTGATTGAGACAACAATATCTACCAACTAAAAAATAAACGAAAATAGTAAGATTTCTTCATAAAATGTTTATTTCTTACAGTTCACAATAACAATACAAAGTTATAATGCAGCTAGTTTTATGTCATTTTCTATGGAGTTGTAACGAAATTTTTACCAATCCAAGTTCAATTAATAAGTTGGTATTTTTTTATTTTTTTTTATTTTATAGTATAGGGTAACAAACAAGCACACAGTCCACCTGGTGGTAAGTGGTTGCTGTGGCCCATAGACATCTACATCTGTCCTGGATTACGAATCAAGGTGCAGATGCGTTGTCACCCATGAGGACTAAGATGGAATGCCTCGTTTCCAGTAAAAAGGGTCTCCGGATCCCTACACTCACCATACAAAACACAACAGCTTAAGCTACCATTTGACGCTGGTATTCTGTGAGAACGTGGTCCCTCCCCGGTCGAGCAGACCCATTCGTGCTATAACTATACTACTAATATAACAGCAGCATGGCTCTACCACGTAAAAAATGGCAGACTATTACTCGTTAAAAATCCGTTAACTTGTTAATTCTAATTTGATGCGACAGTTTTCCTTTTAACTTCATTATATATGCTACTATTGAGTATACTTTCCACATTTCCAAAAATAGCAGTTTAGTTGGCAGAGGAGACACATGACTCTAATGAAAAATACGACTTTAAAGCTTAATATTTCGGTAACAAACCCCTGAATCGTAAAGGTGTTCTTCCATACTCGCAATGTTTTTGAAATACCTATCCAACAATACCTTACAGGATGGAATATATGGGTAAAAATAATCATTCATTTACCTGCATAGGAGGTGTACCCAAAATAAAAATGTTTTAAAGATGTTATTTCACAGTTTTGTAGACATGATTAATGCCTATAAACTATGCAAAATTACAAATTTGTAACACTTAGTGTCTCTGAGTAAAACTGCGTTGGGATGTTGTGTGTAAATATGGAACCCTAAAAATCTAAAATATTATTAATTTACTATCTAGGGCTTTATAACCATTTACTACCAGGTGGAGTTGTAGTAGTTGTTGTCAAGTTATACACTGACATACCATTGTCTTTAATTTAAAACTGAATAAGCTTTTTTTTTCTTATTTTATTTAGGGATTTTTGTTAGTTAACATGTCAATCCTATTAAAATCTATATGCTGCTATTAATCTGCACATACTCAATGCAATATCCAAGGTGGGGGCATGTAGGATGCCCTGCGTAATACCTATATTGTCCACATTTGTCTTATATGTCCTTCCAAATAATTCCCTTTCACATTCCATCAAAAAGTGATGAAGTTTTCTATTACTCCACAAGTTTCACATTAGATGGAATCAGTTCTTTTCATCAAATAAGAAATCTTTTTCATGGAATGTGACCTGTTCTTATTCTAAATATTAATTTAATAGAATTTTTTTTAATTTTGTATCTACGAACCAAGGTATTCGAGGTGGTTCACTCTGTATTGTTTTGTACCAAACATCTTTCGTTTTAGAGTGTTCATTGAAAAATTCTTTCAATTTGTTATGACATTAATTTTTGAATTTTGGTAGTACTTCTGAGTAGCAAGGGTCAATATTATATTCTACACCATTTATACAAGCAGAGTTCACTAATCTATCTGCCTTGTCATTACCCAATATTTGGTCTATGTGCTGGAATCCACTGCACTCTTGCACATGTGTCGCATAGACTGAACTGATATATTATTTGGGAAAGTATGCAATAGGCTTTCGAAACACCTACGATTCCAGAGGCAGATCGAGCCAAATATTGGATAGCAGTTTTCCTGTCCGAGTATATAATAATTTAGTTACAGTTATAGCTTGCAGCATACTTTAGGGCTTTGGATATTGCAATGAGTTCAAGGGTCATAATACAAATGTCATTAGTAACTTTATAAGATTTAGAAACTGCTTGATATGGGTCGAAAAAAGCTGCCCCTTGCAACTTTAGCACTCTTTGATCCGTCTGTGTAGATTTTGTGCCAATCGTGATATTTATTTTCAAGTTCTTCAATAACATTTACTTTAACGGAATTTATTCGTACCCCTATCCTATCCAATCCTTTAGTTATTGATAAGACAGTGCTTTACTATCTATGGCTTTATAACCACTGACCATCAGGTGGGGTTGTAGTAGTTGTCTCAGTCAAGCTATACACTGACATACCTATAATAAGTAAAAACATAAAGTTTGCTTGCCCACCTTTACTAATATTACAATCATGAAAGTGAGTTTCTTTAGTCTGCATTGCTAAAACAATTGCTAATTAACATGACAATGAGAAAGTTTTTAATAAACTTACCAAGGTCTTTTAGTTCGAGGATATAGAAAACGGTCCTCAAAGTGCCGAACGCAAATGCGGTAGTTATAGTAAAATTCACGATCGGTTTTATATTTTAGATGTTCCAGCTATACTTTTCAACTGCTGAAACCTTTCTAGTGAGGAATTCTGGTTTCGGAACATAGTGTAAAACATCTGGAATAATAAAATATAATCATTAATTCCGAGGCGAGAGGGAAACTGAAACAGGAGATGGGCAATAACCCGTCTGCCAAGCGTGGCAGCTATGGCAAATAGTACCTATGAGGCAATCCGTGGAGGTGCCTTGAACCTTCAATTTCTTAGATATTAGCTGTTAGCTGTTGTTAAAAAAGTCCTTACTTGGTCACATTTAAAAACACATTGCCATTTTTCTTCTTCTTCACATTTTTGCACACATTAAAAAACACTGGGTCGCAAATATTTATTTTAATACAAGAAAGCATATAAACAAACAAGAAATCAGAATAATTTGAAATTAATATTAATATCAAATTAACCTCAACTATCACTGACCGCCATTAACTGCGTAGCGATATATTACTTTCCTCTATGCTGCGTAGTGGCGTGGTGCGTCTAATTTAGTCTAGTGCTTAGGAATGTAGATGGCAGCACAAAAAAAATATCATTTTGTTCTCAAAAAATGTTCTAAGTTGCACGCCCATGGCCAAGACATTTCGTCTATGTTACGTCGAAGTACAGTGCCGAAATTAAATCTTCCCAAAAATGAATTTAACGCGTTAAAAACCTTACGCAACAGACCAGAGCTTACGATTCTCCGCGCAGATAAAGGAAATGCTACGGTTGTAATGGATACGTCGGATTACAATTTTAAAATACAACAACTTTTGTCGGATGAAAGTACATACCGTAAGGTCAAAACAGACCCTACAACTAATACGCTTAAAACAACTAGCGATCTAATTAAGAAATACTCCGAGAAATTGAATCTAGACGTCAATTCGATGATACCTTCGTGTGCAAAACCTCCCAAGTTGTATGGGTTACCAAAAATACACAAACCTAACGCTCCATTACGTCCAATAGTGAGTCAAATCGATTCGCCAACTTACAGATTGGCGCAACACTTAGCCAAAATATTATCACCACTCAGAGGACACACAAGAGCACATACTAAGGATTCATACCATTTTGTCAGTAAGATAAAAGACATACGTCTTGCTGAAAATGAAACCATGGTCAGTTTTGATGTTCAGTCTCTATTTACATGTCTACCTATTGAAGACTGCATCTCAATTATAACTAGGAAACTAGATGAAAATAACATGCCACCAGAATATGCAGAACTACTAAGACATTGCCTTACATCTGGCTATCTATTGTGGAAGGATGAGTTCTACAAGCAAGTAGATGGTGTTGCGATGGGCTCACCTGTATCTCCCATTGTTGCCGATATATTCATGGAAGACTTCGAGGAGAAAGCCCTCCTTACTGCACCTGTCACCCCAAGGTTCTACAAGCGGTACGTAGACGATACTTTCACAATTTTACCATCAGACAAAGTAACTGCATTTTTAGAACATCTTAATTCCATAAACTCTAAAATTCAATTTACTATGGAGTTAGAGGCAAATAATTCCTTAGCTTTCCTAGATGTGTTAGTCATCCGAAATCCTAACAACACCATAGGTCATACTGTGTACAGAAAAAAGACCCATACAAACCGATACTTAAATGGTGAATCTCACCACCATCCTTCACAGTTAGCTACCGTGGGCAAATCTTTGTTACAGAGAGCACGAGGAATCTGTGACAGCAAACACCTGGCCGCCGAGCTTCAGCACGTCAAGCAGGTTCTGCACGACAACAAGCTTCGGGTCCCGCGCCTCCGTCACAGTGACCGAGTGAAGCCGGCCACAGTCGAGCGTGTGCCTGCTGTACTACCTTATGTCAGAGGTGTCACAGACAAGATTGGCTACATCTTGAAGCGAGCTTCTATTAGAACATTCTACAAGCCGCCGAAGAAGATTAGTCAGTTCTTACCATCCGTCAAGTGTCATATTCCTCTACAAGATGCAGGAGTGTACAAGCTTGATTGTGATTGTGGTCTCTCATATATAGGGCAAACAAAGAGATCAATTAGAACCCGCGTAAAAGAACACATAGCTGACGTGAAGCATCAACGTTCCGGGAAGTCTGCAGTTTGCGATCATATCCTCGATGGCCCCAACCATTACATCAGATTTGATAGACCACAAATCCTCGCGAAAGAACACCGATTCCTACCAAGGATGATACGTGAGGCTATTGAAATTAAAAAACATCCTAATTTCAATAGAGAGGGAGGCTTGGTATTACCACCTGCTTGGGATCCTATAATTAATAAAATTAAAACTAAACCCAAGCATACCACTGCAAGACTTCAAACCACAGTTAGTTCATTCTGCGTAGATCGGACCAAAGACAATAATAAAAAAAAAAGCTGAAGGTACTCCGGGTTAACTTTGACATCGGGACGTCAGTCACCTCAGTCCCCCGTGACCATGGGTGCTGGAAAGCACCCGAAACGTCGGGTTAAAAATAAAATAAATAAAACGCGAAAGAAATCCATAAAAGTAGTTTTAATCAATGTACATTGTAATTATTTTTTTCCGCGGGTAGGAGTTGATTAAGTTAGACATATTTTAATACACTGAAATCTTTAATTTGTATAATATTATATCTAGGGACTTTTGAATATAAATTTAATGTTCCTGTGATATATAAACTCCTGCCAGTCAAGTCTGAAATATATTTAGAATAACTTGAACTCTTTAGCACATTCACTTCACTACCACATTGTTATAACCTTAAAACAAATGGAGTCAATTAAGAAATCTGTTGCGGACCTCACTGAACATTTCAACTTAAGGATGGCCGAGTTCCAAAAAGATCTCAAGAGTTCAATTCCAGCAACAAGCCCCACTTCAAATATTAATCACCAATTTAATTCATTCCGGTGCTTTGTTTTAACTGCTTTAGAAAATTTGCAACTGCAAGTTGAACTATTAGCTCAACAATATGATAACATGGAGATGAGATCTCGAAGAAAAATCCTGCTTGTTCATGGTATAGCCGAAGACAAGAAAGAGAACACATCCTCTAGTGTTGTCAAGGTTCTATCCGAGCACTTGAAAGTCCCTGGTATTACCACTGATTGGATAGGCCGGTCACATCGTCTTGGTCAACCTGGCACTGATAAACCCCGGGCTGTGCTTGTAGAATTTAGAGACTATGGGACAAAAGAGAAGATATGGCTTGCAAAGAAAAATTTGAAAGGCACTGGGATTACATTGTCCGAATTTCTTACAAAGGGTCGCCATACTACATTCCAAGCGGCGCGCCAACGTTTCGGAGTTTCAAGGTGCTGGACGAGGGATGGCATCATCTTCGTACTAGGACCTGATCAAGTACGCCATCGTATCCATTCTAGGCTTGATCTTGATGCTATTTCGACATCTGAATCGGTGACCCAAGCCACATCTGCTGCAACCTCGGTACCAAGTGTGGTGAAAGACTCCAGGTCTGCTCAAGTAAGAACCAAGAGAATTGGTAAAAAATGAATCCTTTTTTGGAGCTGGTTAAATCTGTTTTATCTTGTGCGACTACCGTATTTCTGGTTTGTTTACATTCTTTTATTGTAAAAATTTTTAATTTATTTTTTATTAATATATATTACCATTTTTCTTTTATATATACGATGTGAGGTAGTTACTTGTAACTTATATATAAAAAACCATTTCGATGTAAACAAACAATAAGTGAATTGACATGACATTAGATAACAGTTGCACATTTTTATTTCTTTCTTCGGTGTAGGCAAAGGTCTCATAGTCATACAGCCGTACCTTATGGAATTTTTGACTTCTTTTCTTATCACAAAGCAACATCTCTATAACAATTCTCTTTGTGCTCATTACATATTTTTATTTGTAAAATGCTGTTTGTTTACAGTTTTTGGTAGTTTTGTTTTGTTTAAAAATTGTCTCTTTTGTATTTAAGTTATTCTGAAACATCTACTATTATTATTATTATTTTTGATTCATCTCTTTCAGACTGCTGGCGGGATAGAGATCTGTTTAGGTACTTACTTATATATTTAATTTAACTATTTAGTTTTATATTTATATATTATATATTTTATTTCATTTTACTATGTTGTTAGATAATTATGATGTAGGTAATGATTCTGACGATTTCCTGTCTTTGTCGTCAAATGATAATGCATCTAGTGAACTCAGCTTCCACAGTACAACATCTTCAATTCCGATAAATGTAGCACTTAATTCATATTTCTCAGATTCCCTGAAAAACTTTAATGCAATTCATATAAACGCCCAAAGCATTCCGGCTCATTATCCCGACATGCTTGCGTCCTTTGAATCCCATAACATTCACGCCATTCTAGTCTCTGAATCTTGGTTGAAACCATGTTTGCCATCCACTTCTTATTCATTACCAGGATTCCATCTTATTCGCAACGACCGTATTGGAAGGGGGGGTGGAGGTGTGGCAATCTATCTCCGTTCTTATTTACCTTTTGCGGTAGTAAGCCTGTCCCCCCAACCATCTCCTTCTAATGCGGCTGAGCATCTCTTCATTGAAGTAACCCTATCCAATACGAAAATTCTTCTTGGCGTTTGTTACAGTCCTTCTCTTCATATTGACTATTTCTCTTCTTTCGAATATTTATTAGAAAATTTAATCCCATTATATACTCATACTATAATCATGGGTGACTTTAACACATGCCTACTCAAGGGTGACTACCGGTGTGAAAAGCTAAAATCATTAACCGAGGCATGTAATCTACATATATTACCACTATCTGCTACGCATAAAATGCCTGACTGTACTCCATCACTACTTGACTTAATTATTGTATCCTCTCCAGATTTTGTCCTGAAGCATGGCCAGCATGACGCTGATCTCTTTTCTCATCATGATCTCTTGTTTCTTACATACAAAGTCCGTCCTCCTAAAGCAAAATCGAGAATCCTTCTGCAACGTAATTTTGGTGGAATGGACAAAGAACGTCTTCTGGAAGATGATAGTCGCATGGATTGGTCAGCTGTTGAAAATGCTTCAACAGTCGACTTGAAAGTCGAGTTATTTAACTCCTTTCTTATCCAACTTTATGACATCCATGCCCCAGTAAAACCAATAAAAATGAAACATTTACCTGCACCTTGGTTAACGGATAGTTTAAAAAAACTTATTATAAAAAAAGGATTTGCTAAAAGTAAGTTAAAAGCTGATAAATCTGAGAAAAATTTACGATATTATAATAAAGTACGGAATCGCTGCAATACATTGTGTAGGGATGCACAAAGACGCCATATTAACAAATCCGTCGAAAACGGCGACGCAGCCAAAGTTTGGTAGTTTCTTCAGTCTCTTGGAGTTGGTAAAACATCCAATAATTCTCCTCATCATAATGTTGATGTTGAATTCCTTAACAAATATTTCGCCTGTTCTAGCACATTAAATAGCTCAGATAAAGACCGGACTCTGAGTATTCTTTCTTCAATACCAACTCCTGATTTTTCACCGTTTAATTTCTCTCCTTTCACTGATAGTGATGTTAAAAAGAACATTTTGTCCATCTCGTCCAATGCCGTGGGTGATGACAATGTTAGTCGTAACATGATCCTACCTATCCTAGAATTTGTTACTCCTATCCTCACCCATATCTTGAATAAATCCATCTCCTCTTCAAAATTTCCTGATGTTTGGAAAAGTGCACTTGTAACGCCTCTCCCTAAAAAAGCCCATGCTTTGCATTTTTCCGACTTTCGTCCTATCTCAATTCTCCCGTTTTTATCCAAACTCCTGGAGAAACTAGTTTTCTTTCAGTTAAATCTCTACATAAATAGAAATTGTATCCTGGATCCTCTCCAATCTGGTTTCCGATCGGGTCATAGTACGACAACAGCGTTGGTTAAAGTTACCGATGACATTCGTCGAGGTATGGATAACAAACAGCTCACTGTGTTGGTATTGCTTGATTTTAGCAATGCGTTTAACACTGTTGATTTTGACATCTTATTGAGTCTGTTACGTTCTATTAACATATCTCCTCCGGTGATTGGCTGGTTTCATAGTTATCTTTATGGCCGACGGCAGCGTGTTCGCATCGAGGATGAGTTCTCATCTTGGTGCGAATTACGGGCTGGCGTGCCTCAAGGTGGTGTGCTGTCTCCTTTACTTTTTGCTATATTCATTAATTCTATCTCTCAAAATATTGCTTCTCTCTATCACATGTATGCAGACGATCTCCAAATCTACACTCAGTCAACTTTGTTAAATCTGCCTTCTGCTGTTGCCACCATCAACAATGACTTAGCGGCAATAAACCAGTGGAGTCAGCGTTATGGTCTAAAAATTAATCCGTTCAAGTCCCAGGCTATAGTTATTGGTGGTGGAGGGATGGTCTCCAGAGTTGACTGGAACAACCTACCCTCGGTGACATTAAATGACGTTGTCATACCCTACAGTAAATCTGTAAAAAATCTGGGGATATATCTAGATTCTACCTTGTCGTGGTCGCAGCAGTTAAAACAAGTGAGCAAAAAGGTGTTTGCTACTATGGGTTCACTTCGTCGTTTACGTTCTTTTCTCCCCATTCCCACCAAGATTATGTTAGCACAATCCTTACTTCTCTCTATTCTCGATTATGCGGACGCAAGTTACCTCGATTTAACTGAAGACCAACTGAACAAACTTGAGCGAATTCAAAATATTGCAATTAGGTTCATATTTGGTTTGCGCAAATATGATCATGTATCCGAATATCGTTTACAGCTCAAGTGGTTACCCATTCGCTTTCGCCGGAATTTGCAAACTGTATCTCTTCTGTACTGTGTGTTGTTCAATCCTTTGACTCCAAGCTACTTAAAGGAAAACTTTAAGTTTCTTGGTCATGATCGACCTGATAGAGTTCTTCGGTCAGCCGGCGAACTAATTCTAGAACCATGTTCATTTCGAACAAAATTTATGAAATATTCTTTTACGAGCCAAGCCATAAGGTTATGGAATGAACTTCCACTCCAAATTCAACGAGCACAAACTTTGGAAAGTTTCAAAAGTGACGTCAAGAAGCATTACCTAACACTTTGTGGTTATTGATAACGAATTCTAGCAACAGATTTATATTTATTTATTTATTATCTATGTATACATATGTATGTGTATATATTTATATATATATAAACCTATTTATTAATACGTATGTTTATTTTATTATTATTATTTTTTATGTATTATTGTGGTATTTTAACAATATATAGTTTAGTTTATTTAGATATTAGAATGTAAGTGTAACATAAAACGCACCACCTCCTACTGTTCTTAATTCCAGTTTCTCCTTAGCCCAAAGGTTGTCTGGAAGAGATCGCTCTTTAGCGATAAGACCGCCTTATTGTACATACGTATATTAAGTTTCCTCTGTAATGTATTTATTCGTTGTATATGTGTGGTGTACAATAAAGTATATATAAATAAAAATAAATACAGTGTTCGCGTAAATATAAGAAATCATAATTATTATTATAAATAAAAATAAAATTAAGTGAAAAATAATAATGGAATAAAAAAAATTAAATTAAATTATATAGGCACAGGCCGAAGTTGTCCACACAAATTTAATAATATTTGTATCAAAATATTCATTTAAATTATAGAAACATTTTTCAATTAAATATAACTTTAATTTGGGTAAAAATAATGTAGTACTCGGTTTTTTTTTTTTTTATAGGATAGGGTGAATAACGAGCACACAGTCCACCTGATGGTAAGTGGTTGCTGTGGCCCATAAGCATCTACATCTATCCTCGATTACGAATCAAAATGCAGATGCGTTGTCACCCGTGAGGACTAAGATGGAATGCCTCGTTTCCAGTAAAAAGGGTCTCCGGTTCTCTACACTCACCATACGAAATACAGCAGCATTAAGCTACTATTTCACGCTGGTATTCTGTGAGAGCGTGGTCCTTCCCCGGTCGAGCCGACCCATTCGTGCTACAACTATACTACTAATATAACTGCAGCATGGCTCTACCACGTATGATGTCGGTTTTATTAAAATTAATCTCTAGGTTGTGATGTGTCAGCCAATTTGTAAACTGGTTCAATACTTGATTCAATTTATTATTTAAATTCTGGTCTTTTGTATGCGGAATAAGAATGGAAATGTCATCAGCAAATATAATAGAGGTTTCAGTCAATACCCTAGATTGAGAAAGAAAATCGCACAACACAAAATGTAAAATTGCTCTTCATACCTTAAGAAAAAAATAAACATTTATTATTTGTAGTTTTATATTATCAAAATAAAAAAATCATCATCATCGACGCTTTCCGAAATGCGAATGAGTTCTGAGGAATCGTTCATGTTGCACTACTTTTTCCGCTATTCGTTTATGACGTCATCAGGGTGCCGTCTACCCAGGACCGCGGCGCCCAATGAACTGATAATCGATGACGCGCTAAGGGTGCACCAGAGTTATTAGATTTATTATGCGAAGTTGACTTGATGAAATTTTCTTTTATTTATGTAGCTGATGATAGTTTTATGTTTGTTACCTTTTGTTTTATTCAAACATCAATAATAATTTAAAAAATAACACGTTTGCGTTTAATTTTGAATAGTTTGCAATAAATCTATGCCTAATGCATTACAACACTAGCGGTCAAACATAGACGACTTTGGCGTGCTGGACATAGTACTTGCTTAGATAAAAATCCATTTTTTTAGTTCAATGTTTCTTAGTACTTATCGCTCTAGGAGACTTGTTTTTTATACTCATATGTTGCTGGGTTATTCTTTTTTGAGGAGTGTAGAATTAAAATACCAGTAATAATTTTCCAATATCTATATTTCATATTTTTGTGGGCCGGGTTTTTTGTCAACTATAGACGTCGTTGGCGCTCAGAGCTCGCAGGTGCTGGTCAAGTATAGGCAACTTTGGCGCTCAAAAGGTTAATCACACTGATTCACTTTATTTCGCTCCGAAGCTTCGCTTGTCTCGCCAAATTCAATACTGCCCCGATCGTGGCTTGCAAGGGATTTAAATACACTTTTTACACCGAAACATCCAGAATATTCCAATAAATACGGGCGCTGACTGACCAGACGCAGAAAGATCGGGTGTGGGGCTTCTAGAAAAGTTAATGCTACTGTTTTGTATGGCAAGTGTAGAGAATCGGATACCCTTTATTATACCGGTGACCAGGCATTTTATCTTAGTCTTCAGGAGTGGACAAACGACTCTACATTTTGATTCCTAATCATGGATAGATTGTAGATGTTAATGGGCCACTTCATCCATCACCAGCAGGTGGACAGTGTGCTCGTTTGTCTCCCTTGTTATACAAAAAAATATCAATTTGCTTTAAATATAAAAGTAATATAGGCCTCCATTTATTTAGCTAGATTAATTAAACTTTTCAAATCTTTTCTTTGAAAAAAGTTATTTGATGTTTTAAATCTTAAGTATTTCGTAAGGAGACATAAGTTTTAATAGCAAAACATACCAACCAAAGGCCTTCAAATCTCAGGTTTCCATATTAATTAATTCATATCTATTTAAATTTGGGTACTTTTTGCCTATCACTTTCAATAAAACTTAGCAGCATACAAATTTCAATATAGCGTTCCGTTTTTTAAATGTTAGTTTTTAATTAAGTAGTTACTTGTTCGAATATTTATAATAACGATCTAAAAATAAAAATAAGGGTTAAAAGGCCGTTAATTTCAGGCCTTATAATTTTCGTTGATATAATAATTATGTCGGTGGTTACACTTTAATATTATTTATTGCAAAAGGTCAAATTTGAGTTGAAATCATCGACGGTTTAGTGACAACTTACCTAAGCAAATCCAGAAAATATTTGGGTAAGATTTAAATTCCATAGCATTAATGGATAATGTTTGGCTTAATAATCAAGTACCTATACAGAGTGACGTTGAAGATATCACATTAAATGAAAAGACGTATCCTAAATAACGTTCTTTAAACATACATAATCAAAAAATGTAACAATTAACATTCTATGCCCAATAATAAAAAAATTTTCGATTTAATATTAAACAACATCATGTAAATGCATATATTTATCACCTGACGAATACTAAAAGGTCAAAGACCCATGGCCGGCAAAGGCGAATGAAAAAGAAAAAGGAATTATAAAGAAAAAGGATCAAGCAAAAAATGTACTTAAGCCTAAAGATTTAAGACTTAATTCTTATGCGCCAAATTAAAAACAAAGGGACTGCGCGCTGATAAGTTTCTCGATTTGTTTATATGATAGGACACGTTGAGGGGAAATATAACCTCAAATGGCTTAGCAAGATCCTCCGTTATGCCGAAAGTATTGCAGCATTAATTTTGAAATAAATATATGGTAAAGTTGAGGATTGATGTTAAGGACTATGTTAGACGAAAACACGATTCCGTAAAATTTTCTCGATAGGAAAAAAATCCAAAGTTACCTCCAAACTAAACAATAAACCGCTGTCATTCATAAAATACTTTAAATAAGATCATGAAACTTTGCATACTAACTGAACTAACTATAAAGCAGTGCTTATGTTATTTACTTCTTTTAAAATACCATTATTTTCACTGTAAAAAGAAATTACCTAAACTATCGCCGTCTTGAAGCTTGATTCCTGTCGCCCCGTTAGTATCATAGATTACTGTGTATGTACTAGAGTTAGTATCGCTAAAGGTGCGCATACACGAGGGCAATAATTGCTCGGCGACACGAATGGACCGATCTGGAACAATTTCAAAGCAATAGCGCAAATTGCGGCAATTATTTCGGCGATATTGCTTCTAATTGCTCCAGATATTTCATATCGCTCAATGTCGCAGATACGAATTGACGAATATCCAATGGGCTTGGAAATTCCTAGCAATTTTTGTATATATCTCATTCGCACTTGTTTGTTTTGCGGCTTGCCGTCTTGCTTCCACGGGGAGCAAGACGGCAAGCCGCAAAATTATTTCAAATTTTATTTATTCGAAAGTAATTCAAAGTCTGTTCGTGACATTCTAGTAAAGTTTTTGAATAATATATCATCTAATTCTTTACACAATGAAAATTGCGGCCTCTTTGCCAAAAACGATCGCACCCAGATACGCCTATTCCTTTTATTTCTTTTTTGTTTTATGATTAATAATAAAAAAAGAACAATGTCGTCCATAGCGAGCGAATACTGAAATGCTCGTGTAGTAAAAGTATTGCCTAATTGATGAAGTTGCGCCATATCGCTGAATATTGTATTGCGCAGTATCGATGCTTGTTGCCGTTGCCGTGAATTGCTTGAAGTAGTCGTGACGTCATAGTTGACGAGTATTTACTGGAATTGAGCAATTTTAGTTGCCCGTATAAGCCCACCTTTAGGCTTTTGCAGGCAGAAGTTGTGTCGCTTACGATCAGAATACACATCACGCAACAGGACGACGTAAAATTAAAATGGGAAATAACCGTGATAAAAATAGGAAGCGACTGGGTTGGCGTTAAGAAACAGACATAAATATGATAAACCTAATGAAATAAGTATCTAACGACCTATCTACTTACAGTATTAGTGATTACAAACATGTCGGTACATAACATACGACGCGTGGATAAGTTGGGGCGAAATTAGAATTTGAGCTGACTATATCTCCATTAGGATAGTAATAGTTCTGATAAAGTGGTGCCATTTTATGCGAAATTGCATGCTTACTTTTATTGTTTTGTATTTTTTTGTTTGTGATAGGACACGTTAATAATACGCTAGATAAAAATCATATTTAATAACTTAATGAAGTGGTGTGACATTTACTTTTTTAACGTTTTAACTTTTTCTTAGTTTTAAGATACCTCGTATCAATTTCACGTCGTCGGAATAAACAGACATAAAGTAAAGTTACAGCCTATATACGTCCCACTGCTGGGCTCAGGCCTCCCCTCATTTCTGAGAGGGTTTAGGGCAAGGAAGTGTCCGCCACGCTGCCCAAATACGTGTTGACGAACTTCACATGTCTTCGAAATATTTTTTTTCTTATTCCTCAGACATGCAGGTTTCCTCACGATGTTTTCCTTCACCGCAGAGCGCGTGGTAAATCAGCACTTAAAATTGCAATTAACAATTTCATTGGTGCCGGCGGGGATCGAACCCGGGTTACTCGCGTTCTGTTATACGACGTATACTCACTCGTATTTACAGCGAGCGTTAACCACTAAGCTACCACGGCTCTATATAACATTTAATTATTAAATTTCATTTGATGTAGTTATTAAACTTTAGTGATTACATGATTAGAGTGATTATTTGGATAAAACAATATCATAAAGTTTATGATTTGTGGATAACATCGCATTAGCATCGCCCTACGCGTGCCTAGTTCCCTATGTATAGGCAAGTGTAGGTATCGCTGCGCTGTTGCCGTTTTTACAGGTCACTTCAGGTCAACAAACTAATTATCCAGGATGATTTATTTCGTGTAATATTTTAAGCTATTTATTTTGTTTGAAAAATGCACTTTTTATTTTTTATATTATTGTTTATTTTATTATTTCAATAGACGTATATCAACTTGCATTTACTGCTGTGCTATAAAATGTTATAACCTAATCCACACCAAGTATATTTACGAGCGTGGGGGTGGATGTATCAGTGCAAAAGGCGATAGTCCGATGATTTAGAGTGCCGGAAAATTTACCTTCCTCGTATAAAGGTATCAACATTGCTTTCGTTTAATTTAAGAAAGTTAACTCGGACATCGCAAGTCAAATGCGCCGTGTTAGCTGTGAAATGAACACATCAGTTCTAGTATTGTTTAACAGTATACCTTTTAAACCCACATTTGGATGTTGGCTTACTTACCATTATATTAAGTCCCTTTTTCGTAAGGTTTATACATAGTTACGTAAACGTTTCGTCAGGTTTACTTAATATATATCTGCACTGAGTCATCATTCTCTAAACCATTTCCCATTATCTGGGGTCGGCGCAGTAAACCTTCTTGTTCCATTCCTCTCTATCAGCCGTCATTTCCATACTTACTCCTTTCATTCTCATATCACTCTTCACACAATCGATCCATCTTTTATTCGGCCTTCCTCTGCCCGTGTGTCCTTCCACATTCATATTCAACACTCGTATTGTGACATGACTTTCATTCCTCCGCATCACATGCCCAAACCATGCCAATCTGCTTCCTCTCACCTTTTCTACCACTGTACACACTACATATATCTGCACTGAGTAAACATCAATAATTGACTTGCTGTTATGTACACAAATGAAGCCAACCCCCTCCTTGCCGAGCAACTACGTTTGTCCTTGGTTGAAAGTCAAAGAAAGCACAACAACAAATTCATTTCGATAGCAGTCTGTTCTAGCAGCATCAGTCGTGAGATCGTTTATCTGGGATTTAAAAGTAAAGCATCACACACATGATTGTCTGTACATAGGCATACTGATTTTTTTACATGTTAAAGTAATGACGCAATCACCTAGCTTCACCTAGTGGGCTGATAACCGGGAATCCGGAAAGTGCTCGGACGCATAGCACGATGCAGGTTTGTAAGTCGCAGCGACGCCCAACTACCTCTCATCTGTAGCAGTAGTAAAGTCCCCGCGGACAGCTCTTCACGAGTAACTCGACTGCATCATAACTGCACGTCTTCACGAAGAATGGCGCTTACTCATGAAAATTATATGGTTGGCGAAATTACACTATGAGAAAATAAAATTCAGTTATTTAAAAATTATTAAAAAAATTTAATGGATCATGGATATCGCCGACATTGTATTTGTGTAGAGTTGATTCATATTTTCATGTTAAAATCACTTTTGTTTGGTTGCGTCTTCTCATTAGGTTTGTCATCGAAGAACGATACGGATATACATAAGCTGGTGAAGAGATCGCCGTTTGAATAATTTAACCTGAAAAAAAAAAACATGCAATTTATTTTCCATATAACATTTAAAAATAATTCGACGGATTTAAATAAAAACTAACATACTTAAAAGTCATGAGTTTAGTTTCCAACTTTATCTGAATCAACTGTCTTAGTTGTTTATAAATAAAAAATTATATTCTGTATTTTTTGCTCTAGTTTTCGTTGGATCAATTCATTCTTTGCCTGCGTTCTTGGTCTTTAGGCTTCGTAATATACATATTCCTCTTTAGTCTTTAGACTTCGCTTAATATATGCCTCCATAGTCTTTAGACTTCGTTAAATATATTCCTCTTTAGTCTTTAGGTTCGTATGGTATATGCCTCTCTAGTCTTTAGGCTTCGTTTAATATATAGATCATCAGGCTTCGTCTTCGATCTTCAGGCTTCGTCTTCGATCTTCAGGCTTCGTCTTCGATCTTCAGGCTTCGTCTTCGATCTTCAGGCGTCGTCTTCGATCTTCAGGCTTCGTCTTCAATCTTCAAGCTTCGTCTTCGATCCTCAGGCTTCGTCTTTGGTCTTCAGGCTTCGTCTTTGGGCTTCGTCTTAGGTCTTCAGGGTTCGTCTTAGGTCTTCAGGGTTCGTCTTCGGTCTTCAGGCTTCGTCTTCGGTGTTCAGGTTTAGTCTTCGAGGTTCGTCTTTGGTCTTCAGGGTTCGTCATCGGTCTTAAGGGTTCGTCTTCCGTCTTTAGGCTTTTTCTTGGGGCTTTAAACTTCGTCATCGGGATTCATGCTTAGTTTTCTGTCTTTTGGCATCGTTTTTAGTCCTTTAGCGTCGTGTTTGGTTTTTAGGCCCATCGGTTTTTTGACATCGTTTTAGATCTTTAGGTATCGCGTATGACTTTAGATTTCGTCTTCGTTTTCATCCCTTGTAGTCTAACTCCAGCTATCTTAGTTTAGTTTTCGGTCTCCATCCGAATGTCTTCTCATTTCATTACTTTTCGTTTTCATGCATCACCTTTTTGTCTTTGCGATCTATCTAAGATTTTTTATGTCTTCAGTCTTCGTCTTCTCCTTCGTGTCTTCAGTCTTCGTCTTCTCCTTCGTGTCTTCAGTCTTCGTCCTCTCCTCCGTGTCTTCAGTCTTCGTCTTCTCCTTCGTGTCTTCAGTCTTCGTCTTCTCCTTCGTGTCTTCAGTCTTCGTCTTCTCCGTCGTGTCTTTAGTCTTCGTCTTCTCCTTCGTGTCTTCAGTCTTCGTCTTCTCCTTCGTGTCTTCAGCCTTCGTCTTCTCCTTCGTGTCATCAGTCTTCGTCTTCTCCTTTGTGTCTTCAGTCTTCGTGTTCTCCTCTTCGTGCCTTCAGTCTTTGTCTTCTCCTCTTCGTGTCTTCAGTCTTCGTCTTCTCCTTCGTGTTTCAGTCCTCGTTTTCTCCTCTTCGTGCCTTCAGTCTTCGTCTTCTCTTCGTGTCTTCAGTGTTCGTCTTCTCCTTCGTGTCTTCAGTCTTCGTCTTCTCCTTCGTGTCTTCAGTCTTCGTCTTCTCCTCTTCGTGCCTTCAGTCTTTGTTTTCTCCTTCGTGTCATCAGTCCTCGTCTTCTCCTTCGTGTCTTCAGTCTTCGTCTTCGTCTTCTCCTCTTCGTGCCTTCAGTCTTCGTCTTCTTCGTGTCTTCAGTCTTCGTCTTCTCCTCTTCGTGCCTTCAGTCTTCGTCTTCTCCTTCGTGTCTTCAGTCTTCGACTTCTCCTTCGTGTCTTCAGTCTTCGTCTTCTCCTCTTCGTGCCTTCAGTCTTTGTCTTCTCCTCTTCGTGTCTTCAGTCTTCGTCTTCTCCTTCGTGTCTTCAGTCTTCGTCTTCTCCTCTTTGTGTCTTCAGCCTTCGTCTTCTCCTTCGTGTCTTCTGTCTTCGTCTTCTCCTTCGTGTCTTCAGTCTTCGTCTTCTCCTTCGTGTCCTCAGTCTTCGTCTTTCCCTTCGTGTCTTCAGTCTTCGTCTTCCCCTTCGTGTCTTCAGTCTTCGTCTTCTCCTTCGTGTCTTCAGTCTTCGTCTTCCCCTTCGTGTCTTCAGTCTTCGTCTTCTCCTTCGTGTCTTCAGTCTTCGTCTTCTCCTTCGTGTCTTCAGTCTTCGTCTTCTCCTCTTCGTGCCTTCAGTCTTCGTCTTCTCCGCTTTGTGTCTTCAGTCTTCGTCTTCTCCTTCGTGTCTTCGACTTCTCCTTCGTGTCTTCAGTCTTCGTCTTCTCCTTCGTGTCTTCAGTCTTCGTCTTCTGCTTCGTGTCTTCAGTCTTCGTCTTCTCCTTCGTGTCTTCAGTCTTCGTCTTCTCCTCCGTGTCTTCAGTCTTCGTCTTCTCCTTCGTGTCTTCAGTCTTCGTCTTCTCCTCTTCGTGCCTTCAGTCTTCGTCTTCTCCGCTTTGTGTCTTCAGTCTTCGGCTTCTCCTTCGTGTCTTCAGTCTTCGTCTTCTCCTTCGTGTCTTCTGTCTTCGTCTTCTCCTTCGTGTCTTCAGTCTTCGTCTTCTCCTCTTCGTGCCTTCAGTCTTCGTCTTCTCCTTCGTGTCTTCAGTCTTCGTCTTCTCCTTCGTGTTTTCAGTCTTCGTCTTCCCTTCGTGTCTTCAGTCTTCGTGTTCTCCTCTTCGTACCTTCAGTCTTTGTCTTCTCCTCTTCGTGTCTTCAGTCTTCGTCTTCTCCTTCGTGTCTTCAGTGTTCGTCTTCTTCTTCATGTCTTCAGTCTTCGTCTTCTCCTTCGTGTCTTCAGCCTTCGTCTTCTCCTTCGTGTCTTCAGTCTTCGTCTTCTCCTTCGTGTCTTCAGTCTTCGTCTTCTCCTTCGTGTCTTCAGCCTTCGTCTTCTCCTTCGTTTCTTCAGTCTTCGTCTTCTCCTTCGTGTCTTCAGTCTTCGTGTTCTCCTCTTCGTATCTTCAGTCTTTGTCTTCTCCTCTTCGTGTCTCCAGTCTTCGTCTTCTCCTTCGTGTCTTCAGTCTTCGTCTTCTCCTTCGTGTCTTCATTCTTCGTCTTCTCCTTTTCGTGCCTTCATTCTTCGTCTTCTCCTTTTCGTGCCTTCAGTCTTCGTCTTCTCCGCTTTGTGTCTTCAGTCTTCGTCTTCTCCTTCGTGTCTTCTGTCTTCGTCTTCTCCTTCGTGTCTTCTGTCTTCGTCTTCTCCTTCGTGTCTTCAGTCTTCGTCTTCTCCGCTTTGTGTCTTCAGCCTTCGGCTTCTCCTTCGTGTCTTCTGTCTTCGTCTTCTCCGCTTTGTGTCTTCAGTCTTCGTCTTCTCCTTCGTGTCTTCTGTCTTCGTCTTCTCCTTCGTGTCTTCAGTCTTCGTCTTCTCCTCTTCGTGCCTTCAGTCTTCGTCTTCTCCTTCGTGTTTTCAGTCTTCGTCTTCCCTTCGTGTCTTCAGTCTTCGTGTTCTCCTCTTCGTACCTTCAGTCTTTGTCTTCTCCTCTTCGTGTCTTCAGTCTTCGTCTTCTCCTTCGTGTCTTCAGTGTTCGTCTTCTTCTTCATGTCTTCAGTCTTCGTCTTCTCCTTCGTGTCTTCAGCCTTCGTCTTCTCCTTCGTGTCTTCAGTCTTCGTCTTCTCCTTCGTGTCTTCAGCCTTCGTCTTCTCCTTCGTGTCTTCAGTCTTCGTCTTCTCCTTCGTGTCTTCAGTCTTCGTCTTCTCCTTCGTTTCTTCAGTCTTCGTCTTCTCCTTCGTGTTCTCCTCTTCGTATCTTCAGTCTTTGTCTTCTCCTCTTCGTGTCTCCAGTCTTCGTCTTCTCCTTCGTGTCTTCAGTCTTCGTCTTCTCCTTCGTGTCTTCATTCTTCGTCTTCTCCTTTTCGTGCCTTCTGTCTTCGTCTTCTCCTTCGTGTTCCTTCTGTCTTCGTCTTCTCCTTCGTGTCTTCAGCCTTCGTCTTCTCCTTCGTTTCTTCAGTCTTCGTCTTCTCCTTCGTGTCTTCAGTCTTCGTGTTCTCCTCTTCGTATCTTCAGTCTTCGTCTTCTCCTTCGTGTCTTCAGCCTTCGTCTTCTCCTTCGTGTTTTCAGTCTTCGTCTTCTCCTTCGTGTCTTCAGTCTTGGTCTTCTCCGTCGTGTCTACAGTCTTCGTCTTCGTCTTCTCCGTCGTGTCTTCAAGTCTTCGTCTTCTCCTTCATGTCTTTAGTCTTCATCTACTTCGTGTCTTCAGTCTTCATCTTCTTCGTGTCTTCAGTCTTCATCTTCTCCTTCGTGTCTTCAGTCTTAGTCTTCTCCTTCGTGTCTTCAGTGTTCGTCTTCTCCTTCGTGTCTTCAGTCTTCATCTTCTCCGTCGTGTCTTCAGTCTTCGTCTTCTCCGTCACGTCTTCAAGTCTTCGTCTTCGTCTTCTCTTTCAGGTCTTGTCTTCTTCTTCTTTGGGTCTTCTGTCTTCGTCTTCTCCTGCTCCGACGGCAGAGTCGCGGCGTTGGCCGACAGCAGAATGGCGGCGTTGCAAAGCAACCTCGATGGCAGTGGCGGCGATTACGAAGTTTACAGTCAAGAACGCGGCATTGGCCGGTAACCTTGTGGCGTTGGTTAGCAGCCCAACGGCAGGGCGTAAGCCTGCCCTGCCGTTGGGCTGCTAACGAAAATTAGACGGGAGTCCCGATGGCAGGGTGGCGGCGTTGACTGCCAGCCACGACGGCAGGGTCGCGGCGTTGACCGCCAGCCCCGACGGCAGGGTCGCGGCGTACACCGCTAGCCCCGACGGCAGGGTCGCAGCGTTGATCGCCAGCCCCGACGGCAGGGTCGCGGCGTTGATCGCCAGCCCCGACGGCAGGGTCGCGGCGTTGATCGCCAGCCTCGACGGCAGGGTCGCGGCGTTGATCGCCAGCCCTGACGGCAGGGTCGCGCCGTTGATAGCCAGCCTCAAATGCAGGGTCGCGGCGTTGGTCGGCAGCTCCGACGGCAGGGTCGCAGCGTTGGTCAGCAGCCCCTACGGCAGGGTCGCGGCGTTGGTCGGCAGCCCTGACGGCAGGGTCGCGGCGCTGGTACACAGCCCCGACGGCAGGGTCGCGGCGTTGGTCGGCAGCCCCCACGGCACTGTCGCGGCGTTGTCCGGCATCCCCGACGGCAGGGTCGCGGTGTTGATCGCCAGACCCGACGGCAGGGTCGCGCCGTTGATCGCCAGCCCCAAATGCAGGGTCGCGGCGTTGGTCGGCAGCTCCGACGGCAGGGTCGCGGCGTTAATCAGAAGCCCCTACGGCAGGGTCGCAGCGTTGGTCGGCAGCCCTGACGGCAGGGTCGCGGCGTTGATCGCCAGCCCCGACGGCAGGGTCGCGGCGTTGATCGCCAGCCTCGACGGCAGGGTCGCGGCACTGGTCGGCAGCCCCAACGGCAGGGTCGCGGCGTTGGTCGCCAGCCCCGACGGCAGGGTCGCGGCGTTGGTCGGCAGCCCCCACGGCACTGTCGCGGCGTTGTCCGGCATCCCCAACGGCAGGGTCGCGGTGTTGATCGCCAGACCCGACAGCAGGGTCGCGCCGTTGATCGCCAGCCCCAAATGCAGGGTCGCGGCGTTGGTCGGCAGCTCCAACGGCAGGGTCGCGGCGTTGGTCAGCAGCCCCTACGGCAGGGTCGCGGCGTTGGTCGGCAGCCCCGACGGCAGGGTCGCAGCGTTGATCGCCAGCCCCGACGGCAGGGTCGCGGCGTTGATCGCCAGCCCCGACGGCAGGGTCGCGGCGTTGATCGCCAGCCTCGACGGCAGGGTCGCGGCGTTGATCGCCAGCCCTGACGGCAGGGTCGTGCCGTTGATCGTCAGCCCCGACGGCAGGGTCGCGCCGTTGATCGTCAGCCCCGATGGCAGAGTCGCGCCGTTGATCGCCAGCCCAGATGGCAGGGTCGCAGCGTTGATCGCCAGCCCCAACAGCAGGGTCGCGGTGTTGATCGCCAGACCTGACGGCAGGGTCGCGCCGTTGATCGCCAGCCCCAAATGCAGGGTCGCGGCGTTGGTCGGCAGCTCCGACGGCAGGGTCGCGGCGTTGGTCGGCAGCCCTGACGGCAGGGTCGCGGCGCTGGTCGGCAGCCCCGACGGCAGGGTCGCGGCGTTGGTCGGCAGCCCCGACGGCAGGGTCGCGGCGTTGGTCGGCAGCCCCCACGGCAGGGTCGCGGCGTTGGTCAGCAGCCCAGACGGTAGTGACACAGCGCTGTTCAGCAGCCCCGACGGTAGTGACACAGCGCTGCTCGGCAGCCCCGACGGTAGTGACACAGCGCTGCTCGGCAGCCCCGACGGCAGGGTCGCAGCGTTGATCGCCAGCCCCGACGGCAGGGTCGCGGCGTTGATCGCCAGCCCCGACGGCAGGGTCGCGGCGTTGATCGCCAGCCTCGACGGCAGGATCGCGGCGTTGATCGCCAGCCCTGACGGCAGGGTCGTGCCGTTGATCGTCAGCCCCGACGGCAGGGTCGCGCCGTTGATCGTCAGCCCCGATGGCAGAGTCGCGCCGTTGATCGCCAGCCCAGATGGCAGGGTCGCAGCGTTGATCGCCAGCCCCAACAGCAGGGTCGCGGTGTTGATCGCCAGACCTGACGGCAGGGTCGCGCCGTTGATCGCCAGCCCCAAATGCAGGGTCGCGGCGTTGGTCGGCAGCTCCGACGGCAGGGTCGCGGCGTTGGTCAGCAGCCCCTACGGCAGGGTCGCGGCGTTGGTCGGCAGCCCTGACGGCAGGGTCGCGGCGCTGGTCGGCAGCCCCGACGGCAGGGTCGCGGCGTTGGTCGGCAGCCCCGACGGCAGGGTCGCGGCGTTGGTCGGCAGCCCCCACGGCAGGGTCGCGGCGTTGGTCAGCAGCCCAGACGGTAGTGACACAGCGCTGTTCAGCAGCCCCGACGGTAGTGACACAGCGCTGCTCGGCAGCCCCGACGGTAGTGACACAGCGCTGCTCGGCAGCCCCGACGGTAGTGACACAGCGATGCTCGGCAGCCCCGACGGTAGTGTCATAGCGCTGCTCGGCAAGTCCCGACGGTAGTGACACAGCGCTGCTCGACAGCCCCGACGGTAGTGACACAGCGCTGCTCGGCAGCCCCGACGGTAGTGACACAGCGATGCTCGGCAGCCCCGACGGTAGTGTCATAGCGCTGCTCGGCAGCCCCAACGGGTGTTGAATACAACCCTGACGGCATTGGTGGATGAAGGATGGTGGGTAGCCCTGACGGAAAAGGCGCTTAGTTTGTGTGCAGTCCAGACGGACAAGACGCGGAGTTGGTGTGCAGCTCCGAACAAAGATGCGCAGCGTTTGACCGCAGCGACAAAACATTGGAGCGAAGCACTGACGGCAGAAAGCCAATAACTGCACTGCAGCCCCGACGGCATGTTCACGGCGTTAGTGTTCAGCCCTGACGGCAGAGACACGAAGTTGGTAGAAAGCTCCGACGGCAGATGCGCGTAGTTATTAGCCAGCCCCGATGGCAGTGGTTCGTGGCATCGGTGGTCAAGCCTGACGGTTTTAGTGGGTCGCCTCGACGGTAACGGTGTAGTATTGGTGGACCGCATTAACAGCACCGGTGTCGTGTTTATGGGCCCGGCCCGACGGCAGCGATGTCATGAGGCAAAACAGATTACTTGCGGATGAGTCATTGGCAACTTACAGCAGTATGTGATTACCAGAAGTGTTAAGACGGCTGCTGCAACAAACTAACATACGAATACGACACGCAGAGCGTTACGTTTATATTATGAGGTCGTAAATGAGACGTTTGCTACTCATTATTTGTAATATCAATTACTACAATGGTGTTAATATCATACTTATAACTAATTTGTCAAAGACATAGCAGAAATGGTCCAATATTTTTCAATGATATTAAGTAATTAGTTGTAAATAAAAATAATTAATAGCATCTAGTAGTATTAGTAATTAATTGTGCTTACGAACGAGCAGCTCTTCTAGGAGTACCCAAACAATCGATGGTGGCTGAATATCAGGACTGACACCGGAGGCGACGACACGGGCGACGCGACTTAAAGCAGGGGCAACAACGATCTTGTTATAAAACAACTATAGCCGCATTTGCAGGACAGCGTACTTTGGATACGCCATCAGCAACTGACAACAAAGAACAACTTTGGGTGCAGACTTACGAAACGTGGAGAAAAGTCACAGACACCTCGATCAGATCTGGTCAAATGACTAGGAGGCACAATGATACAGATGATAACTCGGAGCTCCGCGCAGTTATTGATGATCTGCTGAACTCTAAAGAACACTTACAACTAAACATTTTTTGTTTCGTGGAACCAACATATGTTTATTGTCATTTATATTTTTGGAAAAATAATAAGGCTTGTTTTGAAACTTTGAATCGGAGCAAATTCAGGGCGACTTACGCTTAAAGCAGAAAAGTCGCAGACTTTGCGTGAGACCCAGATCGGATCTGGTCACATGCAAAGAAGCGACAATGGCAGAAGTGGAAAATCACAGCACCGCGCAGTTATTGATGTCAGCAAAATAGTTGATGTACTGTACACTGAAGAACACTTACAACTAAAAATTTTTGGTTCTGTTGAATCAGCTAATGTCGATTCTATTAATTTTATTGCAAAATAATTAGTTTTATTTTAAAATTATTTCTATGTGAAGCAAAATTGGGTCAGACTTACGAAAAGTAAAAAAGTCGCCAACTACTGCACCGGATCTGTTTTGGTGCCAAAGAGCATCAATGGCAGAGGTGAAAAACACCGCCGCGTCGCGCATTTATTGATGTCAGCAAACGCACTGTACATGGAAAATCACAGCACCGCGCAGTTATTGATGTCAGCAAAATAGTTGATATACTTGTACACTGAAGAAAACTTACAACTAAACATTTCTGGTTGTGTTGGACCAACTAATGTCGATTCTATTTATTTTATTGCAAAACAATTTTGTTTTAAAATTATTTCTATGTGAAGCAAAATTGGGTCAGACTTACGAAAAGTGCAAAAAAAGTCGTCAACTACTGCACCGGATCTGTTTTGATGCCAAAATGCGCCAATGGCAGAGGTTAAAACACCGCCGCGTCGCACATTTATCGATGTCAGCTAATGTACTGTACATTGAAGAACACTTACATCTAAACAATTTTGGTCCTGTTGAACCAACTAACGTTCGTTTATTAATTTTATTGCATTGCAAAATAATTAGTTTTATGTAATTTATTTTTAAGTGAAGCTTATTTAGGGGCGACTTACAATACGTGCAGAATCGCCAACACCTGGGATCGGATATAGTCGGATGCAAAGAAGCTACGATGGCAGAGTGGTTATAATTTGAAACATCGCGCAGTTGTTTATTTAATCCAACTTATGTAGCTTTTATTTATTTTTAGCTACTTTTAATTTGTAAGCAGCTTGCTAGTATCTCTATAGAACGAACGCAACGTGTAAAAGAGGCCAGTCATTATGATTATCTCCACCTGTAGACAGTTTAAACTTCCAGATTAAGAAAAACGGAGGGCATGAAGCCCAGGAATAAATTTGGATCATGGTCAGTTTATTAATCGTATCTACGCAAATATATTTCTTAGGTTATTACTTCATGTTTAATAATTTCTAGCATTACCAGCCATCACGTGTCGGGAGATGCCGCCATATTTTTCTAACTGAATGAGACTGGCTGAATCCGGTAATGAAACTTGAGTCACTTTCTCTGCAAAATTAAAGACCTGATAACGAGAAACGGGCTGAATGCCCTATACAAGATAAATATATACAAAAAGGAAAAATTAAGTTTTCAAGTAGACAAAAGTATAGAATTTTAGTTTTGATTTTAAGCAGCATACCACATACCACCGTCAGTACAACTCAGGATCTTCTATTGACATACCCGACTGTTGTATGCGTTACTATAAATATAGTAGATACCTATAAATTCTAATTCATGAACTGAAGATCTCTGAAAAATAATGAAGAATAAAGGACAAAGGGCCTAGGGCCCCATAATAATCATCATCGAACTAAAAATATTTTATAAGATTGTCAAATCAATATATTATATACAACTGTTATTCAATCTATTTCTACCTTTTAATGCATCAAATTTCAGTGTTCCAATTTTATTTCTATTTTTTATGATCTATATTGAAATAAAATTTATTACATTAAGTGTGCAGCAACTTTAACAGAATTTAGGTACCACTTAATTCCCAAATATATTATAAATAAAGCCACAACGGAATTGCAAATATCATGCAATTAATAAAAAAGGCAGACATTTAAACTAAACAAGTGTTACAATAGTGCAAATCTGAAAGTTTGAGCGACGGTTAAGGTACATCCAGCAATCAGACTGGCTACATTTTCTATGTGGCGCATTTAACCACCCACCAGTAAAATGTCATGATTACTTCAAACAAATTCTTTATTACAGCGTCTAATGCGTTCGAAAATCACATGAAATTTTGTTATATTTACAAGCAGTGAATAGTCACATTGATCAAACATCTCATGCTACCATTTTGAGTAGATTGAATTAAGTAGGTAGATTGAGTATATTCGATGCATATTTCAAACTGAATTAAGATTGTAGTTCCCAAGGCTTTAATTTTGCTAAAAAAAACTGCAATAGCTATGTACTGTAAAGTCAATTAATAGCATCAGTTATTTTACATTCTACTACTACAGATAAGTGATGACAGGAACGATAAATAACTGTTATTGCGTCTTATGAATCAGTAGCTTACCTCTAGAGAAACTACGGTAAATTGAAAGTGTGCCCAGACAGGCGCAGGCGCAGGCGACAGTGCGTAGTAGTCAGGCAGTGGGAAATGACGAATGCAACAAACATAATCCACTCATGTAGGAAACATCCAACAGCCTCCATTCGCGAGTCAGCGTTAGCTAATCGCACCGTCAGCTACTGGTAACATAGAACGAACCTCGGCGAAGACTTACAAACACACACGCGGTACGGTCGCCGATATTCTAAGCAGATCAGAGGTTACAAAACCGGCAAAAGCAGGCGAATACTCGCAGCGCGGTTAAGGTTGTGGCTACAGTGATACATTTTTGGTTCCTTCGAACCAACAAATGTTACTTTTATTTATGGCAAAGGTTAGCTCATTATTTTCAATTCTTTCAATTAGTTTTCAAATACCTATTTTTTTCTTTGCCGGAAGTTATATCGCGTAGTCCTATTCTACGCTGTGGGGTAGAATCTGTAAGTTCCGACTCAGCTGACGGTATTTTATCGGTTCTGTAATATTAAGACATCCGTAACGCTAAGCGGGCACACAGTCTATACGATGGAGTAAGCGACTTGCAAATTTATATGCATAGAAAAAGAACGCTAAATAACTTTTCGGTTGTCACCACCTGGGAAAAATAACACTAGCAGATTAAGAAAAACGAGGGCCCGAAAGCCCAGTGCACAAACTTTTCAAAATTTATGAATTATATCAGAAAATAAAAAAAATTTATGGTCAAATTAAAGAGAACTTTGTTGTATTATATAATATTTAGTCTCACCATAAGAATCTAAAATTTTATGTTTACTATATTAATATATAGACAGTGTTAATTTTATAAAATAAAAATAATTATGAATACCTATGTAAGTGATTAACCATTGCTAACTAATCCACTTCTGGTCTCCAAATTCATCATTTAAAATTTCACAATTATTGTTTTGTTTCAAATGAATTTCACTTGAGCTGAATGTTTTTGATAACATTTGGAGCACCATTTTGTAGAATCTCAAAGTCTGAAACTTGAGGGGTTTACAAGAATGAGCTTAGTGTGCCCAAAAACTATTTTACTGCGTTAAATTTAGGTCTCAAATGCATTTAACTTTAAACTACAATTTTTCATCTGGATGGATTACATTTCTATCATGCAATGCATGTATCATATTAAAGGCATATTTATTTCTGAATAAAATTACCTGACGTCTTGAAGTATCGGCTACATCCAGCTTAAACTAGCATTCCTACATGATAGCTATTAGCCCACAAAAATTTCTCTATTACTCCGCACACACCATAAACGTCTAATTAGTTAAAAAAAGAATATGTTCACTACCATTCACTTACTTTAAGGTTTTCAGAAGACTGTGTTTATTGTAATCTAATGATCTCGCTACAAAATTGCTTGATGTTCGATTAACTAATTAATTGTACTCAAATTAATGTAAGGGCTCTCTTACTTGGTATTCAGATCAATTCATATCACAATTTACCGAGTCGTAGTGGTGAAGGCTATCTATAAATTCGGTTACCTCTGATGTAGTATTCAGTCCCTTTGTGCGTTTTTTTCTCGTTACCACTTCTAGAGCAATGGCTGATGCTTAATTAGCAAAATGAATATCGTAGCTTTCACTTGCCTCCGTATTTTTAAGAATGTTAGAAGATGCAGGAATACAGCAACTCCGGAACTAGTTGAACTATGTTCAGCTATTTACTTGAGAATTCTGACGTGCCAGCTCTTGTGGAGTGCCGCACGTATGAATCAGTTTAAAATTATATCTGAATTTACTTACACTCGAAAGTTGACGTGCTACTATAAATCTTATTTTTAAGCTATATGACTATCATATATTCTTTCGTTGATTTGTTTAATTATTAAGATTTTCAATTAAATACCTGTTAAAACAAGGCCCGCAGGAACGGTTAACTCTATATCTTCCATCTATGAATTCCACTCCGGTAATGAGACATTTCAGAGCATATCATTTTGACTTACAATCTCGATACAGTTGTTTATCTCACATACTATGTGCATTAAAAGGTCATATTCTTGTTCATTGTAAAGTACAATGCAAGATTCAGCATGAGACTCCATCTATCTGTGAGATGAATGAAGTACCTCAGCCTCGAATGTTCCATGAAGCAGTGAAATAGTAACGTCACCCCGCCAGAATATTTCAAAACGACACGATGCGGCCAAATAAATACCTGTTACGATATACGACCTTCATGAGATTTGCCGTTTGTGTTCAGGTGGCGCCATACCTAATTTTAGATTATATTTAATATATACTTAACGCTAATAAGCGATGCAGTTCGTAAGTTGATCTTAAAGTCTAAAATGAAAGATATGAATTAAGGGCATTACTTAAAATATGAAGGCTACGATTACATGTTACCTAGGTATTGCTTAGCAGCAGACGGACATTGCAGTTATTTCTGGTCGGCAACAGCGGTCGTATTGCAACACGGCGCAACGCCAGACGTTACATGTTGCAGCAACAGCAATGCGACCATACCAAGCGCAATCTTGTACCAGATATGTAGCTGTCGTTGAATGTTGCACCGTACTGTGATGCAGCAATGACAATCTGCACTGTGGCAGCAGCACGGACGCCAGCGTGTACTATGAAGACAGCCACCGAACGCCGGACGCACTATATCGCAAGAGTAGTGGTCAAGTGTACTTATTACAGACATAGATGACGTGACGAGACTACAGCAGCAATAGAGCGCAGGCAGATCAGCTGTGACACGGCCGCAGCGGGCGAGTTTATCAATGCTGCTTCCCTATGGCAACAGAAATATCTAACAGTACAGCAGTAGTCTCACGCGTGTTGGAATATTTCTCAGCCGCTGCGGTCAACGACATTTTGTGGTGTACTTGCAATATTTCCATATGTATCCTTCTTTAATTTGTTTCTATATTGAGCATGGACGTAGTCGTTATACTCTTTGATATAATGCAGTGATTATCATTGAACAAACATACATTTTGACTAATCCATTTCATAGAATAAAATTTCAGAGTTGTAATATTTATTACGAGGTTAAGTTTGATTTAAATGTACCATTTTCAGCATATTTTCTATATTAAAATAAACTACTTTGTGTGTCGTACATATTTTTAACTACATTTCTGTGTACCAACAACATTTAACATTTTCCTTTGATAATCTGAAAGGATAAATGTTACAAATTTACACTCATGCACAACACATTATATATATATATATATATATATATATATATATATATATATATATATATATACGTTATAAAAATATAATTACGCTTTGCAGTTAGTAAATAAACCATCATCATGATCACAGGATGCAGGTTGCTCAGGGCCCTACTTTGTAACAAACAGTCTTTGGGAGGCCTATATACATTCAGCAGCGGACTTGTGATGAGCTGTAGTGAGATTACATATAAAACATTAACAGTAAAAAAAATAACTTCAGAAAATAAACTAGGTACCTAAACATTTTTTTGAAAAGAAAGTGGTCTTGTGAAGTAATTCCATTTCGCGCTACATTCTCACACCGCGAATAGGTTGGCTTGCCCGGAGAAGGAACGCTCTCACAGAATAACAGAGTAAAACAGCAGCTTAATGCTACTGTTTCGTATGGCGAGTGTAGAGAATCGGATACCCTTTATAACGGTAACCAGGCATTTTATCTTAGTCTTCAGGAGTGGACAAACGACTACATTTTGATTCCTAATCGTGGATAGATTGTAGATGTCAATGAGCCACTTCATCCATCACCAGCAGGTGGACAGTGTGCTCGTTTGTCACCCTTGTTATACAAAAAAATATCAATTTGCTTTAATTATAAAAGTATATATTACTTTGCCTCCATTTATTTAGCTAGATTAATTAAACTTTTCAAATCTTTACTTTGAAAAAAGTTATTTAATGTTTTAAATCTTATAAGTATTTCGTAAGGAGCATCGAATTTATTATGTACGAGACGTAAGTTTTAATAGCACAACATACCAACCAAAGGCCTTCAAATCTCTGGTCTTCAAATTGATTAATTCATATCTATTTAAATTTAGGTATTTTTTACCCATCACTTTCAATAAAACTTAGCAGCATACAGATTTCAATATAGCATTCCATGTTTTTTAAATGGTAGTTTTTAATTAGGTAGTTACTTGTTCGAATTATTAAAATAATAACGATCTAAAAATAAAAATAAGGGTTAAAGGGCTGTTAATTTCAGGCCTTACAATTTAAATTGATATAATAATTATGTCGGTGGTTACATAAAACACTTTAATATTATTTATTGCATAAGGTCAAATTTGGTTGAGTGACAACTTACCTAAGCTAATCCAGAAGATATTTGGGTATGATTAAAGTTAATGTTTGGCTTAATAATCAAGTATATATTTACGAGCGTGGAGATGGATGTATCTGTGTAAAAGGTGATAGTCCGATGATTTAGAGTGCCGGAAAATTTACCTTCCTCGTAAAGGTATCAAACATTGCTTTCGTTTAATTTAAGAAAGTTAACTCGGACATCGCAAGTCAAATGCGCCGTGTTAGCTGTGAAATGAACACATCAGTTCTAGTATTGTTTAACAGTAAACCTTTTAAGCCTACATTTGGATGTTGGCTTACTTACCATTATAAGTCCCTTTTTCGTAAGGCTTAGGGTAAGATGTCATTTTTCGTCATTACATGAGATTGAAAGTACCTATACATAGTTACGTAGGTAAGCATTTCGTCAGGTTTACTTAATATATATCTGCATTGAGTAAACATCAATATTTGACTTGCTGTTATGTACACAAATGCAGCCAAGCCCCTCCTTGCCGAGCAACAACGTTTGTCCTTGGTTGAAAGTTAAAGGCAGCACAGTAACAAATTCATTTCGATAGCAGTCTGTTCGGGCAGCATCAGTCGTGAGATCGTTTATCTGGGATTTAAAAGTAAAGCACACACATGATTGTCTACACAGGCATACTGATTTTTTTAAGTGTTAAAGTAATGACGCAATCACCTAGCTTTACCTAGTGGGCTGATACCCGGGAATCCGGAAAGTGCTCGGACGCATAGCACGATGCAGGTTTGTAAGTCGCCGCGACGCCCAACTACCTCTCATCTGTAGCAGTAGTAGAGTCCCCGCGGACAGTTCTTCACGAGTAACTCGACTGCATCACAACTGCACATCTTCACGAAGAATGGCGCTTACTCATGAAAATTATATGGTTGGCGAAATTACATTATGAGAAAATAAAATTCAGTTATTTGAAAATTATTAAAAAAATTTAATGGATCATGGATATCAGACATTGTATTTGTGTAGAGTTGATTCATATTTTCATGTTAAAATCACTTTTGTTTGGTTGCATCTTCTCATTAGGTTTGTCATCGAAGAACGATACGGATATACATAAGCTGGTGAAGAGATCGCCGTTTGAATAATTTAACCTGAAAAAAAAAAACATGCAATTTATTTTCCATATAACATTTAAAAATAATTCAACGGTTTTAAATAAAAACTAACATACTTAAGAGTCATGAGTTTAGTTTCCAACTTTATCTGAATCAACTGTCTTAGTTGTTTTATAAATAAAAAATTATATTCTGTATTTTTTGCTCTAGTTTTCGTTGGATCAATTCATTCTTTGCTGCGTTCTTGGTCTTTAGGCTTCGTAATATACATATTCCTCTTTAGTCTTTAGACTTCATTTAATATAGGCCTCCTTAGTCTTTAGACTTCGTTTAATATATTCCCTCTTTGGTATTTAGGCTTCGTTTAATATATTCCTCTTTAGTCTTTAGGCTTCGTATAAAATATTTCTCTTTAGTCTTTTGGCTTCGTATATAATATTTCTCTTTAGTCTTTAGGCTTCGTATAATATATTCCCCTTTAAGTCTTTAGGTTCGTATGGTATATGCCTATCTAGTCTTTAGGCTTGGTTTAATATATAGATCATCACATCAGGCTTCGTCTTCGATCTTCAGGCTTCGTCTTCGATCTTCAGGCTTCGTCTTCGATCTTCAGGCTTCGTCTTCGATCTTCAGGCTTCGTCTTCGATCTTCAGGCTTCGTCTTCGATCTTCAGGCTTCGTCTTCGATCTTCAGGCTTCGTCTTCGATCTTCAGGCTTCGTCTTCGATCTTCAGGCGTCGTCTTCGATCTTCAGGCTTCGTCTTCGATCTTCAGGCTTCGTCTTCGATCTTCAGGCTTCGTCTTAGATCATCAGGCTTCGTCTTTGGTCTTCAGGCTTCGTCTTCGGGGTTCGTCTTCGGTCTTCAGGCTTCATCTTCGGTCTTCAGGTTTAGTCTTCGGGGTTCGTCTTTGGTCTTCACGGTTCGACATCGGTCTTTAGGGTTCGTTTTCCGTATTTAGGCATTTTTGGGGCTTTAAACATCGTCATCGGGATTCAGGCTTAGTTTTCTGTCTTTTGGCATCGTTTTTAGTCCTTTAGCGTCGTGTTTGGTTTTTAGGCCCATCGGTTTTTTGACATCGTTTTAGATCTTTAGGTATCGCGTATGACTTTAGATTTCGTCTTCGCTTTCATCCCTTGTAGTCTAACTCCAGCTATCTTAGTTTAGTTTTCGTCTTCATCCGAATGTCTTCTCATTTCGTTACTTTTCGTTTTCATGCATCACCTTTTTGTCTTTGCGATATATCTAAGATTTTTTATGTCTTCAGTCTTCGTCTTCTCCCTCGGGTTTTCAGTCTTCGTGTCTTCAGCCTTCGTGTCTTTAGCCTTCGTGTCTTTAGCCTTCGTGTCTTTAGCCTTCGTGTCTTTAGCCTTCGTGTCTTCAGTCTTCGTCTTCTCCTTCGTGTCTTCAGTCTTCGTCTTCTTCTTCGTGTCTTCAGTCTTCTCCTTCGTGTCTTCAGTCTTCGTCTTCTCCTTCGTGTCTTCAGTCTTCGTCTTCTTCTTCGTGTCTTCGTCTTCTCCTTCGTGTCTTCAGTCTTCGTCTTCTCCTTCGTATCTTTAGGCTTCGTGTCTTTAGCTTTCGTGTCTTTAGCCTTCGTGTCTACAGCCTTCGTGTCTTTAGCCTTCGTGTCTATAGCCTTCGTGTCTTTAGCCTTCGTGTCTTCAGTCTTCGTCTTCTCCTTCGTGTCTTCAGTCTTCGTCTTCTCCTTCGTGTCTTCAGTCTTCGTCTTCTCCTTCGTGTCTTCAGTCTTCGTCTTCTCCTCTTCGTGTCTTTAGTCTTCGTCATCTCCGTCGTGTCTTCAGTCTTCGTCTTCGTCTTCTCTTTCAGGTCTTGTCTTCTTCTTCTTTGGGTCTTCTGTCTTCGTCTTCTCCTTCGAGTCTTTCTTTTTCCTCGGATCTTCGGTCTTCGTCCTCTCCTTCGAGTCTTCTAAATTAGTCTTTGCCGCTGGATCTTCGCTGTCTTCGCCGCTGGGTCTTCAGTCTACGACTTCGCCGTGGAGTACTCAGTTTCAGTTATCAGTCTTTTTCTTGTTGACTAGGTTTTCAATATCAGTCTTCTTCATACGGCCTTCATTTTTTGTCTTCTCCGTGACTCATTAGTAGTCTTCTAGACTAGGTCCTTAATCTTCGTCTACTTCACTCTGTCATCAGACACTGACTTCTACAGATTTGTTCGCATTCGTTTTCTCCACTTCCAGTTTTTAGTCCTTTTATTTATTTATTTTAGTTTATCCTGCATGGTGTTTAATATTTTACTTCCGTTTTTCTTTTTAACATGACTTTAGTTTAAATCAATTCTAGAACGAGATTCATGTCTGCTCTCGTCCTTCATTTTGAACTATTTAAGATTTTCTCTTTTGTTTACTCCATAATACTTAATTGTAGGTGTTGTCTAGTTTTTAGCTTAAATTTGAGTTTTATTTTGTTTGCATACCTCATATTCAGCACGTTTTGCCTTCAAATATAATATAGGTAACAACTACTTATCATTAAATATGAAACGTTATGAATTTTGTGTGACAATTTCGTCGTTATACAATGCATTTTTATATTGCTTATTTATTTACTTTGTTAACATTGTATTATTTTTCTTACTATGACATTGTCTTTCTCTTTTAAAAATGCCTTGTCATACCTGTAAAAAAAATTATACACGCACATCCTACCTTTTAGAAGAAATAGTTCATGCAAATAATTAAATTTCGTTAATTATTATATCGACAGCCTAATGTTATTGAGTACTTGGTTTTTTTTGTTAAATATTAATTTTCGAAGTGTTTCCTTGAGTCTATTGGGTAACAGATATATTCTGTTAATTAAAGGTTTCGATATAAAACCAATCGTTCAGGACTAGTCTACCACTCTACAGAGTTCTGTTGACAAAAATAATTAACACATCCTATGCTAAATTAAAAAATAAAGTACATAAATATTAATTACTCGTACATGAAATGAAAATCATTTAAGAGTGATGTTTATTTTTTACCTTATGAACATTATAAAAATTGTATTTTTATTTCTTAGATTTTTAAATCTTTGAATACCTGTGAAAAATGTATAGACTAAACATTTACCATTTAAACCTCCTTTTTAAACCTGGAGTCGTAAATCGAAGTAATATATTAGTAGCTAAATTTCAGACTTTTAGGCAAAAAAAACTGATTTAACTCTAGACCTTTTAACAGATCGTAATTTCCTTTGTTTAGTGAATAATATAACTTAATGTGCAGATTTTAGTAAACTTTTAAATATCCCATTATTACAAGGAAGTCGTCAAATCCATATCTTTACATTTCTGTTGTCCACAATCAAATTCCTGCTGACAAAATAGTTAGCGCAACCTACTGAATTTATGAAGGCAAGAAAAGAGCTATGCGGTAAAACAATAGAAAAAAATTTTGTGATATTTTCGTACACTAAATTTAATTAAATATAGATTAAGTAGGTAGTGACTTTTTAACAACAAATTACAATTATGGAAGCTGATATGTTACTGTTTCCTACTTACTATGAAATATTTAGTAAGTAATAAGTATTTAAATTTACTCATTTAAAATTAATTTGTCTCACTCTATTATACTGTTCCATGTCAACAAACAAAGATATCATACTCACCACTCACTTCACAAGCCTTTAGAACAGAATGCATATTATATAATAATCAGTAATTTCGGTTCGTAACACTAACATTGTACTCATTCAGTTCATCCTTTACATTTCATATCAGCACTGGGCAGGGCTATATATATTTTTTCTCGATTACTAACTTTGGTTGACTGTTGAATGTTTTTATCCCTTTATTGCACTTCATGTATGAAAGTCGCCTAACGACTGTTTAGAAATGTCTTATGTTCCTGAAATATTTATTTATACATACCCAAAAACTAACATTTAAGCTTTACATATACACTGAAGAAGGGTCTTAGCATATTATATTTAAATTCTCGCATCTAAAATTTATACATCTCACTCCTGTGTTATATTTGAGCAAACTAGGTAGCACTCACCAAATAGCCAATTCACAAGCTTTAGCACATTTATATAATCTCGAACTTTTAATAATCTAATTCAACTGAATATGAATTATCCCTTGAGTGCTCTTCATGCATGAAAATCGCTTTAGAAATTCCGTATGTCCCTGAAAAATTTTCTATACGCACCCGAAAACGAATTTTCAGCATTTCATATATGTACATAAGACAGATCATAATATTACTATATTAAATTCTCGCATTTAAAATGTATTCATCTCACTCCACTGTTATGTTATAAGCAACAAATAGATAAAGCTCACCACTTAACCACTTTACAAGCTTTTGACACATACATATCATATAATTCATAAGTTCCCTTTGTATTTTATCACAATTTCACATTTTACCCCCCCGAAGTCCCTTTTTTACATATTATATCAACATATCATTATCGAGGCCGTACATGAAATTTTCTTACAAACTCAGTTCAGCTGAATTTTATACACCCTTGATTGTTTTTCATGTATATACGTCACCAAATGACTTAAGAAATTTCGACGTCCCTGAAATATTTTCTTATACATACCCGAAACGAAATTTTAATATTTTCATATTAGGCATTTTTGTGTCGGATATCTGGTTTTTATCCTTGCTTTATTTATAAAGAATATATAATATCTCACGGCCGCATTTCTATATTAATATTATGAGATACACCATTTTGTTATTGTACTCATTAACTTTAAAGTCACCCAGAGATCATTCTACATTTTGAAACATTCCTGTAATATTTTTATACATACCAGACGATGTTTAAAACGAATTTGCTGTACCGATTTCGGTCCTTGGTATTATGATTTAAAACGAAGAGCAGTATTGTGTCCATATTAACAATATTTTGCAGAACCCTGTATATTTCTCATGAACTGTAAGTTTATCGTCTATGATTGATGCTTTTAGGCCGTCGCTTTATATCGATGTAAAAGTCTTACAGTGATATTTAGCATTTTGGAATGTCCTGAAATATTGGTTTATTCATAGCAGAAAATGTATTTAACAGTAAGTAAATAATACAAAAATGTGATTATTTTAAGAATCATTTAAGAAAATCAGTAACTCTCGACCTCGACCTGGTTTGATTCCACGATTGTTCTAAATGTTAAATATTGTGCAGTGAATATTTAAAATTCGAGGGCGTATTTTTTAAAGCAAATGTCATTTCGATATATTTTACATTAATTTTAAGAATTTCGTTACAATCGTATTGTAGTGTTGTGTTTATCTATTTTTTAATTTTAGACATGCCTAACATCGCGTCTGTACGCCGCGTTTGTAGAACGCGTTTTCGCTAGAATAAAAAGTTATTTATGCTGAAATAAATTGAGTAGAGCATAAAAGTAATAATTAACTTATAAGTACTGTTTAAACATAACGTATACTAAACAAACACGCTTACTATATCAATAAATATAAAGAAAATTTAAGGTTACCGCCATCTGAAATGAACACATAAAGAACATCTAAGAAAGATACTTGCGTTACTAAACGTAGTGTAACCTGTATTAAAATTTAAATCATTAGCCAGTAGATTCTGAAAAAATTACCATTATACGTGCAACACAATTCAATTTAATATTTAAAGAAGATTTTATCAATAGGTAACATAATCTATTACGCGAGGCATTTACGAACAATGACGCACGCGTCGTATGGTTTTAATAGATCACCTAACGTTAAAACACAAATATTTCATTCTGAAAATATAAACTTACGTTGCAACTACATATCGTCGGCCTAATTATAAGAATGCGTAACTCCAAAATATGTTTATTTTTTGTTTTAATGTCATCTATCGGTAAATCTTAAAACACATCTGATAGTATACTTCGTATCTCCCACGGAAAGTTGTTTAAAAAGTTATTCGACATTTATAAAAATACGTAACTCTACGACGCCATTTTGTTGTTTGCAATATTCGTAACTCCCGCGTTTAGTGCGGCTTGAGAGCTCCGAGGTGTCGACGTCACGTCGTCGGTTAACTTTTTAGACAAATATTGTGATAAATGTGATTATTTAGATAGAATAGAGTAGAAGGTGAGTTTGTTTCGTATTATTATTTGATCTAGCTATTAAATTTTGCAATTAATAAGCGAAATTAGTTATTTTGCTATGGGATGGAGTTAAGAAGTTTGATTGTTTGCTTAGCTTTGCGTTGTGACTGTTTGCCACGGAGATACGAACTTTGAATTTATTGAATAGTAATTTGTTTTTTACTTTGTCTAACTCTAAGCATTATTTTCGTTGTTTTAGTTAAATACATAACTACATGATGTTGCAAAATTCACGCGCTGCAAAAATACTCCGGAATATTCCGCCCGAAAAACTGAGCATTGAACCAGGATGCTACGCGGTACAGTGTGACTCAATAGTGTGAATTCAATAGTGTTGGAAGATCAGCCGCAGCTCATGATTAGAAATGATGGATCTCATCAAGGATCCACAAACAGAGATTCTGCAAGTAGCATTCCTGTTGTATTAGATTCAGATCTACAGTCATCAATAACTGAATGTGTTACTCTGAATCCCATAGAAACGGTTGAACCTGTAGATATTTCTACGCCGAGGTTATCAGAAGAATACACTAAACCAGGATGCTCCGTGGTACTAACAGATAATTATAAAGTATTGAGGGACTGCCCCTTTAACATCTTAATTAATAATGATAGATCTATCTGCCGAAGATACACGAGCCAAGATTCTTTAAAAAGCAACAGCTCTGTTCCATTAGATTCGAATCTAACGTCATCAGAAACAGTTGAGCAGACTATCACTACCTCGTCACCGCCTCCAAGAAAAAGACAAAAGAAAAGTGAACCCCACCAATGGGACGCAAATAAAAACAAGGAACAAAGAGAAAAAGGTAAGGCTTATTTAGGAAAGAAGAAGAGAGGAATAAATGGGGCTTTATTGAACCTAAGCCCGCGAGAGAGATTAAAAGTAGATGCAAATGCAAATTAAGCTTGAAAGGGGATACCAAGATGCACTGTGATAAAATACCAGAAGAAGAAAGACAAACAATGTTTGAGAAGTTTTGGAAAATGAGTTGGAAGGAAAAGAAGGTGTTTATTAAAATGTCTTCGATTTCTAAGAAAAAAGAAAGAGAGAGGTGTGCTGGTACATCATCTAGGCGGAAAAACTCTGTAGAGTTATATTTAACTGATAGCACGGGGATTCGATTTCGGGTCTGCAAAATCATGTTCCTTAACAGTTTAGGTGTTGGGGAATGGGTGATAAAGAAGTGGATTATTAATGAAGATGATCCCAAAGATGCACCGAAAAATAATACCAAAGTGGAAGCTAAAAACCAGTTACGCAAGTTTTCTGATTCCATGCCAAAACTTGAATCACACTACTACCGAAAAGACTCATCAAAGTTGTATCTTGAACCAATCTGGACATCAAAATCTCAGCTCTATGAAACTTACAGAAAAGACTGTGTGTCAGAGAGAACCTTGAGCCATTAAGCATTACCACCTTTTTCAACATGTTTGAAGCACTCAATTTGTCTTTATTTAGCCCAAAAAAGGACTTGTGTGATATTTGTGTGTCTTACAAAGCTGGTAATGTTTCAGATATTGACTATAAGACTTATCGTGATAAGAAAGACGAGGCTCGAAAAGAACTCGCTAAGGACATATCCACGGAACACGAAGTCCTTGCCATGGATTTACAATCGGTGCTTTTAAGCCCACGTTCAAATGTTTCGGCACTCTACTATAAGACCAAACTCATTGTGCATAATTTCACAATTTACGATTGGATAAGAAATTTGGGCTACTGTTATATTTGGAACGAATGCGAAGGAAAACTGACAAGCAATGAATTTTCGACTATAATCGTGACAGCTCTCGAAAAGTTCAGGACACAAAATACAACGCAACATAACAAGGAAATAATTATCTACAGTGACGGTTGTACCTACCAGAACCGAAATGTGGTACTATCGAATGCTCTACTGAATTACAGCATGGAAAAGAAAGTAACCATCAAACAGAAGTACCTCAAAAAAGGGCATACGCAAATGGAGTGCTATAGTATGCACTCGGTCATAGAAAGAGCGTTAAAAAATAAAAAGATAAATATTCCGGCCGACTATGTTTACATAGCCAAAACTGCTTGCAAGAAAAATCCCTATGACGTACAGTATCTCTATCCCCACTTCTTTAAAGATGTTGAACATACTTTGAAGTTCTACAAATCAAGCAGACCTGGAAAAAGAACAGGTGACCCTACAGTCACAAACATAAGGGATCTCAAGTACACTCTAGATGGAAGAATTGAGTTCAAGTTGAGACATTCAGCTACTTATTGGGAAGGGCTCCCAACAAGAACTAAAACAATCCGTTTCATTCCATGGGATACTGTTCCTCAGCTTTATTCGGCAAGGCTGAAGATTAAAAAAGAGAAGTATCAGGATCTTCAGAACCTCAAGCATACCATGGAGAAAGGTAATCATAACTTTTATGATAACCTACCACTTACCTAACTAGTTAAACTAATGATGTGGTAGGTAGGTACCTACTGAGATTATAAAAGTTATGATAACCTACCCCACTTAAGGTACACTAAGGCCTTCCTACATTTATCTGATTAGTACCAAGTATTGTTTAATGCACCTAGTTTTATTTATTTTACCCATTCCAAAGAGTGTTATTATTGTTAAAAGTAATTTTATTTTTAAGACATTAGAGACTGATGAAAGTTATTGATTTTTATGTTACAAGAGTTTTTTTTTAATAGAAGTTCCTATTATGTTATTTGATTAATAAAAAACAAGGGTGATTCTAAGAGAGCATTATTTTTTCGTTAATCCCCCCTATATAAAAATGGAATAATAAAACTGCGTAAGTTATCTGCGTTGTATAAAAACTGATAAAAATGTAAACGTAAAACTGCGTATATCCTAGAAAAAGTCGTAAGTCCAACTTGAATAAAAATTAAAACTCGTAAGTCCATTATTTTATAAACTACCTGCAAAACCAATAATATTCTTAGTAAAAAATGAATCTACAATCATTTTGCACTCAAAGTAACAGCGACTTTATAAAAATATCTTAATATAAAAACAAAAAACGGTTTTTCGTTGCTCCTGTAAAATTATCTCATTCGGACTTACGAATTTTGATAATTAGGTCGACGATATATCCATTAAGTACTTTTGGTTTTAACAACTGCTGTAAGTGGGGTCAGCAAAACAATGTTGCTGATGAGATATTAGTTGTGGTCCACATTAGATGGATTGAGTTTAGCTGTTGTATAAGTAGCCTTAACCAGTTATTATTGGGTGCCATGGTGTCGCGGGCTGTGACGGCGGCTCTGCATCGTATTGACGGGAACTCAATTCATTCGTATGTTGCCAAGTGAAGATTGTTTATAACCAGTCGGTGCCTAAGCATTGAAACCGCGTGGCTTAACCTGGCGACAGTAAAGTTTTGACATTTTGGTAACTATTCAGCACATACCAGCTCGGATATCACAGGCGCTTAGTTGTTGGAGTGCACCGATGACCGGGGTTCACGAGTTAGTGGGCAGTTCTAGGTAAGTCGCGGCGTTCACGAAGTTTGTCGGCACGGTCGCAGCGTATGTCGGCAGCCCCGTTTGCAGGGTTACCGCGTTGGTCGGAAGCCCCGACGACCTGGTCGCGGCATCAGTCGGCAGCCCCGACGACAGGGTGACGAGTTAGTGGGCAAGTATGACGGCAACTTCGAAAGCAGGGTCGCGGCGTCGACTGACAGCCTCGATGGTAGGGTCGCAGCGTTGGCTCGCAGCCCCGATGGCAGGATCGCGGCAGCTCGCCAGCAAAATCACGGCGATGGTGAGCAACCTCGACGGAAGGATCAAAGGACTTTGGTCGGCAGCCCGGACGGTAGGGTCGCGGCGTTAAACAGCCTCGATGGCAGTCGCAGCGTTGGCCGACAGCAGAATGGCGGCGTCATACGGCAACCTCGATTGCAGTGGCGGCGATCATGAAGGTTACGGTCAACTATGCGGCATAAGCTGGAAGCCCCGTCGTTGGCCAGCAGCCCGACGGCAGTTTCGCAGAGATGACCACCAGCCCCGACGGCAGTGTTGCGGAGTTAACTGCCAGACCCGACGGCAGTGTCGTGGCGTTGACCGCCAGACCCGACGACAGTGTGCCGGCGTTAACTGGCAGCCCGACGGCAGTGTCGCGGCATTGGCTGGCAGCCCGCCGGCAGGGTCACGGCGTTGACTGGCAGCACGACGGCAGGGTCGCGGTGTTGGCTAGCAGCCCTACGGCAGGGTCGCGGCGTTGGCTGGCAGCCCTACGGCAGGGTCGCGGCGTTGGCTGGCAGCCCGAGGGCAGGGTCGCGGCGTTGGCTGGCAGCCCTACGGCAGGGTCGCGGCGTTGGCTGGCAGCCCGACGGCAGGGTAGCGGCGTTGACTGGCAGCCCGACGGCGGGGTCGCGGCGTTGGCTGGCAGCCCGACGGCAGGCTCGCGGCGTTGGCTGGCATCCCGACGGCAGGGTCGCGGCGTTAGCTAGCAGACCGACGGCAGGGTCGCGGCGTTGGCTGGCAGACCGACGGCAGGGTCGCGGCGTTGGCTGGCAGACCGACGGCAGGGTCGCGGCGTTGGCTGGCAGCCCGACGGCAGGGTCGCTGCCTTGTCCGGTAGCCCCGATGGCTGTTTCGCGGCATTGGCCGGCAGTGGCGCGGCGTTGTCCAACAGCTCCGATGGCATTTTCGCGGCATTGGCCGGCAGTCCCGACGGCAGTGACGCGGCGTTATCCGGCATTCCCGATGGCAATGTCGCGGCGTTGTCCGGCAGTCCCGACGGCAGTATCGCGGCATTGTCCGGCAGTCCCGACGGCAGTATCGCGGCATTGTCCGGCAGTCCCAACGGCAGTATCGCGGCGTTGTCCGGACGGCAGGGTTGCGGCGTTGTCCGGAATCCCCGACGGCTGGGTCGCGACGTTGGCCGGCAGCTCAGACAGTAGGGTCGCGGTATTGCCGGTAGCCCTGACGGTAGAGACGCAGCGTTAGCCGGCAGCTCCAATGGCAGGATCGCGGGGCGTTGAACGGACCTCGATTGCTGAGTAGCGGGCGTTCGCGAAGTTTACTGTTAGGAACGCAGCATTGGCCAGCAGTCCTGACGGCAGGGTCGGCTGCTCCGACGGCAGAGTCGCGGCGTTGGCCGACAGCAGAATGGCGGCGTTGCAAGGCAACCTTGATGGCAGTGGCAGCGATTACGAAGTTTACAGTCAGGAACGCGGCATTGGCCGGTAGCACTGTGCCGTTGGCCAGAAGCCCAACGGCAGGGCAGGCTTACGGCAGCAGTGCGGCGGCGTTGACTGCCAGCGACAACGGCAGGGTCGCGGCGTTGGCCTACAGCCCCGACGGCAGGGTCGCGGCGTTGATCGCCAGCCCCGACAGCAGGGTCGCGGCGTTGATCGCCAGCCACGACGGCAGGAACGCGCCGTTGATCGTCAGCCCCGACGGCAGGGTCGCGCCGTTGATCGTCAGCCCCGACGGAAGAAGGGTCGCGCCGTTGATCGCCAGCCCAGACGGCAGGGTCGCAGCGTTGATCACCAGCCTAGACGGCAGGGTCGCAGCGTTGATCACCAGCCTAGACGGCAGGGTCGCGGCGTTGATCGCCAGCCCCGACGGCAGGGTCGCATCGTTGATCGCCAGCCCCGACGGCAGCGTCGCACCGTTGACCGCAAGCCCCGGCGGCAGGGTCGCGGCGTTGACCGCAAGCCCCGACGGCAGGGTCGCGGCGTTGACCGCCAGCCCCGACGGCAGGGTCGCAGCGTTGATCGCCAGCCTCGACGGCAGCGTCGCACCGTTGACCGTCAGCCCCGGCGGCGTTGACCGCCAGCCCCGACGACAGGGTCGCAGCGTTGATCGCCAGCCCCGACGGCAGGGTCGCGACGTTGATCGCCAGCCCCGACGGCAGGGTCGCGACGTTGACCGCCAGCGCCGACGGCAGGGTCATAGCGTTGATCGCCAGCCCCGACGGCAGCTTCGTACCGTTGACCGTCAGCCCCGGCGGCGTTGACCGCCAGCCCCGACGACAGGGTCGCGGCGTTGACCGCCAGCCCCGACGACGGGGTCGCAGCGTTGATCGCCAGCCCCGACGGCAGTGTCGCGACGTTGATCGCCAGCCCCGACGGCAAAGTCTTGGCGTTGGCTAGCAGACCGACGGCAGGGTCGCGGCATTGTCCGGCAGTCCCGACGGCAGTATCGCGGCATTGTCCGGCAGTCCCGACGGCAGTATCGCGGCGTTGTCCGGCATCCCCGACGGCAGGGTCGCGGCGTTGTACGGCATCCCCGACGGCAGGGTTTCGGCGTTGTCCGGCATCCCCGACGGCAGGGTCGCGAGGTTGGCCGGCAGCTCAGACAGTAGGGTCGCGATATTGCCGGTAGCCCTGACGGTAGAGACGCAGCGTTGGCCGGCAGCTCCAATGGCAGGATCGCGGGGCGTTGAACGGCAACCTCGATTGCTGAGTAGCGGGCGTTCGCGAAGTTTACTGTTAGGAACGCAGCATTGGCCAGCAGTCCTGACGGCAGCGTCGGCTGCTCCGACGGCGGAGTCGCGGCGTTGGCCGACAGCAGAATGGCGGCGTTGCAAGGCAACCTCGATGGCAGTAGCAGCGATTACGAAGTTTACAGTCAGGAACGCGGCATTGGCCGGTAGCACTGTGCCGTTGGCCAGAAGACCAACGGCAGGGCAGGCTTACGACAGCAGTGCGGCGGCGTTGACTGCCAGCGACAACGGCAGGGTCGCGGCGTTTGCCGCCAGCCCCGACGGCAGGGTCGCGGCGTCGACCGCCAGCCCCGACGGCAGGGTCGCGGCGTCGACCGCCAGCCCCGACGGCAGGGTCGCGGCGTTGATCGCCAGCTCCGACGGCAGGGTCGCGGCGTTGATCGCCAGCCACGACGGCAGGAACGCGCCGTTGATCGTCAGCCCCGACGGCAGGGTCGCGCCGTTAATCGTCAGCCCCGACGGAAGAAGGGTCGCGCCGTTGATCGCCAGCCCAGACGGCAGGGTCGCAGCGTTGATCACCAGCCTAGACGGCAGGGTCGCAGCGTTGATCACCAGCCTAGACGGCAGGGTCGCGGCGTTGATCGCCAGCCCCGACGGCAGGGTCGCGTCGTTGATCGCCAGCCCCGACGGCAGCGTCGCGCCGTTGACCGCCAGCCCCGGCGGCAGGGTCGCGGCGTTGACCGCCAGCCCCGACTGCAGGGTCGCGGCGTTGACCGCCAGCCCCGACGGCAAGGTCGCAGCGTTGATCGCCAGCCCCGACGGCAGCGTCGCACCGTTGACCGTCAGCCCCGGCGGCGATGACCGCCAGCCCCGACGACAGGGTCGCAGCGTTGATCGCCGGCCCCGACGGCAGGGTCGCGACGTTGACCGCCAGCCCCGACGGCAGGGTCGCGACGTTGACCGCCAGCCCCGACGGCAGGGTCGCGACGTTGACCGCCAGCCCCGACGGCAGGGTCGCAGCGTTGATCGCCAGCCCCGACGGCAGCGTCGCGCCGTTGACCGCCAGCCCCAGCGGCACGGTCGCGGCGTTGACCGCCAACCCCGACGGCAGGGTCGCAGCGTTGATCGCCAGCCCCGACGGCAGGGTCGCGGCGTTTATCGCCAGCCCCGACGGCAGGGTCGCTGCGTTGATCGCCAGCCGCGACGGCAGGGTGGCGGCGTTGATCGCCAGCCCCGACGGCAGGGTCGCGGCGTTGGTCGTCAGCCCTGACGGTAGTGACACAACGCTGCTCGGCAGCCCCAACGGCCCCAACGGGTGTTGAATACAACCCTGACGGCATTGGCGCAATGATGTTGGGTAGCCCTGACGGAAAAGGTGCTTAGTTTGTGTGCAGTCCCGACGGACAAGACGCGGAGTTGGTGTGCAGCTCCGAACAAAGATGCGCGGCGTTTGACCGCAGCGACAAAACATTGGAGCGAAGCACTGACGGCAGGAAGCCAATAACTGCACGGCAGCCCCGACGGCATGTTCACGGCGTTAGTGTTCAGCCCTGACGGCAGATGCGCGTAGTTATTAGCCAGCCCCGATGGCAGTGGTACGTGGCATCGGTGGTCAAGCCTGACGGCTTTAGTGGATCGCCTCAACGGTAACGGTGTAGTATTGGTGGACCGCATTAACAGCACCGGTGTCGTGTTTATGGGCCCGGCCCGGCGGCAGCGATGTTATGAGGCAAAACAGATTACTTGCGGATATGAGTCATTGGGAACTTACAGCAGAGACGGCTGCTGCAACAAACTATCATACGAATACGACACGCAGAGCGTTACGTTTATATTATAAGGTCGTAAATGAGACGTTTGCTACTCATTATTTGTAATATCAATTACTAGGTATGTAATATCATACTTATAACTAATTTGTCAAAGACAGTAGAAATGGTCCAATATTTTTTATAATTGTAAATATTAATAGATGTCAATGATATTAAGTAATTAGTTGTAAATAAAAATAAATAATAGCATCTAGTAGTATTAGTATTTAATTGTGCTTACGAACGAGCAGCCCCTCTAGGAGTACCCAAACAATCGATGGTGGCTGAATATCAGGACTGACACCGGAGGCGACGACACGGGCGGCGCGACACAAAGCAGGGGCAACAACGATCTAGTTATAAAACAACTATAGCCGCATTTGCAGGACAGCGTACTTTGGATACGCCATCAGCAACTGACAACAAAGAACAACTTTGGGTGCAGACTTCCGAAACATGGAGAAAAGTCACAGACACCTCGATCGGATCTGCTCAAATGCCTAGGAGCCACAATGATACAGATGATAACTCGGAGCTCCGCGCAGTTATTGATGATCTGCTGAACTCTAAAGAACACTTACAACTAAACATTTTTTGTTTCGTGGAACCAACATCTGTTTATTGTCATGTATATTTTTGGATAAATAATAAGGCTTGTTTTGAAACTTTGAATCGGAGCAAATTTAGGGCGACTTACGCTTAAAGCAGAAAAGTCGCAGACTTTGCGTGAGACCCAGATCGGATCTGGTCACATGCAAGGAAGCGACAATGGCAGAAATGGAAAATCACAGCACCGCGCAGTTATTGATGTCAGCAAAATAGTTGATGTACTGTACACTGAAGAACACTTACAACTAAACATTTTTGGTTCTGTTGAACCAACTAATGTAATAGCAAAGAAATAAGTCTTATGTTGAGATATTTTAAAAATTGAACAACTGTGAAACCAGACTTACGATACGTGCAGATAAGTCGCCAACACACGGTTCGGATCTAGTAAGATGCAAGCTAGCGACATTGGCCAAGGTGGAAAGTCGCAGCGCCGCGCTGTTATTGAAGTCAGCCAAATAGTTGATGTACTGTACACTGAAGAACACTTACAACTAAACATTTTTGGTTCTGTTGAACCAACTAATGTAATAGCAAAGAAATAAGTCTTATGTTGAGATATTTTAAAAATTGAACAACTGTGAAACCAGACTTACGATACGTGCAGATAAGTCGCCAACACACGGTTCGGATCTAGTAAGATGCAAGCTAGCGACATTGGCCAAGGTGGAAAGTCGCAGTGCCGCGCTGTTATTGAAGTCAGCCAAATAGTTGATGTACTGTACACTGAAGAACACTTACAACTAAACATTTCTGGTTGTGTTGGACCAACTAATGTCGATTTTGTTTATTTAATGCAAAATAATTTTGTTTTAAAATTATTTCTATGTGAAGCAAAATTAGGTCAGACTTACGAAAAGTGCAAAAAAAAGTCGCCAACTACTGCACCGGATCTACATTGATGCCAAAATGCGTCAATGGCAGAGGTTAAAACACTGCCGCGTCGCGCATTTATCGAGGTCAGCAAAATAGTTGATGTGCTGTACACTGAAGAACACTTACAACTAAACATTTTTGGTCCTGTTGAACCAGCTAATGTGGATTCCACTTATTATATTGCAAAATAATTCGTTTTGTTTTAAAATTATTTCTATGTGAAGCAAAATTGGGTCAGACTTACAAGCGCAAAAAATCGCCTACTACTGCACCGGATCTGTATTGATGCCAAAATGCGTCAATGGCAGGTCGCAGCGCCGCGCTGTTATTGAAGTCAGCCAAATAGTTGATGTACTGTACACTGAAGAACACTTACAACTAAACATTTCTGGTTGTATTGGACCAACTAATGTCGATTTTGTTTATTTAATGCAAAATAATTTTTTTTTTAAATTATTTCTATGTGAAGCAAAATTAGGTCAGACTTACGAAAAGTGCAAAAAAAGTCGCCAACTACTGCACCGGATCTACATTGATGCCAAAATGCGTCAATGGCAGAGGTTAAAACACTGCCGCGTCGCGCATTTATCGAGGTCAGCAAAATAGTTGATGTGCTGTACACTGAAGAACACTTACAACTAAACATTTTTGGTTCTGTTGAACCGGCTAATGTGGATTCCACTTATTATATTGCAAAATAATTCGTTTTGTTTTAAAATTATTTCTATGTGAAGCAAAATTAGGTCAGACTTACGAAAAGTGCAAAAAAAGTCGCCAACTACTGCACCGGATCTACATTGATGCCAAAATGCGTCAATGGCAGAGGTTAAAACACTGCCGCGTCCGCATTTATCGAGGTCAGCAAAATAGTTGATGTACTTGTACACTGAAGAACACTTACAACTAAACATTTTTGGTTCTGTTGAACCGGCTAATGTGGATTCTATTTATTTTATTGCAAATAATTCGTTTTATTTTAAAATTATATCTATGTGAAGCTAAATTGGGTCAGACTTACGAAAAGTGCAAAGAAAGTCGCCTACTACTGCACCGGATCTACATTGATGCCAAAGAGCATCAATGGCGGAGGTGAAAACACCGCCGCGTCGCGCATCTATTGATGTCAGCAAACGCACTGTACATTGAACAACACTTACATCTAAACAATTTTGGTCCTGTTGAACCAACTAATGTTCGTTTTATTAATTTTATTGCATTGCAAAATAATTAGTTTTATGTAATTTATTTTTAAGTAAAGCTTATTTGGGGGCGACTTACAATACGTGCAGAATCGCCAACACCTGGGATCGGATATAGTCGGATGCAAAGAAGCTACGATGGCAGTGGTTATAATTTGCAACATCGCACAGTTGTTTATTTAATCCAACTTATGTAGCTTTTATTTATTTTTTAGCTACTTTTAATTTGTAAGCAGCTTGCTAGTATCTCTATAGAACGAACGCAACGTGTGTAAAAGGAGGCCAGTCATTATGATTATCTCCACCCGTAGACAGTTTAAACTTCCAGATTAAGAAAAACGGAGGGCACGAAGCCCAGGAATAAATTGGATCATGGTCAGTTTATTAATCGTATCTACGCAAATATATTTCTTAGGTTATTACTTCATGTTTAATAATTTCTAGCATTACCAGCCATTACATGTCGGGAGATGCCGCCATATTTTTCTAACTGAATGAGACTGGCTGAATCCGGTAATGAAACTTGAGTCACTTTCTCTGCAAAATTAAAGACCTGATAACGAGAAACGGGCCGAATGCCCTATACAAGATAAATAGATACAAAATGGAAAAATTAAGTTTTCAAGTAGACAAAAGTATAGAATTTTAGTTTTGATTTTAAGCAGCATACCACATACCACCGTCAGTACAACTCAGGATCTTCTATTGACATACCCGACTGTTGTATGCGTTACTATAAATATAGTAGATACCTATAAATTCTAATTCATGAACTGAAGATCTCTGAAAAATAATGAAGAATAAAGGACAAAGGGCCTAGGGCCCCATAATAATCATCATCGAACTAAAAATATCTTATAAGATTGTCAAATCAATATATTATATACAACTGTTATTTAATCTATTTCTACCTTTTTATGGATCAAATTTTAGTGTTCCAATTTTATTTCTATTTTTTATGATCTATATTGAAATAAAATTTATTACATTAAGTGTGCAGCAACTTTAACAGAATTTAGGTACCACTTAATTCCCAAATATATTATAAATAAAGCCACAACGGAATTGCAAATATCATGCAATTAATAAAAAAGGCAGACATTTAAACTAAACAAGTGTTACAATAGTGCAAATCTGAAAGTTTGAGCGACGGTTAAGGTACATCCAGCAATCAGACTGGCTACATTTTCTATGTGGCGCATTTAACCACCCACCAGTAAAATGTCATGATTACTTCAAACAAATTCTTTATTACAGCGTCTAATGCGTTCGAAAATCACATGAAATTTTGTTATATTTACAAGCAGTGAATAGTCACATTGATCAAACATCTCATGCTACCATTTTGAGTAGATTGAATTAAGTAGGTAGATTGAGTATATTCGATGCATATTTCAAACTGAATTAAGATTGTAGTTCCCAAGGCTTTAATTTTGCTAAAAAAAACTGCAATAGCTATGTACTGTAAAGTCAATTAATAGCATCAGTTATTTTACATTCTACTACTACAGATAAGTGATGACAGGAACGATAAATAACTGTTATTGCGTCTTATGAATCAGTAGCTTACCTCTAGAGAAACTACGGTAAATTGAAAGTGTGCCCAGACAGGCGCAGGCGCAGGCGACAGTGCGTAGTAGTCAGGCAGTGGGAAATGACGAATGCAACAAACATAATCCACTCATGTAGGAAACATCCAACAGCCTCCATTCGCGAGTCAGCGTTAGCTAATCGCACCGTCAGCTACTGGTAACATAGAACGAACCTCGGCGAAGACTTACAAACACACACGCGGTACGGTCGCCGATATTCTAAGCAGATCAGAGGTTACAAAACCGGCAAAAGCAGGCGAATACTCGCAGCGCGGTTAAGGTTGTGGCTACAGTGATACATTTTTGGTTCCTTCGAACCAACAAATGTTACTTTTATTTATGGCAAAGGTTAGCTCATTATTTTCAATTCTTTCAATTAGTTTTCAAATACCTATTTTTTTCTTTGCCGGAAGTTATATCGCGTAGTCCTATTCTACGCTGTGGGGTAGAATCTGTAAGTTCCGACTCAGCTGACGGTATTTTATCGGTTCTGTAATATTAAGACATCCGTAACGCTAAGCGGGCACACAGTCTATACGATGGAGTAAGCGACTTGCAAATTTATATGCATAGAAAAAGAACGCTAAATAACTTTTCGGTTGTCACCACCTGGGAAAAATAACACTAGCAGATTAAGAAAAACGAGGGCCCGAAAGCCCAGTGCACAAACTTTTCAAAATTTATGAATTATATCAGAAAATAAAAAAAATTTATGGTCAAATTAAAGAGAACTTTGTTGTATTATATAATATTTAGTCTCACCATAAGAATCTAAAATTTTATGTTTACTATATTAATATATAGACAGTGTTAATTTTATAAAATAAAAATAATTATGAATACCTATGTGAGTGATTAACTAATCAATTTCTGGTCTCCGAATTAATCATTTAAAATTTCACAATTATTGTTTTGTTTCAATTGAATTTCACTTGAGCTGAATGTTTTTATTAACAGAGTTACATAACATTTGGAGCACCATTTTGTAGAATCTCAAATAGTCTGAAACTTGAGGGGTTTACAAGAATGAGCTTCGTGTGCCCAAAAATAATTTTACTCCGTTAAGTTTAGGTCTCAAATGCATTTAACTTTAATTCTACAAATTTTCATCTGGATGGATTACATTTCTATCATGCAATGCATGTATCAAATCAAAGGCATATTTATTTCTGAGTAAAATTACCTGACGTCTGAAGTATCGGCTACATCCAGCTTAAACTAGCATTCCTTCATGATAGCTAGTAGCCCACAAAAACTTCTCTATTACTCCGCACGCACCATAAACGTCTAATTAGTTAAAAAAAGAATATGTTTACTACCATTCACTTACTTTAAGGTTTTCAGAAGACTGTGTTTATTGTAATCTAATCATCCCGCTACAAAATTGCTTGATGTTCGATTGAGTAAAATTAAATGTACTTAAATTATTGAAAGGGCTCTCTTACTTAGTCTTCAGATCAATTCATATCACGATTTACCGAGTCGTAGCAGTGAAGGTTATCTATAAATTCGGTTACCTCTCATATAGTATTCAGTCCCTCTGTGCGTTTTTTTCTCGTTACCACTTCTAGAGCAATGGCTGATGCTTAATTAGCAAAATGAATATCGCAGTTTTCACTTGCCTTCGTATTTTTAAGAATGTTAGAAGATGCAGGAATACAGCAACTCCGGAACTAGTTGAACTATGTTCAGCTATTTACTTCAGAATTCTGCCATGCCAGCTCTTGTGTTGTGCCGCAGGGTATGAATCAGTTTAAAATTATATCTGAATTTACTTACACTCGTAAGTTGACGTGCTATTATAAATCTTATCTTTAAGCTATATGAGTATCGTATATTCTTTCATTGTATTGTTTAATTATTAAAATTTTCAATTAAATACCTGTTAAAACAAGGCCCGCAGAAACTGTTAACGCTATATCTTCCATCTTTGAATTCCACTCCGGTAATGAGACATTTCAGAGCATATCATTTTGACTTACAATCTCGATACAGTTGTTTATCTCACTCACTATGTGCATTAAAAGGTCATATACTTGTTCATCGTAAAGTACAATGCAAGATTCAGCCTGAGACTCCATCTATCTGTGAGATGAATGAAGTACCTCAGCCTCGAATGTTGTGCCGTGAAGCAGTTAAATAGTAACGTCACCCCGCCAGAATATTTCAAAACGACATGATGCGGCCAAATAAATACCTGTTACGATATACGACCTTCATGAGATTTGCCGTATGTGTTCAGGTGGCGCCATACCTAATTTTAGATTATATTTAATATATACTTAACGCTGATAAGCGATGCAGTTCGTAAGTTGATCTTAAAGTCTAAAATGAAAGATATGAATTAAGGGCATTACTTAAAATATGAAGGCTACGATTACATGTTACCTAGGTATTGCTTAGCAGCAGACGCAAATTGCAGTCATTTCTGGTCGGCAACAGCGGTCGTATTGCACAACACGGCGCAACACCAGACGTTACATGTTGCAGCAACAGCAATGCGACCATACCAAGCGCAATCTTGTACCAGATATGTAGCTGTCGTTGAATGTTGCACCGTACTGTGATGCAGCAATGACAATCTGCACTGTGGCAGCAGCACGGACGCCAGCGTGTACTATGAAGACAGCCACCGAACGCCGGACGCACTATATCGCAAGAGTAGTGGTCAAGTGTAGGTACTTATGACAGACATAGATGACGTGACGAGACTACAGCAGCAATAGAGCGCAGGCAGATCAGCTGTGACACGGCCGCAGCGGGCGAGTTTATCAATGCTGCTTCCTTATGGCAACAGAAATATCTAACAGTACAGCAGTAGTCTCACGCGTGTTGGAATATTTCGCGGCCGCTGCGGTCGTACTTTTTCTAACGCGACGGCAGCCGATGTATAAAAGCAGTCGTGTAGCGCATCAATGACAGTTGGTGGTGTACTTGCATTATTTCCACATGTACCCTCCTTCTTCAATTCGTTTCTATATTGAGCATTGACATTGTGCATTATATCAAAGAACATTAAGACTGTTATCATTGAACACACATTACATTTTGACTGATCCATTTCATAGTTTCTGCGTATTTTCTATATTAAAATAAACTACTTTGTGTGTCGTACATATTTTAACTACATTTCTGTGTACCAACAACATTTAACATTTTCCTTTGATAATCTGAAAGGATAAATGTTACAAATTTACACTCATGCACAACACATTATATATATACGTTATAAAAATATAATTACGCTTTGCAGTTAGTAAATAAAGCATCATCATGATCATCTCAGGATGCAGGCTGCTCAGGGCCCTACTTTGTAACAAACAGTGTGGGAGGCCTATACATTCAGCAGCGGACTTGTGATGAGCTGTAGTGAGATTACATATAAAACATTAACAGTAAAAAAATAACTCTTCAGAAAATAAATTACATCTACATTCTTTTACCGCGAATGGGTTGGCTTGCCTGGAGAAGGAACACTCTCACAGAATAACAGCGTAAAAACAGCAGCTTACTGCTATCATTTTGTATGGCAAGTGTAGGGAACCTGATTACCGGATACCCTTTATACCGGTAAACCAGGCATTTATCTTCGTCTTCAGGGGTGGCAATCACCTCTACATTTAGGTTCTTAATCTTGGATAGATGTGGGTGTCAATGGGCCACACAATCCAAGTACCAGCAGGTGGACTGTGTGCTCATTTGTCACCCTGATCCTATATAAAAAAAATCATTTTGCTTTATAAAAGTAATACAGGTGTCTCCATTTACTTTGCTAGATTAATTATACTTCTCATAAATTTCTTTGCAAATCAGTAATTTCCTGTTTTAAATCTTAAGTAATTCATAAGGAGCATTGAATTTATTATGTACGGGATAGAGTAGGTTTAAGTTTTAATAGCACTAACATACCAACCAAAGGCCTTCAAATCTCAGGTCTCCATAGTAATTGACTTATAGGTCTATTTTCATTTTTACTTATCACTATCAATTAAAGTTAGCAAAACGAATCATTATAGCATTCTGAATGGTAGCTTATAATTAGGTAATAAATTTAGTCAGAAGGTGGCTTTAGTTCACCAAATATTAAAAGCAATCTCAGAATCTGATTTTCAAAATAACTACAGAATATCATCATCATCTTAACTATACTTAGTTGCCTTGAATCACTTTGGAAGACAGTTTTTACTTGTTGTGATCATATATTAACCGACTTTTACTATATATTCGAATATTCATAACTATCTGAAAATAAAAATAAGAGTTACAGGGCCGTTAATTTCAGACTTTAATATGTTGAAATAATTATTATGTCGGTGGTTACATAAAACACTTTAATATTATTTATTGCAAAAGCTCAAATTTGAGTTTAAAGCATCGAGGGTTTAGTGACAACTTACCTAAGCTAATCCAGAAGATATTTAGGACAGATTTAAATTTTTCATAGTTTATAATTTGACAAATTAGTATATCTCCATAGCATTAATGGACAATGTTTGGCTTAATAATCAAGTATATGTTTATGAGTGCTTGGGTGGATGACTTATCTGTGTATAAGGCGATAGTCCGATTCAGAGTCCCGGAACAGTATCAACCTTCCTCGTAAAGGCTTCACAACATTGCTTTCGTTTAATTTAGAACGTTAATAGGTTCCTGGACATCGCAAGTCAATTGCGCAGTGTTAGCTGTGAAATGCACACATACATATTATCAGTTTCTTAAATTGTTGTTCAATAAATTAACTAGCATCGTTTAACAGTATTTTAGATCTACGTTTGGACGTTGATTTACTTACCATTATATGTAATAAGTGCATTGTCCATAAGGCTTAATTTTACATATTTTTTACAACATGGGGTTATTTAAAAACATAAATAGTTACTCAATGCCTTTGATAGTCCCGGATTACATCAGCCCACAATTATGTTCCACATTCATTATTCAAATTCAAAGCTATATTTTGTTGGTTAATTTTTCTTATGATAAATTTGTTATAACAGATAATCTTAGTATACTGTACTTATTTCAAAATAATCTCCACCTGTAAAGTTAGCTTATTACCGCTGTTTTTGCAGCATCAATGAAATTAGTGTAATGCTGCAGCCCACATGTTGACTATTATATTTACTCATATTGTATATAATATACACATATCCTCCATTAAGATCTATTGATACAATATGGAATAATGGCAAAACCTGTATTAATTGAATATTATTGCACAACAATTGCAATATTCAATATACAAATTCATTGTTAGCCTTAGTTTGCTTTTGCATGAATAACAATGACTCACCATAGCTGCGTCATGTATACTCAATGTAGATATGATCAATTGACTTGCCGTTACGTACATAAGTGACCCACTTCCTGTCGGGCAACTGTTTATGTGCTTGGTTGGAAGACGAAGGCAGCACTAGGACAAATTCAATTAGATTGCTGTCTGCTCTGGCAGCTTCAGTCGTGAGATCGTGGATCTGAGATTTAGAAGAAATGGCACACACACGATAGCCTGTACACAGGCCTACTGATTTTTTAGTGTCGAAATTATGACGCAATCACCTAACTTTACCTAGTGGGCTGATAACCGGGACACTGGTTAGAGTGCTCGACGCATAGCACGAGGCAGGTTTGTTAGTCGCCGCGACACCCAGCGACCTCGCATATGCAGCAGCAGGTCCCCGCGGACAGCTCTATACGCGTAACTCGCCTGCATCACAACCGCATGTCTTCACGAAGAGATGGCGTTGACTCATGGAATAATACATGTTGGACGAAATTACATTATAAGAAAATAAAATTCAGTAAGGCGAAATTTTTTTAAACATTCTTTTATTTCCATACTTAAACATATGTTACAATTCTTTGTATTCAATATGAATAAAACAAATTCCAATTTACTATTTAATGTAGAAAATTGAAATATTTACAATTAAATAACAAATTAACTAATTATATATGTCTGATACCGTTACAAACCCATTTTGTAGTAGCCACAGCCACGCCCCAGGCGGCAACCAAGATGGCGGCCGTCGGATGCAGACCCACGCGAAACGCAATGGGACTGTAATTTAGAAAAACATCCTACATAATATCACAGATACTAATACTGTACTTTACCTAAATTAATAATTTAGGACTGGTTTGACATTATCTAATTCTCTGAAAAAACTATCTAAGCCACTGAGATCATTCTTCCATAAATTATCAATTTTTTCTTGTTGCTGCCTTGCGACTTCTTCTTCCTTACTGCACAATCCAAGATCTGCTTGCATTTGTGCCCACCTTCTAGCACGTTCTCTTTGTTTCGTAACAAGCTCACTCTCCGCCCGTAACAAAGAATTACTCAAAATGGCGATTATTCTCAGATCACGCTTTCTCTTTGTCTTAGCGTTAATAGATTTACATTTAACTTGACGAACCCAACTAGATAAGGATTCAGTTTTACTTTCACAAAAATCAACAACAGACTTTTCTGGTACAGCATAACCCATTTTAATAAATAGGGCTTAAAATATTGTGGATGATACAATATTACACACCTGGATCCGAACAGGCTGCTCACTGCCACACTACACTGCACAACAACTGCTTCACGCCACGGCGAATTTAAAATGAACAGGCGTTTTACGTCATGGCCGCCTTATATACGTGACGCTTGCGTCGATCAATACAACTGCGCAGTTGTTCATTTCAAAATGGCGGCGAGCGTTCCAATTAATTCCGTTTGAGAAGATGGCGATAAATATAGATACAAATGTATTTGTACGGATACCAGCCTTACATTTATATAAGAAAAATTAAAAGTAAATTATACTAAAAAGTAAAAATAAATATGAATACAGTGCATAGTAAACAAACTTACCACAGAATAAATAATAGTGACTAAATACTAAAATAGCATAAAAACATATTTGTTCAAATTAAATATATTGTGATAAGTTCCTATTATCACAGTTTAAACTTAGACTATTTTTATCAATGATGTATAAACTTACAGATACGTTGTCCGCACTCTAAAATGGCAACATGAAATAAAGCCAATTGGCCACATCGCGCTTAGTCACGCACCAACCTGTCGCGCGACGCTACGTTTGTTTTTAATTTATTATATCGTGATTCGTGTGTGTAAACCTGTGCAAAACATAAAGAAAACATGCCGTCGTGTGTTTTCAGACGATGTACAAATTATACCCCAAAAGTTAAAGACAAAAATGTGTCATTTCATGCGTAAGTTCACAAAACTACCTATTTTCATTTCATTTTATTCGACGACGCCGTCTAATGGCGGCCGGCGCATGCAGCTAGTAGTCAAGCAACAGGCATCCCGCCGTACGGTGTCATATTTTCTTTCTCATTCTTCACGCGTATAAGTAGTTCTCGTATTTTCGCCGTTTTTAAGCGCCGCGATGTTCGTTCATGACGTGTCTTTATATATCAAATTTATATATCAAACATCGTCATCGTCACGGCTTGACGTTGACGCATTGCACGAGGCAGAGGTACGTAGTAGGTACTACTATTATTTATTCTGTGGCAGAGGCAGGTTGCCACCTTTTTTTTGTACAAATCTTTGTCTACGGAACAAATATAATATTTTCCCAAAAAGGATGCAAAAATATAGCACTTTTGAGAAATCCCGGAGAAAAAAGTACACATTAAAAGTATTTTTCCATATAGGTATATTTGTTATTGCTTCTTGCTTTGGCTACGTAGTATTATTATTTATTCTGTGCTTTGGCTATCAGTGGTCTAACCACCATACATTCTAGGTACCTACTTTTAAAATAATTATAGGAGTTTGAGCAATATAGATTCATATTAAAATAATTTTGAAATTAAATTTTGAATTCAATTAATACATGCTATTTTTCTTTCTTCTTTCAATTTTATATTCATGATGGAAAAAATATTTCCGTAAAACACACTTGTTCCAGACTTCCATCACAGTTAATATAACAAAGCGACAGTTGAATTAGGGATAAAAATATAGTACTTTTCGTACTATATTATTTTTCTATAATATATAGAACAATTAACTGAAATATAGGCCGTACCATCCTTTTCTCGAAGCAGTTCAGTTCATTTTCGACCCCCCTATAACTTCGATGTGGATAATACTAGAATCCTGAATTTTCAGTATCCAAGCAAGCATTATATAAACACGGTATATTTTAAATTTCATTCAATTTGAACTAGTAGTTTAAGAATTATAACTAGTCAAAGTCTCTTAATTTTGTCATTCACTGACTGACTGACCGATCATCAAAACTCTAAGACACTTCTAGCAGAAATAGAAGCTTCAAATTTAGAATACAATTAGTTTGTAGTGTATAAATTAAGGAAAAACTGAAATATTTTGCAATTTCGGTCCAGTTTTCTAGATACACCAACCGCATAATTAACTTTGTAATCCTATATAAATATAAAGGATTACAAAGTTACATTTGCAGTGAATGAATCAGTGCACCCGTATGTGTATATAATATAATGGAATAATGAGTGTAGATAGACGTTGTTAGTATTTAGAACGTACCGAAAAGAAAAAAATGTAGGACTATATACAAAAATAAATGAAATGCCATCAAAAACATTACCCCTAAAAAAAATCCAAGTCTGGCAACTCAATTGTTCTACCTTAAAAAGTTGTGAGATCCATGTACCTAATACCAAATCGTTAATTTATACAGTCGCTACTTAAGGGTCCTCCTGTCTTATATTACGTAATTAGCTAACGTAAGGTTGTCTGGAAGAAATCGCTTTTAGCGATAAGACCGCCCATTGTGACACTATTTTTTTTTTCTTCTTCTTTCGTTTATGTAATGATTTGGTGTACAATAAAGAATTATCTATCTATCTAACCTAACAACATCTTATTGCGACCATATCAATATTAAAAATCTTTTATGTTTTAAATCCTAGATCAATTAAATAAATAGATTGAATGGCAATCGCGCTGAACAATCTAATTTTAGGTAATGTGGGTGCCAAAAGTAGATTTTTCACGCTTTATAGGTGCGCAGAAAAGCATTTTTTTTACATCAAAAACTACGAATCCACATTTTTTTTAAATCCATTATGAAGGTTAAAGATTTTTCTTGGTGAATTATGTTGGCCAAAACACGATTGACACATTTTGGCTCGATAGAAGAAGAGCTCAAAGTTTTCCCAAAATCTACAATTTTAGGTACGTCCACTAAGTGAAAAAGCTGTTTCATTCGTATGTAATGAAATTAATTTAGGTTAAACCAGTAAATACGTGAGTGAATTATGGGTTTATTTTTCAATAAAAGCGTATATATATTTTAAAAAAGAAATTTCAAATAAAAATATTGTGCGATTAAATAGCGCGCGGGCCCACCAAACAGCCGCCAGTTGCACTTATTAAGCGTGAAAAATCTGCTTTTGGCGCCCAATTCACCTTAATATAATATTAGTACTACATATTATTTATTCTGTGATAATATGTATTACATGTGAGATACATTGTGTTTTCATGCGATTTACAAACCGATATAAGCAACTTAAAAATTTGTAATTAGCTTATTTTAAACTTATTGTAAAGGAATGTAATTATACTAATAACGTTATTATTATTATTATTACTAATTCATAGTTTAATTTCTAATAACAACATAAGTATTTAAACAATTCTCATAAAATAAACGTCTTATGGACGCCACACATGGTCTGTTCAACTGATCAATTCAAACTAAAACTGTTGGTATGTTTTAAAATATGAATTTTCAATATATCGATAATTAAAAATATATAATTATCGGAGTTTTATATATACGTTTATTTATCGATATATCGAAAATCCAATATTATAAAAAATATCAACAGTTTTAGTTTGAACTGATTAGTTGAACCAATGACTATATAATCACTAACACCACTAACACACAATGGTTATATTCTTTATGAGTTGAACTGACCGTGTGTGGCGACCATTAAGCATATAATACATGATATTAGTTACCTACTTTACTTAATTGGAGAGTAAAAATAAATAATAAATTTATGAAAATCGGACTAGTAGGTAACTAATAAGTTTTCTTAAATTTACGCGAACACTACACATTGAATAAAACTATTATTTACGGATTTTATCGCGTTTAATTACTTTTAATTTATTTTTATTATTATCCCGACGTTTCGGGTGCTTTACAGCGCCCATGGTCACGGGGGGGACTGAGATGTTTGACGTCCCAATGTCATAGTTAGTCCGGCTACCTTCAGTTTTTTTTTAATATTAATATTAAAAAAACTGAAGTAAAATATTAATATTAAAAAAACTGAAGGTAGCCGGACTAACTATGACATTGGGACGTCAAACATCTCAGTCCCCCCCGTGACCATGGGCGCTGTAAAGCACCCGAAACGTCGGGATAATAATAAAAATAAATTAAAAGTAATTAAACGCGATAAAATCCGTAAATAATAGTTTTATTCAACTAATAAGTTACTAACACAAATAATCACATACTTATAGTCAATCAATACTAAGAAATACCTTTTGACGTTTCACTTTAATCATTCCGCAATAACTTAGCACAAGCGTACTCACATAATTTAAAATAACCTTTTACGTAAATCCGAATTATGAAATTATCTATATTTCATTACAACGTCTATAGTTTTTATCATTAATTTAAATTCTAATCTTTCAAACAAAGCAAAATATTAAAGAAAAACCATTTTCAACTTTTTTACTTGACGTCGTTTCAATGATATGTCGCCATGTAACTTACCGTAGTGTTTGAATGATTAAAATTCATTGTTATGCGAATAATCGGCAAAAATATTCAAATAATCGGTAAAAATATTCAAATAATCGAATCATTATTTTTTTTAATGTATTGTTTGTTTAGTTATTTTTTTATTTTTAAAGTTTTTTAAATTACATGAATCATGAATAATACACATTTATTTTTTTTTACTTTGTCAACGTAAATTTCTGCAGGCAAAAAACTCATATACATGGCCGCGCTGAAAAAACCACTATGTAATTTCAGTCACCCGCCATTTCGGGAGCTTACTTTGTCCTTTTATTTTGTTACTCGGTTTTAACTTTTTGAACTGTTTCTTCTATATTCGTTGAAGCATGTACCCATGTCTTAAAGGATGGATAGGGCAAAAGTGGTAAAAAAAAAACGAAAATATTGATTATGGATTACTTTGGAAAAGACATTAATTTTGACTGCATTATTGAAAATCAAATAAAAATTAATTTGAACAACGACAGCTCAACTAGTTGTACTGAAAGTGATTGAATAAATTTATTTTTAATCTAGTTTCAATCTTAAATTTTTATAACTGTGCCTCTAGAAATAAGCAGTAACCACAAATGCGAAGAAACTGATAAATCTTGGGTTTTAAATTGTCTGTTTTTAATTTATTTTGGTATTATTAAAACAAAATTGTAAATGATTACCAACTCTAAATAATCGATATCGATTTTTTTAAGAATCAAAATATTGTACGTTCCCAATTTTTGGTTGGCATGCTTGGTGCAAAGTAATGTAAGTCTGACGTCTAACTGCTGTCAAAATGTATTTCTTAGATTTGGTATGGATTTGGTTGACTATAAGTATTATTATTATATATTAACTGTTACTGTCATTATTTGTAGCTAGGTAGGTAACTATACCTAGGTATCAAAGATTTTTGGTAGGTAACCTAACCTATTTTCATCAATAAGAAATATACCTATAGGTACAATTTGATACACAGACTAAAGAGTACTAAAGTACCTACTTACGTACATAGCTTGTTTCGTAGGTATTCGAAAAGTTATATGTTATACTCAGACGAAATAAAAACTCGACTGACTCGAGTTTTTATTTCGTCAGAAGTTATATTAGTAGTATGCAAGGACTTCTATTTGAAGTCTGTATTAGTATAAATATAAATAACAAAATAAAACCGCTATAATTTTATTTTCTAACTAAAACTAGCCATTTTGTGAATACCTACCTAGATATTGTCGCCGCAAATCGCAATACACCTATAAATCTAAAACTTATAAATTATATTGAGTATATGTAGGTATAGGTATTAGGTACCTACATACTTAAACCCAATAATATTCGCAGAAATAATTTAATTTCCTACCTATATACAAATATAACATTACACTATATTTTGTATTCGATATCTTAAAGCTTAAAGGCTCAGATTGTAGAAATATCTGTGCTTACAGGTAGGTAAAAAAATGCAAAAATACAAATATAAATTTCGAGGTTATTGTTCAAAGTGGTTGAATCATCATTCTACAGTACAGATCAATGATTCGTTCTTTTGGAATTTTCCATAGTAAAATACGACTTAAAGTCCATATTAGCTTGAACGAAATTCCAATGACGCATCGAAGATAAAAATTGCGGACGACGCAACGCTGCGCCATTTTGTGACGTCACCCCCCTCACGAAAGATACAAAGGAAGGCGGACAGCTGCGCACGACGAACCTTGCCAACGACCATTCTTTTTGTAGGCATGTCGATTCACTCTTAAAAAAATCGATCTCCGAATCGATTTGAATCGAAGGTACTTGAATCGATTTTCGATTAAATCGAGGATTGAAAGATCGATTTTCGATTAATCGCGACATTTTCAAACATGAAATTTCAAGAATTTTCTATATTTTTTCTTTAACTTCTAAACCGTAATGTTTTTTTTAAATAAAATATTAGTAATCTTATTGATTAACATTACTAATATTCCTTTTAACCACTCCTGGTAAGCTTGAAACGCTTGTGTTAGGAGTGGTTCGCACATACTCCACTCGATCCTTTGTTTTACAAAGTGATTCCACGTAACACTTTTATTTGACATTTTAGGCTAAAAACAACAATACTTTAACAAAAGTGCAAACTGCATGATTTCTCGATAAATCTGTTTCAATCTAATAACTCACTATTTATCATATTGAAATGAATGCCACACAAACACAATACTGGTTATTTCCTTACTGTAAACCTCTATAAATTTCAACGTACGGTATAATATTTATTTACAGTATCTAGGTATGTAAAAAGTACTCTGTATGTACTTACAGCTCACAGTATGTATATTTTTGATAATAAATAATGTAAATTCACAAGTTCACAGTTCAAACAGTTTCACAGCTATAATATTTTATTATATTATAGTACAGGAGATGAAACATAATATGAAAATATCGCTCGGTCGATCGAAAAAATATTTATAGTTTCGGATGTAATATATATTACATCTCAGTGGAAACGGTTCCATTTAAAAGTATGGTGAGCGATATCAATTTATCTCGAGATGTAATATAAATTACATTATATCCCTTAGTGGAAAGTGGGCTTAAGAATTTTGGAAATGAAAATGAAATGACAACTTTTCGATATCGTTGGATGCGTTCATAAACATTTATTTTAATCAAGTATATATTGCGTTCAAATTATCAACCAAGTACGACCGGTTGTTTTTGCGTCCCCCAACAGTAAGAAATTAAAAAACTGTGGTATCTTACCCCAGCCAGTTTGGGAATTTTAGCTAGTTCTTGAATCAAATGAATCAGTCCGATTCAAGAGGTTTTTGGATCGATTCAGTAAATCGATGCGGTGCTTCGAATCGATCTAAAAAATCGATAATTTTACTCCAAAGAATCGATTTTTCGATTAATCGATTTTAGATCGACATGCCTATCTTTTTGTTTGGCCTTATAAAGTGCATAGTCGGCATAGAATAATAATTAATAACGAACATTTTGATTTTGATCGTAAAATGGTCACATCGTTACCGTCTCAAACCGTATGTTTTCTATTTGCACATAGAAAGTTGTAAAATTGGATTGGTATTTTAATCGATCGGTTATTTTATGCGAAAATGTAACGAAAATTGATTTTTAATTTTATTTGTTACTTGTAATACGAGAACACTAACTTTCAAAAACGACGATAAAAACAAAAAATGTGTACTTAATGGCCTAAATGCCAATACTTATATACCTTATCAAAATATAATATATAGGTATGTATATAATAAGAAAAATAAGCATAGGTGCTTATAAATAGGTATTCTAAGACTCACAGTGTTTATAGTTGGTTATTCCACAGAATAAATAATAGTACAAGAAGTTATAGGAGATAAAAAATTCCTGTTAAAATAACTTATCTATATAAAAAAGTTGTATGTGTTGTTGTGTAAGTTATAGTGACGAGTGTCTACGCCCAAACAGATTGCGCATAATCGAATTATTGTCTTCTTTAGCTCTACCTGGGTTAAACTCATTTCCATTCCAGTCCAGGTATAAAATTTCCAGACTGGCTAGGGAGGCATATGTTTTTTTTGCAGTTGCTTAGGGACAGTCCAAGGCCATAACAAATATGTATTGCCTATTTCATTATGTATAATCATAATCCTGCCAAGCTTAACTATAGCACATGTCCCATTTTTATCGGTGGACTTTTGATAGATTGTGATGATGATGATAATTTTTTATGTTCACGTAGCTAATCCGAGTTACATAATATATACAAGGTAACAAATCAATGTATGAAAACTAATGCGTTTCGTTTTTTTGCATATGGGATTCCTTTACCTACCTACCTAATTTACCGTTCGGCAAGGAAAAGACCAATATCCTGTGCAATCTATATTTTTACAAAAAGGATGCTGTTATATTTTATACTAAAGAAATAACTACATTTTTAAATAAGGTAAAAGGCGACATTAAAAGAACTAAACAAAATATTAACATCGAAATCGGTAGACGTGTTAAGGAATTATTCGTCCTTATGTCACGCAGGTATATAATATAACCTTTGCAAAAGAAGAGTTAATGATTTTTTTTTAAATTTATATTGAACCATCCCTGAGGTATCCACTTTTTTAGACAAAAAAAGATTGATTGTAATTGGAAGTCGTAAACAATAATAGCTGAACCACAAAATAAATGAAAATAATACCTACGTAGCTCAACATACAAAAAAAAACCAAAATATTTCGACGAATTTAAGAAGCTCCAGATGTAGCATCCTCTGACCGACTTCAAATTAAAAGTTTTCGACGTCGGTTTAATAAAATTATATTTTAAGGACATGTAAAAACTTCAATTCCCCAGCCCCAGTCACAATAAAAGCGCGTGGCGGACATTTTTATTATATTTGCTATAGCTATTAGGCTATTAGGTATTTGCAAAATATCTACAAGCCTTTCGCTAATTGATAGTGTCATGTTCTTTGAAGTAATAATCTTGACAATCAACTCTAACTTTAAATGCTGTAAAATTAAGAAATAAATAAATCCAAGGTAGTCAAAGCCCCAACTAAAATTTAGTGATTATATTTTCTTGAACCGTGGTAGCTCAGATGGTTAACGCCCGCTGTAACTATAACAGAACGCAAGTAACCCGGGTTCGATCCCCACCGACACCAATGAAATTGTTAATTGCAATTTTAAGTGCTGATTTACCACGTACTCAGCGGTGAAGGAACACATTGTGAGGAAATCTGCATGTCTGAGAAATAAGAAAAAAAATTATAATGATTTCTTATATTTACGCGAACACTACACATGATTAAAACTACTTTTACGGATTTTATCGCGTTTATTTTTACTTTTTATTTTTAATTCCCGAGACGTTTCGGGCGCTTTCCAGCACCCATGGTCACGGGGGACTGAGATGACTGACGTCCCGATGTCATTGTTAAACCCGGAGTACCTTCAGCTTTTTTTAATTATTGTTTATGGTCCGATCTATGCAAAATGAACTAACTCTATGCCTAGGCCTATGTTCAGCTACGGACTTTTGATTGGATAATGTTGATGATGATGAATTACATAATTGTGCATCGAATGAAACCGGTGCATCCTTAACACGCGAGTTGAAAAATTTATCACGAACTATTATAACGTCCCGTTCTAAGGACAGAGACGTGTCGCGATTTAAACTATGAAAAATCAAACCCACGATGTTATTCTACTGGGAAGTTCTAAAAGGTACGAAGGGTAGTACCAATCTAGATGTACCCCCTTATAGAAAATCAATCCTACAACCTTTTGTTTTGCTTATTTGATATACGATGTATTTTATGCAGCTTATTAGACATGTGTCGTTCATTTATTTCTAGTGATCAGATCATTCAAGTAATCTTTCGTCTTATGAACCGGGTCATTCGGAGTCGATCATTCAAATGGATACTTTCGAGTTTCAGTACTATGTGATCTTTGCGACCCGTTCGATTGTCGGTCGTCGGACATTACTATACTTATTAACCGTAGGCGCTGTTAGTCGTTGGATCCGGAACATTTAAAAATATAATTGCAATCATCAATATTTCATAGACTGCCTTATAGGTGGTATTTTGCCATAGTTGCCACGCTTGGCAAACGTAATGCCCATTTTATGTTTCATTTCCCTTTTACGATAGATATTCAGTATTTTAGTGGATTCTCTTACGCCCTCAAGACATGGCCACATCGCTTCCCGGCTTTTTCGCTCAGAAGATAGAATGTTTTCAATTTACTCCAAAAAAAGGAGAAGGTTCTCAATTCGACTGTACTTTTATTGTGTTACCTCAGAACTTTTTTCTATGTGAACCGATTTTGATGATTTTTTTATTGGAAAGCTAGTGCTCCTCACGTAATCCAGTAGTTTATGAGTTATACTTATTAAGCCGTGGTAGCTCAGATGGTTAACGCTTGCTGTAAATATAACAGAACGCTAGCTACCCGGGTTCGATCCCCGCCGGCACCAATGATATTGTTAATTGCAGTTTTAAGTGCTGATTTACCACGTGCTCGGCGGTGAAGGAAAAAATCGTGAAGAAACCTGCATGTCTGAGGAATAAGAAAATAAATTATTTCGAAGACATGTGAAGTTCGTCAACACGCATTAGGGCAGTAACACGCACTAAAACCCTCTCAGAAATGAGGGGAGGCCTGTGCCCAGCAGTGGGACGTATATAGGCTGTAATTTTACTTTACTTTACTTTTACTTATTAAGGCGTATTTAACTGACTGCGCTACATTGATGTTGTTCTCATTTTGTTTATATTGAAGTGGGTGGTACAAAGTGTTTAATTTTGGCACTTGTTTTCCATTTCAGTGGAAACAATATCCGCGGCGCAGCCTAGTGGACACGTGCACGTCATGGGTGGGCGGGTGCCTGCGGCGCGCGGGGCTGGCCGACGGCGCCGAGCGCCAGCTGCCGCCCTGCGTGCGAGCTGTAGCGCCTTCATCCCGGGCGGCCTTCCCTCTCGCCTTCGGGCACAGCACGCGCTATATCGCACCAGGCGTCGCGCTTGTCGGGTGAGTAATGTAACGCTTCGATCAATCGTGTCGTAGTCATTTTTTTATAAAATAAGACAAACGAGCACACAGTCCACCCACACGTGGATGCTGGAGCCCATATATTAATACATCTATCCTCGATTAAAAGTCAAAATCAGGGGGGTACACCTCCATACTTTAAGTTGGGGTCCAATAATTTGCAGACACTAGTGCCTTATACATTGTTCGCATAAACTTTCGAACATTTGTTTCTAAAAGGTGCGCTAGATGGCGACTACACCGATTCTGGTTATTCTCGAACTGGCAAGTAGCAACTTTATATGACATAATCATAATGGCTACCGGCCCGGCGTCTGAGCAAGTTGTTGTTTTCTTATAGTTTATAAGTGATTTTCGGTTGTTGCTACAATAAGTTTGGTTGAGTTGGAATTAGCCCTCAGTTTCTTGTTGTCTGTTTAGAATTTCATGCTGGAACCACATTGTATGTTTGTGTAGTGTTGTGCGAAATAGACGCTTTCATTTATCATTCCGTAACCCGGTGGACATATTTAATTTAGTTTGGTATTGTATTTTGCGGAATAACGCTTTTATGTTAAATATATATGTATATATATATATATATATATATATATATATATATATATATATATATATATATAATCATCCTTTCACGGTAAATGTTGATCCAGTGAGAAGTTAGAACACTTGTTGATCCACCTATTTGACGTGTTTGCTCAGCTCCTCGTTGCACAAACTGATATACTTTGATCCATTCTTGATGCGCGTGAGACGTCGGTGGATCTGCACTAACAGGATTTCAATATACTCGTCAGCAATTTGACCAACATTTGTTGATCTATCAATGGTCTAAAAAATCATACTGAATATGATTTTTTAGATCCAGAGTATATTTAATTTATATGCGACATTTACTTAGACTAAGTGGATCCGGAGCCATAATTGACGAATAGGTACTCGAACACGAAGCGGCAACGTCGCGTTCTGTGTGTGACAGAGAACCCAGTAGGCTACTTCGCTATAGTAATAAGGTAAGAAAATACGTTATCTGCTGATTTTGTGGATCAAACTTTGGCAGGTTTTATTGTGGAAAGACGTTTGTTCGAGTTTTTGTAATCGTGTGAGTGAATTTGTGTTATTTTACTCATTTGTCATAGATCAATTAGAAGATGATGGATAGTACTTTATTACAAATTAATTTGTCACTCGAGTGTGTTTGTGTGTGTGTGTGTGTGTGTGTGTGTGTGTGTGTGTGTGTGTGTGTGTGTGTGTGTGTGTGTATGTGCGTTCATGTGTGTTCGTGTGAACGCATGTGCGTGCGCATGTGTGTGAGTGTATGTGTGTGTGTGTGTGCACTGTTGTGTTTTTTTAGTACGTGTGTGTGTGTGTGTGTGTGTGTGCGGTTGCGCGCGTGTTTGCTTTTGTGTGTGGGTACGAGAGTGTGCGTGTGTGCGTGCGTGTGTCCACTGTTGTTTAGTGTTTGTGTATGTGCGGGTGTGTGTGTGTATGTGCGAGCGAGCGCGCGTGTGTTTGTATGTGTGTTTGTGTCTGTGTCGCTGTCTGCGTTTGTGTGTGTGTGTGTGTGTGTGTGTGTGTGTATGTGTTTTTTATGCGAGTTTGTGTGTGCGCGTGCGTGGGGGTGTATGTGCATTCATGTGTGTTCGTGTGAACGCATGTGTGTGCGCATGTGTGTGAGTGTATTTGTGTGTATGTGTGCACTGTTGTTTTTTTAGTACGTGTGTGTGTGTGTGTGTATGTGCGGCTATGCGTGTGTTTGCTTTTGTGTGTGGGTACGAGTGTGTGCGTGTGTGCGTGCGTGTGTCCACTGTTTTTCGTGTTTGTGTATGTGCGGGTGTGTGTGTGTGTGTGTGTGTGTGTGTGTGCGTGTGTGTACTGTTGTGTTTTTAGTAAGTTTGTGTGTGTGTTAGTGTATGTGCGCGCGCGCGCGCGCGTGTGTGTGGGTGCGTGTGTGTGTTAACCGTTGTTCGTGTGTGTGTGTGTGTGTGTGTGTGTGTGTGTGTGTGTGTGTGTGTGCGGTCGTGCGTGTATTTGCTTTGTGTGTGAGTACGAGTGTGTGTGTGTGTCAGCGAGCGCGCGTGTGTTTGTATGTGTGTTTGTGTCTGTGTCTCTGTCTGTGTTTGTGTGTGTGTGTGTGTATGTGTTTTTTATGCGAGTTTGTGTGTGCGCGTGCGTGGGGGTGTATGTGCATTCATGTGTGTTCGTGTGAACGCATGTGTGTGCGCATGTGTGTGAGTGTATTTGTGTGTGTGTGTGTGTGCACTGTTGTTTTTTTAGTACGTGTGTGTGTGTGTGTGTGTGTGTGTGTGCGGCTATGCGTGTGTTTGCTTTTGTGTGTGGGTACGAGTGTGTGTGTGTGTGCGTGCGTGTGTCCACTGTTGTTTTGTGTTTGTGTATGTGCTAGTGCGTGTATGTGTGTTTGTTCGTGCGCTTGCGCGCGTGTGTGTGTATGTGCGGGTATGTGTGTGTGTATGTGTGCGCGCGAGCGCGCTCGCATATGTGTAAGTGTGCGCGCGCGTGCGTGTATGTATGTGTGCGCGCGCGTGTGCCTGCGTGTGTGCGGTGTGTCTGCGTGCGTGTGTGTTCGTCTGAGTACATATCTGTGTGTCTATGCGCGTGCGTGTGCGTGCGGGCGGGTGGGTGTGCGTGCGTTTGTGTTCGTCTGAGTAAGTGTTTGAGTGTATATGTGTGTGTGTGTGTGTGTGTGTGTGTGTGTGTGTGTGTGTGTGTGTGTGTGTGTGTGCGCCCAGAAAACGGAGAATGGAGACGTGGAGGCGGAGGTGAATGCAGCGTAGTATGTGGTGAAGGCGGGGAGGAGAGGAATTTGTGGTGAAGTCGGAGATAGTGGAAACGGGGAATTGTGTTGGAGGCGGAAAGAATAGTGACGGCGCGTGGTGGTGGCGGCGGAGTGAGCGGAGTTTATTGTTGAGGCGGATGGAGCAGAGTTTATGGTGGAGGCGGTGGTAGCGGAGGTGGAGAATGAAAGCTTAGAGAGGGGTGCGGTGGTAGATGTGGAGGCGTAAGTGGCGGAGGTGTTGGTGGGTGCATTGGAGTGCAGTAAAGTGGTTACCGCGTGAGGGTAAGTGAGGATCATACAAAGCACAGTTGGTTACAGCGAAAAACAGTGTGGCTGGTAAGTGGATATCGATACTGCCCCTAAAGATGTTACTACGAGGTTATTCATTTTTCCGAATATCAGCTTGGATACCTATTGGTACTAGAGACAAAGTGAAAAGAAAAAGTCTTTTGTGACGGTTTCATCATAACTAACAAAACAAACCCAAACTCGGCATACCTAGTTCTACTAGTCCAGGTGTTAGTTACCGAAGTACACCTTCAGGTCACTTCAGCATGTCCGGAGGTAAGGACTCATCATAACTAATAAAACGAGCCCAAACTCAGCACATCCAGTTCTACTAGTCCAGGAGTTCCACTAGTAATCCGGAATAACATTTTGAGGTCACTCCATCAAGACCGGAGGTAAGGTCTCATGATAACATCTCATGTAATAGTTCGATTCTATACCTATCAATTTTGTAAACGCGTCCTTAAAAATTTTGATTATGAAGATGTAGAAAACATGTTAACTTGTTTATGGTAAACACACACACACAAACATGCACACATGCGCACACGCACAAACGCATACACACACTCACACACGCACACTGCCGCACACGCACGCACACACATAAACACAACAGTGCACACATGCACACCCATTCACACACACACACACACACACACACACACACACGTACACATACGCACACGCACACATATGCACACAAACACAAACACTCGCGCGCGCACACACATATGCACACTAAAACACACACACACACACACGCGCACACACACACACACACACACACACACACACACACACACACACACGCACGCAAACACGTACTCAGACGAATACCTTATGTCGCCGTTGCCACCACTTCCGCTATAAGAAGGGGCGTTGTCGAGTAATTCGTTAAAAAAAGTCGTTTATTTCGACCACAAGGATCTTAGATGTTAGTAATAGTACAAATCTTAAAACTAATTTTCGTAAAACTTAAAACTATTTACCTAATTTTAAAACTATATATAAGACAGGCCCGATTAGTCAGCACGTGCACCATATGACAATGGTTCAGGTACTGACCTCAAACCTGTCTGAAATGGCCCTCAGGATACCATTGGAACTGGCGCGCACCCTGCGCACCAGGGATGTGCATCGTTTACGCATGGTGGTGTAGAAACAATCCACACGCGCATGCGCGAACATACCGGCGCATTGAATAAAACTATTATTTACGGATTTTATCGCGTTTAATTACTTTTAATTTATTTTTATTATTATCCCGACGTTTCGGGTGCTTTACAGCGCCCATGGTCACGGGGGGGACTGAGATGTTTGACGTCCCAATGTCATAGTTAGTCCGGCTACCTTCAGTTTTTAATATTAATTTTTGGTCCGATTTACGCAAAACGAGCTTATAGTATCATGAAGTCTTGCAGTGGTATGCTTGGGTTTGGGTTTAATTTTGTTAATTATAGGATCCCAAGCAGATGGTAGAACCCAACCATCTTCTCTATTGAATAGGAAAAAGACCCATACCAACCGATATCTAAATGGTGAATCTCACCATCATCCTTCACAGTTAGCTACCGTGGGTAAATCTTTGTTTCAGAGAGCACGAGGGATCTGTGACAGAAAACATCTGGCCGCGGAGCTTCAGCACGTCAAGCAAGTATTGCAAGATAACAAGCTTCGGGTCCCACGCCTACGTCACAGTGAACGAGTGAAGCCGGCCACAGTCGAGCGCGCGCCTGCTCTACTACCATATGTTAGAGGAGTCACGGACAAGATTGGCTACATCTTGAAGCGAGCGTCCATTAAGACATACTACAAGCCGCTGAAGAAGATTAGTCAATTTTTACCATCCATCAAATGTAATATTCCTCTACAAGATGCAGGTGTGTACAAGCTAGATTGTGAATGTGGTCTCTCTTACATAGGTCAAACAAAGAGATCTATAAAAACCCGCGTGAAGGAACATATAGCTGATGTGAAGCACCGACGCTCTGGGAAGTCTGCAGTCTGCGAACATGTTCAAGATCGTCCCCACCATTACATTAGATTTGATAAACCACAAATTCTCGCAAAAGAACACCGATTCCTACCAAAGATGATACGCGAGGCGATTGAAATTAAAAAACATCCAAATTTCAATAGAGAAGATGGTTGGGTGCTACCATCTGCTTGGGATCCTATAATTAACAAAATTAAACCCAAACCCAAGCATACCACTGCAAGACTTCATGATACTATAAGCTCGTTTTGCGTAAATCGGACCAAAAATTAATATTAAAAACTGAAGGTAGCCGGACTAACTATGACATTGGGACGTCAAACATCTCAGTCCCCCCCGTGACCATGGGCGCTGTAAAGCACCCGAAACGTCGGGATAATAATAAAAATAAATTAAAAGTAATTAAACGCGATAAAATCCGTAAATAATAGTTTTATTCAATGCGCCGGTATGTTCGCGCATGCGCGTGTGGTTTGTTTCTACACCACCATGCGTAAACGATGCACATCCCTGGTGCGCAGGGTGCGCGCCAGTTCCAATGGTATCCTGAGGGCCATTTCAGACAGGTTTGAGGTCAGTACCTGAACCATTGTCATATGGTGCACGTGCTGACTAATCGGGCCTGTCTTATATATAGTTTTAAAATTAGGTAAATAGTTTTAAGTTTTACGAAAATTAGTTTTAAGATTTGTACTATTACTAACATCTAAGATCCTTGTGGTCGAAATAAACGACTTTTTTTAACGAATTACTCGACAACGCCCCTTCTTATAGCGGAAGTGGTGGCAACGGCGACATAAGGTATTCGTCTGAGTACGTGTTTGCGTGCGTGTGTGTGTGTGTGTGTGTGTGTGTGTGTGTGTGTGTGTGTGTGTGTGTGCGTGTGTGTGTGTGTGTTTTAGTGTGCATATGTGTGTGCGCGCGCGAGTGTTTGTGTTTGTGTGCATATGTGTGCGTGTGCGTATGTGTACGTGTGTGTGTGTGTGTGTGTGTGTGTGTGTGTGTGTGTGAATGGGTGTGCATGTGTGCACTGTTGTGTTTATGTGTGTGCGTGCGTGTGCGGCAGTGTGCGTGTGTGAGTGTGTGTATGCGTTTGTGCGTGTGCGCATGTGTGCATGTTTGTGTGTGTGTGTTTACCATAAACAAGTTAACATGTTTTCTACATCTTCATAATCAAAATTTTTAAGGACGCGTTTACAAAATTGATAGGTATAGAATCGAACTATTACATGAGATGTTATCATGAGACCTTACCTCCGGTCTTGATGGAGTGACCTCAAAATGTTATTCCGGATTACTAGTGGAACTCCTGGACTAGTAGAACTGGATGTGCTGAGTTTGGGCTCGTTTTATTAGTTATGATGAGTCCTTACCTCCGGACATGCTGAAGTGACCTGAAGGTGTACTTCGGTAACTAACACCTGGACTAGTAGAACTAGGTATGCCGAGTTTGGGTTTGTTTTGTTAGTTATGATGAAACCGTCACAAAAGACTTTTTCTTTTCACTTTGTCTCTAGTACCAATAGGTATCCAAGCTGATATTCGGAAAAATGAATAACCTCGTAGTAACATCTTTAGGGGCAGTATCGATATCCACTTACCAGCCACACTGTTTTTCGCTGTAACCAACTGTGCTTTGTATGATCCTCACTTACCCTCACGCGGTAACCACTTTACTGCACTCCAATGCACCCACCAACACCTCCGCCACTTACGCCTCCACATCTACCACCGCACCCCTCTCTAAGCATTCATTCTCCACCTCCGCTACCTCCGCCTCCACCATAAACTCTGCTCCATCCGCCTCAACAATAAACTCCGCTCACTCCGCCGCCACCACCACGCGCCGTCACTATTCTTTCCGCCTCCAACACAATTCCCCGTTTCCACTATCTCCGACTTCACCACAAATTCCTCTCCTCCCCGCCTTCACCACATACTACGCTGCATTCACCTCCGCCTCCACGTCTCCATTCTCCGTTTTCTGGGCGCACACACACACACACACACACACACACACACACACACACACATATACACTCAAACACTTACTCAGACGAACACAAACGCACGCACACCCACCCGCCCGCACGCACACGCACGCGCATAGACACACAGATATGTACTCAGACGAACACACACGCACGCAGACACACCGCACACACGCAGGCACACGCGCGCGCACACATACATACACGCACGCGCGCGCACACTTACACATATGCGAGCGCGCTCGCGCGCACACATACACACACACATACCCGCACATACACACACACGCGCGCAAGCGCACGAACAAACACACATACACGCACTAGCACATACACAAACACAAAACAACAGTGGACACACGCACGCACACACACACACACTCGTACCCACACACAAAAGCAAACACACGCATAGCCGCACACACACACACACACACACACACACGTACTAAAAAAACAACAGTGCACACACACACACACACAAATACACTCACACACATGCGCACACACATGCGTTCACACGAACACACATGAATGCACATACACCCCCACGCACGCGCACACACAAACTCGCATAAAAACACATACACACACACACACACAAACACAGACAGAGACACAGACACAAACACACATACAAACACACGCGCGCTCGCTGACACACACACACACTCGTACTCACACACAAAGCAAATACACGCACGACCGCACACACACACACACACACACACACACGAACAACGGTTAACACACACACGCACCCACACACACGCGCGCGCGCGCGCGCACATACACTAACACACACACAAACTTACTAAAAACACAACAGTACACACACGCACACACACACACACACACACACACACACACACACCCGCACATACACAAACACGAAAAACAGTGGACACACGCACGCACACACGCACACACTCGTACCCACACACAAAAGCAAACACACGCATAGCCGCACATACACACACACACACACACACGTACTAAAAAAACAACAGTGCACACATACACACAAATACACTCACACACATGCGCACACACATGCGTTCACACGAACACACATGAATGCACATACACCCCCACGCACGCGCACACACAAACTCGCATAAAAAACACATACACACACACACACACACACACACACACACACACACACACAAACGCAGACAGCGACACAGACACAAACACACATACAAACACACGCGCGCTCGCTCGCACATACACACACACACACCCGCACATACACAAACACTAAACAACAGTGGACACACGCACGCACACACGCACACTCTCGTACCCACACACAAAAGCAAACACGCGCGCAACCGCACACACACACACACACACACACACACACACACACGTACTAAAAAAACACAACAGTGCACACACACACACACATACACTCACACACATGCGCACGCACATGCGTTCACACGAACACACATGAACGCACATACACACACACACACACACACACACACACACACACACACACACACACACACAAACACACTCGAGTGACAAATTAATTTGTAATAAAGTACTATCCATCATCTTCTAATTGATCTATGACAAATGAGTAAAATAACACAAATTCACTCACACGATTACAAAAACTCGAACAAACGTCTTTCCACAATAAAACCTGCCAAAGTTTGATCCACAAAATCAGCAGATAACGTATTTTCTTACCTTATTACTATAGCGAAGTAGCCTACTGGGTTCTCTGTCACACACAGAACGCGACGTTGCCGCTTCGTGTTCGAGTACCTATTCGTCAATTATGGCTCCGGATCCACTTAGTCTAAGTAAATGTCGCATATAAATTAAATATACTCTGGATCTAAAAAATCATATTCAGTATGATTTTTTAGACCATTGATAGATCAACAAATGTTGGTCAAATTGCTGACGAGTATATTGAAATCCTGTTAGTGCAGATCCACCGACGTCTCACGCGCATCAAGAATGGATCAAAGTATATCAGTTTGTGCAACGAGGAGCTGAGCAAACACGTCAAATAGGTGGATCAACAAGTGTTCTAACTTCTCACTGGATCAACATTTACCGTGAAAGGATGATTATATATATATATATATATATATATATATATATATATATATATATATATACATATACATATATATTTAACATAAAAGCGTTATTCCGCAAAATACAACACCAAACTAAATTAAATATGTCCACCGGGTTACGGAATGATAAATGAAAGCGTCTATTTCGCACAACACTACACAAACATACAATGTGGTTCCAGCATGAAATTCTAAACAGACAACAAGAAACTGAGGGCTAATTCCAACTCAACCAAACTTATTGTAGCAACAACCGAAAATCACTTATAAACTATAAGAAAACAACAACTTGCTCAGACGCCGGGCCGGTAGCCATTATGATTATGTCATATAAAGTTGCTACTTGCCAGTTCGAGAATAACCAGAATCGGTGTAGTCGCCATCTAGCGCACCTTTTAGAAACAAATGTTCGAAAGTTTATGCGAACAATGTATAAGGCACTAGTGTCTGCAAATTATTGGACCCCAACTTAAAGTATGGAGGTGTACCCCCCTGATTTTGACTTTTAATCGAGGATAGATGTATTAATATATGGGCTCCAGCATCCACGTGTGGGTGGACTGTGTGCTCGTTTGTCTTATTTTATAAAAAAATGACTACGACACGATTGATCGAAGCGTTACATTACTCACCCGACAAGCGCGACGCCTGGTGCGATATAGCGCGTGCTGTGCCCGAAGGCGAGAGGGAAGGCCGCCCGGGATGAAGGCGCTACAGCTCGCACGCAGGGCGGCAGCTGGCGCTCGGCGCCGTCGGCCAGCCCCGCGCGCCGCAGGCACCCGCCCACCCATGACGTGCACGTGTCCACTAGGCTGCGCCGCGGATATTGTTTCCACTGAAATGGAAAACAAGTGCCAAAATTAAACACTTTGTACCACCCACTTCAATATAAACAAAATGAGAACAACATCAATGTAGCGCAGTCAGTTAAATACGCCTTAATAAGTAAAAGTAAAGTAAAGTAAAATTACAGCCTATATACGTCCCACTGCTGGGCACAGGCCTCCCCTCATTTCTGAGAGGGTTTTAGTGCGTGTTACTGCCCTAATGCGTGTTGACGAACTTCACATGTCTTCGAAATAATTTATTTTCTTATTCCTCAGACATGCAGGTTTCTTCACGATTTTTTCCTTCACCGCCGAGCACGTGGTAAATCAGCACTTAAAACTGCAATTAACAATATCATTGGTGCCGGCGGGGATCGAACCCGGGTAGCTAGCGTTCTGTTATATTTACAGCAAGCGTTAACCATCTGAGCTACCACGGCTTAATAAGTATAACTCATAAACTACTGGATTACGTGAGGAGCACTAGCTTTCCAATAAAAAAATCATCAAAATCGGTTCACATAGAAAAAAGTTCTGAGGTAACACAATAAAAGTACAGTCGAATTGAGAACCTTCTCCTTTTTTTGGAGTAAATTGAAAACATTCTATCTTCTGAGCGAAAAAGCCGGGAAGCGATGTGGCCATGTCTTGAGGGCGTAAGAGAATCCACTAAAATACTGAATATCTATCGTAAAAGGGAAATGAAACATAAAATGGGCATTACGTTTGCCAAGCGTGGCAACTATGGCAAAATACCACCTATAAGGCAGTCTATGAAATATTGATGATTGCAATTATATTTTTAAATGTTCCGGATCCAACGACTAACAGCGCCTACGGTTAATAAGTATAGTAATGTCCGACGACCGACAATCGAACGGGTCGCAAAGATCACATAGTACTGAAACTCGAAAGTATCCATTTGAATGATCGACTCCGAATGACCCGGTTCATAAGACGAAAGATTACTTGAATGATCTGATCACTAGAAATAAATGAACGACACATGTCTAATAAGCTGCATAAAATACATCGTATATCAAATAAGCAAAACAAAAGGTTGTAGGATTGATTTTCTATAAGGGGGTACATCTAGATTGGTACTACCCTTCGTACCTTTTAGAACTTCCCAGTAGAATAACATCGTGGGTTTGATTTTTCATAGTTTAAATCGCGACACGTCTCTGTCCTTAGAACGGGACGTTATAATAGTTCGTGATAAATTTTTCAACTCGCGTGTTAAGGATGCACCGGTTTCATTCGATGCACAATTATGTAATTCATCATCATCAACATTATCCAATCAAAAGTCCGTAGCTGAACATAGGCCTAGGCATAGAGTTAGTTCATTTTGCATAGATCGGACCATAAACAATAATTAAAAAAAGCTGAAGGTACTCCGGGTTTAACAATGACATCGGGACGTCAGTCATCTCAGTCCCCCGTGACCATGGGTGGTGGAAAGCGCCCGAAACGTCTCGGGAATTAAAAATAAAAAGTAAAAATAAACGCGATAAAATCCGTAAAAGTAGTTTTAATCAAGAAAAAAAATTATTTCGAAGACATGTGAAGTACGCCAACACGCATTGGGGCAGCGCGGCGGACACTTCCTTGCCCTAAAAAACCCTCTCAGAAATGAGAGGAGGCCTGTGCCCAGCTGTGGGACGTATATAGGCTGTAACTTTACTTTACTTTTCTTGATTGACACGCTGCCACAGTATAAAATAATTCATACGAAACCATGAACCTATTTATAAATCCGTGTATCATGTGAGACCTACTAAAAACAGTTCGCTGAAATTTAATTCGAGCAAGCGATAAGAATGTAACAAATGATGACGCATCATTATTGCCTGTTATCAGTTTGTAAACTACGACATAAACTGGTCGCGTGTTTACTGAAAACTGAAATTTCTACTTTTATAGGTACTTTGTCCATTTATTTGAAGGTATTTGCCATATTTGCTAAACTTGGCAGGCAGGTTTGTGATGACATCATTTAAATATGTGTGATATAAATGTGAGAAGCCACAGAAATCGTAATAATAAGACAATGTCTTTGTCGTATTATTACTATTTCTGTGATGAGAGCACTCCTTCACAAGCAAAACCATTATCAATGCACATATTCATTTTTGAAGCTACATGAAGCATCTCTCAAAACTTCGAATTCCCTTCTGTCTTTTTGAAATTAAAAAATGAAGTACTTAATTAAAGATGTAAAACTAATAATTTAGCTTTGTCATTAAGAACCAAAAACGATAAATCTAACTTACCTTATTATAACTTGCTGTAACAACAAGATAAAGACACAAGTGATAAATTACCGTGGTATACTGAACACTTCTGCGTACCAACAAAAAAACAAATAAACAATGCATAGATATGCGATAGCATCAATCGCAGTCATTTATTGAAGAGTTCCGTTTTCTGTATTCGAAACTCATCATCAGATCTTTACCGCCAGGTTGTCAAAATTGTTATTTTAAAATTCAATTCGAAATAAATAAACGTTAAAGTAAAAAATATTTAATTAAATCTTGATTTTTTTTAAATTATTCGATAAAATTAAATGTGTAAAAATAAATAGTGTAAAACTTACTAAAATAACACAAAAATATAATGTTTGGTTATTATACTTCTTTGTTTCATTTCTTTTCAAAGTGATTAATTATTGTTTATTCCATATACAATATGTAACGTAATTAACGCACACCCTCAGACACCCCAATTGGTATAATATGTTATAATCATAATGCATACACTGAATTTTTAGTTAAACATTTTATGCACTGATTATTTTTCAAATTAGTTATACTAATTCCAGAAGAATGTTGTGGTCACAGTACAAATCCACGAACGCAAAGACGTTTAACGTGCTTGAAATAAAGTTCAATTTTCTTTATTTTTATTGAATGACAGAATTAGTAATAATACAAATAAAACTGCAGTCTTAAAAGTCTTATTGCCTTAAGTTACGGTCCATTTCAGTTTGTTTTGTCTGTACAGATTTAGTGTGACTGTAATTTACGTAGTTTTTAATTTAATTATTTTTGGGACAAAAAATTACCTAAGTATACTTTTTTCGCTTGTCTCAACACGAAAAGTTCCTTGGTCGAATACTAAGCTAAAGGGAAAAGACCAGGAAACTACTTAATAGGGCTAAGAAAACCAAAGAGTGGTGTATTTATAGTGCAGCCCTAACTGAATATAATAAAGAAATTAGGAAAGCCAAGAGAGTATCGTGGAGGAAGCTACGCGAGGAAGTTGAGTCTTTGCCTCACAAGACTACACAAAATGCTATCGAAAACTAAACCTAAACAGATCGGGCTTCTTAAAAAGCCTGGTGGTAACTTCACTAATAGTGAAACAGAAACATTAGAGTTACTAGCGTCAACGCATTTCCCAGGGTCACACAAGACTTCAGCCTTGAACTCTTTCAGCCTGCCGCCTGCCTTCCGAAGAGCCTCCGCCGATGGGTCGTCCAGAGAAAAGGTTACTAAGAACCCATTCGCCTCGTCCCTACGGCGGAGGATTCTCCAGAGTTCAGTATGGAGCCGTTCATTTGTGCCCTCAACAGCACAGCCGTCTCCTCTGGAGAGTCGGCTTCGCTGCGGGGCAAGTAGGTAATGCCCAGCTGAGGCTTAGGCAGTTCGCTCTCGGGTATTACCGAGAGCTCTGCCTCCGGTCAGGGCTTTAGTTTTCCGATTTCACCCACAATCCAGTCCTGGCTTGCCTTTTTCTGGCACGTTACCAGAATCCAACCTGGCTTGTGTGTGAAACCGGAAAATTTTGGACACATTCCCGGTTGCACCCCACAGGCCGTCTTAGCGATGGCCTGTGTTAGTGCCCGGTGGGCCAGCCGCATCTGCTCCACACTCATAGGCTTCGAATTGCGAATTCCTATACGCGCGGAACCAGCTACGGCACTGAAGCAGAACTTCTTCTCCTCCGTTGCCAGCTTCACAGTCTTCTTGGGCTAGTCTATGGGGGACTCTTCCTCAGTCCGACTGCGTTTTTTCGCCTTCGGAACTGGGGGAGGCTTGGGCAGAGGAATTTGTCCCAAGGCTTCTGGCAGAGAGAGGGCCTCTTCGGCTCCAATCTCAGCTGCTATCAGCCTTAGGTACCTTTTCCTCGCTGCCCCACTAAGCTTATAAGGCCTAGCGAACTTTTTCTTTTCCCCTCGCTGGTTCGTTTCCGATTGTGATTCGGCTGCAAACGTGCCCTCCACTTCACGACTCGTCCCAGGTTGGGACGCACTGTTGCAGGGTGTTGGTGAGGCTAAAAGAGCCTGTTCCAAACCTACAGCTAATTCCATTAAAGGAGACTTCTCATTGTCTTTTACAAAATGTCGGTTTTCATCCATTTTGTTCCCACGATTAGCTAGGGAAATACTTGGTCACCCCCGGCAGAGCCCCGCATGCCGAGGGAAGGGTTAAAGTACTACCCGAATCGCCTTGGTCTCGGGTAGGCACCGTTTGCGACTGGACTCCCTCCAGCCACGCATCCATCGGCACGGTACGCTTGACACCTTGGATTATTGCAAATTTACCAAACTGCACAGTAGAACAGGCACTTTTCCCCCTCAGTAAAGTTGACAAGCACCATCCTCCTCTTGACGTAAGTATTAACCTTATAACACTGAAAACGTACAATTAAATTTTTATAGAGCTGACTATGATAGTATTTGTAAAGAATTAGCGAGTTGTATTTGAGTCAAGCTACTTGACGGGGTGACAGATGTAAATAATATGCTACAAATTTTCCACCAGAAAATTCGGAATTTTATCAAAAAATTTGTCCCCAATAAATCGTCAAATTAGGAATCTAATTAGAACTCTAAAAGAAAAGTATAAAGTTAGGTGTCATCACAAGAAATATAAAAATCCTAGAGATGAGCTTGAACTGCAATTGCTAAGTAAAAGATGTACGCATATGGCCACAAATTTCTACAATAAATATATACAACTAGACGGTGACATAGCAAAAATTCCAAAACTGTTTTGGTCTTTTGTCAAGGCGAAACGTGGTGGTTCAGGCGCCTATCCCCTATCAATGACTGACGGTACGACGGTAACTTATGATGGAGTGGAAACTTGCGAACTTTTTTCTTCACACTTTTTATCCGTGTCCTCTGAAAATACCGAATGTACAGAGCAGGATTATGCTTATGACCATTCGGAGTCCTTGAAATTAGTGGAAATTAATAGCCTTCACCTAGCACAACTGAAAATTGATCATGATACCCTATTAAATAAATTAAAAAGCATCAAATGTAATAAAGGAGCAGGTCCTAATGGAATCCCTCCAGTGTTTGTAGTCAGATGTGCTGAACACCTTGTTAATCCACTATTAATTATATTCAAATTTTCTCTTTGTACTGCGCAGTTTCCTACTCTATGGAAAATAGCTAAAATCATTCCGGTTCGTAAAACGGGCAGTGAGGATTATGTAAGAAATTACAGGCCGATCCCTATAGGTACTATCAGTCTTTGCTAAATTATTAGAGTCAATTATTTGTCCTTATATTCAAAGACATATCAATCTTTACTTAACCCCTAGCCAACATGGTTTCGTTAAATCTAGGTCTACGAGCACTAATTTGGTACATATTACGGAAATACTAATTGAAGCACTTGATGCGGGGAAACAAGTCGAATATATACTGATCTTAGCAAAGCATTTGATCGGGTCCCACATGACATATTGGTTCGTAAGTTAGCTGCCTATGGTATTACTGGTAGTATGTTAAAATGGCAAAAATCGTATTCAAAAGACCGAGCGTTTCTTGTAGTGATGAAAGGATATTGGTCAGGCTTAAAATATAATAATTCCGGTGTGCCCCAAGGGTTTCATCTCGGGCCGATTCTGTTTGGGGTGTTCGTAAATGAAATTCCAGAATTGATGAAATGGTCTCATGTGTACTTATATGCGGATGACTTAAAAATTTGGACTTTTAAACTTGTTTTATTCATGATTCATATAATTTAAGGAATTTTAAAAATAAAAATTTAATTTAACAAATAATACATAAAAAAACTAATGATTCGATTATTTGAATATTTTTACCGATTATTTCAATATTTTTGCCGATTATTCACATAACAATGAATTTTAATCATCCAAACACTACTGTAAGCTACATAGCGACATATCATTGAAACTACTCTCGTTAAATAATTAGTCTCTGTTCTAGTATATAGGCTTCGTCTCTAGAAACTACGACAAGTAAAAAAATTTGATACTGGTTATTTTTTAATACTTTGCTTTTTTTGGAAGATTCGAATTTAAATCAGTGATACAAAACTATACAGGTTGTAATGAAATATACATAACTTCATAATTCTTCGGATTTACGTTAAAGGTTTTTTTAAATCATTTGAGTACACTTGTGCAAATTTATTGCATTATGATTAATGCATAGAGTAGAATAATATATACCATATAAAAAAGTGTCCGCAGGAAAGCGCTAAACAAGGGTGGCGCCACTGTAGCTAAAGTCTAAATTTTAAAGAACTTTTTATGATTTTTTATTGCATAGACTTTCAACATAATTCTTTTAACAATAATTATTTTATTTCCTTCAAAATTTTTATTTTCAAAACCACTCTCAACATATTTTACGGCGATTTATCGTACCCTCTAGCTACTCGAGCGCTGTTGTGGAGAGTTTTTAAACCGTTATTTACTGCTCACAGATGGACACATTTTCAACCATTCTCCTATGGGAGATTGTCCTCCTTGATGCTATACTCCACGGTCAAAAGGTTTTTCTTAGTTTTGGTTGACCATAGTGATGTAAGTTTTTATAAAAAAGATGTAGAGGCTAAAATTGTTTTTTTTTTATTGGGTCCGTCATGTTTGTCTCTACCTACTACTCAAATTAATACTTGTGTGAAATAATCATAAATATGGCAACTATGAGCTATTAAATTAAATTTAAAAAATAAACTAAGGGTGATTCAGCCTTTCCAAACTCATAAAAAGTTAGGTATTCTAAAACTGTTATCAGCGGTAGCTCCTTTAATTCAAATGCAGGATTACAGTAATTAGAAAAGCTATATCGCCTTATGAAAGGCTAACAGTGACGTCAAGATATACCTTGCAGAAGGGAGAACATACGAATGTCTCAAATATTCTTCCATGCCACTACTGACGCCTGCGCAGGCGACCGCCACACGCTCTAAGTTTTGCTTGGACAATTTAACTGCACAGTAAACCCATGGGTAAAAATATCATAGTACATATATTTTCGGGTTGCTTGTACAGGTGTGAAAACCTCCACACTTATACAATATACACGCTACGGTTCTGTACAGTTTAACTGTGCAGGTAAACCTGTCAGGTATTGAGTGTAGAAGTAAGGAGTACAGACTGTGTATTAAAAAGTGTCCATAGAAAACCGTTAAATAAGGGTGGCGCCACTATAGCTACGCGGTAAATTTAAAAGAACGTGCCGAAAAATATTAGTGGGATAGACGACTTTTTCGAGGTTATATTTACTAAATAAAATTATTTTAGATTTTAGAGCTACTGATCAGTTTAGCAGCACACTTCAAACATCGACAACTGTAAGTTCATTTCATCCCAGTAGCTACTCCAGCGCTGTTGTGGAGAGTTTTTGAACTGTTATTTACTGCTTACAGATGGCCACTTTTTTCAAATATTCTACTATGGGAGTTGGTACTCCTTACTTCTACACTCCATACTGTCAGGTACACCCTAGCGTGCATGGCCACCATTATATGTACTTCTCTATTACTTATTACGAATATCACTCTGTCATCGTGTTTCGTGGCGTCTCTGAAAAATGAGGGTAGCATAGTATTGCAAAAAGGTGAAAATAAAAAAAATAACTATTTACTTTTAATAAAATTTATTACAAGCATAAATAATAATAGCATTGTTTCTTCAATATTTTTTCAAATTGATAGCTAATTCTAAATGGGCGATGATATTTAATTATTTATACTATGTACATACATAGTATTAATACATATGTACATTACATACAGCTTGAAATACAGTTTATAACAGTTTTAAAGCAAATTTTCATACATTATTTAAAACGAACCTTCATCTTGCGGTAAAAGTTTAGTTGTAGACTAACCAACAAATAAAGATAGATGGAGCGCTGCGTACATTACAAGTGACGCAAAAAGTAAGCCAAAACCATGCTCAACTTATAAACATACTGTAACACAAAAATAAGTTGCAACCAACATGGTTGTAGATGTAGTGTTTTTATAGGATAGGGTTACAAACGAGCACACAGACCATCTGTTGGTAAGTGGTTGCTGTGGCCCATAAACATTTACATCTATCCTTGATTAAAATCAAAACGCAGATGCATTTTGACCAGTGAGGGCAAAGATGGAATGCCTCGTTCTTACCATACGAAACACAGCAGTATTAATCTACTGTTTTACGCTGGTAGTCTATGAGAGCGTGGTCCTTCCCACTCGAGCCGACCCATTTGTGCTACAACTATACTACTAATATAATAATATTGTCCTCCAGACCAAATTTCGGCCACGGCGGCCCGCCTCAACGGAGGCTAGCCATCGGCGCAGGACAGGATTATAGTGCCCAAGTATATGCGCAAGCACAGGTGCACTCTCTATTCCCTCACTCTCATAATCCGATGGGACGGTAAACTGACACGATTGAAGAGAGATCAGGCGCAGAACCAATGGCTTTACGTGCTTTCCGAGGCACGGGGGTGAGACACCGCAAACTTACTGACTCCGGGTAACTACTGAGAATTTCTTGACGGAAAAACTCAATAATTAATTTATTGGCCCGACCCGGGATTCGAACCCAGGACCTCATGATCAGCTGTCACACTACGACAACCACTAGACCAACGCACAGTCAACTACGAATATAACTGCAGCATGGCTCTACCACGTATAACACGAGGAGTATCCTTATTAAGAAAGAAAGAGTATTAGTAATCTATGCACATATCTCTGAAACGTATTTGTGTGTATTAGAAACTGCTAATAATAGCGTAATATCTATAATATGACTATGTACTTGTATTTATGTGTATATGTATACGCGTATGTATGCAAGTTCAACAAATGTAAGCCACTTCATTCTCATTCTCACCATCCCCCTATCTAAACGGTCTATACACGTGCCGCTCCCGTGGTAGAAAGGACTCACCGTGATCGCCTCGCTTAGCAGGCGGATTTACGATCGATGTTACGTACTTCTCTCACCCTTGATGCTGATACTGCCGGTCCAGAAATTTCCGGTATGAGTGTAAGAGGGTTATAACGCTTCCGGTCTTACGACATGGACGAGACGAGAGGGGGTGCTTATAAGATTTCTTATGTAGCCATGATACGAATGTATGCGCGCTTTGCAATGTTTACGTGTAGCATAGCAAGTAGTAGTGTTAGATTTAAGAGTCTAATAATGTAAGATAAAAATGAAATGTTTTGGCACTCTGTGCCTTTTTAGGTAATATCAAGTTTATTTTATATTTTTGTTAATGACTGTTTGCGTTAAAATAAAGAGAAGAAAAGGATGTGTGTGTTAAGAAATTGAGCAAAGTTTAGGCATCACTTAAATAGTACGCAGCGCTACCTTTTCTTGTTACTGTGAGGGTTATATATTTAAGACTTGAGTTTGTTCTAAATTCTGACAAACATTTCTTTTAATAGAAAAAAATTGGGTATTCAATAATTATTTTGTTTTAACAAAACATAATAATTTATATAACACCAACAGAAGACTGCAATGGTCCTAATAAGGTGAAATAGTAGTTGAATGTCTATATTTTTAGATCACATAATATTTTATACAATACCATAAAAAATGGTATATCAAAAAAACATACACAGTTTTCGTTAATAAATGGTTTAGCTCAGTGTATACAGTTTTTTACTATAACCATAAAACTCGTACTACATTAAGGTACTACTGTATTATTACATAATGAGGTACAAACACAAAGTAAAGATGACTAGATTGTGATAGTTGTCATCATACATAAACGATGTCAGAATATTTCTTGTATGAGTACAAAAGTAAATAAATCAACAAAAAAGTTTCCATTCCCTTGAAAAATTATTTTTACAATCCTTTCAAAACCTTACTTTGTGACCAATAATAGTATAAAAGCCTGTTGTTACGACGTCGCATGAGACATGATCATTTTCTGGAACAAAGAGAACATTTATTTTAATACCTATGTAAGCCGAACACTAAAATATATTAAGGTAATTGTTATTGCAAATGGAATTCCTTTTAAATGCAAGAAATATTTAAAGTATCGGTTTATTACTATAATGAAAATATAATAGTTTACAATTAACAATACAGATAGAGCCGTGAATTAAAATAAAATTTTGTTGTTTTGTTCTAAATGAATTTCGTCGTAAAGATTATGTAGTTTATTTATTAGCGCGCACTAATTACAAGGATTATAAAATGAACAAAACTAATGAGTGTTATAACACTAAAAGTAATTTTCATTGTTTTGTTCTTGTTAACCATCTACCCAGGTAGGCTTAATAAAATCATGGAATTTTGTTTGAGATATAATGACTGCAGTTAGAGATAACGTTATAGATATAGCAGGTAATTAACGTACCTAGAATTTGTTTTCTTTTTGAAAACCTTAAAACTGTACGGTACTTAGAAATGATGGCAAAATTATCTCTCGGTAGTTAATTAATATTAATATGTATATTTTTGATTTGAATAAACACTTGTACTAGTTTTACAATATCAATTTTAAATGATTATTACACCAATTATAAAAACCGGTCATCGTCATCATTGCAACCCCAGCCCTCACAAGTCCACTGCTGAACATAGGCCTCCCCCAACGAACACAAAGCACGGTCCTGAGCCACCTGCATCCATCGACTTCCTGCATGTCTTACCAGGTCGTCACTCCATCTAGTGGGGGGTCGCCCTACACTACGCCTACCGGTACGAGGCTGCCACTCGAGAACCTTTTTTCCCCAACGGTTGTCGGTTCTTCGAGCTATATGGCCGGTCCATTGCCACTTCAGCTTACAAATCCGTTGGACTATGTGAGTCAAAAAAAACTTAGCTTACACTTTAAATTTACCAAGTGACAGCAATCGCAAATATAAATTAAATATGTATATACTTTATGAAATATAAATTTACCCATAAATTTTTATTTTACATTATATGCCTATGCACGATACACAAATGTCAAATATTTTATATAATGTAACTTTTTGCATGAGTATAATATGTATTATTTTGATTTATTTTATTTTTTATTTTATAAAATAAGGGTGACAACCGAGCACACAGTCCACCTGATGGTAAGTGGATGCTGTGGCCCATAGACATCTACATTTATCCTCGATTAAGAATCAAAACGCAGATACGTTGTCACCCCTGGGGACTGAGATGGAATGCCACGTTTCCAGTAAAAAAAGGTCTCCGGGTCTTTACACTCACCATACGAAACAGTATTAAGCTGCTATTTTACGCTTGTATTCTGTGTGAGCTTGGTCCTTCCTCGGTCGAGCCGACCCATTTGTGCTACAACTATAATATGGCCGCAGCGTGGCTCTGCCACGTACAAATTTATACTTAAATTTTAAATATATTATAACTTTCTACATCTACTTCTTTTTATATCTGCATCTCCACACAAAGGTGAAATTGACCTGTAGAAAATGCCCCAGGAATTAAACCCGCCAATAAATCTTATCACATGGATAAAGATCAATAAATAATTGATATAATATGCTTATGTTTCAATTAATTATTATATTATAATATTGTAGTTTAGCAACAGAAATTGAATTTTTGAGTACAATATTGACTCTGTTATGCAAGGTCAGTGCTGTGCTGTAATTTTTAATTACTGACTAAGAGAAACCGTATTTGCAGTAATGACAAACAGTTAATATACAAAATATTTTTTATGGATTAAGTTGACAAACGAGCACACGTTCCACCTGATGATGGTAAGTGGAAGCTACAGCCCATAGAAACCTTTATATATCCTCGATTAAGAATCAAAATACAGATGCGTTGTCACCCCTGAGGACTGAGATGGCATACCTCGTTTTCAGTAAAAAGGCACCCGGTTCTCTACACTCACCATAGGAAACACAGCAGCATTGATCTGCTGTTTTAAGCTGGTATTCTATTAGATGGTGGTCCTGCTCGGTCGAGCAGTGATCCAATCGTGCTACAACCATAATATAGCTGTAGCATGCATTATATTATAATGAATTTAATTTTTAACTAAATCTTAATTTGATAGCATGTATTTGTATACGGGTTCACTATATTCATTTCTCAAAAATTGTTGTGATAAAATCTATATTAAACTTACTTTGACCGGATGCAGTGCGTTGGTAAGTTGTAAACCCACACTCCTGGCTAAGATCAATGGAGCTATGTCCAGACTATAAAGTCGGTACAAAGCGTCGATGGCCAACTGTGTGGGCACATTGTGCCTCTGTCGGGAACTCTCATATTTTTCTAACCAGGTATGATGCGCTGCAAACAAAGGGAACATGTTAAAACAAATATCCACAGTGACTAGGATATTCTGTCATTTTAAACAACTTCAATCTTTAGTAGTTAACTTTTTACACAGAAACGTTTTCAGTTTATACAATGTCGTATTTGCAGTTAAACTTATTTAGACGCAGCTTGAGAATGGCACCTGATCTTTATCGGATGCAAGTGACGTTCCTTAATATCTATGTTCAATCTGAACAGTTTCCGTATTTGTAAAGGAAGCGACTGACTTTAGTATATATCGTGCGTATGCTTTATATAAATATATTAGCAATCCGCCCCGTCTTTGGGGCTAATTGTGAATCTAAACTCCAATCCAAGGACCCACGCAAATACACAAAAAATTTTATCAAAATTATTCGAGCCATTTTCGAGGTTTACCGCGACTAACTGGCAAATTCAAATTCTTTATTGCATAACTAGTAGTAATCTATTTACATAGCATATTGTGGTTGCAGCTTCCTTTAAGCAAAGGATTTGCTTGTACTAGGAAGCACAGCTCTTCCAAACAATGGGTATATAATATTAAGTTGAGGTGAAAAATAATAGAAAATTAGTTATAAAATTATAGTAGTATAAAATAATACAGGTAGATTGTTATTATATTAAGGTACGAATTTAGAGTTACAAAATGAGGTGTATGTGTGAGTATGTGTGTACGTGCATGTGGGTGCGTGTTGTATGTATGTGTTGAATATGTACCCTTGTAAATTATTTTATTGTGTGGAGTATAACACATATTATATCAGCCCTACGATGTGCTTATGGATCGGAAGTTACCATTGTTCAATGAATAACTTTCTATAACTGTCACTAAAGGTTGCATGGCACTCAGTTACGCTTATGAGTGATGAATGATACTCTCGATTTCTTCATAGTTTTTGTTATTAACCATTTCTCTAGTGTTTTTTTTACATTCAAGATATGTTATAGTGTAAATATTTAGTTTCTTATTAAGTCTATTATATATGTAAGCGGATTGGCTGTTGTATTGATTGATATCAATTGACAGCAATTGATTTTTATATACATATAAACTAGCTTGCCCGACAGACGTTCTTCTGTCTTTCTCAGTAGATTAAAGCGTGGTAACTTACTTCGAATCAACTCCGGATTTTGTCCAGGGTTAATAAGAGTTTTTAATATATCGAACACAGGCACATTTTTGGCACAAAAACAACATATATTTTTAATATGCGACAGTTTGGTTTGACAGAATTTGTACAGGTTACACGCACTCATTTTTATGTGAACGCAACTAGATGTTGCAAACCGAACATCAAACTATTAACTCAAAAGTGTAACAAATGAAACAACATTACTTTGAAATCTGCGCATCGTCATCAGCTCTTAAGAGTCAACGGCTGTGCATGGCTCCTGCCCGTTATAGGGACGAGTTTCCTTAAAAATGAGACGAATTGACGGTTTCTTTATTTTTTTTTATTTTCCATAATTTTGTTACATTATCCAGTACAATACTAGCATATAAACCTCTAGGGGTTTATCTACGCTAGAGAGTCGCCTTATATAAACAAAGATGTATTAATATTAAATCACATTATTCTAACAGAAGTACCTACTACAATAAGTATGGTTGATTTAACAAATATGATTTAAGTTTACTTTTAAACAGTTTGGATTTACCGTAAGTTTCTTGTAATTCTATTGGTAATTCATTAATAAAAGTAGGTACAAGATGGGCGGACTTTCTTGCTCCATAGAAATTTTTAGTTTTCGGAAGTACATACATGTTGGAGTTATAAGCTATATTTCGTAGATTTACAGGTCACAATACCGGACGTCTTTCACCTATAACGCTGAAGCACGCCGCCGTTCTGGGTGTTTTACTTCGCGCGTAAACTTGCTATACTTGAAAGCCCTAAGAATACTTTTCATTTTCCATAGTGGTAATGTGGTGATGAATTCTGTTGCGCCGCTTTTATACGCCAAAATCCATGTATACAACATAAGAAAGGAACAATGGAATTGTAACATTACCTCGCATAACAACTGATGACAATACAATAATTTCGTGAGTGTGACCTAGTGTTCTCACTAGGATCATCACGGTTCATAATCAATGCTTGTAGAGTCACTTTCTTGTTAGTTTGTCTGTCAGTCGTTCCGGGTAGAATTTACTTATTGATTTTAAACTAACTTCTCATTGAGCTGGAAAATTGATATTTTGAATATAGCTCAAATTCGATGACAATGCGCGATTATGATTATTTTTTAAATACTAAATGTAAAAAAATAACTTTAACTGAAAGTATTCCATTTTTAGTTTAACATAAAACATTTAACATAAAAACGTTTTTTTGCGATTACAAACTTACATTTGCAGTTGGAGAATTCACCGTGTCGTATATCAATGTATGGGAGAATATTTTTAAACTACAAAGTTAAGTTCGTCCTCCAAATGTTTTCATAGTATATGAAGTTATGAACCTCCGTAGGTAATGTTAAATATTTTGGTAAAAGTAACTGTATAATAACGTCGAAGAAGTTAGTACACGGATCCTTGAAATCCCAAATCACTCTCGCCTTGAGGATAACAATGTTGTAGTTATACATTTAATGGAGAAATTATCAATTTACCTACGAGTTGTTTGTACCCTCGGTGCGCGAGCCAGAGTCGAACTTGTCCGGTTTTTTTTATGATGATACACTGTAATGCTAAAATAAAGTTACAGCCTATAGACGTCTCACCGCTGTCCTCAGGCCTCCTCTCATTTCTGAGAGGGTTATGGAGCAAATAGTCTGCGATATCTGTATTTATTTGCGGGTTTTACATGCCTCCGTAATATATTATTTCTAAGACATGCAGTTTTCCTTATGATTTATTTTTTCACCATTGAGCACGTGGTAAGTTAGATTTTTTTTATGGGATAGGGTGACAAACGAGCACACAGTCCACCTGTTGTTAAGCGGTTGCTGTGGCCCATAGACATCTACATTTATCCTCAGATACGAATCAAAACGTACATGCGTTGTCACCCGTGAGGAATAAAATGGAATGCCTCATTTCCAGTAAAAAGGGTCTCCGGTTCTCTACACTCACCATACGAAACACAGCAGGGTTAAGCTACTATTTTACGCTGGTATTCTGTGAGAGTGTAGTCCTTCCCCGGTCGGGCCGACTCATTCGTGCTACAACTATACTACTAATAAAACTGCAGCATGACTCTACCAGGTATATTGGTATATATATTAGATCTTAAAATTACAAATTTTACAATGAGCACTTGTCTCAGCTTACATTTAAAATACAAAACTTACTGATATCTAAGCCGGTGTATATCGCATCAGCGAGGAAGTCAGTCAACTCCTTTACGTCACCAAAGCCAAGGTTAACGCCTTGTCCAGCTAACGGATGGACTCGGTGAGCAGCGTCTCTGTAAATATTACACGTATTATCATTGTAGCCCGTCAAAATATAAATAGTAAGCCCAAAGTTTGCCTCATAATTAACATTAACATTTGAAGTGATAACTTCTTTAGGCATGTTGTACACTTTTGGGATGGGGAAAAAGCACTGAATCGCGTGACCATCTTGCTCAGATTATCTGAGTCAGATACATATACACACGCGTTAAAAAGTATTAGCCCACCCAGGTTTAAAGGTGATTTAAACAAATCAGATTAGTATTATTAATAAATTTATTTTTTATGAATAATTCACTTATATAACACCAAAAAAACTTTATGTTTTACCATTAATTTCCTTAAATTTCTGCTTCATCAATATGCACGCCCTTTGTTTTAATAACCTCTGCGCCCAGTTTAGGCATCTATTTGGTTAATTTTGACATATAATTAGGTTAGTCTTTTGTACGCCACTATTCCTGTAATATATCCCAGAGATGTGTGGTGGAAGTTGGACACTGTTGTAGCACCTCTCTGTCTAATTTCCCCAAAATATCTTAATTGGATTGAGATCAGGGGATTGCGATGGACAAGTCTTTTAAATAGTCCTTGCACTGCAATAGTCTTTGGTCCATTGTCATGTTGGAATATGAAGTTTCTACCGATCAATCGACTGCCTGATGATGTCACATTGTCTTTTAGTATTTTTTATAAGCCCTCTTTCTTGAGAATTCCTATTATTTTGACTAATGCTCCAGTTGCATCTTCTCCAAAACAGCCCCAGGCCATTACAGAGCCTCCTCCGTGTTTCACTATCCGTTCTTTTGAATTTCTGCGTACAAATATCCGTTTTTTCCTAAACTATCTGGACTGCTACTGATACTTCTTACAGAAAAACTCAATAACTAATTTTTGACCTACCCGGGATTCGAACCCGTACTTTATCAATAGCAACCGCCTTTCTGAAGACTAGACCAACGAGGTAGACCAATAAAATTGAAGTAAAGGAATAATCTTCGAAATATATTTTTCTTACTTTTCACATCATGACAGACATGCAGGTTTCCTCACGATGTTTTCCTTCACCGTCGAGCATGTGATAAATCAGCACTTAAAAATGCAATTAAGAATTTCATTAGTGCTGGCGGGGATCGAACCCGATTTGCTCGCGTACTGTGAAATTTACAGTGAGCGCTAACGATTTGAGCTACCACGGTTCTAACAATTTTTAATCCCACCAAAAACATAAATGTGAAAAGGGGGCCAAATCCGGTACAAATTACATTTAGGGACAAAAGAGAATGCCGTCAAGCTCCGTTGTAGTTCTATATATTATATTCCTCGATTCGAAAGTAGCTGGAAATGGTTCATGTAAATATACACACAGCTGGTGCGTCGCCCTTTCCTTTTCCGAACATGACTGACACACAGCCGGGTATCTAAAATCTAGATCATTAGCAAAATTGAAGGGGCCTTTGGCTCGTTGTACTTGCACACATCTTGTTCGATCAACCACCAAACAAAATATATTGGTGTTATGTCAGCCGTAAATACGGTTATTGTTTTAACATGTGCGTTTTCCCGCCAACGCACCCAGCTCCAACACAAACTCAAGGTAAACAGCAAGCTGACTATACAGAGTGTAAACACCGTTCTCCTTGGAACCAGTGGTTTAGTTTCACTTATAGAACGTAAATTCAATGAATTAAAAAAACCGCTATTTTCTTTCATAAAATTTAAAAAGTTTCTGTCCGACACCGTCCGTAAATTCATGGATACCCTACGCGCCCGAGTGACGTAATCACTGTAAAGATCATCGCCCGCGCTGGCTATCTACACAACATTGCAATAAAAACACAATAGGTACACATAACCTGTGATGTAACTTTTCCTTCATACTTTCATCCTGGCTTAGGGCAGACAAAATTGAGGAATTAAGGAAAAATTGAGGATTTACTAAAAAAAATGTTGTTATTTTTCATTGAATTTACGTTCTATAAATGAAACGAAATCACTGGTTTCAAGGATAACGGTGTTTACACTAACACCCTGCATAAGTTAAATAATGACACTGCACTTATGTATCTTAGAATAATGGTTTTGTAATTATTAATGCAAAACGATATAGACCTTCCAATGTGATACCGGTATGTTTCGGTGTTTTTTAAATGACATTATACCTCAAAAGTTATACGTGGTATAGCTACGCTGCAGTTATATTAATGGTTTGTAGTATGAAAGGTCGGCTCAATCGGGAAACGATTCACAATACCAGCGAAAAATAGCAGTTCAATGCTACTGCGTTTCGTATGGTGAGTGTAAAGTACCGGAGACCCATTTTAATGGTGACGAGGTATTCCATCTTAGTCCTCAGAGGTGGCAACGTATTTGCATTTTGACCATAGAGTAGAGTAATATATACAGAAATAGAGAGCCATCTCCTAGGATTTTTTGTCACCCAATATGAATAATGTCGCCGTCTATATCTGATCGTGAATAATATCCCTTGAACTAATCTCAATATCATGTTGACTATAGATAGTTGTATGTAGTTATGTATATACGGCTATCTATACTATAGGCGGTTATATTTATATTTTAAGGGATTAGGGTTCAATTAAAGACGTATTATAGATTTCGGAATGATAAATGAAAGCGTCTATTTCGCTCAACACTACACAAACATACAATGTGGTTCCAGCATGAAAATCTAAACAGACGACAAGAAACAGAGAGCTAATCCCAACTCAACCAAACTTATTGTAGCAACAACCGAAAATCACTTATAAACTATAATAAAACAACAACTTGCTCAGACGCCGGGCCGGTAGCCATTATGATTATGTCATATAAAGTTGCTACTTGCCAGTTCGAGAATAACCAGAATCGGTGTAGTCGCCATCTAGCGCACCTTTTAGAAACTAATGTTCGAAAGTTTATGCGGACAATGTATAAGATGGCACTAGTGTCTGCAAATTATTGGACCCCAACCTAAAGTATGGAAGTGTACTCCCCCTGATTTTGACTTTTAATCGAGGATAGATGTATTAATATATGGGCTACAGCATCCACGTGTGGGTGGACTGTGTGCTCGTTTGTCTTATTTTATAAAAAAATGACTACTACTACTACGACACGATTGATCGAAGCGTTACATTACTCACCCGACAAGCGCGACGCCTGGTGCGATATAGCGCGTGCTGTGCCCGAAGGCGAGAGGGAAGGCCGCCCGGGATGAAGGCGCTACAGCTCGCACGCAGGGCGGCAGCTGGCGCTCGGCGCCGTCGGCCAGCCCCGCGCGCCGCAGGCACCCGCCCACCCATGACGTGCACGTGTCCACTAGGCTGCGCCGCGGATATTGTTTCCACTGAAATGGAAAACAAGTGCCAAAATTAAACACTTTGTACCACCCACTTCAATATAAACAAAATGAGAACAACATCAATGTAGCGCAGTCAGTTAAATACGCCTTAATAAGTAAAAGTAAAGTAAAGTAAAATTACAGCCTATATACGTCCCACTGCTGCGCACAGGCCTCCCCTCATTTCTGAGAGGGTTTTAGTGCAAGGAGTGTCCGCTGCGCTGCCTAATGCGTGTTGGCGAACTTCACATGTCTTCGAACTATTTTTTTTCTTATTCCTCAGGCATGCAGGTTTCCTCACGATTTTTTCCTTCACCGCCGAGCACGTGGTAAATCAGCACTTAAAACTGCAATTAACAATATCATTGGTGCCGGCGGGGATCGAACCCGGGTAGCTAGCGTTCTGTTATATTTACAGCAAGCGTTAACCATCTGAGCTACCACGGCTTAATAAGTATAACTCAAAAACTACTAGATCACATGAGGAGCACTAGCTTTCCAATAAAAAAAAAATCATGAAAATCGGTTCACATAGAAAAAAGTTCTGAGGTAACACAATAAAAGTACAGTCGAATTGAGAACCTTCTCCTTTTTTGGAGTAAATTGAAAACATTCTATCTTCTTAGCGAAAAAGCCGGGAAGCGATGTCGCCATGTCTTGAGGGCGTAAGAGAATCCACTAAAATACTGAATATCTATCGTAAAAGGGAAACGAAACATAAAATGGGCATTACGTTTGCCAAGCGTGGCAACTATGGCAAAATACCACCTATAAGGCAGTATATGAAATATTGATGATTGCAATTATATTTTTAAACGTTCCGGATCAAACGATTAACAGCACCTACGGTTAATAAGTATAGTAATGTCCGACGACCGACAATCGAACGGGTCGCACAGATCACATAGTACTGAAACTCGAAAGTATCCATTTGAATGATCGACTCCGAATGACCCGGTTCATAAGACGAAAGATTACTTGAATGATCTGATAACTAGAAATAAATGACACATGTCTAATAAGCTGCATAAACTACATCGTATATCAAATAAGCAAAACAAAAGGTTGTAGGATTGATTTTCTATAAGGGGGTACATCTAGATTGGTACTACCCTTCGTACCTTTTAGAACTTCCCAGTAGAATAACATCGTGGGTCTGATTTTTCATAGTTTAAATCGCGACACGTCTCTGTCCTTAGAACGGGACGTTATAATAGTTCGTGATAAATTTTTCAACTCGCGTGTTAAGGATGCACCGGTTTCATTCGATGCACAATTATGTAATTCATCATCATCAACATTATCCAATCAAAAGTCCGTAGCTGAACATAGGCCTGCCCTATAAATTGCTTTAAAGGGAGAATATTTGCCTTAGGTGCAATCCTTGGCAGGCGGTTCGGCAACCGGAGTTTTTTTATTATCAGGAGTTCTCAGGAATATGCTGTGGCCTATCTTCTGTTTAGTTTTCCTATGACATACACGGGAAGACAACGGGAAGTGTACTCTTATGCCGCAACTACACGGCGATTTATATTATTTTAAACTTAAGTTCTTCAAGGTTCTATTTGCTATGAAAAAATTTAATGGTATTCTCAATTTTCTTTGAGATATTTTTTTTGTTTAAAAAGGCGATAATTACATACTGTGAGTCATCTCATTTTAGACTTATTATTCAACTAAATCTAAGAAATGCCTTTTGACGTTTCACATTAATCATTCCGCAATAACTTTGTATAAGCGCACTAAAAAGATTTAAAATAACCTTTTAAGTGAATCCAAAGAATTATGAAGTTATTTATATTGCATTGCAAGATGGTATGGTTGGCATGAATAAATCATTTTGATTTAAATCATGATTTACATCACGAAAACAAATTACGAGGGTGGATTGAAAATTACTCGGCCTAACCAAGAAAATAAACACATACTAAATCAGTAATATTTTTATTTTTCTACATAATCACCATCAAGTTCAATACACTTTTGCCACCTCCCCTTCCAAGCATTTAGACCGTTGAAAAAAAATGATTCTTCCTTAGAGTCAAAATATGCGTCTGCAGCTGTTTTGACCTCGTCGTTTGTCGAAAATCTTTGACCACCCAAGTGCTTTTTTAGGTTAGGGAACAGAAAGAAGTCTGATGGTGCCAGATCAGGTGAATACGGCGGATGCGGTAACAGTTCAAAGCCACAGTTGTGAATTTCAGCCATTGACTGTACTGACGTGTAAACACGGGCGTTATCTTGATGAAACAGGACTTTTCTTCTGAGCATTCCTCGACGTTTTTCTTTTATTTCCTCTCGTAAACGACGTAGTAAGGTGCAGTAGTAATCAGAGTTTATAGTCTGACCCCTTTCAAGATAATCAATCATAATCACACCTTTCGAGTCCCAGAATACTGAAGCCATCACCTTATTTGCCGACAAAATCGACTTAGCCTTTTTAGGGGGTGGTGAACCAGGTCTTCTCCACTGTTTTGATTGTTGTTTTGTTTCCGGTGTACAGTAATGAACCCATGTTTCGTCCATAGTAACAAAACGATTCAAAAAATCATCTGCATCGGCTTCAAATAACTCCAAACAGTCGCGTGAAATAGTCAATCACGTCCTTTTTTGTTCAACTGAAAGCAGTCGCGGAACCCACCTCGCAGACACCTTGTGGAAACCCAACTCGTTGACAATGATGTTTTGAGTTCGTTCATAAGAGATGCCTATAATCTCGGCTATCTCTCTAATTTTTAATCTGCGGTCTCCCATTATTAAATCAAGTACTTTTTTAATATTTTCGTCAGTAGTTGACGTAGAAGGCCTTCCAGAGCGGGGTTCATCTTTCACACTCTCTCTACCACGCTTAAATTCTGCTATCCATTTTTGACGGATGAATATGACAGAGCACAATCGCCTAATGTACTGACCATGTCATCATGGATGGCTTTTGATGATAGCCCCTTCTTATGGATGTACTTAATGACGGCACGCTGCTCGATTAACTCCATTCGCGGAAATTATGTCCGATTACTTTGTTAATAAATTTATAAAATCACAACTAATTATCGCACACGTTTCGAACTTCACACAATGAACTAGTCTGAACTGAACTAAATAATGTGGGTAGATTTGATTTTTAGAATTGAATGGATCTGTGTTAGGCCGAGTACTTTTCAATCCACCCTCGTATGTTTTCAATAAAAATCAATGGTTCAAATGTTATTACGGTTTGTTGACATTGAGTATAAAACATGGTGTGGAGGGCAAAGTCCAAGCTAAAAGTTTATCGGTTGCGGTTAAAGAGTTCTTGACAAAGATACAGCAAGCTGTTCCACGTTAAAGCCCGGCAGCATTTTGGTATGCGAGGTTGCTGGACTCAGGATGGTGTAATCGTGGTGAAAACTACTGATGGATCCCAACATAAAATTCCTTAGACGAGATAAACTCTTTAAGAGCCCTCTTCCATTTCGGCGTTAAGCAAATTTAGTTAAATATGTTACGCTTCGAGCGGGCGACGACCTACGCGAGCGATACTTTATTTCATATCTCTATTCACTCACTCGCACTATGATACTGTGCGTATAGCGACTAAACGATCTTGATCTTCCATTATACGAGTTTTCTTAAGATGGAGTTCACTGGATCTATCTAATTAGTTTATTATAATCTATTTGATATATTTTTCATTATTTATGAACCTTAGTGTTGAAATAAGTACACATATATTATATTTTAATTGTTTTGCAGTAATCGATTGTTAAACGATGTTGGTTAATAATTGATTATACCTACTAACGGTGGCATAATGGTATAAATAAATAAATAGTACGGTTGCAACCCGTTTTAATAAATAAAATAACCAACTGTACCTAACATTTTTTTATCGGTACTTACAGTCAATTATCACATTTTACTTATTATGAAAATATTTGCCGCACGGCCGAGCTTAGCTCGAGTCATTAACTTCAGACAGGACACACTTTTTAAAAACGAGTTTAACCTGGGTAACATATTGAAAAACCAAAATTTGTTGATTTTTAGAACTTAATCTGGGCCAGTCCATATGGCAAGCATGCAGACATTTTTATTCTTCATTATTATTTCTCCAGAGATAGGATATGTCTTTTTTACGTTCAGTGACACATTGATACTCGTTTTTATTTTTCCCTATTCGGACTGGTAAGAAAGCTCAGCTACAGTCAAAATAACTATAAACTATCTGGTATAATAATAATGTGCGAACTTTATACTAATTGAAATATTTTATTTTTATTTTATTTAATTAGATTACCATTGATTGTTACACCAGTAAGGTCTTAATTGCTAAAACTTAGTATCTAGGACATAATGCACAATCACTTATAGGTAATCATCGCTTACACAATAAAACATTAAATGACAAAGCTATAAACTAAAAGCTATATCTCTAAAATTGTTTTTTTTTTTTTAAATTTAGTGGTTGTCATACAATGTACATCAAGGATTTTGCGATGGTCACAGTATTTGTTGTAAGTATAGCTCATTCTAGTGATCAGGGAATTTGATCCTAGCAGCGTCCTACGGAATGGGCATACTAGAGGTTTGATAGGAGCACGAGGTATTCTCCGCGGCACTCTAAAGCAAAACTTTAAGAGAAGTCCTGGACATCATATGTTGTTTATAATAATTTTATAGAAGAAAATTAGGTCAGTTACATCTCTTCGCTTGTCCAATGATTTCAACTTAAAGTATTCTAATGATTTAATACGAATAGGGATTCATACGATAAATGACGTATGAACCTTTTTTGAATCCGTTCAATCCTCAGACTATGAGTTGCAAAATGGGGACGCTATACTACACTTCCATATTCTAAAATTGAGCGCACTAAATGCAGCCTGTTAGTAGAGTAAAATTTTGGTTGCTGGTTTTCTGAAAATTTTTCCATTTCTTATTACGAAACCTAACATTTTTGATGATATCTGATATACTGTACGAAAGTAAATACTTTCAACGATCAAAAAACTGCGATCGTAGTTGAGTTCTATTTCGGAACACAGGCCAAAATAGCAGCGCCTATAACAGAAATCGACGCACACTACGATAATATCGAAACAAATCGGAGCCCGCGAAATAAAATGACACAGGTCAACGCCGACAACCGCTCGCGCGGGTATGAATTCAGATGTGGCCGACGCAGTGAAATATATGGTACTTTTATTTAATTAATTAAAAAAATAACAGTAATGATTCAAAAAGTAAAAATCATAGTATTATCATCGTCATCATCATTACAGCCCTTCACAAGTCCACTGCTAAACATAGGCCTCCCCCAAGTAATGCCACAAAGCACTGTCCTGAGCCACCCGTATCCATCGACTTCCTGCATGTCTTACCAGGTCGTCACTCCATCTAGTGGGGGGTCGCCCTACACTACGCCTACTGGTACGAGGCTGCCACTCGAGAACCTTACTTCCTCATCGGTTATCGGTTTTTCGAGCTATATGGCCGGCCCATTGCCACTTCAGCTTACTAATCCGTGTTGGGCTATGTCGGTCACTCTGGTTTTACTGCGGATATGCTCTTTTCTGAGTCTATCACGCAGAGAAACTCCGAGCATAGCCCTCTCCATAACTTGCTGAGCGACCTTGAGCGTCCTCATACGGCCAGCAGTGAAGGACCATGTCTCAGATCCGTAAGTCATCACTGGCAACACGCACTGGTTGTACAATCTAGTTTTCAGAGTTTGAGGTATACCTGACGAGAAGATGTGTCGTAATTTCCCGAATGCTGCGCAGCCAAGTTGAATCCGTCGATTGACCTCTCGGTCGAAGTTGGACTTACCTAGTCGGACTATTTGTCCCAGGTAAACGTATTCGTCGACAGCTTCGAGCATATTGCTCCAAACAACTACCGGCATAGGTGTGACGTGGATATTAAACATGATCTTTGTTTTGTCCATGTTCATCTTAAGACCTATCCGTTGGGAGACACCATTGAGGTCATTGAGCATAGTGCTTAGGTCCTCCAGCAATTCTGCCATAAGGACTATATCGTCGGCAAATCGAAGGTGAGTAATTTACTCGCCATTGCTGTTAATACCGCATCCTTTGAAAATCATAGTATAGTTTAAGCAAATGTTGATGATTATTTTGGTATAAATTTTACGTCAAAATTATGTAGAACTTCGGAGATATTGGGGCTTGTATCGAAGCTTTTTCGGTCGTTAATTGAATTATGTCGATTTTTGTCCTTACGTGAAATGCATATAACGAAACTGTATTTTAGCATTATTAAAGTATAGGATATTTTTGAGATAAAATTTATTTTTGATGGTCGATATTCAATAGAATCTATAAATTAGAGCTCCCAAATCATGTCTCTCAGAGTTTTGATCTAAATATGCATCGGGAGAATGATTATTACTAAATAAATAAATAAGTTATCTAAAATTTGCCTTTAGCTTATTGTAGTAGAGAAAACGAACTATTTTTTTACCAAGTAATTGTTATTTCAGGCGAACGAACGAACGGAAAACATATAATTTCAACGTGGAAACCTTGTAATTTCGCGTTTTTTGTAATACTCCTCTTAAAGCAGAAATACTCCAAATCAGCAGCTGAGTCTTTGGTTGAGGGCATGACCGCAATTGTGGGATTATCGAACTCTCAAAACTTCGTAAGTGAAGTTTGTAGTTTCGTGTGTTAACTTTTCATTTCCTTAAACCAAAAATTTCGACTTTTTTCTTTTTAGGTAAAGTGTATACAATTTTATATTGCTTTATTTCTAGTATACGCAATTAATATATTCAATACTAAGCGTTGTATTTCTTTCGTTTCTAAAATATTTATATCATCCTTCTTTGTTTTTATAACATGCATATCGAATTTATAATCACTAAGATAATAATCCTATTTAATCTCTCGAACTGCAATGTAAACATGGTTTTGTATGTTATATTTATTAATTAGAATAATTATCATTTTTGTTCTAGTTTAGTGTAATGCCAGTTTGACGTTTGACAACTTAAGAGTGAAGCTCCGTTCAGATCTACCAACACGTAGCGTGCCCAGCACGTATAGTACCATGAACATAAAGTGGCATGAACAGACGCCATCAGGCAAACTATAAAGTTCATTTGATTTTAAGTGCGATCACATTCATACTAGCCGCGCGACTGCAACAGACTCGCGCAGACACGTACCAGCATAGACAAAACATTCTTGTTGTATATGCTTGCCGGTGCCGGCCCGTGTCTGCGCTCCGCTTGCGTCTGCTAGATGTGAATAGGTATATCTATATAGAGTGTATAAAAGAATATTATTTTGTCTGCCACGCCGTTTCTTGCACGCTCAATATCTGTGGATCTAAACGGAGCTTTATATTTAGTTAGGTAACCTAGTACACGTAGTGTTATAGTTTATAGTCTATACACGTTGTATATGATAAACTTTACTAAATAATTTTGTCTGTATTTTTTTCATCTCATTCTGTTGTTAACCCTTTGGAACTCTCTTCCTTCCGAAATCATGAGTGTCGAAAACCGGATTATGTTCAAGTCCAATATGCGAGAACTTTTGGTCAATAAAATGGCAGAAACAAATTAGCGTTCATAGATAACCGTGTTTAACAATATTATATTTAAAATATATATTATAAATATACGCTTATATATATGTTTGAGTTTATATATATGTGAATATCAATTTCTATACTTCTTATTGCACCTATCTCTTTTATCTCTGCACTACTCTAAGGCAGACCGGTAGATTATGTCTCTCGCATTAAGTACGCCTATATACATTTAATGTGTATATGAAGTTAATTAATTAAAAAAAAACGACGTGTCAAAAGATATTTCTAAGAGTAGGTGCAGTATAAATAATAACTTATTAATTAACTATAATTACCAAAGCGTCATTAAGTGCGTCGACGAATTGTTCCTCTGGCAATTTGAGTAGTTCTTTAGCGTGGGAGTGTGTTGTCGACCAGACTAAGGAACTTCTAGTTGCGTCAAGCGGCAACAGGGCAATGGGACCTGTCGGCAGGAAGCGCTGCCAAGCTGTTGTGTTTTCCGTCGCCTGAAATTAAAATTTTATATAATAGTACACTAGTATATCCATGTTATGACTATACTAGTATATATAGCACATTTATAGCTTACTAGCTCCAATATCTTAAGAGGTAATTATAATGTAATTGAAGCCTAAAAATATTTTTTTAGGGTCTTAAGTCTTATAATCAATATTTTTAGTTTGGTTAGGCTTTTTACAGTATTGTGTGACAAACGAGCACACAGTCCACCTGATGGTAAGTGGATACTGTGGGCCATAGACATCCACATTTATCCTCAATAAAGAATCGAAATGCAAATGCGTTGTCACCCCTGAGGACTAAGATGAAATGCCTCGACTCCAGGAAAAAGGGTCTCTGGTTTTCTTCACTTACCATACGAAACACAGAGATAGAATACATTTTATTTGTTGTTCTATACGTGGTAGAGCCATGCTGCAGCTATATTATGGTTGTAGTATGAATGGGTCGGCTCGACCGGGGAAGGATCATGCTCTCACGAAATACCAGCGTAAAATAGCAGCTTAATGCTGCCGTGTTTCGTATGGTGAGATTTTTTTATAGGATAGGGCGACAAACGAGCACACAGTCCACCTGATGATACCTGAGGTCCATAGACATCTATATCTATCATCGATTTCAAATCAAAATCCAGATGCGTTGTCATCCGTGAGGACTAAGATGGAATGCCTCATTTCCAGTAAAAAGGGTCTCCGATTCACTACACTCACCATACGAAACACAACAGCATTAAGCCACTATTTTACGCTGGTATTCTGTGAGAGCGTGGTCCTTCCCCGGTCGAGCCGACCCATTCGTGCTACAACTATACTACTAATGTAACTGCAGCATGGCTCTACCACGTATAATACGTGTAGTGTGAGTGAGTGTAGAAAACCAGAGACCCTTTTACTGGAATCGAGGCATTCCATCTTAGTCCTCAAGGGTGACAAACGCATCATTTTGATTCTTAATCCGAGGTTAAATTTAGATGTCTATGGGCCACAGCATCTACTTACCACCAGATAGATTAAGTGCTCGTTAGTCACCCTTATCCTATAAAAAAAATTACGCTGTCGAGTCGACCCATTCGTGTTACACCTAGCTAGCACGTAAAAAAGTATTAAAAGTAATGAAATATAATTATAAAAAGATTTTTTTTGATATTGAATATTGATGATGATGTTTTTTGATGTGATATTTTCTGTGCAGGTATACGTCTGACCAGCAGAAAGAAATATAAGTAAATACCACTCGTACTTTCTTACGTATTTCTGCCGCAAAGCTGCTGATTTCTCCGACATGCAGTGCGTGCACGGCTGTGTTCCGGTCTGAAGGGAATAGTTACCCAGTATAACTACAGGCTTTGAGCCAGTCCATACTAGGCCTCAGATGGGACAATGAATCTGACACGTTATCAGTAAAGAGGCTTTCCGGTTTCGTGTTACTCATCAAAACACATCAGTAATATACTGCCATTTAGGCTGATATCCTATGTGAGCATGTTCTTTGTCCGGTTAATTCGACTCATCTGTGCTGCTGCCGTAAATATGCTGCAGCATGACTCTATTCTACCAGGCAAAACATTTACCAGAATCTTTTTAAGGTAAAGTTACAGCCTATATAAGTGTCGCTGCTGAGCAAAGCTTACTCTCATTTCTAAGAGGGCTTTAAGGTAAGGAAATGACGGCCGCGCTGCCCCAATTCGTGTTGGCGAATTTCACATGTCTTCGAAATATTGTTTTTCTTATTTCTCAGACTTGCAAAGTTCCTCACAAATTTTCCTTCACCGTCGAGCACGTGGTAAATCAGCACTAAAATTGCAATTACAACAATTTTATTGTTACCGGCGGGGATCAAACCCGTAGGAACGCTCGCGTACTGTGAAATTTATTAAAAAAGAGAGCGCTTAGCCCCTTAGCTAACACGGCTCTATATGGTAACAAAATTACAAATATCATGATATGCTTAAAGCGGAGTGAAAATCGAATCGAATTCGAAGCGACAGTAGCCTAATGGCAGGGCGCGGACAGCGAACTAAAAAAGGTCGTGGGTTCGAATCCGCTATTCGACTACTGGCGTGAACCACTCGTAACACAAGCAATTTAAGCTTACCACGAGTGGTTAAGGGAATATTAGTAACGTTTATAGCATTGTTAATGTTCTTTAAAAAAATCATCTTACTGCAACATAAATAATTCATTTAAACACATTCTATTGTATACCTTCAAAATCGCGGTAAATTTATCTTCTTACATTTAGATTTATTGAGAGCGTAATTTATTATACGTTTAAGATACACAAACGAGACGTGAAATTACATCCAGTACGTAAACAAAGATCAGGCAAGCTTACCTCAGACAAGTGCAACGTGGCCACAACACCCATCTGGTCGTAGTTCCACGACAGATATTGCACCCCCATTGCTTTGCGAACGGCCGAGTTTGCGCCGTCAGCGCCGATCTGAAATAACAAATATGTATGTATTAAAACATTTTGTAAGGAGATAATATTAAGTTCTTACGTGGTAGAGCCATGCTGCAGCTATATAAGTAGTATAGTTGTAGCACGAATGGGTCGGCTCGACCGGGGAAGGACCACGCTCTCACAGAATACCAGCGTCAAAAAGCAGCTCAACGCTGCTGGGTTTTGTATGGTGAGTGTAGTCAACCGGAGACCCTTTTTACTGGAAATGAGGCATTCCATCTTAGTCCTCACGGGTGACAACGCATCAGCATTTTGATTCGTGATCGAGGATTGATGTAGATATCTATGGGCCGCAGCAACCACTTACCATTAGGTGGACTGTATGCTCGTTTATCACCCTTATCCTATAAAAAAAACCTACTTTATTTTTTGTGATGAAGTTTTTGGGAGTATGGTGCGCCAGGAAAGAAGGCAAAATATATTTTTTTAATAAATAAAACCCTTATTACCCAGTGGAAGGCCTCTTAACTACTTTAATTGCCAAAACTTAAATAATGACGGCTCCGTGACGCAGTGGATTAGAATCAGTTGCAGCGATAAGGCAGACGGGTTCGAATTTCACATGGAACAAGTATTTGAATGGCTTACAAATAATTGTTCGACAAACACTTGTTCCTGGACTGGATGTTTGTTCTAGTGAAAATTTAAGTATGTCTTTACGATTACGTAATAGCGCCATGCTGCAGCGATATTAATAGTTGTAGCACGAATGGATCGACTCAACCGGGGAAGGACCACGATCTCACAGAATAAAAACATATAGTGAGTGTAGAGAATCTGAGACCCATTTTACTGGAAACGAGTTATTCCATCTTAGTCCTCACGCGTGACAACGCATCTGCATTTCGATTCGTATTCGAGGATAGATGTAGATGTCTATGAACGGGTTACATCAACCACTTACCAACAGGTGGACAGTGTGCTCGTTTGTCAGTTATATTATATAAAAAAAAGTTCTAATTGCTTCCACGATACTGGAAAAATTGTAATGTGAAGTTAAAAAATATACTATCTATTTATTTATTTATTTAGGTAATCATACAGCGTTTTTATCATATTTACAATACATATTATCATACAGTAAGGCCAATAGAGATTACACAATTTTTATCAACTAATAATTAAGCGTGCGTGCGTGCGTGCGTGCGTGCGTGTGTGTGTGTGTGTGTGTGTGTGTGTGTGTGTGTGTGTGTGTGTGTGTGTGTGTGTGATTATGCCCTATTTTTGTTTACAACATCACGTTTGATGCGACTCTTGGATAGGTTGAAAATATCCAAGTCAGCGTAAAACTTATTATAGTTTTGAACAATACGACATAAAGTAGAATTTTTTGCGTAATTTGTGTTTGCTCGTGGTACGTGAAATAATGGCGTATGTCTAGTTCGGTATTTTGGTACTAGTAACGATATTTTAGATTACAGGTCTGGACAATCTATGTTACCAGACCAAAAACCGTGTAGCAAAAACATATCGTGTTGAAGTCTTCTGAGTTCCAAGGTATCTAAGCGGTAAAATTTGCAAGCATCTTCGTATGAAGCAAAACTATTATGATCTTTTGATGAGATAAACTTAATGAACAGTTTTTGGATTGATTCTATTCGATGCTTATGCTTCGCATACTTTGGAGACTAGATTGTATTAGCGTATTCGAGAACACTCCTTACGTATGCAAAGTATAGAGCTTTAATGCAATTAATACTGCTAAAATCGTTGCAGATGCGCTTTATGAATCCAATTTGCTTGTAGGCTTTGTCAACAATACTATCTATATGCTCATTGAACGTTAATTTTGAGTCCAGCCTGATACCAAGATCTCTAACTGATGATACACTCTTTATGGATTTATTGTTAATTGAATAATTGTAATCTATGAGCTGTTTCTTGCGACTGAAGGTTATTTTGACACATTTTTCACTATTGATAGTAATTCTATTTTTGCTGTAATAAGTTTCTAGGTTTTTTAAATCGTTTTGAATCAGAACACAGTCATCAATTGTTTTTATTTTTAGATAAATTTTTTTGTCATCTGCGAACATTAAATAGTTTGAATGATAGAAGCAGTCACCGATGTCAAATAAATAGGCGAGTATTATATCAATTGTTGGTAGACCCTGACAGGCAGAGAGCGCGAGTAGAAAGTCCAGCGAGTGAGTGGCGAGTTATTGATAATGACAATATCAAAATATACGAGGCATGCCTTTTAAGTTCTGTCATTTCCATATTTACCGGCAATTTTGAATATGGAACGGTTCAACATTCAAATTTGCTTTAAGTCAGAATCTCAAAACAATTGAAAGTATTAGGATTAATGCTATTGTTTAGTTACAGCATGAGTTACAGAGTCGTTTTGAATCTGTCAGGTCACGTATGAAAATGAATCTTACTAAGGAAAATATGCGTGCAATAATTTTCTACAACTTTCGAAGAGGTCTAACACAGCTTCTGTGTTTCGAAGAGCTAACTTCTGTAATCCTTGATGAAGCGAATTCCAGCGTAGACAAAGCAATCTTAGTGACAAGGGACTTAATTTGCCGTTGGATACCGCATTTGCTTTAGGACGATCGTAAGGCGACCCGCGTCAGATGGTGTAAGAAAATAGTTCAAAGGTTGAACCGAGGAGAATTAAATCACGTCTACGACATAATCAGTGGTGACGAATCTTGGGTCTATGCCTACGATCCCGATTCTAAACAACAATCTGGTTCATCCAATACGAGCTCAAGCCGACTAAAGTTGTTTGCTCTTGAAGCACTTCAAAGAAAATGGTGGCCACGTCTATTGCGAAAACCGGCCATGTTGCGACGATTGCATTTGAAGATGGTATAACGGTTAATGCAGAGTAGTATACCACAGTTTGTTTAATACAAGTCATCGCCGAACTTTGGAAATCTAACCCAAAGGGATGCATCGTCCTACAACATGACAACTCACAAAGCTCACACAGCGATGGTCAAACGAATGAGTGAGAGTTTTGAACTAAGCCTTCACGATTTCTTTACATTTGCTAAAATTAAGAGAAATCATCGTGGTCAAAGAAGCAGTCGACGCTTTCAAAACATCCATATTGAACACCCTCCTTTGGAGTGGAATAAATGTTTTATAACTGGTTCGAGCGAATGGAAAAGTGTATTAAATTACGTGGTGAATACTTTGAAAAACAATAAAAGGTACTAGGTTCTGGTTGTATTTTTTGGTCAAACGACAAAACTTAAAAGTCAAGGCTCGTAATATAATATATGTATCATAAGTTTCCTAGAAACGGCTGAACATATTTACTTTCAACACGTATAATATTTGGCCTTGTCGCTCGGAAAGTTTATCAGAAGATGAAGGTATAAACAGAGGAGCGGTAATCACATCCTTTAAAAAAAACAAAACCGAACAAGTGCGACTCGGAGTAAACTAATTATTTATGTTAGTTTATCATTGAGTTATACAACTCTAGAGGATCAAACCCATTGAGTTATACTAGGTGGATTGAAAAGTACTCGGCCTAACACAGATCCATTCTATTCTAAAAATCAAATCTACCCACATTATTTAGTTCAGTTCAGACTAGTTCATTGTGTGAAGTTCGAAACGTGTGCGATAATTAGTTGTGATTTTATAAATTTATTAACAAAGTAATCGGACATAATTTCCGCGAATGGAGCAAATCGAGCAGCGTGCCGTCATTAAGTACCTCCATAAGAAGGGGCTATCATCAAAAGCCATCCATGATGACATGGTCAGCACATTAGGCAACTGTGCTCTGTAATATTCATCCGTCAAAAAATGGATAGCAGAATTTAAGCGTGGTAGAGAGAGTGTGAAAGATGAACCCCGCTCTGGAAGGCCTTCGACGTCAACTACTGACGAAAATATTAAAAAAGTACTTGATTTAATAATGGGAGACCGCAGATTAAAAATTAGAGAGATAGCCGAGATTATAGGCATCTCTTATGAACGAACTCAAAACATCATTGTCAACGAGTTGGGTTTCCAGAAGGTGTCTGCGAGGTGGGTTCCGCGACTGCTTTCAGTTGAACAAAAAAGGACGCGATTGACTATTTCACGCACTGTTTGGAGTTATTTGAAGCCGATGCAGATGACTTTTTGTATCGTTTTGTTACTATGGACGAAACATGGGTTCATTACTGTACACCGGAAACAAAACAACAATCAAAACAGTGGATAAGACCTGGTTCACCACCCCCTAAAAAGGCTAAGTCGATTTTGTCGGCAAATAAGGTGATGGCTTCAGTATTCTGGGACTCGAAAGGTGTGATTATGATTGATTATCTTGAAAGGGGTCAGACTATAAACTCTGATTACTACTGCACCTTACTACGTCGTTTACGAGAGGAAATAAAAGAAAAACGTCGAGGAATGCTCACAGGAAAAGTCCTGTTTCATCAAGATAACGCCCGTGTTCACACGTCAGTACAGTCAATGGCTGAAATTCACAACTGTGGCTTTGAACTGTTACCGCATCCGCCGTATTCACCTGATCTGGCACCATCAGACTTCTTTCTGTTCCCTAACCTAAAAAAGCACTTGGGAGGTCAAAGATTTTCGACAAACGACGAGGTCAAAGCAGCTGTAGACGCATATTTTGACTCTAAGGAAGAATCATTTTTTTTCAACGGTCTAAATGCTTGGAAGGGGAGGTGGCAAAAGTGTATTGAATTTGATGGTGATTATGTAGAAAAATAAAAATATAACTGATTTAGTATGTGTTTATTTTCTTGGTTAGGCCGAGTACTTTTCAATCCACCCTCGTACAACACTAGAGGAGCAAACCACATTACCGCGCGTCGAAAAAAGTGTAACCACTATCCAAACGCGACGACGTAGCTTTGAAACTAATAACAATTTTAAGTAAACATATATCTATCTCACTTACACAACTTGCGAAAACAATATCATTGCTAAGATTAGATAAAGATAGACACACAAACATGCAATGGCGGGTTGGTGTGGCTTAATATATGAAATTTTACCTAAAATACGCAATAAAAATGAGTTATTTTAAGCTGCAGTTAATTGTTTTTATATTAAAAAAGTATATTTTATTTTAAAATCTTTATTACGTCCCCTTAGAAAAAAGGATACAAAGCTTATCAGATGAATAGAAGTAAACATAATGATGAAATAAAACGTAATTTTATGGTACTAATAAATAAAGCAATATAAATTATTAGGTAATAAAATATAATTAATATAAAATTTAATATATTTAATAGATAATTCATGAATAAACTAAAATAAGAATAGTTAATTATTTTGTATGAAAGTTAAAACGTAGTTTTTATTATAATTTCCAAAATATTTAAAATCAGAGGTAACAAATTAACTTACTCCATTAATTATATAGTCTCCCATTAATGTAAGATAATCACAAATGCGGAAAAGTGGCAACATTGAACCTAAATGGCAATATTCGATAATTTTATTTAATTATTTGAGGTTTTTTACGTTTATATGAAAACAAGAACTAAAAATTATGTGTTGACAGTGATTCCGCTTGATTTATTATGTTTTTGTGACCTTGAATAGCATTCTTTCACTACGCATTTACCCATTTTTGTCGCAGCTCAACTCTGTCGGCGTCACATTGAACAATGAACTCACGTTAGCTAGGCATATGGCTGTGGCCATATGTGCAGTGGCAACGCTTTGGCGCGGTTATTACTGATTTAATGTTATATAAATCAATGGTTCATCCATCCCTGGGATCGAGTCTCGACGATTTTTGCATGGTTTTGATACCGATACATTAATACCCTAAATTAACGAAGATAATATTACTTTTACTTTCTATAGAATAGGTACGTGTAAACATTGCAGATAAGTAGATACCATCATTTTCACTAAAACGGTTGACTTACTATGATCGTAGTACTATTATTTATTCTGTGCTATAATTCATTCCGTAAATAACTTAAAGGTTAGGTACGTAGTAGGCTCACCAGATTTTTTAACCCTCTAAGGGGGAAACTGCTCAATTTGGTAAAAAAATAAATTTCAATTTTTTTCCGAGGAGAAATGAAGTTTTTATGTTTTATTGATAGTTATATTTTAAAGAAGACCGGGTATTGTAAAGTATCGTGTATCTTTGTTTAATTATTATACATTGATATTTGTTCAGTTAGTTAAGGCTAAAGTTCTATGCAGTTATTATGGTGAATTGTCATTAAATCGCACTATATCAAATCCATGAATTTCATTCCTGGAAACCTTACCATAATTTTCTTCCGCTTTTCTATAGCACCTATATTTTTGTCATTAAAGATGTTGCAATATCCAGTTTTTAAAATAAATATTATTATTGAAGTTCTTCGCAAAACGATATCTTCGGATTAATTTGACCAATCCTTAAAAAATGTCACGTCTTTTAAAAATGCTCGTAACTTATTGGCGATTTCAAGTTTAAAAATAGCATCTTGGAAAGGATGTTTGCTCACTGAGAAATTATATAGTGGCGTTATTTTTTTTAAAGTGGTCATATTTTTATGACTCTTTCCACGGCTAAACCAAGAGATAAATAATCACGTAGCAACATGTCTTACACTTTCTTCCCAGTGGATCGGGGTATCGTGTACTGATAGTGTAAGAATGTCCATTACTCCATATCATTCCGTGGCTGATGTAAGAGGCGGCAGAGAGAAACAAATCAGGAGATAGACAGCAGCATCTTCCTAATAACGACTGAAAATAAAAATAAAAACTGCGGTTACCCAACCCGCTTGCCAAGCGTGGCAACTATGGCAAATATCCCCCCTATGAGACAATTTATGGGGGAGGCCTACGTTCAATAGTGGACTTTAATAGGCTGTACGCCGTAACGGTATCTTAATTGATTCAAATGGGAATTGCAAATTCGCTCTTTGTTTCGCAGATTTCCTGAATCCAATAAAGTTGAAATACAGGACAATCTGTCCGGCGAGACATTAAAAAGTCCCGGGAAATACGGGGCGACTAATAGACGTAGGTAACTCATAATTAAGTAACCGCCTAATATTGCTATAACCAAAAGATAAGTCAAATTAAATGACAAACTTATCTTTACTGAAAAAATAAGTCATCACTCATGATTGAGATGGGCTCAAAAGCACAATGGACATGCACAAGTAATAAATGAAATTCGATTTAATGTTGCAATTAGCAAGCCATTTTATAAATAGTTTTAGAAGCACTATGAATTACACACCTAACGATAATGTTTGAGACAGAATCCGACCAATAAAGTACTTGTTTATTGGTCGGCGGAGACAGATGATTAAATAAAACGTAGTGCTCTCTACAAAGATAGAGATAATAATACGAATTCATCGAAATTGGGTGCAAACTATTACAAAGATTCTAAGTAATGGCTGTTAGCCCTGAGTTGAACTATTATTAGAATTTAACAGAAACAAAGCGTAGATCAGATGGAGAAGGGGCAGGTAACTAAATTTATACATTCTGTTAATTTTGTAAAGTACTTAATATTATGGATGCTCAAAATAAAATATGTTTCATTAAAAAAGAATTAACGGAAAGTTATAATGCCGTTATAAATAGTAGATTTATATTTTAGCGTGCATTACAGCTGGCGGCGTCGATGCGACGCCTTTGTAGTACTACATAATTATAAAAAAAATCGTGACATGGTACACGGTATTTTACAGAACCAAGGACAGTGCACCTGACTCACAGCCTGCCTATAAACAGATTAAACAGCTTCAGAGAAGCTATACGACCCGTAATTTCTTGGGGACCTATTTGAACGCCAAACTAGTCTGTACCCCGTAGATCCTGACACAAATACTAGTTTCCCATAAATAGCTTTTAATGCCTGCATTAACCCAGCGCTTAACCCAAATAATTTCATTGTTTGTCATAAAGCAACCCTGTCCACTCATATCAATGTCAATCATAGACATTTTCAAAGTCTAAAAATGTATAAAAATATATAAACCGGGAGCTGATGACAGGTGACGTTCCACGATTTTGTCGTGCATGCCTTTTTAAGGCTTGATAACTAACCCTAAAATATCAAAGATTTTCGGAACTTTAGCCCCCCCGCGCGTCCTCTTCATAAGGAAAAGCGCTTTTCTTTGGGTAGCGAATTTTCGTGTTTTTCCGTGATAGTATACTGCATACCCTTGTAATATAAGGAAGTTCAAGCAAATTGAAGCTCTAATAATTGATGGCATGCACCATGCAGCGGCTCAAGATGATCAAAGGGTTCTGAAAACCTGAAAAAAATTAAAGGGCAATTCCGAGTTTTCAAATTCCATGCCGATGTAAATAATGGAAGTTTTTGAAACAAAAACACTCTGGAAAAATTGGCATGCACCCGTCGTATGACCAACGGTGGAAAATTTCCGGAAAACTTTGTAAAAAATGAACTCCGATTTTCCGCGATTCCAAACTGCATGGCATGGTCATCGGAAAAACACGAAAATTGGCTACACAAAGAAAAGCGCTTTAGGGTTAGTTATCAAGCCTTAAAAAGGCATGCACGACAAAATCGTGGAACGTCACCTGTCACCAGCTCCCGGTCTAATATCCTCGATTGAAAATGAAAGCGTAGTTACGTTATACCGTTGTTTAAGATGTAATAAGCAGTAAAAGAGGTCTTCGGTTCTCATCATTCAAGACACAGCTAGAATAGTTTACTTCCGCTCGCGCAGATTCTTTCCTGCTATAGTCTTAGTATATTTCGGCGGGGGCTGTACCACATACGATGATCTAATAGATTATTTTTATTTCGATGTAGTGTTATAAAGTGTATACAATGTACTTGATATGTCTGGGCAGATGAAGTTGCCTATATCTACCACCAAAACCTAGGCTTTTTACTGGTTGACCTAAGATACAGGTTTACCTATTTTAAGCAGCAGTTTTTCAACTATCAATAATATTGTTTCAGATATAAGCACATAATTCTTTGTTGCTCACTTTATGTATATGGTTGGTAGAAATAAATAAATAAATGAAGCTTTTCATTTTAGTCGTCTTGTCAAAGGGGGATTTCTTACTTTAAATTTATGTAGGAACACCCCCAAAATGTTACCTATTGAATAGAAGTGATAAAATTAAAAGTTTTGTACAACCGACTTCAATATAAATAAAATTAAAACATCTTCAATGTAGTCGAAGTCAATTAAATACGCATTATTAAGGATAACTCAAAAACTACTAGTCAAATCTACATGAAACTTACATGGGACCACGTGCGAAAGCACCAGCTTTCAAATAAAAAATCATTAAAATCGATTCACCTACAAAAGGTTCCGAGGTAACACACATAAAAATATAGTCGAATTGAGAACCTCCTTCTTTTTTGAAGTCGGTTGAAATAAATTATTATCGGTTCACCCATATCCGAAAAATCAACGAACAAAAGATATGCATACACAAACACTCACGCCTGTCACCCAGAGGGGTAGGCAGAAACTACAGCCTTCTATTTAGCACGATCCTGACACACCTCTCTCGCCTCTTCCACATCCATATACCTACACATACATGCTCGTCGGAATTTGTTTTGTCGCTCTTTCTTCTTCTTTCTACATGACCAAACCACCGAAGCATTCCTTTCTTAATCATCGTCACAACATCATCTTGCATACCACACTCTTCTTTTATTATACAATTTCTCACCCTGTCACTCAGATTCAGCCCTAACATACCCCTTAACGACCGCATTTCAACTGCGTTTATTCTACTCTCATGCTTATTCTGCCATACCCAACTTTCACTACCATACGTTAAAGTAGGCATTAACACACATTCTGACTTTCCACAATAGAGTGTAGAGCCCCATTTACTTACTTTATTTCCTGCAATACAAAAGATATGCGTCGAATAAACCGTTTCGTTTTCTTTTAAACTTGATTACCCAATAAGCTTACATTAGTACAAATTGACTTTAACAAAATTAAAAAAAAAAAAACAATAACTAAAAAAACAGTAACTTCCGTCCTGTTGCTTCTTCATTTTAGATTCACACAACTAAAACAATCTATAAATGATTCAGTAGTGTAAATAAATAATCGTTAGAGTTTTGTATCAGCTTTATTTAAGTAACCACCTGAATCTAGAAATACGTAAGAATCGCGGCCTTTTGCATTTTCTTAAAAGCTTTGATTATTTATATTTGCAATGTGTACAGGAGCGAGCAGCAACGATTTGTTACAGTGGTTAAGTGGTTCTCGACAATGTTACTGGCGTGCCCGCCAGCCGCGTTTTCGGTGTTTAATGTGTGACTAAATTTGTGCTGAAAATTAAATTCATAATATCAATAACAAAATTTGAACATTTAATGTTTTCATTTTTAAATGTTAAGTCTTATAAGTAAATTTACTTTAAATAGATGAAGAAATAAATATTTTCACACCGTGGTAGTAACAAAATTATAAATATTTTGCCATTTTTCTTTATATTTGACTTATATATTTTATAGAATGCGTGCGATGTGTGAATTCGTTGGTCATATGTTATAATTTTATTGGATTTATTATCATATAAGTATGGGAAAATGTGTAATTTTTTTAACATAAGGGTAAAATTTAAATATCAGTAAAAACTTTACATTCGAATGCGCAGAGTATATACCTATCAGAGATGTTTCCCAGGGTTCCTTAAATGATTTGTTATCATTAGATTTATTTTACAGGTTGTGCCAGCCGCACCGCGTCTAGTTTTGTATGTTTACTACAATTAATTTTAAATGAGATAAAGGGGTTGTAAACATTATGTAGGGATCAGATTGAAACTGATGAATTTGGTGACGGCTTTGAAATTGTATTGTAAAATTATAAAGTAAAATAAATTGTGTAGGGATTAATTCATAATATGATCAATTATTGTACACCTGTAACTGATATTAAATTATTATTAGACCTTATATTATTAAATCTATTTTCACACTAGGTGGATCACCCAGTGTGAAAATGATTTCACTGGATAGAGATTAGAGAGACGATTAAACGAAACAAGGAACAAGTCGATTAAGGAGCCGACAGATCACGTGCATCTACGAATGATTATGGTTTTATGGTTAAGCATTGATAATGACGACCGATTTGTGCCGATGTGTTGTGCGAACATTAACGAGCACTATAGAAAAGTAAACGCGATCATAATTGAATTTATATCACCTCAATACTGTATTGACGGTGCAGGGTTGCCTTGACGAGTATATTTTGTGATATTTAGAACTACTATACTAATATTTAATAATCGCAGCGCGAGGTGCAATAAAAATGGAGAAACGTGACGCCGCGTCGCACTTTAGGACCAAACGGTGCGTTCCATCTCTAAAATCTATAACTTTTTTGTTTCTTGACAGTTTGAATTGAATTTTTGTATACGTATTCCTGAATACTTATGCTATTAAATAATTAAAACATCGCCACTTTATAAACCATATTTATTTAATGAAAAAACGACAAAACTAAATTTTTTAAAAGTTTCATACAAAAATTAAATAAATAAATAATTGATTAAATAAGTTTTCACAGAAATGCTATAACCAAATACTGATTATAATAATTACAACAGATAAGAAGTATGGAACATTGTTTTTATCACCAGTGTGGTTAGAATCATCACCGTAAAAAACTTGTGAAAATATTAAAATACCTGTCATATTTTGTGCCGACTTGTTAAATAAAAGTTATTTTATGGTAAATAAACAATAACAAGTATTTTGTTGTATTTACAAATGTTATAAGTAGGGGCAAATAAGGAGAATTGTCATTTTATTTATTTTTTATTTTATAGGATAGGGTGACAAACGAGCACACAGTCCACCTTATGGTAAGTGGTTTCTGTGGCCCATGGTCATCTACATCAATCCTCAATCACGAATTAAAATGCAGATGCGTTGTCACCCGTGAGGACTAAGATGGAATGCCTCGTTTCCAGTAAAAAGCGTCTCCAGTTCTCTACACTCACCATACGAAATACAGCAGCATTAAGCTACTATTTCATGCTGGTATTCTGTGAGCGTGGTCCCTCCCCGGTCGAGCCGACCCATTTGTGCTAAAACTATACTTCTAATATAACTGCAGCATGGCTCTACCACGTATAAAAGTCAGTTTATTTTTTTCCCTCGGTTGACATTTTTGCTTTTAGCTCGAAATGGCGCAGTAAAAAGACGGGAGGTTTTTTAAATTTCTTTGTATTATTGAATAGTTAACGAATCTAAAATGCCATTAACTTCGCATAGGCAGCTATAGTCAATAAGGAAACCGCAATTAGAAAATTTTAAACGTAAATTTCTGTTTTTAATTTGAAAATTAAATCAAAAAATATTTCATATAAAATGTAAACTACTTGTAAACTAGAGACTTCGTGCAATCTAAAAATGTATGATACGTATTATATTTCCTCGAAGAACTTAGAAAATATCTTAAGCTGAGTTTCCATAATGAGTCATCTAATGAACATGAAATTATCGAAATGCAATGTTTGGGTGTAATTTTATATATGTAAACATTTTTTTTTATAATACTACTTTACTTTTACTTTGTGAAAAAGGTGTATAAAGTTTTCTTTTTACGTATTAATAATATAAAAACATGGATACTTCAAACAACGTAAGGACTTAAATAAAAGGTACCAGCTTCCGTTGCCGATAGAAAAAATTTGCTTCCTGAGCAACGAATAATTTTTCTACTAATATCAACAAATATTATTTAAAAAAGGGTCCCACACAGCACACAAAAAATATAACAACATTAAGCTGGTGGCTCTACCACGTATAAAAAAGTTAAGAATTCAGAGAGAAGTGACCAAAAACACAATAATCGTATGATTCAAAAATACTTATTCGTCCAATAATTTTTAAAATTAAAAAGTTTAAATCCTTCAATATTACGAGTATATCTTACTGTATTTATGACTAACGATCATATCAAATGTACGCGATTTAGCATTTATTAATTAATAATAATATATATATATATATATATATATATATATATATATATATATATATATATATATATACTGGATTGTATTTATATATAAAACATAATCAACATTTCGTTTGTTGCCAACACATGATGTTATGTTTATATGTTTTCACAGTTTTCGTCACTTTACCGGTTGCTATTTGTATCAACCAGTAATTTGAATAATACATACACAAATACACACACACACACACACACATATATATATTTATATAATTCAATTCTCTAAAATTATGTATTAAATTTTTTAAATTTAATTTTTATATATTTTAAATATGTCGTACGTATAAAAATATATCATACGATAATTGTGGATACTTCCAGATTTAAAACTAATTATGTATATCTACATAATTAAATAAATTTCGATCTATATTGTTTGCGACAAAAGTATCGATTAAATGTTTGTTCCCTATATTCGGCCACTTCTCTTCGAAACTGGGACAAACGGAGGAAATATCGATGGAAAGAGGTTACATAAATATTGAAAATTATTAATGTGACGAAAGAAATAAATGGTCCGTTAAATATTATAGTTGTCTCGATGCTTAATGAACGTCAGCTAAAATAAATAAAGCTTAATGTGCATTGCGAAAGAAAAAGTTAATTTATATGATACTCGTACATCTGATATTTCGTAACTGTGCGTTAGTGATTTGATATAGTTTTGTGGACATAAATATATGCTGGAAAACTTGAAGACGAGTTATGTTGTGTGAATCAGGTGTAGACAGCGTTTCACAGGTGAGCCTATGAACTTGTAAGATTTTTTTATTACTACCCTAAGACTTTTTATTATTACCTTAACCACATATAATATAAATACATAGTTTTTTGCATTCGTTATGGCCAATTAAAAGTCAATTGCTATACATAGGCTTATGAATATGGCACAAAAACATACAAGTGTTTCGATTTTCGAGTATAAAATTGATACTTATATTTATACATTTAATGTAGATGTCTATGGGCCACAGCATCCACTTACCATTAGGTGGACTGTGTGCTCGTTTGTCACTCGGGTACACCGACTGAATACGATGTGAACACTTGGACTTGTTATCCTTTTGACACCCAAAAAATGGCAGCTTAATCATTTAGTAAAGAAATAATATTTAGAAAATCGTAAATTTAGTTTGTTCCGCTTGGACAGAGATCACAAGATTTTTTTAAAAAACAAGACTGAGTTGATATGCTTTCTCTGTAGTCGTAAATATTATGTCGATAAAACATTATGGACTATTACAGAATGAGAACTAGTACGTAGAATAAAACGCGGAATAATTGGGCTTCCACAAATTCTTTTAAAATGCGGATTGTAACTGTGTCAATGCAATGTGACGGACAAATTAAGAAAGCTGGAAGAAAACCTTGAAATTTTTCGTGAAAATTGAAGAGGAAAATTCAACCATCCATATTTAACTAAATTTTATGAAACAACACTTCAGATTTTAAATTACTTAATTAAAAGAGAGGGGGGGGGGACAGGCGGGGGAGAGACAGATTTTGAAGAAAAAAAAAACGATTTTTAATATGAACACAGTTATAATAACTTTTTCGAGATACTCTTTAAAAATTTACGAAGGTTTATTTAATTGACAATTACGAAATTTTTCTTTCATCGTTAGCACAGTATATAATTTTTTTTAAATATTAGTAATCCTATTAATTAACATTACAAATATTCCCTTTAACCACTCCTGGTAAGCTGAAAATGCTTGTGTTAGGAGTGGTTCACGACAGTAGTCGCATGGTGGATTCGAATCCGCGACCTTTTGAGTTCGCGGTCCGCGCCCTGCCACTAGGCTACTGTCGCTTCAAAATTTCATAATTACAGTATCTAAATGTATAAAAATACATTTAGATACTGTAATTACGAAATTACAGTATCGAAATGTATTTTTATACTTTAGAAAAACAAACGTCCTATCAGTTCACCTGATTTGGCTATAGGTCATGGAACTCTAAACAAAAAAGGATAAAGATTTTTATTCAAGGCTAAAGATGTCATTCCTGAAGACTGCGATGGAATCCTCGTAACCCGAAATTATACTGCTTCTCCCTTGAAACTGGAATACAATACTCGTATGTGCATTGTTTCTTATGCGTAAATATCGTTTGGGGAGGACAGTAGCAAAGCTTGATAATTTTGTCTTTCGTATAATTTGCGTTATTAATAAATAATTGTAACGTTAGTAATTTAATGTTTTGAAATCTCCATTCTATACCGTATTTGAAATACTATAAGAAATTTTTGGTATTTGAACTTCATTAGATTCTATTTTCTACAGCAATAACTAACGTGCCGCGTGCCACGTACGAGGCGCTAATATTAAAAATTCCGGTCTATTCTCCAGAACACCACATGCTTTCTGTTAAATGATGGACATGTTTTGGTGTTAATTTCTTGAACTCTTGATAACGCTTCTTGCTTTACGCTTAATAGTTCCGCTCTTCCATAGCATTTTTTTACATAAAGGCGTTAATGTTGATAAATTTACAGTGTGATAGGTTACACGTTAGTACAGATTCAAATAAGTAACTAAACAGCAAAAGATATGAACGATATGTTTTTTAGAAACAAACACATCGTTAAGCAAGTAGCCATAACTATGAAGTGAAACGACGACCTGTCTACCCTACCATGAATTTTTTGGTTCAGGGAAAGTTTTGATAAAATATTTTAAAAATGAAAAATGTAAACCAATACACACGATGGTTTTAGGTTATTGGTTTTAGCTCACAAGCTTAATTTTTCTACTTCAACCATTTCTTTAACAGTGCTAGAGCCATGCGGCAGCTTTTGCTGTCGCACGGATGCGCTGGCTCGAACCGGGGTGGTTACCACGACCTTATAGAATACCAGCGTGAAGTAGAGATTTACCTCTGCGTTTCGCTTGGTAAGTGCAGTTCCCCTCCCTTAACATGGTAGCGGAATCAATTAAAAAACTACCCCAGGAGGGTACCAGCACCGCTGGTGAAGGAGAATCGTCCATCTCTGCACAGAGAGAACGACTCATTGCCCCATGCCGCAAAGGAGAAAGTCGTTCTCTTAGGCTCTCTTTGCGTACAACTCGACTCTCGATGACGGGAGGAACACACCGCCGATGTGAGTCCTCCATGCCGGATGTGCGGTTCACACAGCGCTTTACTCGCAAAACACTCCTCTCCCTGGACGTCAGCAAGTCGAGTGGGCCTCATGAAGTCCCTCCCATTGTGCTGAAGACGTGTGCTCCGGAGTTGGCACCGGTTTTAACGCGTCTTTTCCGGTACTCTTACTGTCAAGACATAGTCTCAAATTCATGAAAGACAGCTTTGGTCCACCCGATCCCTAAAAAAGGCGACCGCTCAGACTCGTCCAACTACAGGCCTATCGCCATCACCCCCTTGTTCTCCAAAATAATGGAGTCTATTATAAACTGCCAGCTCATGAGGTAACTTGAAGATCACCAGCTGCTTAGTAACCGCCAATACGGTTTTCATCGTGGTCGATCAGCTGTTGATCTTCTGGTCTATCTGACTCATAGATGGGCGGAGGCAGTAGAGTCCAAGAGGGAGGCATTGGCCGTTAGTTCGATAGATAGTGTATACTTCTTATTACACCTACCTCTTTTATCTCTGCACTACTCTAAGGTAGACTGGTAGATAATGCCTCAGGCATTAAGTCCGCCTATATACATCTATTGTGTATATGAAGTTAAATAAATAAATAAATAAATAAAATAGTGTTTTGATGGCAGTGTCTGAATTACAGATGTACATAAGCTCATCCTCAAACCTATGTACACCTGTAATCGTAAATCGTTCACTAGGAACTGAGGTTAAATGCTCTAAAAGTTTATGAATTATCACACTGTTTACAAGAGACAAAGTATTATCGATATGGGAATTCAGGCCAATTATTACACATCGTATACAATATGTTTAATGTTTATGAAATCCAATGAAGTTTTGTCCAACACTCCCTCAGAGCAAAAACGAGACAAACCGAATCAACGCATCTTTAGTTAATATTGGCTCGTCAAAGTGCGTGGGCGCATAAATGTACGCTCGCGATTCATATGCGGAGACATTTCAGATTAAATGGCAATAAATAATAAAGATTTATACGGCGCATGTAACGTAACTGATGACGAAAAATTTTTTTTATTTGAAAGTTTCGACGATTCGAAAACTTTCAGGAATATCCTCAGTCTACGATTAAGCGCGTGCGAGCGCTTTTGCCACGTAACATGCGCCCACAAAACGTGAAAAGTGAAGATGTCTAAATCAATGACAAATAATATCAAACCGAAAAAGGTTCAGTTGGTTTCTGTTTGTTACAATGTTTCGCAGGCTGTTTTAACGTGCTTTTGTGTGAGTTAAAAATATTGCACAATATGTGATTCTTAACGCCTGTTTATTGCGGTGATGGTTTGAAAGAGTTAAAAAAGCACCTTCGCTTCAGCAACTCGTTGTTTTTTTAAATTTATTAAAATGAGAAAAGGCAAGAGGACCCTACAGCAGAAAATTATATCTACAACTAACATCAAATATTAATTATAAGTACATCTAACGTGGCCTGAATGTAAGTTACGAATGTTTTTTTTTTGAAAATGAGAAATCAAGAAAAGAAACTGACGGTAGAAATTGATGCATTGAACCAAAAGGAATTTAAAGAGTAATTTTAGTAATCTTTTAACATCCTCGGGCACGCTTATGTCATAGCTCATAGTTTAGCATTTGAGACTAACAAAATAATTAGTTGATTGAAGTTCTAGAGATACCAAGAAGGCGTTTTATAAGTGGTAGAGCCACACTGCAGCTATGTTATGGTTTTAGAAGGAATGGGTCGGCTCGAACGGGGAGAGACCACGCTCTCACAGAATACCAGCGTAAAATAACAGCTTGCTACTGTGTTTTGTATGGTGAGTGTATAGAACAGGAGGCTCTTTTTGCTGGAAACGAGGCATTCCATCTTAGTCCTCAGGGGTGGCAGCGCATCTGTATTTTGAGGCCACAGCATCCACTTACCATTAGGTGAACTTTGTGCTCGTTTGTCACCCTTAACGGGCTATAGTAACTCAGCTCAAATTCTAATTTCGCCCCTACTCCCCGCTCGTCGTAAACTATGTACCGACATGTTCGTAATCATTAATACTGTAATTGTTATTTCACTTGATTTATCATATTTATGCTAGTTTTTTTACGCCAACCCAGTCGCTTCTTATTTTATTACTGTTATTTCCTAATTTAATTTTACGTCGTCCTATTGCGTAATGTGTATTCTGATCGTAACCGACACAGCTTTCCCGTTCAAAATCCGAAGCTTGACTGATCGAGCGGCAGGAACAGGAAACAAGGTTCAAGACGTCAAAAGTTTAGGTAATTTCTTTTGACAGTGAAAATAATGGTAATTAAAAAAAAAAACATAAGCCCTGCTTTATAGTTAGTTCAGTTAGCAGGCAAAGTTTCATGATCTAATTTAAAGTATTTTATGAATACCAGCGGTTTATCGTTCAGTTTGGAGGTAACTTTGGGTTTTTTTCTATCGAGAAAATTTTAAGGAATCGTCTTTTCGTCAAACATAGTACTTAATACTAATCCTCAAATTTACCATATACTTATATCAAAATTAATGCTGCAATATTTTCGGTATAACAGAGGATCTTGCTAAGTAATAGTCAGGGGGTTTTCATGCTGGTCTACCTTTCCGGTGATCCTGTTATGGAATACGGGTACGCGACCCCGGCTCCCCGAGCTACTGTTATTCTCATACCTTTCCTGCCGAGATAACAGTATGCTTACACCTACGCTCCTACCCCCAAACTTCTTTTTCCCTTTCCCAAAATGGTAGCTTCCTCTACCAACAATAGCATACCCAAAAAGGGTTGGTGTCAGGCAGGCGCCCGACTGTAAAACTTTTGCCAAATCCCATGCAGTAAACCTATGAATAGTACGAGTTGTGGGATATATGACAGGGCTAGGGCGTACCCCGCAGGCGACGCGCAGGGGCAGCACCCGGCTCCTGTGGGAAGTGGGCAAGGGTTGTCGCACCTTACGGAGCGGGTGCGACGTAAGAGGCGAGCCCGGAGAGAGAAGAATGTCAGAGTGAGGTTTGCAAGCTGGAATATAGGTACGATAACTGGAAGAGGAAGAGAGTTAGCAGATGTTTTGAAACGACGAAGAGTGAATGTTGCCTGTTTGCAGGAAACAAAATGGAAGGGCAATAAAGCAAGAGAGATTGGGGAAGGATACAAGTTTTATTATTGTGGAAGTGACGGGAAGCGAAATGAAGTAGGAGTTGTGTTAGTTAGTGGAATGAAAGAACGAGTGTCAGATGTGAAAAGAGTAAATGACAGAATGATGTAATAATGTAAGTGTGTATGCTCCGCAAACAGGCTGTGAAGAGAGTGTGAAAGAGAAGTTTTGGGAGGAATTTGATTGTATGATGATGGGAATACCTGAGAGTGAGGATGTTTATATGGGAGGAGATTTTAATGGACATGTAGGGAGAGTGAATGACGGGTATGAAAGAGTACACGGTGGATGGGGGTACGGAGTGCGGAACCGTGAGGGGGAAGTTCTTCTGCAAGCAGCATGTGCTTTCGACCTGGCTGTAGTAAACACGTGGTTCCAAAAACGAGATCAGCATCCTGTTACTTATAAAAGTGGCCCCCACGCGACACAGATCGACTATCTTCTGATAAGACGGAACCAAATCAAGAGTGTAAAAAACTGCAAAATGCTTCCAGGTGAAGACTTAGTATCCCAGCACCGAATTCTGCTGGCTGACATCTGCTTAACTGTTCGCCTCAACAAACATAAGGATCGTCCCCCACCCAAAATAAAGTGGCATTTGTTGCATAAGGAGGAGTATGCAAGTGAATTTAGAGAGCTAGTTGTAAACAAGATGATAGAGATGGGTGATATGGAAGGAATGAGTGTGAATGAGTGCTGGAAGGAAATGGCTGATTGTATCCGAAGCGTGGCAAGGAAGGTGTTAGGAGAAACAAAAGGGAAGCGTATGATAGATAAGGATGGGTGGTGGTGGAGTGAAAGTATTAGAGAAGTTTTGAGAGAAAAGAAAAATGCCTTTAAAGAATGGCAGAGCGTAGAAGACCAGAATGAATCCATAAAAGAAAGTAAGAGAGGGGCGTATAAAGAATGTAAGAAGAGAGCGAAGAAGGAAGTAGCTATTTGTAGGGCAGAGGCGCAAGATAAATTATATCGGTCCCTTGAAAGCCCCGAAGGTCAAAAACGACTTTTTCAAATTGCAAGAGCGAGAGAAAGGAATGGATGAGATGTTTCACATGTAAAACGTATAAAAGATGATTCTGGAAGGATTTTGACTGACGATGAAAGAATAAAGAAGCGATGGAAGGAATATTTTGAGAAATTGATGAATGAGGAGAATGAATGGAATGGTATGCTTGAAAACCCACCAGTGAATATGGGCTTAGTGAGAGAAATTAGTGTGGAAGAAGTAAAAATGGCTGTTAGGAATATGAAGAATGGGAAGGCAGTCGGCCCAGATGGAATACCAGTAGAAGTGTGGAAGTTGCTGAGTGCGGATGGATGGAAGTGGTTGAGTTTATTTTTCGGTAAATTGTTGCAGGAAGAACAAATACCTGAGGAATGGTGCAGTAGTATAGTGGTCCCCATTTTTAAAAACAAAGGAGACGTTCAAAACTGCAGCAGTTACCGGGGAATAAAACTCATGTCACATACGATGAAAGTCTGGGAAAGAATAATAGAGAGAAGAATGAGAGAAGAGTGTGAGATAACACAAAACCAGTTCGGATTCATGCCCGGTCGAGGTACGACAGATGCCATTTTCGCATTACGCCAATTGTGCGAAAAGTACAAGCGCGTGCATAAAAATCTGCACATGGTTTTTGTCGACCTTGAAAAGGCGTACGATCGGGTTCCCCGTGAGGTTTTGTGGTGGGCGTTAAAGATGAAAAGTATGCCTGGGAAGTATGTGAGGTTAGTCCGTGCTATGTACAGAGCATCCCGTACATGTGTACGATCTGCCGCGGGAACTACGGGCAGTATCGATGTGGCGGTAGGGCTGCACCAAGGGTCGGCATTGAGCCCTTACCTCTTCCTACTGATTATGGACGCTTTGACGTCGGACCTGCAGGATGAGGCACCCTGGTGCATGCTCTTTGCCGATGACATCGTGCTTGTCGGGGAAGAAGGCATCGAGGTACAGAGCAGACTGACGGGGTGGCAACAGAGGCTGGAAAGTGTTGGCTTGAAGATCAGCAGATCCAAAACCGAATATCTGTGCTGTGATTTCGGCGGTCTTTCCAGTCCTGTACCCATGTCGTTGGATGGCGCTATACTGCCTACCTGCTCAGATTTCAAGTACCTCGGTTCCCTCATTCAAGGCGACGGCGGAATAGATAGAGCTGTGCAGCATAGGATTAACGCAGGGTGGATGAAATGGCGACAGGTCACAGCCACAACGTGCGATCCCCGAATGCCAATAAGGCTGAAGGGGAAAATTTACAAATCGATCATCCGACCTGTCGTCATGTATGGAAGTGAATGCTGGGCCGTCAAGAAGAAGGATGAAAATAGACTGCATGCGAATGAAATGAGAATGTTACGATGGATGTGTGGTGTGACAAGGATGGATAAGATAAGGAATGAGTATATAAGAGGAAGCCTGAAAGTAGCGCCAGTGGTAGAAAAGGTGAGAGGAAGCAGATTGGCATGGTTTGGGCATGTGATGCGGAGGAATGAAAGTCATGTCACAAAACGAGTGTTGAATATGAATGTGGAGGGACACACGGGCAGAGGAAGGCCGAATAAAAGATGGATCGATTGTGTGAAGAGTGATATGAGAATGAAAGGAGTAAGTATGGAAATGACGGCTGATAGAGAGGAATGGAACAAGAAGATTTACTGCGTCGACCCCAGATAATGGGAAATGGTTTAGAGAATGAATGAAAGAGGATCTTGCTAAGCCATTTGAGGTAGTATTTTTACTATTTCCCCTTAATGAAAAAAGGCACTAAAATTAATACAATCACAATTTTCCTTTTAAGGGCCCCTTTTCCCGAAAGTTTAGGCATTTTACGCACTGAGACGGCTCGCGCCCGCGTTGCACAGGAGCCGGCGCGACATGAACTTCGGTGACCTATGGAGGCGGGCGAGCAAGCCACAGTATAAATAAATCAGTAGTTCGATTTTGTTAGCTATCCTAGGAATGTTGTTGATAAATAAATTAACTACTTATCCTATACTATTAAACGAGCAATATTTGTATATATATATATATGTATATTCCGATGATATCCCGGACGTCAGTCTAAGCGAGATTAGAATGGCTCTCCAGCACCTTAAAAACGGCAGGGCCCCAGGCAAGGATGGAATTACAGCGGAGCTTCTGAAAGCGGGTGGAACACCGGTACTTGAAGTCCTTCAGAAGCTCTTCAATTCCGTTCTCCACGGTGACACTACTCCAGAGGCGTGGAGCAGAAGTGCGGTGGTCTTGTTCTTTAAGAAAGGCGACAACGCTCTCTTGAAGAACTACAGACCGATTTCCCTTCTGAGCCGCGTCTACGTGCTGTTTTCGAGAGTCATTACGAATCGTCTCGCACGCAGACTCGACGACTTCCAGCCTCCCGAACAAGCCGGTTTCCGAAAAGGCTTCAGTACCATAGACCACATACATACCCTGCGGCAGATTGTAGAGAAGACTGAAGAGTACAATTTGCCACTTCGCCTGGCGTATGTGGACTATGAGAAAGCCTTTGATTCCGTCGAAATTTGGGCGGTGCTGCAGTCCCTTCAGCGGTGCCAAGTTGACTGTCGGTATATCGAAGTGCTGAAGTGTTTGTACAGTAGGGCTACGATGGCTATCCGAGTACAGAACCAGAGCTCGAAACCTATCCAACTGCAGAGAGGTGTAAGACAGGGTGACGTTATATCCCCGAAACTCTTCACCGCTGCTTTGGAAGACGTTTTCAAGCTACTGGACTGGAAAGGATACGGTATTAACATCAATGGCGAGTACATCACTCACCTTCGATTTGCCGACGATATAGTCCTTATGGCAGAATCGCTGGAGGACTTAAGCACTATGCTCAATGACCTCAATAGTGCCTCCCAACGGATAGGTCTTAAGATGAACATGGACAAAACAAAGATCATGTTTAATGTCCATGTCACACCTATGCCGGTAGTTGTTGGGAGCACTATGCTCGAAGTTATTGACGAGTACGTTTACCTGGGACAAATAGTCCGACTAGGTAAGTCCAACTTCGACCGAGAGGTCAATCGACGGATTCAACTCGGCTGGGCAGCGTTCGGGAAATTACGACATATCTTCTCGTCAGGTATACCTCAATCTCTAAAAACTAGATTGTACAACCAGTGCGTGTTGCCAGTGATGACTTACGGATCTGAGACGTGGTCCTTCACTGCTGGCCGTATGAGGACGCTCAAGATCGCTCAGCGAGCTATGGAGAGGGCTATGCTCGGAGTTTCTCTGCGTGATAGACTCAGAAATGAGGATATCCGCAGTAAAACCAGAGTGACCGACATAGCCCAACGGATTAGTAAGCTGAAGTGGCAATGGGCCGGCCATATAGCTCGAAGAACCGATAACCGATGGGGAAGAAAGGTTCTCGAGTGGCAGCCTCGTACCGGTAAGCGTAGTGTAGGGCGACCCCCCACTAGATGGAGTGACGACCTGGTAAGATATGCAGTCGATGGATGCAGGTGGCTCAGGACCGTGCTTTGTGGCATTACTTGGGGGAGGCCTATGTTCAGCAGTGGACTTGTGAAGGGCTGTAATGATGATGATGATGATGATATATATATATATATATATATATATATATATATATATATATATATATATATATATATATATATATATATATATATATATATATATTTTACGTGGTAGAGCCATGATGCAGTTAATTAGATGTATAGTTGTAGCACGAATGGGTCGGCTCGACCGGGGAAGGACCACGCTCTCACAGAATACCAGCGTGAAATAGTAGCTTAATGCTGCTGTATTTCGTATGGTGAGTGTAGAGAACCGGAGACCCATTTTACTGGAAACGAGGCATTCCATCTTAGTCCTCACGAGTGACAACGCATCTGCATTTTGATTCGTAATCGAGGATAGATGTAGATGTTTATGGACCACAGCAACCACTTACCATCAGGTGGACTGTGTGCTCGTTTGTCACCCTATCCTATAAAAAAAAAATATATATTTTTAAATGAGTTCTCGAAAACGGCTCTAACGATTTCATGAAAGTTTCAATTTAGGGGTTTACGGGGACGAAAAATCGATCTAGCTAGGTCTCATGTCTGTTATGTCTGTAATTTCGCCGCTATTGTTACGTAGCCGAGCGGTTATAGTGTCGGCCTATGAAGTCTACGCTGAGGAAAGGTTCGGGTTCGAATCCCCATTCAGATTTTTTGTTTTCGTTTGATCAATTTTTATTTAGTTTTTTTATTTGTACATTTTTTTGTTGTTTTTTGTACTTATAATTTTTTTTGAATTTCATTTTTGTATAGAAACGAAATTCACAGAATACATCTACCTACTAAGTTTCAAATATGTAGTCCGAATAGTTTCGGAATAAAAGGCTGTGACACACGGACGGACGGACGGACAGACATACATGACGAATCTATAAGGGTTCCGGTTTTTTCCATTCGGCTACGAAATCCTAAAAAAGCTTGAAAAGGCTTCTTTATAATCATATACAAAAAAATTAAAATAAAATTTGGGTGAAATTTTAATAATAGAGGAAAATAAAAATAGAAAAAAGCCAAGTAAAAATTAAAATTCAATAAAATCTAGTTCTCGTGTGCTAGGTCCAGGTTCATTTTCATCGACCGATATATTCCTTAATGCTGGGCGTGAGTCTCCTCTTAGAGGGTCAAAGTCACAGTCCTCATGGCGCTCCCCTCCGTGTTGGGGACTAGCATCTGATAACAAATCAGGACTGTTTTGTGTTAGAGGTTCCTCATTTTCCTTATTTTCGGATGATTTGTTTTCTTCAAGTGTCAGATTTCTTATGCCCATACCACGCGTATGTCTGGGATTCACGATTTCAGGAAGTAGGCATTTATGGTAAAACTGTATTAATTTGGACTCCATCTTCGATTTCCAAAATACGTCATCTTTTTCAATTATTTCGATGTGGACTGGCTCTTTTTCTCCGGCCCAAATACTAAGTAGACATTGCTGTCGTCTTGCCACATGCAATTGTCCCTGGATTTGGTAGAACCAATTACTATTTTTATTAAGTGTTGCAGTGCGCGTTTCTTTATTAAATTTTAATATTTGTATTTTATTTTCTTCAATTGCTTTTTTCCTGCCAATTTTTGATGCTGAAAAAGGATATTTGACTTCTACTAGAATGTCATTTCCAATGAGCCCATCTGGCGTAGCACCAATGAATGGAAAATCATTATCTATAAACAGTCCACAGGGCTCAATAGACACGTTTTCTTGTTGTTGTATCTTGTGCAATGCTTGCTGCTCATTTTCAATACCATAAGCAATTGATGCAACATGGCCTAAATTTTTTTTATATAATATATTTTTACCAGCGGTGCGGTGTCTTTTGATACTTGCCTTTTGCAAATAGGACCGAAATTAGAGGCAGTAATAAGATTTTTTCGAATTTCTAACCATTCGCTACTGTCTCTTTGTAATATTGTATTACGCTCAATTGCGTCCTTGTCAGCAGTAAGAGTTTCTAATTTTTTTAGAAATTGTTCTTTAGCTACTTCTAGTTCAGACTGGGACATATCCGGATCTAAACTGACGGGGCCTTAGTCATTTTGTTTTTGTTTCGCGTCTGTCAATTTCATGATTTTCTTTCTAACTGGACGTTCTGAGTTGTTTTTTCTTTTCTGAGCTTCTTCCCTTTTCTTTTCCACAACTACAGTTAATCCCATTTCGGGTCGATTTTTATTTGTTAATGTGTTTTGCACATGCGATATGGCTGACTTTTCATAAAATTTTACGACTGCAGCATTACACCTCCCTTGGTACCCTCGTTTCAAGGCAAAATTTATTCGCTTTCCTCTTATAAACTTCGCAATGACATTGTTGAAACATTCGACAAGATTGGTATTCACGTTTTCCATTAAACTTCGTGATTTTGCTGCCACATTAGAAATAATCGAATTCATCCGGAACAGAAACGTTGAATTTTGAATGGTTTTCAGCCCGTCGCTATAAACTTTTTCTTTGTCACAGTTATAATCCTGGCACATTCTGTGATCGCCGTATGCATGCGCCACAGAATTGATTATATCACTGTGAAGAATAGTTATAGCATTGTCCTTTCGATTTTTGTTATGGTGTATAACTGACCTTACTACTGCTTTCCTCATGGACATAATTTTCACAACTGTCAAAGTTTTTCGGTGAGCCAAAGGGTATTTTGTTTCTGAAACCAGACTACGTAATCCTTTGCATAGATTTCTCAAAATATGATTTCTACACTCAATTTTTTCCACCGTAATATTTTGGTCTTTATATGGATTTTCTTTCAGCACTTTTGCGTATGTCGAGGCGTCTCCGTCTGCAATCATTCTTTTATAAATTATGCCATACATGGAAATGGATAGTTTGAACCCCTCGGCAATTATTTGACCCTCCATAGAACACGATGAACCATCGAAGATTTTAAAAACAATTGCGCTCCTTAGGAGCGACATTTTTGTTTTCTGCACGGGCGCACACGAGGCAGTATTTATTTTTTACAGCCAGAAAAATTATTTTACCGGTTCTTCTACCGATAATTGCCACAGTTCCAGAAGCAGCTTTATAATTTGATCCGTACGATCTAGCACACCAAGAAGCATCGACGTAAACGTCAATTACCGGTATGCCATTTTTGGTGCGACCTTCTGCGATAGCCAATTTTTTTTCTTCTTCTGCAGCATCTTGCATCGATTCGGCTGCTGTTTTTTCACAACATTCGTACACTTGATCCTGGAGTTGATTGTAACATTTTGTAGAAAATACAGGAATATTCATTGCAGAAAAAATCTCTTCGAATTGTGAGAAGCCGATCCCTGTTGCGACCATGCCAGTGGTAGCTGCGATATTCACATTAACATTTGAGTCAGTATTTCCCGATTTTATAAGGCAAATTTGTTTACAATATACTGAAAGTAAGCCAACCCTTTTTTCACCGATTAGCTGAAAATTTCCAGCTTTGCAGTCAAACAAGTTGTTGTGACGTGCTTTTTCTTGTAATTGACTAAATATATAATTAATATCACAAATGCGTCTTCCTGCCACTGGTGGGAACTTGTATTCTTGAATTCCAAATTCAACAATAAGGGAATCATCATCTTCGTCTGTTCCAGTTGTCTTTTGAAACTTGTCTTCTTGATTTTTATCTTCAACGACGAGGGAATCATCTTCGTCTTTTCTAGTTGTCTTTTGAAACTTGTCTTCTTGATTTTTAGCTTCAACGACAAGGGGATCATCTTCGTCATTTCTAGTTTTCCTGCAACAATGGAAAGTCATTAATGAAAGGGATTTATGTTTGTAAACAAACATGCCTAATACATTCGGAAAATACTGACTAAAATGTTAATGTAAATATAGCAGCTACCACATGCATGGTAGCAACAGAGATTCATCATGTTCTATGGAGGGCCAAATAATTGCCAAAGGGTTCAACCTATCCATTTACATGTAGGTATAGCATAATTTATAAAAGAAAGATTGTAAACAGAGACGCCTCTATATACGAAAAAGTGCTAAAAGAAAATCTATATAAAGACCGAAATATTACAGTGGAAAAAATTTAGTGAAGAAATCATATTTTGAGAAATCTTTGCAAAAAATTACGTAGTCTGGTTACAGAAACAAAATATCCTTTGTCCCACTGAAGAACTTTGACAGTTGTGAAAATTATGTCCAATTGGAAAGCAATAGTAAGATCAGTTATACACCATAATAAAAATCCCAAGGACGATGCTACAACTATACAGTGATATAAATAATTCTGTGACGCATGCATACGGTGATCACATAATGTGCCAGGATTATAACTGTAACAGAAAAATTTTCTAGCAACGGACTGAAAACCATTCAAAATTCAACATTTCTGTTCCGGATGTATTTGAATATTTCAAATGTGGCAGTAAAATCACGCAATTTAATAGAAAACGTGAATACCAAACTTGCCGAATGTTTCAACAGTCTCATTGCTAAGTTTATAGGAGGAAAGCGAATAAATTTTGCCTTGAAACGAGGGTACCAAGGGAGGTGTAATACTGCAATCGTAAAATTTAATGAAAAGTCGGCCATATCCTATGTGCAAAACACATTAACAAATAAAGATCGACCCGAAATGGGATTTGCTGATGTTGTGGAAAAGAAAAGGGAAGAAGCTCAGAAAAGAAAAAAAAACAACTCAGAATGTCCAGTTAGAAAGAAAATCAGGAAATTGACTGACGCGAAACAAAAAAAATGACTATGGCCCCGCCAGTTTAGATCCGGATATGTCCCAGTCTGAACTAGAAGTAGCTAAAGAAGAATTTCTAAAGAATTTAGAAACTCTTACTGCTGACAAGGATGCGATTGAACGTAATACGAAAATTCGAAAAAATCTTATTACTGCCTTAAATTACGGCCCTATTTGCAAAGGGCAAGTATCAAAAGAAATTGCATCGCAATAAAATTAGTAATTGGTTGTACCAATCCAGGGACAATTGCATGTGGCAAGACGACGGCAATGTCTACTTAGTATTGGGCCGGAGAAAAAGAGCCAGTCCACATCGAAATAATTGAAAAGTTGACGTATTTTGGAAATCGAAGATGGAGTACAAATTAATACAGTTTTACCATAAATGCCTACTTCCTGAAATCGTGAATCCCAGACATACGCGTGGTGGTCATGGTAATGGTATAACGGGCTGGTTTCCACAACTCTACGTCAAAAGCGCCTATTTTGTGTGATCGGTGGGGGCTCACTACTCGAGCCAACCTATCTCTTCAAGAAACCCTAGCATCCCATTTAGATTGCCAAGGGCCTTGGAGATCGACCCTGGTGATCAGAGGAATTTGGCCCGTGGTATGGGCATAAGAAATCTGACAATTGAAGAATACAAATAATAATAATAGGTAAAACTGTTCCTCCCTAGTATACTGTGTAATATGTATATAATGTACTTGCGCATACTGCCTCTCCTTAGAGTGCCCATCGGTACTTTTTTGGACATCAAAGTACCTTTATCGGTACGAGATCTCAGAGCACTGGAATGGAATAAATAAATTTACAAAATTTCAAAAAGCAAAAAAAAATGAATTACTAGAGTTAGTAGGTATGCAAAAATATAGGTGAATGTTACTATAGGATTTAAAATTCTTGTTGTGACTTCGCTAGTCTGTGTAGCTTAGCTAGATTACAGTAAATTATATTGTGACGAATCCACCCACTAAATAGTGGAACATTAGAAAACGAAAATAAAAATTGTCATACTGATGTAGCTGTTAAAATAGATATCTAATTATTCCAATATGTATTTTTTTTATTGTAAATGACCTGTTGATGTTACGCTAGGGCTAGGTTATAGGAACTTATTAAGTACTTACGCAATACACTTTCGGATCTTCTTCACTTTAGGTAGGCTTTTTTCCTGATTTTGTATTTTTTATTCGCCATTTTAATTAAATCACAACTTACAAAAAATATTTATTTACAAACACTGTTTAAAAAACATAGGTCAGTATACTTAGATACGAGTATTGTCTTTTTAAACTAATTTCTATTATATTACATATAATACAACAAGTTTTTATGCTAGTAGGTAGGTACTACTACGCGAGCGGCGACGACAACGTAATCGCGAGCAAAAATAGCACAAGTCCTGCCTCGATGACGTCCGGCTGGACACTGGCGGCACTGGCGTGGTGCGCGCGAGTCTTATGTATTTTATTTTATATAGAAAAAAATAAGTGCCAAATTATAAATCTATCCAATAATATCCCTGTCAAACCTGATTAGTAAATGAAATGTAAAATTTTCATAAATATAGCGTTCCCCTAATTCTCATAAAACTGAAAATGCTTTCAAAATCGATGTTACTTCTGATTTTTATCGAGTTAAATGTTTAATATTGTGTTTTTATCCAAAAAAGTCACTAGATCAAACGTTTATCTGTACTATATATTTTTTTAGGATTTTAAATATGATGATTTCTTTGAAAACAACACGATTTAGAAACATAAATTTGGGAAAAGGGGCCCTTAAATAATAATAATAATGAAAGTGATCAAATTTTAAAGTAATGATTATATATTTGGGAAATACTATTACAATCAGCATTTAGCACAACTTTCATTTGTTTTTCGTTAGTATAAAATAAGTTAATTGTATTTGAGAAAATTTAAATGATGAAATGATTGTTATTTTTTTGGAAACTTATACACGGGAAGTGAAGACATTTATTTATGCATTCCTGTTTGTTAGATATAAACATTAACTGCAATTACTTTGCAATAACATCTATTCCATTCAATAAGCATCCAATGTAGCAATATTGTTGTATTTGAAAAAACTTAAATGATTGATTGTTATTTTTTGGAAACTTATAAGTGGAAAGTGCAGACATTTATATGAATTCCTGTTTTTAGATATAAACATTAACTGCAATTACTTTGCAATAATATTTATTGCATCGAATGTAGTGATATTGTGGTACTAACTACTACCTTACCACTTACCACTAACCCTAAATGCATTTTATAAAAAGTTTCATATTGACGCGTAATTCTATGACAAATTTTATTAAGTGTTTTAATATTAAATAATTTTATATGACAAACTAAAAATATCGTAGGCCCTTGGCTAAACGCTTGGTGTAAATTTCATAGTATAGTATATACACAGATAGTTCATTTTGAGTTTCAAACAGTGGTCATCCCCGTGACTCTGATACTGACTTCGCTCTGGCTTGCTAGGACAGTATATAAAGGTTTGGCTACGGCGACGTAGGTCGCATGTTCATTACTGCACGGAACAAGGATATTCGTCAACAAATACTAACTTTGCGTATTGGTGTTATGGCTCCCTTTTTACCTAGACATTCGTTTAAGGAATATGCTTATCTTTCCTTCAATTTACATGCATATTTTCACGCCTATAATCCCTGAGGTGGAAGGCTGAGTTCAAAGAACAGCGAGCTACTCGGTCTAAGTTTAACCAAAAAAATGAGTTTAGATAGGATATTTTGAAAGAGAAGATAGGTGGCTAGCCCATCGCCTATGTAATCACAAACCCAATATCCCATTAGTTGCCTAGCCAAGTAACACAGTTGGTGTACATTCTTTAAGTCCCACAAACACTTGGGATATTCTTGCTTCTCTTCTGTTTAAAACAGTTAGGTACAACATGTACCTAACTGTTGTGTGTAAGAATTCTTCCTTCTCTTCTGTTTAAAACAGTTAGGTACATGTTGTGTAAGAATTCTTCCTTCTCTTCTGTTTAAAACAGTTAGGTACATATTGTGTAAGAATTCTTCCTTCTCTTCTGTTTAAAACAGTTAGGTACATGTTGTGTAAGAATTATTCCTTCTCTTCTGTTTAAAACAGTTAGGTACATATTGTGTAAGACTTCTTCCTTCTCTTCTGTTTAAAACAGTTAGGTATATGTTGTGTAAGAATTCTTCCTTCTCTTCTGTTTAAAACAGTTAGGTACCTATTGTGTAAGAATTCTTCCTTCTCTTCTGTTTAAAACAGTTAGGTACATGTTGTGTAAGAATTCTTCCTTCACTTCTGTTTAAAACAATTAGGTACATGTTGTGTAAGAATTCTTCCTTCTCTTCTGTTTAAAACAGGTACATGTTGTGTAAGAATTCTTCCTTCACTTCTGTTTAAAACAGTTAGGTACTTATATGTTATGTAAGAATTCTTCCTTCTCTTCTGTTTAATACAGTTAGGTACATGGTATGCAAGAATAATAAAGCAAGCGATTTAAAGACGATTAGTATAACATTAAAGTGAAAATCGAGGCACTAGTTCATTTGTGGGTAAGTGATTACAGTAGCCATTGCAATCTTGGTATCGACTGCCCTATTGGGATAAGACGGAATATGTCGCAGCTTGGCCCTCTAACCCTTCTCAATTGAAAGACGGGACAATGCGCTAGTCTTGGCGTCAGAAATAAGCAAGTGCTTTGTACCAATCCAGACTTCTGGAACAGTAATTCCTGTAGCTCTTGGTACCAACTATACCAAACTTTAATATTTTTTAATTCATGTTTTTTATAATGAATCATCCGTGTTAGTCCCCAATCCCAACAGATGAAAAATACATAATTACATAAAACAAACACCAACGTCTGTCACCCAGAGGGGTAGGATAACTACGGACTTTTATTTGGCACGATCCTTATACACCTATCTCGAATACCTTCCATACAAATACCTACGCATACATGCTCGTCAGTTAAATCTTTACCATATCGCCAATTTGGTCGATAAACTTTCGTCTAAGGCGTCCCTTCTCGACTCTGCCGTTCACTTAATGCCGTAAACATACATAATTCTTACTATTTAATGATACGAATCATGAAAAAGGTAATCTCTAACGCTCAGGAATGTATAACGTAACCGAAAGTTATCCGTATCATAATATGGCTATTTTTAACGAGAATCTATTTTCACAAACCGCGTATTAGTTTGTATTTAATTAATTTTATTTTCGAAACACGAAAAATGAACTGGCTGGTAATGTGACCAGTATTATGTTGTTATATATTATGTTTGATATTTTTTAGAATATTTAGCTATATTTCATGAACGTACTAAGAACAACGGACGGAGTGCTGTCACTGTACAGATTGAAGTACCGTAATGGCGGCGGGTTTTAATGTGTGCGTGTTTGAGAGAGAGTTGCCAGCTGAAGAAACTTTCCCTAAAATTTTATATTGATATTCACATATAAATATGACTAAATACGTACGTCTTATAATAGTCTATAATAATAGTTTCATAATTTTTAAATAATATAAAAGTAGAAAGTTAGCTTGTACAAGTTAAAATCAAACGAAGTTAGTTAGTTGCCAAAATGTTTTATGGGAACTTAAGCTGACATGAAAAAAATACACTATGGTCTTCTATTAATATTTGTATTCATACGCATATAACCTATTATATTTTGCTTATTTAAAATGTAGAAGGCTTAAAAATATGAAATTACGTACGTTTCTGTACACAAAAATTTTGAATTATATTAATTTACTAAATTATTGAGCGGGGCTTTTCTCGTAAATAACGTCAAGGATGATGAATGAATGAATGAATATACTTTATTGCACACCACAAACAAATTTACAAAAAAACATAACAGAGAGCAGATTACATGTACAATTTGGCGGTCTTATCGCTACATTGCGATCTCTTCCAGGCAACCAAAGGTGTAAAGGAATAAAACAGTGAGTACTAGGTAGGTGGTGCAATATAAATATACCTAATATAATATCAATACATGCAATAAAATAACATATAAATAACTAATACATTAAAAAATATGATACACATATACATACGTATGTACATAAACATACACACACACACACACACATATATACACATACATACATATATGTATATATATATACATACATATATGTATATATATATATATATATATATATATATATATATATATATATATATATATAATCAAAATGCAGATGCGTTGTCACCCGTGAGGACGAAGATGGAATGCCTCGTTTCCAGTAAAAGGATCTCCGGTTCTCTACACTCACCATACGAAATACAGCAGCACTAAGCTACTATTTCACGCTGGTATTCTGTGAGAGCGTGGTCCCTCCCCGGTCGAGCCGACCCATTCGTGCTATAACTATACTTCTAATATAACTACAGCATGGCTCTACCACGTATAAAACATATACATATATATATATATACATATATATATACACATACATATACATATACATATCCATACATATACATACACACATACTCACACATACGTATATATATACACACATACACATACATATATCCTCAAATATATACCAATGATCTAATTGACGAGGTAAATAAAGTTTATAAAATAATAAAATAGTACTAAAATCCCCTATGTTGTGTAAATTTTTGTAATATTGCCTCCTGCTTTCATGTGTTCTTAGAATTCCTTCCATTTTTGATACATGGTGAAACCTAATGGTTAGATACTTTTCTGCTATGTATTTTATTAGACTTATTTTGTGTTCTTCTCCCAAGTACATATGCTCAGACTCTACATTTAAAAACACTTTATCGCTACCTACGAATTTTTCTAGTATTTTAATCAGCATATAGCTATGTTGCTTGTCGTTGTGTATAGTTATATTCTCTTTAATTACTTTTTTACCACTATTTCACAGAGCAAACAAATTTCATACACACCTTGTGATGGGAAACTTAAGCCACCTCTAGTTTTTAAATTTAGAAGACTGTGAAAAGAGTATTTCATATCAGTGGTTAATCGGGAAGTACAGGCTTGACAATTTATTTTGTTTTTCGCATAGTGTGTTATGCTTCCAGCAAGGTATCCTATTATCAATTTTCTGTAGTCATCAAACTCTTGGATTCCAATCCATTTGTCTTCTACACTCTCTAATTATCTGAATCCAATCTTTTCTCCATTCATTTTCCTTCGGAAGCCTAAAAAATGTTAACGAACATTGTTCAGCACTTCGGTGATAAGGGAGATTTATTTTGACACGTTGGAAACACTGGTAATCACTTTAACGTATCTATTAATTAAGTTAATTTAATCTCATGTATACTTATTACTTATTTTTTTATAAAGTAAGGGAAATAAAATTTCGAAAGTTGGCAACATTAATTACGTCAAAGAAAAATTTTGTTACATAAATTACGAAAAGATATAATTAAAAATTAATCAAAATAATGCGTTAAAGAGTGTAATTATCTGTAAAAAGTGATTCCTTGTTTTTTTATCACGTAAAGTGCTACGGGAACAACATTTTACGACGCAGGTTGGCATAATTAAAAAGTTATTTCGATTACTTATTGCGTGTGTCCTTCATCAACGCTGGCAGTGTAATGGCGGACGCCGAGCTTACTACTATTTGAATGTGTGGGTGTTAACGTGTAAATAAACGTTACCGAGCTTACTATGGTGCTTCAATATGATAGTTTATGGAATTCCGTCCGTTGTTCTTAGTACGTTCATGCTATATTTGTATAATATTCGCCAACACGCATTGGGGGAGCGCGGTGGACAATTCCTTGCCCTAAAACCCTCTCAGGAACGAGCGGAGGCCTGTGCCCAGCAGTGGGACGTATATAGGCTGTAACTTTACTTTATATAATATTGCTGATTGTCGATATTATTGCATTTTTACTAAACTTCAAGTTTTCTATGTATACCTATGAGATATAGGTACCTATATACCTATGAGATATAGGTACTTTTTATTTATTTATAATGATTTTAGGAGAACTTACAATTAGAGGAGTTATAAATTTATGGAAAACAAGTATGGTTGTAGTTGTAGCACGTGGGTCGGCTGGACCAGGGAAGGACCACGCTCTCACAGAACACTAGCTTAATACTGCTGAGGTTCGTATGGTGAGTGTAGAGATCCGGAGACCCTTTTTAGGGTTCCGTAGTCAACTAGGAACCCTTATAGTTTCGCCATGTCTGTCTGTCCGTCTGTCCGTCCTCGCTTAATCTCTGTGACCGTTAGAAATGAAATTTGGTACCAATATTTGTATCAATCACGCCGAAAAAGTGGTAAAATAAAAATTGGAAAAAAATGTTTTATTAGGGTAGCCCCCCTATATGTAAGGTGGAAAGTGTTTTTTTTTTTAATTTGAACCCCAACGTGTGATATATTGTTGGAAAGGTATTTAAAAATGAATAAGGGTTTACTAAAATAATTTTTTGATAATGTCAATAATTTCGGAAATAATCGCTCCAAAAGTAAAAAACAATGTGTCCCCCCCCCTCTAACTATTGAACCATAAGTTTAGAAAATACGAAAAAAATCTGAAAAGTAGAACTTTATAAGGACTTTCTAGGAAAATCATTTCGAACTTGGATGGAAACAACAGTACCCACTACCGGGAGCAGTTGCAGGAGCGCGGAGCGCTGCTGGAGCGCAAACATAATGGATCCTTGGAACCTTTAAACTCATAACTGGGAACACTTATTGTGACGGACGGGAAACTACGGAACCCTACACTGAGCGTGGCCCGACACGCTCTTGGCCGGTTTTATTTTACTTGAAACGAGGCATTCAATCTTAGTCCTCAGGGGTGACAACGCATCTGTGTTTTGATTCTTAATATGGGCTACAGCATTCACTTACCATCGGGTGAACTGTGTACTCGTTTGTCACCCTTATTCCATATAAAAAAGTGTAGTGAAGGCCAATTCATACAAATTTCTCTCGTATAAATAAAATAAAAAGAAACAATTTACAAGAAACGTAGACCACTTTAATAATATTATCTTCCATTAATAATTTTGCGATGTTAAATGCAGATGTGCGATCTCTGATCAGTGTCCTGAGGACTAAGATATAATGTTCCGTTACAGGTGTAAATTTGTTTGGTTCTTGTCTCTAAACTTACGGAAATCAGCAGCATTATGCTGTTATTTCACGCTATTATTCTTGTACGAGAGTCGTCCTTTTCCAGTCAAGCCGACCAATTCACTGCAAAATGATATTACTATATAACCATAATTGTTAAGCATTTGGCTACAGTGCTGCGGGTTGCGGGTTCGCTTTTCACATAGAAGCTAGACTTACAAATCATTATTCTGAAGTGTGAGTCCAAGTGTTAAACTTATATGTATGTCTACATGAATAAAACAATCAGGAATAAAAGAAAACGAAAATAAGAAAGTTTCGAAGGTAATAAAAAATAAGATACTATTTGTGTACATCATACCTAACTATATGAAGGTATCACTTGCACTGTGAACTTCGAAAGCTTGAAATGTATTAAGAATAGGCCGCATATATGCTATTTTAACCGTTATAAACTGTGTTTTAATAGTTATTAACATAAGTATAAACCCACGTGCACCAGCCTAAAAATAATCCTGACGCTGCATGTGAGCTAGCTATTCCAAAGAAGTCGTTATCGCTCAAAATGTGAACGGAATAGCTTCAGCAAATACTGTAATTGCAAAGGCTGAACACTTAAACAGCACCACTCAATATCTACTGACAGCAACCATTGTCTTTTAGATTTGTCACAATCGATTACAAGGTTTCCTCGTTGAAATCGTATGTTTTTCGTTCGCTGCTTGAAATAACAATTACTTGGTAAAAATAGTTCTTTTTCTCTACTACAATACGCTCAGAGCAAATTATAGATAAGTTGTATTTAGTAATAATCATTCTCCCGATGCATGTTTAGGCAAAAACTCTCAGAGACCATTAAAATGATATACCAAAATTTTTTCATTCACTGAACTCCATCCTAAGAAAACTTTGGAAGATCAAGATCGTTTGGTCGCCGTACTCATAGTATCATAGAGCGAGCGAGTGAATAGATATGAAAGAAAGTATCGCACGCGTAGTTCGCCGGAAATGTAAGAGGGCTCTTAATTAGAATTATCAACTATCTATAGAATCCAATTCGTGTATATATACATCTTTTTAGTTTAAAGAATATATATCAAATGTCTTTGGATAAGCAGTCTATAAGCACACTACTTTTACAGCCGGAAAACAATATCAAATGAAACGCCGTTTCATGGGCCTTAAGACCAGCGATAGTGTCTTTTCAAGGCTCATGAACATAGTTATGACAAGATTAATTATTATATACCCAAATATGGTAATAATAAGCCGAGGTAAAATTTCATACTATGCAAGAAAATCGAATTCGATCCCCGCGGTCTTTGATCGTGGTCACTGAAATTGTTTTCGCAACTAGTCCCGTTTCACCACGTGTTCAGCGGTAAACGATGAAATCTGTGTTTGAGAAATAAAAATAAGAAGATATGATGTGAAGTTCGTCAACACATACTTTTTTATAGAATAAGGGTGACCAACGAGAACGCAGTCCACCTGATTTTAAGTGGACGCTGTGGCCTTTAGACATCTACATCTATCGTCGATTAAGAATCAAAATGCAGATGCGTTATCACCCCTGAGGACTAATATGCTATGTATATTACAGACTATTAAAATTCTACTGCTGAATTTAGGCCTTCCCTCCCCCAAAGGTTGCCTCATGGTGGTGGGAAGGGGGGCTCGACTGACATAGTTGCCACGCTCGGCAGGCTGGTTGGCAACTGCAGTTCTTTTATTTTCTAGTTGCTATTAGGTAGACACTGCTGCTCATATCGTGGTTTGTTTCCCACCGTCGCCTCCTACAAAACTCACCGGGATCATACGGGTACGGGTTAGTGGATGTCCTTACACCGCCACTACAAAAAAAAGTATTTACTTTACCTCTAAGTGGAAATTATTTGCAGGTATACCGCGAGGGTAGCGTACGATGGCGCGGAGGAATGAGCGAAGTAAGTGAAGATTCGGAGGATGGAGACGCAGCTTATATTTCCAGTGATGAATCTACACATGGAGTCGATCTGGCTGAGCGACTTCGAGTAAAGCCATCTAGAGACATTTGGGAGTTAGGTAAATTCAACTTTAAATATATGACTTTAAGGTCTGAAATAATATCGTATTGATTATTTCTGTAGTGATTGTACCTTTCAAATAATTACATTTTCATCAACAAAGACAATACGACAAACACATTTACAGTAGGTACCGTCTAGTCTACTCTAGTTTCATTTCCTCTATAAAATTTATTGTACACTTACGACTAACGACATTAAAAGTAAATAAAGCTGTAAAACAGTCGTAAAAGTCGTGATAAATGTGGATATTATAAGGAACTTGGAAACATCTAATTTTCAGAGGATATACTGTTTGTGCTGCGACAGCTGCCACTTTCAGAGGAATTATTAGCAATACTGGATTCCGGGCATAACGAAGATGTCATAAACTTTATATCACAAGAGGACAATAATGGTAGAATGAAGACGGCCGTGTTATGGGCTTCTTGGTTAGGAAAAAGCTCGTTGCTGTCAAAGTTATTAAAATTAGGTGCTAATCCTAATAGTAAAGATGGCGCTGGAAGGTGAATATATGGTTTCATACTATTAATACATACGACTAGTAGTTTTATAAGCCGTAGTCGTCTATAGTTGGTAAAGCATTTGAATGGTATCTCTACTATTTATTAGAAGAATAAAGTGTACTTTCTATAAAGCCGCCGGTCCTACTATTGGAGATTTTTAGGTGTGAATTATTTACGGGCTGACAAAGAAAATGAAGATTTTTTTGAGTAATTTTAAACAATTTTTCAAGTTATTTAGAAAACCATACATTTATGATAATACATAACATAAACACTCACGCCTGTCACCCAGAGGGGTAGGCAGAGACCACAGACTTCCATTTAGCACGATCCTGACATACCTTTCTCGCCTCTTCCAGATCCATATACCTACGCATACATGCTCGTCGGTTAAGGGTACTCTTAATTTGGCCCATTTTTAGTATATCGCCAACTTGGTCGACAAACTTCCGCCTAGGACGTCCCTTTCCGACTCTTCCATTCACTTCTGCAACATATATTTGCTTTGTCAGTCTTTCCGCATTCATTCTTTCTACATGACCAAACCACCGAAGCATTCCTTTCTTAATCCTGGTCACCGCATCATCTTGCAAACCACACTCTTCTTTTATCACACAGTTTCTCACCCTGTCACTCAGATTCAGCCCTAACATACTCCTTAGCGACCGCATTTCTACTGCATTTATTCTACTCTCGTGCTTCTTCTGCCACACCCAACTTTCAGTATCATACCTTAAAGTAGGGACTAATACAGCTCTGTGAATTGCCATACGTGCTTTTTTTGACACATTCTGACATTTCACAATAGAGAATACAGTTTTAGATAATACAGTTTTTTACAAAACCTTTTATGAAAATAAAAAAATCATAATAATGTGTTCAAGACCGAATTCCGGTCACGGCGGCCCATTTCCAGAGACTAGCCATCAGTGCAAGACAGGATTATAGATACTTAGTGTACAAGTGTATGCGCAACATAGGTGCACTTTTATTCCTTTATACCGTTAAAGTCTGTCTAGACAGGACGGCAATGAAATACGACGGAAGAGAGATCAGTCGCAGAACCCAGGGCTTTATAGCATCCAATGACCAGTGGCTATACAGATGTAATGCCGTTAAGTTATTGGTTCCATCCTGCGCCCAATCTCCGGGGCACGAGGGTAGATGAAATTGGCGGCGTAATTTCCTGATTTCGGGTTGCTATTGAGAATTTCTTGACAGAAATTAACCGATTTCGCCCCGACCCGGGATTCGAAATTGGGACAGATGATCAACGGTGGCGCTTACAACCACTAGGTCAACGAGGCAATTAGTAATAATATTTTATAGGTACTTAAATAAGATACGAAGTGTTTTGTAAATTGTAACAAAATATTACTTTAAGGCTGCCAAAATAAAAAAAATCTAAATTAACTCGTTTACAATTTCATGTTATGAGGCTCGGGCACAAAGAAATTTGAATTTCTTTATACCTCTACAGCATATGGATCTCTTATCATATTATTTAGTACTAAAAAAACTACTACTCGTGACTAGTATGAAATATATACAGGTATATTATGCATATGTCAGTACCCGGATGACCGAGCTTTGCTCGGTTTTTTTAAGTTACATTTATATACAAATTACATGAATAATAATTTTTGATCTTATTGATATAATTGCAATTAGTTTCATTAAAATTTTCGTATTTTTAAAAAATACTAAAAAAAGGGCTCGAAATAATAGATTTTCTCACAAAAGAAGGGAACTTGAAAAAAAATGGAAAAAAAGTCGGACCCAAGACGGGACGCGAATTACGGAACTCCGATATCACGCCCGAACAACATCCCATCTGAGCTATTACGATCATTGGTAATGGTAACTTGTCAAAATTTACCTTCTTATATTGTAGCAGTTTTTTTATTGCCTGAAAACACGGACAAAAGGACATTTTCTAAAAATAAATCCTAGTTAGATCGATTTATTGCCCCCGAAACTCCCTGGACACTAAATTTTATGAAAATCGTTGGAGCCGTGTCCGAGATCCCGATTATATATATATATATATATATATATATATATATATATATATATATATATACAAGAATTGCTCGTTTAAAGGTATAGGATACTGTTTGACTTATTGTTTTCGAATTAAATGTATACTTTCAGAACATGTCTACATCTCAGCTGTTTGGTTGCTAACGAGGACTGTGTAAAACTACTATTGGAACATGGAGCTGATCCAAACAAATGGGATTCAATAACCGAGAGGAAAGCAACACCATTACATTGCGCAGCAAGCGCGAAGTCTTTAATATGCGTCAAGGTAAGCAGATTCTAATGGAAAACTTTTTTGATAAATATAGATTAAAAAGTATGGAAACATTTTGTTTAGGTATTACTAAGCCACGGCGCTGATGTGAATGCGGGCCTCAGTGAGCGTTCGCCGCTGCATTACGCTGTGCTGAGCGATGCGCCGGATGTTGTCAGCGCATTGTTAGAGGCGGGCGCCTGCCCTGACACACCGCAGGTGCGTCTGTTTCCAGTACTACTTACGTCAAGGAAAATTATTGATATTAAACAGATAAAATTAGATAGAAGTTTACGTTTCGAACAAAGTGATCGGAAACAAAGAACGTTCGGAAAGAAGTTATGGTAATGGATCCGATTTTGCATTTGCATTTTTGAAATTTTAACATATCTCCACGTTTCAAGGTCTTTAGAATCGAATAGTAGTATGGTTTTTAAGAGGAAGTCCGTGTGTGCACATGCACTTATGTATGTATGTTCGGATTCAATTTTCGCCTCGTGTATCTCGAGAACAAAGAGTGATATTGACATGGGACCAGTTTCATTTAACGCATAATTATGTACCTAACTTAGACCTCATTCAATTTTGAGCAAAATCGGTCAAGTCGTTTTTTGTGCCGATTGAAAAATTGTATAAAATATTAAAACATATGATATTTTTTATTCATTCGACTGGGAAGTTAATCGTGTGGACTTTTCGTGTCGCACTTAGACCGCTTTTATTTTTCATTCATTCATTGGAGCCTAATAAGTGGACTGCTGAACATGGCCAACCCCTTAGAATGCCTCCTAGGGATCCTCTAATATTGTATACAATAAATCCAGCTGATAGCATGTGGATGTTTGGCTCATAAACACCTACATCTATTATCGATTAAGAATGAAAATTTAGATGAGTTGTCGTCACCCCGAAGGACTAAGATAGAACAACTTGCCACCAGTTAAAATGGTATTCAGTTCTCTACACCTACCATACGAAACACAGCAGTATTAACGCACCAATTCTGTAAAAGCGAGATCCCTCCCCGGTTGAGCCGACGCATTCGTACTGCAACCATAACATAACTGTAGCGTAGCTCTATCACGTTAAAGTAAAAAGTAGGTTTAGTAACTGCAGTAACAGTCAGGTTAGTAAACGCAGTTTTTAATTATTTTCGTTGTTAGATACTGTGATGCCTGTACCCCAGTTTAAGTTTACCTCTATCGCCTCTTACAAACCCACGGCATGATATGGGGTAGTGGATGGTCTAACGCCGCTAATCCAAGGCCCAGAATCAGCTCATAATCGCTAATTGCTGGATTACGATAGGCTAAGTCATAAAATGGTAGAATATAAGATATCATCACTTTTGACAGATAGCTCTAAGGCCCATTATACGGGTGTTTACATTAATTAGTAAAAGTTTGAAAAGCTATTAAAAATTAACTATAGTTTAGAAAACAAAAATAACTAAATTTGTGTTTATAATAACTTTATATAAAAAGCAAAAATATAAAAATGACACGAATTATCAGGAAATTGTGATGATGGTATATTTTCAATCCCATAATATGTCAATGTTACGAATTTAAACGTATTTTATTATTTCGGAATAGGATATAACCTATGATTTCCTACAGTCAATAACGTTTGCAGTTCGGGATAAAAAAAAATTATTACATAGAAAATAATGTACATTAAGCAGATCTTCATAAGTATCTTGGAGCTACCTTTCTTTTTCGAAATCTCCCCACTATTGAGGAAGCTCAAATCCAACCAAATAGTGTTTACTAGCTTGCCAGGCAGACGTTGTTCTGCCCTTTTCGACGACCCTTTGTCATGTCCTATTAAAAATGCTTAAATTCGCAAAAAAATTGTGGTGACCCACAATTTTTGGACAAAAAAACTATCCTATATCTCAAGTTGGACCAAACTGCACACGGTGTGCAAATTTGATTAAAATCGGTTAAGTAGTTTAGGAGTCCATCGCGGACAAACAACGTGACACGTAATTTATAAATATTAAGATTTGTTGACGAAAAATACTCGTTTGTAAGCAAGTATTAAATTAGAATTTTCATAAGGTCACTAAAGCGAAGGTAGCTTAAAGGTTATATAGGTTCGAACCCACGATTTATTAAGTTGGCTGTCTGCAAACTTAATAAGTCGTGGGTTCGAATCCGCCATTCGGCTACGGTTTTGAACCACTCTCAACGTAAGCGTTTCAAGCTTACTTGTAGTGGTTAACTGGTATAATGACCACAACTTTACAAATATTTTTTTTTAGTTAATAAAGTAATAAGTATTCTGCACGTGAACTATATTAAGAAGTGCCGCCATAATTGTGAATTATTTCTGTATAAAGTTATTGTTAGTTATGTATGATAATATGAATTTCCTGAAATTTCCCTATGTAAACATATTTCAAATAATACTCCGCCGTTCAACATTTATTATAAAGACTAACAATCTTCGATCAAAAATACTGTTGATTGAAGATAACAACAGAAAAAACATTTTCCAATAGAATAAAAAGTGAGTGCAAAGTAAAAGAAACAAACATCACTTACCATATCTTTCTTCACACATCGTAAACAAGAGTCTGTACAATGCATAGGTAAGTATATATAATTTTATGTGAATCCATAACATTTCAATCACAGGTTTTCACCGAAACGCCTTTGCATGTGGCAGCCTCACTGGGTTCGGATACGTGTGTGAAGCTACTTTTAGACGCAGGAGCAGACGTGCGGGCAGCTTTGGGACCCGGAAGAACCACGGCATTACACCTGGCCGCTGTGGACGGTCATGCTGAATGTACCAAATTGCTTCTAGACCATGGAGCACATATCGATTGTCCTAATTCGAGAGGACAGACTTCTCTACATCTCGGTAATAACGAGGAAAAGTAAAAAGTGTATTTATTTTGCAATATAAATATTGTTTACATAACTTTATAACTCGTTGCAGCCGCTTTAGCGCAATCAATAGAAGTAGTAGAATTACTAGTCGGCAGAAGGGCTGATGTACGTGCAAGGGATATTGATGGCAGAACCCCATTACACGGTTCTATTGTAAGAGGAGCACGGGCTTGTGACGTGGCGCGACTCTTGCTATCAGTTGGTGCGGATCCTAATGCACCGGACAACTTTGGATACACGCCGTTACATATTGCGGCTTTGAATGAATTTTCTGCTTGCGTTTTGTTGCTATTAGGTAAGAATTATTTACCCTCATTGTAATCTCGAATTAATTATTTATTATTTTACACCTTATCAAAAGTTGAAAGAAAGAGAGACACACTGTGTGTGTCCTAAGCCAGGACGAAAGTACGAAGGAAAAGTTAACATCACGGGTTATGTGTACCTATTGTGTTTTTATGTTGAATGTTGTGTGGTTATGTGTACCTATTGTGTTTTTATGTTGAATGTTGTGTGGTTATGTGTACCTATTGTGTTTTTATGCTGAATGTTGTGTAGGTAGCTAGCGCGGGCGGTGATCTTTACAGTGATTACGTCACTCGGGCGCATAGGGTATCCATGAATTTACGGACGGTGTCGGACAGAACCTTATTAAATTTTATGAAAAAAAAAAATAGGGTTTCTTTTTTAAATTCATTGAATTTACGTTCTATAAGTGAAACCAAACCACTGGTTTCAAGGACAACGGTGAATCACTCCTACCTAACACAAGAAATTTAAGCTTACCAGGAACGGTTAAAGGGAATATTGGTAATGTTAAGGGCACACCTAGCCTTAACTTTTTTTGTTGCCATCTTGTAGGCAGTCACATAATCCCGTTGCTGTAGAAATCTTGGAACTTTTGATCAAAAAAAATGCGACAACTAATTTTGACAGTCCTCTATTGATGTTAATCAAACACTACCCAAAGAATTCTGAAGAGACCGAAACAGGTGAAAATCCGAGGGAACAAGTTTAGGACTATATGGTTGATGCATTAACACTTCCCAACCAAGCTCTTATTTTAACTGAGTGGTAAACTATGTGTGTGGTCTGACATTATCATGATGAAAGACTACTAGTCGGCACTCCTCCTCTGTTGATTAATTTCGGCCGTTTTTTTTTTCAACTTCTTACTTGAGTTATCTATATCAGCCATCGTTATTTGTTGGCAGGACAGATCAGAATCGATGGTTTTTCTCGGCGGTAAAAGCTCATAATAAACGATGCCCTTCCAATCCCACCATACACACAGCATCACCTTCTTGCGTGTTAATCCGGGTTTCACTACAGTCTGTGCAGCTTGATTACCCTTTGAGTCTTTGACCATGATCTTTTTTGCACATTCTTGTTGTAGGTGATCCACTTTTCATCACTAGGGATCAATCTTTTCAAAAACGGGTCGGTTTCATTAAGTTTCTTTCAGTGTGCTCGTGTGATACCCAAATATCGAGCTTTTTTGTACAGCCAGACTTTTCAAATGGGTCAAAACTGTTTTGTGGTCAATCCTAAATTTCTCGGCTATGTCATAATTACTTATACTACATACTTTCAGAAATGGTATCGACTTTACCCATATGAGGGCGACCAGAGCAGGCTGCATCTTTGACATCAATATTCCCAGACTGAAAACGCTTGAAACAACTATATGCTACTCTTACTGACACTGCATTACGTCCGATACAATGCATTACATGAACGTCACAAATATTTTCGCGGCCTGAGTCGAATTTTTCCCTTTTTTTGTAATAGAACTTCAGAATATATAGAATATCTTCGCTTCACTCATTTTGGCTGACAGAAAAACAATTGAAAACTGGCAGGAAAGTGTTTTTTACATTTTCTTTTTTTTATGTCTTATATGTTATATATTATCTAAGGATCTTAAAAACAATATAGGATATTAAAACCAGCCAGATCCTTATAAAAAATTTATACGTGGTAAAGCCACGTTGTAGCTATATTATGGCTGTAGCATGAATGGGACCATGGAAGAGCAACGCTCTTACAGAATACCAGCGTAAAATAGCAGCTTAATGCTGCTGTGTTTCGTATGGTGAGTGTTGAGAACCTGAGACCCTTATTACTGGATGTGAGGCATTCCATCTTAGTCCTTAAGGGTGACAGCGCATTTGCATTTTGGTTCTTCATTGAGGCTAGTAGATGTAGATGTCTATGGGCCGCAAGCATCCACTTACCATCAGGTGGACTGCGTGCTCGTTTTCACAGCTATTTTATAAAAACAAAAACTTAAATCACCGTGTAACGATCAATTTAAATTTTTAACAGTTATTAAAATTTGTGACTTTAACGTTCCATACTTCCAATCCTACAATATTATTATGAGTCACCCTTTGACTGGGCTATACTGAGTGTTTAGATGAATTCTATGTAGCATCTTTCATGTTATGACGCCTTTGATGGATTCAATATGGCACAAATGTTTATCTTTGTTTAGACTAGCTAATTTTGCTTTTTGATCGCAACGCACTTGCCAAGTGTATTTATTATTTCATGAATCCTTTATCGACAATGGCAAATATTCCACACGTATCTTTCGAAAATTACAATAACAATTCTTTTTTTCCATTTGACAAGATTCTAGACGAGGGTAAAGCTAAAAGATCACCTGTCACCAGCAGTACTCTTCTTTATTTTATAGGATAAGGGTGACCAACGAGCACACAGTCCACCTGATGGTAAGTGATTGCTCATAGACATCTACATCTATCCTCGATTACGAATCAAAATGCAGATGTGTTGTCACACATAAGCCGTGGTAGCTCAGATGGTTAACGCTCTCTGTAAATATAACAGAACGCGAGTAACCTGGGTACGATCCCTGCCGGCACCAACGAAATTGTTTATTGCAATTTCAAGTGCTGATTTACCACGTGCTCGGCGGTAAAGGAAAACATCATCAATAAGAAAAAAATATTTCGAAGACATGTGAAGTTCGCCAACACGCATTGGCGCAGCGCGGCGGACACTTCCTTGCACTAAAACCCCTCAGAAATGAGGGGAGTCCTGTGCCCAGCAGTGGGACATATACCTATAGGATGTAACTTTACTTTAACTTTACGTGAGAACAAAGATTAGATTGCCTCGTTTCCAGTAAAAAGGATCTCCGGATCTGTACAAACCATACGAAGCACAGCAGCGTTAAGCTGCTATTTTACGCTGGTGTTCTGAGAGAGCGTGGTCCTTCCCCGGTCGAGCCGACGCATTCGTGCTAAGCCACTAATAAAGCTGTAGCATGGCTCTACCACTTGAAATTCTCTATTTATTCGTAGGTATTTCTTTGCCTATTATTCCAGACTATGGAGCAGACGTGACCCTTCGTACAAATGGTGGCGTATCAGCACTTTCGTTCATCGTACGTCGCGTGCCAGACGTCGTTCCACGTTATCTGCGGAAGCTCGATGATGCGGTGCACGTGAGCGAACACGAACTAGGCGATGTTGACTGCGAATTTACTATTGACTTTCGACCACTGGTACCAAGCCTGTCTCGTGGTGAAGCTGAGTTGTTGTTGGCTTTCATTGAGGTAAAATTATTTCGTTAAGAAACCCTTTGTATCAACATTGCCGTAAGCCGTAATATTGTGCGATTGATTATAACGAAAATGCTATTTAGTTATAATCCACATAAATCTAGGCAATAATCAACATCTGCTACAGAACTCAAAAGTGTGCAAGTATCTAAAACCTTATAAATACATAGTATTTAACAAAGTATCTCAATCTCATTCATTGGCGTTTTATACTTATAGGGCTCAAAACTTTTTAAGAATAATTTAAATTTTAAATTAATTTAACCTATAAAGGGCCTTTTAATCTGCAATACGATTTCTGTTAGCATCGAATTCAGAAGTTATCAAATTTTGTAGAAGATAATTTATTTTTAATTTATTAAAGTTAGTTTATGTTTTTTTAAGGTTAACATGTACGCATACATAATAAGATATTTGTTTAAAATTCTAATTATAATTTAATAAGTGTGCAATTTATGTAATAAGAAGTCGGGGTGAAGTTTTAAAAATACAACGACTGATATAACTTTCCAGGTCGGTCATAAAGATGTTCTCAAGCATCCAGTTGCAGAAACCTTTCTATTCTTGAAGTGGCGAAGAATACGAAAATTTTTCGTGATGAGCTTCGTTTACCACGCTTTGTTTATAACTTTGTACAGTCTCTACATTTTACGTAAGTATCTTTATCAAATCCAACGGCCTTATTACAAAGCGTAGTTTATTGATAGTTACTTTGGGTTTAAAGTATTTGCCACGAAGTCTCTTAGCCGCGGCAACAGTCTTCGCATACTTTATATTCTAGTTCACATTTTTATTATGGGATCTCATTTTTGAAACAGAGTCAAATCTCTTATAATCACTTGCCTTTTTACTACTTCCTTTAATAAGACGGCAAGTGTGATTATAAGATTTTTGTTAATTACAAGTGTAGATTCGAGCACTGACGCAGAGTAGCCAGCTTCTCGGCATTCTATAGGATGCTTTTTTTGAGTGTGCGCAGGAACCATATGCTTTAACTGTTCCCTCTCCTTTACACCATCGGACAACCAGACGGTCGGCGGGTCTTCACCTCTTTTTTGTCCATATTCCACGTATTAGAAACAAACAGTTTGCTTCTTCTTTTGTAATGCGTACAGGAAGAAGTTTCAAAGGAGTGGAATTAATAGCCGGCGTATTTCTTTCTGTCCGAATACAATCGGGGTGTCTTCTAGGCAAGAGTAAACAGGCTTTTGTTGCCCTAAGACGGTGCGATTTACTATCTTTGGCTTCATCACCACTTACCACCAGGTGGGATTGTGTTCAATTACTTACTGGCTTATGATAAGTAAAATAAAAGTTTCTGTACAATGTGTGACGTAAGATTGTATGATTCAGCCTCGAACGAATTAACCACTGGACCCGACATATAAGCGGACGTGCCTATACCGGTCTTGTCAGTAACCAGGAAGTTCTAGCCTTGGTCGTTTATTTTTGCGTCAGTCTCAAGCCCTTACTTGTCAACAAAACATCTCCCAAAAATGACTAAATGTTCAGTTAAATGGTGTAAAAACTATAACGGCGGAAGCAGCACTATTTCTTTTCACTTGTAAGTACATTATTTTATTACATTTATGGTTATTTATCACAAAATTAATCAAATCTAAAATAAAATTTTGTATTATCCAACTATGTTAAATATAGTCGATATTTCTATGTATTGTTGACATCTGACAACCATCACAAAATGGCTGCATTATACCATTCAGAACAGTGACTAAAACTGTGGAGTGAGTCAATTTGACATCGACTATTGCTTGACCATGTCGAAAAATATATCGATATTTGACGATATGACCGAATAAATGATGATGTTATTTGTACAATACAATAACACTTAAAAATACATATAACAGTATCCTAAAATCTGATGTCATTAAATTTATAATAATAATTTTTATAATTAAATAAAAATATTATAAATGCAAAAATTATAATTAGTATCTGTACTTAAAATATTTAAACACATAAATTACACGAATTTTCAAATTTCCCAGTGACCCTTCTCGGAAGAGAAAGTGGGTAGTAGCAGTTCGTAAAGATGAAACCTGGATCCTGACGAAACACAGCGCCATATGCAGTGTACATTTCGATGCAGCCTGTTTTAATACTAATGCAAATAAACAGAAAATGACACCAATGAAGGCAGCCTCATTGCCCATAAACAAAAGGGAAAACTGATACTTCCCTCAAGTGACACCGTAACTATTTATTAGCACTGCGAACTCGAACTTAGGAATGGTGTTCAAAATAAAAGACTAAAAAAAGATTACATAACAGACTCTTCTGCCGAAAGTAACAGAAACATTGCTGCAACTTCGGTTGTACGAAGACATTCATTTCCATTAATTTGAAAATGACGACGTGAATCACGTCGAAGAATTAATGAAAGTCGTTGCTGAAAAGTATTTAAACATTAAAATTGCTTATATAAGAAAACAAGCGAACACAACAAATTCTAAGAAACACATTTTAAGAAAGATGATACATAATAAAAGTCAGTAAAATAATTTAAACTTAACAAAACATTTGACGTTTATCATAACTATAATTGAATTAAGTCCATAAAAATGTCCTGCTTCTTTTATTTTCATTAAAATTTAAATACCGGAAGCTTACCTCACCTTCATTATCCCTTTATTTCCTTTGTTTTACAGCTTATTTACGATACGCCTTTTTTCTCATTCGTTCATCGATATATTTTATCGACTACGATCAAGCACTAGAAATAGAGTAAACTTCTACGAATTTCGTATATCTGTGTTTACATTAACGTAATAAAATCTTTGTGCGCGTTATTCTCCACTTGGTTGAACGAGTTTTCATACATTTGTGTTTTATGTCGGGTCCAGCGGTTAATTCGTTCAAGGATACAGCGTATGATATCTTTTGTTATAAAAAAAGTTAGAAAAAAAGTGCAGTCTATGTTTAATGACCATGACAAATACCTCATATGGAAATAATAAAAGGAAATAGCAGTAGAACATAAAGCAAAAAAGGAATTAGATATAACATTTGTTAAAAAAAAGTATCATTTCAGAAATATTCCTGTGCGAGGACGTGACCTGCGCTGTACCATCGTATCTCCGGCCTGTGCAATACTTGATCCTCCTTCTCAACCTATGCTTTATGTGCAAGGAGCTATTTCAGTTATGCCTGGACTACTCTGCATATATCAGGCAGTGGGAGAATTGGCTGCAGATATTGATAATTATTGGCGTGTTTTTATGTACGGTGAGTTTTTGTTTGACAATGAAAAATATCTCACTATTTTTACGTGGTAGAGACACGCTGCAGCTTATTATATTATGGTTGTAGCACGAATGGGTCGGCTCGACCGGAGAAGGACCACGCTCTCACAGAATATCAGCGTAAAATAGTAGCGTAATGCTGATGTGTTTCGTATAGTGAGTGTAGAGAACCGGAAACTTTTTTTATTGGAATCGAGACATTCCATCTAAGTCCTCAGGGTTGACAACGTATTTGGATATTGATCCTTAATTGAGGATAATTGTGGATGTCTATGGGCCACAGCATTCACTTACCATCAAGTGGTCTATGTGCTCGTTCGTCACCCAACGCTATAAAAAATTTATTACAGTCTATCAGTCCGTCACTCAAGACACTTTCTACTTTTTTGATGTGCAAGTGGAAGTCCACTGCGGAACCTTATCCTCAAGTATATACTTGGATATTAGCCATAGCTGCCACGCTTGCCAGGCGGGGTGGCAGCCGCAGTTTTTTTAATTACTTTGAGCCCAAGATGATACTGCTGCCCGTCTCTTGTTTCAGTTTCAGAGCGTCGCCTTTTACGACACCCACGGCTACTATATGGCGGCGAACATTCACCATCTCATAGCATGTTGTGTGTCGTGAAAAGTAGTTAGTGATCAAATTTGCACTGTCACAACTTTCCGTCTTATGAATTTCCGAGTCAACAGAAACAAGGCTGGAGGCAAGCTGCCTTTTATAATACATTTGGTCCTGTAGTACGGCAAAAGACGGTGTTTAAGAAATGTCTGAAGGACCTTATGGTTCCCGCAGCACGGCGGTATAACCACGTAAATCGGCAGTAAATTACTCACGTTAAAGGAGAGCTGGCACTTACGGCAAAAAAAAACAACCAATGGACCTTCCATGTTAACCAGTGGATACTTCGATCAGTTGGTATTGTTGATCGATGAGTGGATATTTATGGAATGGAAAGAATAAAAATATACATACGTATTCCTCTGTTATTTTGGATAATTGGATAGAAGAGGTTGAAAAAATATTGCGATACAATCTATATCCCCCACTGCCATGTTTATATGTATTGATTTTTATCCATAAATTCATTATTTTAAAAACTAGGAACCTTTTAAAATTACTAAAATTGTAGTAATAATATATCAGACAACAAACCAAAAAAAAGATGCGTATAAAGACTAAAACTACTTTTACGGATTTTATCGCGTTTATTTTTACTTTTTATTTTTAATTCCCGACGTTTCGGGCGCTTTCCAGCCACCCATGGTCACGGAGGACTCTGAGTCCCGCGAAACGCGATAAAATCCGTAAAAGTAGTTTTAGTCATATGTAGTGTTCGCGTAAATATAAGAAATCATTATGCGTATAAAGAATTAAAGAAACAGAAAAACCAGCAAATACCACATTACAATAAATAGACACAATCCTTTTTATATGGTGTGCAAGTGATAATTTTGTGCAAAGCTCCATTCAGTCCCCGTTGTCTGTAGATTGCAAGAAAATAACTTTAAATCAATTTTTCAAATTTCTTGCAGCTGGGATATCCTCTTAAGTCACTCACTAACTTCATTACCACTTCAAAAATGATTTTGGCCCAGCGTGGTATATGCAACATGTAACCAAAACCCTGTGGTTACCGTTAAGTGCGTTATCAGGATCGGTATTCAAACATATAGAAATTATTTATAATTATATAAAAGTTTAAGTAAATTTTTATATAATTATAACTGGTCGGGATGTAAAAGTATTTAAAAAAAAACCTGTTTTACCGATGTGCCACAACCACATACAATTTTCAAATAAAAAATTATTAAAAAAGTTATGTTCGAGTTTTCCGAAGTAAAGTTATTTCTATATGTTTCTGATAACGCACTTAACGGGGACCACAGGGTTTTTGTTACATGTTGTATAATATAATGCAGTGTCATGCAATGGTAAATGGTTGCTGTGACTCATAGACATCTACGTCTTTCCTCGATTACGAATCAAAATGCAGATGCGTTATCACCCGTTAAAACTAAGATGGAATGCCTCGTTTCCAGTAAAAAGAGTCTCCGGTTCTCTACACTCACCATACAAAACACAGCAGCATTAAGCTACTATTTTGCGCTGGTATCCCTTGAGAGCGTGGTCCTTCCCCGGTCGAGCCGACCCATTCGTGCTACAACTATACTACTAAAATAACTGCAGCATGGCTCTACCACATATGAAACATATATCAAAGATGACGTTGATGATATATTTTATACTAGTAATGCGCCCCGGCTTCGCACGGGTGATTTCTGGATCTCGGCAACAGCGCCACCTACCGAGTTCAATTTCCTTTAAATTTATATAGTAACTAGCGATCCGCCGCGGCTTCGCACGGGTGATTTCTGGATCTCGACAACAGCGCCACCTACCGAGTTCAATTTTCTTTAAATTTATAGATATAGTAACTAACGATCCGCCCCGGCTTCGCTCGGGTGATTTCTGGACATCGACAACATCGCCACCTACCGAGTCCAATTTTATTTAAATTTATATAGTAACTAGCGATCCGCCCCGGCTTCGCACTGGTGATTTCTGGATCACGACAGCAGCGCCACCTACCGAGTTAAATTTTCTTTAAATTTATATAGTAACTAGCGATCCGCCCCGGCTTCGCTCGGGTGATTTCTGGATCTCGACAACAGCGCCACCTACCAAGTTCAATAGTTTTTAAACCGTTCAAATACACACAAAAAAATCATCAAAATCGTTTGAGCCGTTTTCGAGTTTTAGCGAGACTAATGGACTGCAATTGATTTTTATATTTTATATTGGTCCCCAAAATATAGCAGAATAAATCAAAATACAATCAATAATATTTCAGGTGCCAACATGGTACATGGAGGATGGTGTAGCAAAAATTACATCAAATTGGCAGCATGATGTAGCCGCTGTCACTATATTCTTCTGTTGGTTGGAACTGATGATGATAGTTGGCCGTTTCCCAACATTCGGCCTGTACGTACAGATGTTCACTACAGGTAACAATCAGTGATTTTTTTTAAAAGAGGAAACGTTTCCCTAGTTTTATTTTACCTCTGCGTCTTTACATTCAACACACAAAATTCATTATATTCGGAACAATAATTTGTAGACCTTGTTTTAATTTCTTTGGTGATGTCCTTTCGTGTTATTATATATATATAATAATAATAATAAAGTTTATTTATTAAGGTATCTACTATCTATCCACTTATGTCAAGTACATTTTGCATCAAAGACAATAAATTAGAACTATTATACACATACAAAATTACAAATTAAACTCTATTGAGTTAAAATATAGTACTTTAAATAATTTTTCATCACCTATAGCGTCTGATGCATACCCTGCCAGTGTTTATAAAATATATTGTCAGGAGACACTTGAGCAACGACCTTAACTAATTCGTTTGCTAAGTTACGTACAGTTTCCCAGAAACTGGCCGTTCTACAACGTAACACTGCGTAAAAGTCTGGGACAGCAGCCTCTGCGAACATTGTGGACGCGCTGCAGTACCGTGGATGTTTCAAAAAAAATACGAAAAGCATCATTATACTGTACTCTGAGGAAGTTATAGGGTTTATTGGTTTAATTTATCGAAAATTGTCCGGTGTAAAAGCTAATACAATAGGCTTTAAACAGAGTAATCTTAACATCCTCAGAACACGAGGCAAAGCGACGCGTCAGCATGTTGCAACGTATAGCTAGAGCTCTACGTTCACGCTCAATATCCAAGTCGTCACTCAGGTTCTCCAACAACATATGACCCAAGTACCTGATATTCCTCACAGTCCGAACCGGCACACCATTCATGCTTACTGGAGGTACTCTCCTCGGACCCTTTCCAGCACGAATGACTAGCATTTCAGTCTTAGATTATATTTTAATCCATGCTGACGAGCATAATTTTCGCAGATGAATATAAGCTTTCTAAGACCATTGATCGATGGGCAAAGGAGCACCATATCGTCTGCGTAGCTAAGGTTGTTAAACGCTACACCATTAATGTGAAATCCAATTTTGATACTCCTAAGCTCCTCGATCAAGCCGTTAACGTAAAGATTGAAAAGGTCCGGAGAAGTCAGCCCTCCCTGACGTACCCCACATTCTAGTTTATAGCCACTAGAGGTTGTGTCGTCCCACTTTCGACCCGTCCCGTCCCGTCACCCGTCGAACTTTATTTGTCTGGTTCTCGTACAGCAAACCCAGAACAGTGCCAGGTACATTGGAGTTATGCATTTTCCTCCATAATATATTATAATTAACAAGGTCAAATGCACGACTCAAGTCCAAAAAGCAGGCGTAAACAGATGTACTACGTCTTTTATAATAGTTTACAATGTGCTTAACGGACAGTATTGCAGAGTCGGCAGAAAAGACCTAAGTATATGGTATTAGAAAAAGCAATAGTTTTTCATTTACGCAATGAATTCGCTTGTGGAAATAACAATTATATTAATTATTAATTCGTAAATATGTTGTTATAATGTAAAGGTTTTAAAAGTCTAGATGATAAATGTCTATAGTAAGTGGATGGATAAATATTTTTTTTTAAATTTCAGGATCGTAGTTTCTTCCTGTTCGATTGTACTGTTTTTGAAATATGCCCATGTGTGTATATACATTTATATTAGGGAGGTATTGACTCTGATACCGATATATTATATATTGGAAGAGTTTGAAAAGCGCGCGAAACGACCAACGTGCACGCGACGTTCTTACTTAGCTCAGTTGCCTCAGTGTCAGTAGTCTCTTTCAAAATGATTATCTGCTAATAATTTAAACAAACTGTTTTCTTCACAAAAATCTACCAAAAGTTAACTGTAATCACTGACTTTATCTTTTATATCGGTTTACTTTACCACTTTGTGTAATGAAAATTATTTTCTTAACTCATTGCTAAGTCAGTGCGCTACGGAGCCGTTATATTCCGCGAAGAAAATCCGTTTAGAAGCTTGAAGAAGCGTTTAGAAAATCTCATGGTTTCCGATAGATGAAATTATATTCTTTTATTTATAATAAAATATTTTATTGGGTTTATAAGTCAATTTCATTTAATTTTAAACATAAAATCTTAAAATACTCAAAATTACTAGATATACTGGTTTCATCGCAAGGTTTTATAATTTATTGTGGTACACGTGATAAATTTCAAAGGTCTAACCTTTGAAATTTAGGTATTATGAATGCTATTTATTATTATGAAACTTAAAGCACATTACCATCCACATCATCTGGATGCTTAGCGGTTCACTTTGTTTTCATTGTTTATACCACCAGCGATTTTTTCGGACCGATAACGACTTAGGAATGTTCAAGAAAATAATGGTTCATTTTTGATTCGGTTTCATTACCTTTAAGACGCTTTGATTGCTTGATAATATTCTTGATTATTTCAAATAAAAAAATGTTTTCTTTGAATTTTGAATTTTTGTATTGAAATTTTGATTTGACATTTTAGTTTTCAACCTTCTCAAGATTTAGTCTTTGATAAATATAGGTAACTTTTATGCATAATAAAGAAAATTATCCATTATTTATATGTTTCATTTTCTATTTCTACTCAGTCACCGATATCGCAGGTATCGGTATCGCCGATTATTTACTACAACATCGGTACTGGTATCGTATCGGAACAATTATGTATCGTTACATCCCTAGTTTTTATGATTTTTTTTCATCTCACATTTTCAAACTAATTTTATTTGAGCTGTAATTATTATAATGAGCAGTCATTAAGTTTTCATTAAAATCGATTATGAATTTAAAAAAAAAATTGCTACTAAATAAAAAATTGATGGTGAAAATTTACACATCTATTTTTATTAAAATTATGTAACGATAATTAAAATTACTGTATTGTATTTGTTCACAGTTACGGTGAACTTCGCAACGTTTCTTCTGGCGTATAGCTGCCTATTAATAGCGTTCGGTCTTGCATTCAGTGTGTTATTCAGCAACTACCCCGCATTTCACCTTCCCGCCGGCCTGGTCAAGACTGTGATGATGATGTCCGGTGAGCTGGAGTATGAGGACATATTCTATGACAACGGCACCGCCTCCAAGATCCAATATCCCTTTACAGCGCATGGAATGTTCTTGATATTTGTCTTGCTTGTTACTGTCATATTGACAAATTTGCTAGTTGGATTGGCAGTAAGCGATATACAGGTATTTATACTGTGTTTTCAAGCTCCTTATTTCCCATTATGTTATTTATTACAATAAAACAATATATTTTTATTTTTTCTCAGGCTTTACAAGAAAGTGCTGGTCTAGACAGACTGGTGCGTCAGACGCAATTAGTAGCGCATCTAGAAAGCATGCTATTTAGTTCTTTGTTAACCTGCGCACCTAAGCAGTTATTAGCCGTATTGCGTTGGGGGGCGTTACTAACAGCATCTCACATGCGGACGCTCAACATTCGACCCAACGACCCAAGGGAAAATCGAGTAAGTAAACTATCTTGAAAAGAGTTTAAGAGCCTATACTACATCAGCTCAAATTCTACTTTCGCCCCCACTTCCCCGCGCGTCGTATGCTATCTACCTACATGTTTGTAATCACTAATACTGTAAGTAGATAGGTCAGTAGATACTAATTTCATTAGGTTTATCATAATATTATTGCCTGTTTCTTTACGCCAACCCAGTCGCTTCTTATTTCTATTACGGTTATTTCCCATTTTGAGTTTACGTCGTTCTGTTTCGTAATGTGTATTCTGAGCGCAAGCGACACAGCTTTCTCGTCCGAAAGCCGAAGCGAGACTGAGAGGGGAGGGTATCGTGCGGCGGGGAACAAGCTTCAGGACGCCGATAGTTTAGGTAATTTACGATGAAAATAATGGTAATAAAAAACATAAGACCTGCTTTATGGTTAGTTCAGTTAATATGCAAAGTTTCATGATCTAATTTGAAGTATTTTGTGAATACCAGCGGTTTTTCTATAATGCTGCAATATTTTTTCCAGAGGATCACGTTAAACCAGTGAGGTAGTATTAAGCATGGAAATTCTGAAGTTCTTTTCTCTCATTTTAGATACCCAAAGAGCTGATATCATCAATTTATAAAATGGTGGCCAGTCGAAATATTACAAAAAAGAGTATACGCAGGAATAATAATTACGAATGTCGTGTACGGAAATGTAAAGAAGATGAGGATATCGAAAGGCAAGTCGTAAAACGGAAAAGCAATATGTTTGATCAATTTTCGTTAGAGAACCAACAAGCGGAACGAAGAAAAAGGACTAAATCCAGTTCTGTAGAAAACAGGAACAGACCTATGTCAGTGAACATCAACACAATACAAGAAATATGTATGATAGACATAAAAACTCAAATAGCCGATTTGACAAAAAAAATCAACAAATTACTTGAAACTACCGAGTCCAGGTTAAATGTAATAGAAAATAAACTTGATAATAGATGATTAAAAAGAAAGATAAAAACAATGTTAATGTATTTTAAGTACGTTGTCATTAAATGATTATCTATGAAAGTGTTCTAAATAAACCTAGGTACTTTACTTTAATATGCAAATAAAGTTGACTTTTATAACAGGTACATCTAAGATTTAAAAAAATTGTCACAAATTGTAAATATTGTGTTGGTTAATAAAATTATATAATACCATAAATACTTATGTACATGAAATCAAAACTTAAAAAATAAGTTACCAATGTGTTTGATAAACGGCACTTTCCTTATGCATATGGCTCATGCCATGCCCATGCTCCATTGCACATTTCTAGGAGTGTGATGGGCACTCTTTTTCTACTTCTTCACTCCATAAACAGTTCACTGTTTAAGGACTGGAGAAGTAGAAAGAGTGTTAATAATAATTCAGATATACATGTTTATACTTAAAATAACTTCTTAGGAGTAGCCTTTATAAGAATTAGTGATAGTAAGACTTTTGTAACTATTTTTACATATGTAGTTCAAGTAAAACTGGTTACATTATAGCTAATAAAAAAAAATCTGATGTACTTACCAGTAACTGGCACTTGTAGGTATCTCCATTACTCATTTTGACTGTGCTTTCCATTTTTGTGTCATTAATTTTTGGTAGATCATATCCTGAAATTTTTGCTCCGTAAACTATATCAACATTCTTAATATCAGAACTTTTCAATTCTTTATCAATTGCGGACAGCAAAACATCATTTTCAACTATGTAGGCAACATCATCATCTTGAACATCAGAACTACTGAATGATATCAAAGCATCTGAACACGCATCCCAAACCTGGAAAAATTATACGGATATGAATATCAATGAAACATAAATCACTTAGTAAACAATCTTATGTTATAACCAAAGGCTATTCAGTCTTGCCTTAAAGACGCACAGATTGTACTCAGACGGAAAGACAGATGCCGGCAAATTAAAATTATTCCTCTCCTTATTATTCTTTGCTGTATGGTATATTCATAACAAAAGATGTAGCAAACCGTTGAGTTCTAATACTTGGAATATCGACAACAAAGGGGTGAAGACTGCATGACTGTTTGGTTGTCCGATGGTGGAAAGGGGAGGGAGGAATTAAAGCATGTAATTCCTGCTCACACTCTCTAAAATGCATGCTATTGAAAATATATATATCAAAATAAATTACAAATGAACTAGATATTATATATATATATATATATATATATATATATATATATATATATATATATATATATATATATATATATATATATGGCATATCAGTCATTGAATATTTAATCACTTTAATCTGTATGATATACATTACTATCATTTACAGTCAAATATATAGCACTTGTTTTATGCACACATTATATTATATTAATCAACTTAAATTCTAGTAGTGCTACTAACCTATTAGTTAGGATACTAGGATTTATCGGGTATAACCTATATGTACTAGTACTAGCAGTATATATTTGAAAGTTAGTTTAGATGTTTGTATGTATTTGGATTTTGATGAAACTTGGCAATATTATATAGATAACCACCACAACACAAAAACATAGGCTATATTTTTGTAAAAGAAAGTTTCATCCCACGGTTTTTTTATTCAAGGTGCTAAATAAAAATCACTTATAAGTTCCATTTCTTAGTGTACACTGTATGCACTTAGATCTTCAAAAAGTCTGTGATACACTATACCTATCTAATACAATGGAGGATGGAGCTAAGTTCTGCAAGACCGGCCGCAGAAGAACACAAAAGCTCTCCGATCACACTCTTAATCTCATGGCTGTTAGACGGGAGATGAGGCTGCAATCGTCAACAGATTTGACAGCATACAGGCAACTGAACAGACAGATCTCCAAATGCATGCGGCGAGACTTACGCAACTTCAATATTTCTCGTATTAAAGAAGCGATCGAGCGGAACCAGGGCTCCAAAGTCTTTGCCAGAGATCTGTCTGCCAGAAAGAGCCAACTGTCAAAGCTGAAGACTGAGTGTGGCAACATCGTTTCTGGGATACCTGAGATTCTGAGTGAGATTGAGAGGTTCTATGGGCAGCTGTACACACCATCGTTGGAGCCACACGCAAGTGTGAGTAACGATCCAAGAGGAAGTCTTATCCGACACTATTCCGATGATATCCCGGACGTCAGTCTGAGCGAGATTAGAATGGCTCTCCACCACCTTAAAAATGGCAAGGCCCCGGGCGAGGATGGAATTACAGCGGAGCTTCTGAAAGCTGGTGGAACACCGGTACTTGAAGTCCTTCAGAAGCTCTTCAATTCCGTCCTCCATGGTGGCACTACTCCGGAGGCGTGGAGCAGAAGCGCGGTGGTCTTGTTCTTTAAGAAAGGCGACAATGCTCTCTTGAAGAACTACAGACCGATTTCCATTCTGAGCCGCGTCTACATGCTATTTTCGAGTCATTACGAATCGTCTCGCACGCAGACTTGACGACTTCCAGCCTCCCGAACAAGCCGGTTTCCGAAAAGGCTTCAGTACCATAGACCACATACATACCCTGCGGCAGGTTGTACAGAAGACCGAAGAGTACAATCTGCCACTTTGCCTGGCATATGTGGACTATGAGAAAGCCTTTGATTCCGTCGAAATTTGGGCGGTGCTACAGTCCCTTCAGCGGTGCCAAGTTGACTGTCGGTACATCGAAGTGCTGAAGTGTTTGTACAGTAGGGCTACGATGGCTATCCGAGTACAGAACCAGAGTTCGAAACCTATCCAACAGCAGAGAGGTGTAAGACAGGGTGATGTTATATCCCCGAAACTTTTCACTGCTGCGTTGGAAGACGTTTTCAAGCTACTGGACTAAAAAGGATACAGTATTAACATCAATTGCGAGTACATCACTCACCTTCGATTTGCCGACGATATAGTCCTACATAATTTTGACGTAAAATTTATACCAAAACATTTGCTTTAACTATACTATGATTTTCAAAGAATACGGTATTAACATCAATGGCGAGTACATTATTCACCTTCGATTTGCTTTCCGACGATATAGTCCTTATGGCAGAATCGCTGGAGGACCTTAGCACTATGCTCAATGACCTCAATGGTGTCTCCCAACGGATAGGTCTTAAGATGAACATGGACAAAACAAATATCATGTTTAATGTCCATGTCACACCTATGCCGGTAGTTGTTGGGGGCACTATGCTCTAAGTTGTTGATGAGTACATTTACCTGGGACAAATAGTCCAACTAGGTAAGTCCAACTTCAACCGAGAGGTCAATCGACGGATTCAACTCCGCTGGGCAGCGTTCAGGGAATTACGACACATCTTCTCGTCAGGTATACCTCAATCTCTGAAAAATAAAGTGTATAACCAGTGCGTGTTACCAGTGATGAATTACGGATCTGAGACGTGGACCTTCACTACTAGCCGTATGAGGACGCTCAAGGTCGCTCAGCGAGCTTTGGAGAGGGCTATGCTCAGTGTTTCTCTGCGTGATAGACTCAAAAATGAGGATATCCGCAGTAAAACCAGAGTGACCGACATAGCCCAATGGATTAGTATGCTGAAGTGGCAATGGGCCGGCCATATAGCTCGAAGAACAGATAACCGATGGGGAAGAAAGGTTCTCGAGTGGCAGCCTCGTACTGGTAGGCATAATGTAGGACGACCCCCCACTAGATGGAGTGACGAACTGGGTAAGGCATGCAGGAAGTCGATGGCTCAGGACCGTGCTTTGTGGCGTTACTTGGGGGAGGCCTATGTTCAGCAGTGGACTTGTGAAGGGCTGTAATGACGAAATGATGATTTAATACAATATATCAATTTGTGTTCTATTTAACACATAAACTGATTACATTATGGATCACATACAATAGTGTAATGGAAATGGATTCAGTTATGGTTGAATTTACTCCTTAAAATAAAATTTCCAAATCAAATTAAATTTAGCTTAGACCAGGTAGTGGCAATGGAAGAATATGAATATCCACTACTCAATATCACCCCATGGTTGTGGTAACAGGTGGCAGAGGAAACAAACAAGGAGATGGGCAGCAGTTTCTTCCTAATAACAACAAAAAAATTCAAAACAGCACTTGCCAACCTGCTTACCAAGCATGGCAACTATGGCAAATATTTCACTTATGTGTGGACGCCAATGTTCAGCAGTGGATTTTTGATAGACTGTAATAGTAATCTTGGCACATATAGCATTAACTATAATAGACAGAACTATAACACTATGCTATATTAATATGACAATATGACTCAATGACTTGCAATTTAGATGCATTGCATAAAAGGCCACTACTTCATCAGGAGAAGTAAAGGGAAAGACAGCACATACAACAAAATGCTATTATGTATACCAAAACCAAAGAACCTACTGTTTGATTTTAAATAATTACAATTCCTATTAAAACGTGTATTTTTAATATGATTATAGTTATTCTATTTCACAATGAAGGTTTGACTTTGGTTGTTATTAGCCGTGCACATACACATTGTATTAGTGTGTGTAGGCTTCGGGAGTGCTCAGGTATGATCGTGAGTCGAACAAATCACAGTTACACACACAAACAGGCCTGTCGGTACATGTCACTACTACAATTAAAACGAAACCTTCATCGTCAAATAGAATAACCATAACAACTTCCAGTGTCAAAATTTTAAAAGTAACAGGATTACATTTGGGTGAAGCATATTTTTCTCCAGGTCAGCTCCATATGACTTGCTCATGTGTTTCGAGGACCCAAAATCTGCATTACAAATGTAGTTTAGAGAAGAGTACTGCAGTAGAATGTTATGCCCCTTTTAGTTAAAACAATTATTTTAGTAATAAAATTTTGTCAGAATTTAACTAAACACAAACAGAGCTGTAGCTAAAAGCCATTTTAGTTATAAAACAGAATTAACAAATGTACTTACAGTCCACCTGATGGTAAGTGGCTAAAACAGACCATGGCGCCAACTTCAAACAAAAGCTAACTATACATTGTCACCACTTGTACTAAAAGGAAATGCCACACAGCCTGTAATAATACTGGCACTCTATACAATTCAAAAGAGAACAGAAACAAGTATGGGGGTGTTACTTTCCCAGATGGACTCCTAGATAAAAATGAAGTGAATCATAAGCCAAATCTCAAAATAGATGAAATTTGATTTATGTTTACTTTCTTCTAATATTTGAAAATAGTTTACCTGCATATACCTGACTGGTTGGAGACGCATTTTTTCTACATGCTCCCATACTTTTAATGAATTCATTAATGATTTTGTATTCTGGTTAAGTGCAACAACTCTATTGCTATATTCTGGTTTATATGTAAATTCAGAACTCGGGTTGCCTTCAAGTAGTAAGACTTTTAAATTTGACAGCAAGGCTCTCTTACCTAGAATGAATAAAATTTATACTATTTTCACTTGTACCCTTAAAAAGTTTACTTGTAACTGGAATTGTGTTATAATATTATTATTACCTAATGCACACGCTAAAGTGCAACCCACCATGCCTCCACCGGCGATAATTACGTCGTAGGCGCCGTTAACTTTTTTATTATTACCTGAACTAAACTTTCGAGATGCAATTAAAGACCGTAAATTTGTTTTAATAAACATTGTTGAATTTATGCAGTCACGATAAAATCTTTTATTTCGTAACATATTTGTTAATATTAAATTGGTATACTTAATATAAACAAACTCTGACTGTTACATGTAAAAACTTTGTTCAATATACTAGGCTAGGTCTCTGTATTTTGAGATTTTTTTCTTAAAAATAGGTCCTCTTGTCTTGCATTTTTTCAATTTTTTAGCTGCCAGGTGTCAGTGTCAGTGTCAGTATAAATCTTTTTTTAATTAACTGGCTTTACGGCTCTGGGTTCTAGCCCTTCTCAGCTTATAATTTCTTTCGGAATCTTAATTTTTATATTCTTTTTCTTTATAATATGCTGATGCGTCACATTGTGAAGCCCTTGGGAGATTTTGACAACAGCTCAACCCAGCGTGCAGTTGATGATGACAGCCACTCTAGTTCATAAGGCGCCTAAGCGATCAAAATAACTTGAGGTTTATATCGACACCAAAGCACTTGTTTCGTCGTTTTCTCTAATAGATCACACGCGCGGACACTTAACTCAAAAAATCGCATCATTTTTACGAATCAAAATCAACTTCATACCATCATTCAAGTGATAGAACAGGACCGACAGTCCGTCTACGGCCAAGTTCCCGCCAGAACTCCAGTATAGATCATAAGCAAGTATACCAAATACTTATACGTACGCTCTTAGGCCAGGTACACCAGTATATTCTAAGTCTATGAAGTATACATTTCCACAGGTACCTATATAAAAAAGTACTCTGTGGTATATATACATGAGATTAGCGATGGAATTATTAGGTGATTGGGATTACACTTTCATTATATATTTAATATACTCTTTACGATAGAAATATACCGAAATTAAAACACACCCCTGTGAGTGAAATGTGCATGTATGGAAGACGAATAGTGCTGTAACATGCACTGCCTGCTTCGACTTAAATTATCGCTACCGATTACAGTATATTTGTGTTTTTTGATTTGTCGCAGATGACTCAAGTTAATATTAATAATATCGTCAAACTGAGGCGAAGCTAAAAGGATGGTTAAGATTTACGGTTAGAAAGCTATGTATGTAAGTCCACCTGATGATGATAAGTGACTACTGTAGCCCATAGACACTTGCGGCTAACTTTAAATAAAGAAGGGTACGTTGTTGCCACCTCTAAGGCCTGAAAGGGAATGCATGATAGCTGTATTTATACAGGTACTTGGTAAGAGGGTGATATTTACCAAGACGACCCGCCAGACAGAAATGATGTCCTACCTCTTAGTTCATACATGAATTTCAAAAATTATTACTATAAAGTAGCTGAATGAAACACTCTTCTTAAAAAAATGATAAATGATTAAAAATAAATTAATAAAGTTAGTATCTCAAACCAAATTGCGATAGAAAACGTGTACAAAAAGTATTAAACAAGTCTACAATGTCAATATTTTAGAATATTATTGCGAAACATATTCAGATACTTTGCGATAGATTGCTATTCAGGTATTGCTATAATTTACAATAAAAATAAAAATTAAAGTAGAATAAAGTTTGCATGTAGCTGTAGTCACAAGTTATAAATATCCCGAAATGTAGTTAGGACTTAATTTTTAACTTTTCATAATGTTTTGGGGAACAAAAAGAAATTTTCTTCAAAGTATTTGCTGCATATAATCAAATATTTTCTTTTGGCAATCCACTCTTCTATATTTATTATTTTTAATTTTTTTTGTTGACATCAATATCTTAATGCAAATCTGCCACCACATCCATTAGGTGTGAATTAGGATTGTGTGCTCGTTTGTCAACCAAATTCCATAATTCTTTTTAAACGATTTGAAGAATATTCACCAACGGAATGATAAAAATTTAAAAGAAAAATAATAATTACGTAGTTGAATTTTTGCGGTTAGGGACATGTCGATTAGATACTATCGATAGTGTCAATCTCTACAAAACTGAGGTCAAAATTAGAAGGATTTCACGTATTTGCAATGAGGATCAGTAAAGTTATAGAAAATTCAATAAAACTAGTATCCACGTTATTCTTTATAACATAAGAATTATATATCTTTTTGAATTAGCCAAATCGGACCATTACTTACGAAGATATTAAGTAATAAACATAGGCCGTTCCTGTCGCTAAAAGTCAATGCACGGAGGTCCGCGTGACGTCACTGTGACGGAACCGAACGCATCATAGTAGTTCATACATGTATTCTGTGGTAGTTCACGATTCGACGGAGCGCGGAGACGCGGTTGGGCACTATATTTGGCAATTTATTTAAATAAAGTGTTGTTACAGTGTAATTTTGTGATTGTTTAAGTATTAAAGATACATAATATGAGTGCTAATAAAGTAGAAGCTGGTTTTGTGCAAGCTCAATCAGATAACCTTCCAAAAGTGGATTCTTTCATGGTATTTGATTATCTAAGTAATCATTCTAAGTTCACCAGCGCTGAAGTCCGTGGTTGGAAACTACAAAGGTAAGGGTGCTGCTTATTTATCTACGTTCGTAGGTACTTATTAGTAATCTTTAGGAATAAGCTGTATAGGTAAATAAATGAAAGAATGAATGTTGTAAAGTATACTTACGGGCAAAGATGTATAAACATCTTAGGTTACAGGGACGTATTCATAACTTATGAATAGTGTTTATAGTATCTTGATAAAAGGAATGTTGTTTTCGTTCATTCATATGTAGATCATTTTGCAGACGATTTTTAACTTACTTGCACTTTATTTATTGCATGGTTCCCTACACTTGCTGATCTATGACAGAAACCTTAATATTGATTGTAAATGGCAGATTTTTTTTCCATCTTGCTCATTGTTACAAATCATTCGTTCAGTATGTATTTAAGTAGGATGACTTGTTTTGTATAAAAAATATATAATACTAGCGAACGCCCGTGACTTCGCCCGCATAGACTACTATTTATTTATCGTAGAGGAACCGTGTATTTTTCCGAGATAAAGCACTTTTTATACCAGAAAAAATGCACGGTTCCTGTAAAATTTCATCCATATCTGTTCAGCAGTTTTTGCTTGAAAGAGGAACAAAGATACATTCATCCTCACAAACTTTCACATTTATAATATTAGTCGGAAGTAAAATATAGTAGTAGGATAGAATTTTGTTATTTGTATATATTTTTTAATTCGTTTTATTTATTTATTACAGATCGGCACGTGAAACCTATGGAGATGATGCTGTAGGATTTGTTCAAGTCCAGAGGTCGGGACGTGTTTGTACGGTAAAAGCAAAAATAACGCCTGAACATAGAATAAAAAGTAAAGCGTATAGCTGTACATTTACATGTGATGAAAAAGAGGAAACGGTTTTGAACGTGGACTGTCATGACTGTGCTGCTCAAAAGGGAGGTTGCAAACATAGCGTAGCGTTTTTGATGTGGCTTCATAGACGCAGCGAGGAGCCATCTCCTACTGCAAAAAAATGTTACTGGGCCAAACCAAAGCTGGCTACCATACGGTACTAAATTTATAAAAGCTAAAGATATGGGTCCCAGTTCAGTTACTACTGAAGATAAAAATACTGATAACACCAATTCAGATCAGTTTTTCCTAGCAGTTGTGCAAAGCCTAAAGGAACATTCTATTAAAAATCAGTTATCAGTATACGTAACAAAGAATGAGTATAAAAAATTGTCTTTGCATAACCTCATTCATCAATACAAAAATGAAGGCAATAATATAAATAGTGCAGATGATTTTATTGATTATTGCTCTACTAAAATCACCATAGAAAAATGTCACAAAGCAGAGGAAGCAACAGTTTGTCAAGCTAGTTCACCGTTATGGCATGAGTTAAGGTATTGTAGAATAACCGCGTCTAAAGTTCACGAAGCTGCACATTGCAAGACTCCTGATGGTGCTTTGATTGAACAAATATTTGGTGCCTCTGTACCCGAGACTCTGTCTATGAAAAGAGGCAGACGATTTGAATCCAATGTCAGAGCAGAAGTAGCCAAAACAAGGAAAATAGTTATTGAAAATTGTGGTTATTTTTTAAAACCTGATTGGCCTCATTTAGGTGCTTCTCCAGATGGATTGACAAGTGAATATGTAGTAGAAATAAAATGTCCCTCGACAAAGAAAGGAAAGGAAGGTTTTGTAAAGAATAGTGTTATCGGCAGCAAATGGAAAGCTCAAATTCAGCTACAAATGTTTTTATGCATTAAAGTCAAGGGATTGTTTTGTGTAGCTAATGAAAATTTTGAAAGCAATAAAAAAGTAGAAATATTTGAAGAATGTTATGATGAAAACTATTGTACTGATCTTTTAGAGAAGACCACGCATTTTTGGAAAACATCAGTGTTTCCAAAACTAGTTGAGACTTAAAATTATTCTTTTATTAATAATATGACATGTGCTTTTGATGTTGCGAGGTTGTCGAAATAAAACTATAAAAGAAACGAAAGCATTTTTTTTACACTTGACTACTAAATAGACAATTCTGTAAATTAACTAAACCACAGGCTATTGTTACAATATTATCTAAAAAATGTACGTATGAAATATCGACACATGCGTGAGGTCCGAGCATTTTAAAGTCTCTCAACTTCCCTATGCTTCTTTCAACGTGAACCCTTATAGCAGCGATTCTCTTTGTTTGCAAGACTTCCTCTGCTGTAAGTTTTGAGTTGGAACTCACACTAGGCGGCCTCAGGAGTGTACAACCACGTTGTTCCAGTAAATGAGAAATATTTTTGAAACCCCTATCAGCTAACACAATACTTCCTTGTGCCAATTTGTCAAGAAATCCGCTGTCTTCAAATATTGTTGAGTCTGGAGTCCTCCCTCCATATCCCTCAGAGATAAAGTTTATCAAACCGTCAGGTGTAATTGAAATCAAGTACTTAATGGTATTGCAGCTTTTATATTGAGACCATGTAGCCGCTTGGTGCGAAGCGTTACTAGGTTTCTCGATTTGAATTTCAAAACAATCGATTATTGAAATCGCTTTAGAATAGCGCTTCCTAAAAGCTATCGGCAAGTTTTCTCTGACATCATCTGCTGATGGCCAGATAGTAAGTCGATTCAGGCACAGTGCAATTTTTGGGAGAGTTTTATTAAAATATTTAGTCACAGAACTCTCAGAGAGGCCAAAATGTATTGCAAGCATTGAATTTGGGTCATGCCATCGGATTTTTCGTAAAGTCACTAGGATTTCAATAGATGATATTTCCGTGAAGTTTTCTAAATGTTTAATACAAAAATATGAATGGGCAGGAATGCCTATCAGTAATTTTGGATCTTGAGATATAGACATTAGAGCGCCCTTTTGCATATGCTCATGGAAGAAATTTTTGTGCATTGTTTTTGTTATTTCTAAATCATTCGACTCGTTATCACTAGCAATAACACCAAAAGAACGAGTATTTTCACTTGAGTTTGAGTTGCTGATCGTGAAGCTAACGTTTGGATCAAGATTTTTAGGGATTACTTTTTTTTTAACTATTGGTTGTTTCCATTTCATTGGCGTATTATTCGATTTAGTTTTCATTTTTGGTTTCATATTAACCTGCACTGCTTGTGTTTTTTGACCCCTTACATTGTTTTTTGATAATACGTCTATTTCTTCAGGTATGTAAAGGGGATCACTGTTTTGGATGTTATTTGAGTCTTGATTCTCACACTCTACTACTTCAATGGAATGCAACAACAGGTCTTCGTGTCCAATATCTTTACTTAAAACTCTTTCAAAATATTCTATGTCTTGTCGTTTTTTAAAACCGGGTCTGTCAATTTTCTTTTTTTGAGGCTTTTGGCATTCAAACTTATGAGGCAAAACTCCCTTCTTCAGTTTAAGCTTTCCTCCAACTAACTTAAACTTTACGTAATTTTCCATATCTTCTTCTAACTGAAATATAAAAATGTATATAAGTATTAATTTATTTGCCTCTATCAATAAGGCATAGCTGAGGCAGATACATAAATTCACCGCTGTTATGTAAATGGCTAAAGAATATTATCATTCACTCTTTGCTTTTTACCCGAGTACGTCTCTAGGTCATTGTTTTGACCTTTTAATACGAAATACGATGCTTTTACACATAAGCAGCTGACCCGATTTTAATGACTTTTTGTATAGAGATAACTGAGATCTTAAAATGGATATAGGCTACTTTTTATCGCAAAAATAAAACTTTAAGGGGATGAAATAGAGGTGTGATAAAAACTTTCTGTGACAAACTGAATTCAACGCGGGCGAAACCGCAGGCAAAAGCTAGTAATACATAGAAATGGGAACGGGCGAATATATAGGTTTACGTTATTAGATACGTTAGTACGTAGGTTTATCAACAAAACTTAGAAAAAGTAAATAGGTATGTTTTTATTAATACAGCAGGCTTAAAATAAGAGAATACACAGGTACACTACACGTAACATAAGGTACCAACGTATTTCCATATCAACTAAATAATAGGTATAATAGATATGTAGGTACGTACATCGAAGTGATCTTCACAGCAATGTCTTGTAGCCTGGGCAGAGGGTGTAGTTTTATCATCTCTTTTTGCAATGGAATACCATTTTTTACGAAGTTTTGGGTCTTTCGGTACGTTAAAAAATAGTTTTTCTGGTGTTTTAATAGAAGTGTTTGTACATTCCGGCACTATACAATATTTATACATAGTTAAAAAGGTGAATTAGACACAAATCGGACACTTAACTTGTTTCAAAGTTACAATTAACCAAACAAAACACTGCGCGCCTTATCGCTGCCAACGGCTAACTGGCGAAGACCGTCATAGTGACGTCACAGGTACCGCGCCGGGCCGTCAGTGAACTTCGCAAGTAATTTGGCCATAACTTCGTCATACTTTGTCGTAGAACAAAAATTTTTGCACTGTATGTTAAGGATTTCTTAGATCTATAAATCTGCATTCTCAACGTACGTAACGTTTTTAACGTTACGGATCCTCATTATTTTAAATTCAATTGCTTTGCTTCAGATGATACATAATATTATAAAATGTGATAATTGTTCCCATCCATTTAAGTGCTAAATGTTTGTAATATTTTAATCGTACCTACGAGTTAAATGTACCTATAATAATGAGGGTTTTCTTACTGAGACGAATTATATTTAGTTTTTACAATACACATAGTCATTTAATTACGACTATTAAATATTGATTTTTATTTGTTTTTTTCACGAATGACGCCAGGCCGATTCAAGCCGATAGCATGTACATGAATGATCTAGATTATTTTTGTCGTTCTAGCATACGCGTACTCTATGCTCTTCCCCTTTTGCGGCGACGGTTCCTTGCTGCAGTGGCTAATAATAATAATAATAATAATAATAATAATAATAATAATAATAATAATAATAATAATAATAATAATAATAATAATAATAATAATAATAATAAAAAGGCGTAGGGAAGTGACGACCCCATCGCCCGCTGACGTGACGGTTATGTGACAAAACCGCTACGTCCGCGCAGTCAGTCAGCACCTTGCCAAGAGGTGTGAGCGCCGTGCCTCGGTAAAAATTGATGGTGCAAGGGCCCGCTTGTGCATATGGCCTCACCATGAAACGGCGCCGGGTCTGGGCGTCTCCCGTTAAATGACGCCCTGTATGGATGATGGAACATAGAAGATTGCGCAAAGGGCCGCTACCTGGAGATCGCCAGGGCGCGTCTGGAGCTGGCGCTGGACGCGACAGCATGCGAACCGCCAGCCGAGCGCGAGGTGCTGCACGACCACCCAGCAGCCCCTCGCATCCATCATCCCCACCAGCTTGCTTGGTGTCGGCAGGGTCTTCGCGGACCCAGCAATCGGCACCCGCCACTGGTGGAGTACGCCGCATGCGATGGACCATCAATATGAATACAAACGCATTGCGGGCGTATTTTAGGCCGAAAGGGGGAGAAATTGGAGGTTTCGCGTATCGGGCTAGGATGCATCGTCTTTTTACTGAGCTGGAGCCATCTATTACTGTCACCGAGCAAAACCTGGCAGACCGAGTTCGGTATATCTTACGCTCAAATATATTTGATGGCGCCGAACTCGAACGGCTACGACGTGAGGCAGTTCCCTCATCAAATGAAAACGCTGCGACTGAGGGTGCGGTGCCACAAGTTGCAGAACAACCCGCACACGTGGATGCCGCCGTGAATACCCCAGTGGTTGCTGATTCAAATGATGATGGAACATTCACCCAGGAACTAGAAATGGAGCAAATGAGGAGTACATTGGAAGAGGCGATTATGGAAACGCGCAGTACGCCTCTCGAAAATCGACCGCGACTTCCCCGCATAGCCCTAAGCAAGCGGAATCGGGCTGTCGTGAGGGCTCTGAACCCAATGCTGGTGACCTATTTGGAAGCGAGCCGGGACCTTTGCGAGACGGACTCAATTCTCTTTGGCGCCGCACTGGCAGTCTGCCGTATTATAGGTGCCAAACTTTCCACGGCTGGACGCACTACTGGACAAAGTAGTGCTATCCCAGCCTGGAGAACAAGAATTGAAGAACGTATCGCAAAGGCTAGGGCTCTCATCGGCAGACTGATATGCTTCAGGTCAGGCAATACCAGGCCAAGGATTGTGCGCACCGTCAGGATGGCGTTTGCTGGGACAAATATTAGTTTGTCCCAGCCGGATATAATGCAAAAACTGACGGAGCGCATAGACGACCTGAAGCAGAGAATCGCTGCTTGGGGAAAGCGAATTCGGCGATATACCGAGAGGTCGACACGGTTCAACCAGAATCGTCTCTTCCAGAGTGATCAGAAGAGGCTCTATAAATCATTGGAGCGACCAATGGTAAGTGGAACGGGCCCAGTACCGAATCAGGCCGACACGGTCGCATTCTGGCGCGGCCTGTGGTCAGAGCCCGTAAACCACAACGAGGGCCCTTGGATGGAAGTTGTGGCGAGTCAGTGTGCGGGTATTACGCCCATGGACCCCGTCACCATAACGCCGGATGACGTAGCTGAGGCGGTCCGTAGGGCCCCGAACTGGAAAAGTCCGGGACTCGACGGGCTGCATCACTACTGGCTGAAGGGGTTTGTGGTGTGTCACACTGTGCTCGCCCGACAGTTCCAAGAGGCTCTCAACCAGAAGTCGCTCCCGAGCCTCTTCACTACTGGGATCACTCATTTGGTTCCTAAAGACCAGGTTACCACAGACCCGAGCAAATACCGCCCCATCACGTGTCTGCCGACCATATACAAGACACTAACATCCATTTTGAGCGCGAGAATCACTCGTCACCTGGACTCAAATCAGGTGATGTCGCGCGCTCAAAATGGATGTCGGGGCGGTGGTCGTGGAACCAAGGAACCACTCCTCATTGACGCGGTCATTGGCAAAGTGGTGAAACGCAACCGTCGGAACTTCTCCGCCGCCTGGATAGACTACAGAAAGGCATTCGACTCGGTGCCCCATACATGGCTAAAGAGAGTCCTCGAACTGTACAAGATAGATTGTACAGTTAGAGACTTCCTCGAGCAGTGTATGGGGCAGTGGAGTACGATCCTTTGTCATCTGGGCGAGCGGATGACGGCTGCGGAGAACCACATAAGGATAGGAAGGGGTATCTTCCAGGGCGATTGTCTGAGTCCAATATGGTTCTGCCTCTCTCTGAACCCTCTCAGTACCTTACTGGAGGGCTCTGGGAGGGGATTTCAGCTACGGAAAGGAGGGACAAAAGTGACCCACCTTTTCTATATGGATGACCTCAAGTTATTCGCCTCCAGTCGCTCCCATCTTATGGAATTGCTAAACATCACTTGTGAATTTAGCAATTCCATTGGAATGGAGCTGGGGACGGATAAGTGTGCGGTACTCCATGTTGAGAGGGGTAGGGTTGCTAACTCTGAGGGCATAGACTTATCTATGCCCGTCAACTTAAGGACCCTTTCCGAGGCTGAAACATACCGATACCTGGGTATGTCACAGAACATCGGTATCGATGAGGCTGGTATGAAACAGTCAGTTTGCGACGTATTTTATGCACGCTTGACCAAAGTGCTTAACAGCCTTTTGTCCGGTGTGAATAAGACACAAGCATATAACGGCTGGGTCATGCCTGTCCTCATGTATACCTTTGGCATACTCAGGTGGACTCAGACTGAACTTAACGCCCTGGATAGAAAAGTCCGCACTACCATGACGTCCCACAGGATGCATCATCCGAGATCGTCGGTAATGAGGCTGTACTTGCCGCGAAAGCATGGTGGGCGTGGTTTCTTGAGCGCGCTCACCATGCATAATCGCGAAGTGTGCAGCCTCCGTAATTACTTCCTGGCGAGATCGGATGATCCATTCTATAAGGACGTCATTTCTTGTGATAAAGGACTTACCCCTCTATCCTTAGCCAACGAGCAATGGCAAGACCCGGCAGTGCAGACAATTTCCGACCGGGAGACCGTATGGAAGGAGAAGGAGCTCCACGGGAGGTTCTACAAGTCTCTACATGGGCCTTTCGTAGACACAGTAACCTCCCTCCACTGGCTACGCTTTGGTGACCTCTTCGGGGAAATCGAGGGTTTTGTCTGTGCAATACAGGATCAGGTTATTAAGACCAACAACTATCGGAGATACATCCTAAAGGATGGCACCATCGACATCTGTCGAGCTTGTCGCCATCCCGGTGAGTCACTTAGGCATGTCATCTCCGGTTGTTCGGCGCTTTCTAACTCTGAGTACTTGCACAGGCACAACCTAGTAGCCAGAATTCTACACCAGGAGCTCGCTGTGAAATACGGTCTCGTGGATCGGAAATTGCCGTATTACAAGTACTTGCCGGAAGCCGTGCTCGAAAATGATCGCGCCAGGCTCTATTGGGACCGGGCCATCATCACAGACAGGACTATTCTTGCGAATAAGCCTGATATTGTGCTGATGGACCGGGCACAGTCAAGGATATTTTTGGTCGACATTACCATTCCGTGTGACGAAAACCTCGTGAAAGCCGAAACAGATAAGCAAACAAAATATCTGGACCTGGCTCACGAGGTGACCGACATGTGGGGTGGTCTGCCGACCGAAATTATTCCTGTAGTCGTCTCTGCAAACGGGCTAATCCCAGTCAGCCTCTCGGGTCATCTGAGGCGGCTGGGTCTACGTGGCGGACCGCTCCAGGCTCAGATGCAGAAGGCGGTGCTCCTCGATACCGCCCGCATCGTCCGCCGGTTTCTTTCCCTTTCCCCCTAACCCTCGGCCGTTTGGTCTCCCCTGCCGAGGGCCTCCATCTGGTTGGGCTTTTATTTATATATGTATTTTTATATTTAGTTTATGTTATTGATATTTATGTATATTTATCTTTTCATTTCCATTTATAATTATATATTTATAGAACCCAACCAGATGAGAAAACTATATTGATAGCCCACATAATAATAATAATAATAATAATAATAGAACCCAACCAGATGAGAAAACTATATAGATCAAAAAATCAAAATCAAAAATATTTATTTCATTAACTTAAGTCTAAATATACAAGTTTTCTATGTTTGGAGATTCATTTTAAGCTAAATAAATTGCTTGTTCTAGGAAACTCCGCTCTTCCAAAAACACTTTTACAACATATATTTAGACTACTATTTTTAATGAAATGAGAGACTACATACTAATTATTTAAATAAGGCACGCATACAATTTTTCTCTTATGTGATTGAATAGGATGTGTGTGTGTGTGTGTGTGTGAAAATGTGTGTGTGTGTGTGTGTGTGTGTGTGTGTGTGTGTGTGTGTGTGTGTGTGTGTGTGTGTGAGTGTGTGTGCGTGTGTGTGTGTGTGTGTGTGTGTGTGTGTGTGTGTGTGTGTGTGTGTGTTTCTATACTATGTGCGGATGTAATTCTATGTTTAAAACCTAATCATGCTCTCTACTTCCTCATAAGTTAGTGGCTTAAGCCAATTTAGGACTAGATCCTTGCATTCAAAAGTTGTTTTGGTATAGATGTTAAGTGCTTTGTTGGCCTCATTATATAGTTGACATGACAGGTTTGCGTGTTGTTGTCTAGCAAAAAATGTTTTACATGTTTGCATTTTAGCTACTGAGTCAATCCTTCTTCTTGTGAATATTGAAGTGTCAAGTGGGAGAGATTTGTGTTTTTTAACAACAGTATGCAGGATATATAATTTACGTAATGACAACAAATCTGCTACGGCATAGAGTGCTTGGGTGTGGAACCTACGTTTTTTAAAGAACATGACCTTCAGAAGTGCGCGCTGCGCACGTTCAGCTACTAAAAATTTTATTTTTGATGCACCACCCCATACAGGAATGCAGTAAGTCATGATAGACTGCGCCAAAGAAACATATATGCGTTTTAATAGGTCTTCTTTCGCAGAATGTCGTAAAATTTTAAAAATCCAGATTAATTTTCTGATGCGACTTGTAATAAGGTCAGTGTGGGCGTGCCATGAAAGTCTGTCATCAATCATTACTCCCAGATATTTTGTGGAGTTCACCTTGGCAATGATTGGGCAGTTGCAGTTTGAAGCATTTAGGAGAGAGCAATTATGTATCGTGAGTTTGTAATCTGGGTTTGGTTGCGTTCTATTGCTTATTGAGAAACACATAAAGTTAGTCTTTAATGTATTTAACGAAAGTAGGTTTAACCTTAACCATAAAGCAGTAGTAAAGAGTGCCGATTCCGCGTTCTTTTTGATAGAGTCCCAGGAGTTGCCAGTAATAACCATGGCAGTATCATCAGCATAAGAGAAGATCGAGGTACTGTTTAGGGACATACTGCAAAGCTCATTGATGTAAATGAGGAATAATGTTGGCCCAAGAACTGAGCCCTGTGGTACACCAAAAGTTAAGTCAGCATCATTGCTCACAAAACTACCCACCCTAACCTTCTGCCTCCTCCCACTCAAGTAACTTTTAATTAAATTTAATGGAGTACCTCTAACTCCAACTTTTTCTAGTTTGCTCACGAGAATGGGAACAGATACGGTGTCAAAGGCCTTCTTCAGGTCTAAGAATATCGTCAAGCATTTGCCTCCACTATCCAACTGATTAGCTATGAGTGATGTTAGGGATAAAATAGCATCCTGGGTAGATTTTCCCGATTGGAAGCCGTATTGTGAATCTGCCAATATGTTGTATTTTTTTAGGAAGGTTACCAGTCTTTTATTAATAAGCTTCTCTAGTATTTTGGACAGTGAAGGAAGCACCGATATAGGTCTGTAATTATTAACATCCTCCCTATTCCCACCCTTGTGCACCGGGGTAACAATAGCTCGTTTTAATAAACTTGGGAAGACACCTTTCCTAAAGCAACAGTTGGCTAGGTGACTGATGACTGGGACCAGTATATACCGAGCTAGTTTCAAAAAACTAGCTGGAACATGGTCATAACCAGGAGCACTGTTTGATTTCAGACTCATTATAATGTCATTTACCTCTTGGTGATCTGTTTCCAATAGGCAAAAAGTTGTGAGTTGGGTCTTATCCACAAGATGAGTTGACAGATCATGAGGGTTATTCACAGCTGAGATACTGCTTGCCAGGTTCTCTCCCACGCCTACAAAAAAGTCATTGACATAGTCAACTGACTCCTCCGGGGTTTGTTTGGTTGTCAAGAGTTTAAGACTTCCAGTTTTGTCTTGATTCAAATGTGTGATGTTCCTTATGTGTTTCCAAAGAGCTCTTGAATCTTTTGATGAATTTTCTAATTGTTGTCTTTCATAAGAACGCTTAAGTTTCTTTAACAAGTTAGTACAAAAATTGCGATAACGCTTATATGTAATTTTAAGGACTTCATCATGAGGGTTGGAACGTAATTTTTTTTGCATTTCGTTTCTATTTTTAATACAGCGCAAAGCCCCTGGAGTTATCCAAGCCTTAATAGTCCTTTGGCTCCTTGGGATACGAGTCTCCCGAGAGTTTTCTCTAAGAGATTGTGTGACGTGAGAGATCAGAAGATTAGAAATGATCTCAGGATCATCATATAGCAGCAGATCTTGGATATTTTTGTCTACTATACTCATGATTGCCATGTCATAGTCAGTGACCAATTTGACTCTCTGAGTTATATGCTTAGTGTATAAGTTAGAAATATGTAAAAAAGTCATAGAATGATCAGTTATGGTAGTGTCTAGAATAGCAATTTTAGCAGTCAGAATTCGTCTATCCAGTTTAAGCATTATGTGGTCAAGACAACTACCATCCCGCGTTGGTAGACAATGACCCATCATGATACTCTGATTACTTAGCATGTCAAGATATGCAAGTCTATTATTGCGCATAGTGCTATGTTCATTTAAATCTTGAATTAAGTTTATATTTATGTCGCCAGCTATTATAATGCATCTATGAGATTGGATTAATTCAAGTTGTGTGTTTAGGGAGCTAACAAATCTATCAATATTGACATTCGATGGTGACCTATATATTGTTAATACAGTGTAGTTGGTAGTCTCAATTTGTAAGCAGGAAGAGTCATCTAAAATTATTTCTTTTATATTAGCTGATATGTCATCTTTTATATAAACGATGACTCCATCATTCTGGTTTAAATAGCGAGTACTGTAATACGAAGCATAGTTTGATAAGTGTGGGATGGGTTTATCTTTATTTGTCCAACATTCAGTCAAAATTATTAGGTCTGGATTAAACTTTAACTGAGTAATGGAAACAAGAAGATCGTCAAAATTTTTGTAAACACTTCTTATATTCTGACATATTATTGTTAGGTCTTTTTCTGATACTTTAATAAATTTATGTAGATTTTCAATATCTGCCAAAGAAGAGTCTGCAATTTCTACATTGTCTAAATCATTTAAGGTATTAAGGGCTTCATCCATATTGAATATAGTAAAAATAGAAACACGTGTTACCAAATTCAGGGGACATGTATATATCTTTTTCAGCACTATAGAATTCGATTATGTTGAACGTCATAAAAGTTGTGACATCGTTTATTATGGGGTAGCAGTTGTTTGAAGGGATTATTGCATAATAAAATACAGAAAACATTAGTATATCCGCAAAAAATATTTTCTGAGTGGTGTGATTAGGCAGTTTTGTGTGTTTGAGTGGTAGTTTGCAGTTGTAGAGTGGATAAGTGTGTGAGTGAGTGTTGTCAAATAGTGTATTTTGAGTGTGTATGAGGGTGTGCAAAATTTTGTGAGTGTGAATTAGACAGATGTATTGGTATGTTTTAAATAAATAAATCTTGTTTACAGTTTCAAGGCAAGCAAAAAACAAGAGTATCAATAAAACCAGTAGCAAAAATAGTACATCATTAACGAGATTACACATTGAACAAAAAAGAAGTACCAAGGATAGTCAGTCTCCATTCAAAAGCTGTTGCACCTGGGCTTCCGATTTGATGGTGATTATCGGAGTATGTTCCGATTTATGGACGTACACCCTCCCATATCCGGTCCAACAGAATTTATATTTTCCAGTCTTCACCAGATCCCGTGCAAGGAAGTAAAGCCGCGAGCCCTTTGCCGTTAGTTGTTCTGACACAAAAATAGGAGTGTCACATGATGTGCGGGATCCCAGGTGTTTATTGCATAATTTATTTTTGTTAGTGTTATTAAAAGATTTACACCGTTTTAAAATGTCGGATTTAATGAGTGTAGACCCGAATTCAACAATAATTGGGGTATTCATAGTGTCCTTTTTCTTTCCCAGAACTCTATAGATGTCCTTGATATCCGTTCTGCACAGCGAACCTCCAATACTTGTAGATAGACATAAAACCATTTCAACTAAGTCGCCCTTAGTTTCGTTTTTGCCCCGGGGGACATTTTTTATTTCAATATTAGCCTTTCGATAGGCCATTTGCAAGTTTTCTAATTTATCCTCCAGGAGTATAATATTATTTTTGTATTCCATCACCCTACTCTCTAACTGTGATACCATTTTACTCAACTCCTCATTTTTAGTTGAGAGCGATTGAATTGAGTTTTCAATACCTGTATTACTTTTCTGTATCTCCTTTAAGGTGTCCGGTATAGACTTTATTTCTTTTTGTTGTGCAAGCCACAGAGAAGATATCATGCTTTTCATTTCCTCCTTAAAACTATTGAAGTCCTCCATAGTGACGGCCCGGCTGCGCGCAAATACGTAAGTAGGTGAATTCGTTTCATTATCGTCGCAAACGGACACATCGGCCGCGCTTGGTCGCTCCATTGTACCAGGATATAATAAAGTTGCTGGAGGTCGGCAACAAGAGAGCGCACTTTATTCTGTGCGACAGTAGCTTCAATATAGTATGGCACGTGATGCGCATACGCAGGTAATTGTCCGCTTATGAGCGAGCGGTTCGTGCGTCTTTGTTGCTCCGTGCTTCTTAATTAAACTACTAGAGTGAGTGCTAATTAGCGAGTGGGATGTCTATATTATGTGTATTCGCACTTCCTATTCGCACTATCCTTACGTTGGTTGGCGGAGTGTATAAAGGGATAATTACTTTAAACACGAGTTCTTTATTTTGCACTCGTATGTGTAAATAGGGTCACATAGAAATAGAAAAAAGACTCACTGTCTTTGTCCCTCGGCGCGTCAACTTGTTAAAAATCTCTTCGTAGATTATGAGCTCCTATTTATGCAGTGGATTATTTAATGTACTAAATTTATAAGCACTCTAATAATTACTCGTAGTCGTAGCAGTCTTAATACACGTGTGCACTGGATGCAGTCCGGGGGGGAAGAGGATACCCCACAATAATAATAATAATAATAATAATAATAATAATAATAATAATAATAATAATAATAATAATAATAATAATAATAATAATAATAATAATAATAAGCCCCCTAAACAACCACATGCCCTGATTGACCATCTAATCACGTAGGGGGCGGACACACGAATGAGAAATTACTGGCGTGGCTAACGTGGCTCTGGAAACCCATAAATAAAATGGAGACTCGTTCTAAAAGTAAACGTATAGGGCCGCTGCCCGGGGGCGATCGCCGGGGTGCACCTGGAGCTGACGCTGGGTGTCACAGCATGCGATCCGTCAGCGGTGAGGAGTTGAACAGGCGGGCTCCCATCCACAAAGATACTACAGCCGAACTCATTGACGATGGTGACAGACTGACGGACAGGACAGACACCCCTGTAGATCCATATAGTCCAAGCACGGTATCATACACACTCTCGAGGCCAACATCACAATCCATACCATCGACACCAACACCTCCATCACCCCCTATTACTAGTTTAAATACATTTCCACCTACTCCGACCTTGAGTGCTGCGCGGGAGGTATCTACCTTCTTACCTGCGTCCACCAAGGCTGGAAAAGCAAGAGTTCGAATGAAATGGAGTAAAGAAGTAAATCTATTTATCATGAGAACTTATCTATACATTACTAAATTAGAGACCGATATGACCACGTACAGACAACAATTACACGCACATTTCACTCGACAATATCCAGAAATTACTGTTTCAGAACAAAGAATCTCAGACCAAAGAAGAACCATAGTTAGGAATAAACTTCTATCCCAAGAAGTTATAGATCAATTAAAAGAAGAAGTACGAACACAATTAATTCAAGAAGAAGCGACTAACAGCTATGTAGAAAGTAATATCACACAAAACACAAGTGAAAATGATCGCCAAGTACAACCACAATTGCTTAGTCAATCACAACTCATTTATACACAATCTCAGCCATGCGACCATTCACAAATCTGCACACAAATATCACACATATCCACACAAACCGAAACCGTAATCCTAACACTAGAAAATGACATTGAGACCATAGTTGTCCCAGATCAACACTTATCAACAGATACATATATTCAAGAAATCAATGAGAAATTTAGAACAACAATAACGTTATACTCTGGGATGGATCCCGCAGCGCGACCAAGATTACCGAAACTTAAGTACACACCTAACCTGTTTCAACTGGTTAATTTATTTAATGAAACTATACTCACACAATATATATCTGATGACACACAACTTATAGACATACATCTACTTATATACTGCACAGCGGTAGTAATATCCGAAGAATTGAACTTTAAAATCACAGACAATGCAAGAACTACAAGAACAAGACAAAATACAGAACCAGCATGGCAACAGAGACTAGAAAAAGACATTGAAAAATTAAGAGCAAACATAGGTAGACTCACTCAGTATATTAACGGTTGTAGATCTAATAAACTAGTCAAAAAAGTAGAGGTCATATTTAGGAATAATGCTACGCATACCAGATATGAAAAGAGTAACACAAGACCTGAAGAATTTTTAGACACGTTAAAACAAAAGTTAGCACTTAAAGTTCATAGGCTCAAAAGGTATAAAAAAGCACAACAGCGCAAAAAAGATAACGTCACATTTGCCACAAACGAAAAATTGTTTTATAGAAACTTACACAAACCACAAACAGACACAATCGATGAACGTAACACACATACACCTAACCTACCTACAAAAGAACAACTAGAAGCATATTGGGCGAGTATTTGGGAAGAGAAAAAACAACATAACGACAAAGCATCTTGGATAATTGAAGAGGAAGCAAAATGGAGAGATATTGACGAAATGGAATTCGAAGAGGTAACAGAGTTAGACGTAACACTCATTACAGCTAGGTTACACAATTGGAAATCGCCTGGTGTAGACAAAATTCATAATTTTTGGTACAAAAAATTAACATCTCTACACAAACCTTTAGCAAGAAGTTTAACAGATATAATAACAGGACAACAGAACACTCCCGAATTTATTGCAACAGGAATTACTTATATGCTACCTAAAACAAAAAATTCACCTCAGCCTTCCCAATACAGACCAATTACATGCCTACCCACAATTTACAAAATACTGACATCTGCAATCACAAAAAAAATTCAGTCGCACATTGAACACCACAATATAATAGCAGAAGAACAGAAGGGATGTAGACAGGGCCACATGGGATGTAAAGAACAGCTGATAATTGATTCCACTATTCATAAACACGCCACCTCTAAAAATAGAAATTTACATTGCACCTATATTGATTATAAAAAAGCGTTTGACAGTGTTCCTCATTCATGGTTATTAAAAATATTAGAAATTTATAGAATAAACCCGAAAATAATCGATTTCTTACGCCGAATAATGTTACAATGGAAAACAACACTACAAATAAATTGTAACCAAAATACTGTCACCACGCGACAAATCTCAATCACAAAAGGCATCTACCAAGGTGACTCCCTGAGCCCACTGTGGTTCTGTCTCGCCCTAAACCCTCTGTCTCATTTGCTGCAGAGCTGCGGGGCCGGATATTGCCTCAAACTTAATACAGACGAAACAACAATATCGCATCTTATATACATGGACGACATCAAATTATATGCAAAAACAGACAAGGATATGAAGAAATTAATAGATATAACAACAAAATTCAGTAGCGATATTAATATGCATTTTGGTTTAGATAAATGTAAAACACTTCACATTGTAAGAGGCAAAGTAAGGCCCGGCGACTATGTAGTAAATGAAACGGAGGCTATTACAGCAATGGAATCGACTGACTTATACAAATATTTAGGGTATGTCCAACTTAAAAGTCTTGACCACGTACGAATTAAAAATTCTCTCGCTACGGAATACAAGAGAAGACTTAACGCCGTTTGTAAAACTCAACTTTCAAGTAAACATCTCATCAAAGCCATTAACACCTATGCCATTCCCATATTAACGTACTCTTTCGGAGTTATAAAATGGTCCAAAACTGACGCAGAACAATTAGAGCGAACTACACGTACAACACTCACGAAACACAACAACCTACACCCTAAATCCGCCATAGAGAGACTAACAATAAGACGAGAACATGGAGGGAGAGGCCTAATAGATATCCAGCACCTATGGCGGAAACAATTTAGTCGATTAAAATCATTCTTCTATACAAAATCCCATACTAGCAATATTCATAAAGCCATCGTAACGAATGATATTAACTACACTCCACTTAACTTAAGCAATCAGATTGAACCCCAAAACACTACCAGTGATAACCCAGAGACACACAAAATTGACGAATGGAAGAAGAAAGTTCTCCACGGTCGGCACCCTCATGACTTAGAGCAATCCCACATAAATAAGTTAGCTTCAAATAAGTGGCTGAAAATAGGCAACTTATTCCCAGAAACAGAAGGATTTATAATAGCTATTCAAGACCAGATCATAAACACAAAAAATTACAGAAAATATATAATCAAAGATCCTACAGTAAATAATGACAAATGTCGCAAATGCCACACACATCCAGAAACCATTCAACACATCACAGGCGCATGCACAACTCTTACACAGACTGACTACACTCACAGACACAACCAGGTGGCCAATGTCATTCACCAAAAACTAGCACTCAAACACGCACTCATTCAAGATGCCAACACTCCGTACTACAATTATACACCAAAACCTACTCTAGAAAACACCACACATAAACTTTTTTACGACCGCGGCATTCTCACCGATAGGACAATCCACTATAACCGACCAGATATAATTCTACAAGATAAAATAAATAATATTACTTACCTGATAGACGTTGCGGTCCCCAACACACACAACTTGCAGAAGACGATAACTGAAAAAGTTAGTAAGTACGCAGAACTTAAAGACGAAGTGACTAGAATCTGGAAACAAGAAAAAGTATATGTGGTCCCTATAGTCCTCTCCACAACAGGTGTCATCCCAAATCATCTCCTCCGTAGCTTAAAATTATTACAACTAAAAGAAACTCTATATATTACACTTCAAAAAGCAGCTATATTAAATACATGCAGAATAGTTCGGAAATTCATGCAGATAGAAGAAAACGAAATAGGACCTCATCAAATCACATGAACTACACTACACACAACACGCTGCATTTGCTTTGGCTTCGGCCCGTAAATGTAGTTGAAATCCAGCCTAGAGCTGAGAAGTGAAAACACTTACCGTAAAAATAATAATAATAATAATAATAATAATAATAATAATAATAATAATAATAATAATAATAATAATAATAATAATAATAATAATAATAATAATAATAATAATAATAATAATAATAATAATAATAATAATAATAATAATAATAATAATAATAATAATAATAATAATAATAATAATAATAATAATAATAATAATAATAATAATAATAATAATAATAATAATAATAATAATAATAATAATAAAAAGGCGTAGGGAATTGACGACCCCATCGCCCGCTGACGTAACAGTTAAGTGACAAAACTGCTACGTCAACGCAGTCAGTCAGCGCCTTGCGAGAGGTGTGAGCGCCGTGCCTCGGCAGAATTTAGGGTGCAGAGGCCCGTTTGTGCTTATGGCTACACACGAAACGGTGCCGGGCCTGGGCGTCTCCCGTTAATGGACGCCCAAATAATGGATGATGGATAAGAAGATAGTGCGCAAAGGGCCGCTGCCTGGGGGTCGCCGGGGCGCGTCTGGAGCTGGCGCTGGACGCGGCAGCATGCGGGTCGCCAGCCGAGCGCGAGGAGCTGCACGGTCACCTAGCAGCCCTCCGCATCCATCATCCCCACCAGAAGGCTTGGTGTCGGCTGGGTCTTCTCGGACTCAGCAAGCGGCACCCGCCGCTGGTGGAGCACGTCGCATGCGTTGGTCACAAGAAATGAATGCAAACGCACTGCGGGCGTACTTTAGGGCAAAAGGGGAAGAAACTGGATGTTTGGCGTATCGGGCTAGGATGCATCGTCTTTTTGCTGAGCTGGAGCCATCTTTAACCGTCACAGAGCAAAACCTGGCAGACCGAGTTCGGTATATCTTGCGCTCAAATATATTTGATGTCGCCGAACTCGAACGGCTACGACGTGAGGCTGTTCCCTCGTCGGATGAGAATGCTACGGCTGAGGATGCGGCGCCACAAATGGTAGAGCAATCCGCAAACGTGGATGCCGCCGTGAATACCCCAGTTGTGGTTGATTCAAACGATGATGGAACAGTCGCCCAGGAACTGGAATTAGAGCATATGAGGAGTATATTGGAAGAGGCGATTGTGGAAACGCGCAGTACGCCTCTCGAAAATCGACCGCGACTTCCCCGCATAGCCCTAAGCAAGCGGAATCGGGCTGTCGTGAGGGCTCTGAACCCAATGCTGGTTACCTATTTGGAAGCCAGCCGGGACCTTTGCGAGACGGACTCAATTCTTTTTGGCGCCGCGCTGGCAGTCTGCCGTATCATAGGCGCCAAGGTTTCCACGGCTGGACGCGCTACTGGCCATAGTAGCGCTATCCCAGCATGGAGAAGAAGAATTGAGGAACGTATCGCAAGGGCTAGAGCTCTCATCGGCAGACTGATATGCTTCAGATCAGGCAACAACAGGCCAAGAATTGTGCGCACCGTCAGGATGGCGTTTGCTGGGACAAATGTCAGTTTGTCCCAGCCGGATATAACGCAAAAACTGACGGAGCGCATAGATGATCTGAAGCAGAGAATCGCTGCTTGGGGAAAGCGGATTCGGCGATATACCGAGAGGTCGACACGGTTCAACCAGAATCGTCTCTTCCAGAGTGATCAGAAGAGGCTCTATGAATCATTGGAGCGACCAATGGTAAGTGGAACGGGTCCAGCACCGAATCAGGCCGACAGTGTAGCATTCTGGCGCGGCCTGTGGTCAGAGCCCGTAAACCACAGCGAGGGCCCTTGGACAGAAGTTGTGGCGAGTCAGTGTGCGGGTATTACGCCCATGGACCCCGTCATCATAACGCCGGATGACGTAGCTGAGGCGGTCCGTAGGGCCCCGAACTGGAAAAGTCCGGGGCTTGACGGGCTGCATCACTACTGGCTGAAGGGGTTCATGGTGTGTCACTCTGTGCTCGCCCGACAGTTTCAAGAGGCTCTCAACCAGAAGTCGCTCCCAAGCCTCTTCACTACTGGGATCACTCATTTGGTTCCTAAAGACCAGGGTACCACAGACCCGAGCAAATACCGCCCCATCACTTGTCTACCGACAATATACAAGACACTAACATCCATTTTGAGCGCGAGAATCACTTGTCACCTGGACTCAAATCAGGTGATGTCGCGCGCTCAAAATGGATGTCGGGGCGGTGGTCGTGGAACCAAGGAACCACTCCTCATTGACGCGGTCATTGGCAAAGTGGTGAAACGCAACCGTCGGAACTTCTCCGCCGCCTGGATAGACTACAGAAAGGCATTCGACTCGGTGCCCCATACATGGCTAAAGAGAGTCCTCGAGCTGTACAAGATAGACTGTACAGTTAGAGACTTCCTCGAGCAGTGTATGGGGCAGTGGAGTACGATCCTTTGTCATCTGGGTGAGCGGATGATGGCTGCGGAGAACCACATAAGGATAAGAAGGGGTATCTTCCAGGGCGATTGTCTGAGTCCAATCTGGTTCTGCCTCTCTCTGAACCCTCTCAGTACCTTACTGGAGGGCTCCGGGAGGGGATTTCAGCTACGGAAAGGAGGGACAAAAGTGACCCACCTTTTCTATATGGATGACCTCAAGTTATTCGCCTCCAGTCGCTCCCATCTTATGGAATTGCTAAACATCACTTGTGAATTTAGCAATTCCATTGGAATGGAGCTTGGGACGGATAAGTGTGCGGTCCTCCATGTTGAGAGGGGAAGGGTTGCTAACTCTGAGGGCGCAGACTTATCTGTGCCCGTCAACTTAAGGACCCTTTCCGAGGCTGAAACATACCGATACCTGGGTATGTCACAAAACATCGGTATCGATGAGACTGGTATGAAACAGTCAGTTTGCGACGTGTTTTATGCACGCTTGACCAAAGTGCTTAACAGCCTTTTGTCCGGTGTGAATAAGGCACACGCATATAACGGCTGGGTCATGCCTGTCCTCATGTATACCTTTGGCATACTCAGGTGGACTCAGACTGAACTTAACGCCCTGGATAGAAAAGTCCGCACTACCATGACGTCCCATAGGATGCATCATCCGAGATCGTCGGTAATGAGGCTGTACTTGCCGCGGAAGCATGGTGGTCGTGGCTTCTTGAGCGCGCTCACCATGCACAATCGCGAAGTGTGCAGCCTCCGTGATTACTTCCTGGCGAGATCGGATGATCCATTCTATAAGGACGTCATTTCTTGTGATAAAGGACTTACCCCTCTATCCTTAGCCAACGAGCAATGGCAAGACCCGGCAGTGCAGAGCATTTCCGACCGGGAGACCGTATGGAAGGAGAAGGAGCTCCACGGGAGGTTCTACAAGGCTCTACATGAGCCTTTCGTAGACACAGTAGCCTCCCTCCACTGGCTACGCTTTGGTGATCTCTTCGGGGAAACCGAGGGTTTTGTCTGTGCAATACAGGATCAGGTTATTAAGACCAACAACTATCGGAGATACATCCTAAAGGATGGCACCGTCGACATCTGTCGAGCTTGTCGCCATCCCGGTGAGTCACTTAGGCATGTTATCTCCGGTTGTTCGGCGCTTTCTAACTCTGAGTACTTGCACAGGCACAACCTAGTAGCCAGAATTCTACACCAGGAGCTCGCTCTGAAATACGGTCTCGTGGATCGGAAATTGCCGTATTACAAGTACTTGCCAGAAGCCGTGCTCGAAAATGATCGCGCCAGGCTCTATTGGGACCGGGCCATCATCACAGACAGGACTATTCTTGCGAATAAGCCTGATATTGTGCTGATGGACCGGGCACAGTCAAGGATATTTTTGGTCGACATTACCATTCCGTATGACGAGAACCTCGTGAAAGCCGAAACAGACAAGCAAACAAAATATCTGGACCTGGCTCACGAGGTGACCGACATGTGGGGTGGTCTGCCGACCGAAATTATTCCTGTAGTCGTCTCTGCAAACGGGCTAATCCCAGTCAGCCTCTCGGGTCATCTGAGGCGGCTGGGACTACGTGGCGGGCCGCTCCAGGTTCAAATGCAGAAGGCGGTGCTCCTCGATACCGCCCGCATCGTCCGCCGGTTTCTTTCCCTTTCCCCCTAACCCTCGGCCGTTTGGTCTCCCCTGCCGAGGGCCTCCATCTGGTTGGGCTTTTATTTATTTATGTACTTTTATATTTATTTTATGTTATTGATATTTATGTATATTTATCTTTTCATTTTCATTTATAATTATATATTTATAGCACCCAACCAGATGAGAAAACTATATAGATACCCCACAATAATAATAATAATAATAATAATAATAATAATAATAATAATAATAATAATAATAATAATAATAATAATAATAATAATAATAATAATAATAATAATAATAATAATAATAATAATAATAATAATAATAATAATAATAATAATAATAATAATAATAATAATAATAATAATAATAATAATAATAATAATAATAATAATAATAATAATAATAATAATAATAATAATAATAATAATAATAATAATAATAATAATAATAATAATAATAATAATAATAATAATAATAATAATAATAATAATAATAATAATAATAATAATAATAATAATAATAATAATAATAATAATAATAATAATAATAATAATAATAATAATAATAATAATAATAATAATAATAATAATAATAATAATAATAATAATAATAATAATAATAATAATAATAATAATAATAATAATAATAATAATAATAATAATAATAATAATAATAATAATAATAATAATAATAATAATAATAATAATAATAATAATAATAATAATAATAATAATAATAATAATAATAATAATAATAATAATAATAATAAAATGGCGTAGGGAATTGACGACCCCATCGCCCGCTGACGTAGCAGTTAAGTGACAAAACTGCTACGTCAACGCAGTCAGTCAGCGCCTTGCGAGAGGTGTGAGCGCCGTGCCTCGGCAGAATTCAGGGTGCAAAGGCCCGTTTGTGCTTATGGCCATCCACGATACGGTGCCGGGCCTGGGCGTCTCCCGTTAATGGACGCCCATATTATGGATGATGGAGAAAAAGATAGTGCGCAAAGGGCCGCTGCCTGGAGGTCGCCAGGGCGCGTCTGGAGCTGGCGCTGGACGTGACAGCATGCGGGCCGCCAGCCGAGCGCGGGGTGTTGCAAGACCACCTAGCAGCCCCCCGCATCCATCATCCCCACCAGAAGGCTTGGTGTTGGCTGGGTCTTCTCGGACTCAGCAAGCGGCACCCGCCGCTGGTGGAGCACGTCGCATGCGTTGGTCTAAATCGATGAATGAAAACGCACTGCGGGCGTATTTTAGGGCAAAAGGGGAAGAAACTGGATGTTTGGCGTATCGGGCTCGGATGCATCGCTTTTTTGCAGAGCTGGAGCCATCTCTATCCGTCACTGAGCAAAACCTGGCAGACCGAGTTAGGTACATCCTGCGCTCCAACATATTTGGTGACGCCGAACTCGAGCGACTACGACGTGAGGCTATTCCTTCATCGAATGGAAATGCTGCGGCTGGGAATGCGGCGCCACTAGATGCGCAACAAACTGCATATGTGGATGCTGCCGTCAACATTCCATTTGTGGCTAATTCAGACGATGATGGAATAGTCTCCCACGAACTAGAGAAAATGAGGAGCATACTGGAAGAGTCGATGCTGGAAACGCGCAGCATGCCTCTCGATAATCGACCGCGACTTCCCCGCATACCCCTTAGCAAGCGAAATCGGGCTGTCGTGCGGGCTCTTAACCCAATGCTGGTAACCTATTTGGAAGCCAGCCGGGACCTTTGCGAGACGGATTCAATTCTTTTTGGCGCCGCACTGGCAGTATGCCGTATTATTGGCGCCAAACTTCCCGTGGCTGGACGTGCTACTCAAAAAAGTAGCGCCATCCCAGCCTGGAGAAAAAGAATTGAGGACCGTATCGCAAAGGCAAGGGCCCTTATCGGCAGACTGACAAGCTTCAGGTCGGGTAATACTAGACCGAGGATTATGCGCACCGTTAGGATGGCGTTTGCTGGGGCAAATATCAGTTTGTTCCAGCCGGATATCACGCAAAAACTAACGGAGCGCATAGATGACCTGAAGCAAAAAATCGCTGCTTGGGGGAAGCGGATTCGACGATTTAGCGAGAGGTCAAGGCGGTTCAACCAGAATCGTCTCTTCCAGAGTGATCAGAAGAGGCTCTATAAATCATTGGAGCGACCAGAGGTATGTGGAGCGGGCCCAGGACCGGATCAGGCTGCCACTGTCGCATTTTGGCGTGGCCTGTGGTCAGAGCCCGTAAACCACAGCGAGGGCCCTTGGATGGAAGTTGTGGCGAGCCAGAGTGCAAGTGTTACGCCTATGGACCCCGTCACCATAGCGCCTGAAGACGTGGCTGAGGCGGTCCGTAGGGCCCCGAACTGGAAAAGTCCGGGGCTCGACGGGCTGCATCATTACTGGTTGAAGGGGTTCGTAGTGTGTCACGCTGTGCTCGCCCGACAGTTTCAAGAGGCTCTCGATCAGAAGTCGCTCCCGAGCCTCTTCACTACTGGGATCACTCATTTGGTTCCTAAAGATCAGGATACCACAGACCCGAGCAAATACCGCCCCATCACGTGTCTACCCACCATATATAAGACACTGACATCCATTTTGAGCGCGAGAATCACTCGTCACCTGGAGCTAAATCAGGTGATGTCACGCGCTCAAAATGGATGCCGGGGCGGTGGTCGTGGAACCAAGGAACCACTCCTCATTGACGCGGTCATTGGCAAAGTGGTGAAACGCAACCGTCGGAATTTCTCCGCCGCCTGGATAGACTACAGAAAAGCATTCGACTCGGTGCCCCATACATGGCTAAAGAGGGTCCTCGAGCTGTACAAGATTGACTGTACAGTTCGAGACTTCCTCGGGCAGTGTATGGGGCAGTGGAGTACGATCCTTTGCTATCTGGGCGAGCGGATGATGGCTGCGGAGAACCACATAAGGATAAGAAGGGGTATCTTCCAGGGCGATTGTCTGAGTCCAATCTGGTTTTGCCTCTCCCTGAACCCTCTCAGTACTTTACTGGAGGGCTCCGGGAGGGGATTTCAGCTTCGGAAAGGAGGTACAAAAGTGACCCACCTTTTCTATATGGATGACCTCAAATTATTCGCCTCCAGTCGCTCCCATCTTATGGAATTGCTGAACATCACGTGTGAATTTAGCAATTCTATTAGAATGGAGCTGGGGACGGATAAATGTGCGGTCCTCCATGTTGAGGGGGGAAGGGTTGCTAACTCTGAGGGCATAGACTTATCTATGCCCGTCAACTTAAGAACCCTTTCCGAGGCTGAAACATACCGATACCTGGGTATGTCACAGAACATCGGTATCGATGAGGCTGGTATGAAACAGTCAGTTTGCGACGTGTTTTATGCACGCTTGACCAAAGTGCTTAACAGCCTTTTGTCCGGTGTGAATAGGACACACGCATATAACGGTTGGGTCATGCCTGTCCTCATGTATACCTTTGGCATACTCAGGTGGAGTCAGACTGAACTTAACGCCCTGGATAGAAAAGTCCGCACTACAATGACGTCCCATAGGATGCATCATCCGAGATCGTCGGTAATGAGGCTGTACTTGCCGCGAAAGCATGGTGGGCGTGGCTTCTTGAGCGCGCTCACCATGCATAATCGCGAAGTGTGCAGCCTCCGTGATTACTTCCTGATGAGATCGGATGATCCATTCTATAATGACGTCATTTCTTGTGATAAAGGACTTACCCCTCTATCCTTAGCCATCGAGCAATGGCAAAACCCGGCAGTGCAGAGCATTTCCGACCGGGAGACCGTATGGAAGGAGAAGGAGCTCCACGGGAGGTTCTACAAGGCTCTACATGAGCCTTTCGTAGACACAGCAGCCTCCCTCCACTGGCTACGCTTTGGTGATCTCTTCGGGGAAACCGAGGGTTTTGTCTGTGCAATACAGGATCAGGTTATTAAGACCAACAACTATCGGAGATACATCCTAAAGGATGGCACCGTCGACATCTGTCGAGCTTGTCGCCATCCCGGTGAGTCACTTAGGCATGTCATCTCCGGTTGTTCGGCGCTTTCTAACTCTGAGTACTTGCACAGGCACAACCTAGTAGCCAGAATTCTTCACCAGGAGCTCGCTCTGAAATACGGTCTCGTGGATCGGAAATTGCCGTATTACAAGTACTTGCCGGAAGCCGTGCTCGAAAATGATCGCGCCAGGCTCTATTGGGACCGGGCCATCATCACAGACAGGACTATTCTTGCGAATAAGCCTGATATTGTGCTGATGGACCGGGCACAGTCAAGGATATTTTTGGTCGACATTACCATTCCGTATGACGAGAACCTCGTGAAAGCCGAAACAGACAAGCAAACAAAATATCTGGACCTGGCTCACGAGGTGACCGACATGTGGGGTGGTCTGCCGACCGAAATTATTCCTGTAGTCGTCTCTGCAAACGGGCTAATCCCAGCCAGCCTCTCGGGTCATCTGAGGCGACTGGGACTACGTGGCGGACCGCTCCAGGCTCAAATGCAGAAGGCGGTGCTCCTCGATACCGCCCGCATCGTCCGCCGGTTTCTTTCCCTTTCCCCCTAACCCTCGGCCGTTTGTTCTCCCCTGCCGAGGGCGTCCATCTGGTTGGGCTTTTATTTATTTATGTATTTTTATATTTATTTTATGTTATTGATATTTATGTATATTTATCTTTTCATTTTCATTTATAATTATATATTTATGGGACCCAACCAGATGAGAAAACTATATAGATACCCCAAAAATAATAATAATAATAATAATAATAATAATAATAATAATAATAATAATAATAATAATAATAATAATAATAATAATAATAATAAGCCACTTACAAGTCTAACCCCACGTCCGAGCTTAACACCTACGCTCACGTAAGTGGCGGACACCCGCAACGAAGGTACTTTGTGAGTGACCAACGGGGCTCTAGCACACCCATCAATATGGAGTTGCGAAATAGAAGTATTAGTAAAGGACCGCTTCCCGAGGGCAATCGTCGGGGCACGCCTGGAGCCGGTGCTGGGCGTTTCAGTATGCGAACCACCGGTGGCGAAGGTTTATCTGGACGGCCCTCTGCCGGGTCTCCCGAACAATGCGAGTTCAGCGCATCATCAGCACTAACATCGTCTGATGAATACAAGTGCGATAGTAAAGCAGTCTCTCTGGCCTCGGATGTTTCACGGGCGGCAAGGGCCACTCAGCCTGTGACCACCAAAGCTGGCAAACCTAGAGTGCGCATGAAATGGGATGAAGAAATAAATACTTTCATTATGCGCACTTACTTTTACATTACCAAATTAGAAACCAATCGCACTATGTACGTTAAGAAATTATTTGATCAATTTCAATTAAAATATCCTCATATAAATGTCACATCTCAACGTATTGCAGACCAGAGACGAGTAATAATAAGAAATAAATTGTTATCTGATGAACAAATCAAAATTTTAAAGCAGCAAGCAGCTAAAATAATTGAAAACGAGAAAGCTGAGAATAATATTTCGGACTCACGTTCAGATACAAGAGACACCAATCATATGACGGCGGGTAATTCAAATCTCGACCTTTTTAGTCGTCGTCAGTCATCTCCGCCCTCTTCCTTATTCGAAACTCAATCAATTACCTTAACATCCGATTCTGCAACACAAACTCTATCAATGAGCTGCACGGCTCAAACTAGTATTTTAAATGTTTCACACCCAGCTGAAATAAATCTCCCAGATGATGGTTTAGTACAGAAGTTAACCAACGAACTGAAGACTAATCTAGCATTGTATACTGGTACGGACCCCAACATAAGACCCAAACTGCCGCGATTGAAAGAAAATAAGCAGCTATACAACGTATGGCTACAATGGCGACTTTAATTTAATACACGGGTAGGGCTAGTGACCATTAATCATATTCATTTTAAAAAGTTAAAATTACTCGTAAATTGAAAAATTATTTTTTTCAAACAAACTAAATATTAAAAAAGTAACTAAAATTGGGATCACCCTTGCGAAAATTCATTCATGAAAATACTTACCTAGCTGGTTTACGTTAACACGAAGCGGCAACGCAGCGTTTAGCGGGCTGGCAACCGCGCAAAGTGTCTCGTTTATCAAAGAAACTTATCGGCGTCGTAAGTGGTACCTACAGCGGAGATGCTTAGTCAAACACGTATCATATCACACTCTCGTTACTATTTTGTTAACTGTCATCACTAATCACTGCTTTAATTTGTTTTTATTTTGAATTTTCTTGTTTTCAATAAGGCCACCTTGTTGGCAGATACAAAGAACTAAACGGTGTTTCATGTTTTCTCGCACATTTGAAAATAAATTGTCACTTATAGCCATTTCCCTCAATTTCTCAAACGCATTTATTATTCGATGGCGTAATTGTTCCACCGAATCCACGTTCTCCGCGTATACATCGTTTTTGATGCACCCCCAGAAAAAAAAATCGAGTGGCGTGAGGTCTGGCGATCTTGCTGGCCACCTACGAGGTCCAAATCTACCAATCCATTGTGCACCAAACGTGTCGTTTAGCCACTGCCTGGCTGTTGTTTCAGAGTGTGCAGGCGTGCCATCTAATTGGTACCACATTCGTTGGTATCGATGGACGTTTAGGTTGTTTGTGTATTCTGACACTGTATTATTTAATAGATTAACAAACCTTTCGCCGTTCAAAGCCCCATCAATGAATACGGGTCCGATGATGTTGTCACCATGAATAGCTACCCAAACATTTACCGAAAATCTGTACTGATGGGCTGACTCCCGCCAAACACGCGGATTTTGGTTTTTTGGTGCCCAGTGGTGCAGATTGTGCTGGTTTCACATACCGTTTCTGGTGAACGTGCTTTCATCAGTCCAACAAATTTGAGAAAGAAAGTCACAGTCCTCTTCAATTTTTCTCAGTAACCACTGACAATAATTAACTCTTATTATTTTATCACGCGATAGCAGAGTATGTACTTTTCTAAACTTGAATGGGTGCCACTTTTCGAGCTTTAATATCCTATGGTCGGTTCTGTGATGGACTTGAAAATGCCTAGTACTTTGGCGAAGGCTTGGTTTGGGTTGGTCTTCGAAGTGTTAATCACATTTTCAGTTAAATGTATTGGGTATTGTCGTGTAGGCGGTCGATCAGGGCGTTGATACCTAGGATCCACTGGTCGGTTTTCGCGGATGCGCTGAAGAGCTCCTACAATAGTGCGAGAATGAGTAGGGCATCGTCTTGTATCGCCGTATCTCTCGCGATATGTTCTAATCGCAAGGGCGGCATTTTGATGACATTCTCCGTAAATTAGGATCATGTCCGCATATTCAGCTGCTGTGTAGTTCGGATGTGTATTTGCCATCACGATCACAGGTTTACACAAGCACTAATAACACAAATAAAAGCGTCCGTATCGCAAGAGATGTAAATGTACCAACTAGATTGGAAAGAAACCAAAGCGTTTTTATCGCAATACCATAACCTAATTACACAAAAATTAATAAATAAAACAATAGGTAAGCGTCTTTGTCGCGGAATTATTCACCAAAATATTAGTCGACCTAATTATGCGCACTGCTATGAACAAGTGTGTCAAGGACACGGGTTCAGCTAGTACTATAAAAATATTTCGATATCAGTGTGGCGGGGTGCGGGAGAGGAGCAGGTGTCTCCTGCGCCGGCCGCTCGAAAACAAATCTTCTTTCCTTCAATAGTATTGCTTATTCGTTTTAATTTCGATGATGCAATGTTATGATCCGTGAACCCGGCAAATGACCACCGCGCGACAGTTCTTTAAGTACAGGTTGCTCTAACATGCTATTTTCTAAAATTTTAAATATATCCCTAAATAATGTCGTTTTATGGCAATATAATTTCGTCATGAAATGAAAGTGTGAAAACGTATATGTGTGTTAAATTAAAGTCGCCATTGTAGGCCCCACGTTGTATAGTTTACTTAACATTTTTAATAGTCATATATTACCCAAATTCTACAGTATTGATTCTGAGATACTACATATTCATACCCTCATATATTGTTCAGCTTTAGTTATCTCAAAACTATTAGGATATAAAATTTCAAACGGCCCCTTAAAAAAGCGAAATTCATTTAACAATAAACCGGCTTGGCAAATAAGATTAGAAATAGATATATCTATCCTGCGCGCTGATGTGGCTAGATTAACACAATTTATTAACAATAATAGACATCCTCGATTAGTTAAGAAAATTGATTTAATATTTGATAAATATAAAGTTCATTCAACTTATGATAAAAATAATATAAGACCAGCTGAATTTTTAGACACTCTAAAACAAAAACTTGCACTTAAAACCCAAAGACTAGCCAGATACAAAAAAGCCCTACAAAGAAAAGAAGACAATAGGCTTTTTCAGACTAATGAAAAAGTATTTTATAGGATGCTCAAACATAATGTAAGCAATGTATCCAATGAACCCAAGGAAGTACCAACTGAAGAAGAACTTAAAAACTACTGAACTGAAATATGGAAGAAAAATAATGAACATAATGAGCAGGCAAGTTGGATCAATGAAGAAGAAAATAAAGCAAAAGCTATTGAATTGATGGAATTCACAGAAGTTACTAAATTAGAGATTGAACATGTAACAAAAAAAATGAAAAACTGGAAAGCTACTGAACCCGATAATGTTCACAACTTTTGGTTTAAAAAATTCTCGGCCCTCCACGATATTTTAGCGAAAATGATTACAGATATATTAAAAGGCGCATCAGAGATCCCATCATTTGTAACCGTAGGTACTACTTTCATGATTCCCAAAAGTGATAAAACAGCAGATCCCTCACAGTACCGACCGATTACGTGTCTCCCAACTATATACAAACTAATAACCTCTTGTATAACACTAAAAATAATTACGCATTTAACACATAATAAAGTATTAGCGGAGGAACAAAAAGGATGCAGACAGAATCACAGAGGATGCAAAGAACAACTCATTATCGACTCGATAGTAATTAAACACGCTACCTCCCACAACCGTAATCTTAACCTAACATATATTGATTATAAGAAAGCATTCGATAGTGTACCTCACTCTTGGCTGATACGAGTTCTGCAAATTTATAAAATCAACCCGGACATTATTTCTTTCCTGGAGAGAGTTATGGGTACTTGGAAAACTAAATTACACCTTAATGACGGCAGTAAGACCATAGTCACAGACGATATACCCATCGCAAATGGCATTTTCCAGGGAGATTCATTGAGTCCACTGTGGTTTTGTCTGGCTCTTAACCCTTTATCTTCTTTACTCAACAAAAACAATCATGGATATAAATTAACTAAAGACACCTATGTTAGTCATTTAATGTATATGGACGATATAAAACTTTTTGCCAAATCAGAAAAAGAAATGAACACCCTCATAAAAATTACTGCTGAATTTAGTAAAGATATAAACATGACCTTTGGTTTAAATAAATGTAAAACGCTTAAACTTCATAAAGGTAGAGTCAAAAGTAGTACAGAAAGTCAATACGATATGTTTACATTGATGGACCAAAATGATACATATAAATATCTAGGCTTGCGTGAAGGAAGATGTATAGACCATACTGCTATTAAAAAGGACCTTAGTAATGAATATTTACGTAGGTTGAATTTAGTTTGTAAAAAGCAACTTAATTCTAGAAATTTATTCAAAGCTATTAACACTTTTGCCATCCCAATACTTACCTATTCTTTCGGTGTAATTAAATGGTCAACTACAGATATACGAAATCTTGAAATCAAAACTAGGACTACCATAACTAAACACAAATATTTGCATCCTAAATCGGCAATTGAACGACTTACGATAAAGAGAGCTATAGGAGGCAGGAGTCTGATCGATCTTAAAAGGTTATGGGAAGGGCAAGTCAAAAACCTGCAATCTTTCTTTTATGAAAAATCAGCTAATAGTTCGTTACATCAAGCAGTCATTGAAACCGATAACAATTATACCCCTCTAAATCTAAGTAATCAAGGTAATAGATTTACTACAGTAATTGATCATGAAAAAGGAAAGCTATCAAAGTGGCGTAGTAAAGAATTACATGGTAGACATGCACACGATTTAGAACAACCTCACATAGACTTGCTGGCTTCAAATAAATGGTTAAAAATAGGTTCTCTTTTCCCCGAAACCGAAGGTTTTCTTATTGCCATTCAGATCAAGTAATCAATACAAGAAACTATAAAAAATACATATTAAAAGACCCAAACATGCAGAACGATAGCTGTAGAAAATGCCACCGCCAACCCGAAACTATACAACATATTACCGGTGCTTGTCCCAGCCTAGTACAAACTGATTACACCCACCGTCATAACCAGGTTGCTAATTACGTTCATCAAAAACTTGCAAATAAACACAATTTAATCCCTAACCAAAAACTACTGCCGTACTATCAGTATACCCCCAAACCTGTTCTGGAGAGCGACAGTCACAGAATGTACTTTGATAGAGCTATTCTTACCGATAAAACAATTCATTACAATAGACCGGATATAACTTTAATTGATAAATTAAATAAAACAGTATACCTAATTGATATAGCGATCCCAAATACCCATAATATACAAAAAACCATTACTGAAAAAAATCATAAATACACAGAATTAAAAGAAGAAGTAACTAGAATCTGGAAAATGAACAAAGTATATATTGTACCGCTGGTTCTCTCCAGTACTGGTGTGATCCCGAAATGTTTGTCTCTCTCCCTTAACCGATTAGATCTTCCTGAAAATAGTTATATTACCATGCAAAAAGCAGCCATCCTCAACACGTGCCGTATAGTCCGAAAATTTTTGCAAGAAGACATCTCGGATTTTGATTCCTAAATGGATGCGCACTTGGCTTAGGCCCGTGAACATCTCTTAAAAACCAAGATTTTACGAAATCTTGAGAAAGAAAATAATATTAATAATAATAATAATAATAATAATAATAATAATAATAATAATAATAATAATAATAATAATAATAATAATAATAATAATAATAATAATAATAATAATAATAATAATAATAATAATAATAATAATAATAATAACGCTGACGCTGACGTGACGGTTATGTGACAAAACCGCTACGTCCGCGCATTCAGTCAGCACCTTGCCAAGAGGTGTGAGCGCCGTGCCTCGGTAAAAATTGATGGTGCAAGGGCCCGCTTGTGCATATGGCCTCACCATGAAACGGCGCCGGGTCTGGGCGTCTCCCGTTAAATGACGCCCTGTATGGATGATGGAACATAGAAGATTGCGCAAAGGGCCGCTACCTGGAGATCGCCAGGGCGCGTCTGGAGCTGGCGCTGGACGCGACAGCATGCGAACCGCCAGCCGAGCGCGAGGTGCTGCACGACCACCCAGCAGCCCCTCGCATCCATCATCCCCACCAGCTTGCTTGGTGTCGGCAGGGTCTTCGCGGACCCAGCAATCGGCACCCGCCACTGGTGGAGTACGCCGCATGCGATGGACCATCAATATGAATACAAACGCATTGCGGGCGTATTTTAGGGCGAAAGGGGGAGAAATTGGAGGTTTCGCGTATCGGGCTAGGATGCATCGTCTTTTTACTGAGCTGGAGCCATCTATTACTGTCACCGAGCAAAACCTGGCAGACCGAGTTCGGTATATCTTACGCTCAAATATATTTGATGGCGCCGAACTCGAACGGCTACGACGTGAGGCTGTTCCCTCATCAAATGAAAACGCTGCGACTGAGGGTGCGGTGCCACAAGTTGCAGAACAACCCGCACACGTGGATGCCGCCGTGAATACCCCAGTGGTTGCTGATTCAAATGATGATGGAACATTCACCCAGGAACTAGAAATGGAGCAAATGAGGAGTACATTGGAAGAGGCGATTATGGAAACGCGCAGTACGCCTCTCGAAAATCGACCGCGACTTCCCCGCATAGCCATAAGCAAGCGGAATCGGGCTGTCGTGAGGGCTCTGAACCCAATGCTGGTGACCTATTCGGAAGCCAGCCGGGACCTTTGCGAGACGGACTCAATTCTCTTTGGCGCCGCACTGGCAGTCTGCCGTATTATAGGTGCCAAACTTTCCACGGCTGGACGCACTACTGGACAAAGTAGTGCTATCCCAGCCTGGAGAACAAGAATTGAAGAACGTATCGCAAAGGCTAGGGCTCTCATCGGCAGACTGATATGCTTCAGGTCAGGCAATACCAGGCCAAGGATTGTGCGCACCGTCAGGATGGCGTTTGCTGGGACAAATATTAGTTTGTCCCAGCCGGATATAATGCAAAAACTGACGGAGCGCATAGACGACCTGAAGCAGAGAATCGCTGCTTGGGGAAAGCGAATTCGGCGATATACCGAGAGGTCGACACGGTTCAACCAGAATCGTCTCTTCCAGAGTGATCAGAAGAGGCTCTATAAATCATTGGAGCGACCAATGGTAAGTGGAACGGGCCCAGTACCGAATCAGGCCGACACGGTCGCATTCTGGCGCGGCCTGTGGTCAGAGCCCGTAAACCACAACGAGGGCCCTTGGATGGAAGTTGTGGCGAGTCAGTGTGCGGGTATTACGCCCATGGACCCCGTCACCATAACGCCGGATGACGTAGCTGAGGCGGTCCGTAGGGCCCCGAACTGGAAAAGTCCGGGACTCGACGGGCTGCATCACTACTGGCTGAAGGGGTTTGTGGTGTGTCACACTGTGCTCGCCCGACAGTTCCAAGAGGCTCTCAACCAGAAGTCGCTCCCCAGCCTCTTCACTACTGGGATCACTCATTTGGTTCCTAAAGACCAGGTTACCACAGACCCGAGCAAATACCGCCCCATCACGTGTCTGCCGACCATATACAAGACACTAACATCCATTTTGAGCGCGAGAATCACTCGTCACCTGGACTCAAATCAGGTGATGTCGCGCGCTCAAAATGGATGTCGGGGCGGTGGTCGTGGAACCAAGGAACCACTCCTCATTGACGCGGTCATTGGCAAAGTGGTGAAACGCAACCGTCGGAACTTCTCCGCCGCCTGGATAGACTACAGAAAGGCATTCGACTCGGTGCCCCATACATGGCTAAAGAGAGTCCTCGAACTGTACAAGATAGATTGTACAGTTAGAGACTTCCTCGAGCAGTGTATGGGGCAGTGGAGTACGATCCTTTGTCATCTGGGCGAGCGGATGACGGCTGCGGAGAACCACATAAGGATAGGAAGGGGTATCTTCCAGGGCGATTGTCTGAGTCCAATATGGTTCTGCCTCTCTCTGAACCCTCTCAGTACCTTACTGGAGGGCTCTGGGAGGGGATTTCAGCTACGGAAAGGAGGGACAAAAGTGACCCACCTTTTCTATATGGATGACCTCAAGTTATTCGCCTCCAGTCGCTCCCATCTTATGGAATTGCTAAACATCACTTGTGAATTTAGCAATTCCATTGGAATGGAGCTGGGGACGGATAAGTGTGCGGTACTCCATGTTGAGAGGGGTAGGGTTGCTAACTCTGAGGGCATAGACTTATCTATGCCCGTCAACTTAAGGACCCTTTCCGAGGCTGAAACATACCGATACCTGGGTATGTCACAGAACATCGGTATCGATGAGGCTGGTATGAAACAGTCAGTTTGCGACGTATTTTATGCACGCTTGACCAAAGTGCTTAACAGCCTTTTGTCCGGTGTGAATAAGACACAAGCATATAACGGCTGGGTCATGCCTGTCCTCATGTATACCTTTGGCATACTCAGGTGGACTCAGACTGAACTTAACGCCCTGGATAGAAAAGTCCGCACTACCATGACGTCCCACAGGATGCATCATCCGAGATCGTCGGTAATGAGGCTGTACTTGCCGCGAAAGCATGGTGGGCGTGGTTTCTTGAGCGCGCTCACCATGCATAATCGCGAAGTGTGCAGCCTCCGTAATTACTTCCTGGCGAGATCGGATGATCCATTCTATAAGGACGTCATTTCTTGTGATAAAGGACTTACCCCTCTATCCTTAGCCAACGAGCAATGGCAAGACCCGGCAGTGCAGACAATTTCCGACCGGGAGACCGTATGGAAGGAGAAGGAGCTCCACGGGAGGTTCTACAAGTCTCTACATGGGCCTTTCGTAGACACAGTAACCTCCCTCCACTGGCTACGCTTTGGTGACCTCTTCGGGGAAACCGAGGGTTTTGTCTGTGCAATACAGGATCAGGTTATTAAGACCAACAACTATCGGAGATACATCCTAAAGGATGGCACCATCGACATCTGTCGAGCTTGTCGCCATCCCGGTGAGTCACTTAGGCATGTCATCTCCGGTTGTTCGGCGCTTTCTAACTCTGAGTACTTGCACAGGCACAACCTAGTAGCCAGAATTCTACACCAGGAGCTCGCTGTGAAATACGGTCTCGTGGATCGGAAATTGCCGTATTACAAGTACTTGCCGGAAGCCGTGCTCGAAAATGATCGCGCCAGGCTCTATTGGGACCGGGCCATCATCACAGACAGGACTATTCTTGCGAATAAGCCTGATATTGTGCTGATGGACCGGGCACAGTCAAGGATATTTTTGGTCGACATTACCATTCCGTGTGACGAAAACCTCGTGAAAGCCGAAACAGATAAGCAAACAAAATATCTGGACCTGGCTCACGAGGTGACCGACATGTGGGGTGGTCTGCCGACCGAAATTATTCCTGTAGTCGTCTCTGCAAACGGGCTAATCCCAGTCAGCCTCTTGGGTCATCTGAGGCGGCTGGGTCTACGTGGCGGACCGCTCCAGGCTCAGATGCAGAAGGCGGTGCTCCTCGATACCGCCCGCATCGTCCGCCGGTTTCTTTCCCTTTCCCCCTAACCCTCGGCCGTTTGGTCTCCCCTGCCGAGGGCCTCCATCTGGTTGGGCTTTTATTTATATATGTATTTTTATATTTAGTTTATGTTATTGATATTTATGTATATTTATCTTTTCATTTCCATTTATAATTATATATTTATAGAACCCAACCAGATGAGAAAACTATATTGATAGCCCACATAATAATAATAATAATAATAATAATAATAATAATAATAACCATAAAACGGCGCCGGGTCTGGGCGTCTCCCGTTAAATGACGCCCAATTTTATGGATGATGGAATATGCAAAAACGCGCAAAGGGCCGCTGCCTGGAGGTCGCCAGGGTGCGTCTGGAGCTGGCGCTGGACGCGACAGCATGCGAACCGCCAGCCGAGCGAGAGGTGCTGCACGACCACCCATCAGCCCCTCGCATCCATCATCCCCACCAGCTGGCTTGGTGTCGGCAGGGTCTTCGCAGGCCCAGCAATCGGCACCCGCCACTGGTGGAGTACGCCGCATGCGATGGACAACCGAAATGAATACTAACGCATTGCGGGCGTATTTTAGGGCGAAAGGGGGAGAAGTTGGAGGTTTGACGTATCGGGCTAGGATGCATCGTCTTTTTGCTGAGCTGGAGCCATCTTTAACCGTCTCAGAGCAAAACCTAGCAGACCGGGTTCGGTATATCTTGCGCTCAAATATATTTGATGTCGCCGAACTCGAACGACTACGACGTGAGGCTGTTCCCTCATCTGATGAAAATGCTACCGCTGAGGATGCGGCGCCACAAATTGCAGAGCAACCCGCAAATGTGAATGCCGCCGGGAATACCCCAGTTGTGGTTGATTCTAACGATGATGGAACAGTCGCCCAGGAACTGGAATTAGAGCATATGAGGAGTACATTGGAAGAGGCGATTGTGGAAACGCGCAGTACGCCTCTCGAAAATCGACCGCGACTTCCCCGCATAGCCCTAAGCAAGCGGAATCGGGCTGTCGTGAGGGCTCTGAACCCAATGCTGGTGACCTATTTGGAAGCCAGCCGGGACCTTTGCGAGACGGACTCAATTCTTTTTGGCGCCGCACTGGCAGTGTGCCGTATTATAGGCGCCAAACTTTCCACGGCTGGACGCGCTACTGGACAAAGTAGCGCTATCCCAGCCTGGAGAATAAGAATTGAAGAACGTATCGCAAAGGCTAGGGCCCTCATCGGCAGACTGATATGCTTCAGGTCAGGCAACAACAGGCCAAGGATTGTGCGCACCGTCGGGATGGCATTTGCTGGGACAAATGTTAGTTTGTCCCAGCCGGATATAATGCAAAAACTGACGGAGCGCATAGACGACCTGAAGCAGAGAATCGCTGCTTGGGGAAAGCGGATTCGGCGATATACCGAGAGGTCGACACGGTTTAACCAGAATCGTCTCTTCCAGAGTGATCAGAAGAGGCTCTATAAATCGTTGGAGCGACCAATGGTAAGTGGAACGGGCCCAGCACCGAATCAGGCCGACACTGTAGCATTCTGGCGCGGCCTGTGGTCAGAGCCCATAAACCACAGCGAGGGCCCTTGGACGGAAGTTGTGGCGAGTCAGTGTGCGAGTACAACGCCCATGGACCCCGTCATTATAACGCCGGATGACGTAGCTGAGGCGGTCCTTAGGGCCCCGAATTGAAAAAGTCCGGGACTCGACGGGCTGCATCACTACTGGCTGAAGGGGTTTGTGGTGTGTCACACTGTGCTCGCCCGACAGTTCCAAGAGGCTCTCAACCAGAAGTCGCTCCCGAGCCTCTTCACTACTGGGATCACTCATTTGGTTCCTAAAGACCAGGCTACCACAGACCCGAGCAAATACCGCCCCATCACGTGTCTGCCGACCATATACAAGACACTAACATCCATTTTGAGCGCGAGAATCACTCGTCACCTGGAATCAAATCAGGTGCTGTCGCGCGCTCAAAATGGATGTCGGGGCGGCGGTCGTGGAACCAAGGAACCACTCCTCATTGACGCGGTCATTGGCAAAGTGGTGAAACGCAACCGTCGGAACTTCTCCGCCGCCTGGATAGACTACAGAAAGGCATTTGACTCGGTGCCCCATACATGGCTAAAGAGGATCCTCGAGCTGTACAAGATTGACTGTACAGTTCGAGACTTCCTCGAGCGGTGTATGGGGCAGTGGAGTACGATCCTCTGTCATCTAGGCGAGCGGATGACGGCTGCGGAAAGCCGCATAAGGATAAGAAGGGGTATATTCCAGGGCGACTGTCTGAGTCCAATCTGGTTCTGCCTCTCTTTGAACCCTCTCAGTACTTTACTGGAGGGTTCCGGGAGGGGATTTCAGCTTCGGAAAGGAGGTACAAAAGTGACCCACCTCTTCTATATGGATGACCTCAAGTTATTCGCCTCCAGTCGCTCCCATCTTATGGAATTGCTAAACATCACTTGTGAATTTAGCAATTCTATTGGAATGGAGCTGGGGACGGATGAGTGTGCGGTCCTCCATGTTGAGAGGGGTAGGGTTGCTAACTCTGAGGGCATAGACTTATCTATGCCCGTCAACTTAAGGACCCTTTCCGAGGCTGAAACATACCGATACCTGGGTATGTCACAGAACATCGGTATCGATGAGGCTGGTATGAAACAGTCAGTTTGCGACACGTTTTATGCACGCTTGACCAAAGTGCTTAACAGCCTTTTGTCCGGTGTGAATAAGGCACACGCATATAACGGCTGGGTCATGCCTGTCCTCATGTATACCTTTGGCATACTCAGGTGGACTCAGACCGAACTTAACGCCCTGGATAGAAAAGTCCGCACTACCATGACGTCCCATAGGATGCATCATCCGAGATCGTCGGTAATGAGGCTGTACTTGCCGCGAAAGCATGGTGGGCGTGGCTTCCTGAGCGCGCTTACCATGCATAATCGCGAAGTGTGCAGCCTCCGTAATTACTTCCTGGTGAGATCGGATGATCCATTCTATAATGACGTCATTTCTAGTGATAAAGGACTTACCCCTCTATCCTTAGCCAACGAGCAATGGCAGGACCCGGCAGTACTAAGCATTTCCGACCGGGAGACCGTATGGAAGGAGAAGGAGCTCCACGGGAGGTACTACAGGGTTCTACATGAGCCCTTCGTAGATACAGTCGCCTCCCTCAACTGGCTACGTTTCGGTGACCTCTTCGGGGAAACCGAGGGTTTTGTCTGTGCAATACAGGATCAGGTTATTAAGACCAACAACTATCGGAGATACATCCTAAAGGATGGCACCGTCGACGTCTGTCGAGCTTGTCGCCATCCCGGTGAGTCACTTAGGCATGTCATCTCCGGTTGTTCGGCGCTTTCTAACTCTGAGTACTTGCACAGGCACAACCTAGTAGCCAAAATTCTTCACCAGGAGCTCGCTCTGAAATACGGTCTCGTGGGCCGGAAAGTGCCGTATTACAAGTACTTGCCGGAAGCCGTGCTCGAAAATGACCGCGCCAGGCTCTACTGGGACCGGGCCATCATCACAGACAGGACTATTCTTGCGAGTAAGCCTGATATTGTGCTGATGGACCGGGCACAGTCAAGGATATTTTTGGTCGACATTACCATTCCGTATGACGAGAACCTCGTGAAAGCCGAAACAGATAAACGAACAAAATATCTGGACCTGGCTCACGAGGTGACCGATATGTGGGGTGGTCTGCCGGCCGAAATTATTCCTGTAGTCGTCTCTGCGAATGGGCTAATCCCAGTCAGCCTCTCGGGTCATCTGAGGCGACTGGGACTCCGTGACGGACCGCTCCTGGCTCAAATGCAAAAGGCGGTGCTCCTCGATACCGCCCGCATCGTCCGCCGGTTTCTTTCCCTTTCCTCCTAACCCTCGGCCGTTTGGTCTCCCCTGCCGAGGGCGTCCATCTGGTTGGGCTTTTATTTATTTATGTATTTTTATATTTATTTTATGTTATTGGTATTTATATATATTTATCGTTTCATTTTAATTTATAATTATATATTTATATAACCCAACCAGATGAGAAAACTATATAGATACCCCAATAATAATAATAATAATAATGGCTGGCATGGCTAAAGAGAGTCCTCGAACTGTACAAGATAGACTGTACAGTTAGAGACTTCCTCGAGCAGTGTATGGGGCAGTGGAGTACGATACTTTGTCATCTGGGCGAGCGGATGACGGCTGCGGAGAACCACATAAGGATAGGAAGGGGTATCTTCCAGGGCGATTGTCTGAGTCCAATATGGTTCTGCCTCTCTCTGAACCCTCTCAGTACCTTACTGGAGGGCTCTGGGAGGGGATTTCAGCTACGGAAAGGAGGGACAAAAGTGACCCACCTTTTCTATATGGATGACCTCAAGTTATTCGCCTCCAGTCGCTCCCATCTTATGGAATTGCTAAACATCACTTGTGAATTTAGCAATTCCATTGGAATGGAGCTGGGGACGGATAAGTGTGCGGTACTCCATGTTGAGAGGGGTAGGGTTGCTAACTCTGAGGGCATAGACTTATCTATGCCCGTCAACTTAAGGACCCTTTCCGAGGCTGAAACATACCGATACCTGGGTATGTCACAGAACATCGGTATCGATGAGGCTGGTATGAAACAGTCAGTTTGCGACGTATTTTATGCACGCTTGACCAAAGTGCTTAACAGCCTTTTGTCCGGTGTGAATAAGACACAAGCATATAACGGCTGGGTCATGCCTGTCCTCATGTATACCTTTGGCATACTCAGGTGGACTCAGACTGAACTTAACGCCCTGGATAGAAAAGTCCGCACTACCATGACGTCCCACAGGATGCATCATCCGAGATCGTCGGTAATGAGGCTGTACTTGCCGCGAAAGCATGGTGGGCGTGGTTTCTTGAGCGCCCTCACCATGCATAATCGCGAAGTGTGCAGCCTCCGTAATTACTTCCTGGCGAGATCGGATGATCCATTCTATAAGGACGTCATTTCTTGTGATAAAGGACTTACCCCTCTATCCTTAGCCAACGAGCAATGGCAAGACCCGGCAGTGCAGACAATTTCCGACCGGGAGACCGTATGGAAGGAGAAGGAGCTCCACGGGAGGTTCTACAAGTCTCTACATGGGCCTTTCGTAGACACAGTAACCTCCCTCCACTGGCTACGCTTTGGTGACCTCTTCGGGGAAACCGAGGGTTTTGTCTGTGCAATACAGGATCAGGTTATTAAGACCAACAACTATCGGAGATACATCCTAAAGGATGGCACCATCGACATCTGTCGAGCTTGTCGCCATCCCGGTGAGTCACTTAGGCATGTCATCTCCGGTTGTTCGGCGCTTTCTAACTCTGAGTACTTGCACAGGCACAACCTAGTAGCCAGAATTCTACACCAGGAGCTCGCTGTGAAATACGGTCTCGTGGATCGGAAATTGCCGTATTACAAGTACTTGCCGGAAGCCGTGCTCGAAAATGATCGCGCCAGGCTCTATTGGGACCGGGCCATCATCACAGACAGGACTATTCTTGCGAATAAGCCTGATATTGTGCTGATGGACTGGGCACAGTCAAGGATATTTTTGGTCGACATTACCATTCCGTGTGACGAAAACCTCGTGAAAGCCGAAACGAAAAAAAATATCTGGACCTGGCTCACGAGGTGACCGACATGTGGGGTGGTCTGCCGACCGAAATTATTCCTGTAGTCGTCTCTGCAAACGGGCTAATCCCAGCCAGCCTCTCGGGTCATCTGAGGCGACTGGGACTACGTGGCGGACCGCTCCAGGCTCAAATGCAGAAGGCGGTGCTCCTCGATACCGCCCGCATCGTCCGCCGGTTTCTTTCCCTTTCCCCCTAACCCTCGGCCGTTTGGTCTCCCCTGCCGAGGGCGTCCATCTGGTTGGGCTTTTATTTATTTATGTATTTTTATATTTATTTTATGTTATTGATATTTATGTATATTTATCTTTTCATTTTCATTTATAATTATATATTTATGGGACCCAACCAGATGAGAAAACTATATAGATACCCCAATAATAATAATAATAATAATAATAATAATAATAATAATAATAATAATAATAATAATAATAATAATAATAATAATAATAATAATAATAATAATAATAATAATAATAATAATAATAATAATAATAATAATAATAATAATAATAATAATAATAATAATAATAATAATAATAATAATAATAATAATAATAATAATAATAATAATAATAATAATAATAATAATAATAATAATAATAATAATAATAATAATAATAATAATAATAATAATAATAATAATAATAATAATAATAATAATAATAATAATAATAATAATAATAATAATAATAATAATAATAATAATAATAATAATAATAATAATAATAATAATAATAATAATAATAATAATAATAATAATAATAATAATAATAATAATAATAATAATAATAATAATAATAATAATAATAATAATAATAATAATAATAATAATAATAATAATAATAATAATAATAATAATAATAATAATAATAATAATAATAATAATAATAATAATAATAATAATAATAATAATAATAATAATAATAATAATAATAATAATAATAATAATAATAATAATAATAATAATAATAATAATAATAATAATAATAATAATAATAATAATAATAATAATAATAATAATAATAATAATAATAATAATAATAATAATAATAATAATAATAATAATAATAATAATAATAATAATAATAATAATAATAATAATAATAATAATAATAATAATAATAATAATAATAATAATAATAATAATAATAATAATAATAATAATAATAATAATAATAATAATAATAATAATAATAATAATAATAATAATAATAATAATAATAATAATAATAATAATAATAATAATAATAATAATAATAATAATAATAATAATAATAATAATAATAATAATAATAATAATAATAATAATAATAATAATAATAATAATAATAATAATAATAATAATAATAATAATAATAATAATAATAATAATAATAATAATAATAATAATAATAATAATAATAATAATAATAATAATAATAATAATAATAATAATAATAATAATAATAATAATAATAATAATAATAATAATAATAATAATAATAATAATAATAATAATAATAATAATAATAATAATAATAATAATAATAATAATAATAATAATAATAATAATAATAATAATAATAATAATAATAATAATAATAATAATAATAATAATAATAATAATAATAATAATAATAATAATAATAATAATAATAATAATAATAATAATAATAATAATAATAATAATAATAATAATAATAATAATAATAATAATAATAATAATAATAATAATAATAACCTTACCTCTTCACTACTGGGATCACTCATTTGGTTCCTAAAGACCAGGGTACCACAGACCCGAGCAAATACCGCCCCATCACTTGTCTACCGACAATATACAAGACACTAACATCCATTTTGAGCGCGAGAATCACTTGTCACCTGGACTCAAATCAGGTGATGTCGCGCGCTCAAAATGGATGTCGGGGCGGTGGTCGTGGAACCAAGGAACCACTCCTCATTGACGCGGTCATTGGCAAAGTGGTGAAACGCAACCGTCGGAACTTCTCCGCCGCCTGGATAGACTACAGAAAGGCATTCGACTCGGTGCCCCATACATGGCTAAAGAGAGTCCTCGAGCTGTACAAGATAGACTGTACAGTTAGAGACTTCCTCGAGCAGTGTATGGGGCAGTGGAGTACGATCCTTTGTCATCTGGGTGAGCGGATGATGGCTGCGGAGAACCACATAAGGATAAGAAGGGGTATCTTCCAGGGCGATTGTCTGAGTCCAATCTGGTTCTGCCTCTCTCTGAACCCTCTCAGTACCTTACTGGAGGGCTCCGGGAGGGGATTTCAGCTACGGAAAGGAGGGACAAAAGTGACCCACCTTTTCTATATGGATGACCTCAAGTTATTCGCCTCCAGTCGCTCCCATCTTATGGAATTGCTAAACATCACTTGTGAATTTAGCAATTCCATTGGAATGGAGCTTGGGACGGATAAGTGTGCGGTCCTCCATGTTGAGAGGGGAAGGGTTGCTAACTCTGAGGGCGCAGACTTGTCTGTGCCCGTCAACTTAAGGACCCTTTCCGAGGCTGAAACATACCGATACCTGGGTATGTCACAAAACATCGGTATCGATGAGACTGGTATGAAACAGTCAGTTTGCGACGTGTTTTATGCACGCTTGACCAAAGTGCTTAACAGCCTTTTGTCCGGTGTGAATAAGGCACACGCATATAACGGCTGGGTCATGCCTGTCCTCATGTATACCTTTGGCATACTCAGGTGGACTCAGACTGAACTTAACGCCCTGGATAGAAAAGTCCGCACTACCATGACGTCCCATAGGATGCATCATCCGAGATCGTCGGTAATGAGGCTGTACTTGCCGCGGAAGCATGGTGGTCGTGGCTTCTTGAGCGCGCTCACCATGCACAATCGCGAAGTGTGCAGCCTCCGTGATTACTTCCTGGCGAGATCGGATGATCCATTCTATAAGGACGTCATTTCTTGTGATAAAGGACTTACCCCTCTATCCTTAGCCAACGAGCAATGGCAAGACCCGGCAGTGCAGAGCATTTCCGACCGGGAGACCGTATGGAAGGAGAAGGAGCTCCACGGGAGGTTCTACAAGGCTCTACATGAGCCTTTCGTAGACACAGTAGCCTCCCTCCACTGGCTACGCTTTGGTGATCTCTTCGGGGAAACCGAGGGTTTTGTCTGTGCAATACAGGATCAGGTTATTAAGACCAACAACTATCGGAGATACATCCTAAAGGATGGCACCGTCGACATCTGTCGAGCTTGTCGCCATCCCGGTGAGTCACTTAGGCATGTTATCTCCGGTTGTTCGGCGCTTTCTAACTCTGAGTACTTGCACAGGCACAACCTAGTAGCCAGAATTCTACACCAGGAGCTCGCTCTGAAATACGGTCTCGTGGATCGGAAATTGCCGTATTACAAGTACTTGCCGGAAGCCGTGCTCGAAAATGATCGCGCCAGGCTCTATTGGGACCGGGCCATCATCACAGACAGGACTATTCTTGCGAATAAGCCTGATATTGTGCTGATGGACCGGGCACAGTCAAGGATATTTTTGGTCGACATTACCATTCCGTATGACGAGAACCTCGTGAAAGCCGAAACAGACAAGCAAACAAAATATCTGGACCTGGCTCACGAGGTGACCGACATGTGGGGTGGTCTGCCGACCGAAATTATTCCTGTAGTCGTCTCTGCAAACGGGCTAATCCCAGTCAGCCTCTCGGGTCATCTGAGGCGGCTGGGACTACGTGGCGGGCCGCTCCAGGTTCAAATGCAGAAGGCGGTGCTCCTCGATACCGCCCGCATCGTCCGCCGGTTTCTTTCCCTTTCCCCCTAACCCTCGGCCGTTTGGTCTCCCCTGCCGAGGGCCTCCATCTGGTTGGGCTTTTATTTATTTATGTACTTTTATATTTATTTTATGTTATTGATATTTATGTATATTTATCTTTTCATTTTCATTTATAATTATATATTTATAGCACCCAACCAGATGAGAAAACTATATAGATACCCCACAATAATAATAATAATAATAATAATAATAATAATAATAATAATAATAATAATAATAATAATAATAATAATAATAATAATAATAATAATAATAATAATAATAATAATAATAATAATAATAATAATAATAATAATAATAATAATAATAATAATAATAATAATAATAATAATAATAATAATAATAATAATAATAATAATAATAATAATAATAATAATAATAATAATAATAATAATAATAATAATAATAATAATAATAATAATAATAATAATAATAATAATAATAATAATAATAATAATAATAAACGTTTATTTCGGACATCATGATCCATATTATAGGTTAGTAACAATTTTAGAGCTTATAACTAATGTTAGTAATTGACAATTGAAACATAACACATATAACATAAAACAAGGTCAAACAGAAAAACCACACAAACAAATATGGCACCCGGCCCCGCCCGCAAGATGACTACTTGACTGCGTGCAGCCGTATCCATCGAGCAAGCATCGGCGAGTCCCAACGGTCTGCCAAAGCACACAAGATACTGTTGGGGCTGTCGCGAATGCGCCTAAGGTGTGAAGCGCAACGTTTACGCATTATGGCGGTGAAACTATCTACGTGAGCCTCCGCAAACATAGCAGAAGCGCTACAGAAACGCGGCAGCTCTATCAATACCCGGAACGCGTTGTTGTATTGTACGTGAAGATCACTGTATGCCCTCTGCGTAAAGTTAACCCACAGACTGCACGTATAAAATGACTGACAGTAAACCTTGAAAAGCGTAATCTTTGCTTCGTCAGTACATTTAGCAAATCTGCGGGCCAACATATTACAGCGGACAGACAGCGACCTCCACTCCCTCTCAATATCCTGGTTGTCTTTCAGGTCATCTGTGATCCAGTGGCCCAGGTACTTAAAGGTCTCAACTTTTTTCAAAGGTGTACCACAGAGCTTAGTGGCACATTAGTGTATCGCTTGTGGTCCGGATTGAACATCATGAATTCGCTCTTAACAGCATTATATATGAGCCCCTGGGCCACAGCATAAGATTCGCATATAGTTAACATTTTCTTTAAGACTGCACTTGATGGACTCAGCAGCACCATATCATCTGCATAACTTATGTTATTAATACAAACTCCATCTATGTGGCAACCGATACCGGTACTGCTGCGCTCATCAAGGAGCCTATTCATATATAAGTTAAAGAGCATAGGAGAGCTTAAACCACCTTGCCTCACGCCGCATTCTAATCTGTATTCTTCTGAGAGCGAGCCAGCCCATCTGACATTGTTCTTTTGGTTGCTATACCAGTGCTGAAAGAGCAATACAACTTCTTCGGGCAGGCTAGTCTCAGATCTCATCTTATCCCACATGCATTGGTAAGCTACTAAGTCAAACGCCTTTGATAGGTCCAGGTAGCAAACAAACACAGGTGTCTTCCTTGCTATGTAATACTGGACAGTCTGCTTGAGACACAAGATAGCACTCTCGGTAGAAAGACCTGGTCTAAAACCGAATTGAGCATCATTGAGCGTGATGTGCTTATCCAGGAACCCGTTAAGCAAACTGTCCAGTACCTTAGCGATCACAGAAGCAAGGGAGATGGGCCTATAGTTGGACACATCAGAGGTGTCACCGGTCCTGTTTTTTGGAATAGGAATAACAATAGTTCGCATCAATTTGTCAGGGAGATACACATGCCCAATACACAAATTAAACAACAAGGACAAAACCCTTGGCAAATGAACTCCAGCATCCCGCAGGTGTTCAACGCTGAGGTGGTCATGCCCAGGCGACTTGCCTCTCACCATGCCCTTAATGACTTTAGCTACATCTTTGGCGGTAAAAAATACACTACGCTTCAGACTACCTGCCTCAGCATTAGACACCAGCGGCTCAGCCGGTCCCAGTGGTGATTCCACTCTAAAGTATTCTCTGAACACCTTAGCAATATCACTAGGATCACAAGCTCCCGAAACACTCACGGGAAGGCTCAACTTATGATTCATTTTATTGGTGGCTTTCCAAAACTGACCGAAGTTCTTTCTTTTGTGGTGTTCAGCTATTATGTCCATTTTTATTTGTGTGATTACTTTGACACCATTTTAATTTAGCTTTAAAAATGCGTCTCGATTCACACATTTCATTATATGCGTGACCACAGCCGGGTCTGCCATGTAGTGACCAACTTTGAAAACAACGTCGAGCCCTCCCATGTGCCTCGCGAACGTGTTTGTTCCAACCAGGTAAGTACTTACCTTTTCGCCCTGTCCTAATACTATAACTACAGATAGCGGCCTCCGAAAGTATACACACAATATGTTCATACAATCTGTCAAGCGCTATTTTGTGTTGATGGTTACTACACATAATATCGCAACAATCCGAAAATTCTGCTGGAAAATCTTTTAATTTTAACCTGGAGTTACATTCATTGTAATATTCACCAATTTGATCATTATCACGCTCTCCCCGTATGATTTTATTAATACAATTATTTGACTGAGCTAATTTTGGTGTTACAATATTGAAATTACACTCCATCAATACAGGAAAGTGATCGGACCAGTACGTGCCGTAAAGAACACATGCAGAAAGTACAGTAGGCCTCGCCGCGGTCGTGACCACAACATGGTCCAGCCACCTTAAACTACCATGCGCTTCGCTCACAAAAGTATAGGTATCCGATGGCAACAAGTCTCTGTCTACACACGTCCATAATTGTTCAGAGCAAAATGACAATAGTTCTGTGTCAAAAGCCTCACCAGGGCGCGCGCTGTGTCCCCTAACGTAAACACTGTGGAAACTCCACATTATGACTTTCAATAATAGCCGCCATCTCACTAAGACACTCTGTGAATTCCACTAGATTTTCTTTTTTATCTATCGGCATATACACTGAAAAGACTATAAAACAACGATCACTTAGCTCGATTTTAATCGCCGCAAGCCTGACACTTCTACACTTCACTACGGTTACATAAGGAAACACAGCTTTTTTCCAGAGAAGGGCCACACCTCCGTATGGTCGCTCGCGTAACACACCGTCCGCAGTATCGACAGCTGAGGTGCCCGCAAAAGCAAAATCACTGTCGATGGTTCCTAGGAAAACGAGGTCGTGTGACAACAGCCAGGTCTCCTGTAGGGCGACCACGTCCGCTGAGCGACATAGCCGTCGCACACACTCCACTGATCGAACTACGTTCTTACAGTTAAAACTGACTAACTTGGTGTAACCTATTTTGAAAGTTGATTTTTCACCCCGGCCTTGACGGCACTTCCTTTTTCACGATATTTGAAGTCAATAAAACGCCTGTAGGCTACTCCTTCCGGCCAAAAGGTTTCTGACATAAATACATTTAATTTATGTTTAGATACAAATATTTTGTACGACTCGTAATCTTTTGTTATTTTCATTTTCATCTTTTTTACTTGACGTCAAGTTTACTCTTTTTCTTTACGTAATCGGTTATATCACTCACAGACACTCCCTTCGCCACATTATAAATGTATACCGGGACCTTAATCTCTGCCGCTCTGAAATTGTCTCCAGGCTCTGAAATAGCCTTCCCTCTGTATCCAGAAAAACGATTACGCAACCTTTTCTTTTGAACCTTTATCCACTCATCACTACTTACTTCTGATCTCCAATTGCCTTCACGGACAATTTCTGACATAGACTTTGCATGCTCTTCACTACGTGTATTCTGTAAATTCGTTGCGAGTACATCAGCGTTTACGCTTTTATTAACCTGCAATAATATTGGGTCGCTCGGTTTTATGCGTGCGGCGGCCGTGTGTTTCGCGCTTTCGTCGGCACAAGTCTCGGTGTTTACTTCCTGAGCTATAGGCACCGGTGGCGGCGGCTGATGTCGCCTCTACACGTTGGCCAACACAGTGGCGAATGGAGTGGCGAATATATTGGCCGAGATTTGGTGACGGCGTCCACACGTTGGAAGGTCGTTCAGTTTACTTCGGTTCGGGCCAATGTGCGGACGAATTTATAAGCATCGTGGCGCAGTGGCTCAGCAATGAGTGGCTGCGCCGAGCGCCGCGGGTTTCATCCCGCACGGAACAAGTATTTGTATGTCCTAAAAATAATTGTTTCGGGTCAGAATGTGTGTTCTTGTGCAATTTATGTTTGTAAACTGCCTGCGATGATGATTGTGACAATAGTAACGTTAACATGTATGAAGACTGCGACGATAGCGTCAAAGACAAAGATTATTCACTCGATTGTTCCATGAATTCCGACTATGATTTTTACACAATTAATCATAAAACAACGTTTAAGACATTCACGGAGGCCAAAATAATGGATCAGATGCTTTATCTGTTTCTTAGGAAATATGAAATAATTTGGAGGACCAAAGGTTTGATGTTATCACCGAATATATAGTGCCTGACACTAGCATAGGTAGCCTTAAGGCTGATTATTTGTTAACTGCACCAGCAATTAAATAAAACAAACAAAAAACGGGAAGAAGGGGAATGTGTCAATGAATGCCTAGAAAATGAAATTGAGGATGCGTAAAACGAACTGAACGAAGAGGAAGTAGAGTCACCATCAATATTACTTGCAAATCGAAATGGATTTACCAAATCAGGCCTACCAAGGAAAAGGCGTGCATTTAATATTCCATTGAGACAACGCACTAAATAGAAGAAAGAAAGCGCTGATGCAGATTTAGCATTATTACTAGAAAATTACTAGGTAAAAAGGTAGGTAAAAATTGTCTAAAATATTTTTGATTTTGTTAATGTTGCAGTTGCAAAGTTCCTAAAATTGTGATTATGTACATGATTATAGTGGAAGAAAACACTTAAAGTGGTCTGAAGGTGAATTTATTTTTTATTATTAGGAAGTAAAGTGATATTGTTGATATTGTGTGAGAAGTAATTTTGTTTCAATAATTTTTTATATAAACTTATAATATTCTTGCAATCAACCACCGTTGCATTGTGTCTGATTAAAATATTTTTCTAATTAAAACCGCAATAACTATTGCGAAGTTGGAAAGATACTACACTACATACAGTTTATGCTACTCAAAATAACAATTAGTCGGTTTACTAACGACAACTGCAAAAAGTAGTCTACTTATTGCGGTTATGATTATAGTATGTGCCAAATCAATTGAGAAAAATGGATAATGACCTCAGATATGAGCCGAGTGTCAAAAGGCGTAACTTACAAAGTCTCAATTTAGATGTGATAACAATATTTAAATATTAATATTATTCACATTTCTAGGTCAGCACATATGTTTTTTTTTTGTTTCTTTAATAATATTGTCTGTGGTCCCTATAAATATCGTAAAATCTTACGGTACATCGCGAAAAATGTGTTATATTTTATATTTCAATTTATAGTAAGTAATGCAGCAATTCATTTAATAACAGTTTCATATTAAAAAAATAAAACTGAAGCAGTATAATCACCATATTGAGCTTTTGCAAATCCACCCCTTTAAGAATAGAAGAATAGAATTGACCAAGCTGCAGATCGCTTTATAATTAATGTTGCAGACAGTTCATCTGAATACACATCAAGTGAAGATACGAGTGATGATTGAACCGAATAAAAATAAAGTTCTTATATAATATTGAAAAAAAGTTCTATCTTTTAAATAAGTACGTACTTGTTCGGTGTCGTTATCATTCAAATCTTTATATGTGTTATAAATTAATGCTTTTTGTTGTTAAATGAATATAGTACTTTGCAACAATAGATGATTTTTCTTCTACAGCGATCTTTTACATAACTTTTTAATAATAGTTAATAAATATATATTATATCAATCATTATAAAAAGTAAAATATTAAAGGTTTGTAACCCCTGGTTAAACGACCGAAAGGTCATTGTCTGCTTTTCTCAATCGATTTAGCACATACTATAGTCACGCTCTATCAAAACAAGTAGGAACAGTCTTATATATAAATGAATTATTGTGTTTTTAATGCCTATATAAATGTATGTACAAATTTAATATATTACATAGAATTCTGCATCATTTTATCTGTCGTATAGTAAAAGTTTCAAGTCAATACCTATCGTAGTTGCGAAAATACACACAAAACAAGAGTTAAATATTTAATTGCGAATAACTCGAACGTAGCCAAAACCAAGTTATTGTACTCTTCCTAATAAGGGCAGATGTGTATCATTGCCTTGACTTTAATTTTATCTTGAAAATTCACAATACATGATCTTACATCGACATAGAACAGAACACTGGCAAACAAAAAATATTGAACACTACATAGTCAAATGTTAAACAAAGTGAAATTTTACATTTGACTTATTACCTGGACGTATTAACTGGACACACATAACTCTTCTTTCAAAACGACCTTTCCCATGTGTATTAAAAAGTCACCTTGCTAGAGATTAACGGCCTTGGTAGTACACATCATACCTTAAGTATCGGCTCGTTTTTTAGTTGTTGAGTACTCGATTATATACTCTTTGATTCTTTGCGGGTAATAGCTCTGTGGCCTGCTTTTACTGTAACCATAGCAACTATAATATCAATAAGACAACAAAAAAAATGAGAACTAATATTATATTATCTGTAATATTAATACAATAGTGCCCAATACGTTTAAAAGACGATTTTAATCAAGGAGGTTTATATTCAATGGTTTTAAATAAATAATGTTTTATTTCTATATAACCATGTTATATTAACATGATGAATAGTAGTAGTGTTTTTACAAATTCATGCCTTAAAGTTCCCGTAGATCCTATAAATAAGATGCCTAAAGCTGCATACGAAAGAACGAATAAAACATTATCAGAACGAAGCTCCCTTGATTCATCTACAACTTGCTCTATATCAACAGTGGATGTAGATACTGAAAAAGTAAAACTTTTTTATCGAAGCATACCTGACTATACCGAAATTAATCATTTATCATCCACAGAATTTTATTCGACATTAAAATCTTTAAGAGAAAAAAAGAAATCTGTGTTGGGACTTACTGTGGAACTCATAGATAATTATCAGCAATATGATAACAAAACAAAATCTTACGACGAAGTATATGACCATTCTACTAAGAAAGAAAATATAGTAAAGATTGATAACGAGAAAAGTTCAAATACAGTCAAACGTACCAGGAAAAAGAGGTCACTTGGATCAAACAAAGTAGATCATGAAAATGTAGCGTATTCGACACAAAAACAGGATAAGATAAATGATGATCAACTTGCTGGTACAGACACTCAAAACATAAACAAGATTGAGAGATCAAATAGGATTCATTCGGCTTGTTCAATTTCATGGCAGGATGATAAAAATTCACGTAATAAGAATGAAATAGACAAAAAATTTGATAATATTTTTCAAGTTACGAAATTAGATCCTTTTGACAGTAGACAATGCACAACGCAAAGTATGCCTTCGAGTCCTTTGAGAGCTAAAAGTTTGAGTACAATCTCACGCAAAAAAAAGAATGTCACTATTCCAAAACCTTTTAAAATGACGGAAAGGTAACGTTCCCTAATAAAAACATTCGAATGTGTTTTTTCTACGTCCTATGAGCCCGCGTTTGACTTAGAGTGTTTGATTCACTCAAGCTTAAAGTACAGTTAGGTTTGACTACAACTGATAGTAAGGGGTAGGTAAGATATTAAGTTCGCAAATTAGATGATGATCACGTCATCTTAGTAGATTCTGATAGTGAATACAACTTTTAAATTTATCGATACATGTGACCTGTGCAGGAAATATTATAATGTCCCAAGTACTACACAAATAACTCATCTTTCAAAGCGCTAATAATAATACCATGTATGTACACACAAAGCAATTTTTATTATGCTGCAAATGAATCAATAAATTGGTATTTTTTTACAGGGATGACCAAGAAAAGATTGCCAATGAACTTCGTACGCTACAAAAATCATTTTCTGAGGATATGCTAAATCAAAAACGGGAGAGGAAACAATTTCGTGCCAGACCAGTACCAATCGAATCACGGATTCCCCTTTACGATAAAATTCTCGAAGATCAAGCCATGAGGTTTCCGCAATTAAAACTTAATTTTCACAGTTAAACTTATATGTTCCACGCTTATTTGTTTTATTTGTATTCCTTTTTGATCACGTTTAGCAAAGTTATGCATTAAAATGTACTGCTTTTATATGATTATTGATTAATGCATGTAATTAAAATTATTTAAGATTTCGTTGCACTGAAAACTAATTTATACAGTTTGAAATATAGCAATTTATAAACCAGAAATCTACTTGAATGTCAAAGGTTTGTTTTAATACTGTTATGTACTTTAAGAATTTCATGAGAACTTTATCTTAGCTTTTATTTCATATAAGGTTTTCTTTTATAATGGCAATACACGAATGTAAATGTAGATCGGCTTAACTTTTGATAAACATAATGGTCGCCACACACGGTCAGTTCAACTGATCATTCCCACTGATCAGTTCAAATTAAAACTGATGATATTTTTTAAATAGTGAATTTTTAATATATCGATCGTTATAGATATATTAATATCGGAGTTTTACATATAAGTTTATTTATCGTTATATCGAAAATCCGATATTTTAAAAAATATCGACAGTATTAGTTCGAACTGATCAGTTGGAATGATCAGTTGAGCTGACCGTGTGTGGCGACCATAAAAGAGACAATATGCATAATTTATTTAGGAAAACATATGTTTTTCATTCACAAAAGTTTTTCATTATCATTTTCAAAAGATATTAATTAGAGTTCTTAGATATTAATTAGGCCGTATAGTGGCGGTTGAGAATATCACCTACTTCGTATCTTCCCGTGGGTGTCGTAAGAGGCGACAGAGGAGACAGGCAGGAGATGGGAAGCAGCATGTTCCTAATACAACAATAATATAATAAAAAAACTGCGGTTGCCAACCCGCTCGCCAAGCGTGGCAACTATGGCAAATATCCTCCCGTGAGCAATGACTCGGAGATTAGGCACCTCAAAAACGGCAAGCCCCTGGGTGAGGATGGAGTTACAGCGGAGCTTGATTCTGTCGAAATTTGGGCGGTGCTACAGTCCCTTCAGCGGTGCCAAGTTGACTGTCGGTATATCGAAGTGCTGAAAAGTTTGTACAGTAGGGCTACGATGGCTATCCGAGTACAGAACCAGAGTACGAAACCTATCCAAATGCAGAGAGATGTAAGACAGGTTGATGAGGTTGACGTTATTTACCCGAAACTCTTCACCCCTGCATTGGAAGATGTTTTCAAGCTACTGGACTGGAAAAGATACGGTATTAACATCAATGGCGAGCACATCACTCGCCTTCGATTTGCCGACGATATATTCCTTATGGCAGAATCGCTGGAGGACTTAAGCACTATGCTCAATGACCTCAATAGTGCCTCCCAACGGATAGGTCTTAAGATGAACATGGACAAAACAAAGAACATGTTTAATGTCCATGTCACACCTATGCCCGTAGCTGTTGGGATCACTAAGCTCGAAGTTGTTGACGAGTACGTTTACCTGGGACAAATAGTCCGACTAGGTAAGTCCAACTGCGACCGAGAGGTCAATCGACGGATTCAACTCGGCTGGGCAGCATTTGGAAAATTACGACTCATCTTCTCGTCAGGTATACCTCAAAACCCGAAAACTAAGTTGTACAACCAGTGCGTAGTCCTTCACTGCTGGCCGTATGCGGATGCTCAAAGTTGCTCAGCGAGCTATGTAGAGGGCTATGCTCGGGGTTTCTCTGCGTGATAAACTTAGAAATGAGGATATCCGCAGCAAAACCAGAGTGACCGATATAGCCTAACGGATTAGTAAGCTGAAGTGGCAATGGGTCGGCCATATAGCTCGAAGAACCGACAACGTTGGGAAAAAAGGTTCTCGAGTGGCAGCTTCGTACCGGGAGCCGAAGTGTAGGGCGACTCCCCACTAGATGGAGTGACGACCTGGTAAGACATGCAGGAAGTCGATGGATGCAGGTGGCTCAGGACCGTGCTTTTTGGCATACCTTGGGGGATGCCTATGTTCAGCAGTGGACTTGTGAAGGGCTGTAATGATGATGATGATGATAGAGTTCTTAGCCAATAATGTAAACATGTGAAAAAGAATATCTTCTTTATCGTTAGAAATACTCAGTTATACTGTGCTTAGCCGTTGTCATAAACGATATATCTATCTATATTACGTAGTAGTTTTTTATTCTTAGAAAAAGGCCTTTGTCGCTGAAGCGATTATGACACCCTGACGTAGTAGTTTAATAAGTATTATATATGATATGATATGATAGAGGTTTTTGCAGTTATGCGCGCATCACGGGAAAACTACTAGATGGAACTTAATTAGATTTTCTAAGTTTTATTTTTTAGAGACCTGGCCCTTATCTAAAAAAAATAATGCAATATATTCATTTAATATAAAGTAGTCAAAGTTTTAAGAAAGCAGACGAAGTCGCATGTATCAGCTAGTTATACAAAATGTTCAATCATTTATTTACTGTTAACAATAATAACAAAAGGGTTACTAAGTGCGAACTTATCAAATATTTCCTTTAAAAAATACAAAACTTACTTTAAAACTCAATTTGTATGCGTGGGACTGAAATATAAAAACATATTACACGATTTTATCAGTTCCTTTAGTCCTTAGTTCCTGTAAGTCGATAAGAGTTATAAATAAATGGGTTTTCCAAAAGAACAGGACGTTGTTAAGTAAAAATATATGTATTGATTGTTGTTACCAACGATCTAACAGCGTATTTTGTTCGGAATACTGATTATGCCGCAATGCTGGCTTTTGATTCTCGTATTTATCTACGTTACGGAATAGTAAAAAATTAACTACATATGGGCTTGGAGTAACTCTCATTTTTATCATATTTTTATCTTGTTTTTTTTTTTAGAATTTTTGCGGTAGATCTCAAAAAGAGACAATGAAGCATTGTTATATTTTTTATATAGTCTATGAGTGCAAACCAACCAACAGTCCATCTGATAACAAGAGGCCATGGTCTTAACATTTGAGCAAGAGGTAAAATTAAAAATTTTCCGCAACCGACTTCAATATAAATAAAATAACATCTACAATGTATTCGTATGTATATTATTTTACGTCGGTATTCTGTGAGAGCGTGGTCCTTCCCCGGTCGAGCCGATCCATTCGTGCTACAACTACACTATTAATATAACTGCAGCATGGCTCTACCACGTGTAAATTTTTCTTTGTCTTTAGACTAGAGATTTACAGGGTTACAGGTCTTGGTGGTAGGTAGGACTCCTATTGTACTTAGAATTCCTTATGGGTTCAGTGGTTCCATCCACTTATCTACTTTTGCCGCCAAAGTTGTGTCCACTTCCCTCCCCTCAGGAAGATAGAAAGTGACTCGTCGTTATCGTCCTTAGACCATTCAAATCGTCGCGTCGTAAACACTTTGAATTAGGCAGACTCGCCTCGTAATAATTAACTTAGTTACCTCCCAACATTACAATGGTTTAAATGAAAAAACATGTTTTCTGTTCTAACTTTACTTAGCTTTTGAAAAAATATTGTGGTATATAATTGTAAAAAATAAAAGACGATATAAATGGGGTGATGGATATTCTTAAGCAATCATACTCTTGAAATTAGTGTTCTTTTGTTATATATCTGGTGAAGATGAAAAATGGTGCCTCGTTATGAGATTAAGACCACTAGCCCTTTGCTATGGTTTCCCAAGACTCCTATACGTGCAATTATTATATACCCAGATAAATAAATAAATACGTTGTATTTCAAGTATGGTTTCGCAATAAGCTTGTTTTATAAATTGTAAATAACACTTCTTTTTCTCCTAATTTTAACACGTACTACGTCTTAATCAGTTCAGATTGACAACCTAATTTAGAAACAGTTCTTTTCACTGTATGGGCACAGTATTACAAGCCGTACTGGATGGTATGATGTCCAACTAGGTAGTTGGACATGTAGGGAATCGATTGATGCAGGAGACTTAGGACCGTGTTAAGCAGAGGACTTGTGAAATAATGATAGTAATGATGATTATTGGAGCGAAGCTCCCATGGCGCAAAAAAACGATTCTTTGAAATCTATCTCCTCTGTAACCCGTAAGCCAATTTACATAATTTTTTCGGCAATATTTGTAGCTCAACGCAGACAAGGTAAAATAAAAATCTGTACTTTTTTTGTTTTTACTATTTAATCATTCGTTAATTTATTGGGGTCGAGCTCTAATAACTCGAAGAATAAGTCGAGCTCTAAAAAATATTAGTGAACTGATTAGATGAGCTGATTAATTTACATCCGCGCAATGTCACACACCCTTTGATTGAATCTTTTGTTAAATTATAGATAGTTATGACTTTAGACTTTTACTCCGCTTCGTTTATGTAGCTAGCAAAAGGTTTCACCTTTGCATTTGCATCGGCCCTATTATACAATGGGTATACCGCTATGTATCAGAGGCCATGAGATATTTTGTTGTATTTTACACATAATAGTCTTCTTCTATGACACTCACACGGGAATGAGGTGACAGATGACATACTTACACTCGTTTACGTATTATTATTACAGACGTGCAATCACAAAAATAAACAGCGAAGCAGAACTACGAGCACAAATGAAACCATTTAGTTTCACTAAGAGAGAAGAGAATGGCACAATTGATGTGTGTGAGAGAGCGGTTCATGTTCTACCTAAACCAAAAAAGAAAAAACGTTTCAGGGCTCGACCGGTGCCGAAAAATCTTTTCTCGAATTATATCTACGATAAGATGAAACAAGATCACTATTTCAGGTAAATTTATGGATAAAGTCCTACAATTTTAGAGTCCTATAGATATTAAAAGTTTGACAGCGGCCAGGTGCAGAATTAAGGAGTGGGCCAGTTGCCATTTTTACTTTTTCACTATTAAAAATTAGCGCTATTATCTTGACTATTATCCCACTTTATTGCAAAGGGCAACGGATCGACTTGATTTTGACACAGAGATGGTTTATGGTCCTTAGAGTGACATATGTTTATTGAAAATATAAAACACATTAAATAAAATTAATTTTCCGGATTTTATCACGTTTAATTTCAACATTTTTTATTCCTTACGTTTCGAGCGCTTTTTTACATCACCCATGGTCACGGGAGAATTGAGGTGATTGACATCCTGATGTCATAGTTAATGAAGGCTACCAAGGCTACTGCACAACGTTCTCACGAATCTAACCACCGTCCCTCACAATTAACGAAAACTAGTTGAAAAATCTTTGTTTAAGCTCACAAAGGATTTGTGATAATGAACACTTTGTACCTCCAGCACGTTAAACAAGTATTGCACGCTAACAAGCTTCTGGTCCCGCGCTCCCAACTCAGTCACCAAATGGAACCCAAAGAGTATAAATAACTGTCCTAATGAAACCTACCTAGGCCATGCTTGGCCAGGGGTGATGTGAAGTACCCGAAACGTGGGGTATTAAAAAAGTTAAATGTAAACACGATAAATTACTCAAAATTAGTTTTATTCAATGTGTAGTATTCACGTAAATATAACAAATCAAATATAACGCAGTAGCGAAGTGACTCCCACTGCCTAAGGATTCAAGTACTCTCCTAAGTGTTTTTTGTTAGTTCAGTTTTCTTTTAGATCAATAAATCGGCGCATCAGAGCTGAAGAAATGTTACGAAGTGCGAACTATCCAGGCAATATGGCAACTCGTGATCGCAGTCGCTTATCAACTCCAGCAGCTCATAGTGATTTACCTATCGACCCTTCGCCTGCAGTTCAATCGACTTCGTCTTCAGATAGGTTAAGATGTGGTAGTCCTACCAAATCGTGTAAAACGTCGAAAGAAGACTTTATTACTACTAGCCCTCAACCATTTCGATTTAAAACGGCTAGCAGAGCAAATCAAAAGGTAAAAAGTAGTTTTACAACGCACGCACACACACGCAGGCACGCAAGCCCGCACTACGTTAAAGGCTGATTTACACCGAGTCAGTAGCTGACATCAAATTCCAGACAAGTCAGTGCTAACCCTGAAACTGATATAGTATTTTTTTGTTATTAAAAATGGGCTGACTCTTGGTCTCCATCTGGCCCGATGGCAAAGATGAGGTCAAAGTCTACGATGGAGCGAGTATGTCCCAGGAGAAGCCTGTTAACACGCACCTTGAAGAGTTTAAGGTTATATGAACTCGGTAAAACAGACGCCGGTAGGGCATTCCACTCCTTGGCTCTACGCATTATGAAAGATGACTTATAGCGTTTGATGCGAATATTCGGAATATCAACCAAGTGTTGATGATAACCTGCAGTACGCCTGGTACTCCGATAGGAGAATGGAAATGGCGGTATGAGCTTATGAAGCTCATAGACACACTCCGAAGTACAATCTGTAGAAGACCGACAAACAAGCAACTAGGCGGCGGTGAGCTAAGCTGTGAAACTTGGCTTCCACCAACTTTTTGTCGCCGATAAGCCTCTGCATTGCACTGAGCTGAGTACGGCAAGTTGATATTTGGCTGAGTCATTCCAAATGTAAATTCCCAAATGTAAATTGATTTGGAGTCAGTACAGCGCTGTCGCGTCACAAACTCCAATATTCTTGATTAAATATTTTGAAGTCAGTTCACTCTCCTCGCCACCCGCGCCAGCTATATTGACGTTGTCTAAACGACCAAGTCAGTACTTAATCAGTCGCTGGCGATATGTTATACGGTCACACCAATTCGTCAATATTCTTAAGTGTTATTCTCAAAGCTAGTTTGTGTTCCGCAGAATCTTCAAATCTTAATTGATTTAACAACTAAGCAGAACCTCCGGTTTCTTCCTGTTTCCTGTTTACGTCGTCTATCCTTTTTCTTATCCAATGTCATAAAATTTTTGCCCACTGACTTCAATAACCTGCGTACGCCGTGAATAAATTACCACGAGTGCTGACTGCATGTAAACAGTGACAGTAAGTTCTTAGCGCCGGCACTGATGCCTGTTACTGAGCCTGTGTAAATCAGCCTTTAAATTATTTGCCCTGTGCCCGCAAGTACGCACACACTTACGTTGCATGTACTCACGGTTGATTCCCCAAAACATTTCAAAACAATACAATGACTTTTATTTGTGAAGTTTTTTAAGAATGCAGTTGCAAAGGAGTCCACAAATGTTTTTTCTATTAGGAATCAAAATGTGAATACATTGTTCCTGAGGACGAAGATAGAATGCTTAGTTGCCAGTAAAAAGAGTAACCGCTTCTTTATACCACACGGAGCAAACAGCAAGAAATATCATCGCTAGTATTCTGTAGAAGCGTGGTTCTTTCCAGGTCGAACCGACCTATTCTTGTTACAATTACACTAATATACCGACAGCGTGGCTCGGCCATGTGAAAAAATTAATAGAATGTTTATATTTTAGATGCAAAATATAGCCAAAAAAATTTATCAAAGCAACAACAATAATAGCAGCATTAGCGATTGTGTTTCCAACACTCGAGCATATTCTGCATTGGAGTTAAGAAGTGCTGCAGCCGGAAGATCTAATTTAGCAGCTTTACTACGAGCTGAGTCAGTAAAAAGGAAGTTCGAAATGGAAGCGGCAAAGAGTTTGGCGGAACAACGACGGCGGATTGAGCTAAGACAACGGGATCGTATACTCCGATCTAAGCCTGCCTGGCACCTGGTTAAAAATAAGTAAGACATAATTCTATTACTAACTAGATTTTCCCTGCATCTTTGTCAGCGTCAAGCAAAAACACGTGCAGATCTATAATAGTGATCGTTGTAAAAGTAGTCCAACTATTGGACACAAATTTAAGCTCTGTTTTTGACCCGACTGTCCAGAAAGAGAGTAATGTTTTTCGAGTGTATGTATGTCACTATATTTGTATGAATGTTTATTTCTTTGGCAGGCTCTGTAGCCTGAACGGCTTGATGGAAATTAACACATAGGGTATCGTTAGATTTGTCTTAGCTGTGCAAGTGACATTATGTTATTAATTTTTTTTTCTTTTAAATAAAATCTTAACGCAGTTGGGTTTTATAAATTCCTGTTTGACCATTCGGCTTGTTTGCTAATATCTCAAAAAGTATGTGCGATACGGGATAATGCTTAAAATAAAAATTAAAGATCTATTAATTTCACATAAAAGAGTTCTAATCACCTTATTCTTTAACTCTCCTAGTTTAAAAATGTAAGTAAAAGATTTTTTATCAAAACTAAGAGATAAGGCAGTGTAAAAAATTTTCAGTTTTTTTTTTAATTTTCTGTTTGAAACTTTTCTCGTTTATAAGATATTATTTACCATTTACTAGATTAGGTTTTCGATTTAAGAAATCCTGCGTCGTTTTGATAACATATAAACCTAGATCACTTCTGGTCCTAGAATTGCTCTCTATGCGTTCGTAGTTACAAATTACAATACAATCGGTTCAGCTCCGGCCACTCCGTAGATTAGCCCGGACATCCCCCCCCCCTCCCCCGAGCCCCTTAGCTTAAAGAAGCCAGTTATTTCTACATATTACACACAGACACTTTTATTTAATTTATGTATAGTTACACACTATTCTTGTAAGGATTTGCTGGTTGGTAGATATTTGTAACGTTATTAAGGTTTTAGTTTATTACGTCAGTTTCACTACAGTTCATATTATAAATACTACAGCACAAGTGAGCTAATTTTCAGCCTCATAATAATTGCTAAAACGTAGTGATTATGTTCGCTTTGGTAAGTGGCTATATAAACTTGGCTGCAGCTCATAGTCCTGCAGCCAAGTTTAATCAAAGAACGGCATAGAATGCGTTCCCACTTCTGAAGACTAAGATGAAATATTTCATAACCAGTTATATTGTACTTGTTTATATTACAACCCTATTCAGGGATATATAGAACCATAGGATAAGCTAGCTGTTGATTTTGCAGAAGCATCAATACGGCGACCGTGTATGTGTGTGTACCCTCCCAAGGGGAATCCGTACTGCTATTATGCAACTCTAATGAAATCATTACCTGATAATCATATTCCCTTTAGTAGCGTAGGCTCCTATCCTATCCTAGTGGTCAGATCTGGTTCCTGCGTCAGGAGTCCTTGTCTCGAATACCAGTCACAGCCAAAATTTGTGTAAAAAGCTGATGATGTATCCGAGTTTACCTTTGATTTCTGATGCAGATGTCTTCGTGATATAGTTATGGTGTTTGCTCGGTATCTTATCTATTTACGGAATTTTTTTATGGAGGTTACGGTTACAAACGTATACACATTCCATTTCCACCTGATTTGAAGGGAGAGTTGCAGGCCATAGACACTTTCATCTGTCATTGAGTTAGAAAATTCAGTTGTATTGTCACATGGTCTACTTTGGAATGCCTCGTTACTGGTAGAAGGTCTCCAATTCTCGTCAACACACGAAAACCAGAAGTATAACTATTATTTTTCGCGTGGGAATTTTGTTCGATCGTGATCCTTTTATCGGTCGATACGTTTGTGCTGTAGCCTTAATATTCTGCAGCGGGGCTCTGCCACGTATAATGTTTAGTAGTGTTACTGATAAATACACGGTGTGGTGGCGGTGTAAGAATTTCCACTACCCCATATCATCTCGTGGGTGTCGTAGAGGCAACAGAGGGAAGCTGGAACAGGAAAAGGGCGTCTTCATAGAATACACAATAGAATGGCCGTCAACCTTATTTTGTACGAGGATCGGTGTCGCCTAGAGCACACATATAAGCAATTACGTCGTATTATCACTACTTCAAACCCGATTCGCTGTATTGTATAGACATACTGAGCGATTTACATATTTCAAACTTTTGATTAATGTTTTTGACACATCAATATTTCTTTATATTTGTTTCTAATATTTACAAAATATAAATAGTTTCGAGTTACTGGTTGTAGGATATGTTTCCTTTATATATTATAATTTCATTTCCCGCTGTTCTTTAGGCACGCAATTATTGCACAATTTGCATTTTTTTTAAATAATTTGCATGCAGCGACGCTTGACATGAAAATTGAAAACGATTGATTGTGTTGACATTTATAGGTGTGAATTGACATGTTAGTGATATGTAAGTGGCTACACGGGCTCCGCCCACTCCGCCGTTCTATTATTTTTTTTTTTTATAGAAGAGGGGGCAAACGAGCATGCGGCTCACCTGATGTTAAGTGACTACCGCCGCCCATGATCAACCGCAACACCAGGAGAATTGCGGGTGCGTTGCCGGCCCTTTAGAAAGGAGTAAGCTGTAGTAGTAAGTAGTAAGTAAGTATTATGTATGTACATCGATCACTAATAATTTTTTTTTAAATTAGTGATCGATGTGTATGTATTATAGTATTCTATGGGCGATTGCCAATCTCTCGCTAAGTGTAGCAATTATGAAAAATCCCTCTAAGAGGCAATTTATGGGGGAGGTCTATGTTCAGCAGAGGACTTTTATAGGATTTATTGGATGTATGGGTAATGGAATAATAAATACTAGATGTTAAACTTTTCACTGCGTTTACTTTCCAAGTATGGCGGCAAAAGCTTTTTGGTACATACATAAATATATGAATTTTTTTATCATGTTCGAGCAGCTACGCAGGTCAAGGTAAGGAGACCAGTATCACTGCGATCTAAAAGATCTTTTGTGATCGCTGCTGTGGCTATAGTTCATTGCTAAGCCCTACTACATTATATGAATACTATATTATGTTATAGTTGATTGATTTGCTCCCAAATAATAATGCCTCTATACAGAATTTTTGGTCACGGCGCCCAACCGCAACGGAGACTACGGAAGACCGCATGAAAGTGCCCGAGTGTATACGTAAGCACAGGTGCACTCTCTATTATCTCACTCTCTTTTTCTTTTCTTTTTTTTTATAAAATGTTACCTCCACACTAGAATTTTCTCCTGTATCCTGGGGGCAGTTTACAAACATAAATTTCACAGGGACAAACGTCCGGACCCGGAACGATTACTTGTAGGCCGTAAAAATACTTGTTCCCTGCGGGATTCGAACCCGCGACCCTCTGCGCTGTAACTCGTTGCTAAGGAACTGCGCCACGGAGCCGTCAAGCTCTCATAGTCCTACGTCACGGCAATCCAACCGGAGATCAGGTGTAAGACCAACTGCTTTACGTGCTATCTAAGGCAAACGTGTGAAACACTGACAGCTTCTTGACTCTGGGCTGTTGGCGAAAATTTCTTGACAATAAAACTCAATAACTGATTTTAGGTCAGACTCGGGTTTCGAACCCCGGACCACATGATCAGCAGCCGCGTTCACGACCATTAGAACGACGAGAAAAACCGTTGCAGCATATCAAAAGTCCTCTGTTGGATGCGGGATATTTACCATTGTACCCCCACTCGGCAGGCGTGTTTATATCCATAGTTTTTTATTTTTATTTTAGTTGTTATAGGAAGATGCCGCTGCCCATGTCCTGGTTTTTATTCCTCTGTCGCTTCGTACGACATCCACGAGACGTTATAAGGTAGTGGATATTCTTACACCGTCACTACACACTGTATAAGACAAAGAAAAGGAGATAAGCAAAGAAAATTTCTATGTGACAAAAATACTGTATAATTACTATCTAATATCTATTTATTTATTTTTAGTCACGAAGAAGAGATAGCAATTCGGTTACAGACTCGGCGTGACGAGGAGAGAATGCGTCGGGAGGAATTCCTGCATGAGATGGAATTGATGTATGGAAGAGTTCAGCAGCAGCCGCTTCTATTTGAAAGATACTACGCACCTCGTTCTCATTCACCAGGTGTGAGCATTCAATTACCACCAAGGAAATGCTCAAACAGTAAGCGATCCAGTCGACGAAACCGAAGATATCAAATGACCACACCAAGCGACGGTTGTGATAGTGATGAGCAAAAGTGTATCGATAAAATTGAGAAAGATAAATTGTTTGAGAATTCTGAGCATATAACTGACAGTGTCGATAGAAGTTGCTTGTAGTGGCCCGGCTACACGCTCCGTCTTGCCTGCACAGTTCAGGCCTGTGCAGTCATGACTGTACAATGGCTCGTGCAGGTGAACTCGTGCAAACTGGACTGTGCCAACCTCAAAGTGTTTTGAGAGCTCGTCACGTCATGATGTAGCCAGAAGAGGTTTTTTTTTTAAACGGAGCCCTACATTATTGCATATTTATAGGGAATATTGTGCGATTCCTACAATATTACATACATACCTATCGAATTGATAACCTGCTTTATTTTTGGAAGTCTGTTAACAATATTACAAGCGTAACAAATTGTTAATCCAACATATTTATTACGCATCATTAAAAAGGTACTTAGGTTATATTTACATAGCTCTTTTAGTTTTTCAATTAATAAATGATAAGCTTCATTTTTTATGTTCCTGTCGGAATATTCCTTACTCTAAATTTTCCACAAGGCCGGCAACGATTTGTACAATCCTATGAAGTCAGTTAAAAATCTCTAGAATAATTGCGTACAGATTATGTTTTTATTTTAAGATTTTATAACACGACATGTGTCGTCAAAAACAATTTAGACGGCTGACAAAGATGTTTTATAGGTAGCGGCTGAATAACCAGCCACACGCTCAAGTAAGCTCGCAGGCAAAACCGCGCAAACCAAGCCCGCGCAGTCCAATCTTCAGCACGTCAACGATTACGCAAGTCGCCTGCGCGAGGTACCTTCTTGCCGTCCACACGCACGCGCTTACCTGTTGCAGGCTGGTCTGTGCAGGCATGTTCACAGGCAAGGCGGAGCGTGTAGCCGGGACATAAGATTTTTTATAGAATATTCCTTTAATACATTGTTGCACAATGCACATTTTATTTCTCAAAGCAGCCGATCTTCACATTTTAATTAGAACGCTCTCAATATTTATTTATTATTTATTACTTTGAAACTACATATAAAATATTTTATTGGAAAACACAATGTAACTATTAAATAATATTAAATACCAGTAAGTAAATCACTTAGATTATTTTATGTAACGTTTCTCTCCTAAAGCATGGGCCAATAAAAAAACGAGACTGTATAAAATGAATACCTAGTGTTTTATGAATTTCAGCTATCAGCTATCAGGCCAGCCGTCAAACGGTTGACGAGAAATTATCATCACGGAAGTTCATTGTTTGATACATAACATAAACGGAGTTTGTTGGTCAAATACACATGTAGAAAGTCTAAACTACAAAGTTGGACCCACCCTGCTATTTGAAACCTGGATATATCAGGGGATGCAATTTTTTATGGTTAAATTTTTGATAGTGTCTTCAGACGTTATATTATTTTACTGTTATTTTCGTACGTTAACTACCAGAAATCCTTGTAAAGTAATAATCACCTTATTTTATTACAAGAGTTTCTGTTAGTCAGTGAGTTCTTATAAAATCTGAAACATTATTCTAGAGACAGGTTTGCGCCGTTCGGAAAATTTCGAAAGCCTGGTTCACTATACTCGTACTATCCAAGACAATCTCTTCACAAATATTGGCCCAAGTTTATGCTCCTTTCTCACATAATGAAGCATCGTGATAGCTGTCACGATAGGTCTGTCTGTCTGTATGTTAACTATCGATCGTTAACATCACCTCCACCAAATCATGGGTCATGAAGCAGAATGATGAAGCTAATGTGTGCTAAAAATGGCTTCTTTATAGCTGGGATCTTACATTCTCATAATCTTGTAGTGTAATTCAGTAATAATAATATTTTTCATCACATTTTTTTTACAATTTTCGCAGCTTACAGGCCGTGAACATCGTTAAAGCTAAAATTCGACGAAACCTACGTAAACCAAAAAAATATGCGTTAAATTAACATTTTTAAGAGGTAGAGCTACGCTGCAGCTATATTATAGTTTTTGGTGACGGATCGAACGGGGTAAGACCACGCTTTCACAGAATACCAGCATAAAATAGCAGCGTAATGCTGCTGTGTTTCGTATGTTGTGTGTAGAGAACCGGAGACTATTTTTACTGGAAACGAGGTATATTATCGTAGTTCTCAAGGGTGAGAACGTGTCTGTATTTTGATTCTTAATCGAGGTTAAATGTAGATGTCTATGGGCCACAGCATCCACTTACCATCAGATGGACTGTGTGCTCGTTTGTCACCTTTATTCCATATAAAAAAAATCTCCGAATCAGCCTGCAGTTTAAGAGAAGGGGTTGATTAAAATGCCAACAAGTACCGAATCCCAATACATAGGACAGCACTACATCAAGCAAAATGAATGCGTGCATGTATGCATGCATCAAAATAAGTGTACGCACACAGCTCTTTATAGGCATCGCAACTTGTTGAAAAGGTTCTACATGGTCACCATCCTGCATCAGCTATGGTTTAGAGAGGGTTTTAAAAAAAAAGCAAAAACTTTGGCTAAAGTGTATCAGTGTGTATAGAACAGTTTGTCAGTGCTACGCTTTTTAAATGGTAGCGTGGAGTTTCCAGCAACACTCCCAGTCACAAGGTACGAACAAATCGAACCTGGCCCCAGAACAATATTTTGTACTTCATAAGAGCTGAAACACTAACCCCGTGCAGACCAAATCAATCCGTCGAATTACAAATTGTTGTCTGTATCGGGGTCATGGTCTGCTCAAGCTATCGGCTAAATTCCCTAAAAAGACAATGTGTTATCCGTGAATTTTTGGCTAGAGGGAACCCTTTAATGATATCATTTTGAATTAATCAATTACACTTCGACACATATGTATATAAGTTTTATGATTATTACACTGTTTCTAAAAAATAATTTTAATCTGTAACAGAATTTGGCCATCCTAGGTAGATAATTGATAAACTTTTTATAGACGTATAATGTGTTTATTAAAAAAAAATATGATTAATAGCTCAATAAAGTGAGCTATTAAGTACTACGTACTAGAGGCGAAACTGCATTCAGCTACTCTGTTCCACTCAACTGCGGTGCTTACACCGCACTTTAATCAGTCACTCGCTAGGCGCTCGTAGAGTTGTCACGTGTTGTGATGATTATAAAAAAATCTCTTCATAAAAATATGCCGTCGTGTTTACTTAGATATTGCACAAATAATTCAAGAAATGTCAGTAAAAACCAAGGAATTACTTTTCATCGGTTAATAAGATACTTAATCAATAAAAAAGTATTATGGATTAATAATAAAATAAATTATTCCTAAGACTCCATCTCGTGTCATGGAATATAGATTATGAAATAATATGTTCAGATTTGTCGACATTTCTGTGGGCTCTTAAATATAGGACGAATATATTATTATAGACGTTTTTTTGTAGAAACATATATAGGTAATTATAATTAGGCTAAATTTTTATTTTATTTTTAGGTTTCCACATCAAAGTCAAAGTGGAATAAATTCGTCCATTTTTAACTCTCGCGCGCCCAGCATTTATGAACGACTCTTATTCTAATTTATATAAATATATTTGTAATTTAAATGTTATGTTAATAAGCTTTGCTAAACATACATTTAGTATTTTTTTATATTTGACATAGATACCTTTTAAAATATTCGGATAAAAATACCATTAAAATATAATTGTGATATAATATTATGTAATATTATATTAAATAAGCAAATATAATATACAAAATAAATGACAAAATTTAAATATTGTTCTGGATAGAATTTACCTATTTAAAAATACAATCTACTATTACTTATGGATCATTCTACCTATGTTCTATGATATGATTATGATTCTATGATAAAAAAACAACCGCGCGAATACAGAGTAGTGCACATTTTTTGAAATAACTGTTCTAGTACGTAAGTATATATTACTTCAATGGATTACTTAAATATTTTTCGAGGATCGTATTTACTAGTCCACGAAAAATTTTGCGGTGTTTGGAATAGGATAAAAACATTTACTTTTGTTATAGTTATTATAGGTCTATGATGGAACAATAATGTCCAATTTAATACCAATTTCGTACCATTAGTTCAACATTTTATCTTCATGCAGATGACTACTGCATTATTGTGAAAACTATAAATTTCTCGATATTTAAATCTTTTCATCATGTTTATATTGTTACGTGTTTAATGTATGGTATGTTATACGTAACTAACTTCTCGTGAAACCATTATTCACTAATATTTTGAATTATCCAGTCCATATATGATACTATTCTAGTGTATACTGCAGGAATATTTCCACCGCAACGAGTTGGCCCCATACTGGTAATACCGTAGAGGAACCAGTTGGTATGAAAATCCTCCGTTACTTCTTTCACCAAAGATCCACCCGAATCTCCATTACATGAGTCCTTGCCAATATTGCCGCCCGCGCAAATAACATTTTGAGTGTTTAGCCTTTTAACATGAGGGAATTTTTCAATGCATACATCTATGGGGACTGCATCCAAGTCTACTTTTCGTTTAATAATTGATGAATCACCTGCAATAAGCGTTTATTTGAATCAGCCGGCATAATAAGTGTGAATCAATGGACGATTTTAATACAAAATTATTGTTGACTTTGATACAATATATACAATAAAAAAACACTGCAAAAAAGGAAACCACGAAATCTGAGGCCTAAATTATGATTAATATTAAACACAGACCAACAAAGAAAGATAGACGGTACGCTGCGTACATTTAAAGACAAGGCGAAACTATGCTCAACTTACCAAATTCTGTCTTACCCCACCCAGCAGTCCAGAAAACAGTCCCATTTACATAGTCTTGCTTCATCGCGTATTTTGTATTTGGCAAACACACTGGTCGTATGAATTCTGAACAGAATAATGATAATAACGTCTAATAGAAGAAGATCATCATTAAAATTATGCAAAGCAATGTAAAATACCTGTAAAATTAACGACGTTTTTAAGCCGCAAAAGCGCAATATCATTATTGAATGTTCTCCTATCGTAAAGCGGATGAATGATGGTATCATTAACGTCTATATCTAATGGAGGGTCACTGCAATTGCTTTCTTCACAGTCGTGCTCCGTTTCGGTATCCCATTCGCCTAACCGAACACTAACACTGAAAAAATAATAAACATATTGTAATAGCATTCGGAACGCAGGCTAAACACAATCATATCGCCCATGTGATCAATGAGGCCCAACTTTTATACTGCATGATTTAAATTTATGGTGGCCACACACGGTCAGTTCAACTGATCATTCCCCTTCATACTAAAACTGTTGATATTTTTTAAAATATCAGATTTTCGATATATCCGTAAACAAACTTATATGTAAAACTCCGATATAAATACATTTATAATGATCGATATATCGAAAATCCACCTCTTTAAAAAAACATCAACAGTTTTAGTTTGAACTTATCAGTTGAAATGATCAGTTGAACTGACCGTGTGTGGCGTCCATAAGATGAACATCTCAAACAAACTCAGTTATAAATGTTAAATAATAATAATTTAATATAAGCATAATAATTTAATACTTATTATTATTTATGGGTAACTACTTACGCAGTTTTATCAATGAGACAATGAGCAGCTGTTATTACGTATCTATCTGTTATTAAAGAACCGACGCAAATGTATTTTTCTTGCAAGCGAATTTCTAAAAAAAAATTAACACAACAAAATTTTAATAAAATATAAAAACCTTCCCCGAATAAACTTTTGCTTCTGTATTATAGTCAAATTATATAAATTCATAATTAAGTATAGCACATGTAAATTCTGTGATTACGAGTATAGTACAAAATAATGTTCTCTTGACGATGAAATCCTTGTCTGCTTTGCCTATCATTGACGTCGTCGTCACTCAATATGCCGATTTAACAAAAAAAAAGAAAACAATAAAAATTAATTGGCATCAATAGAATGTGAAGAATGTTGTGAATAACTTGCAATTAGTTCCTGAGTAGCTGGAATGTCAAGTTCGACTAGTAGTGTTTTTTTATGTGTGTTAGGCTCAGAAATCTTTTGTAGGTGAACCAATTTTGAAGATTCTTTTTTATTTGAAAGCTAATGTGGTCTGTGGTTCCCACGTAGCCAAAATCTTCAAATTCCAAAAAAATATTGTGGGTCACTCATGGGCAAAAAACTATCCTATCTCTCAAGTTGGACCAAACTGCACACGGTGTGCAAATTTAATTAAAATTGGTTAAGTAGTTTAGGAATCCGTCGCGGACAAACAACGTGACGCGTAATTTTATACTTATACGGGAAGTTGTGAGTGGTTTTGAAAATTCCCGTGATATCGCGCGTTTGTGGTGTGACGTCATCTCTCACGTCTCTCTCTGCTGAGTCATTCACTTACGTACGCAACGATCGAACATGCTTGTATTCCGGCAATTTTTTTTCATATCTAATTTAAAAAGTTTGTAAGAGTCGTTGTAGTGGGTTAATTTTAACAATTTAACATGGAAGTTGGCTATGAAAAAGGCCAATCTGACAGTATACCTAAAGCGAACGGTTTTATGGTAGCTCAATATTTATTGAACATAGGTTAGCATTAATTTATCTATGAAGTAGAAGGTTCGATAGAAAAATTACATTTCACGTTGTACCTAAACCAAGGCTGTTGCGAAAGAGCTACCTAAGGGTCGGAGAAGTCAAAAGTTTTAGTAAAAACAAAACTTGTGTAAAGTAGATGCAACATCTCCACTTATATTATCACACAGAATTTTCTTAACAATTTCTACTTTTTTTAGTTTTTCCACAACAGACCGTACACGTTTTCATATAACTGCTTTTGACAGGCAAACTTGTGAGTTGTGAGGCACTACGTCTTTCTTAAGTTTAAGCATTCCTTGTAATCGTTTAAACTTCCCAATGACATACCATGTCACTTTCAACTTGAAAACAAAAGTGGATTTTAATTTATGACGACCTATGTGGCGAAACCCACTACCAGGGGCTCTGGGTTTGATTTCCGAGCGGAAACGATTCTGGGTGGATTTGTTATTGTATGAATTATATTTTTATATTTTTAGAGCTATGTTTATTGTAAATAGTTATTCAGGTTCTAAGCACAGCTAGAAATATTTCACACACATTCTTTAAATGCGGATCTCAAGCTTTGTAGTCTTGCCTGTACCATACAACATCTTTTATTGCAATTATTACAAATAATGCGTACCCACTAGCTGCTGAAATCGATTTTAATAACTTAAATAAAATTTGGATAGGTTAGCCATATTAATTACCTACTTATATATTTATTTTTGAATGCACATGGACTTTCACACGCCGATGGCTGTGTGATACCAAACGTGAAATCTCATTTCTATACGAGTAATTAGTGTGTATTTGAAAAATCATAATAATCGTGATTTCAATATATTGTATTTTTCAAATACACAACAACATAAGATATTCTAACATCAAAATAATCTTCACAACAGAATGCGGTAGATTTGGTCCAATAGAATAAACTTTTAAAAATCATTTTATTTGGTGGTTTTTGGTCCTATCCACAGAAATCGTAATAATAAAACCGTAATAGTAGACAATAGAAGTCGCATAGACGCGTGACCTTGTCGCCACTTATATGAATTGACGAACATAATTTACCATCTTGTGATTTAGATGTGCGGGGAACGTCGTAGGTACGTGAATTTTGTTATTATAAATTTATAATAATGCACTGCAGCATAATCAGTTGTAAAAACTTATCAAGGACGTGTAGTTAAAATAATAATTAATTTACATCTAGGTGAATACTTTACTATGACATTTACCTTTGCAAACTCATTTATTACTTTACGTATTGTAAAATTAACATTGCTGCTTTTGTTCTACCATAATACGCGACACTCGCGACGTTAACAAACTCGCCAAGCAATGTAATGTGAAACATTAAATATCATTGTGCGTTGCGTTTCATTTCATTCAAGTTATCATGTTTATATTACGGCAAGATGTGACGACATCGGTTTTGGAAGTAATCGAGCGCTAATTCATTTCTATTGTCTTATTATTAAAATTTCTGTGGTCATATCGCTATCTTAGTCAAAAATAATAATTGCAGCGGTAAATGACCTGCTCGAAATTGCGAGCAAAATAGTAAAGTTTTTTTAGTAGGCGTTTGGCACTCATTCGTTTTCGTAATTCGTGAAAATAGGATTATAAACTCCAATCTAGGGTCAGTGCACAAATGGTCATTTGTGAATTTCATTTTTATGATGTTCATAAAAACACGAATATGAATCCAAAACAAAATGAATACGGGCGAGTAAAATTTATGAGAATTGAATACAAACGCCCTAACGGTACGTTTACACCAAAACCGATTTTGTCGGCTGATGGCGGACAAAACTACACGGACGAGTAACTCGGAGGTGTATGTGCTTACACTGCAACAGTGTACTACTTGTGCCGACATTGGACGTTGCCGGTCGGCACAAGTGGTCCACTGTTGCCGAGTAAGCACAAACACGTCCGATCCGAGTTACTCGTCCGGGTAGTTCTGTCCGCCATCGCCCGACAGAATCAGATTTGGTGTACACGTACCGTTATAGTGCGCGAGTTATGACGTCAGAGCGCTTTGTCTGGCCGGCCGAATATTGACGAAAACATCGTCAAGCGCACTTTAATCTTCTTTACCTCAGCAACTTTTTAAGATAGAAAAAATATAAACACCATTTTTCTTGGAACTTTCTCTATTTTTGCAAGCACATAACAAAAACCATGGTCCTTGTCAATTTAGATAATTTTTAGTAGGTACCACTTGTTGGAAGGTGTTTTACAAAACAATCGCTGCAATTAATATTTGAACTTTGTTATGTATTTCCGCGTCACACCTTGACACTCTTCTTGAAGACATAACTTTCCTCTTCTTCTTCTGTTTCCAAGGAGGTCGAAGAGCAAGAGGAAACCTTCAGTTCTCACCTTCAGTTTTTTTAAGTGTGAAAAACCTGCACACAGTCCACCTGAGGGTAAGTGGGTGCTGTGACGCATATATATATCTAAATGTAATATCGATTAAAAATCAAAATGCTGATGCGATGTCAACCCTGAGTACTTAGATGGAATGCCTTGTTTCCAGTAAAAAGGGGTTTTTGATACTATAAACTCACCATACGAAACCTAGAAGCATTAAGCTGTTTTTTGCGTTGGTTTTCTGTGAAAGTATAGTCCTTCCTCGGTCAAGCCGACCCATTCGTGCTACAACCATTTTATAGCTACAGCATAGCACTACCATTTATAAAAATCTGTAGCAGTGAGTGTCTGCTGTGTGTATCAGTAAAACGTAATAGATAATCCTGCTCTAACAACGGTTTATTGTTACAAATAGACAAGGGTTATCAAATATACAGTCAGTAGGAAAAGAGTAAACACTTAACAATGAGGAACAAGTATAGAAATAGAGAGAAAGACGGAGAGAAGCTTAAAACATAGTAGGTACCTATAGAAAGTTTATCGCACACATAAATGGTGCCGGTAAGTGTAGTATGGTGTTTAGTGATGTATAGTGCAGTTCGGAAAACTTGTGAGTTGTAATAACTTCATTGAAAGTAGTAATTCATCAAAACTGCAAAGTAAAGTTTTCAAAACGATATCGTGAGAAGGAAGTAAGGAGAATAATTTAACTTTAAAAAAAATAAGAACTGCTTCTAACAAACTAAGAAGAATGAAATAGTTTCCACATAATAGCTTCTGAAGTTTGTGCTAAGGTGCAGTGTAATGAAGTGTAATTAATGAATAAAGTGTGTGAGCCGTGGTAGCTCAGATGGTTAACGCTCGCTGTTAACAGAACAGAACGCGAGTAATCCGGGTTCGATCCCCACCGGCACATGAAATTGTTAGTTGCAATTTTAAGTGCTGATTTGCCAGGTGCTCGGCGGTGAAGGAAAACATCGTGAGGAAACCTGCATGTCTAAGGAATAAGGAAAAAAAAATATTTTCGAAGACATGTGAAGTTCGCCATCACGCATTGGGGCAGCGCGGCGGACACTTTCTTGTCCTAAAACCCTCTCATAAATGAGGGGAGGCCTGTGCCCAGCAGTGGGACGTATATAGGCTGCAACTTTACAGTGTAATAACGAATTAAAGTAACACTTCAGAATCTTTTATGTGATGGATCATGCTATTGTTGTTAGGAAGATATTTACAGTAGAATCATCATTATTAACCCACATTGCCTAAAGGATCAGTAAGCTGAATTGTTAATGACTCGACATTTCGTCTAAATTGCCAACGTCAAAAAAAATATAGGTTCTCGACTAGCAGCCTTGTAATGGCAAGTGGAATATTTGACGACCTTCCACTAAATACAGATTGGAAATATATACAAGAATATATCGCTAATGAAACATGTCCTTATCCTTTAAAACAGCAGAAGATTGTGAGTTTTAGTGGACCTTAAATTTGTAAAAGTATTTTTTTAGTTTAAACTTACTTGTTTTAATTTTAATTTGAACTAACCATGGAAATTCGTCAATCGCAGCGATATCACCTCCCAGAATTCTGTCTATACCGTAACCACTAAAACCACATATTTTTCTACTAGGTAAATTATCTTTGTTTACATTTTGTAACGTTGTATCAGGCACTGAAACTGTATTTAACTCTTCCACTGTTGTAGTAGGAATTTTTGGCGTGGTAGTGTTTTTCAATCTGTTAGTCACATCCTCTGTATCATTAGGAAAAACTATCTCACTACCCAGGCGGCAGCACACCTGTAAAAAATTAAATGTTAACCTACATGTTAACATAATTTTACTTGTAAAAACAAAACTTAAAGTATTTGAAATATTGTAAATACTTTTCTTGTTTTCACATAATTACAATGTCTCTTATTATTATTAAAAAGTGTAAGGCACAGTCTAAAACATCTATTGGTATGATGCCGTCATCGCGTCTACACGCATTGGGCTCAGTGTGCGCGTAGCCTAATACACGTATATAAGGGGCCGTCCATTCATCACGTGAGGCTTGAAAGGGGGCGGGAGGGAGTTTGACAAATATAACGAAATATCACAAGGGGGGGAGGGGTGTAGTAAGATTATTACGTGTAGTTATTTTTACGTCATACGCGCGATTTCTTAACCGAACATGTTAATTCATGTCACAAGCATGAACCTAATCCGAGCAATAATAGTCTAGAGATGCTCAATGATCATCCTTCACGCATCTTCTTGATGAAACCAACGCTATTCTTCAACAAAGCACAGTACCAACAACTGACTAGCAAGATGCTTATCCAGTTGTTAGTGTTGAAGAAAGTCTTGCCAATCCGTGGTCTCGACTCACGATCCTAAGAAAAATTGTGGTGCTCTGATCACGAATCTGCGGTCCGTTTTTGCGTAGGATGCACGGTTCCGGAGATGTGCAGATCAATTAACTCTTATCTGATTGATATCCGGTGAGGGCCTCCACCGATAGCGCCCCATTGTTCTTATCTATTTATCTATTGTTCATTGAATACCGTCATTGTCTATTTTTCCTCGGCGTATGCGTCGGCTTATCAGTGCTATTGTACTATACTTCTTTTTACCTATCTACAACGCTAATCTGAATCATCAATAAAACACAATACCTAATTTTGTTACAATTTTTATTTCCAAAATACGAAATCTTATTACTTATTGTCTATAAAATAGGAGCGAAACATATCATCCACTAAAATATCATTGTACAATGTGTTCCCTGTAAATATACTCGTAAAACTATGCATTGAACGTCCCTCAAACTTATATAGCAAATACATTAAGCAATATTCGCCACAAACTGAAGTCCACTCATTCTGAATCCTATCAACATTCCAGTTCCATCTTTTACAATTACTTTTGAAAAACTCTAGATGATATAGTACAGGTGATCGTCCATATGAATAAAAAAAAAGTTGAGATGAGCATCAGAATGTGAGATAAGCTTGTTGACGCATAAAGTTACTCGTATTATCAGTTCCACTGCAGAAATTCTTTAGATTAGAATTATTACTTACTGGTACTATATAAGACCGAGCAGCTGCAGTCATGGAGTTAGTGTATGGTCGTTTGACCACAGTGAATCTATCAATACTACATTTGTGTTACTTCAACGCATCAAAGGTCATGGATGTAAGTGTTTATTCTATTGACAAACTTACTTTTCTTTCTGTTATTTTCTTACGTGTGTATGATTTAGTGTTAACAAATTATATTTAAATATTATGTGTGTATATGATTAAGCCGTGGTAGCTCAGATGGTTAGCGCAAGCTGTAAATTTCACAGTACGCGACCCAGGTTCAATCCCCGCCGGCACAAATTAAAATGTTAATTGCAATTTTAAGTGCTGATTTACCACGTGCTCAGCGGTGAAGGAAAACATCGTGAGGAAACCTGCATGTCTGAGAAAATTTCGAAGGCATATGAAGTTCACCAACACGCATTGAGGCAGCGCGGCAGACATTTCCTAGCCCTGAATATAAAGACAATAGCAGAAAGTAAAAAAGTTAAAAATTACTTTTTTAACAATGACGGTCATTATTTTATCATTAGTGAATGTGATTCTGTTTACTTAAATTACAGGAAGACAAGAGCAGAAGGAAGAGATGGGATGATGGGAAGTAATGAAGCATTGTTATGTGAAGTTTGTTGGAACAAACATATTTTTAGTCACGTGTAAATACTTTCAACTTTTTGGTTCAAAATGACACAAAATCTAAAAAATATTAGATACATCATCGACATGGATGGATTTTACATTACATATCCTCATAAACATTTTCAATGTAGAGAAATGGCTATTCTAGACGTAAAACTATCTAATAAAAATTATGCGTTTATCGATCATTATTTGTTTCGGCCACGTTATCCTTTCAATTATTTGTTGCCAAAGGAGATAAAAACTGTTCGTTATTGCGAAACACACGTGTACGGCATTCCATATTTTGACGTGACCGAAGAATTAAAATGTGCCTACAAACAAGAGAACATCATTCCCATATTAAATTGGTACATTAGAAATTTGTGCAAAGACGAAGTGATCGCATACAAAGGTGGTTCAGCAGAAAAACAATTTTTAAAAATGATGACGACGTATGATAGAATTTTTAATATTGAAGAATACAAATATCCAAAATACAATTGTAAATGTCATAAATTTAAACAAACGTAATGTGTGTAATAATCATATATTTGCAAAAAATAATCACAAAATTATTCATTGTTCTTGTGATGAAGTGTGGTTTTTTTACAAGTTATGTTTGAAAATAATATTTTAATTTAATCATAAATTTTGTTTGATTTCCCAAAAACATTAGTTACAGTACACAATATATATTAATTGTTTACCTACACCAACAGTTTCGTTTTTTATTTCACCCCTTAGAACTTTAGACGTGTGTAATGTTTCACTTTATACATTCGTTTACTGCTATTGTGGCAGGACCAAGTGGATGTGGGAAGTCAAATTTTGTAACAAATTTCATAAAATCAGTTACAGAAATATGTAATTGTGATTTTAATCAGATCACATGGTGCTTTGAATAAATGCAAGCTTTATATAATTTACCAAATGTTAACTATCGTCAAGGAATTCCAAATCTTAATATGTTTGATGATGAAAACCCACATCTTGTTATTATTGATGATCTAATGAGAGAGTCCGATGGAAGAATTGTAGATATATTTACAAAAGGCAGTCATCACAGGAATCTCAGTGTATTTTATTTAACACAAAATTTATTTCATCGTGGTAAAGGGCAAAGAGACGTGTCTTTAAACTCAAGTTATATAATATATTTTAAAAACCCTCGAGATAAAACTCAAATAAGATATTTAGCACGACAAGTGTCACCAGATAACCCAAAATTCATTGAAGATGCCTACAGGGATGCAACTCTAGAGGCACATGGATATTTAATGGTAGATTTAAAACAGAATACCAATGATTTTTGTCGTATCAAGACAAATGTCTTCCCATTTAATGGTTTCTGTACAGTCTACGTCCCCACAAAAGAGTTTAAATACACCAAGAATCAAACAATTCAAATCATTGCTAAATGATGCATCGTCGACTCACAACGCATAAACATTTGCTAAACGCTTTGCATACGCTTAAACCAAAATATCAAAGATCATTACTTAAAACGTGTGATGAAGAAGAAATTAATTGTATTTGAGAGTGTATTCATAACGTTTTACAAGGAAAAGTACCTTTTAAAGATCAAGATAAACAAAAATTGAATAAACACAAAAATATACTCCGTAAACTAGTGCGTTTGTGTAAACATAAACTAAGAAAAAATATAATTATACAAAAAAGAGGGGCTTTCTTATCAATAATATTAGGTGCAATATTGAGTGGATTAGTGAGTGGACTAGCCAGTTAACATTGGAAAATGCAAAGAAAATGATACTTATCGAACCTGGATTGAATGAAAAATTAAAACAGGAAAATAAGGTTAATAGTAATTTATCTCTATTAGATATTGAAATGCAAAATATTATGAGTAGTAAGACGGAAGACCGAAAGAAATGGATGTTATATTTACAAACACTGCAAAGATACCTTCATTTTACCGTAGAGGATCTTCCACCACTCAGATTACCAATTTATTCTGATACATCCAATGAAGATTCAAATGAGTCTAACATTGGTTTTAAAAATAAAGATAGAGATCTAAAAACTTCAGTTGATGTCGAATCTTTGTTGGAGGAGAATCGATCCATTAAAAGTAAAGAAAATGATGAAAATCCACTTTACACACCAGCTCAAATACTATACCAAAAACTTATAATAAAAAAGGACAGTTATTATTAAACTTAGTTGAAACAAGTAAAAGTAAAATACATTGGGATAATTAAGGTACAGTCATAATTGATAATGAAAAAATTCCTGGAAGTAATATTGTTGATTTAATAAATGATTCACTAAGACCCTTAAAAAGAAGTGATCCAGTAGGGTGGGATAGATTTGCTGAAGCATTAAAAGATATTAAAGTACCACTTACTTATATTGGAAATTCAAAGAGATGTGAGTTTATTAACCAACTTCAAGCAAAAGACCTGAACTAACCCTCTAAATAAAAAGTCTACAACTAAAATATGTAAAAGGCTTGAGTGGTAAAAATGGACCCCGTATTAGAAGAAATTAACAGGATTTATTATGATGCAGATAATCCCGCTGGTTTTGGTAGTATTGATAAATTATCAAAAGCCATGAAGTGTAAAATGAATAAAAGGCAAGTAAAGGAATGGTTAAAATCACAAGAAACATACACATTACATAAACCCATTCGAAAAAAATTCCCGCGTAATAGGTACATTCTATCAAATATTAGTGAACTGTGGCAAGCTGATTTAAGTGATATGGAAACTTATTCTCAATATAATGATGGTTTCAAGTATATACTTTGTGTTATCGATGTATTTAGTAAATATGCTTTTGCAAGACCAATGAAAAAGAAAAACTCAGAAACAACTAAAGAATGTTACAATAAATACAATACAATACTCTTTATTGTACACCAACAAAACATTAATAAATAATGAAAAAAATAATGAGGGATAAACAAAAGGCGGTCTTATTGCTACATAGCAATCTCTTCCAGACAACCCAGAAGAGGAAATTAATAAAAATAAAAATAAGAATAATGGGTAGGGTGCACTAAATTAGACAAAAAAAAAACTTATATACTATATAATGACAACATATTTAAGGTATATTAGTGACCATAACTAAGAGGAGAAAGAGAGAGGAGTTAAAGAGACAAATAGTGTTCCTTAATTTTCTTGAACATTTGTTTCTTGAACACATTTAAAGATTGAGCACTTTTAATGGACTGGGGTAAGGAGTTCCAGAGTCTTACTCCACGAACAGCAAAAGATTTATCATAAAATGTCGAGGAGTGTATAGGACATTGGAGCGAAAGGTTTTCTTTGGACCGTAAGGAAAAATCGTGACAAGAGCTAAGAAATTTAAAACGTTCTTTCAGATAGGGAGGACTTGATACATTAAATAAGACGCAGTAGAGCGCAGAAAGTATATGAGTATTCCGACGAAGACGGATTGGGAGCCACTTGAGTTTAGTGCGGTATTCAGAGACATGGTCATATTTACGAAGCCCAAATATGAACCGTATACAGAGATTTTGGAGTCGCTCAAGTTTATTAAGTTGCTCCTCGGTGATATCAAGGTAACAAATGTCAGCATAGTCGAGGATAGGGAGTAGCAAAGATTGTGCAAGCGTAATTTTGGTGGAAATGGGTAAAAAGTATTTAAGCCTTCGGAGTGAAGCATAAGCCGCAAACATTTTTCGGCTCACTGCATTAATTTGGGGTGTCCAAGACAGACTGGAATCCAAAAAGATACCAAAATTTTTAACTACTTCATTATATGGAATAAGAATACCATTAAATACAACGGGTTGAATTTGACATTTTTTAATTTTGGAAATAGTTCTTGAACTCCCAATATTTATAGCTTGCGATTTTGAAGGGTTAACTGTCAACCCATAAGATCGTGTCCAGTCGAGAATAAAAGCCAGATCCTTGTTGATACATTCAACAGCTTTGGCAAGATCTTCGATGGTTGTTTGTAAATATATTTGAAGGTCATCTGCATACAAGTGGTAGAGAGAAGATATTTGGGATGTAATCGTATTAATAAAGATTGCGAATAAAAGAGGAGATAAGACACCACCTTGTGGAACGCCAGCTACGGTAGCAAGCCACGAAGAAAGTATATCTTGGACACGAATACGTTGCCGGCGCCCGTGCAAATAACTATGAAACGAGGTAATTGCAGTTGGAGATATGTTAAGAGAACGCAGAATCCCTAACAGGATATCATGATCAACAGTATTGAAGGCATTGCTGAAATCCAGCAACACCAATACTGTGACTTGATGATTTTCCATACCGTGACGAACGTCGTCGGTGATTTTTAATAACGCCGTAGTCGTACTATGACCAGATCTAAAGCCAGATTGGAGAGGACTAAGGATGCTATTTCTTAAACAAAAGGAATTAATTTGTTGTTGGACAAGGCGTTCTAAAACTTTGGAAAGGAAAGGAAGAATTGAAATAGGACGATATTCAGAAAAACTTGAAGGATTTGTTTTCTTAGGTAAAGGTATGATTTGAGCGTCCTTCCATTGGGAAGGGAAAGAAGATGAGGATATGGAAAAGTTTAAGATATGGGTTATAATAGGTGTTAAAAAGTCCAACAAGGGAATGATCATTTTACGACTGACGTCGTCACTTCCGACAGCGTCGGAATGGATAGAGAGTATGTGTTTCCTAACATCACAATCTGCAAATTGCCTAAACACAAATGGAGAAAAGTCAGGAGTGGGAAACGATGAAAGTTGAGTAAGTGTTGCTGATTTTGCCATATTGTTCAGGCAAGAAACGGAAGAAAAATGCTGATTAAGCAAATTTAAATCAACGTTATTTGGAATAGGACATGAACGAGTTTTCCCAACTCCAATAGACCTTAAGAAGTTCCAAATACGACATGGATCTTCGTTTTGTACTGATTTATGGATGTGGCGGCGTCGTAAATCTCTACACATCTTGTTGCATTGATTTCGTAGGAGTCTGTACTTCTCCCGAATCCTGTCATTCTTAGGATCTGACTTGTAACTCGACTTTGCACTATTCTTCCTGCAGATTAATCTTTTAAGATCTTCGGTCAACCACGGAGCTGGAGGATGACGTATTCGCACTGGGCGGACAGGAGCATGAGCATCATAAAGTTGAACAAGAAGTGAATTAAACAATGCTACCTGTTCGCCAACATCACAAGCCTTCATTATAACGCTCCAGTCCATATTAGCAGCGTCTTTTTGAAGCTTATCCAAATCCATTTTCTCAAAATTACGCTGCAGAAGTATCCTTGATTTGGCTTTGGGTGGTCTTATTTTATAAGATAGAAATAGGAGATCATGATACGAAAAAGCATTTGCAGCACATTGACCAAAACTATCAACATGGTCAAGAGAAGAAATGATAACCAAATCAAGGAGGGATGGGATACAGTTAGGGAAAAAATGAGTTTCAGAGAGAGGAAGGATATTTAAATTGGCTGCTTCTATAAGGGACTTAAGCCGGAGAGATCGGGCATCATTCTTGAGAAGGCAAGTATTAAAGTCGCCCATTAGCACTGTATGTGTATATAATGGTGTTAACTCTTCAAGGAGGTTATCCAAAGTAGTAGTAGTCCACTGTGGAAGAAGGACTATAAAAAACTCCGAGAAGTAATTTGTTGTGCGAAAGAAGTACTTCAACAAATAAGTATTCTGCTTCGTTCTGAGCTTGAGATGGAGATGATAAACAAACAATAGAAAAAGGAATATAAGCACGAATGTAAATGGCAACACCACCACCACCTCGCGCAGTTCGGTCGTTGCGTATTAACTGGAATCCTGGAATGGAATAGGATATAGAAGGAAGACATGGCTTTAACCATGACTCTGAAACGAGAATTGCGTGAACATTATCACTTTCAAAACTAGCTAACATATCGGGATAATGAGCCGGAATACTCTGTGCATTTATGTGGACTATATTGAAGTTTTTGATAGCTTGAGAAAAATAGGAGTCAAGGGTCTGTTTTAATGGAGGAATGCTCTCAAAACTGTCGTCATTACTTAATACATCAGACACTGAAAAGAAAGGGGAGGAGCTTTGAATATGATCACTTTCACCAAAAGACATGTTATCCTTACAAAAATATTTAAAAAAAAATTATTATTAAAAAAAATACTAATAACTATAAAAATTATAAACTAAACCTTTTAGTTAAATTTACTACCTACCAGCATTTACAGAATAGAAAATAATGCAAATATTTAAAAAAAAACAATCAAAAAAGTACTACACATATGCCATTCAGATCATATTTGATTGAACAAAAAAAATATATATAACACAAGGTGCTTATGAGAAATAACTGAAATCACAGACACTGATATTAAATAGAATTATGTACTGTGAGTAGTACGTTAGGAGTCATTTGTGAGTATATATTAAACATTAAGTCAAAACCACTATTATGCTTGCAATAATGTTAACAAAGTACACGTCCGACAAGGCTGCATAATCATGGATACATTTGCATAAAAAAATACAAGTAAACAAATCTCCATGTTAGTACACCAAAAGCATTTAATACCTACTCTGTAATGAGAGGATATTTCTCTAAGGTAAATAACATAGTGATTATATACCCTTTGCATAATTGTAGAAACAAAAATTTATTAATCTGTGGTCGAAACCTAAAATAACAGTTAATTATCAGTATCAATATCAAATACCTACATTGTTAAAATAATCTAACTTAGAACAACAAAATCAGAACAATAGACAAAGTCTAAGTTTCAAAGTGATTTAGATAGATAATACTTCGTATATAATAGGAATCCATAACGACTAATTAACTCACATCTTATTTAACACTCAAACTGGTATAAAAGAATTAAGGTTATCGAAAGTACAATGCAGAGACTAATTAACTCATATACGAGTATATATAAAACTACTAGACTAATTATATATATATGAAAAAATTAACTCATATCTTAAATAACACTTAACATAAGACTGGTAAAAAAAGAAATAAGGTTAGCAAAAAGTACAATGCAGAGACACTGAAATATTGACAGAAATCATAATGTGATAAAAGACAATACATACAGTTTATAGAAGAGAACTAAAGGTCCTATACCACATAACTATCATTTCTTCACTATCCTCTTGGAGCGCTGAACTACTTTGTCAGTAGATCTATTACTTCCAGCGACTGCCTTCTGTGCTTGGCTAGCAGCAGCTGGTGCCACTGGGACGACTTCGAGCTCAGCGAGGGATTCAACTTGATGGCGCGAACCGTCATAAGCGATAATATGAATGTAACCATCCCTAGTCCAGCAATTACTTATGCCAAACTTCTGCCTGGCCACCATGAACATCTTGTGACGATCTTTTTAACAAAAGATCGTCACAAGATGTTCATGGAGGAATGTTTTGAAAGTATATTTACTGAAAGTAATTTAACACCTACTCACATACAATCTGATAAAGGTACAGAATTTGTTTCAAAAGATGTACAAAAATACTTTAAATCCAAAAAGATCAATTACTATACCACTAACAATCCTGACATTAAGGCCAGTATTGTTGAACGATTTCAAAGAACACTAAAAATGAAAATTTGGCATTATTTCGCTCATAATAATACTTATAGATATACAGATGTTTTACAAGATTTAATATACTCTTATAATCACAGCTTTCACTCTAGTATTAAGATGTGCCCATGTGATGTAAATTCCAACAATATTATGACAGTTTGGACTAATCTTTATGATAGATGGTCAAACAAACTTTCTTTAGAAAATCATAAACCAAATTTCAATGTGGGTGATTGTTCGAATAACTAAATATAAACATGTTTTCCAAAACAAAAATCAATATTTTATCACTCCAATTGAATCAAATTGGAGTGATGAAATATTTATTATATCTTCAACAATTGACAGATCTCCATGGGTTGTTTATACAATAACAGATTTACAAAATGAACCAATAGTTGGTACTTTTATGAAAGAGAATTACAGAAAATCACTTACAACCCCACTTCACAATATAAAATAGATAAAATAACTAACACTCGTTAGTCAGGTAACAGAAAAGAAGTAGTAGTGAAGTCGAAAAGTTATCCAGATAAATTTAACAGTAGGATTTTAGCTTCTAGTTTAAAAGAAATATGAATAAAAAAAGTTTTTATCTAACTTTGTTTAGCAATAGTTCAATGGAATACTTTCCTGATAACAAGACCACAAATTTTTCAACGAAATTACCAAAAGCTATTAAATTAGAAGGTGAATGAATGAGAAGAAATGATGAGAATGGTCGGTTGGAGTTGTCGAGTTTCAATATCCATGTACCATTACAAAATCTATGTTAATGCCTAATGAAGATAAACCATCCATAGTGTACCACAAAAAACATATTCCAGCTACCTACTATGATAATGTTGGGCATATTTTAAGAGTGTTAAATGGTATCGGAGAGAACTTGAAATTTCGCTATGATGAAATAACAAAATTGTGTCTATTTCTGTTTTGGATAAAAATATAACATCCGTAACATTATCACCCAAATTAAGTTCACAAATAGGTTATGAACCAAATAAAAATCTCCTAGAGAGAAATTTTGGAAAGTGTCCTGCTAATTTACACTTAGGGTTACCATCTCAACTATTTCTATATTGCGACATTATCGATCCTCAGATTGTGGGTGATGTTATGACTCCTTTACTAAGAGTTATTTCATTAGATCCTACAAAATACATTTATGGTGCAAATAAAATGCACGTTTTCTCTCAACCTCACTACTTACCCGTTATGCGAAGAAAGTTCGATACGCTGGAAATAGTTATAAGATCAAGCACATGACAAAAAATAACATTCCAGTTTGGAACCATGTGTATTAAACTACATTTCCGAAAATTATAATAATGAATTCTCTTCGTGATCATCATAAATGTCCATATGAAAATTATTATGCACATCAAGCTGGGTCAGGAGTTCGAGTAATTTATAAGGGTTCACCATACCAACCATTAGATCAGTTTCACCTTTACTTTCAAGTGGTGTTCGAGTGATTGGTAAGGAGGCATTAAGCACTGGAGTAGGACTTTTATCGGATATGGTTCAAGCGCGTCCTATGGAAGCGTCAATAAAAGATCGTTTAAAGCAAGTTAGTAAGAATTTAAAACGAAAGGCTGATAAGAAAATTGATAAATTTAACATGACAGGATCTGGGTATAAAATTAAAAGAAAACGATTGACCTCATTCATTCCACCATTAACTGCTAAAGTGAAAGCTGCGAAAAAACTTGGTCTAAAACCAAAAATTATCAAAGATATATTTTCAAATTAAATATGTCTTTCCTTCATAATTTTTCTTGCGAGTGCGTTAAGTCAGAATTGGATTTGTTTGCACTACCGTCTACACAAACTAGCATTGAAAATGGATTCTGGATTCATTATAAACCAATTTCATCTCTTGATGATGATGGACCTATCGAGTTTCAAGTTCCTGGGACAGGCTATGACTACATAGATTTGTCTCATACATTACTCTATATAAAGGCTAAATCCAGATTCAACTAACTTGAAATCTACTACAATAGTAGCACCTGTAAATAATTGGCTGCATTCACTTTTAAGTCAACTTGATGTTTATTTAAACCAAAAACTTGTATCACCACCTAATAATACCTATGCATATCGAACATTCATGGAAACTCTTTTAAACTATGCTCCCGCTGCTAAACAATCTCATCTTACTTGTAGTCTTTGGTATGAGAATACAGAAGGAAAAATGGATTCTACAGATGGTAAAAACATAGGATTTGTTAAAAGACAGGAATTGAGTAGTGAAAGTAAGGAAATAGAAATGATTGGTCATCTTCACGGTGACATTTTCAACCAAGATAAATTTTTAATTAAAGGTGTTGAAATGAGTGTTAAATTGGTTCGATCAAGAGAAAGTTTTAATTTAATTGCTGGGTCAAACGATGTAAAGTTTAAAGTTTGCATTACGGACGCAACTCTCATTGTTCGACGAGCACGAATTAATCCAAGTGATGACTCGCACATCAAAAAGTTTTAGCTTCTACCACTGCTAAATATCCTATTACTCGAGCTGAAGTAAAAGTTTTAACAATTCCATCGGGTGTTCAAGGAAAAACTCTTGATAATATATTTTTAGGACAGGTACCCAAAAGATGTATAATTGGATTTGTGACCAATTCTGCATTTAATGGTTCCCTTACTAAAAATCCATTTAACTTTGAAAAATATGGTATTAATTTTTTCAGCTTATATATTGGTGGTCAACAAATACCTTCAAAAGCTTCGCAACCACCTTTTAATAATAGTATATTTACATCAGCATATCATACTCTATTCTCGGGAACTGGTATTCACTTTCTTAATGAAGGAAATGGAATCTCTTGTGAACAGTATGCCAAAGGTTACTGTCTATTAGCATTTGACTTAACTCCTGATTTATCAGCTCACTCATCAGCTCATTGAAATCTCATAAAGCATGGTAGTGTAAGATTAGAAGTACGATTTGAATCCTCACTAATACAAACAATTAACTGTATAGTTTATGCTGAGTTTGATAATATTATTGAGATAGATAAAAACAGAAATGTTACTGTAGACTATAGTAGTTAAGGTTATAATATGTGTTGTGTGTTAAATTTTATGTGTTATGTGTAATGCATTTTGTGTGTATGTAACTATGTGAAACGTTATAGAATTATATAAAACAAATTGTATGCAATATATTATTTTTATTTCTTTATAAATCTTCTATTTAATCTAATATAAAACACTGTTCGAGTTCAAAGTTACATTGGACTCTCTCATTAGATCATCAATAATAACAAGATGTGGGTTTTCACCATCAAACATATTAAGATTTGGAATTCCTTGATGAAAGTTAACATTTGGTAAATTATATAAAGGTTGCATTTCATTAAAGCACCATGTGATCTGATTAAAATCACAATTACATATTTCTGTAACTGATTTTATGAAATTTGTTACAAAATTTGACTTCCCACATCCACTTGGTCCTGCCACAATAAATGGATGTATAAAGTGAAACAGCGCTGAACCCCCTTTCCACTAGGTATGACGATGGAAAGGAAATTAAAAATTTCCTTGCTATATTCCATAATACGGGATAAGTAACGGGTATGTTGTTTTGCAGCCAGAATTGCTGATATTCTTTTTTAAACTGAACCTTAAGTTCTTCGTTTGTACTTAGTTCAGTCAGTTCCTCTTGTATCATGAAATCTACGAAGAACTGCTCTTCGCAAGAACTTTGATAACCGACACTAAAGGTGAATCAATATTTCTTGTTTTGAAGGATTACTTCATTGAAAAAGCAATTCCTTTGTCAAATATAATATCAGTAGCTACAGATGGAGCACCTGCCATGGTTGGACGTTATCGTGGATTTATAAGCTATTTAAAACAAAATGTGTCAGGGGTGTTAGCAATACATTGCGTCATCCATCGACAACATTTAGTTGCTAAAAATTTGAGTGTTAGATTGTTTGAATCACTTCATTTAGTCATTGATGCAGTAAACCGAATCCAAAGCAACGCGTTGAATACGCGGTTATTTGCGCAGTTGTGTGAAGAAAATGACGAACACTTTCATCAATTACTCCTTCACACTGAAGTACGCTGGCTGTCGAAAGGCTTATGTTTGACAAGATTTTTTGCACTTTTTGAGACCATTTTAGAATTTCTGGATACTAAAGATAAAATTTTAAAAGAAAATTTAATGAAGGAGAAAACAGACATCGCCTATTTAACAGATTTGTTTACAAAATTTAATATGGTTAATTTGCAATTACAAGGCGACGGTTTAAATTTGATTAAAACAAAGTCCATCTTATCAGCGTTTCTTGCCAGAGTTAAACTAATGAAGAAAAATATTGGACGGGGCGAATTTTCTTAGTTCCTCAATTTGTCACAGACAAGCTGCCAGGAAGACGACGTTTCAACTTACGTTCAACATTTAAATGCCCTCTATTCAGATTTTGAATCTAGGTTTGAGGATATTTTGACTATGGTAATACCTTGTGAAAAGGAAACCAGGCTCGCTAGGTCCTCTTGAAAAAGAACCAGGCGTTCGTAAACGTTAAACTAAGAATCAGAAGGGAGGAATCGAGGCTTCTCTCGATCCGGCCTCCTGTAACGTCTACGTTGGGTTCGGGAACAACGTATGTGATTTCCGCAACGGAGTAACACACAAGGGCGATAACCTCTTCCTTTTCAGAAAATAGGTTCAGGCGGGGATTACGGGTCTTCCGAAGTCGTCCCGGTCCCAACGCCTTAATTCTTCGATGTGGACTGTATAATTTTGAGGGACGAATTTCTTGGGAATAAAACAGCAATTATCTTCAAACCGTTCCGTGAGAGAGTAATTACTTTTCCCTATCACTTCCCTACACTTTTTCTTTCTTCTTACTGACTGCTGGTCTTGCACTTGCACTATTTGAACAACTAACTTTTGCACGGCTATCGACTATCAGTAAAAATGGAAAGTCTAATATCAACAATAATAGGTGAATAAATGCTTCTACACAATTCTCAAATTGTAGGAAACTATTTCTAATCAGATTCTTATCAGTTATCATGTCTCTTATCAAACAATATAAGTGAATATTTTCATAAATCAATACATTGAAAATAGGCATTTGTTTTCATGCAAAACATATGAAACTCATATAAGATAATACTTATGCAATTAATTTCCATTAATTCTACTTATGCACAGCGATCATCTCGACCGGGGAACAAATCCGGTCTCTAACTTTATTTTAATATTTCTTCAAATCAACATCATTGGAAAGATGATTTCAACCGGGGAACAAATCCGGTAACATAATTTATATCTTAAAAATTCCCTATATGCATTTATTAAGAAAATATTACTAGGAAAACAATAAACTATTCCGGCCTGGGAGTCGAACCCAAGACCTTTATATCATTAATTCGATATTTCTTTAAGATTCAACTAAGCATTTTCTTATCGGAATATTGTTGCTCGATAATTTGCTTTTTAGAAGCTATTCGTAATCGGTTAACTAATAAATTGAAATATTCTTACAGGCGCGTCGCCAACAATCTCCCCCCCCCCCGTGCGTCAGCACCATCATTTGGGAGGCGTCGCGGGTACCAGGACTATTATTCTGGATGTAGGTCTCCTCAAGATACCTGTGCTAGTAATGACGTCAACCACTCTGGTGTGACCGTCTGGTCCCGGTAGCGTCCTACTAATCTTGCCTTTGGGCCACGTATTTCATGGCAACGAATGATCTATTATCAAGACAATATCACCTTCTTTAGGCTCCATAAACTTTCCGTTATTACCTGTTCGAGGTATTAAAGTAGGCATGTATTCTTTTAGCCATCTTGTCCAAAAATGGTCGGCTAACCTCTGTGCAGATTTCCAATTGAGCCATCTTGTCCAAAAATGGTCGGCTAACCTCTGTGCAGATTTCCAATTGAGTTGACCCGTCAGATGTTGCTCTAAAAATATTCCAGGTGGTCGATCACCACATGAGCGTCCCAGAAGAAAATGATTGGGTGTCAAACCCTCTTCAGGACTATCCATACTGAATGTTACCAGAGGTCTGGAATTTACAGTATGATCTGCTTCTAAAAGCAACGTATGCAGAACCTCCTCTCGCGGGCTCCTTTCTTTGAGCGTAGCGGTCAACGCAATTTTAATTGATCTTACTAACCTCTCCCAGGCGCCACCCATGTGCGGTGCTCCCGGAGAGTTTAAATTTCCATTTAATATATTTTTTAAATAACTCGTTTTTCATGCCCTCATAGCATTCTTCGCATGCTTTCAATAATTCTTTATTCGCAGCTTTGAAATTTGTCCCGTTATCGCTGTATATAACGGCTGGTTTTCCTCTTCTGGCGATAAATCGCCTCAATGCCATTATCATTGACGCTGGTGTCCATGAGGCTGGATGTACTGCTCTGGTGGTCAGACACGTAAATAAAACGCCCCAACGTTTTTCGTGTCACCTTCCTATAGTCACACTCATAGGTCCGAAATAATCCACGGCTGAGCATGTAAAAGGTGGTTCATGATGAGCTATTCTCTCCAGAGATTTATTATATTTAGAATATTTCCTTGTGGCACGTTCTGCGGCTTTGACCTGTATGTCCTGCACCACTGACAATGATGTGACACACTGCGTACTACATTACGCAAGTTCAAGACATAAAATTTTTGGTTCACCTCATTCATCACCGTCTGGTGATTGGCATGTACAAAATGATGATGAACTTCTCTAATCATCATTTTAACGATTTCGTGTTTACCGTCTAATACGACAGGTTTTCTACTTTCCTCGGTCAAATTAGACTTAAAAGGTAAACGCCCATTTAAACGGAGTAAGTTATCTTCTCCTATTTCCATAGATAATTTACTTAAGCGTGAACTTCTTTCAACGCTTTTGCCTGCTTTCAAGCATTTTATTTCCAAATGAAAACACTCGTTTTGAACGAACTTCCAAATTAATAATTCAGCTTTTTTCAAGAGCGCCATGTCCAACGCGCTATCGGGTCCTTTAACCGACTTTGCTAAAACTTCGTTGGAACACATAACCGACTTTTCGGCTGCGTTGTCGGGTCCTTTAACCGACTTTCTTAAACTCTTGAATTTTTCTACCGCTTGTAAGGTGCGTGTAGTTGCCCCAAGGAATTTCTTAAAGCTGCTAAATCGTCCGTAGTCGGGTAGACTTAACGGTTCTTGCTTTCTCAGCGCATTTACGCCTTTTGGCGATTTTTCTTCACATGTTTCTAAGCTGTTTATGGTGTCCACTTGTTTGGGCCATAAATCAGGACTTTTCCTGAGGAATTCAGGTCCTTGAAACCAGCGATGACTTACATCGAAGGTGGAAGGAAAATTTCTAGTGGCGTCGTCTGCCACGTTTTGTGACGTTGGAACCCATCGCCGTTCACATGGTTTACTGTGATCTTCGATCTCAGCCAATCGATGAGCAACGAATGGTTTAAAAGTGCGAGGATCTGACTTAATCCACGCTAACACTGTACGTGAGTCCGTCCAAAATACTCTCTCGGATATCTCGTACTTGCTCTCTTCACTAACTGATGCAGCCAGTCGACTGCCCATAAGAGCTGCTTGTAATTCAAGCCTTGGAATCGAAATTGGTTTCAGCGGCGCTACTCTTGCCTTTGCGGCGATCAGCGTAATCCGCCTTTCTCCTAGCTCGTCCGTGGTGACGTAATACACCGCGGCAGCGTATGATTTTTCACTAGCATCCGTGAAAGTGTGTAACTCTCCCTTGCCGACGCCTTCAGCAACGGGTACTTCTAAATTACCTAATTTCTTCACTTCCGATATCCATTTACAAAATAACACGTGTAATTCGTGTGAAACTTCTTCATCCCAAGAGATGCCTGTCCTCCATACTTGCTGGATCAGCGACTTCCCTTGAATCGTTATGGGTGATGCGAGTCCCAAAGGATCGATGACTGACATCACAGCGCTAGTTATCTCTCTCTTCGTAGGTGGTCGTAAACCTTCCATCACCTCTTCCGGTGTGTTACGAAGACTTATGGAGAAACTTATTATATCCCGTTTGATATTCCAAATCAAACCTAAAGTGCGCTCTGTGTGCTCTTTATCTCCCAGCGAAGCACTGTCGCTCTTATATTTATTTTCCATTTTACTTAAAACTTCGGGTCGGTTGCTAGCCCATCCCCTCAGTTGGAAAGAAGCATGTTTATGTAATTCATACATATCGTTTACTATCCTTTCGGCCGTCGTCACGTCGGGAAATGCCTGTAGATAGTCATCCATATAAAAATTGCTTTCCGTAGTGGAAGCTGCTTCTGGATAGATATGTGCGTTATCCTGCGCATTCCTATTCTTCACATATATAGCGATGCATGATGATGATGCCGCTCCAAATATGAGTGACGTCATTCTATACTCTTCCGGTGGCGCGTCACGATTGTGCCGCCATAAGAATCGAAGGCTATCCCTGTCTTCTTCCCGGATTTTCACTTGCAGGAACATTTCTTTAATGTCTGCCATCACTGCCACGCTTCCTTCTCTGAATCGTAGCAGGACTCCAAACAACGACTTCAATAAGTCCGGTCCGGTTAACAATGCATCATTGAGACAACGTCCGCCTGTCCTTGCGGCGGCGTCGAAAACTATCCTTATTTTCTTTTTCTGTGGGTGAGTCACTGCGAAGTGAGGAAGATACCACGTGCGTGGGGAAATGGAAATATGGTTCGCTTTCTCTGCGTAACCGTTAACGATGAGATTTTCAATTTGCTTCTCATATTCCTTTTTCAACTCGCTATTTTTGTCGAGCTTCTTTTCGATATTAAACAGGCGACTTTCAACCTTCGCTCTATTCGACGGCATGCACTCATTGTCTGTGCGCCATAACAAAGCAGTCTCGTACCTATTATTAGGTATACGACGTGCCGTTTTGCTCAAAATATTTAAAGCTCGTTCTTATGGGTCGTTCGCGGGCTTTCTCGCAGACACTCCCAGAGATTCCAAACTAAAATAATCTTTGATCAACTTATCCATGTCTTCCTCCTTCTTCGTGGAAATATGGTTAACAATCTTGATTGGTTTGATGCCACCCGATATGTGACCATGTAAAACCCATCCAAGTTTGGTGAGCGATGCTACAGGTAGGTTCTTACCTCCTGAAATTAATTCACGAGTAACTATGAGATGCCAATTGTCCTGGCCAATTAATATGGTAGGTCTGGACCTCTCGTCCTTAATCGGAGTCAAATGAGAACACCGTTGCAATAATTCTCGGCTCACTGACTGCGGAGAAAGGCTAAGTGACTTAATTGTTTGTACACTTATCTCCTCTAAGTCGTTCGAGTAAATGCCTTTTATCTTAACGTTTAAGCGATACGAACTGTCGTCGTTAATTCGCTTACCTCCCACGGCACCTCAATACGTAATTCTTCTTTACGTCCGCGAGGCGCTAACTTCTGAGCCATCCACTCCTCTATGAGTGTCATGGTCGATCCCTCATCCAGAAGAGCTGTGGTCTTGACCTTTCCTTTAGGTCCATACAACTCGACCGGTATAATCTTTAAGTATGCACATGCCAGTGCATTCACTGTACTAACAGTTGTAATTTGAGCCTCTTTACCCCCCTCGTCCCCTTGCGGCGAGGTATTTTCATTGGGGTATCGGTGTAGCATCCGATGATGTGACATTCTACATCCCTCTACACCACATTTTTTCGCTGTGCACTCTAACCTCCTATGGTTAGGTGACAAACATTGGAAACATACTTTCGCTTTTTTAACAGCGTCCCATTTCTCGCGATTATTCATGTCCTTAAACTTGTAACAACTCACTATAGAGTGCTCCTTGTTACATATAACACACTTATGTGTCACCCGACTTACAGGCTTGTCCTGGGTTATCATAACCACTTGTCGGTTGTGCCCTTTATTATTTCGGCGTTCTAGACGCTCGCTCGTATTACTTCGGTGCTCATAGCGCACGCTCTTGACACGGTTGCGTACAGACCCCTTTGCGGTGTGTACAGTTTGCTTCCTGAATTCAGGACGCTTCCGTTTTTCAGGCACATTTTCATTGCTTAAGGACGTTCCAAATTGTTCACTCAATAAATTTAAAAACTTGGCCATCTTCTGTAACTCTGGCTCCAAAGGATGCTGAGCTCGATATTCAAACCATTTAAATTTAATCATAGCTCCGAGTTTCTCTACTATGCGGTTTATTAACTCCGGTGAGTATAAATACTGTGGTTGATTCAATGCTTGTATTGTGGCAACCACGTTCGTAATATCCTATATTTCGGCAATCTTCCGCTGATCTTGGCATACGCTTTACATTCTCGATTTCGGCTAGAATGAGCATCTCAACCCTACCGAATCTTCTTTCGAGAGCGTTCATTATTTCTTCAGGTTCACACAAAGTAAACAACAACGACTTAACCGCTTCCTTAGCGGTGCCCTTTAATGCCCTCCTAAGGCGTGCGACATTTTGCACCCCTGAAAATTGGCTTCTTGTGTCTTCAAACACCGTTTTGAAAATTATCCATTCACCCGGGTCTCCATCGAACACCGGTAATTCCTGGAGGAAATGAAGCTGGGAAGACTTATCTTTTCCCGCTATCTTTATTGCACTCACAATCGCTTCGGTCAATTCTGACACCTCACTCGCGTGTGTTATCTGTGCATTTCATAGGTTGCGCTCGACCTCCGCCCCTTTGCGGCGTGATCCTTTACACGCTTCCTTATCAGTAATATCGGGTTGCGTTACACTAACCGGCGCGCTCATTATGGTCTGCTGAACCCAACTCCTCACGAAAGGTTCCACCTGAGTATTCCGCTCTTCATCATCCTCACTCGAGTCGATCTCCTCTTCTCGGTTGAGACGTGCCAACTCCAATTGAGACTTGGCTAAGGCAGCAGCTGCCTGTGCTCGTTCGAGCTCTGAGCGTTCGAATTTAATCCGCGCCTCTAATTCGGCTTTCAGCCTCGCCGATTGCGATGACCTACTACCTCTCTGTGACCCTTTGTCACTAGTGTGCCCGATTACTGTCCTTGACGATGCCGCTTCTTCGGTCCTTTGACCTACTTTTTCGACTATCGTTTCACTCCTGGATATAACGGATTGTTGTGCGGTGCTGGCCTACGTACCACTGGTGTCCGTCCTGTTGCTTGTCGTTGCCACGGACGTCCCTGAGTCCCACGTGCATGTGGACGTATCGGTGGTGGCTCCACTTGAAGGAGTTGTTCCACTCGAAGCAGTGGCTGTGGTCGCTCCAGATGATTCCGCCTCTTTAGCATTTCTTGAGAGCTCTGTTCTAGTCCTGCTTCGTTCGCTCCTCTCTGTCTGGTCTTGTGTCTTCTTCATCTTGCAGGAAGGTGATTGTTGGCCTACAGTCCTTAACTGTCCCTACGGTCCCTACAACCCCTTACCTACAACCCTTCTACACTCCAACCTAACCCCACTACCCCTCCCCCCCTTTATCTCCCAACCCTACAACCTTACTACCACCCTAACAGCCCTATCAGCCCTATCAATCCTGAACGGGGCCTACCAAGGTGAGCCGTCCAGGGATGGAGTCGTGCAGGAATGGAATGGAGGAAAGGTTTAGGAACTGTCCCGCCAAGGAATATGACGAAACAGTCGAGCGGTAGTGCAAGCGCAGTCTCGCTCGAGAGAACTGCTCCACCCGAAGGTGTTGTGCCCAACCGTTTGGCACCGTTAGGTGGTCGGGATGTATGCTGTGCTTCGTCGCCCAGTCGCCGGTGACGCCTCGTCTAAGCGCCCTCCTCCGGCCGCGATGCAGTCAGGTGCCCGCGAGCACCCTCGCCTGGCAGCAGTGGTGGATGCTTCTTCTTCTTGCACCCTCTGTTGACCCGACAGGAAATGCCGGACACGGTCGTCCGACAGGAAATGCCGGACACGATCGTCCGACAGGAAAATGCCAAGCCCTCCTTGGCCACGATGAGTGCCTTCACAAGACACCTGCGCCTGGCTGCGATACGTGCCCCATGCGAGCACACGCCCCAAGCCGCAATCCTGGTTTTCTTTCTTCCGGTAGTTCCAGGTCCAGTCCTACTGCGCTAACCTGGTCTTCTGATCTTCACTTGGCTCCGAAAGTCTTCTTTCTCCATAACCAGCAGTCCACGGCTGGTTCCTTGATCCTGGCTGCGAAGGACCAATTGAAAAGGAAACCAGGCTCGCAAGGTCCTCTTGAAAAAGAACCAGGCGTTCGTAAACGTTAAACTAAGAAACAGAAGGGAGGAATCGAGGCTTCTCTCGATCCGGCCTCCTATAACGCCTACGTTGTGTTCGGGAACAACGTATGTGATCTCCGCAACGGAGTAACACACAAGGGCGATAACCTCTTCCTTTTCAGAAAATAGGTTCAGGCGGGGATTACGGGTCTTCCGAAGTCGTCCCGGTCCCAACGCCTTAATTCTTCGATGTGGACTGTATAATTTTGAGGGACGAATTTCTTGGGAATAAAACAGCAATTATCTTCAAACCGTTCCGTGAGAGAGTAATTACTTTTCCCTATCCCTACACTTTTTCTTTCTTCTTATTGACTGCTGGTCTTGCACTTTTTCCCGAACTAATCTCGAAGGATTCCCGAAACTTCCCCGAAGGATTCCCGAACGAATTGCAAGAAAACTCGTTTACTGAGCTACCCCTGAGCTATACGCGAAAGTGAGCCGCACCATTTGTGCGCTTGCGCAACTCAATTACATCAATTTGTACTATCACTCTCTCACGGTTTTCTCAATAATTTTATTTGTATGAAAAATGAAAAAAATGAAAAAATGATTTATTGATTTACAATGATACATTTAAAACCAGTCGCAAGGGCCCCTGTACTAGGTTGAGAACCTGTATTACTGGGTACCCCGCTCATCCACCAAGACAATACAATGTTAATCAATAAATAACAAAAAGCAAGGCAAGGTCTAGCATTAGAATGTAAATGAAATTTGGAATATAATAATAATTACATGATAAGCATGCATGCAAAGCATGCACGCGTTTGCTTGTTTGTGTGTGTGTGTGTGTGTGTGTGTTTTGTGGTTGTGTGGTAGTGCTTTAACAATTGGTGTGGCTGTTCGAAGTATAAAAGTTATGTAATAAATTGTTCAGTTTCGTCGTAGTTTAGTGTTAATAAAAATTGAGTCACTACACGTTTAACTTTAGTCCACGTCAAGGGGTAAATATTCAATCTGCTGTTGAATTTGTTGTAAATAGATATAGATTGGTATACGTATTGCTTTTGTTTAAACTTTGTTTTATTTTGTGGTATATTGCAAATTTTGGCACTCCTACGTTTTGGTGTCTGATGAGGTATGAAAGGTAAAATGTCGATGCTTTTTTAAAATACAATTCAATATATACATCTGGCGAGTAGTAAGCAATTTGTAAGACTTATGTAGTTCAGAAGTTGAAAATCGAAACGGTTTCAAGAACATCACCTTAATTAGAGCTCTTTGAGCTCTTTCTAGTCTTATTAGATGTGTTTTTGCTGCACCACCCCAAACAGGTATGCAATAACTCATTACCGATTGCGCTAGAGCTTTGTAGGTGGTTATAAGAGTTGTTTCATTTGTAACACACCTGAGTTTTTTAAATACCCATGTTAGTTTCCTTATCCTGTCAGCAATGTTTTCAATGTGTTGACTCCAGGTAAGGTGCTGATCAATAGTTACACCGAGATATTTGATGGTACTAGTCCTAGTGATTTTATCACATGAGCAATTATTATAGCTATCTAAATATGGCTTATGGCAGGTATGAACTGTTAGGTTAAATTTAGAATTTGGTTGTGTATTTTTCCGTATAGTAAAAGGTATGAATTTAGTTTTGTTAATGTTAAGGGTCAGAAGGTTCGATCTTAGCCAGTTAGATATATGGTATATTCCGGAGTCAGCAATAATCCTTAGTTTTTCCCATGATTTTGCGTTAAAAATGAGAGCAGTGTCATCTGCGTAGGTGTATATTTGACAATTTTGTAGGCTTAAATTGCATAGATCGTTGACATAGATTAAAAACAAAGTAGGTCCGAGGATGCTACCTTGAGGGACACCATAAGAGATATTTGATGGACGGCAAAATATATAAGACATACATTTATACAATTTACTTATAAAGATAGCACAAAAAATATCTATACTACGATATACATTACATTTTCATATCACAAAGAACCTTTTATTTATTTAACAAAATATGCCTATTTTACTCACATGTTCAAAGTTGAAATTTCTTAAATATTTAACATAGAAAGTTAAAACAATGTTTTCCACTTGAAATTATACATATCTTAACTAATACGATAGTTTAATTTACATTTTCTCTATTCATTTCACTATTAAAACACTTTTAAATTTCTTATACAAAACTATCGTTATTTCACTTATTCACAGGAATCTTCACATAAAAATAAAATAGAATTCACCTCTTTTGCACGTACAATCAATCTGAAATGTTTCACAAGTCATTTTTACATAAATTGTTGAAATTGCAAATATTTAAATTTCCACATATTTGACCTCCTAAGTACGTGGCTAGCGTGCGTCTATGATCTCACACTATTTGAACAACTAACTTTTGCACGGCTATCGACTATCAGTAAAAATGGAAAGTCTAATATCAACAATAATAGGTGAATAAATGCTTCTACACAATTCTCAAACTGTAGGAAACTATTTCTAATCAGATTCTTATCAGTTATCATGTCTCTTATCAAACAATATAAGTGAATGTTTTCATAAATCAATACATTGAAAATAGGCATTTGTTTTCATGCAAAACATATGAAACTCATATAAGACAATACTTATGCAATATCGCTGTGCATAAGTAGAATTAATTTCCATTAATTCTACTTATGCACAGCGATCATCTCGACCGGGGAACAAATCCGGTCTCTAACTTTATTTTAATATTTCTTCAAATCAACATCATTGGAAAGATGATTTCAACCGAGGAACAAATCCGGTAACATAATTTATATCTTAAAAATTCCCTATATGCATTTATTAAGAAAATATTACTAGGAAAACAATAAACTATTCCGGCCTGGGAGTCGAACCCAAGACCTTCATATCATTAATTCGATATTTCTTTAAGATTCAACTAAGCATTTTCTTATCGGAATATTGTTGCTCGATAATTTGCTTTTTAGAAGCTATTCGTAATCGGTTAACTAATAAATTGAAATATTCTTACAGGCGCGTCGCCAACACCTTGAATAAAACTATTATTTACGGATTTTATCGCGTTTAATTACTTTAATTTATTTTTATTCTTATGCCGACGTTTCGGGTGCTTTACAGCACCCATGGTCACGGGGGGGACTGAGATGTTTGACGTCCCAATGTCATAGTTAGTCCGGCTACCTTCAGTTTTTTTTAATATTAATTTTTGGTCCAAATTTTTGTAAAAAATGTCCAAATTGTTGTAGTTTTGGAAAAATTAATATTAAAAAAAATTAAAAAAAAAACTGAAGGTAGCCGGACTAACTATGACATTGGGACGTCCAACATCTCAGTCCCCCCCGTGACCATGGGTGCTGTAAAGCACCCGAAACGTCGGGATAATAATAAAAATAAATTAAGGTAATTAAACGCGATAAAATCCGTAAATAATAGTTTTATTCAAGGTATTACCATAGTCAAAATATCCTCAAACCTAGATTCAAAATCTGAATAGAGGGCATTTAAATGTTGAACGTAAGTTGAAACGTCGTCTTCCTGGCAGCTTGTCTGTGACAAATTGAGGAACTAAGAAAATTCGCCCCGTCCAATATTTTGCTTCATTAGTTTAACTCTGGCAAGAAACGTTGATAAGATGGACTTTGTTTTAATCAAATTTAAACCGTCGCCTTGTAATTGCAAATTAACCATATTTAATTTTGTAAACAAATCTGTTAAATAGGCGATGTCTGTTTTCTCCTTCATTAAATTTTCTTTTAAAATTTTATCTTTAGTATCCAGAAATTCTAAAATGGTCTCAAAAAGTGCAAAAAATCTTGTCAAACATAAGCCTTTCGACAGCCAGCGTACTTCAGTGTGAAGGAGTAATTGATGAAAGTGTTCGTCATTTTCTTTACACAACTGCGCAAATAACCGCGTATTCAACGCGTTGCTTCGGATTCGGTTTACTGCATCAATGACTAAATGAAGTGATTCATGCAATCTAACACTCAAATTTTTAGCAACTAAATGTTGTCGATGGATGACGCAATGTATTGCTAACACCCCTGACACATTTTGTTTTAAATAGCTTATAAATCCACGATAACGTCCAACCATGGCAGGTGCTCCATCTGTAGCTACTGATATTATATTTGACAAAGGAATTGCTTTTTCAATGAAGTAATCCTTCAAAACAAGAAATATTGATTCACCTTTAGTGTCGGTTATCAAAGTTCTTGCGAAGAGAAGTTCTTCGTAGATTTCTTGATTTAATAAAACGAACATATACCAATAATAATGCTGCACTATCAGGTAAAGTTGACTCGTCCAGTTGTATAGAGAAATGGGTCGTTTGCAAATAATTACATAAGAAGCTTTCAATATCAGAACTCATTTCATCAATACGTCTTTCAACAGTATTGTTGCTTAAGGGAATTCTTGCGAAAGAATTGCAGGTGGGGGGTCATTGTAGAAGCGTGCTCGTCGCGACCCCTGCCAGCCCTTTTCAGGGCTGCAATTCTACACAGCTGCGCACCCATGCGAACGAGGGTTAGGGCGTCCCCCCAAGGCGACGCACACCAGCTCGTCCCCGTTGGTGTGGAATGCAGCGCGCAAAGCGGCGATGGGGACCGCCACCCGTCACGCACAGCCCGACACGGCGGAAGGTGGAGGACGGAGTGCAGAGTTGGCACGTGGAATGTTAGAGGAGGCATGAGAGATAAGACGAATGAGTTGATCGAAATAATGAAAGAAAGAGAATTAGATGTCGTGTGTATGTCGGAGACCAAACGGAAAGGCAGTGGTATTGAAGAGCTCCCTGGCGGGACGTTAGCTATATGGTCCGGAGTCCCAGAAAGCGAGAACGCCTGCCAAGGAGTGGGAGTGCTGTTGTCGTCCCGGTTGGTCGATCTTATGACTGAATACAAGGTTGTGAACTCAAGACTTCTCTGGGTTCGCTTCAAAATGGGACTGACGAAGTTATTCCTTTTGGCTGTTTATGCGCCGGTAGCTTCGTCGTCCAGGGCTGAGCTGGAGGAGTTTTGGGAGAATGTAAGAGAAGTTCTAGATTTGGTTAAGGGAAACGAAAGAACTGTTGTATGTGGTGATTTGAATGGATGGGTAGGCATCGCTCGACCAGGATACGAGTCGGTGCTTGGAAAGTTTGGAGATAAAAGGGTTAATGATGCTGGCAAGCTTATACTGGCTGTATGCAAGGAAAAGGGTCTTCTTGTGACAAACACTATGTTTAATCACAGGAAGATCCATATGTACACTAGAGAAAGAAAGAATGAGAGAAGTATGATTGATTTGTTCCTGGTGGATGACCGACTGCGAAAACAGGTGATGGATACACGAGTGTTCAGGGGTGCTGACCTGGGAACGGATCATTATCTAGTAATTACTAGATTTAGGGGTTTGTTCGCGGGTTGGCGCCACCGGACGGCAGTAACAGAACCACAGTCGGTCTGTCGCATCCGAAGCTGGAAGCTTCAGGAAGCGGATACTAGGGACAAATATCACACGAGGGTAGCCGAAAAGCTTGACACCATCGATGGCAGGAAAGAATGTGTGGAGAGAATATGGCAGAACCTTAGGGATGGAATGGTAAGTGCAGCGGAAGAAGTATGTGGTACGACAAAAAGAGGTAGTAGTAAAAGAAGAGATGCATGGTGGAATGACGAAGTGAAAGAAGCTGTAAAAAAGAAGAAAAAAGCATGGTTAGACTACTTAGCCTCTAGTAACGATGAGCATATGAGAGAGAAGATGAAAAAAAGATATAAGCTGCAGAAAGTTCATGCGAAAACATTGATTGAGGAAGTACGTGAAAGGTGTAGAATAGAAGCGGACGAGAGGTTGTCGCACAACTTTAGGGAAAACTCCAAACTCTTCTGGAAAGAGGTTGGAAGGTCCCGGAGTGGTGCGACAGCTTTAAGAATGAACAAAGTGCTTTCGAGAACCAATGACGTCCTCTCAGAAAAATCGGACGTCATGCAGCGATGGAGTGAATTTTATAGAGAATTGTATGCGTGTCATGATCTTAGTGAAGGATCCGGGGGTGACGCCGTGACTGGCACGCCAGACACGGACCTCGATGACACTGAGGTCATCAGCATGAAAGAGATTGAACGTGCGATTCGAAGTTTGAAATGTGGTAAGGCTGCGGGACTAGACAGAGTTACTGCTGAAATGGTCAAGTACGGTGGGCCTCGCGTCTGGGACAGCTTTCATCTGCTGTGCAATTTGTGCTGGCGGACGGGAGATGTCCCGGATGATTGGCGATCCGCGGTCATTGTGCCTTTATATAAAGGTAAAGGTTCACATTTTGACTGCGGGAGCTATCGGGCGATCAGCTTGACCAGTTTAGCAAGTAAAGTTTATTCGAAGGTTTTGACACGCAGGATGCAAGAGAAATCGGAAAGATTCTTATGGGAGGCACAATGCGGATTTAGACCTGGAAGAGGATGCACGGATCAAATGTTTTCTCTCCGCATGATCACGGAGAAGCTTCTGAGTGTTAACCAGAGGATTTTCTGTGCTTTTGTGGATCTGGAGAAAGCATTTGATAAGGTTATAAGGAAGAAAATGTGGGAACTGTTGCCGGGATATGGTGTGGATGGTCGATTGTTAAGGGCTGTGCAGTCACTCTACTATGACTGTAAAGCCTGTGTGCGGGTAGGGCATGACCTGTCACCCATGTTTAGCGTCCAAGCGGGCGTAAAACAGGGTTGTGTCATGTCTTCCTGGCTGTTCATACTGTATCTCGACAGCTGTTTACAGAAGCTGAAAGATAGATGTTTGGGTGTGAAATTGGGTGACATAAAAGTTAATTGTCTGCTGTATGCTGATGATGCAGTGCTTATTGCACCATCAGAAGCAGAACTGCAGGCATTAGTCACGTGTATGAAAGAGGAATGTGAAATTAAAGGTCTCCGTTTGAATGCTAATAAAACTAAGGTTCTGGTATTTGAAAAGGACGAAGAGAGAACGAAATGTGAAATATGGGTAAATCAGGAATGTCTAGAACAGGTAAATGAAATTGTATACTTGGGGAGTGCTTTCAGCCGGGATGGAAGATGTGATTTAGATGTGGATAGGCGTGTCGCTGCCGGAAACAAAGTCAATGGTGCCCTGAATGCATTAATAAAAAGGCAAGGCGTGGTGAAGAGTGCACGCCTTGCAATACATAACGCAGTGTTGGTACCGACTTTGTTATATGGCAGCGAAACCTGGGTATGCCAGAAGAAGCATAAAAGCAAGTTGAATGCAGTGGAGATGCGATCTCTTCGTAAAATGTGTGGCGTTACCATAGCCGACCGAAAGCGAAACGAAGAGATTCGCAATATGGCAGGATTGAAAGATGACCTTATCACAAAAATTGATAGGGGCGTACTCCAATGGTTTGGACACGTTGAACGAATGAGTGAAGACCGAATGGTGAAGAAAATATATAGAGCGAAAGTAAATATTAAAAGGTGTCGAGGTAGACCGAGACTAACTTTCGAAGACCATGTGAGCAAATTGCTCGAAGAGGGGAGGGTCAAGAGTACTTGGATACCTAGACGTGCATGTATGAAGAAGTTAATGAACCTGGAAGAAGCGAAAGAGGTATGTAAGGATCGTGACACTTGGCGATCTGTTCTCTCTGGCTACCCCGTTAGGGATTGTGCGTGACGATAAGTAAGTAAGTAAGTAAGATGCAGGTTTGTGTAAAAGAGTTTTTAAAACCTCTTTAACGGCTGACAAAATTAACTTCTCTCTGATAGTATGCGGTTTTCCCGATTTTGCTATAAGTAACGAGATATTGTAAGACGCCCGCAAACCATCATCATTTCTTTGTGACGTCGAAGCGAACATTCTGTCCAGTGTAGGTCTCTTCTGATGTTTATCTTTGAGTGTTTGAAAGTATTTCAAATGTTTCTCTGTTTTATCAGGGTGGCATATTCTCAGATGATCTTGCAGTTAAGATGGTTTCATAGCGTCATTGTCCAAAGCTTTTTTGCATAAAAGGCACAAAGGCAATTGTTTGTCCGGCCATGATGGAATGAAGCCAAATTTCAAATAATCGACACTGTACTGTCTACATTTCTTTTTAGATTCGGACATGGCATCAGTCATCTGTGGGCAAAATTTAATTATTTAAATAAGACGGAAAATCCAGCAGCTGTATATTAAAAATATTTTTTGATTTTTCCGAAAACTCGAAGAAAATTCTAACATCTTCTTGCAACAATTAGTAATTATAATACCGATTGCTAAATCTTTCAAAAAGAAACTATTGAGGAGTACTCGTGTAATTTTGCATGGTTGAATATTAAACTACTAATAACTAAAGTCATGATTGGCGTTATTTATATATCTTTGCTAACTACGAGTACAAAACTAAAATTTAATAAAAAATAATGTACTTACTTTTCTCCAGCACTCTCAAAACAAAATAACACTGACTCACTATAATTTGTGTGATATGCTATATGTTTATATTTTTTAAAATATTTTCTTAGCACTTTCCTTTTCTCTTGAAAAGGAAAGTGCTAAGAAAATATTTCAGGAAACGAATAAACGTATTTGTCCCACATTCGTATTTATAGAGTGACGAATTGAACAAGTCGGTGCAAGGTAGCGAAGCTCTGAGACTGCGACTCTCGGGTTTTTAGAAGTTCAAAATGTATTGCGACCACAAAGCGAATACCAACATCCTACAACTTACACAATTTTATAAACATATATAATAAATTTTTTACTTCATAGGTACTTTTATAAATAATGTATATGTTTTGATATTATAAGATAGTATGATGTAAGTAAATAGGTACTATCAGTGTATGTGTTGAGATCCACTATCGTGGACCCCCATTTTCATTTCATGGACCCCCAAATTTTTTTTCGATGACATAGACCCCTTGCAGGTTGTCATAGACCCCTAAGGGTCGATATAGACCACTTTGGGTGTAGGTAAACAATTAATATATATTGTGTTCTAATGTTTTTGGGAAATCAAACAAAATTTATGATTAATTTACAATTTTATTTTCAACCACTTGTAAAAAACCCACACTTCATCACAAGAACAATGTAAAATTTTGTGATTATTTTTTGCAAACATATGATTATTACACACATAACGTTTGTTTAAATTTATGACATTTACGAAATCATTGTATTTTGGACATTTGTATTCTTCAATATTAAAAATTCTATCATTTGTCGTCAACATTTTTAAAAATTGTTTTTCTGTTAAACCACCTTTATATGCGATCACTTCGTCTTTGCACAAATTTCTAATGTACCAATTTAATATGGGAATGATGTTCTCTTGTTTGTAGGCACATTTTAATTCTTCGGTCACGTCAAAATATGGAATGCCGAACGAACAGTTTTTATGTCTTTTGGCAATAAATAATTGAAAGAATAACTTGGCCGTAACAAATAATGATCGATAAACGCATAATTTTTATTAGATAGTTTTACGTCTAGAATAGCCATTTCTCTACATTGAAAATGTTTATGAGGATATGTAATGTAAAATCCGTCCATGTCGATGATGTATCTAATATTTTTTAGATTTTGTGTCATTTTGAACCAAAAAGTTGAAAGTATTTACACGTGACTAAAATATGTTTGTTCCAACAATCTTCACATAACAATGCTTCATTACTTCCCATCATCCCATTTCTTCCTTCTGCTCTTGTCTTCCTGTAATTTAAGTAAACAGAATCACATTCACTAATGATCAGCTAATGACTGTCATTGTAAAAAAGTATTTTTTAACTTTTTCACTTTCTTCTATTGTCTTTGTATTCAGGGCTAGGAAATGTTCGCCGCGCTGCCTCAATGCGTGTTAGCGAACTTTATATGCCTTCGAAATTTCTCAGACATGCAGGTTTCCTCACGATGTTTTCCTTCACTGCTGAGCACGTGGTAAATCAGCACTTAAAATTGCAATTAACAATTTAGTTAGTGACGGCGGGGATCGAACACGGGTCGCGTACAGTGAAATTTACAGCTTGCGCTAACCATCTGAGCTACCACGGCTTAATCATATACACACATAATATTTAAATATAATTTGTTAACACTAAATCATACACACGTAAGAAAATAACAGAGAGAAAAGTAAGTTTGTCAATAGAATAAACACTTACATCCATGGCCTTTGATGCGTTGAAGTAACACAAATGTAGTGTTGATAGATCCACTGCGGTCAAACGACCATACACTAACTCCATGACTGCAGCTGCTCGGTCTTATATAGTACCAGTAAGTAATAATTCTAATCTAAAGAATTTCTGCAGTGGAACTGATAGTACGAGTAACTTTATGCGTCAACAAGCTTATCTCACATTCTGATGCTTATCTCAACATTCCTTCGTGTTGCGTCTTGTTCAGTGTATTGATGACGCAAATACGATTTGTATAACACAAAAGAATGCAATTTAATATTTAGAAATCACTATAATTGATCATTCATATGTTAATCATTGAGTAGATTGGCACTGTAATAATCTACTAATAGCAGTAATATCATGGATACACTAGATGTACAACAACATTCGAAAAAGATTCACCCCAGTCTAGAAAATAATGTTTATGCTGCTAATAGACTGCCCATGTATACCCACGTACCAACGTATATAATATGCAATTTGGATACCGATGATAAACCAGGGTCACATTGGGTAGCTTTATATATCGATACGAATGACGTCGGTCAATATTTTGATTCATATGGACGATCACCTGTACGATATCATCTAGAGTTTTTAAAAAGGAATTGTAAAAGATGGAACTGGAATGTTGATAAAATTCAGAATGAGTGATGTTCAATGCATAGTTTTACGAGTATATTTACAGGGAACACATTGTACAATGATATTTTAGTGGACGAGATGTTTCGCTCCTATTTCATAGACAATAAGTAATAAGATTTTGTAAATAAAAATTGTAACAAAATTAGGTAATGTGTTTTATTGAATACAATCGTACTGATAAGCCGACGCATACGCCGAGGAAAAATAGACAATGACGGTATTCAATGAACAATAGATAAATAGAGAGATTCGTGATCAGAGCATGCCAAAACCTTTTTTTTTAGTATCGTAGTCGATGAAGTTGTACCACTTCTGACTCAGTGAGCCAGAAGTGGTACTACCTAACTACTAAGGACAATGTACATTAAATATGTTCACATGTACAATATATGTTTTTCGCATGATTACACCATTCCTTTAATATTATTTTTATGCCAGTCAAAAACAATCTGCAACCTCTCTGTCTAGACATTTTTATCATGGTCCTTAATTTCAGAGTAAAACTAGATTATACTTTACATGTAGGTACTGAAAAATACACGAGATTTGAGGGGGGGGGGGGGGGGTTAGTTGTAAACATCACCAAGAGGGAGTGTTAAAAATGCTAAAAACATCACGTGATTAATGGACGGCCCCTAATATACAGAGTGTCCCAGAACTCAACGTCAAGCCGAAACGGGGTGAAAGGATTGATTGTTTGCATCATGAGAAAAATCAGAAAAAAATCTATCCCATGCAGTTTGGAAATTAGGGGCATTTAAGAAAAATCTAGAAATTTGGTCAAACTGTAACCATTTTTCGGTGATTGTAGTTAATTTTTATTATTTTTGTTCATTTAAACTTTGGAACCGTAACCCTAAATAACATTTCTAGAACCACAGTCAAAAATAATGACACAACTGCAAAATAATGACCAGGAATATCCGGGAAGGTGGATTGGACGTTCAGGCACTATCTCGAGGCCAGCCCAGATTTAAATACCCTGGATTTTTTTTATTGGGCGTTCTCAAAGAAAAAGTTTATTCAAAGCCCATTGACGGGGTAGCCGAGCTGCGTGAACGAATTTCTCAAGCTGCTGAGGACATCAACTCTCGAGGATATGCCCCACTAATAACTAGATCTTTTTTAATAAGATGTAGGGTGTGTATTGAGGCTGATGGTAAACAATTTGAACACTTATTGTAATAAAAAAAATGTTATTTCCCTATCTGACTTTTATTCCAATAAACCTAAACTAAACTAGGTCAAGATTTTTCATTATTTTGTTAATTTTATTTACTTTTGTTGACTTTGGTAAAATTGGCGTCTGACTATCTGTTTTGGTCGCTCATGGCAAACATCTCCACTATCCATCGCTCATATCAATAAAAACATTTGAACTGAGTAAAATGGCTTACCAAAAATCGGGTTACTCGAGGTTTTTATTTATTTACTAGTTTTTTTTTAGGATAAAACCAACAAGTATTGTACAATGCTGGTTAAATGCGTAATCTTTTAATGGCACTTGCCAAGGCACTTTAGTACATTTTTTTTAAAGGAGGACCTTTCAAAGTCGACAAATGTTGAAAATTTTAAATTCATAGTTTAACAAATTTTCTTAATTCTAGAAAACTTGGGGCAGTTGTGTCATTATTTTTGACTGTGATTCTAGAAATGTTATTTAGGGTTACGGTTCCAAAGTTTAAATGAACAAAAATAATAAAAATTAACCACAAAAACCGAAAAATGGTTACAGTTTGACCAAATTTCTAGATTTTTCTTAGATGCCCATAATTTCCGAACTGCATGGGATATATTTTTTTTCCGATTTTTATGATGATCGTAACAATCAACCCTGTTTCGGCTTGACGTTGAGTTCTAGGACACCTATACTAGGACTATATATATATATATATATATATATATATATATATATATATATATATATATATATATATATATATAGCGATAATTCTATATTTATATGAAAATATCCGAAATTGGATGTAATTTATGGGCAAAAACTACAACCTTTGATTATATACCTGTCTAGATGTTGCGCTACAATCGCAACAAAAACAACGGGTCCGATTTCGAGCGCTTGTGTGCTTATTACACACACAAGTATGCGTAACTACTATTGTTTAACAAGCCCGCTGCGTCACTCGGGAGCGAGCTGAGTGAACCCGCTCTTGAATATTTCCAATTAGATTAAGTACTCATTTGACATTTAAATTTTTTATATATACTTATTTTGATTTGCCTAGTTATAAAATAATAACGTTTCACATGAACAATTGTACTTTTAATAAATTTTATTTAATTTGATATAAATTATTTATATATTGACTTGCTTACTTATAAAAATAATGATTTGATACATTATGTTAAATAATTTTCATAGACTATATACAACTATTTGTCATCTTTGATGTACCATGTTTATTGGTATTTATATAGTTAGTTTTGGTATTTATGTAATTTTAGTTATAGTTTTATAAATATATAAATGAAAATGATGAATATACATAGATATCAATAAAATAGGATAAATAAAAACACATTAATAAATAAAATCCAACCAGATGGGAGACTTCGCCAGGTGAGACCAAATGGCTTTGATTATATACTTGTTTTATCAGAAGAAAGTTAAACAAAATAGGTTTAATAAAGTAATTATTATGTAGATTAGTTTTTTTTTTTAAATATAAAAATATTTGAAAGAACTATCAAAAATACTAATTAGTACATGACGTCATGGGGTTCATTTGTTTTGTGGAGGTAAGTTATCATTTACTGCTCAAATAACTAAAGTAATTTTTAAAATAATATAATGTTTTCCTGATCGAAAGATGATGTAATAATATTTGTATTTTGTCTCCCATAGTTTCGTCAAAACTCTCTAGTAATAAACTTATAACATCGGCTGATCAGACTATACTCTATTCCAATTACGAAGTCCCTTTTGACACTTCTTAGAACGTAACTCTTTACGTTTCGCATAATTTGAAATAATAATCATTTTTTGTTCATGGTCGTAAATCATCATTTAAAAATGCACAATCAATCTAAATCATTATACAATTAATTCACACACACAATCAACATATTGTTTTTAGACATCCTGCTCAAAATAATTAAAACTTTAAAAGATAATAATATTTTACTGCCGTTTTGCGTTTACGTTCTATTGTTTTATTTTTAATTTTTTACATAGTGACGTGACTAAAAGAATCGTATAAAATCGATTATAGACAGATTCTTTTCGCGAGTGAAAATTTGTCAACACTGCGTCCACCTCGTGACCATTTTGTTTGTCTCTTCAGTACGAGTGCAGAAGCCTTGTATACGATACGCGTGTTCAGTTATTTGATTTTGTGTTGTGTTTTTATTTCGTTCTTGTTATTGTAGTTATAACTGTGATAATTCTTTCGTTGTTATTAAGTTTTGACTGTTACTTAATTTTTTTTGTATTTATAAACACTATGGCCGAAACTGTGACCACTAAAAGAACAGTGATGCGCAGTCAAGCGCGAGAGTTTGTAGTACGCCTACAAGATTACTTTGAAAGAGAGTATCAGAATGGTGGTCCATTGTTGCCACTTTCACAAGTGACTAACCGAGTAAGTGCAGCTCTTGGTATTAGTCGAAAAACTGTTTCCCGAATAAGTAAGGTAAAACATGGTAAAGATTTAATGGAAGATAACAAATTAAAATCGCCACTTAAGAAAAAAGTAAGAAGATCGATAGTTACACATATCGACAATTTTGATAACGACGCCATTAGAAACCATATCTATGGCTACTATAGTAGGAACGAATTGCCGACTCTTGATAAATTGTCAAATACTTTACGAGAATCTGGACTGTTTCACGGCAGTAGAACTTCTTTTAAAAAATGTTGGCTTTTAAAAAATGTTGGCTTTTAAAAAATGTTGGCTTGTGAGGGTTTTAAAGATGTGATAAAAGGCGGATTTTGATAGAACGAAGAGATATAGCTTTAGCCGGATTTAATTTTCTAGGATTAGCAAAGTCCATTGCCGTTTGGAATAATGTTATATTTCTAGATGAGACGTGGCTATACGCTAATCATACAGTTGGCAAGATATGGACAGACGACATTCCTCACTCTTCCACAAAAGTACCTAGTGGCAAAGGCGAACGCTTAATTATTTTTCATGCGGGTTCCATGAAGGGATTTGTTCCGAACTGTCTCTTGGCGTTTAAATCTAAGAAAAATGTGGAATACCACGAAGAGATGAATTTTGTTAAATTTAAGGAATGGTTTTGTACCTTATCGACCGACGATCATTATGGATAATGCACCGTATCATTCAGTACAAATAAGTAAGCCTCCACCTTCTAGCAGCAAAAAAGCCGATAATGTGAAATGGCTGAATGACAATAATATTGTTGCTGACATGTCCATGTTAAAAGTTGAGCTGCTGCATTTGGTTGCTATAAATAAGCCAGCTTGACCAAAATACGTATTGGACAATGCCGTATAATTGATTTGGGCGCAAATTGAAGGCAAGAATTTAAACAAATCTTTTTTATAATTTATTTTTACCTATTTTAACATTTTATCCGTTGCTATATTAACATGCAAACCTTTATTTTAGGTTATGCGGCTCGTAAAAATATCAGCCCACCGTTTACTGCAAACAAAATGCTGTCATTGTTGCAAGAAGCTTCTGATACTGTTACTGCCGCGAATTGGGAAAGTGTGGTTTTACGAACAAAAAATTTGATTTTCGCTGATTGGGACAGAGACATACATATCGATGCCGTCATAGATAACCAAATTATAATAAATACAGGGGATTCTACAGACGATGATTAGGGTGATGACGACGATGCCGACCATGAAATATCGATTTCGGCTAGTGATGATGAATATGTTCCATCTTGATAAAAATATCATGTAATATTATCTAATTCAAATTTAAAAAACAGTTTTATAAATTTTAATTTGATGCCAATCCTTTTTCTCTCAATACGATTTTAATTTGTTCGTTATAGTAATCGATGATCAATATCGTCAAGTATCGACTATAGCGGTACTTTACTAGTACTTGATTAGTGACATCGGTCAAATGGGACTTCGTAATTGGAATAGAGTATAGTCTACAAAGTAACGAATTAAAAAATCGTGTTTTTATACAACAATAGTGGTTAAGAAACAAAAGTGATCTTGGTGTTATTATACGGTTTTCTCACATAATTGCGACACAATTTAACATCACAAACCGGCATAATTAATTATTTTCCGTGAGCACGTTATCCCTAAGTGATTCAAATGACACTGACGTTGGTGAGAAGCGAGTCTACCAATTTTAGTAGACTTTATTTGGGCCGTTCTGTACGGACAATGTGGCATCTAGACAGGTACCTATATAATCAAACTACGCATTCGCGCGCTCGTGTGTGTACGAATCAGTGCACGGAACTTTTGCCTATTATTTACTTCTTTAATGACACGCTCCTACGCGACGTTTTTTATTCAAGGATAGGGTGTTAAACGAGCACACAATCCACCTGATAGTAAGTGATTGCTGTGGCCCATAGACATCTACGTATATCCTCGATTACGAATCAAAATGCAGATGCGTTGTTACCCGTGAGGACTAAGATGGAATGCTTCGATTCCAATAAAAAGGGTCTCCGGTTCTCTACACTCACCAAACCAAAACAATTTAATACTTTTATGAATAAAATAATAATATGTATATCATAATAATTGGATTTTAGAAAACGGGTCTTATGTACGATTTGGGTGAAACTTGGTAGATACTTAGATAATGTTTTATGTTTCTTACAAATTTACGTGTAATAAACATCTGTCCACAAAGTTATTATTTTTTTCTAATTCCGAGCAAAATTCTTTTCAGATACTATGATATTATACAGAAGAATAATTAATGAAATAGTATGATTTGCAGTCGCGCTTAGCTATGCGTGACCGCATGTGACCCCAAGCGCGAACTCTTGTCTCTTGGCTTGTTTTATTATTAGGCATTCATTTGTTCGAAGTATAGGTACTAGTTGAATATTTCGGTGTTACCTTTGGACTCCCCTCATCGAATCCACAAAAAATTTTTCTTAATAATTCAACTTGTCTTGTTTTTAATAATTCTAAAGCTGATCTGCATTGTGTGAATAAAATGCATTTCCTGTCATTATCCACACATGGCATTAAGGTTTGCGTTATTTCTGAAATGAAGAAAAATAACCTTGAGATTATTTATTAAAAACTATAAAGAATTAAAAAAAATGAAAAAAAAAATGCTCTATAGTTAAACTTCGAATAGCCTGGTCATTACAGTCCTTCACAATTCCACTGCTGAACAAAGGCCTCCCCCAAGGAATGTCATAAAGCTGCCCTGGTAACCCCCAAAAATTACATAGAAAGATTTGGCATAATATAACAGCACCCGAAACGTCTGGAATTTAAAGTAAGTTAAACGCGATAAAATCCGTAAAATTAGTTTTATTCAATACATAGAAAGATCATTAAGTTAATCAATATCAGTAAGTAAGGCACAGAATTGTAACAACTTGGGCAACAATCTAACATGTCACGAACATGAAATATAAATTAAGATACAATAAACAATTATTATTTTTTTTTGTTTTTTTTTATTTTAAAAAATATTAGTAATCCTATTAATTAACATTACTAATATAATATTTTACTACGTAATTTACGTTACTGTGTTTTGGTTTTAAGAAGTGCGATTTTCCTTTTAAGGGGAAATATTAAAAATAATACCTCAAATGGCTTTTAAGGGGAAATATTAAAAATAATACCTCAAATGGCTTTTAAGGGGAAATATTAAAAATAATACCTCAAATGGCTTTTAAGGGGAAATATTAAAAATAATACCTCAAATGGCTTTTAAGGGGAAATATTAAAAATAATACCTCAAATAGCTTTTAAGGGGAAATATTAAAAATAATACCTCAAATGGCTTTTAAGGGGAAATATTAAAAATAATACATCAAATGGCTTAGCAAGATCCTCCGTTATGCCGAAAATATTGCAGTATTACTTTTCGGTCGGTCGGGGCATAAACTTGTACGATCTTCAGAGAGTATCTCTTTGATAACTTAAGTACAAGGTACGCTACCTGTGTCGACACACTGCGGATATCTACAATGCCGTTAGTGAGGATCCTATGAACGAAGAAACCTACTCCGCCTTGGGATAGGTAATTGCGTCCTTCCCCTTACTTTGGACTTTACTTAACCCTACAATATGCCATCTTATATTTTCCAGCTTAGCTTAAAGTTCGTAAATGTGTCCGTCTTGCCGCGCAGTCCGTCCATTATACGTCGCCAAGTCCAGTTTTTGGTTGTAACCTGTCCTCTCCCGGGGATTCTTCGCATCTCCTGTCCCACCGTTGCCATGACCGCAACCACGGCCAGGTAAAGTGGTGCTACTCATTGGAAGATTTGCCCTTAATCGCTACGCTGGGCAAGCGGGTTGGCGATCGCAGTGCCAGACACATCGCACCTGAGACGCTGCTGCCCATCACAGGTCTGGGCTTTTTTGGTCTGACGAAGACTGGGATGGTTATGCCGCCAGCCATCGGAAGCCTTAAGTTCTGCTTGTTTTTAATGAATTTCCCTTAGTTGGCTCGTACGACATCCGCTGGATGAAAGGGAATGACAGTATTCTAGGCCGCTGCCACACAGCACATATGTATTTCGTATATGTAAGAACAATTCCTACTACTGTAGAGTATGCTAGCCCAATTCGGTCGCCCCAGTATCTCTTATATCGAAATCGCCTGGGGCGAATCCAATAAATCTTTATTAAACTTTCGCTGTCATAAATCATGTGAATTCTACGAAGTCGATTGCGCGGAACATACTTTCGTTGTAGCAGAGACGTATTGTGTTGGATATGGGTCTACTCTACGATATAATAAACAGCGAAGTTCATTCCCCGCATCTAGTGTCCAAAATAATTTATCGAACTCCTAAATATCGGAGCCGCAATAACAGCTGTTGTTTTTATAAATTAATAAATAATAAATATAAATGCATTATATTTTATGAATATTTTTTTTATCTGTACTTCAAATCTTCAAAACCCTATCCACGATATTAGAATCTGTCGTGACGTCACTGGTTAAGAGTACACAGCTAATTTGCTGTGTGTTATACCGAAACATTTCGTAATCGTAATGGATACAGCCCTAGGTGCTATGGCTATGGAGAAAGGGGCCATCTTCAACCCAGCTGCCCTAAGCGAACTGTAGAAAAGGAAGGTAATCGATCTTGAGGGGGTAGTACGGCTAACGGCACCACCCAGCAGCAGCAGGATCATCGTTCTCCTCACGTTAGTGAGATTGCAGCACCTACAGTTCGCGACCACAATAAACGTTACAGCCCAAGGTGCTACGGCTGTGGGGAAAGGGGCCATCTTCGATCCAGCTGCCCTAAGCGATCTGTAAAAAGGGAAGGTGATCGATCTCGAAAGGGTAGTGCGGCTTGCAGCAACGCCCAACAGCAGCAGGAATACGACTTTACTATCGGACACTGCAGCGGGAAATGGCGTGGCAACACAGATGCATTGTCAAGAAGACCTGATCCTGATGATTGCGAGAACAGTACTAGGCAAGAGGGTAAGGAAGTGGTTTCTGTGAGGATGCTAAGGACAGACCACCTCAGCGACGAGTGGAAGGACAGCTTACAACATGCACAGCGGGAAGACCCAGACATCAAGCCGATTCTGGAATGGATGAAGGCCCATGCTCGCAAGCCCAAGTGGAGCGACGTCGTAGCGATGAGTTCAACCACTAAAAGCTATTAGGCCCAATGAGACAGCTTGCTGATTCAGGATGGAGTCTTATGACATTGTACAATTTCAATGCACCTCTACTACGAGTCCTGAGGTCCCTTCACAGCCGCACAACTAGTACATTTGCGACACCAATCCTCGACATCGTCACGATAATGGAGCCAGTAAAACCGTTCTCGGATTTTCAGTTGAGTTCACTTAACTCTCAGATGGACTCCTGAACAACCATTATGGTACAGCTATAGAACAAAGAGCTATAGAAAAAAAAATAGGAGCCTAAATACATCGTACTACTGGGCACAGGCCACAGCGGGTTTTAGGTCAAAAAGGGGTTGATTAAGTTGAATCCAAAGCTGGATGACCGACTTCACATAAATATTTTTTTAACATCTCAGATATGCAGATTTCCTGCGATGTTTTTCTTCACCACAGAGAACGTGGTAAATCGAAACTTCAAATTGCAGTTAAAATATGAGTGGAGTCGGCGTGGAACTAATTTGGATTGCTTACGTACCAACTATGAAATTTGCGTTAAAATCGGTTTAATTACAAGCTTATACAGATGATTTTCTAGATTCTATCAGCGCAGTTCTACTCATAGTTAAAATTTTAAAAAAACGAGCGTTTAAAATTTGCCTTCTTTTATATTTATAGTACTTTTTCCTAAGAATCTGATCATTTACTCATGTGAGTTATGCAACCGGGACTGTCACAAAAAATTTAATAGTTAGTCTGGAAATATGAAAGCTATCTTAATATATGACAAACTGCTTTATAAATCTCATTAAAAGTAAAGAAGTCTGCATCAACGGTATCACGATCTATTTCACCAATTATGGATATAAATCTATTAGTGCATTTAATTTTCAATTACTTATATCGGACTTGATACAAAAAGAAATATTGCTATGTCGATAGACACACAACATATTCAACTAGACATTCTATCGTAAACGAAGTTTTGTGTACATAGTTTTGTTAGTAATTTTGCTAAAATTGACAATTATGATAAAACATTTTGACAGTGGTCACAGGTCTATACCGGTCTAACAATTTTTGATACTGCAACAATAAGTACATATTTAATAGAATTGTGTTTAATCTGACCAGTTATGTACTTATTATTAGTTTATTTATCAATAAGTAGATGGCATTATTATTATATTAAAACTATGACAACCAAAACTTTATCCTCTAGTACTCAGACTCGATAAGTTATATAGAATAACAATGAGAGACTGGCTCTATCGCACAACAAAGACTAACATTTACATAATACATAAATTTGGCATAAAGTCTGCTTTTATCAAATATACGCAATCAGCACCGCTAGCGGTGTGTAATGAAATTATTTTACAATTTAACAATAAAATCTAGAAATAGCAATGTCGTGTTTAGGTCTTAATATCGCCAAACAATCTCTATTCACTGATGTGGTCAAACTATATCATCATATAGTCAATACTGTTAAACTTTATGAAATACAGTCATTTCACTTTCAATAATCGATAAATTTATTATATTATAAATTCTTAGATCTGACCAATACATATATAAAACTCTTTTTATTTAAACCATTAGGATAATAAGAGTTTTGTACAATTGAGTTTTGTTGCAATTTTTATTAGTTTATTTATAGATAAAAAACTAATACCTACTAAAACTTTTTATAGATTACAAATTATATTTGAAAACATCTTTAATTTTATGATTTTCGTTTAATTTTATAATTTTATGATCTTATGATTTTTTGATGTATAGATATCACTACTACCTATTTAAGTAGTAATTAGTTACCTACTACAACATTTATTTATATCTACTAAAATGAAACAACAAAAAACAAAAAATGTACATTAGAATTTTCCCATCAAGTATAAATTTAATTAAAAAACTTTATAATGGCAAATGAGGCAAAATGTCACTACTTTTTGTATTTTACGTTAGATGGCACTGTCTTGAAAAACTGAATACCACCGTTATATTTTAATTCGATTGTCGGCGTAGTTCAATTTATTACAACACGGTTAAAACTAATTTTGGGCTTTGTTTATAAACATTTTATATTTTATTTATTTTAATAAAACACATAATCGTATAAAATAGAAATTAACATCTAAAGGAAGGAAAATACTTAACCCTCCTTTTTTGAAGTTCCGTTATCGGATAACAAGTAGCCTATAAGTAGCCCTGGGTCTCTAACTACCTATACACAAAATTTCATGAAAATCTGTTCAGTAGTTTTTGCGTGAATCTTTAATATACAGACAGACAAATAAAAGTTCTAAAAACCACTAATTTGGCTTCAATGCCTTTTATTTTGTCTCTTGGACTTGTTTTTTTCCATAAAATATTACAATATTACAGACACGACGTTTCTACAGATTAATTATATGTATAGATTAATGTCTATCGATCGACCCTTTTACGTTTGCGTGCGCAGTAAAATTAGTTTAAATAATGCGTTAGCACGAATTGTGAATTTAAGAGGATACCTTAAAAATGAATCAAAGTTTTGGGGGCGTGGTTTATTCCTTTGTCGGTGAAGCTAACGTACGACGAGGCAGTGTCAAAATGAAAGTGATGCAATGACTTCATAGTACGCAAATTATGAGATAGCCATACCGAGCAAGCGCTCGAAAGAAAACTAAGTAAGCGCTAAACAACATTTTTATTTACTTTAAAACTTCGTTATGGATTAAAAAACTGGTTTACGAGAACTTAGATATGATTATTTATTTATATAGATAGAATATTTTTTCTATCGAGAAAATTACATGATATCGTGTTTTCCTTTTATGCAATCCAAGGTCATATAGTCAAAAATCATATACCAAAATTTTGGTTTGTAATCTATAAAACTTAAAAAAATATGTTAAATAGAAAAACCACCAAATTTTCGAGGTATCACCACAGGTAAAAAGGACAGAATGTTGACTTGAACATGTGCTTGCATTATTTATTATGAACCTTCTCCGCAAAGGCCGATTATTGCAAAATAACCCTGTATAGGCACTATTTTACTATAGTATTGCTGTTGAAGTTAACCAATGATTTTCGATTATTTCACACCATCGATAATAAACAGAAGAAATATCGTTACCGTTACAGCATAAAGTCCACTGCTGAACATAAGGCCTCCCACATAGATTGCTCCATAGGGGGGATATTCGCCAAAGCTGCCACGCTTGGCAAGCGGGTTGGCAAACGCAGTTTTTTTTATACTAAGATGTTATTAGGATGACGCTGCTGCCCTTCTCCTGATGTGTTCCTCCCTGTGACCTCTTAAGACACCCACGGGATGATATTGAGTAGAGCATAATCTTTCAACGCCACTACACGGTACAAAAATAACAATAATATATAAATAAATATAAAGAGGACAACCGCACACTTTTATACAAAGAGTCTCACGTGAAATATTTAAATAGAACTTACGGAAAGATCCAATCACAAGGACGACAAGAAATATCCGGTTTATGCGACAGCTAATCATGTTTATTGTTAATAATGTTTATTTGTATAACGTACACGTTTTATTATATATACTTTTTAAATCACTATGTGTAGAATCCACTGCAATGCTGTCTAATGTCGTGCGACGGGTATTGAGGAATGGCTGGAACTGACGTAAAATATCGAGTATATAACGAATACGGCGCATTTTCAATTTGTCTGCGTATGTATGTACATGGTGCGATAAGCCAGTGTGGCTTGTTTTTATGTACAATGTATGTATTCTGTGGGTTTGATACATCACACAATTGTGCTTTGTTTCTGGCGCTACTTAAGTGAAGTGTGACAACTTTGCCTACCAAGGTATCTTTGCCCAAAAAGCAATTTATAAACAAATCCGTTATTGAGGGAAAATATTTTATATTTACGGCGAGATTGACTAGTTCAGTGAAAAGACAGTTACATTTGTGGCGGCAATAAATAATGCATTTATTTCTGATTGCACTGAGTAACTTAACAGAACTTGTTGATTGTGGTGGGGGTTTTCGCAGAATTGTATCTCATGGCGTAAACGCAGGTTATTTTTTTATTGTATGTTATAAAATATCAACTGTAGAGTATTTTAAATTTAATCAAGTTTCAGTACTAAAGGGTTCATAAATATAAACTTGTGATGATGGGCAAAGTTACCTTGTTCAGACCCAAAAATGTTAACTTTGCCCGACATCAAAAATGCTAAGGATTTTCCGATGTTTTATTTTTTTTAGATTATTTTTTTCGTTTATAAATTATTCGTTCTTTTTACGTATTTTTAAACTTATCAAGAATTGAAGTTAATGCTAATTTTTTGATTACTTCAATATCAGGTGTACTGAACATAAATTTTTCCATAAATTAATGACTTTCGAGAGTGATATTCTAATTTAAAAGTAGTTATAGAACTATTTTATCATGATTAGCCGACTGGTTTTAAACTCACTAAAGTCCTTAATTATGAGATCGCGATACCGCAAAGTGTAATCATGCACCAGCTCATGATTAAAGAGTCCTGTTAAATTGGAAACTAGTTCGCCAATCCCCATAAAGTGCACGTGAGCAAACTTCTAGTGATTTTGGCTCTCCGCTAGCTAAACTCAAGCTATTGGTTCAAGATTATTTTAAAAACCTTGAAAACATTTTTGAAGATAGAAAGCTAGACATAGTGATGAACTAAGCATGGGAACATCATGAAATATTTCTAAAGCAAGAGCCGAAAAGGGTCAGCAAGAACATACAAATAATAGACAAGAAAGACAAACAAGAAATTGCTAACTACTTTGTAAATTGAATTAGAACATTAAAAGATTTAACCAGCATTCACTATCTCAACGATAATTTAAAAGAATTTCGATTTTTGTTACAGTAGGCCATCAGCTGCCTATAGGGTTCCTCATGTACTTTTTGAATATTTTAACTTTTCATTTTATTAATTAAATGAATTTTTATTGATCTCAGTATCGGATATAAAATTTAGAAATAAGAGGGAACAAAATTTAAATTAACATTTAATTTAAAGTACGATTTATTAATATTCAACGCTCTCTATAGAAATTTAGTATGGTGATTGACATTTACTCGAATGTGAAAAAAGTGCGAAAATAGCTAGTTAACATCGCCCACTCATTTTTTTGTAAAAGTTTTAACATTACTATAGTCAACCAAATCTAAGAAATACCTTTTGACGTTTCACATTACTCATTCCACATTAACTTTGCACAAGAGTACTCACACGATTTAAAATAACCTTTTACGTAAATCCGAAAGATTATGAAGTTATCTATACCTCATTATAACGTGTATAGTTTTTTATCACTAATTTAAATTCGAATCTTTCAAACCCCAAAATATAAACCATATAAATTATTTTACTTGACTCGTTTCAATGATATGTCGCTATGAAACTTATCGTAGTGTTTGGATGATTAAAATTCATTCATTCATGATTAAAATTCATTGTTATATATATTTATTTTAACATAAATATTAAAATAATCGAATCATTAATTTTTTAATGTATTATTTGGTTAACATTTTTTTTTAAATTCGTAGTAGGTACGATAAGGCTCTAAATGGTCTTTCCGGACGGTTGGATGACGAAAAAAAAAACAACATATATATATATATATATATATATATATATATATATATATATATATATATATATATATATATATATATATATAATATAATATAATATAAAATTAGCGTTTTGTCGTACCTACTAACCAATTTGATCTGAAATATCTCCTCTTTAGTTAAGAATTCCAAATTCGAATTTATAAATTCATTTAGCTGGTACATTTAAGTTTTGAAAACAGTCATTCATTTTTTTTTCTCATTATTTTTTTCTTTGGCGTCGCTTATTACCGCACAATGTAAATCATGAAACATCGGTATATTTACGAGTACGAGTTCTACCGTGGCACCAGTGCTGTAGAAACAGCTCGAAGGATTAATAATGTGTACGGCGCTTTTGTCGCAAAAGAAAGCACGGTACGTTTTGGTTTCAACGTTTTCGTTCTGGAGATTTCGACCTTCAGGACCAACCCCGTGGACGGCCAGAGACCAATTGGAAAATGAAGAATTAAAGGCTATTGTGAAAGAGGATTCATCACAAAGCACTTCAGTGATAGTTGCAAGCTTCGGGGTTAGTGATTAAACTGTATTAATCCACTTGAAGCAAATCGAGATAGTAAAAAAACTTGAACAATGGGTATCTCATGAATTGAGTGAATCGAACTTGCAAACACGCGTCGACTGCTGTTGTACTTTGCTCAACCGACACAAAATTATTAGGGATTTTAAATCGACTTACCTATTACTTGTGATGAAAAGTGGATACTGTACGATAATTGGAAGTGCTCGTCACAGTGGCTGAACCCTGGAGACTCAGCTAAATCCTGCCCTAAACAAAAATTGACTCAGAAAAAGTTACTTGTGAGTGTTTGGTGGACTAGCGCCGTGTCGTTCACTACAGCTTTCTAACATCTGGCCAAAGATTAAGGCAGCTATCTATTGTCAGCAACTGCAAACTATGAAGGAAGAACTAGCTGCTAAACAACCGACATTGATCAATCGCTCTAGGCCACTGCTGCTTCACGACAACGCAAGACCACACCACTGGCCACTGCACAACAAACAACCACTAAGTTAGATGAGCTATGATGAGCACCGTACTCCCCGAAGCTTGCTCCAACAGATTACCATTTTTTCCGGAATTTGGAAAACTTTTTAAAAAAAAAAAAATCAACTCCGATGCGGCAGTCCAAACCGCCTTCAAAGAGTTTATTGATTTTCGCCCCCTTTTTTTAGTAAAGGGATCAATGAACTACGTATGGGATGGCAAAAGTGCATAGATAACAACGGTGCATGCTTTTATTAATGAAATATATTTTACGAAAAAAAAATTACTTTATATTCCTCCCGTACAAAACGCCAATTTCATATGTAAGGACCTGTTACATACCTACCGACCCGTTACATAAATACCTACTTAGTTTATTTTCACTTTGTAAAGTACTTCATCCTGTAAAGTACCTCGGAACCAGACTTCTTAATGTATCATATAGGAACGACGCCAGGCCTTCATGGCGTTGGTTTCATCGTCAAAAAATATCTTGAAAAATCTATTGAAGGATTTATCGGAATTTCGGAACGCATAGCAATGATGAACCTGAAACTACCGGGATATAAAGATCCTTGGTCTATTTTACAAATATATTCACCAACAGAACAATCTGACTTAGAAACCATAGATAAATTCTACCTCCATCTAAATAACACTATCCAAGAACAGGCCCACAAAAACTTAATCATCATGGGTGACTTCAACGGCCAAATTGGAACTAGGCGCCCGGGTGAAGAAACAACACTAGGACCATTCATCTACAGAAATAAAAGTAGGAGCAGAAATGGAGAAAAACTTATAAACTTCACACTAGAAAATAACCTAACTATTTTAAACTCAGTATACAAGAAAAACAAAAAGAAGATGTGGACATGGGTTTCACCAGACGGGAAAACAAAGAACCAAATTGATTACAAGATTACTAACAGAAACAACTGCTTTACAAATTTTGACGTCATCAACAAGCTCAACTTCAATACCAACCACAGACTAATTAGAGCTGAAATAAAATCAGTACAACCGAAATACCCTAGACCGAGGCAGGAATTACCAACTATCAAGCTCAGCAAGCAACAAAACGAGCAACTAGTACTCACCCTAAAGGACAAATTTACAGACCTAGAAGAGTACGCAAAGATAGCAGGAACTCAGGAAAAATACAACTGGATAGAGACTACTATTAAAGTTCAACTACAACACATTAATAAGATAAAACCTGATCCCAGAAACGTGTTAACAACTAGTACTATAAAATTGCTAGAACAAAGAAACCAGCTAATCAAAACAAAAGATATAAACGACAGAAGAAAGCACATAGCGAAAATCAGTAAAGACATCAATGAAAGCATAAGAAAAGACAACAAAAGAAGAAGAATGGAAATTATCGAAAAACATGTAATCAAAACAGGTGTTAAAAAAGCTAACAAGGAATTAACAAACTCAAAAGACTGGATCGCAAAAATTAAAAACCTCAGCGGAGAATACAGCCACCACAGAAAAAACATATTAGGAATTGCCACATCTTATTACAGAAAGATGTACGAATACAACATCGCTCAAGACGAAGACGACTTAGAGGAAACCTCAAACGTCCCTAACATCCTTATGAGTGAAGTAATAAATGCTATAGATAGCCAAAAGAGAGACAAGGCACCAGGACCAGATGGCAAAAACAATGAAATCTTAAAAGAAAGTAAAGAAGTTATAGCACCAGTCCTTATCGACATATTCAACGAGATACTAATAACCGAAATTATCCCACAGCGATGGACACAATCAAACATTATTCTTCTATGTAAAAAGGAGACAAATATGAAATCGGGAAATATCGCCCCATCAGCCTAATGTCCAATTTATATAAAGTATTTGCTAAGATCTTACTAAATCGGATTGAGAAAACATTAGACGAACACCAACCCATTGAGCAGGCGGGTTTTCGTAAAGACTACTCAGTGCTCGACCACATTCACGTAGTACGTCAGGTTATGGAGAAGTATAAAGAATACCAATTGAACTACTATATTGGATTCATCGACTACAGCAAGGCGTTCGATTCTTTATTTCACGCAAAGATATGGGAGTCATTAAAGAACAAGGAATTGATCACAAGTATATCCGCTTAATTAAAAACGTTTACAACAAGAGTACAGCGAGAATACAACTGGAAAAGAAAGGCGAATGTTTCAAAATCGGCAAAGGCGTACGACAAGGAGACCCTCTGTCACCAAAATTATTCTCGGCGGTGCTTGAGTCAATATTCAGAGGTCTTCATTGGGAAAATCTCGGTATCAACGTAGATGGTCGTTCACTAACTCATCTGAGATTCGCGGATGACATTGTGCTATTTGCAAAAACTCCCGAAGATTTAACAAAAATGATAAACGATTTAGCAATGGAAAGCAAAAAGGTGGGTTTACAACTGAACCCAGAAATAACTAGGGTGCTGACCAATGGAGAGAGAACAGCCATAAACTTAGGGAGTAATCAAATCGAGTATACGGAAGAATATGTTTATCTGGGACAACTAATAACGAATGATAACGCCATGCGCAAAGAAGCTGAAAGAAGAATAACCAACGCCTGGAAAAGGTACTGGACTTTAAAAGAGATTATGAAGGATAAAAATCAGCATATTAATATAAAAAGCAAACTTTTTAACACCTGCATACTGCCAGTTCTCATGTAAGGCAGTCAAACATGGACCTTGTCACAAAACCTGACTAACAAACTTGCAACATGCCAGCACGCAATGGAAAGAAGCATGATGAATGTGAAAAAATCGGACCAACTGAGAAACTGTGTAATAAGAAGCAAAACAAAGCTTACAGACATAACGTACAAAATTAGAAGACTGAAGTAGCGATGGTCGGGGCACATGATAAGAGGAAGAGATAAATGGAGCAAAAATGTGACGCAATGGTATCCAAGAGAAGGAAAAAGGAAAAGAGGGAGACCACAAAAAAAGTGGGATGATGACATCAGGCAAGTGGCAGGCGTAACATGGAACAGGGTGGCTCAAGAAAGACGTGAGTGGAAAGGGTTGGAGGAGGCCTTTGCCGACTGGCAAACAGATCTTCAAAAAATAAGAAAACCTCAAATAAAAGACTAGATTAAGGATAACAGTAGTATTAAGCTTTGCATGTATTTCTCTTTTTATGTAATTTTTGATCTGAATAAAAAGGCTATATACATATAAAGTACTTCATCATTATTTTATTTGGACACTTCCGTCCAATGAGCTTCTTGTAAACTAATAAGTACCAAAATATTTATTTTTTATAAATTTTTATTCCAAGCGTGAAGTACTTTTCAACATAAAAATAAACTAGGCAGCCTAAGCACACTCAAGTATTTTTTACCAATATTGTTTATAACGTTATATAACGTTAACACTAGGATTTTATCCTGTATCGTGGAGGGAGTTTACAAACATAAATTGCACAAGGACTAACATCTAGAATCGAAACAATTATTTGTAGGCCATACAAATACTCGTTCCGTGCGGGATTCGAACGCGCGGCCCCCAGCGCAGCCACTCATTGCCAAGCCAGTGCGCCACGGAGCCGTCACTTTGTGAAAGTATAACTATTTATATACGAGTTAAAAGTCCTGTTTATATTCGAGTTCGAGTTTAAAGTGACCATACGTCCCGCTTTAGGCAGGACGGTCCTGATTTAAAGATTTGTGTCCCGCTGTCCCTGTGTAAAATGTCCCGCTTTGACAAATAAAAGCGTAGCATCGGGCAAACTCTGTCACCTGTGCCATCATTATGACACCGCGCGTACCAGGTTTGCCACCATAGCCTGACTAGTTACGTGATTATTCTGAAAACCTACACTTTTGAACTTAAAGTTACGAAGTGAGAATTTTTAATTAATCTACAATAACATAGGTAAGTTATTTCTAATTAGTATTTATTTGCTGTTCAGAAAAAATTAAAAGTCAACAGCCAGATTTTATATGATTCTAAGTTCTCATTATCACTTTTGATAATTAGAAGATTCAAACAAATGTGTTAGTAAAGGAATACCGGAATTCAATCTGGAACAGATTGAATTTCGGTAACGGCGGTCGTTCTCAACGGAGAATAGCCATCTGCGCAGGACATGATTATTTTGCCCAAGTGTATGCGCAAGCACAGGTCTACCCTACTCCCTTACTATTATAGTCCGATGGAACGATAATCCGAGACGACAGGAGAGAGGCCAATGGCTTTACGTGCTTCCGGAGGCACGATGGTGAACCTCGCCAACTTCAATAAGTTCGAAATCAACATTCCGCGCTGCTACTGAGAATTTTGTGACAGAAAAATCCAACAAATGATTGTTGGCCCGACTCGGGTTTCGAACCCGGGACCATATGATCAGCTGCCTTTACAACCGTTAGACCGAGGTGGCATTCAAAAGTGTTAAATCTATAATTATTTTAAAGGTGTCCCGCTTTAAGGTAAAAATAAATGGTCACTTTACTCATACCTATAACAAATTTTTACTTATCAGTTTGTAATATAACATACTTAGTACCTATATTTACATGTTTGTTACTTGCTACTAGCTCACTGTTTGAGTATATACTAGGACTAAGGAAGGCATTCAAACCGGTTTGGATGCCTAAATTTCCAATACCTCTCAATGGCATACCAGGGTTATGAATATTGTATAAATATATCTATTTATGTTTATACGACAACAGCGGGCGTGCGTGCGTGAAGTTGTACACGGATCGGATGCTCTCTACGCTGCGCTCATGCTATTGTATCATCTTTAGTATATATACAGTAATCTATGCTATTGTATCTTCTAAGAAATTTCATTGTTTGTTAAACTACCGCCATCTAGTCATTGGTTTATGAAACACTTAACACTTTTCTATTTTTAGTTGCTCTGGAATCTTGAATTTTTAGCTACTCTGTGTAAATCAATAAAGATAGTGTGGCCGCCACAAAAAATTAGGCATTATTAATATTTAATAATAATTCTAATGATAGGTATAAAGGAAATACTAAAAAGGAAATCATATTACAAGTTATTATTATATGTTATTGTATTTATTAACTACAATAAAAAATGTCATCATTATCATCATTACAGCCCTTCACAAGTCTACTGCTGAATATAGGCCTCCCCAAGGTATGCCACAAAGCACGGTTCTGAGCCGCCTGCGTACATCGATTTCCTGCATGTCTTACCAAGTCGTCACTCCATCTAGTGGGGGGTCGCCCTACACTTTGCCTATCGGCACGAGGCTGCCATTCAAGAACCTTTCTTCCTCATCGGTTGTCGGTTCTCCGAGCTATAAGGCCGGCCCATTGCTACTTAGCTTACTAATACGTTGGGCAATGTCGTTCACTCTGGTTCTACTGCTGATATCCTCATTTCTAAGTTTATCACACAGTGAAACCCCGACCATAGCCCTCTCCATGGCTCGCTGATGGACTTTGATCGTCCTCATATGGTCAGCAGTGAAGGACCACGTCTCAGTTCCGTAGGTCATCACTGGCAAAACGTCCTGGCTGTACCATCTCGTTTTCAAGTTTTGAGGTATACCTGACGAGAAGACATGTCGTAATTTCCCGAACGCTGCTCAGCCGAGTTGAATCCGTTGAGTGACCTCTCGGCCGAAGTTAAACTTACCTAGTGATACTATTTGTCCCAGGTAAACATACTCGTCAACAACTTCGAGCTTAGTGCTCCCAAACAACTACCGGCATAGGTGTAACATGGACTTTACACATGATCTTCGTTTTGTCCATGTTCATCTCATTCACGAGACCTATCCGTTGGGAGACACTATTGAGGTCCTCCAGCGATTCTGCCATGAGGACTACTATATCGTCGGCAAATTGTAGGTGAGTGATGTACTCGCCATTGATGTTAATACCGTATCGTTTCTAGCCCAGTATTTGAAAACGTCTTCCAATGCAGCGGTGAAGAAAAAACATATCGGTGTTTTTTTTTAATTATATGTGAGCAGCTATGCAGGTCTAGGTAAAAAGACCAGTATCACTACGACCTAATAGATTTATTGTGATCGCTGCTATGGCTATAGTTCACTGCTAAACCCTCAATGAATCGAAGGAGTTGCTTAGCCGTGAGCAATTTCACTTCTTCTGGGCGGAGAAGATAGTGTCCCAGATGAGTGTTCCGTTTTCGCATTAAGGGTTCGCAATCGGTTAGGATGTGTAGAGGCGTTTCTTCCATTATGGAATAGAACCGACACATCCTTGAGTTGCTTAGTTCCAGGATGGACATGTGCTTTTTAAGACAACCATGTCCAGTTAGGGCTCTTGCCAGAATGCGCAATTTATTTTTACTTAATCCCAGGGCTTCTGAAGCTAATTTACGATCAAAGGCCCGGATTAAGGTTTTAGAATGTTTTAAGCCTGGTGTGTCAGACCAGATCTTGTGTGATCTTTCGTTTCAAGTGATTTATTGTGATAAAGAGTTTCAAGAGTCAATCGGGCTAGGCTTCTTGAGATTCCACAAAATGGCTCGGGTCCAAATTGTGTGCACTTTGAGCCCTCCCGTGCAAGTTTGTCGGCAAATTCATTGCCTACAATACCCTCGTGACCCGGAACCCATCTTAAAATGACCCTGTTGTTACAACCCAGGGTGTTTAAACGGTTCACGCAGTCTCCAACTAGCTTTGAGTTCACTAAGTTTGATCTCAGCGCTAGCAGTGCTCCTTGACTATCAGAGTTTATGTAAATTTTATGGTTGACGTAGTGTTTTTGCAGATTGATTTCCGCACACCGAAGTATGGCGAAAATTTCTGCCTGGAAGATAGAGGTGTTTCTACCCAAATTCATACTAAGTTTGAAATTGGGGCGTTCTCCGTAAATTCCAAAGCCTACGTCGAGGCCCATTTTAGACCCATCGGTTTACCATATGAGGCTACTGACCTCACAGATGACCTGGCCATTCAGCCAGTCTTCTCTGGAGGGTAATTCCACTATATACTTTATATCAAAAGTGTGTTGTGAACGCATGATATCTGAGATCATGCATAAGACCGGTGATTCCTTAATTGAGTCGAGTATGGATCTCAATCTGTAGGAGAGCAAGCTCAGACCGCCCTGGGCGTTAATCCTATATAAACTAGCCCTCGCCTCCTTATCTAGAAATAGATTAAGGGGCGTTAGGCATAGCTCCAGTTGCCATTAGGCAGGCAGTCCTTTGTAGACTATTTAGTCTGTCCACAGTCGTCTTTTGGTTGGCCTTGTTACCCCAGACAATAGAGGCGTAAGTGAGAATCGGCCTCACTATGCTGCTGTACAGGTATAGGATCATACCGGGACGCAAGCCCCAGTTGTTCCCGACCAAATGACTGCACGTACCTAAAGCAATTTTTGCCTTATGGCATACGTTGCTAAGGTGAGAGTTCCACGTTAGTTTTTGGTCGATTGTTACGCCCAAGTACTTAACTTCCGTGGAAAATGGTACTTCTTTACCATTAAGTTTTGGTTGGACTAATTCGTCCAACCGTCTCTTTTTGGTAAAGGGTATTATAACAGTTTTATCAGCATTAACTGATAAACTGTTATCCCTACACCAGTTATTTATGGTGTTTAGGGCTCTTTGCATTATTGACGATAAAGTACTTTGGCAAAAGCCCCTCGCAATGATCACAAGGTTATCAGCATAACCCAATGTGTCAATGCGTAGGTCTGCCATTTTGCACCTCCTTGTGGGCAGCCTCTTGTGGTTGCAACCTCAATCGAAGTTTGAAACAGCGCTATTTTAGCCTTTCTGTTTGAGAGCATCGACTTCACCCATCTGATGGTTGTGGGGTCAACATTTTTAGATGTTAGGCCCCCAATCAGCAGTGATGTGGTACTACTGTCGAAGGCGCCCTCAATATCTAGAAAGGCACAAGGAGCTATTTCTTTATCCTCCAGTGCTTTTTCGACCCTGTCAATGACACTGATCAGGGCTATTTCCGTAGATTTGCCTCTGCGGTAAGCATGCTGGTTGTAATGTATGGGCCTCGTAGCTAGAGCTACATCCCTTATATATCTATCTATAATCTTTTCCAATCTCTTAAGAAGAAAGGAAGATAGGCTTATAGGTCTAAAGGACTTTGGTAAAGCGTAGTCCTTTCTACCAGTCTTAGGTATAAATAGAACCTTGACAATTGTCCATCGTTCTGGAATACATCCCCATGCAAAACTTGCTCTGAAGATTTTCACCAGATAAGGAAGAAGGATGTCGATACACCTCTGTAATTGGATGGGAATTATTCTATCCTCCCCGCTTGATTTAAATGGTTCAAAGGGGTCAACAGCCTACTGCACCAGGCTTGGCCTTATTATCTTTGCAGCCATACGCCAGTCCTCATTGCAAAGCCTTCGTAGGGCTCTGAAAGAGTTCAAGGCTGAAGTCTTGTATGACCCTGGTAAATGGGTTGACGCTAGTAACTCCAATGTTTCTGTTTCACTAATAGTGAAGTTACCATCCGGCTTTTTAAGAAGCCCGATCTGATTCTGCTTTCGATAGCGTCTTGTGTAGTCTTGCACTGCGAGGCAAGGACTCAACTTCCTCGCATAGCTTCCTCCACGATGCTCTCTTGGCTTTCCTGATTTCTTTATTATATTCAGTTAGGGTTGCACTATAAATATCCCACTCTTTGGTTTTCTTAGCCCTATTAAATAGTTTTCTGGTCTTTTTCCTAAGGTCTTTCAGCTTAGAATTCCACCAAGAAACTTTTCGTGATGAGGTCTTGGTTTTGACGGGACAACTGTCCTCGAAGGCTTCACGGATACCTACGGTTACTGTCTCCGTTGCTAACTCCAGACCTTCAATTGTTTTGATGCTTTTAGGGAACGTTACCAAATTCCTCCTTAGGCTATCTCTGTAGATATCCCAGGAGGTCGCTTTCGGATCCCTAAAAGTAACGGTTTCAAAGGTTGGTGATGCTCCAATCACTTAATGTGCTTGTGGTCAGACGTCGAGTTTTCGCTACTAACATGCCACTCATTTATCCGCCTGGACATGTTATTGGTAGCAAAGGTTATGTCTAACACTTCTTGGCTAACACGCGTTACAAAGACAACAGACGCGTTACAAACAACCTAAGTTTAGGCTGACCAGGTGGTTGGAGATGCGAAAATCATAAAGTAACTCACCTCTTTCGTTGATGTTGGTGCTTCCCCAGGCTGTGTGGTGAGCATTAGCATCACAACCCACTACAAGGTCGGCGTTGTGTTTTCGGGCGAACTCCGCCACTTGCTCTAACTCGATGGTAGGATCTGCGTTCTCGCCGGGAAGATAGGCTGTGCAAATGATTACTCTGGCCCCTGTGCATCCCTTGAGATTTATAAAGGCTGTAACCAGGTCATCATTGCAGTACTATGGAACAGCTAAAAGTTCAATATTTTTATTATAAATTATACAGGCTCTGGGTCTGCTGCCTTTGGTATTGACAAGAATCTTACCGGCAGCCGATAATCCCAGAACTTGACCGTTGGCCACCCAAGGCTCTTGTATACGGGCGAGTTCAATGTTGTCCTCTGCAAAGCAAACCTCTACCACTGCAGAAGCAGCTGCTGCATGGTGAAGATTTGCTTGGAGGACCCTCGTCTTACCCTTGGGTTTAGCCATTTATGGGCGTGGGGGGGGGGGGGGGGCAGGGGTCTTTTCCGCCTGTTGAGGACGAGGACGTCCTTTGCCTGCGAACTTGACCCCAGCCTTACCTTTCGTCGAACCGCTCCCACCTCCCCTCCCTCTCGGCCTGGACGACACCAGCGTAGGCCGTCGGACCGAGGCGAAATCTGCGCCTTGGGTCTTCGTCACTCTCACCGGTGGCGTTCCAGTCTCACCCCGAGAGGTGGAGGGCTGGGGGATTGGGGTTGGGGTTGGGGCGGTTCGGGCTCCATTGCCACGTCAGAGCCTCCCTTGACTTTAAAAGTTATCATCTTAAAGCTGAGGATGACTCTGCCGCCTGCCTTCCGAAGAGCTTCCGCCGATGGGTCGTCCAGAGAAAAGGTTACTAGGAACCCATTCTCCTCGTCCCTACGGTGGAGGAATCACCAGAGCTTAGTATGGAGCTCTTCATTTTGTGCCCTCAACAGCACAGCCGCCTCCTCTGAGAGTCAGCTTCGCTGCGGGGCAAGTAGGTAATGCCCAGCTGAGGCTTAGGCAGTCCGCCCTCGGGTATTACCGAGAGCTCTGCCTCCAGCCAGGGATTTAGTTTTCCGATTTCACCCACAAACCAGTCCTGGCTTGCCTTATTCAGGCCCGTTACCAGAATCCAACCTGGCTTGTGCGTGAAACCCGAAAATTTTGGGCCCATTCCCGGTTTCGACCCACAGGCCGTCTTAGCGATGGCCTGTGTTAGCGCCCGGTGTACCAGCCGCATCTGCTCCACACTCATAGGATTCGAATTGCGAATTCCTATACACGCGGAGCCAGCTACGGCACTGAAGCTGAGCTTCTTCTCCTCCGTTGCCAGCTTCACAGTCTTCCTGGGCTGGTCTTTGGGGGACTCTTCCTCAGACCGACTGCGTTTTTTCGCCTTCGGAACTGGAGGAGGCCTGGACAGAGGAATTTCGTCCCAAGGCTTCTGGCAGAGAGAGAGAGCCTCTTCGGCTCCAATCTCAGCTGCTATCAGCCTTCGGTATTTTTTCCTCGCTGCCCCACTAAGCTTATAAGGCCTAGCGATAGCGGTGTTACTAAATTAATTAATGTTGTCTTCCAAAATAATAAATAATGAAAAATCCCTTCATAGTTCTGAATTCAAGTTAGTTTATATTTGCTACTTACATGAGGTTTATATTATAAAGAGTAATAGTAAAAAATAGAAGTTTAAAATTTGTTTTATTGGGCAACACTGAATCAAATTGAAAAAAATTGAAAGAAATATGTCCGCTGGATTGTACATGTGCGGTGCATTTCTTGTTATTTTGTATTTTTGAGAGTTTTATCGTAATTGCGTGTGTATAGCACAAAACAGAGGGCAAGAATGTGCTTGAAGGTAGATTTTGTAATTGGTGCAGTGACAAATATAGTAAAAGACTTACAAAATAATATGTTAATTTCAACCCTGTAATTTTTATGATGGTTTGTAGTAAATTACTTTCTGCATTATTTGCAGACTACATGGAATATTATACCATCTCACGTTTTGGTGTTATTTTATTTTTAAATATCGTCTTGTTTAAAATTATAAAATAAATATGTCAACAATACTAAAAATATTTCTCTTTGCATAAGTCCTACAATTTATCGAGAGTATTTATGCCAATTTCTAAGTAGGTACAAGGTTGTAACAAACAGTGTTTCATTGTTATTTAGAAATCGACAAAATACTTAAGACGAGGCATGATGCTAAATGCAAGTTTTATAATGCCTCAAAGTATATGATCCACTGCAGTAAACTAACTTAGAAAAATATATGATATTGTCCAGGATATATGCTAGTTAGATAGTGTGTTGAAAACATGATACCACTAATTTAATACGACAGAAAAAAATCACAAACATACCTCTGAAAATTTCTTTTAACGAGTAAAAACCATACTAGTATACATGCAATCATTCTGATTTTTTGTCAGATTTTTATACATTCAACATATTAACGTAATAGTGTTTTAATTTTTTAGTCCAACTAATAGTTTTTTTTAAATCGCATATTCTTATTTCTGAAATAATACGTACGGATGTTTGCGTAAACGCCTGTGCAGTCACTGCCGGCCGAGGCCTGGTGCTGTAGAGACGTGTCGCTCTTTTTGCCGCAATATTTACGTTAAGATTTTTTATGGACGCGTTTACAAAATTGATATAGGTATAGAATCGAACTATTACATTGACACGGTAACACGCACACAAGTGTACGCACGGCTGGCTGCGGGAATCATTGAGTTATACAATGAATCAATGGCGGGAATCGTAGTCAAATAAAATTATTTTGATAATTTGAAAGATCGAATTTGTTTTTGATTTCTTACACCTCAAAAATCTACTTAGATACATAGAGTAATTAGATTTAGATACGAAATACGAATACCTACTCAAGAGACTGCTTGGCACTGGGAGCGCTTTACTGGCAGTGAGATGTTAGCTGTGGACTTCAGGCTGGATTTGTCAGTTCAAATTCAAATTCAAAATTCTTTATTCAAAATTCAAAATTCTTTATTCAGTATCTTATGTTAAGATAAGACTAAGTTATGATAAGACCTCCGGACTTGATGGAGTGACCTGTAGGTGAACTTCAGTAACTAATACTGGAACACCTGGACTAGTAGAGCTAAGTGTGCCGAGTTTGAACTCGTTTTGTTGGGTATGATGAGTATTTACCTCCGGACTTGACGGAGTGACCTGAAGGTGCACTTTGGTAATCGCTATTGGAACTGGTCGCTGAGTACTACTAGGTGTGCCGAGTTTAGGCTCGTTTTGTTAGGTATGATGAGTCCTTACCTCCGGACTTGACGGAGTGACCTGAAGGTGTACTTTGGTAATCGCTATTGGAACTGGTCCCTGAGTACTACCAGGTGTGACGAGTTTGGGCTCGTTTTGTTAGGTATGATGAGTTCTTACCTCCGGACTTGACGGAGTGACCTGAATAGATGTACTTTGGCAATCGCTATTGAAACTAGTCGCCGAATACTACTAGATGTGCCGTATTTGGGCTCTTTTGTTAGGGATGATGAGTCCTTACCTCCGGACTTGACGGAGTGACCTGAAGGTGCACTTTGGTAATCGCTATTGGAACTGGTCGCTGAGTACTACTAGGTGTGCCGAGTTTAGGCTCGTTTTGTTAGGTATGATGAGTCCTTACCTCCGGACTTGACGGAGTGACCTGAAGGTGTACTTTGGTAATCGCTATTGGAACAGGTCGCTGAGTGCTACTAGGTGTGCCGAGTTTAGGCTCGTTTTGTTAGGTATGATGATTCCTTACCTCCGGACTTAACGGAGTGACCTGAAGTTCATCATCATCATCATCATTACAGCCCTTCACAAGTCCACTGCTGAACATAGGCCTCCCCCAAGTAATGCCACAAAGCACGGTCCTGAGCCACCTGCATCCATTGACTTCCTGCACATCTAGCCAGGTCGTGATTCCATCTAGTGGGGAGTCGCCCTACACTACGCCTACCGGTACGAGGCTGCCACTCAAGAACCTTTCTTCCCCATCGGTTATCGGTTCTTCGAGCTATATGGCCGGCCCATTGCCACTTCAGCTTACTAATCCGTTGGGCTATGTCGGTCACTCCGGTTTTACTGCGGATATCCTCATTTCTGAGTCTATCACGCAGAGAAACTCCGAGCATAGCCCTCTCCATAGCTCGCTGAGCGACCTTGAGCGTCCTAATACGGCCAGCAGTGAAGGACCACGTCTCAGATCCGTAAGTCATCACTGGCAACACGCACTGGTTGTACAATCTATTTTTAGAGATTGAGGTATACCTGACGAGAAGATATGTCGTAATTTCCCGAACGCTGCCCAGCTGAGTTGAATCCGTCGATTGACCTCTCAGTCGAAGTTGGACTTACCTAGTCGGACTATTTGTCCCAGGTAAACGTACTCGTCAACAACTTCGAGCATAGTGCTCCCAACAACTACCGGCATAGGTGTGACATGGACATTAAACATGGTCTTTGTTTTGTCCATGTTCATCTTAAGAGCTATCCGTTGGGAGGCACTATTGAGGTCATTGAGCATAGTAATTAAGTCCTCCAGCGATTCTGCCATAAGGACTATATCGTCGGCAAATCGAAGGTGAGTGATGTACTCGCCATTGATGTTAATACCGCATCCTTTCCAGTCCAGTAGCTTGAAAACGTCTTCCAATGCAGCGGTGAAGAGTTTCGGGGAAATAACGTCACCCTGTCTTATACCTCTCTGCAGTTGGATAGGTTTCGTACTCTGGTTCTGTACTCGGATAGCCATCGTAGCCCTACTGTATAAACACTTCAGTACTTCGATATACCGACAGTCAACCAGGCACCGCTGAAGGGACTGTAGCACCGCCCAAATTTCGACGGAATCAAAGGCTTTCTCATAGTCCACATACGCCAGGCAAAGTGGCTGATTGTACTCTTCAGTCTTCTGTACAATCAGCCTAAGGGTATGTATGTGGTCTATGGTACTGAAGCCTTTTCGGAAACCGGCTTGTTCGGGAGGCTGGAAGTCGTCGAGTCTGCGTGCGAGACGATTCGTAATGACTCTCGAAAACAGCACGTAGACGCGGCTCAGAAGGGAAATCGGTCTGTAGTTCTTCAAGAGAGCGTTGTCGCCTTTCTTAAAGAACAAGACCATCGCACTTCTGCTCCACGCCTCTGGAGTAGTGCCACCATGGAGGACGGAATTGAAGAGCTTCTGAAGGACTTCAAGTACCGGTGTTCCACCCGCTTTCAGAAGCTCCGCTGTAATTCCATCCTCGCCTGGGGCCCTGCCGTTTTTAAGGTGCTGGAGAGCCATTCTAATCTCGCTCAGACTGACGTCCGGGATATCATCGGAATAGTGTCGGATAAGACTTGCTCTTGGATCGTTACTCACACTTGTGTGTGGCTCCAACGATAATGTGTACAGCTGCCCATAGAACCTCTCAATCTCACTCAAAATCTCAGGTGTCCCGGAAACGATTCTGCCACACTCAGTCTTCAGCCTTGACAGTTGGCTCTTACTGGCAGACAGATCTCTGGCAAAGACTTTGGAGCCCTGGTTCCGCTCGATCGCTTCTTTAATACGAGAAGTATTAAAGTTGCGTAAGTCTCGCCGCATGCATTTGGAGATCTGTCTGTTCAGTTGCCTGTACGCTGTCAAATCTGTTGACGATTGCAGCCTCATCTCCCGTCTAACAGCCATGAGATTAAGAGTGTGATCGGAGAGTTTTTGTGTTCTTCTGCGGCGGGTCTTGCAGAACTTAGCTCCGACCGCATGGACGGTTTCCACGAGCTTGTCATTCATATCGTCCACTGCATTGCAGGCACTGAAAGCGGTTACGTAACTCGAGCTGAAAGTTTTCGGGATTCTGGATTAGAGCACGAGGGGGACGGAGCGTTGACTTCATTGGACGAGACCTCTCCAACTTAACGTTTAGGTTCAGTGTGCCTCTAACCATTCGGTGATCGCTGCCAGTTTTCACCCTTGCAATCACTGAGACATCACTGAACAATTGGCGTCTGGTCGTCATAATGAAGTCAATCTCATTTTTTGTCGAACCGTCGGGGCTCGACCAGGTCCACTTCCTGTGGGGCTGCTTCTGGAAGAAAGAGTTCATCATAAAGAGTCCCTCTTTCTCCATAAAGTCGGCCAGCTGCTGGCCCCTTCGGTTTCGTTGCCCTACTCCAAATTTCCCTAACTTCAGCTCACCGTTTTCTCTTGTGCCTAGTTTTGCGTTGAAGTCTCCCATCAACACCGTGTAGTAGGTTTTGGAGGACTGCATGGCTTTGGAAATATCCTCATACATTTCCTCCACCTCCTCATCGGTATGTGCCGAGGTTGGTGCGTAAACCTGTATGACCTTCAGCGAATACCGTTTGGTGATTCTGAGTATCAGGTACGCGACTCTCGTCGACACACTCCCAATCTTTACAACGTTGTTGACTAAAGACTTGTGGACGATAAATCCGACACCTCCTTGGGACAGATGGTCGCCCTCCCGGTGATAGAACAAGTTGCCGGATTCGAGAATCACCGTGTCCTTCCCCTCTCTTCGGACCTCGGATAATCCTATAATATTCCAGCGCAACTTGTCTATCTCTTCTTCCAGCTCCAGGATCTTCTCGTCAGTCCTCAGGGTGCGTGCGTTAAATGTTGCCAGGTCGAGTCGTCGTAGGTGGCAACCGAACCTCCACCGGAGATTCTTAGCATCCCCTGCCCCGCCGTTACCATGGTCGCCACCGTAGCCAGGAATAGCGGGGCCGCCGGGGACCGGGGGCCGTCTATTTGTGTAATTGTTCATGGGGGGTATATTGCCATAGTTGCCACGCTTGGCGAGCGGGTTGGCAACCGCAGTTGTTTTTTGACCTGAAGTTGTACTTTGGTAATCGCTAATGGAACTGGTCGCCGAGTACTACTACATGTGCCGAGTTTGGGCTCGTTTTTTTAAGGTATGATGAGTCCTTACCTCCGGACATGACGGAGTGACCTGAAGGTGTACTTTGGTAATCGGTATTGGAACTGGTCCCCGAGTACTACCAGGTGTGCCGAGTTTGGGCTCGTTTTGTTAGGTATGATGAGTTCTTACCTCCGGACTTGACGGAGTGACCTGAAGATGTACTTTGGTAAACGCTATTGTTTTGTTAGGTATGATGATTCCTGAGCGATTACCAAAGTACACCTTCAGGTCACTCCGTCAAGTCCGGAGGTAAGGACTCATCATACCTAACAAAACGAGCCCAAACACGGCACATCTAGTAGTACTCGGCGACCAGTTCCATTAGCGATTACCAAAGTACACCTTCAGGTCACTCCGTCAAGTCCGGAGGTAAGAGGTAAGACGCGCGGGTGAAAAACGAATTTGAAATCGTGCTAAGAGCTCGTCTTAATAAAAATAACAATATAGTAGTAGTTAATAAACTAGCTTCCAGGCGGCGCTGTTGTCGCGGCAAATTTTACTATTTCCGCATATACTTCGTCCTTTTCAAATACCAGAACCTTAGTTTTATTAGCATTCAAACGGAGACCTTTAATTTCACATTACTCTTTCATACACGTGACTAATGCCTGCAGTTCTGCTTCTGATGGTGCAATAAGCACTGCATCATCAGCATACAGCAGACAATAACCTTTTATGTCACCCAATTTCATCCATCGTGTGATGTTTGTCCCTAGTATCCGCTTCCTGAAGCTTCCAGCTTCGGATGCGACAGACCGACTGTGGTTCTGTTACTGTCGTCCGGTAGCGCCAACCCTGCGAACAAACCCCTAAATCTGGTAATTACTAGATTATGATCCGTTTCCAGGTCAGCACCCCTGAACACTCGTGTATCCATCACCTGTTTTCGCAGTCGGTCATCCACCAGGAACAAATCAATCATACTTCTCTCATTCTTTCTTTCTCTAGTGTACATATGGATTTTCCTGTGATTAAACATAGTGTTTGTCACAAGAAGACCCTTTTCCTTGCATACAGCCAGTATAAGCTTGCCAGCATCATTAACCCTTTTATCGCCAAACTTTCCAAGCACCGACTCGTATCCTGGTCGAGCGATACCTACGCATCCATTCAAATCACCACATACAACAGTTCTTTCGTTTCCCTTAACCAAATCTAGAACTTCTCTTACATTCTCCCAAAACTCCTCCAGCTCAGCCCTGGACGACGAAGCTACCGGCGCATAAACTGCCAAAAGGAATAACTTCGTCAGTCCCATTTTGAAGCGAACCCAGAGAAGTCTTGAGTTCACAACCTTGTATTCAGTCATAAGATCGACCACCCGGGACGACAACAGCACTCCCACTCCCTGGCAGGCGTTCTCGCTTTCCGGGACTCCGGACCATATAGCTAACGTCCCGCCAGGGAGCTCTTCAGTACCACTGCCTTTCCGTTTGGTCTCCGACATACACACGACATCTAATTCTCTTTCTTTCATTATTTCGATCAACTCATTCGTCTTATCTCTCATGCCCCCTCTAACATTCCACGTGCCAACTCTGCACTCCGTCCTCTACCTTCCGCCGTGTCGGGCTGTGCGTGACCGGTGGCGGTCCCCATCGCCGCTTTGCGCGCTGCATTCCACACCAACGGGGACGCAGCTGGTGTGCGTCACCTTGGGGGGACGCCCTAACCCTCGTTTGCATGGGTGCGCAGCTGTGTAGAATTGCAGCCCTGAAAAGGGCTGGCAGGGGTCGCGACGAGCACGCTTCTACAATGACCCCCTTCACCTAATGACTCACTTCACCTTAAAAAATAATGACACGATGTGGATTGTTGGAAGAAGAAGACCAGATTTAACTTTGTATAATAATTTAATAATTCTTAAGTACATACACTAATAATTTAAATTTTTTTTTATCCAATATAATCTAATATCCACTTAAGAAAATGTAAAACGGATGTGTAAACGCCGGGTCTTTTAATACCACACACTGTTGGCCCGAAGGAAACGACACCTACGAGGAAACTCTTCGGCCCTTCCGGAGTGTCGTAGATCTGCAATACAATAATACTTTAATATGTGAGTAAAATATATAAAAAAATTAAGATCTATTAATTTCACATAAAAAAGGTATCATCGCCTTATCTATTAAGCATAGTTTTGTTATAAAACGGTGTTTAAGTACAATGTTTAAAAAACCACTTTGCGTCAAACTTTAACCGATATGAAATAAAGTTTACGGACCTTTTTTGTGTAAAATTGCAAACCAAAAGAGTTTTCTATTTAGATTGTTTTTAATATCTATTATAAGATAGTTATAAACATCATTTATTTTATCAGTATTTGGTTTTTATTAAAACTCCTGTATATTATCCATATCATACTTTTCAGATAAAATACAGCTTAGATCACTCCTGGCATTGCTTTCTACCTGTACGTGAAGTTTCGTTACTATTGGATAAATTATTTTGGAGATTAGCCCGGCCAGGTAGATATGCAGGCAGGGAGACAAATAATTATTTAAAATGGTTAATATCATGCAGATAACCCCCTGAGCTTAGTAGAAGTCATTTATTTCAACAGAACAGACACAACATTACCATTAACATTACTTATATCTTCTACCGTTGTGCTGAAATGTTTATATCGATTATGAGAATGCATGCTTATTACGCAATCAATCCATTTTACACATTTTTTCACATACCTACATATGTAACAATGCAAAGATAAAACTTCAGAAAAATTTGCTCTCGCTGTAGTTTTTGTAAAAGGAAATCAAAATTGGTCATCAATACCTTGTTAATTAACTTACTTCATTTTTGAAACTAAAATTAACTTGTTAAGTCTTTCCCCATGGAATGATTATTTATATATTATTATTACATTCCTCAAAAATTCTTCTTTTTATATGGCACTATCCCCTTTAATGCCAAAATACTCCAATCAATTTTACACGATCTTCCCATGGCTTGCTTAGAATTGTTAGATGCTATAGATAATTCATCTCATATAGCATATAGCTTATCAAAAGCCTACTGATGAACAGAGGCTCCCCCCAGACATTGCTTCATAGGGAGGGATATTTGCTATAGCTACCACGCCTGGCAAGCGGTTTTGCAACTGCAGTTTAAAACATTTATAGTAGTATTTAGAAAGAAAGAAAGAAAGACCTTTATTCACTGGAACTGTACACATCACAAAAATAATATAATAAACAAGGTTAGTAGATTATGTAAGTGTGTGTATAATGTGTATCGAGCCAGTGAAAAGGTTATGGACTCAGCGTAATGCTGCAGGGTAACCTACGTCCTCCATGGTGGCACTACTCCGGAGGCGTGGAGCAGAAGTGCGGTGGTCTTGTTCTTCAAGAAAGGTGAAAACGCCCTCTTGAAGAACTACAGACCGATATCCCTTCTGAGCCGCGTCTACGTGCTGTTTTCGCGAGTCATTACGAATCGTCTCACACGCAGACTCGACGACTTCCAGCCTCCCGAACAAGCCGGTTTCCGAAAAGGCTTTAGCACCATAGACCACATACATACCCTTCGGCAAATTGTACAGAAGTCCGAAGAGTACAATCTGTCACTTTGCCTGGCGTATGTGGACTATGAGAAAGCCTTTGATTCCGTCGAAATTTGGGCGGTGCTACAGTCTCTTCAGCGGTGCCAAGTTGACTGTCGGTATGTCGAAGTGCTGAAGTGTTTGTACAGTAGGGCTACGATGGCTATCCGAGTACAGAATCAGAGTACGAAACCTATCCAACTGCAGAGAGGTGTAAGACAGGGTGACGTTATATCCCCGAAACTCTTCACCGCTGCTTTGGAAGACGTTGTCAAGCTACTGGACTGGAAAGGATACGGTATTAACATCAATGGCGAGTACATCTCTCACCTTCGATTTGCCGACGATATAGTCCTTATGGCAGAATCGCTGGAGGACTTAAGCACTATGCTCAATGACCTCAATAGTGCCTCCCAACGGATAGGTCTTAAGATGAACATGGACAAAACAAAGATCATGTTTAATGTCCATGTCACACCTATGCCGGTAGTTGTTAGGAGCACTAAGCTCGAAGTTGTTGACGAGTACGTTTACCTGGGACAAATAGTCCGACTAGGTAAGTCCAACTTCGACCGAGAGGTCAATCGACGGATTCAACTCGGCTGGGCAGCGTTCGGGAAATTACAACGCATCTTCTCGTCAGGTATACCTCAAAACCTGAAAACTAAGTTGTACAACCAGTGCGTGTTGCCAGTGATGACATATGGAACTGAGACGTGGTCCTTGACCCCGACATGACGTGGTCCCGACAAAGCCTAAGGGATTAGTAAGCTGAAGTGGCAATGGGCCGGCCATACAGCTCGAAGAACCGACAACCGCTGGGGAAAAAAGGTTCTCGAGTGGCAGCCTCGTACCGGTAGACGAAGTGTGGGGCGATCCCCACTAGATGGAGTGACGACCTGGCAAGGCATGCAGGAAATCGATGGATGCAGGTGGCTCAGGACCGTGCTTTGTGGCATACCTTGGGGGAGGCCTATGTTCAGCAGTGGACTTGTAAAAGGCTGTAATGATGATGATGATGATGCTGAACCTACATCGCTGATGATTCTGTCATAACCCCAGATACACGCTCGATCCGCCTGGGTATATTATATGAAATACCTACGTTTCCATAATTACCTTCTATCGCGACTTACGACACCTGTAGGTGATATATGGGAATGTATATTCTTACACCATTACTACACGGTAAACCTGGTGTTTTATACAATAAGGTGTAAATAAATGAATAAATAAATCAAACGGGGCAGATAACATAAAGCAACATGGTAATGAATTATCACCTGTAGGAAAATTATTTTTGCAAGTCAAAGCATTTACTAATTATATTAAGTAATATTGGGGTCGAATTTGAAATAAATCGAATATATACGGATAGCTAAAGGAAAATGCGGCAACCGGGAACCTCGGGATTGTGAAAATGCGTATTTTTGTAATTATAAAAATGTTCTCCAGACCGCATTTCGGCCACGGCGGCCTGCCTCAACGGAGGCTAGCCATCGGCGCTGGACAGGATTATAGTACCCAAGTGTAAGCGCAAGCACAGGTGCACTATCTATTCCCTCACTCTCATAATCCGATGGGACGGTAAACCGACACGACCGGGAGAGAGATCAGGCGTAGGACCAACGGCTTTACATGCTTTCCGAGGCTCGGGGGTGAGACACCACCAACTTCCTGACTCCGGGCAGCTTACTAGCAATTTCTTGACAGAAAAACTCAATAATTGATCTTTTGGCCCGACCTGGGATTCGAACCCAGGACCTCATGATCAGCAGTCGCACTACTACAACCGCTAGACCAACGGGGCAGTCAGGTATTTTTATACAGGGTTATTTTTTAAAGAGTAGCCAAATTTTAAATTTATTTGTTTTTTTTTATTATAATAAATTAATATATATGATGATATATAGTTATTGCAGTTATTTAAAATACGAGTTAATAAGGCTTCTACTATTATTTGACCTACTGGTCGACCCTTACGAATGTGCGTGAGCAGTAAAAATAAAATCAGTTGAAATAATGCATTACCACGCATTTTGAATTTAAAAGATAAAAAAGACAGACTTTTTGAGATTTTTCTTAAATAATTTTTCTTCTCCATTTGCCTATATTAATTATTCTGAGCGTTCTCTGCAAATTTGGCCGGGTATTGCAAAATAACCCTGTATATATACAGTTGCCTAGCGGGAAAATACCGAAATATTTTATTGACAGTTGTAAAAAGGCTCTGTTTATTCAGGACAACTAAAGCACCAGGTGTTTCGTATCGTATTAGTTTACCTTCATGAGGGGACCACCGGAGTCCCCCCCGCATGCATCTTTATTGTGCTGTGCACCTGCACAAATTTCCGACTTTGCTATTTTAAATCCTCTTCCAAAAAAATTGCATAGCTCAGGCTTTACTACTGGTAACTGTAATGTATGAAATATAATTATAATAAGATACAAGGATTATATTTAACGACATCTTATACAAGGGTAAATATAAATATACGCACCGAAACAAACTGCAAGATATTAGCTCGCTCATCAGTTGACATGTTCATTTTGCCCCAGCCCGCTACTGTGACTAACTCACCCACTTGAAGATCGAATAGTTGGTTGCGTTGTGGCATACAGATTGGGGCTACGTAATCTACAAAATCAGTATTTTAAAGTGTATGAAGCAAAGTAATAGCCTATATGCGTCCTAATGCTGGCACCTAAATGCGTGGTATAGCCATGCCGCAGTTATATTAGTAGTATAGTTGTAGCACGAATGGGTCGGCTCGACCGGGGAAGGACCCCCTCACAGAATACCAGCGTCAAATAGCAGCTTAACGCTGCTGTGCTTCGGATGGTGAGTGTAGAGAACCGGAGACCCCTTTTCCTGGAAACGAGGCGTTCTATCTAAGCTGGGAATCCACTAGACGGACTTGCCCACGGGCATATCTGCACACATGCCCGACGGACTTCACTTCTACAGGTCTGTGCAAAGTTTAATAGTGTATGTATGTGAATGTATAATTTTGTGAATGTTAATTGCGGGCTGTCTGTTCTCAGACATAAGGGCAACAGCAATCAGTGCATAAGGCTTTTTATTATTATTTATATTACACTTTTTTTGGCTTTTTCTAAATGCAAATTCTTGATTTTGCGTTGCTGGCGAGACAGAGCTGTATGTCAGAGGTCCGTATCACCAACAAGGCGGTTCTTGCAAATTCTAGGCGTGAACAAAGCTAGTGGACCTGATAGTATACCAGCTATAGTTCTAAAGGTACTGAGGAGTGCACCTGAGCTATCTCCTGTATTGAAGCCCTTTTTTCGCCTCTTATTTTGAACTGGAATAGTGCCCAAATCATTTGGAAGGTAGCCAATGTGCAGGCTGTGCCTAAAAAGGGCAACTGTGCCGGCCCTGCCAACAATAGGCCAATTTCAATAACGTCCATACTCTGCAACATTATGAAGCGTATGTTGAACGCCCACCTCATGGCATACCAAGCAGAAGTAGATTTTTTTTAAATATAGATTATATAATATATATAATACCTAGTGAGTCACTTTTTCAATTTACCACTGGTTCGGAAAAAATGCGGGACTTTAAAAAAACAACAGCTTACGATCGTGTATGTTACAATTAACAACACAAAACAAACTGGAAATAACTTAGTAGCGCACCTTTCCCAGGGGTTATTATCATCCATACATTCCTTAATATTATAATAACTCTTTTAATACAGCCTTAGTTTAATAAAGTTTTTGAACTTTGTGCAAGTCAAATTTTGTATATTTTTTTGGATTTTGTTGTAAAAGCGTATACATCGCCCAAAGAACGAATTACTGACTCGGTGGAGTCGAGTAACTGGTACTTATTGGTACTAGCTTGTGTCTGTTCCTCACACAATGTTCTTCATAAATGCATTGAGAAGCCAAAGTTAATAAATTAATTTCCCAAAATTTTTGTCTCAGCGACTCTAGACTCTCCACCTAGAACAGAATGATCTCCTCGGTGACCGATAGTACGAGTTTCACCTAAATTGATCAACCGAGAACCTTTTAGCGTATGCCATTCACGTATGGGGCGAAGCTTTCGAGTACAATGGGGAAGCACTTGCTGTTTCCCTTGATGTCTCGAAGGTGTTGGCACGCTAGCGTTTTGCGAAAGCTTTCAGCACTTTCTGAGTGAACGATCTGTCGCCGCCAGATCGTTCACTCAGAAACGCCGGAGTTCTTCAGGGGTCCGTTCTCTCCAGAACTCTCTTCTTGGTGTACATTAATGACCTGCTTATTCCCGGTTTCTATGGGTATGCAGACAACAGCACAGTTGTGTAAAGGTACCAGCCGAATGCTCGGGTCAGTCGGAATCAAATCTAGTCCGAAAGTAAAGCTATGATTTAGCGTGCGAAACTCTCACTGCAAGCAGGCTCCGAATGAGGCGATGCCAATCTCGTGGGATGTAACGCTTCCAAAATACAAGCGTGTCTTTTCACCGCTAAAAGGAGCCTACTCAATCTTGTTCCAACTCTCCGTAATGTGTATTTAGTGTACATTGACCGCCTTCATTTCTTAGGGCTTGAATTTTCCCCGAACCTCAACTATAGACGGTTCATTGAGTACAGGGACAAAACTGCCGCAAGGAAACTAGGCAAGGATGCGGCGGTACTTCACGCCGAGCTTTTTACCTTATATAAAGCTCAGGTCCGGTCGTGCATTGAGTATTACTGCTGTCTTATATAGGCTGGTGCTGCAAACTGCCACCACAGCGAAATAACGTGCAGCGATGTAACAGAATCAGTGAAATAACGTGCTAAGAAGCTCATTGGCAATCTTGATTTGGTTAAAACCAATCTTGTCAGCCTTAATGCGTACAGTAAAGGAGTGGTACGATTTGCCGGCGTCTATCTTACCATAGAATATAATCTGGACGTCTTCAAAGCAAGTGAATAAGCTTTTATTACGCTAAGAAAGTACGAGATACCATCTAGAGCTTCGTTACCATTTACCACCAGGTGGGATTGTGACTAAGCACTAGCTTATACTTAAGTTAAACACATAAGACATGTTGCTCTCTGGAAGAAAAAGTGACACGAAGCGACTAACAAAAGAATAATATTGAACTAGCGTGGCCCATCTTAAATACCATTTTTATTTTTACTCCAGCACACCATACTTAAAAGTATTTGAAGCTTAGCAGGCAAGCAGCGACCGCCAAGAGGTCGTAACCATACAATTTTCATTTTACCACATCGATTCATTCTTACCATTCAACTGAAGTGGTGTATCAAGCTTTATGACGGCTATATCATTGTGAAATAGTGGTTTGTTAAAGTTGGGATGGCTGAAGATATTTTTAATTCTTCTATCTTGATAAGGCGGCGCACACACCTCAAGCTGGCAGTCCGGATTCGAGCGCGTATCGTACTCGCCCGCGCGGACAGCAACTCTAAAAAAATTAAAAGTATTATAGTGTAATTACGAACTTTTACAGTTCGTATTTACACAATAACATTACTCACTAGAATTATTCTCAGTAACAGCCCGAAGTGGGGAAGTTGACGTTTTCAGGCCTGTGCCTCAAAAAGCACGTAAAACCCTCGGTCCTGCGCCTGATCTCTCTCCGGTCACAATGTACCTGTGCTAACGGAACAGACAATGTACCTATGCTAGCGCATACACTGAGGCAATAGAATCCTCTCATGCGCAGATTTTTAGTCTCAAATGAGACTGGCCGCGACCGAATTTCGTTATGGAGGACGTTATAAAAATACAGAAAAGAAATATGCAAGGATCAAATTATTGAAATAACTGCCTTTTTCATAGATTCCAAAACACTAGCATCGTGTTTTTTTTAATGAAATAAGGATGACGAACGAGCACTCAGCTGACCTGCTGATGAGTGGGAGCTTTTGTCCGTAGACTTCTACATCTATTCTGGATTCAGAATCAAAATGCACATGATCGTTTCCAGTAAAAAGGTCTCTTTTCTATACTCATACGAAGCAACAACATTAAGCTGCTATTTCACGTTGGTATTCTGTGAAAGCATGTTCCTTCCTCAGCCGAATCAAGTCATTCGTGCTATAACCACAATATAGCTGCAGCGTAGCTCTACCACGTATGTACATAGGCCGCATTAAAAGTATCGGGAATGGAATATTTCCACTGTTTCTGTCATATTAAAATCTTTTTAATTGAAAACTCCTTGGTTTTAAAAATCGAATACCATTTATTTATTTAAAAAAAGATTCTCGGTCTTGTCACAAGGTTCTGTCAAACTTGTTTAGTCGTTGAGAAAATGGAATTGACTCGAGAAAATTCAAGAGCGATGATTTATTATGACTTTCGAAGTGGTTTAACACAAAAACTGTGTGTTGATCGGATGATTTCTGCATTTAGCGATAAAGCCCCATCCAAAACCACAATTTAACGCTGATTTGCTGAATTTCAACGTGGACGTGTCAAGCTCAGTGATGATCCCCGTCAAGGTCGTCCAAAAACTGCAGTCACCCAAGAAAACGTTGATGCTGTGCGTAAGCTGATTGAGGAAGATCGACATGTGACATACCGCGAAATTCAGGCAACTTTAGAAATTGGCATGAGTCAAATACAAATAATCTTGTATGAATAATTAGTTGTAAAAAAGTTGTTTTCCCGATGGATACTGCATTCGGTGTGGTGCGTCAGAACTCTCGAAAGATTCCACGCAGGATCCTCAAATTCCGTATACAACATCGTATCAGGTGACGAATCCTTGATATACGTGTACGAACCCGAAACAATAAACCAGTCACGAGTTTGGGTGTTCGAAAATGAGATAAAGCCAACAAAAATTGTTCGTTCACGGAGTGTTGCAAAAAAAAATGGTGGCCACGTTTGTCTCCAAAACCGGCCATGTTACGACTATTCCTCTTGAGGGACAAAGAACGGTTAATGCAGAATGGTATGCTAGCATTTGTTTGCCACAGATCGTTTCTGAACTCTGTAAAGAGAACTGCAACCGCTGCATCATCCTCCATCACGACAATGCGAGTTCTCACACCGCACACAGAACAAAAGAGTTTTTAGAGCAAGAAAACATAGAATTATTAGACCATCCGCCGTACAGCCCCGACCTAAGCCCTAATAATTTCTATACTTTCCCTAAAATAAAGAATAAATTGCGTGGACAGAGATTTTCATCACCTGAAGAAGCTGTGGATGCCTACAAAACGGCCATTTTGGAGACTCCAACTTCCGAATGGAATGGTTGCTTCAATGATTGGTTCCATTGTATGGAAAAATGTGTCAAATTTCACCGAGAATACTTCGAAAAGCAATAAATACATTTTTAAATAGTTATGTTGTGTCATTTCCTTGATTCCCGAAATTTTCAGTAAATATTTTGCTGCTCTGTCGTAGTGTGAGTAATAAAATACAAAAATTGCATATTTTTTTACGACATTTTCCTTTAGTAAATTAATTTTGTTCTTAAGTACAAATATTTCTCTAAACATATAGCAATATCTCACAGTTGGTATCCATCTTCAGCCGTTTGTATGCAGTGCGCCGCGGTGACCACGTGCTGATCAGTTACGAGCACTCCTCCGCACATCCAGTCCAGTTCTTCCTCATCAGGTACTATAAAGTGTAAGAATTCATTTTATTAAGTAGTTTAATTTGAATTTTGATATTTTTTATCTTTCCCTTATTCCGCCAGTTGGAATGAACTAACGTTTCGTTTCGTCAGGAAACAGCCAAACTCTGCTCACCAATAACAAAAACTAAAAAGAAGTAACAGTAATTTGAATTAGTTAGGAATATCCTTTTTCGTACGTGGTAGAGCCATGCTGCAGTTATATTAGAAGTATAGATGTAGCACGAATGGGTTGGCTCGATCGGGGAAGTACCACGCTCTCACAGAATACCAGCGTGAAATAGTAGCTTAATGCTGCTGTGTTTCGTATGGTGAGTGTAGAGAACCGGAGACCCTTTTTACTTGAAACGAGGCATTCCATCTTAGTCTTCACGGGTGACAACGCATCTGCATTTTGATTTGTAATCGAGGATAAATGTCGATGTCTACGGGCCGCAGCAACCACTTAGCATCAGGTGGACTGTGTGCTCGTTTGTCACCCTATCCTATAAAGAACAGCTAACATTAGTTTGGTCTGTTACGTTATGTAAAAAAATATAAGTATATCTACCGATTTATGCACTTAGAATTTTATTAAACCTTGCGGTATTTAATAAACTATTGAAAACATTCCTTAACAATTAATTTTTTTTTTTTATAGAAGAGGGGGCAAACGAGCATGCGGCTCACCTGATGTTAAGTGACTACCGCCGCCCATGATCAACCGCAACACCAGGAGAATTGCGGGTGCGTTGCCGGCCCTTTAGAAAGGAGTAAGCTCTTTTCTTGAAGGTCCCCAGGTCGTATCGGTCCGGAAAAATCGCCGGTGATAAACTATTTCACAGAGAGGTTGTACGTGGAAGAAAACTCCTTGTGAAACGTACAGTGGTGGACCGCCAAGCATCCAGATGGTGTGGATAGTATCGGGACGTTTGCCGTGTCGTGCGTTCACGAAATTTGGCGGCTGGGATTAATCCGAACAATTCCTCAGAGCACTCCCCGTGATAGATGCGATAAAATACGCAAAGAGATGCAACATCTCTTCGCAACGCCACTGAATCGAGCCGATCGGAAAGCACTCGGTCGTCGACGATTCGAGCCGCTCTGCGCTGGATGCGGTCAAGTGGAAGGAGCTGGTACTGGGGAGCCCCAGCCCAGAGATGGGAACAGTATTCCATGTGCGGCCGAACCTGCGCCTTGTAAAGTTGCAGGCGGTGTGCCGGCATGAAATACTGTCCCGCTCTGCTGAGCACGCCAAGCTTTTTAGAGGCCAATTTGGCCTTCCCTTCCAAGTGACCACGAAACTGCACGTCACTCGATATGTCGACGCCGAGGATTCCGATACTGGCTGAGGCAACAAGGGGAGTGCCTTGAAACTGAAGGGATACGACAAAGGGGTTCTTTTTAGCGGTTAACGCGCAAACTTGTGTCTTCTGGGGGTTAAACTGGACTAGATTTAGTCGTCCCCACTCCGAGACTCTGTTCAGCAAAGACTCGACTTCAGACACAAGTTTGTCCCGGCACTCGGAGACGTTTTCCCGAGAAATATTGGCTCGGCCGGTGTAAAGAGCATCACCAGTGCTGTCATCTGCATAGCAATGAATGTTACGGGTATGCAACATATCATTGATATGCAGAAGAAACAGCGTTGGCGATAGCACGCAGCCCTGTGGAACACCAGCATTAATAGGCTTGCAATCGGAGCTTGCACCGTCTACAACGACCTTGATGCTCCGATCTGCAAGAAAGCTCGTGATCCAATCGCACAATTTCTCGGGAAGCCCATAGGAAGGGAGCTTCGAAAGAAGCGCTTTGTGCCAAACCCGATCGAAGGCCTTCGCAATGTCCAAACTAACGGCCAATGCCTCCCCCTTGAACTCTACTGCCTCCGCCCATCTGTGAGTGAGGTAGACCAGAAGATCACCAGCTGACCGACCACGGCGAAAACCGTATTGGCGGTCACTAATCAGCTGGTGATCCTCAAGGTACCTCATGAGCTGGCAGTTTACAATGGACTCCATTGTTTTGGAGAACAAGGAGGTGATGGCGATTGGCCGGTAGTTGGACGGGTCTGAGCGGTCGCCTTTTTTAGGGATCGGGTGGACGAAAGCCGTCTTCCATGATTTTGGGACTACGCCTAGGGAGTAGGAGTACCGGAAAAGACGCGTTAAAACCGGTGCCAACTCTGGAGCACACGTCCTCAGCACAATTGGGGGGATTCCGTCAGGCCCACTCGACTTGTGGATGTCCAGGGAGAGGAGTGCTTTGCGAACCGAGCGCTGTGTGAACTGCACTTCCGGCATGGAGCACTCACACCGCGGGATGGTCGGCGGCGTACTCCCCCCGTCATCGAGTGTCGAGTTAGACGCAAAGAAGGAGCCTAGAAGATCGGCTTTCTCCTTTGCAGTATGGGCCAGTGAGTCGTCCTCCCTGTGCAGAGATGGAAGAGATGGCTGACAGAAATTCCCCTGGACAGCCTTGGCGAGAGACCAGAATGCACGGGTTCCAGAAGGAAGGCGAACTAGTTTCTCGCCAATTCTGCCTATGTGCTCTGACTTTGCCTTGGCAATGACTCTTTTGAAGGACCTAGAGGCGGAATTATACTTCTTTTTTAGAGCGCTGGTGTTTACATCCCGGGACGCTGATGCATCAACCCAGGCTTGATAGCACTCCTGCTTATAGCATGATGCTATTTTACAGGAGCGACCAAACCATGGCTGAGATTTGCCTCCAATGGGCACCACAGAGGAAGGAATAAAAAGTTCCATACCCTGAAGTACCACATCAGTAACAGAATCCGCAACAACGTTGGGATCATCCGGCGAGAAGCAAACCCGCCCCCAAGGGTAGGATGCAAAGAAAGACCGCATCCCATCCCAATCGGCTGACCTATAGTGCCAAACACGGCGGCAGCCTGCAGAATGCAACCGCGATTTCAGCGTGAGTGGCACAACACTCCGGACCAGACAATGGTCCGAGGAGCCTAAAGGGGCGTCGACGGAAATCTGATATCCGTCCGGGTGAGAGGTCAGCAGAAGGTCCAACAGGGAAGGTGCATGATCCTCCACATCTGGAATCCGCGTAGGCGAAGTAACCAGTTGTGTCAGACCATATGCCAAGGCAAAATCATGAACAGATCTCCCCGCATGATCGGTTAAACGTGAACCAAGCCATTCGGCGTGATGGGCGTTAAAGTCGCCGAGGATCACGATCTCTGCGGAGGGGATCTGCTGTAGCAACGAATCTGCAGCCATTTGGACGTGGTCGAAGAGTCGGTCTGTTTCGGCATTACCGCTATCGGACCTATAGAGGCACCCGTAGACGCGCGGATGGTCGTCGCTGTCTACGCGTAGCCAAAGGATGGACAGGTCCGAACCTTCAAGTCTGCCGAGGCGTCGAGAACAGATGTCCTCTCTGACGTAAACGCAAACTCCAGCCCCAGGCACAAAGGAGTGTTCCAGTTTGTACCCCGGGTAGGAGAGATACGAGACATCAGCCGGAGAGGACACCTGCGTCTCGGTCAGAAAGAACAGAGCCGGCCTCGCCGTCTCGATGGTAGTGGACGACATTTAGGTTAGAGTGAAGTCCCCTGATATTGCAGAAATTCACGGACAGCGTGGCAGGGGTCGCCTTGGTCTTGTTGCTCCGTTTGCCCCGAGTAGTTGTAGTCTTGAGCGGAATTTCGCCCCCCCAGAATACGCGGGGCAGCCTGAGCACCCACGCTCAGAAGTGGAGAAACATGGTCGTGGATGCTCAGCGAGGGATTCTCCAGGGGTGCTGGTACCCTCCTGGGGTAGTCTATCTTTATTTAATTCCGCTACCTTGTTGATGGGGGGGGGGGGGATTTGGGCCTCCGGCCACCTGCACTCACCAGACGAAACGCGGAAGCAGAGCTTCCACTTCACGCCGGTATTCTGTGAGGTCGTGGTACCACCCCGGTTTGAGCCGGCCCATACGTGCAACAGCAAAGCTGCCGCATGGCTCTACCACTGTTAAAATTATAATAATTAATATATTATATATATAATTTATATAATATGTATAATAATACTTATATATATATATATATATATATATATATATATATATATATATATATATATATATATATATATATATATATGGGTGTGTGTGTGCGTGCGTGTGTGTATAGATATATATACTCGTATGTATGTGTAGGTGTATGTATGTATTTGTATTTGTATTGTATATGTATATTTTAATAAAGTGCACACCCTGACTACCTCTATTTCCTTCAACTATCCTTCAATAGGCCTGCTGGAAGAAATTTCACTATGGAATAAGTAGTGCCTTTGTACATAATTTTGTTTTTACCATTTTCCTATCGAAATATGTGTGTACATAAACCCAATATTATGAAATATTGTCTAAAGTTGGGAGGTTTGTCATAGGTATATATATAAATTTACATATAACAAAAATATTATAATTATGTTACTAACTGGCATATCCAAGGCGTAAGATCCAGGGAAATTGACCGAGTGCAGCATTCATGCCTCCAATTATTCGATCAGCAGCACTAAATCCACATTCATATGATTCAAGTTTTAGCCATGCCGGATGATTCACGATCTGACGCCATGTATCATCTGCATTACAAACGTAATTAGGGCATAATATATGATTAAGCGTAATCTGTTCGATAAAATTAAACTTTAATTAATTGATTTTTTATTGATTGATTTTTAGCGTGGATTCGACCAAAGTTTGGTTTATACACGATTAACTATACAACGGATAAGCTATTCCACGTTTAAAATCTTGAGTATATTCGTGTATCGTTTTTCCATGCATTGTAAGAGTGGATTCGACCAAACACTATGTTATACCAGAGTAGCTAACCTCCGAATATTTTTACTCTTTGGTATTACCATAGGTTTTACTATGGTATTACTCTCACATAATTTTGTTTGTGTTTTTCCATCACACACATAGAGTTGCCCATACTGGGTATTGTTACTCTGGAGAGAGAGAGAGAGAGAGTGAGAATGAATGAATAATAAATGAACATGTTAAAGTTAAAAGTTAAAGTTACAGCTTATATTTATACGTCCCACTGTTGGGCACATGACTCCTCTCAATCTGAGAGGATTTTAGGGCAAGGAAATGTCCGCCGCGATGCCTCAATGTGTCTCAAAATTACAAGCAACGCAAGCTTTTATGTCCACATAATTTGCTGAATTATTATTAATTGAATAATTAATATTAATAGTAAATAAATAAAATTTCCCGTGAAAACCGGAAACGCAGCCTAAAAATACAAGACATTATAAGGTCACAACTGTAAAATATCCATCATTTTCAACAAACCATACGAAAGCTGTGCTATTAAAATGTAGCGACCGTCGTTAAAATAATCTAGGGTAACTAACTTTATCTAGGTTTACTACAATAATTTTGGCGATATAGCGATATACTCTCTAATAAACAGTAATTCATAGATCAAGATTTGATAAAGCCAAAAGTGCTCTAAATTTAAAGTAATTAGTGATTTAATTCGCATGATAAAACTTAATACAAGTTTGGTGCAGTCCGCCTTAAGTGAAGCAGTAATTGATTACGAATTATTACAATAGCTTACCCGATAAAGAACGACTCACGAGACTCATTATAATAAAGGTGCATTTCCATTGAAGCATGTCCTTTTATTTGAGTTATTCTTAACACTCAAAGTGAAGAAGTTCTCGACATACGAGACTTCTCGCGACTCAATCAAGGCTCATGACTGCCAGCGTTTGCTCTCTTGACTTATTGTAAAGCGACTGGGTTGGACGAAGCGATGAAAAAGCGATTGGTTCCGCGCAGCGCCTCGCACCATTAACAGAACTCATTGCAATGTTTTGATATCAAATTGAATATTGGTTCACTCAGGTTTGATTAGTACATTCATAATTTTTTCACTCTTTCGCTATATATTGTATAACGAAAGAGTGTGCACAACCCACATCATTTATCTTAAATAAGGATCTCAAAAATAAATTTGATTCTAGAAGATCAAAAATGGACTTAATGACGACTTGCACATGCAAAAGGTAACGAGTTTAATCATTTTAATTACAACTTTTAACAAAATGTAAAAACCGATTTCAAATTGCTAAAAAAGAAGTTGTTTATTTGCAACCCTTAGGGGTGGAATTTTTTCTTTAAATTTATATGGAACCACCCTTAAGGTAGTAAAAAAGAATAAAAAAGAACTATCAATCACATCGGTTTTTTATTTGCGAAGATATCATGTGAAATTCCTTAAGCAATACTTGGTACAATATGGAAACTTTTTGCCCTATTTTCCCACCCGTGGCGCCGGAATCTTTTTCTGTCACCAAACAGCGGTGTTAGCACAGTTATGTTCAGGTCCCAAAGATTTGGATCATTGCATCTGAGACCTCAGAGGTGATTTGCATCTGTAACGAAAAGAGTTGCGGAGAGAACAGACCCGTGCGGAACTTCGGCATTAATATTCATTAGGTCAGAAGAGCAGCCATCTATAACTACCCTGATAGACCGTTCACTCAGAAAGTCAGATATCCAGTTGCAAAATTCAACGGAAATGCCGTAGGCAGGATGCTTAGTCAGCGCCTTTTTTAGTTTGAAGTTGGCAGAGATGTCTGTCGTCATCTACTCTCGGCACCACTCTCGACGTAAATCTTTAGTGGGACCCCCATGTGACAAAAAAGATTAAAAGTCAATTCAGATAAGTTTATTTCAGTTATTTCCATAGCATAATGTCTTATGGGAATTTGCGTTCGGGAAATGCGGCTGGATAACATACTATTTGTTTTAACATATCGAAAAGGGATAGGATTTCACCTTATTTAGTCAGTAATGGCATTTTAAATATGTGCAATACTACTAAATTAAAATATGCATGCTTTCTGCATACTCTGCATCACGCAAAGTCTCCAAGATATCTGTATGATAAGATAGCCGTTGAAAAAAAAAGTTTGCTTTCAGTCAGAGAAAATAGTCATTGGCTTCCACTACCCAGGATTAGCCTCGCTGGAGCCAGGGGGTGTTTTAAATTTGCCGCAGCTAAAATTTGGAACGATTTGCCACCACCAGTCCGATCTACCCTATTTCCGTCTACCTTCCGACAAAGATGCCGCAAGTGGCTTATTCAAAAACAGTCCCTGGCTCTATGTGGCTTTGATACCCCCTCAAATTAGACAACTTTTTTGTATTTAGAAAGTATAATTAATTAATTGTTTTATTTATATTCTTATTTTTATTTATTTATTATTGATACGCGTGTTTTATGGGTTGCCTAAGACCCAGTATGAATTATGCGCAAAGGCTGTGGCAGAATTACAACTGAGTCACAGACCGTTTTGTCACAACTAAAAAGTTATTATTATATTTATATTATAGTTATTAAGCTCTCTATTTAAATTTTAACATTGTATTTTTGTGTGGCAAATAAATACTTTTTATTTATTTTATTTTATTTATTATTGTTTAAATAATACTGAAAATTCAATATGTTCTCAAAATGGGAGATTGAATAATATAGATATAATATGGGATATAATATCTAACAACACCAGCAACAAACAAGCTAATGATAACAGTTTCTCGACTCCACATAGTCAGTAATTCAATCTTGGGTAAAGCGATATTACAACTAAGTCCCAGAAAAAATACAAATTCTCTCTATTACCAACAATGATGTTATATGTAAAAGAGTGATTGATTACCAATTTTAAATATTTTTCGTAACAATAAAATTAATAAGATGAGTGAATACATTGTTGGTAATAACCCCTAGGAATGAGGTGGATGCTTCTAAGCGGTTTCTTTTATTAGTTTTTAAGTAGTTTGTAAAATCTGTGTTCTTAATATACTAATATGCTCTGAAAAAAGCGTCCCGCTGCATTTCTTGCTGGTTCTTTCCAGGACAGAGGTATCAAAATTAAGGAATTGTTTGCTAGCATTTCCAGACCAGTACAAGTTTTGTTATGTGTTCTATAATTTATTTATTTTATCTGTTTTTAAATTTTTGAGAACACTGAATAATATTATAACATTACGAGTAATACTAACCTCCGTATTTGAAGACGAAAATGCTAGTAAAAGTGAAATGACTACTTCGAGGTTGTCTTAAATGAAATTACCATGACGATATTTTAAGCTTAGTGCTTTATTCCAATGAATGAAACGAATAAGGTGCTTGGTCATGTTTTGTTGTTATCGGTCAAACGAATGTATCGATGCTATCGTTTAGTAATGCAGTATGAAAAACAATGTCGTCCTCAACGATAATAGCATAATTAATATGGTAAACTCCTTTTATATGTATAATACTACTGCAAAAATAGAGTCCTTATTAAAATTAATAGTTATATTTATGTTTTCATATGTATTTCATTTAAACACATCAACAGAATCTATACACACTTTAATCCTAAATTATTTACTTCACAGTTTACATTTTTAATTTCTATAAAAAGATTATATAAAGATTGAAACTTCTTTTATTTTTTATTCAAAATTTAATATGTAAATAAAAAAACAAAAGAAAAAACAAGAAAAAAATTGTTAAATCCAAATGTGCGTGCCTTATTAAACGCTCATGTTGTACGTCAACTTTTAAAGTATTTTAAATACACACAAGTTTTCACAAATAAAATACTTCTACCTAATTTTCCGATAATTTTATGTCAAATGTCAATAAAATTTAAATAATAAAGTTTGGAAAATTCAGAAATGCACGACTCATATGATCGTGAAAAGATGTAGAAAAAAATCTCAATCAACAATAGAAAATTATTTATATAAATTATTATTTTACTTTGTTATTATTATTGAGATTCAAATTTTTTTTATTATTGTCACTTGAAATATCTTTTAACAGAATTATTTTAAAACGATCAGAAATCAACTTTAATAATAAGGTACGTGAGGATAATGGGTATGGCCACTTTAAGCTTAGCCGCCGAAAGAATGGGCCAAAGTGTGAAAGAGTATCAATGTGTCAATATTATATCGCCAAGACTGCTATGGATACGAATGAAAGTGGGCTTAAAGAAGTTGTTTGTGCTAGGGATCTACGCCCCAGCCATGCTTCGAGAGCAGTTTTGGGAAATGGTTAATGAAATGTAAGGGAAATGAATATATTATTATGTTAGGAGATTTCAATGGAAGGGTTGGGGTGAAGAGGCTTGGTTATGAAAGGATATTGGGAACGTTTGATGATAAAAGTATAAATGAGAATGGTGAAAGCCTCTTCACCGTATGTATGGAAAAGGATATTTTTGTGACGAACATTTTCTTTCGCCACAAGAGGATTAACAAGTATACTTGGGAAAGAGGTGATGATAGAAGCATGATAGATTTCATAATTGTAGATGAAAAAATGAGGAGCGCAGTGATCTACCACTGCGCTCCTCATTTTTTCACAAGGGTTTACCGGTGTCTAACGTAGGAACGGATCATTATTTGGTTTTATGCCAAATTAATGGTCTACTCAGGCGTTGGCGCCATCGGACATCTATGTCTACCACTGCGTTACAGCGAATTAGAACAAAAAGGTTACAAGATGAAGGTGAGAAACAAGTACAAATGTAGACTGAATGAAAATATAAGTGGTTTGGATGAATTATGTATGAATGAGTTAGACTTGGAGAATGCATGGCAAAATGTTAAGACAGGTTTAGTGTATGCAGCTACTGAAGTATGTAGTGTTAGTAAGAGAACGAACGAAAGAAAAAATAATACGTGGGATAATGAGGCACTTATTAAGTTGAAGCAAAGAAGAGAGCATGGCTAGATTTACTAGCAACAAAGGCTGGTCATTCTGGCGGTACGAATGATGATATTGAAAGAAACAGGCAGTCTTTAGACCTCTAAATATGAGAGTAAAAGAAGTAGTTAAAACGAAAAAGCAAGGAAGAACAGATAAGAATGATAAATAATATCGGATAACTTCCAGGAAATATCAAAATATTCTGGAAACTCGTAAGAACTACCAGGGTAAATTCTAAACAGCCTATAATGAATACTATAAGAAACGACAATGTCTAAATTCTGAATGATGAAGTTTTGAGTTGGAAGGAATATTTTGAAATCGTGTTTATGAGTGAAGAGACGACATATGAACTAAATGAAACAGAAACTCCGAAAGAAAAGGAAAGAGATAGCGAAATAAGTATAGATGAAATAATAAAAGCAAAGAAAAGTATGAAAGCAGGCAAGGCAGCCGGATATGATAGTGTTTCACGTGAAATGCTAAGGGCTGGAAAAGAAGTGGTGGCAGGCCTGCCGCACACCTTGTTTAAATTATGCTGGGAACTAAAGCGGGTACCGGTAGGCTGATGATAGTCCCAATATATAAAGGAAACGGGTCGCAGTATGACTGTAAAAACTACCGTTCTTAGCATTGTGGGAAAACTGTATGCTAAGTTACCTGAATTAATTGAAAGGGTCATGAAAGAACTGATGGAAAAATTTGGGATGTGCAAGCGGGATTTAGAAAGGGAATGAAGTGTACAGATCAAGTCTTTTCCATGAGTATGATCGCGGAGAAGGTTTTTTGTGCGTTCATCGACTTGGAAAAGGCCTATGACAGTGTGGACGGGGATATGCTATGGCAAACACAGAACTCATTTGGGTTGAGTGCTGGGTTGATACAGGCATTGAAGTCTCCTTATAGAAACCTTAGTGCTTGTGTTAGGATCGACGGGGTCATTGGTTATGATCGCGGAGAAGTTTTTGGCCAAAAACCAAAAGGTTTTTTGTGCGTTCATGGACTTGGAAAAGGCCTATGACAGAGTGGATAGTAATGTGCTATGGTAAACACTGAACTCATTTGGGTTGATACAGGCATTGGAGTCTCTTTATAGGGACTCTAGTGCTTGTGTTAGGATCAACGGGGTCTACTCGGACTGGTTTGGCATTCATAAGGGTGTCAGACAGGGCTGTGTGGCTTCCGCATAGCTGTTCAACCTATTTATGGACAGTTGTTGGAAAAATTTAAGAGTTGAAGAATGCGGATTAAGAATGGGTGAGTTAACCATCAAATGCTTTTTGTACGCCGATGATCAAGTTATTTTTGCGTCGTCGGCGGCCGAGTTGCAAATGATGGTTACATTAATGAACAGATCATTAAAAGAAAGGGGTATGAAAGTGATCGCAAGTAAGACGAAAGTTACGGTTTTTGAAAGAGAAGAAAGTAAAACGATATGTGAAATAAGAATAGAAGTGCAGTTGATCGAGCAAGTAGATGAGTTTGTATATTTGGGATGCGCACTTAGCAAGGATGGGAGATATGATAAGGATATAAAACGACGAGTTAACGCAGAAAATAGAGTAAATGTGGATACTCTATTGTAAAAAACCAGAATGTGTCAAAAAGGCACGTATGGCAATTCACAATGCTGTGCTGGTCCCTACTTTAACGTATGGTAGTGAAAGTTAGGTGTGGCAGAAGAAACACGAGAGTAGAATAAACGCAGTGAAAATGCGATCGTTAAGGCTGTATGTTAGGGCTGAATCTGAATTACAGGGTGAGAAATTGTGTGATAAGCGAAGAGTGTGGTTAGCAAGATGATGTTGTGACCAGGATTAAGAAAGAAATGCTTCAGTGGTTTGGTCATGTGGAAAGAATGAATGAGGAAAGTGTGACAAAGCCAATTTATGTTGCAGAAGATAACGGCAGAGTCAGAAAAAGAAGTCCTAGGCGAAAATTTATCGTCCAAATTGGCGATATTACATTGAAAGCGAGCCAAATTAGGATTTCCCTTAACCGACGAGCATGTATGCGTAGCTACATGGATGCGGAGGAGGCCAGAAAGGTGTGTCAGGATCGTGCCAAGTGGAAGTCTGTATTCTCTGCCTACCCCTCTGGATGACAGGCGTGAGTGTTTATGTTTATGTAATTAATTACGACAAGGAACATTAAAACTGTTCTACTGACATTAATAAATGAAAAGTAATTAAATTATTTTCCTTTTTTAATTTAACGTGCCGTATAAGATTTAAAAGTTATGTCACGTCGTCATTTGTGTCGAGATGAAATGTTATGAAATGGGCATGTTAGAAAATGATGTTATTCGATGCGTCGTTGCTGAGGCCCTACACACCAGCCAAAACGTGATATCAAGGTTTTCGTCTCGTTATCGCAGTACTGGGGATGTGGCTGAACGGCACACGGGTAGATATCGTGTTACTTCGCAGAGACTGGATCGATTTCTCCAAAAGACCGCCAGAAGACACCGCTGTGAACGAATTTTATTAGTATTATATTCAATTCTCCTTCTTATCTTAAGAAAAACTTTTAGTATCTGTATGCTACTCACTATGGAGATCTCCGTTCCCAAAATAATCTCAAAATTCGTATTCCACCACATAAGAGCGGTTTCTGTAATTCCTCTTTTATTATGCAGCCAATACTGCTCTGGAATGCTCTGCCTAATGATATCAAGAACATTAATAACAAGAAATCTTTAAAAGATCAGTTCTAGAATTCTATCATTAGAATAATACCATCTGATTTATCCAACTTTTGTTTTTCTCCCTCTTTTGATTTATAGATGCTATTTTGTATATTTAATATGTATTTTAATATGTATCGTCTTATTTTAATTTTGTATTATGCTATTAATTAATTTAAGGATTTGTATATATGTACCCGTTTATATACTTGTTATACATTCTTTATTATATATTAGCTTACCAGGCAGACGTTGTTCTGCCGGTCTGCCCTTTTCAATGACCCTTTGTCATATCCTATTAAAAATACTTAAATTCGAAAAAAATTATGGGTCACTCCTGGGCAACTAAAACCATCCTGTCTCTCAAGTTTGTAAGTGTGCAAGTGTGCAAATTTGATTAAAATTGGTTAAGTAGTTTAGGAGTCCATCGCGGACACACAACGTGACACGTATTTTATATGTATTAAGATATTAAGTATGTATGTTTTACTAGATATATTATATTTATTTGTATTTAATTATACCGGTGTATATCTATTATCTATTTATTAAATTTAAAAAGTGATTGGTAACATCTGCCACGGTTTTTCAAATCATCCAGGGTTGACTGGTAAAGAAGGCGAAAAGCATTAAATCCACCTTTTATATCCCTTACTATAAGGTGTGTCATTAGAACAAAAAAAAAATTAATTAAATAAACGCCAGAATAACTTCATTTCCTTTAATAGATAGCGATATGTCATCTTATACTAGATTTGAAACAGGCCAGATGAAGATTTCCGAGACCGGCGTAAAGCCAAGCTGTTATGAGGCGAATTTGGTCTTACCTTTCAGGTGACACGGAACTGATTTCTTATATTTATGCGAATACTACACAAGGAATAAAACTAATTTTATGAATTTCAGTGTTATTTATACATATTTTTCAATAATAATCCATATATTTGCCATGTATCTTATGAAAAATATATCGTTAGCTTACTATTGTTTACAGCACGTCTCACATTGAGTATGGAATATAGATGAACAATTTTTCGCGCGCTTCCTGTCGTCCTTTCGACTTATGCTGAGAACTGGGACGGTCACTTCCACCACTTAATAATATTCTAAGATTTTTTTTACCTTTATTTATATTATATTTATATTTTTTTTCTCGGATACCTAGACGTGCATGTATGAAGAAGTTAATGAACCTCAAAGAAGCGAAAGAGGTATGTAAGGATCGTGACACTTGGCGATCTGTTTCTCTCTGGCTACCCCGTTAGGGATTGTGCGTGAAGATAAGTATATTATATTTGTGTGTAAGTGCATATCCATATATGTGTACTTTATCCTTTATTTTCCCATCGAATTTGAAATGAAGAGTATGTGTATACCTCGAACACGAAGCGGAGAGGTTAGGCTTTGAGCGAGTTACATTAGGGAATTTTATATTATCGTATCTGCGTAGTCTCTGATACTTTCAAATAATTTTTTATACGCAGATAAAATATATCTGTGACGCGCTTACTGTCGACTGAACCCGCTCTCGTTAAATCTGGTTTATTATCTTTATACTGCGCCCAGTCATGGGTATTTCCCAGTTGCTGTGGGAGTTTATGACGATATTTTAACTCAAGGTGATGACTTAAGCAGTTATTTAAAAGCGATAGGGACCGTCATTAAGATAAAAGAAATCAATGGACTGGATATTACATAATGTCAGTGTGAATTTTTAGCTTTTTTAATTTCTATTTTTTTAAATATTGTAATAGTTAAACATGGAGTCAGAGTATATAATAAACACGAATTATCAATAAAACGTTTCGGATTTAAAATGTTTGCCCTAAGCCTCTACTTCGATCACCTATTACATCCTATTTTAAAAACACATCGTAGTACCGCAGCAGGCCTGTCGTGTGGCCTGTGCAGTGGCGAAGTTAGGGCTCCAAACTAGGGCAAGCCCAAGATACGGTTTTCTTGTTTTTAGCAGTTTAATAAAAATACACCAATCTTGAGCTGTCTCCACTCTTTAGTTTCATATTCAGTGCTGTCAAGGACGTGTTTAACAAAGCACACAGAAGGCATACTACCGCTAGATAGATTGTATGACATATGCAACTGCACACCTTCGGTGGCTTTGAAAAGAACCGTTTGGGTTTGCTTGAGCTATTTACAAACATACAATACATGAACAAAAGAAAAGCGTGAACAAAGTACAAATAAACTATTTACATACAAAGTTAAAAAACCGGCCAAGAGCGTGTCGGGCCACGCTCAGTGTAGGGTTCCGTAGTTTCCCGTCCGTCACAAAAAGTGTTCCCACTTATGAGTTTAAAGGTGGGTATCCATTATGTTCGCGCTCCAGCAGCGCTCCGCGCTCCTGCAACTGCTCCCGGTAGTGGGTACTGTTTTTTCCATTCAAGTTCAAAATGATTTTCCTAGAAAGTCCTTATAAAGTTCTACTTTTCAGACTTTTTTCATATTTTCTAAACTTATGGTTCAAAAGTTAGAGGGGGGGGGGGACACATTGCTTTTTACTTTTGGAGCGATTATTTTCTAAAATGATCTTAGTAAACCCCTATTCATTTTTAAATACCTTTCCAACAATATATCACACGTTAGGGTTTAAATTAAAAAAAAATCACTTCCCACTTTAAATATAGGGGGGCTACCCTAATAAAACATTTTTTTCCAATTTTTATTTTACCACTTTGTCGGCGTAATTGATACACATATTGGTACCAAATTTCAGCTTTCTAGTGCTAACGGTCACAGAGATTAAGCGAGGACGGACAGACGGACAGACAGACATGGCGAAACTATAAGGGTTCCTAGTTGACTACGGAACCCTAAAAAGGGACGCCTGGCAGATGTGAAACCTCGAAATTGTTTTGTTCAAGTTATATGCATAAAAGAACAGATTACGACAGGAATTAGATAGTTATAATGAGAAGATAAAGCTTTGCTAATTTTTTTACCATAAAATAATGACTATTTATTATATAATTATTCATTTTCAATCTATAATAAACCGTACAAAATGATATTCCATTCATAATAAACCATACAAAATGATATTTTTAAACTCATATTGTAATATAAATATTAAATTACCCGATAGCGTATTTGTGCCATCTATCGTAACATTTAGGTACCATCGTGAGAATCAACCAATTTTCGTTCGATAAAATGACTTTACCTATAGAATTAAGTAGATGGCACTATTAAAATTTTATATACTGGAAATAACTAAAGGGAGTATTCTTTAAAAACCTCAATACATTCTTCTGTATTCTTTTGATTTATTATTAAAAAAAGATTGAAATGTGAAGTGAACTTGCATACGAACGGCCCGCACCCCATTCGCTAGTCGCTAACGCACTCCTAAACAACTTCAGGGCAAAGCCAGGCTTGTGGCTCATTGTAATTGCTATATAAACATTTCGTAGTTATATTTCATTATAGAACATTTTGCCACAGGTTAGAAAGGGAGCGATCGCCTTCTCGAAAGCCCGTTAAAAAGACCACGCGTGCGAGGGAGAAAACCAATCGCTCAATTCAACTTTCCTTATATGTATGACAGCAGTATTCGTAAGGCTACGAGGTCGCACAGAGTGCGCGGGAAATCTGAAATAGTTTGAAATAGTTTACGAGTTATTTTATTACTTGATATAATTGATTGATTCATCTTAATGAGGCAAGCCGGGCTTCTGGGCTTGTATAGAGGCTTTGCCACTGGGCCTGTGGTGCTATTTATACCACCAAAATTCACCAAATGTTAAGCCATACTTCCATACCGTGTAGAGGCGGTGTAAGAATATCCTCTATCCCTCATCATCCTATAGGAGTCGTAAGAGGCTACAGAGGGATACAAATCAGAAGTTGACCATCATAAATCATTACACATTCTACTTTAAATAGGTAAATAAATAACTTTTGTTTCATTTTCAATTACCCATATTCGCATACAGGAACAAATATGATTACAATTAAAAAAATAATAAACTTAATAAAAATAACATGCAATAATAAAAAATAAAACAATGTGTAGGTTAATAACGTAGAATCTACAAAAGAAAAATTGAAAACTCAAGTTTATAATATTAGCTACCTGCCTCAACTAGGTTGGGTACTCGTACCTGCGTTTCAGACCATTACACTATGGGTTTAATAACGTAGGACAAGATAATTCAAATAATTAAACTATATTATATAATAAATAAAATAACTAAATAACAATTATTTGTAGCCTACAATTAATACAAAACTATTTTAGAATTTCTAACAACTTCTCTGTGTCTTCGTAATTTAATTTATTCAGAAATTCTCTTACCATTATATTACATTTCTTATAACTTACTCTATATATCTTTAGTAACTTGTTGCGCTTGTAATATAGAAATGAAACTTTAATTATGATAACAAGACCACAAATTTTTCAACGAAATTACCAAAAGCTATAAAATTAGAAGGTGAATTGTTGATTGGAGTTGTCGAGTTTCAATATTCATGTACCATGTTTACTGTATAAGATCATGAAAATGTAATATACTCGTACATTACAAAATCCACGTTAATGCCTAATGAATATAAGCCATCCACAGTGTACTACAAAAACATATTCCAGCTACCAACTATGATAACGTTAAGTATTTTTATAAAATAATTAAAAAAGATAAGTTTATATCCAAATACATGGAAAAAATTAAATTGGATTGGACGGTTTTCGTGACTTTTTAGTATTGTTTTTTAAAATTAAATCGAAATACTTTCGAATCGAATTATTTTGAAAAAATCCTAAAACATGAAGTTTTCGACGCAAATCAAGTTGATTAGCTTTTGAAATAGATCATCTGTTTAAAAGTTATTCCAAAAAAAAAACACATGTTTTAAATTTTTTTGAGATTTCTCAAAATATATCGGTCCAAATCGGTTGAAACAGTATTAAAAATCTAAAATTGGTAAAACCCTTTCGAACTCCTCCAAGTTCGTTGAAATCGGTCTAGCCGTTCAAAAGTGAGGAGTTCGTTCAAAAGGAGTGAAACCAATAACTTCCCGAATTTTTGAAAATCATTGATTTTCATAGCAGGAAGTTAAAAACATTAATGTTTGTTTCTTACGCGGCAACGTACTCATAAGTGCGTCATTGTATTTCTCATACGTTTTAGTACATATTACATTATTTTACCTAATTGCTGTGAACGAATCGTCAAATCACAATAAGTGAATTTATGACCCAATTAAAATGTTGATAATTAAAAATAAAGATTGACATATATGATTGAAATTTGGCACGATTATAGGTATTCTACAATAATATAGTAGTGAGTTATTATATTTGCATTTATATGCAAAATTGCATTAAGCGTAAGTAGAACTTATCTTGCGAGTGTGAATTATGCCCTGCCTATATTTGAGTTAATTTTAATTAAATATTATGCATGTTATCGTGAATGTTTTACAGACTTATGCTATAAGCGACATAGGTGTAAGCTGAATTTTTTTAGTGAATGTACCATATTTTAATTGATTGATTTAATAATTAAATCAAATTATTCAAAACTTCTTAAAAATAATTCATAATAAAATTGATATAACTTTTAATAGACGGTACTCCGCTCTCTTTACTGCTAAGACGCCATGTCAAGACAAGTAAGAAACGGAAGTGAACTTGACAGTTTAAATAACTATTGCTATTTTATTTTTAATAGTATTCTATTATTATTTCAATACTGTAAAGAAAGCTTGTTTTAATAAAAAATATTCTTTAAAACAAAAAATTATAGGTATTTTACTAAATACGATACCTACTTAAATAAAACTTCCTTTGTTTTTTTTATTTTGTACTAATTTATAGTAGAATATAATTCTGGTACTGATTAAGTAGACTTGGTACCAAATTTATTAGTTAAAGTTCCCAACACTATTTGCTTATTAGCAAGTGTCGCAACCTTGATTTTAACCAATTAGCGTACATTTCAACCCGCCTTCACCGTAGTACCGCTTACCTCAGACTTTTGACAGACAGGTTTGGATGCAGAAATACACACATTAGGCGTCTATTCGGGCTGTGTAGTCGTTGTATATACATACATAAGCTAGATAAGTACAGTATGTATGCACCATGAGACCCACCTATGAGACAGACGGACAGAGACAGGATTTCAGTGTTAGGTGATTGGGTTCTCTCATTGCCAATCAAGCAGACTTACAAGATTGATCAGAGGTTCTGAGGGGCCAGCAGCCGGACCATTTCATAGAGAAAGAGGGCATCTTAATGATGAACTCGTTTTTCTAGAAGCGGCCCCACAGAAAGTGTACTCTTCATAAGGACGACCAGACGATAGCTGTTCAGTGATGTCTCAGAGATCGTGAGGGTAAAAACTGGCAGTGATTCTATTATATATATTCTCTAAAACTGAATCTAAGCGTAAGGTTGGAGAAGTCTATTTCCCTGACCTGTATATATACAAGTACGCTGGACTGGCTATACCATACAAAATGTCTGTGCCAATTTGAAGCACCCATAACGGTCGTCTTGGAAATTAAAATTGACATATATTGCCAAAGTCTGTTGTCTTATTTAAATTGTCTCATTTAAAGAATCTGTATTTTGAACTTTTAAACCAAAAAAACGAAAGTATTTTATGTTGTTTGATTGTGTATAATATTAGTGACAAATAAGAATTATTTTTAATAACAATGAGAATGTGCGTAATCTGTAAAACTCGGTACCAAAAAGGAAGTGGTATAACATTTCACAAGTGAATTTGCAGCTAATATTAAGCAAATTAAAACTATTTGATAATATAAGTACTTAAAAATTTGTTACTAATCTTAATATCATATGTGTTGGTATATATGGTATTGTTTGGCTGTAAATTACTGAGTTTTGATAAACAATAAAATCCAATAGGGTTGTCGAGTTCCTTGTCTATAATAATCATCAATATTCTTTCCTACCCTTATCTGTTAACAAACAAATTCGCCAACAACAGATGATTATCAAATGTTTATTAATTAACAGGTTTCCAACTGAACCTAGACTAAAATTGTGGCTTAGAAGCATAAATATTGTGAATTGGCGTCCGAAACAAAATGATCATAATTGTTCTTAACATTTCACAGACGACTGTTTTATTAGACATGAGTACTGCACCACTTTGAAAAAGTGCAGTATTTCGACAATATTTTCTGGTAGTACCAGTAACAGTAAGTATAAAAGTATTAGATTATTTTTGAATGTTTTTTTATATCTTCTTTCCCCACTTTCCCCCAAACTCAAGGGCCATAGCCAAGTATCGAAAGGTCGCCTGATGATGTCGAGCCACGTTGGATGTGTGTTAGTGGGCTGCGGCTAGAGGAGATTCCTCTCCCTGTACCGCTGTAGTTGAGGTGGAGTCATCAGGGAAGAGGAGTGTTGGTATGGCGATTGGCGATGCAATGCCACTCGGCTATCCTTCGCGACTTTGGTGAGGCTGCACCACTTGATGCTACCAAGTGTTTTTAGTTTATAGTTTTTTCCTGGCTCCATTCACATATCGGGCTCGAGGAATCCGTAGCGCAGGTGGAGTCAGAGGCCGCGAAGGGCAGTGCGTGTTTCTGGGGCGCTTTATTTGAGAAGAACAATGAGGGGGAGAAGTAAGCAATTAAGGAGGGGCTGATATTGGGTGGCTGGTGCTGGGGGAAGGGGGGCGCGGATGTACATGAAAGCGTTTCCGTGGCCGAGGTAGAAGAACGCCATGGGGTTTTATTAAGTGCGAGTCTAGAGATTTAATTCTCTCTCGAGTCTCAAGATTGAATTTGTGTTTTACCTTGGTAGTGGCCCTATTTTAGTTTATTTCTTATTTACAAATTCTGGGCATCGTTTACATTCAAGGTTTTTGGCAGCTTCCTCTTGCGCAACATCCACCGACAAAGGCAATTAAGTGTTCGGTCAAGAACCCAAAGATTGCGATATGTAAAGCCCCCTAGAATACGTGGCACTGCCGAAGCTGGAAAACTGAGGAGCATAAACTTATGAATGAGGATATTGGCAGTAGAATCAGAGTAACCGACATTGCCCAACGGATTAGTAAGCTGAAGTGGCAATTGACCGGCCATATTCCGCCGGGCGGTTCTTCGAGCTAAAGAACTGATAACCGATGGTGAAAAAAGATTCTCGAGTGGCAGTCTCGTATCGGCAGGTGAAGTGTCGGAAGTTCCCCCACTAGATGGAGTGAAAACCTGGTAAGACATATAGGAAGTTGATGGATACAGGTGGCTCAGGACCGTGCTTAGCGGCATTCCGTGGGGGAGGCCTATGTTCAGCAGTGTACTTGTGTATTATATTAATACGATACATAAATAGAATGGAAGTTACGGGTAGAGTCCCTCTATCCATAGAGTCCATTCTATTTACTTAGGTATAGGTAGGGTAAAGAATTTTTATATATATATATATATATATATATATATATATATATATAGATATATTTTTTCACACTTTTGATGTGGTAGAGCCATGCTGCAGTTATATTAGTAGTATAGTTGTAGCACGAATGGGTCGGCTCGACCGGGGAAGGACCACGCTCTCACAGAATACCAGCGTAAAATAGTACCTTAATGCTGCTGTGTTTCGTATGGTGAGTGTAGAGAACCGGAGACCCTTTTTACGGGAAACGAGGCATTCCATCTTAGTCCTCACGAGTGACAACGCATCTGAATTTTGATTCTTGATCAAGGATAGATGTAGGTGTAGTCTATGGGCCACAGCAACCACTTACCATCAGGTGGACTGTGTGCTCGTTTGTCACCCCATACTATAAGAAAAAAAAACACTGCCTTATCCCTATTATTAGTTCCGAGGACGTGCACTTCTGCTGTCAGCGCCGAAATGGCGCAAATCAAATTGCCTTATTATGTCACGGCCAGTCCAGCGTACTTGTATATGTAGAGGTCAGTGGGTCTAGTCTAATGAAGTCAGCCCTCGTGTTTTAATCCAAAGACCAGAAAATTTTCAGCCCGAGTTACAAAATAATTTTCAGTGCCTAGAAGACTGCAATGCTGTGGACGATATGAAAATACAAGCTCGTGGAAAATGTCCATGTGGTCGGATCTAAGTTCTGCAAGACCCGCCGCAGTAGAACACAAAAACTCTCCGATTCCACCATTAATCTCATGACTGTTAGACGAAATTGAAGCTGAAGTTTTCAGAAGATTTGACAGCATACAGGCAACTGAACAGACAAATCTCCAAATACATAAGGCAAGACTTATACAATTTCAATACAACTCGTATTGAAGAAGCGATCGAGCGGAACCAGGGCTCCTAAGTCTTTGTTAGAGATCTGTCTGCCAGAAAGAAAGTGAACTGTCTAAGCTGAAGACCGAACATGGCAGCTTTGTTTCCAAAACTCCAGAGATTTTCAGTGAGATTGAGAGATTCAATGGGCAGTTACACATATCATCGTTGGAGTCACACAAGTGTAACGATCAGAGAGCAAGTCTTAACTGATACTATTCCGATGCTATTCCGGACGTCAGTCTGAGTTAGATTAGAATGGCTGTCCAGCGCCTTAAAAAACTGTGAACCGGGCCAGGATGGAATTACAGCGGAGCTTCTAAAAGTGGGTGGAAAATCGGTACTTGAAGTCCTTCAGAAACTCTTTAATTCCGTCCTCTATGGAGGCACTACTCCCAAGACGTGGAGCAGAAGTGCGGTGGTCTTATTCTTCAAGAAAGGCGACAATGCTCTCTTGAAGAACTGCAGCCCGTTTTTTTTCCCTTTACAGCCGAGTCTACATGCTGTTTTCGAGAGTCATTAGGAATCATCTTGCACGCCGACTCGACCACTTCCAGCCTCCCGAACAAGCGGGTTTCCAAAAAGGTTCTAACAATATATACCACATACATACTGAAATAATACTAGTTTTTACGGAATTTATCGCGTATATTTAACTTTTTAAATACCCGACGTTTCGAACGCTTTACAGCACTCATGGTCACGGGCATACATACTCTTCAGCAAATTGTACAGAAGACCGAGGAGTAGAATCTGCCACTTTGTCTGGCGTATGAGGACTATGAGAAAGCCGTTTGATTCCGTCGAAATTTGGCCGGTGCTGCAGGCCCTTCAGTGGTGCCACGTTGACTGTCGGTATATCGAAATGCTGAAGTATTTCTACAGTAGGGCTACGATGACTATCCTAGTATAGAACCAGAGTACGAAACCTATCCAACTGCAGAGAGGTGTAAGACAGGGTGACGTTATATCCCCAAACCTTTCACCGCTGAAATGGAAGACGTTTTCGAGCTTCTGGACTGGAAATGATACGGTATTAACATCAATTTCGAGTACATAATTCACCTTCGATTTGCCGACGATATAGCCGACGAGAAAAGGTTCTCGAGTGATAACCTCGTACCGACAGGCGACGTGTAGGGTTACCCCTCCCCCACTCGATGGAGTGACGACCCGGTAAGACATGCAAGAAGTCGATGGATGCAGGTGGCTCATAGACGTGCTTTGTGGCATTCCTTGGAGGATGCCTCTTGTCGCCAGTGGACTGCTGAAGGGCTGTAATGATGATGATGGTAATGATATAATTTTAAAAATAATTTTAATATCATGTGTATATTGTGTACATAACCTGAATAACATTTAAATTAAATGCTAAACGCTTGTACCGAATTCTTTACGCATAAGTTAAAGTTTTTATTACCTGTGTGTTCATATTAATATTTTTATGATTGTAAAATTTTCTTGAATAACCTGTGACGATAGGAATTCAAGCGTAACTGCAACCAATTGTAGTACGAATTATAATTGAGTTTAAATTTATTTTACTACACTACGTTATCAATACAAGAAAAGAATTAGAGTAAATAAAGTGTTTAGAGATTATTAATTTTATAAAAATATTATATTTTTATTTGTATAATACTACCTATAAACTCCGAAACGGCTGGATGTCAGATTCAACTTATTTGTACAATGTCTGACAACAGAAGACAATTTCATCTGAATTTGAAGAATTTCTAAAACAATGGGTACTTTTGCTCCCTATCATCCTGCAACGAATGCCAGGCTGAAGGATTTGTATAAACTATTAAGATCTCTTAAAAGTATGGAAGAAGTTGTGATGGTACACATTACAAAATACTCAATTAATTTTTTTTGTTTTAAAAGAATATTAACAATGCAGTAAACATTACTAATATTCCCCTTAAGCACTCGTGGTAAGCTTAAATTGCTTGTGTTACGGGTGGTTCACGTCAGTAATCGAATGACGGATTCGAACCCACGACATTTTTGAGTTCGCGGTCCACGCCCTGCCTTTAGGCTACTGTCGCTTCACCATGCATTCGATTGCCACATGTATGAAAGATCAGTACTTGAGCACGGCTGGACTGATTTTTTAATTATTGTTTATGGTCCGATCTATGCAAAATGAACCGATTATGTCCTGAGGTCTTGCAGTGGGATACTTGGGTTTAGTTTTAATTTTATTGATTATAGGGTCCCCAGCAGGTGGTAGTACCCAGCCTCCTTCTCTATTGAAATTAGGATGTTTTTTTTTTAATTTCAACAGCCTCACGTATCATCCTTGGGAATCGGTGTTCTTTCGCGAGGATTTGTGGTCTATCAAATCTGTTAGTTGGGGCCATCTAACTAACTAACGTCGATGCTTCACATCAGCTGTATGTTCTTTTACCCGGGTTCTAATTGATCTTTTTGTTTGTCCTATATAAGAGAGACCACATTCACAGTCAAGCTTGTACACTCCTGCACCTTGTAGAGGAATATGACACTTGACGGATGGTAGGAACTGACTAAAATCTTCTTCGGCGGCTTGTAGAATATTCTAATAGAAGCTCGCTTCAAGATGTAGCCATCTTGTCTGTGACACCTCTAACATATGATAGTACAGCAGGCACACGCTCGACTGTGGCTGGCTTCACTCGATCACTGTGACGTAGGCGCGAGACCCGAAGCTTGTTGTCGCGCAGAACTTGCTTGACGTGCTGAAGCTCGGCGGCCAGGTGTTTGCTGTCACAGATCCCTCGTGCTCTCTGTAACAAAGATTTGCCCACGGTAGCTAACTGTGAAGGATGGTGGTGAGATTCACCGTTTAAATATTTATATAATTTCAAAAACTAATTTCAATAGAGAAGGAGGCTGAGTACTACCACCTGCTTGGGATCCTATAATCAATATAATTAAAACTAAACCCAAGCATACCACTGCATGACCTCAGGATATAATCAGTTCATTTTGCATAGATCGGACCATAAACAATAATTGAAAAAGCTGAAGATACTCCGGGTTTTACAATGACATCGGGACGTCAGTCACCTCAGTCCCTCTTGACCATGGGTGCTGGAAAGAGCCCGAAACGTCGGGAATTAAAAATAATAATAATTAAAAGTAAAATTAAATGCGATAAAATCCGTAAAAGTAGTTTTAATCAATGTGTAGTGTTCGCGTAAATATAAGAAATCATTATGTAAACCAGTACGGACTGGAAACAGCAAATAAAATATGCTGATTAGAAGATCTAAAGATCAAGCACGCAAGATACATAACAGCTTTAAATTTCTTGAAGAAATGCAGAGATCATAATCTCATTCCTACGTGTGTCAAGATATCCACTAAAAAGACATTCGAGGAAGCGCTAAGATCTTAAATCAGGCTAGTAAAAAGTTGTAAATAACGGTGATTCAGCAAAAACGTACCGATCTATATTTCATAAACAAAACCATAGACAATTTGTACAGTGAATTAAAGACAGTTTTATCGACATTTGATTATAAAAATTGCATGGAAATGAATTGCTTTAGATAAACGCGAAACAACTAAATACAATGAATGCAAAAATAAACATATTGATAAATACCGTAAATTAACAACTAAATCAAATGTCCAACATACGAAATCATTGACCAGAGACACGAATCGTAAACAACGCGCTGTCTATAAATTATCAAAACAAACTCTGGATGACGCCACAATAAAAGTTTTAGAAAAAGGTATGAATTTCGTAATAACACTGCGAAAAATACCGTATGAGGATATTATCTGTAGTGTTGAGGATTGTCTGTATAAAAATAATATTGGTAATGAAGATTTAGAGGCCAGACGTCAAGACATTTCGTCTATGTTACGTCGAAGTTCAACGCCGAAATTAAATCTTTCCAAAAATGAATTTAACGCGTTGAAAAACTTACGCAACAGACCAGGTATAAAGGTAATGCTGAGGTTATAATGGATACGTCAGATTAGAATTTTCAAATACAACAACTTTTGTCGGATGAAACTACATACCTAAAGGTCAAAACAGACCCTACAACTAATACGCTTAAAACAACTAGCGATCTAATTACGAAATACTCCGAGAAATTGAATCTAGACGTTAATTCGATTATACCTTCATGTGCCAAACCACCGAAGTTTTATGGGTTACCAAAAATACACAAACCGAACGCTCCATTACGTCCAATAGTGAGTCAGATTGATTCGCCAACTTACAGATTGGCTCAACACTTAGCTAAAATATTATCACCACTCAGAAGACACACAAGAGCACAAGTGTTTTGATGTTCAGTCTCTACATGCCTACCTGTTGAAGACTGCATCTCAATTATAACTAGGAAACTAGAGGAAAATAACATGCCAGCAGAATATGCAGTATTACTTAGACATTGCCTTACATCTGGCTATCTATTGTGAAAGGAAGAGTTTTACAAGCAAGTAGATTGTGTTGCGATAGGCTCACCTGTATCTCCCATTGCCGCCGATATATTCATGGAAGACTTTGAGGAGAAAGCCCTCCTTACAACACCTGTTACACCAAGGATCTACAAGCGGTACGTAGACAATACTTTCACAATTTTACCATCAGACAAAGTAACTGCATTTTTAGAACACCTTAATTCCATAAACTCTAAAATTAAATTTACTATGGAGTTAGGGGCAAATAATTCCTTACCTTTCCTAGATGTGTTAGTCATCAGAAATCCTAACAACACCATAGGTCACACTGTGTATAGAAAAAAGACCCATACAAACCGATATTTAAAAGGTGAATCTCACTACAATCCTTCACAGATAGCTACTGTGGGCAAATCTTTGTTACAGAGAGCACGAGGGATCTGTGACAGCAAACACCTGGCCGCCGAGCTTCAGCACTTGAAGCAAGTTCTGCACGACAACAAGCTTCGGGTCCCGCGCCTAAGTCACAGTAATCGAGTGAAGCCGGCCACAGTCGAGCGTGTGCCCGCTGTACTACCATATGTTAGAGGTGTCACAGACAAGATTGGCTACATCTTGAAGCGAGCTTCTATTAGAACATTCTACAAGCAGCCGAAGAAGATTTTAGTCAGTTCCTACCATCCGCCAAGTGTCATATTCCTCTACAAGGTGCAGGAGTGTACAAGCTTGACTGTGAATGTGGTCTCTAAAGATCTATTAGAACCCAGGTAAAAGAACATACAGCTGATGTGAAGCATCAACGTTCCGGGAAGTCTGTAGTTTGTGATCATATCCTAGATGGCCCTAACTATCAGATTTGATAGACCACAAATCCTCGCGAAAGAACACCGATTCCTACCAAGGATGATACGTGAGGCTATTGAAATTAAAAAAACATCCTAATTTCAATAGAGAAGGAGGCTGGGTACTACCACCTGCTTGGGACCCTATATATATAATCAATAAAATTAAAACCAAACCCAAGCATACCACTGCATGACCTCAGGACATAATCAGTTCATTTTGCATAGATCGAACCATAAACAATAATTAAAAAAGCTGAAGATACTTCGAGTTTAATAATGAAATCGGGACGTCAGTCACCTCAGTCTCCCGTGACCATGGGTGCTGGAAAGCGCCCGAAACGTCGGGAATTAAAAATAAAAATAATTAAGAGTAAAATTAAACGCGATAAAATCCGTAAAAGTAGTTTTAATCAATTGATGAATTTTTGTGTGTTTGGATGGATTTGGATTTTTTGTGTATTTTGAAGGCAAACGAAGTGAAAGCCGGGCGAAGCCAGTGCGGATCGCCAGATATTAAAATAAATGTAAATTTCGTTTTATTTTATTCCAACTCTTTTTTACGTAGGATGGTTGCGCAAGGGAATCCGTCCTCCTCAATACGTTCTATGAGGGTCGCAAAGGTCGATTATGATAAAACCCAAAAAGACAACAGGTCAGGTTAAGATTGCTGCATATCTTTTTGTACTGGCCATAGAGAAAAAAAGGTTCTCGAGTGGCAGCCTCGTACCGGTAGGCGAAGTGTAGGGTGAGTCCCTACTAGATGGAGTGACGACCTGGTAAGATATGCAGAAAGTCGATGGATGCAGGTGGCTCAGGATCGAGCTTTGTGGCATTTCTTGGGGGAGGCCTATGTTCAGCAGTGGACTTGTGAAGGGCTGTAATGATGATGATACAGAAAATACTCGGGACAATACTCTAGGACTCGGGAAATACCAGGGACGGGTAACGGCGTCAAAGGTGCGAAACACCTGTTACTGCGATCTGTTACATCCCTATTTACGCTGTCACATCACTACTTGTTAAAGTAAAATCCTGACTTGCAATTATTGCTGGTTTATTCAAATACAATATTAAAAATCAGCAATAATTTTGCTATAAATACGCAAGACTTTCCTAAATTCATTCAGTTGGTTGTTCTTCAGCTAAACTGCTCCCCAGCTACGGACCTGGTTCTTGCCTGCCGGCTGGCTATCAGTGAAAGCTAAGAATACACTCCGGGTCTACTCTGCCCTTCGCCAGGGCTATCGCGCTGTTATAATCCAAGTCGCGTATAAGTTTTATGTAATAGTAGAAATTCTGTGTCCGAACTTGTGTATGAGTAAAACTTTTAATTAATAAATAGTTGTCGAAATTTCAGTACTGTTTTTTTATAAGTGCTGAATAGGACAATCTAACATTTGGTGTCAGAAGAAAAGGGATTTCTGAAGTCCCTCGGGTCGCCTACTCCTGACGACGACCAGCTCCACACAGAAATCGGTCCAGACTCGCGATCCTGAACTAGCAAGTTGGCCACCTGCTGTCCCTGCCTGTCTTCCTGACGCTGTAAAAGGCCGCCGCCAACCCTAGTCATCGCAGACAACGTGTCAGCATCGCTCCATTGTGCGTGAGGGTTTTCTGCCCAGCACAGAGTTATTGGCTGCACAAAAAACTAATATTTCTACACAAAATACATCGCGACACTTGGTTTGAGCGTTGACCCGTACCAACTGCAAACGCTGCACATTTCATCACTTCCGCCGCATCGCCGCACCGTCACCCGACACCGACGTCACCGAGCCGCCGCTGTTTCCATGAAATCGCTGTATCTACTAATAATACTGTAAGTGTTGTTTATTCGATTTTTGTTGATTTATTTTTGTCATTTGCATTATTTTGCGTGTGGATATTTAATAATATACTTATATTATACTCTTAATTTCCTACACCGTTTCACGTAATTAATTAAATTAATTCTTTAAAATGGTTAATGAAGGTGGTAAACTTGAAAAGAAAAGCGTTCAGTCGTGTTCAAGTTTGCAGACTGTAGGCATAGAGGAATTAAATTTTTCAATCCTCACTAAATTTATTAAGGCATTCGATGGCGATGGGAATAAATTATCACCATTTATTAGAAATTGCGAAAATGCTTTAAACCTAGCTACTGCGTCGCAACAAAGTATCTTATTCAAATACATAATTTCCCAACTAGACGGCAAGGATGAGTCCGCCTGCTCTCTTAAAATTTTTAAAACCTGGTCCGAGTTGTAACAATTTTTAAATTCCACATTTGGTGAAACCAAACGTAGGGATCACTTACTTTTAGACTTACAAAGTTGCAAACAAAAATCGAACGAGTCTGTCACACAGTATAGTTTACGAATAGAAACATACCTCACACGTTTACAGACGGACATTACACATTCCACTAGGGACCCTGGTGAATTAAGAGGTAGAATCGCCAGTACAGAAGACTTGGCGCTACATACCTTTTTACTGGGCTTACCTAGCCACATTTCAAATATCGTAAGGTGTCGTAATCCTACCTCTTTACAAGAAGCTATAAATCTCGCTATCCAAGAAGAAAAATTACAAAATTATATTCAATCTACTAGATCTTCCTCTTCTCTTCTAGATAATATAGACCAAAGTGTAAACTTTGCGGCAAGTTAGGTCATTCAGAAAAAAACATGTTTTTTAAATCGCCAACGTCATATTAACAACTTTCAAAATGAAATCCCAAATCAGGCTCAACCTTCTATGTCTTCAAACTCGCAAAATAATAACTTTTGTAGATATTGTAAAAACATGGGTCATGATATATCTCAATGTGGTAAACGCCAATTTAACAACTCTCGTAAAAGTAATCACTACCAATCAATTTCAAAAACAAGTACATAATCTCACACCAATAAGCGATTTTGATAATAAATTTGATAATCCAAACTCTGAACTAGATGAAAATTTAAACTAAATAAGGTTCCGGTTACGCGTTGTACGGAATCTTCAACTCAAACCGACGCTTTTGATCTCTTATCGAGACAATTTCTCAATACTAAATCCACTGAATCTAACACTAATCCTACTAAATCCTCTGAATCTAATACTAAATCCGCTGAATCTAATACTAAATCCGCTGAATCTAATAGAAGATCTACCAAATCCTCTGAATCTAACACTAAACCTAGAAAATCCACTGTATCTAATACAAAATGTACTAAATCCTCTAAATCGAATACCATGTCTATTAAATCTAATAAGTCTACTAAATCTACTATATCAAATAGTGCTACTAAATCTCCAAAGTACAATGCAACTATGTTACCTACCATGTCATACAATGAAAATAACAATTGCTCATCAAAAACTAACAATTTAAATAACGTTTCTGATTCGTATTCTAATTTATTTAAAATTAATTATAACCATAAAATACATTTGCCTCATGTGTATATTAAATCTAAATACTCTGATAAGTTACTAGTTCTTGTAGTTGATTCCGGTGCAGGTGTATCACTAATAAAACAATCCTCAATGCAAATTCAACCAAAATTAGTTTCATAAATTGTTCAGTTTAAAGGAATCGACAAAAATACGGAATACTTAAAAAGTCTTGGTCACTTTCAATTAGATTTTATATTTCCAAATAATGACATGACATCGGCAAATTTCATTTAATACCAGATTGTGTCGATGTAGAATTTGATGGCATTATAGGTCACGATTATCTCAAGTCTCATGATTCTAAAATAGATTACAGGAATAAGATTTTAAACATAAATGATCATGTTCTACAAATTCATTTTTCCAAACCAGAATATACTATTCCAGCACGTTCTGATATGATTGTAGAATGCTATGTTCTAAATCCCGAAGTAACTACTGGATATATCGATAAGTCTGAAATTCAGAAAGGTGTGTTTTTATCTAGTTGTCTCGTTACACTTAAACAAAACAATCATGTCACTAATGTATCAATCCTTAACACTAATACTGAAGATGTCAAAATAAAATCTCTTTGCGTAGTTCTAAACCCTTGTGACTTCTTAGATGATTATTTACATAATATTAACACTCTAAATCTTTCTAATTCCATCAATCAAAATACTATATCAAATAGATCCTGTGAAGTTAAGAAACAAATACGAACTTCACATCTTAATTCTGAAGAATCAAAAGCCTTATTTGACTTGTGCTCTGCATATTCCGATCTGTTCTATTTAGAAGGAGACACTCTTACTTGTACCAGTACCTTGGAACACAAAATTAAAACTACTAATTCACAACCAATTCACGTCAAAACTTATAGATATCCTGAATGTCATAAAGAAGAAGTTAATAAACAGATACAAAAGATGCTCGATCAAAATATAATCAAACCTTCAAATTCCCCCTGGTCCTCTCCCATTTGGGTAGTACCTAAGAAACAAGACGCTTCTGATCAAAAGAAATGGCGTATAGTCGTAGATTATAGGAAATTAAATGACGTCACTGTCGGAGACGCTTATCCTATTCCTAACATCACTGACATGCGGGATCGGTTAGGTCATAGCAAGTACTTTACTACATTGGACCTGGTGTCAGGTTTCCATCAGATTCGCATGGATCCAGAAGATGCCCCTAAAACAGCTTTTTCTGTTCCTAATGGTCATTTTGAGTACACTAGGATGCCTTTTGGGTTAAAAAATGCGCCAGCCACGTTTCAAAGACTTATGAAGTTACAGTTATATATATATATTATCAAGTTACAGTTCTCGCTGGTCTTCAAGGTCTCCACTGCTTCATATACCTTGATGATGTAATTATCTACTCTCACTGCTTCTCTTCACACATAGAAAAACTTAAATTAGTCTTCGATGCTCTCAGAAAGCACAATCTTAAGTTACAACCAGATAAATGCGAATTCCTACGACGAGAAGTTGCGTATCTCGGTCATGTCATCACTGATAAAGGCGTCTCTCCAAACCCTGATAAAGTCAAGGCCGTATCCAAGTATCCAACACCCAGAAATCCAAAGGAAATAAAATCATTTCTCGGGCTAATAGGATACTATCGAAAATTCATAAAAGATTTCTCCAAAATTACTAAACCCCTAACTTCACTACTTCGTAAAGATGCTTCTTTCAATTGGACTCAAGATCAAGAAAATGCTTTTAATACTCTTAAATCAATGTTATCTAGTGCTCCTATTCTTCAATACCCTGATTTTTCTAAAGAATTCATTCTTACTACTGACGCTTCTAACTATGCTCTAGGTGCAATACTTTCACAAGGAAAAATTGGCGAAGATCTTCCAATCGCATATGCCTCTCGAACCCTCAATAGAGCCGAAGGTAATTATAGCACTACAGAAAAGGAACTTTTAGCTATTTTATTTGGTGTGAAAATCTTCTGACCCTATCTTTATGGACGCAAATTTAAAATTGTGACTGATCATCGCCCTCTCGTCTGGTTATTTAGTTGCAAAGACCCTAGCAGTAAATTAGTTCGATGGAGACTTAAGTTAGAAGAATATGATTATGAAATTGTTTATAAATCTGGGAAAACTAACCTCAACGCTGATGCACTATCCCGCCCTCCTATAATATATCCTATCAATGATATAGATCTTACTAACGATATTACATATGCCAAATTTCTTCGATCTCGTTCTAATCCTATGGTATATAGTACTGAAATCCGTGAGTTTAATCAAAATCTATTAAGAACACCCTGCTCTACAATCGCTTATCCTACTTCAATTGATCTAGACTCATTTAATCCTTACTGTGAAGAAATTATTAACCTCCTAGACGATAAAGAATCTTTTATAAATTCCGAGAAAGAACTATATTCACTAAAGGATACTAAGGTTAATAATAAAATATATATCCATATGTTTACTAAAATTCATCACTATGATTCTTGTACTTATAGAGAATTATTTAAGGTGTTAAACTGTCTCCGAAATGAATTAATTATATTCCATCCTGATGTAAAAGAAATTTCTATGTCTGATTTTTCCAATCCATTTGACAAACTATCCATTTAACTAACTACTAACTAATTTATTATAATTTACGAAATCATATCTTTTATTTTTATAACACACATATTAAAATTAGTATCTACCTATTGTGGTAACTCTGGTAACTCATTTATCCTAAGCCTAACGAAATTCCTACGATTTTAAGAGATAATCATGACTCTCCCATTGGTGGACATATTGGTTCCACACGTTTGTATAATAAACTCAAAGATTCTTTTTATTGGAAAGGTATGAAGAATGATATTGAATCATATGTTAGGCGGTGTCCACAGTGCCAACAAAATAAAGCTTTACGTGCTTGCAATAAAGCTCTGATGGAGATAACTTCTACATGCCAGGAACCTCTCCAAAGAATAGCAACTGATATTGTTGGCCCTTTACCCGAATCAGGTCTGGAAAAATACAAATACATAGTAACGTTTCGGGATGATTTAACAAAATACTCCATGGCTTACCCTATTACTAATTCAACAGCTGAACAAACAGCCGACTGTTTGATAAAATTTATTTCTCATTTTGGTATTCCTAAGACTCTTTTGCAGTGGACGATATGAATGACAAGCTCGTGGAAACTGTCCATGCGGTCGGAGCTAAGTTCTGCAAGACCCGCCGCAGAAGAACACAAAAACTCTCCGATCACACTCTTAATCTCATGGCTGTTAGACGGGAGATGAGGCTGCAATCGTCAACAGACTTGACAGCATACAGGCAACTGAACAGACAGATCTCCAAATGCATGCGGCGAGACTTACGCAACTTTAATACTGCTCGTATTAAAGAAGCGATCGAGCGGAACCAGAGCTCCAAAGTCTTTGCCAGAGATCTGTCTGCCCGTAAGAGCCAACTGTCAAAGCTGAAGACTGAGTGTGGCAGCATCGTTTCCGGGACACCTGAGATTTTGAGTGAGATTGAGAGGTTCTATGGGCAGCTGTACACATCATCGTTGGAGCCACACGTAAGTGTGAGTAACGATCCAAGAGCAAGTCTTATCCAACACTATTCCGATGATATCCCGGACGTCAGTCTAAGCGAGATTAGAATGGCTCTCCAGCACCTTAAAAACGGCAGGGCCCCAGGCGAGGATGGAATTACAGCGGAGCTTCTGAAAGCGGGTGGAACACCGGTACTTGAAGTCCTTCAGAGGCTCTTCAATTCCGTCCTCCATGGTGGCACTACTCCAGAGGCGTGGAGCAGAAGTGCGGTGGTCTTGTTCTTTAAGAAAGGCGACACCGCTCTCTTGAAGAACTACAGACCGATTTCCCTTCTGAGCCGCGTCTACGTGCTGTTTTCGAGAGTCATTACGAATCGTCTCGCACGCAGACTCGACGACTTCCAGCCTCCCGAACAAGCCGGTTTCCGAAAAGGCTTCAGTACCATAGACCACATACATACCCTGCGGCAGATTGTACAGAAGACTGAAGAGTACAATTTGCCACTTTGCCTGGCGTATGTGGACTATGTGAAAGCCTTTGATTCCGTCGAAATTTGGGCGGTGCTGCAGTCCCTTCAGCGGTGCCAAGTTGACTGTCGGTATATCGAAGTGCTGAAGTGTTTGTACAGTAGGGCTACGATGGCTATCCTGAGGTTTGCCTGGCTTGGGAATGCCGATGACAGTTGCCTCTTTCCAAGAGGTGGGAAAGTAGCTGAATTCGAAGCAGGCGTTGAAGATCATGGCCAATAAGGCGATCAGCTGCTCCGGAAAGTGTTTACGGGCTTGGTTGGAGATGCCATCCGCACCCGGTGCTTTTTTGGGCTTAAGTCCTTTGATGGTAGATGATATCTCATCTTTGGACACAGTGATAGGGTCAGAGGCGGTGGGGGGTGAGTTCCGGCGACGGACCTCGTCCTCCACTAGTTTGATATGTAGGGGGTCAGTGGGTTGTGAGCTGGGAGAGCATTAAGCGGCCACGCTGTCGGCGAAGGATTCAGCCTTTTCTTCGTCCTCGAAGGCAATAGAGCCGTCGGGACGAGACAGAGGGGGAGTATGCGTGATAGCGTCTATCCGGAAGGCTCACGCCATCTGGTAGTACGCTGTGTGAGACGGGCAGATTTTCTCCATGTGATTGCCCCTTTCGAGTTCTCTGGAATCTTTGAGGCGGTAACGGAGTTTGCATTGATGGCGGTGGGCTGCGGGTCTATACTCGGGAGTGGGATAGCGTGCAGTTCTACGGAGGGCAGCTTTTTTTGGCTTTGAGCAGGTTGCTAATATCTAGGGGAAGACTAGTTTTAGCAACCGGGCAACCTTTTCATTCTCTTTAAGAGAGGATGTTATAAGAGAGGTAAGATTTTCGACCGCGGTGTCTATTTTCCCCGTACTCGAGGACGTCAGTGTTGTGGGATCGAAGGATTTGGTTTATACGAGTATAGTGTAGGATCGTAAGAAGCTAGGAGGTGGGGGTAAAATAAAATAAAAATAAAGGAACAACATTATACTTGTTTGTGTTTATGGTTAACTTATTCTAAGATACAATTAAGAATGGTAAACTTTAAAACAAGTACCTGGTTGACCGAGCTTTGCTCGGTATTTTTCGCTCGATTTTTTAATTCTTATGTTTTGGAAATTATATTTAGATACAAATTACATACTGATGAAATATAAATAATATTTTTTGATCTTAGCGACATAACAGAAAAAACGGAACTGGTTATTTGAATAAAAAATCATGAGTGCAATTATTTTAATTTAAATTTTCGTGTTTTTAAAAAAACCTAAAAAAAGGGCTCGAAAAAATAGATTTTCTCAAAAAAGAAAATACATGAAAAAAAAATTGGAACAAGTCGATCGGTCGGTCTGGGCTCGAACCGGGGTTTTAAGATTCTGTGGCCGACCATTATACCAATTAAGCTATTTATAATCACTAACAATCTGTCGAAATTTACCTTCTTATTCTAACGATATTGTAGCAGTTTTTCATTGCCTAAAACACGGACAAAAAGATATTTTCTAAAAATAAATCCTAGCTAGATCGATTTATTATCCCCGAAACTCCCTGGAAAATCGTTGGAGCCGTTTCCGAGATCCTGATTATATATATATTTATATACAAGAATTGCTCGTTTAATAGTATAGGATAAACATTAGTTTTTAAATATTACAATCTAATTAGTTTGGTTTCTAAGTAAATAAACAATATAATTTAGTTTTAAAGTAAATAAACAATATAGGAGTAACATTATACTGCCCTGATACGGAAAAAGGCGGCTAAGTGCATTTTGGCGATTTTGTGCTTTCAGCACCACTAGACTAAGCAAAAAATTCTCTATCGACTAATATTGGAATTATATTTTTACGATTGATAGTTCCTGAGATACATTAAGCATTTTAGCGGTTAAGTGCAAAATTTTCTTGGCTGTCATACGCTAGAAATCAGTTACGATGCACCATTACGCTATATAGCCGTTAAGAGATTTTAACGATTTATTTTCTTAGTTGAAATTTCATATTTGATGTTATAAAACTAAAAAAAATGCGGTTAAACACATTTTCTAAGCTAAAAGGCAGTTAAACGTAAATAACTGCTTTATTCCTTAGTTGCAGTCATGCTAGGCTATACCTAATAATATGCTAAAAAGCGGTAAACACTGGTTGTAGAAGCTAATATACGGCTAAAAACACTTAAATGTTTCCAAGCGTAGAATTTAAACAATATATTAAAATCACATACTTCCCAAAAAAGCATTCACTGCTTTTTAGTGTATGATGAACTTTTGAATTATATTTTTAACAATATTTAAACAGCGGCAAAGTGAATGTGCTACTCTAAAAAGCGTCTAAGTGTAAGTTTAGCAATCGATGTGAACGTGAAGAATTTAGATCAGCAAGTTTTAAGAGTTAAAAAAAAGTATCATCAGAGCTCTTGTCCGAGTGCCTCAGAGTTACATTCTTTGGTTTGGGTTTTGATTTAGAAAACTGTATAATAGTTCTCCGAAAAAATGTGTCTTTTCTGATAAAAAGGACTTTAAGACTCAATTTTCCCATTAAATTGCAATTAAATTGCGAGGAAGAAATTTAATAGAATTTAAAGCAAATAAAATAGTTATATTTATTTTTAAAATAAAACTAGTTTTTACTGATTTTATCGCGTATATTAACTTTTTTATATTCCCGACGTTTCGAGCACTTTACAGCAACTATGGTCACGGGAGGGACTGAGGTCTTCGGCGTCCCGATGTAATAGTTGCCCGGGGTTATTTACAGATTAAAATTAAAAAGTTAATATACACGATGAAATCCGTAAAAATTAGTTTTATTTAAATGTGTACCTAATGTTCGCGTAAATATGAATATTTATTTTTACAATTATATTTTCCACTCATTTTAAATTTATTTTTATTATTATGAATATTATTAAACTGGCATCTCCATTGAAATTATTACAGTCATACCACGTACAGCTTAGTACTTGACCTAAATAAATTAAAATTAATATAAAAATAAAAATTTGCTATTTTTATGTCTTAAAACCCTGATTTAGTTAGTACTTAAAAAGTAGTCAATAATAGCAAATTTTATCCAAAATCCTCTCTAATATGTAAAAAAGAGCGTTATATTCATTACAAAATAATTTTAAAATACGATACGGCCAAGGTATGTTCAATTCAATTTTGAGGTAGCTTGCGCTGCTACTAATGCTGCTAGGGTGCCAAGCAAAAAAGGTCTAACAGTGGTTTTTATTGTGCATAAGTGGAATTTGATTACCATTACACCAAATTCATAAACTAATATTAAATCGTTAATTTAATATTAAATCGTTTCCGAACGTAAGGGAACTTACCCCTCCCTTCTTACATTACTTGAGTATTTATATATTTTTTTAATTTACACCTTGCCTTACATAATGCCTTGTCTTAACAAAGGCAAGAAGTTAGTGAACGTGGTGAGAAAAGAGACAGCAGAAGACTGTAAACCATTTAAACTTAGTCAGTGGGCACATTGGACACGACTGGCTCCCCATTCTTTAATAATTGATTCACTTTGGTCTTGATCATACTCTATGGATCTCATAAGTGATTCTGAATCAATTTACAAAATTTCATCAACTCCAAAAGTTAATGTGAGATATCAAACTTGATATCTCACAACACCAAAATAAAGATACACAATGAATTCACGTAACTGATAACGAATAAAACGCTTTGAATATTTTTTATTATGAAGAAATGGTACCATCCATAAGCGTTGTATATAATTGTAATGATGATATTATATTTAATTGTATAGTTCAATATAGCCTTTCAAGTGATGTCGGGATAGCCGTGATTTTGCAGTGCATCAGAGATGTAGTACTACGCCAACGTATCATATATCTTATGTGCAGAGTGCGAGGGAGCTCCAATACTATTCTGAAGGTTATTAGTGGTAGTGGTAGTATTTTATTCAATATAGATTACAAGTAATTCTTATTGAAAGTCAATATTATACGTTACCACTGGTTAGAAAAAAAACCTCTGTCTTGGGAAGAACCAGCAAACCAGACCGTCCAGTCAAGGATACTTGGTATACATACATGGAAACACTGGATATACACATATGCGTGTATACCAAGTGCCACAAACTAACCCGGAAAATATTTAAATTAATGTTTTAGTGTTGTTTTTATTATGTTTTACTAACATAATTTGTAAATTTATATTTTGTACTAACACTTTTATGAACCAAAAGTCTGAAATAAATTCGTTTTATTTTAATTTTATTTTTTTAAGAATTGATCGCTATAGATAAAAACTGTGTGACACCGATGAACATGTCCCAGAATAACTCCAAATATGCCTAAAAGTATCGTTACATTGAATTAGCCGATAAAGATTTTAACTCCGGTGAAGCTTTGAATTCAGTAAACATGCCGCCGAATAGCTCCAAATTCAAAGAAGTCTATGTCTATCTATAAGCAAAAGTCTGTAAAATTACTTACTCCTTGCCATCTACAGTACGTCTTCCAGTACCAGTAGAAGAGCGCCATTATTAAGAATAAAGCGGGAAAGATTTTGAGGCCGACGATTCGGTAAAAGGATGGATTATGTACCGTCTGTGGAGATGCCGCAAAACAGTTCTGATTCCGGAGAAGACGACAATCAGTATCGACTCATCTTTATATCTAGTATATCGATCATACCTTATGCCACCTACCAATTTCCATAATAAAAAAATCAGTTAATAAATCAGATTCTTCAGATCGGATTTAGCAGAAAATGAAAAATTATAATTGAAAACGGTTTAGAGGAGCAGAAAATCACATTTCAAAATAAAAAACCTTCCAAGAGCGTGTCGGGCCACGCTCAGTGTAGGGTTCCGTAGTTTCCCGTCCGTCACAATAAGTGTTCCCACTTATGAGTTTGTACAAAAACTGTTGTTTCCATCCAAGTTCAAAATGATTTTCGTAGAAAGTCCTTATAAAGTTCTACTTTTCAGATTTTTTTCATATTTTCTAAACTTATGGTTCAAAAGTTAGAGGGGGTTACACATTGTTTTTTACTTCTGGAGCGATTATTTCCGAAATTAGTTACATTATCAAAAATGATTTCTGTAAACCCCCATTCATTTTTAAATACCTTTCCAACAATATATCACACGTTAGGGTGGAAATTAAAAAAAATTCCAATTTTTATTTTACCACTTTGTCGGCGTGATTGATACACATATTGGTACCAAATTTCAGCTTTCTAGTGCTAACGGTCACAGAGATTAAGCGAGGACGGACAGACGGACAGACAGACATGGCGAAACTATAAGGGTTCCTATTTAACTACGGAACCCTAAAAAGAGGTTATTTAAGAATATAAAAACAATCCCTTGTTTTTGCTTATAATTGTTTGTGCTAAGCATGAATAAAATTTTGATATTCTTTAAACTAAAGCACAATTTATTTTACACTTAGCAACTTTTCAAACTTACTTAACAAAAATGTACCTATGCTAATGCTAACCAAAAAAGCGGTTCCGTGAGATTGATGTACATTTAACTACATTTTAGTTTAGTTGCACTTCTATTTTATTTGATTATTTGCTGATAAACTGTACTATAAGGCAGTCATATTACTTAACAGCAATAAAGTGTAGTCCAAGTGTATAATTTAAACAAAGCGTCAAAAATAAAAAAAAGTTAAAGTAGGTTAGCCGCATTTTAGCGTATGATTATTGTCAATGCTATACTAAAAAGCAGTTAAGGTATACTTAACGGCCTTTTATATTGTAATTAATATTCAAATATAATGTTTCAATACTTACGTTAACTACATTTTTAGAGTTTACAGAACAGTATGCCAATAATTTCATTCAAAAGTATTTGTGAAAGATTCGTAATTTTTTTTTACATGGATTCCAATAGTTGAAAATTTTTTTTCGGTGATATCTATCAAGAAAACCAATTTCGCGCTTTTTTTCAATTTTTCTCGAAACATACTTTTGTGGCTTAGCCGCCTTCTTCCGTATCAGGGCAGTATAGGAGTATATAGGACTTATAATATAAAGTGAATAGTATATAATACAACAATAGTACCTATGATATAACATTTGACAATGATTAGGAACACTTCGAAAAATCTACACTACACCGTAGTAAAATCGACTTATACAATATGTAACGTAAATAACGCACACCTTCAGACACCCCAATTAGTATATTATATTATAATCATAATACATACACTTAATTTTTAGTTAAACATTTTAATGCACTGATTATTTATCAAATTAGTTATACTAATTCCGAAAGAATGTTGTGGTCACAGTACAAATCCACGAACGCAAAGACTAACGTGCTTGAAATAAAGTTTATTTTTCTTTATTTTTATTGAGTGACAGAATTAGTAATAATACAAATAAAACTGCACTCTTAAAAGTCTTACTGCCTTAAGTTACGGTCCATTTCAGTTTGTTTTGACTGTACAGATTTAGTGTGACTGTAATTTATGTAGTTTTAATTATTTTTGGGATAAAAAATTACCTATATTAAAAATGATAGGAATCGATTCAGTAAACGATTCTGAACAAACTACCTTTTCAAAGTGCGTTAATTATGTTACATGTTGTATATTTACTATAACACCAACTGTCAAAATGGCGTCGATAGAGAATCGCCCTTTTCACTCTTTGTTATTTGACTGACCGATGAAAAGCTATCTTATTACAATACAAACAAGGCTGTAGTTGTTGAGTTATATCAAAGTGACCATAATACCCTCGCGTACTATATACTAAAAATGAATTGCAGTCCATTAGTCTCGCAAAAACACGAAAATGGCTCGACCGATATTGATGAATATTTTATGTGACTCTAAATTGTTTGAGTAGGTCTCTAAATGGTTTATAAACTCAGTTGGATCCGGTAGATGGCGCTGTTGTCGAGTCGCAGAAATCACTCTTAGGAAGCCGGGTCGGATCGCGAGTATTTATATAGAACTAAGCAACGTAGTAGCAAGTACTAAGATAATATAAAAATGAAACTGAAGAAGAGGTTTTTACAATTACTCTAATTTATACAAAATATTTTCATTGTAAATTTGTACGTGTTCCGATTTTAGCGAACTCATGGGATAATTTATGTGTATACCACATTCGCAAAGATTTTAATGATATAATATACTATTAAAAGTGTCACCAACCTAAGAAACCAAACTAAGAAGCTGCGAAACTAATTAAACCTTAGAGCTTAAAAAAGTTCACTGCTGAAAATAAGCCTCCACCGTAGATTACCTCATAGGAGGTAATTTGAAATAGTTATCACGCTTGGCAAGCGGATTGGCAACTGCAGTTTCTATAATTTTGAGTTGGCAATAGAAAGATGCTGCTGCCCATTTCTTGTAGCAGCTTCCCTCTGTCTCTCTGACGACACCCACGGGACGATATCGGACAGTGGATATTCTTACACCGCCACTGCACGGTGAAGGGGCTACACCTCGAAGAATGCCTGTGAAACAAGCTGGCTTAAAAAGTTAGTTCCTTTCAGGACGTTCCTAGCGCGATGCTGAACTCATGAGACTAAATCAACAGTTAACTTACTTGAACATTGCGATGGTAATGTTAACCATACAATTATCGATACTTTTACAGATTTAACTCTGTCCGATTTAACGAAATTTCATACGCGATATTTTTAAAAGAAAAATGTAACACTTGTGTACATATTTTAATGTAGTTATTATCTTCATTTAAAATTTCCTTTAGCAAATAACAATTTACATTAAAAAAGTACAATTTCGTAACAATTTCTTCTAATTAAGTAACGTTCGGAAAGTAAAACAAATAAATATTTTTGTTTGGTTATATAATAAAAGTGAGAAATTGATTTATGCATATACAATAATTAATAGAATTATATTTAAATTTATGCATCATTACATCATCATTACAGCCTTTCACAAGTCCACTGCTGAACATAGGCCTCCCCCAAGTAATGCCACAAAGCACGGTCCTGAGCCACCTGCATCCATCGACTTCCTGCATGTCTTACCAGGTCGTCACTCCATCTAGTGGGGGGTCGCCCTACACTACGCCTACCGGTACGAGGCTGCCACTCGAGAACCTTTCTTCCCCATCGGTTATCGGTTCTTCGAGCTATATGGCCGGCCCATTGCCACTTCAGCTTACTAATCCGTTGGGCTATGTCGGTCACTCTGGTTTTACTGCGGATATCCTCATTTCTGAGTCTATCACGCAGAGAAACTCCGAGCATAGCCCTCTCCATAGCTCGCTGAGCGACCTTAAGCGTCCTCATACGGCCAGCAGTGAAGGACCACGTCTCAGATCCATAAGTCATCACTGGCAACACGCACTGGTTGTACAATCTAGTTTTTAGAGATTGAGGTATACCTGACGAAAAGATATGTCGTAATTTCCCGAACGCTGCCCAGCCGAGTTGAATCCGTCGATTGACCTCTCGGTCGAAGTTGGACTTACCTAGTCGGACTATTTGTCCCAGGTAAACGTACTCGTCAACAACTTCGAGCATAGTGCTCCCAACAACTACCGGCATAGGTGTGACATGAACATTGAACATGATCTTTGTTTTGTCCATGTTCATCTTAAGACCTATCCGTTGGGAGGCACTATTGAGGTCATTGAGCATAGTGCTTAAGTCCTCCAGCGATTCTGCCATAAGGACTATATCGTCGGCAAATCGAAGGTGAGTGATGTACTCGCCATTGATGTCAATACCGTATCCTTTCCAGTCCAGTAGCTTGAAAACGTCTTCCAATGCAGCGGTGAAGAGTTTCGGGGATATAACGTCACCCTGTCTTACACCTCTCTGCAGTTGGATAGGTTTCGAGCTCTGGTTCTGTACTCGGATAGCCATCGTAGCCCTACTGTACAAACACTTCAGCACTTCGATATACCGACAGTCAAGTTGGCACCGCTGAAGGGACTGTAGCACCGCCCAAATTTCGACGGAATCAAAGGCTTTCTCATAGTCCACATACGCCAGGCAAAGTGGCAGATTGTACTCTTCAGTCTTCTGTACAATCTGCCGCAGAGTATGTATGTGGTCTATGGTACTGAAGCCTTTTCGGAAACCGGCTTGTTCGGGAGGCTGGAAGTCGTCAAGTCTGCGTGCGAGACGATTCGTAATGACTCTCGAAAACAGCACGTAGACGCGGCTCAGAAGGGAAATCGGTCTGTAGTTCTTTAAGAGAGCGTTGTCGCCTTTCTTAAAGAACAAGACCACCGCACTTCTGCTCCACGCCTCTGGAGTAGTGCCACCATGGAGGACGGAATTGAAGAGCTTCTGAAGGACTACAAGTACCGGTGTTCCACCCGCTTTCAGAAGCTCCGCTGTAATTCCATCCTCGCCTGGGGCCCTGCCGTTTTTAAGGTGCTGGAGAGCCATTCTAATCTCGCTTAGACTGACGTCCGGGATATCATCGGAATAGTGTCGGATAAGACTTGCTCTTGGATCGTTACTCACACTTGCGTGTGGCTCCAACGATGATGTGTACAGCTGCCCATAGAACCTCTCAATCTCACTCAAAATCTCAGGTGTCCCGGAAACGATGTTGCCACACTCAGTCTTCAGCTTTGACAGTTGGCTCTTTCTGGCAGACAGATCTCTGGCAAAGACTTTGGAGCCCTGGTTCCGCTCGATCGCTTCTTTAATACGAGAAGTATTAAAGTTGCGTAAGTCTCGCCGCATGCATTTGGAGATCTGTCTGTTCAGTTGCCTGTATGCTGTCAAATCTGTTGACGATTGCAGCCTCATCTCCCGTCTAACAGCCATGAGATTAAGAGTGTGATCGGAGAGTTTTTGTGTTCTTCTGCGGCGGGTCTTGCAGAACTTAGCTCCGACCGCATGGACAGTTTCCACGAGCTTGTCGTTCATATCGTCCACTGCATTGCAATCTTCTAGGCACTGGAAGCGGTTACGTAACTCGAGCTGAAAGGTTTCGGGATGCTGGATTAGAGCACGAGGGGGACGGAGCGTTGACTTCATTAGACGAGACCTCTCCAACTTAACGTTTAGGTTCAGTGTGCCTCTAACCATTCGGTGATCGCTGCCAGTTTTCACCCTTGCGATCACTGAGACATCACTGAACAGTTGGCGTCTGGTCGTCATAATGAAGTCAATCTCATTTTTTGTCGAACCGTCGGGGCTCGACCAGGTCCACTTCCTGTGGGGCCGCTTCTGGAAGAAAGAGTTCATCATAAAGAGTCCCTCTTTCTCCATAAAGTCGGCCAGCTGCTGGCTCCTTCGGTTCCGTTGCCCTACTCCAAATTTCCCTACCTTCAGCTCACCGCTTTCTCTTGTGCCTAGTTTTGCGTTGAAGTCTCCCATCAACACCGTGTAGTGGGTTTTGGAGGAATGTATGGCTCTGGAAATATCCTCATACATTTCCTCCACCTCCTCATCGGGGTGTGACGAGGTTGGTGCGTAAACCTGAATGACCTTCAGCGAATACCGTTTGGTGATTCTGAGTATCAGGTACGCGACCCTCGTCGACACACTCCCAATCTTTACAACGTTGTTGACGAGAGACTTGTGGACGATAAATCCGACACCTCCTTGGGACAGATGGTCGCCCTCCCGGTGATAGAACAAGTTGCCGGACTCGAGGATTGCCGTGTCCTCCCCCTCTCTTCGGACCTCGGATAATCCAATAATATGCCAGCGCAACTTGTCTACCTCTTCTTCCAGCTCCAGTATCTTCTCGTCAGTCCTCAGGGTGCGTGCGTTATATGTTGCCAGGTCGAGTCGTCGTAGGTGGCAACCGAACCTCCACCGGAGATTCTTAGCACCCCCTGCCCCGCCGTTACCATGGTCGCCACCGTAGCCAGGAATAGCGGGGCCGCCGGGGACTGGGGGCCGTCTTTTTGTGTATTTGTTCATTGGGGGGTATTTGCCGTAGTTGCCACGCTTGGCGAGCGGGTTGGCAACCGCAGTTTTTTTATTACGTCACAGTTGTCATCAGGAAGATGCTGCTGCCCATCTCCTGCCTGTCTCCCTCTGTCGCCTCTTACGACACCCACGGGAAGATATGGGGTAGTGGATATTCTTAACCGCCACTACACGGCATTTTTTTTTCACAGACAAATTTATGCATATGCAATATAAAAGTATAATTTAAAATAGGAGTTCAATTGAGTAAAGTTTTATATTCGGTAACAGGACAATTAGTAAAAATATTTTTATTTATTTATTTATTTATAAACTTACACGTAACACCTTAAGCTAAAGGGTACATAGGGCGGACTTAATGCCATGTGGCATTCTCTGCCAGTCAACCCTGGGTGGCAAGGATAATTGTTGGCAGGTGCGACCATTATACGTAAATAAGTGCTTATACACTAAAATATACATATATGCAAATTACATACATACACATTACATTTAAATATACACACATATAGTATCAATATACGTACAATAATACATACATACATATATATACATATATATATATATATATATATATATATATACATACATACATACATACACATATATACATATATATATAATATAATGTTTGAATAATATATATTGAGATAAATATTTGAAGTAAAAAAGAAGAAAGAAGACAAAATTAAGGAAAAATAATGTTAATTAGTAGTTTCCTTCAGGTAATGTTTTCGGAGAAGAACTTTGAAAGCTTTTTTATTTGTGGCATTCTTAATATCGTTGGGGAGGGTGTTCCAAAGTTGTATAGCTTGTATCGTAAAAGACGACCTGAAAAAATTTGACTTATGCTGTGGAAACCTTAACCTCAGACGGTTTGACTGTCGGGATGTTAGACCGTCGATCGGATGAAAAAAATGAAAATTATCCTTAAGATAAGAAGGTGACCTGGGATCGTTTAAAATTGAATATAGTACAAGTAAAATTCTAGAGCATCGCCTTTGACGTATAGGTAGCCATTTAAGCTTTGAACGATAGGATGATATGTGGTCATACTTACGTAAACCAAAAATAAACCTTATGGAATTATTAAGAAGGCGCTCCAACTTGTTTAGAAGATTTTCTGACAGATCTGGGTAACATACATCGGCATAGTCGATAATAGGTAGAATAAGGGAATGAACCAGCATTAGCTTGGTTTTGACGGGTAGGAAATTTTTAAGACGATAAAGGGAACGCAAGGTAGCAACAACTTTACGACTAACTTCAGAGATCTGCAATTTCCAGGTCATAGTTTTATCCATGTACAGGCCAAGATTTTTTATGGAATCACAATATGGAATCAAACTTCCATTATAAAATACAGGAGAGAGATATCCATAATCAACCTTAGCCAATAATTGCGAACTTCCGAATATTACAACTTTGCATTTGGCAGGATTAACAGAAACGCCATATTTACATGACCATTCTCTTATGGCTTCCAGGTTATCATTTAATTTGTGTATTACAAAGTTAAGATTGTTTAAGCTTGATTGTACATAGAGCTGGAGATCATCCGCATACAGATGGTACGAACAATCTAAAACTGAGCAGATAGAATTTATAAATAAGGAAAACATAATAGGAGAAAGTATTCCGCCTTGCGGCACACCAGATTCAATTTCAGCCCATGCAGATAACCGCTGACCTGAGCGAACCGATTGCTGGCGACCGCGAATATAAGAAGAAAACCATTCCAAGGCTGGGGATGAAAATTTAAGGTGTTTAAGGATGGATAGGAGGATACCATGATCCACTGTGTTGAAAGCGTTTGAAAAGTCAATAAGCACCACCACTGTTAATTTTTGCTCATCTAAGCCCTTTCTTATATCGTCTGTGACTTTGATAAGCGAAGTGGTAGTACTGTGACCAGAGCGAAACCCCGATTGAAATTCATTCAGCAGGTTATGTTTTGCAACGAATACAGATATTTGCTTAAAAACACAGGCTTCCAGAACCTTAGAGAGGTATGGGAGAATTGAAATAGGACGAAAATGGTTAGGGAAAACAGGATTAGGTATTTTAGGAAGAGGTCTTACAAAAGCTTTTTTCCATGCAGAAGGGTATTGACCTGAGTCCAGAGAATAATTTATAATGTGTGTTATAGCTGGAAGAAGGTACTCAAGAATCATAGACACCATTTGCTTACTAATTTCATCATAACCCACAGCCTTGGATTTAATGGCTAACAGAGCTTTTTTAATTTCATCCTGAGTAACAGGGGAGAAACAAAAGTCAGGGATCTGGAGACGCTGCATTGATTCTATAGAAGCAATTGTTTGAGAACGGACTTGAGGGTCCAATGAAGTAATAGAAACAAAGTGACGATTAATGTCATCCAAATTGAGAGAGGCGTCATATTCCGGAGAATTAGTTTTATTAATTCCGATAGACTTGAGGAATTTCCACACATCAGTGGGCGAAGAATTAGTTATTTTGTCATGAATGTAGCGGCGTTTAGCATTTCGTACCACCTGATTGCATCTGTTTCTTAACGTTTTAAAGTTAGACCAATTTTTTTCTGAGCGATTCTTTTTATACTTCTGGAAAGCCCGATCTCGCCGTGCCATTGCCACCTGTACCCCTTTAGTCATCCAGGGAGCAGGAGGACGCTTAACTTTTACATAATGTACCGGAGCATGAATATTATACAGATTCAGGATGCTATTATTTAGAAAGGATATTTTATCATCGACGTTAGAAGCTGCCACCAAAGGGCCAAAATCAATTGAAGATGCGTCTCTCCTGAGACTCTCAATATTTATTCTTGAAAAATTGCGTAACTGCAGAAAAATAGGTTTCTGTTTCGGAGGTTTAAGTTTATATGAAAAATAAATCAAGTCGTGACGTGAGAAACAAGGAGCAGAGAGCTGTCCAAACTGAATCACACGATCAGAAGAGGAAGTAATGATGAGGTCAATCAACGAATCATCAGTGCCAGTATTTCTATGAGTTGCCGCCAATGGGAGAATGCAGAGTTCGACTGATTCAATGATTGATCGAAGTTTTTGGGAGCGAGAAGTATTTTTTAACAAATCAGTGTTGAAATCACCCATTATCATGCAATGTATGTACTCAGATCCAATGGTGTCAAGAGCCGTCTCAAGTGAGGTAAAATAATCCACAGAAGGAGGACAATATACAACACCTAAAACTGCCCTAGCACCCATAATGTTTATTTCTAGAAATAAAAACTCAGCAGTGGCAGAAAATGGGGAGGGGGAAGATAGAACAACTTTATAAGGAATATTTTTCCGTAGATATATAGCGACACCACCTCCCCCCTTCTCAGTCCGATCATTGCGTATAAGAATGAAATTAGGTAGTGGGTACAAACTCGACATAATAGATGGTTTTAGCCAACTCTCAGATATTAAGATAGCATCGACACAGTCTAGTGAGAATGCTTCTTCTAAGTAGGAAAAATGACTTGGAATGCTCTGTGCATTAATATGACAAACATTAAAATATTTTTTATGAGGCAGAAAAATATTACTTAACTGATCGCGTAAGGGAAGTAAATTATCTGTAAGATCATTACCAGAGGCGTATGAGGAATCTGAACTATAAATGGAATAAAAAGATTCATCATCAGACATTATTAACTTCTAAATAGATTTATATATAATATGTATATTAGATAATAATAAATAAAAAATATTAAATATATTAAGAGACAAAACAAAGACTAAGTATAAAATATCTACAACGCTATACTTATAAACCAGAAAATCAACTACTCCACTATCACTGCTCTATCCCATCAGTTGACTGATAAAGATAACAATCATTGTTTTAAAACTAACCTTAAATTAATAGAACATTAAAATACACTATTATACAAGTAAATACAGAAACAGGATATAACAAAACATCAACATTAAACTAATAAGTCTACAATTAATCTTTCCCAACGGAAACAAAATCAAACTTTTCATTTGTTAGTGTCTGTGTATCCAAATCATTTCTTGAAATCAATGTTAACAGGGATATAGTAAAAATTGTAAAATTTAATCATGATATAAAATAACATCCGTTTGCTAACAGTATTTTAGAAACATTAAAACACACTAGGATGCAAGGTATAATACCTTTGCCTGTACTTGGCGTATAGTAATTACAACAATAATCTTTAGCTTTACAAAGTAACAAAATAACAGTTTGTGTATATTTTTCTACCCACTTATTATAAAAAAAAATTCTTATTATAAAAAGTAAATAATAAACAATATTAACCCTTAGTAGTTTAGTTAAATCAATTAAACTAAGAAGCTAAATATAGTGCAACGATAATTACTAAGATATGATCATTAGGAATAATATAAGGCTTGAATGATACCAAGTAACATAGGACTGAATAAAGTAAACTTAATTATTTTAAAGAATCGTAACAACCTCGAGAAAGTGTGTGAAAATATCAACAACGTCATTATTTTTTGGTCACAACGCGGCGTATCCTTTTTTTTTCGTTGCTTGGACCCGATTGTGCCCCTTGATAGCGTGAGACCACTTCTTGTTGGCGACTACATTTAGATGTACTTGGTTGTGATACACCAGAGAGATTGCCTGTGCTATCTTCGGTTTTGGGAGGTGATGTATTTGAAAGAGGAGAACACCCTGGCGAGTACTTGGTGACAAGATTATTGAAGTCTTCCTCTGAAGTTACTTTTGCCCGACTACTATCAGGCAGTTTAATATAGACTGTGCCATCAAGCGTCCACACATTCCTCATGCCAAAGTACTTCCTGGCCTGCTTGTGAATATTTTGACGAGTCTTTGTGAGGAACTCAAACAATGTGAAAGACGTACCTTTTAACTTAGCCTTAGACTTCCAAACTAATGATTTTGTATGGTGATCATGGAACTGGACGAGGACTGCTCTAACTTGATCTTTACCTTGTGAGCCCAATCTGTGACACCGTTTGATCGAGGTTCTGCTCACATCAGAAAGGCCCATTTTGCCATGTATTAAGCTTAGAACCTTATCAATTAAGCTTACTTCAGAGTCCTCGGGGATGCCATTGAATAGCAATACATTTTGCCGTTGCCGCATGTCAAGTCCATCAATTGTGTTTATACAACTTCTAACTTGCAGTTGCAGTAGACTAAACATTTGTGTGACCATATCCTTGAATGCATAAAATTCCTGACTTAGCTGCACTAACGTTGGATTGGATGGGACCAGTGCAGCCTTCAAACGATCTTCGAATTCTGCCATCTTTTGCATCCAGCTGACTTCCAGTTCTTTCTGTATTTTGTCTACATTATTGATGCTTGCCATATTGTAATCGTAATGTAACAGTGCTTAATGGTGATAAATACTAGTGTTGCTGATGGGTGATGCAGTAAGTTATTAAAAGCTTGTTTACATAGATAAATTATTATTTGAGCACATTAAGATCTCTTTTCTCAATATAATTATCGTAAAATTTACACTTATCTATTGTGGAAATTAATAAAATATGAAATTATAAATAGGAGCACTTAAAAACAGCTGTTGACTTTATCACCTACCCGCAGAAAAAAAAATATCTGCAACCTTAATAAAAAATAGATGTTTTTATAAGATAGGGTGACAAACGAGCACACAGTTCAACTGATGGTACCTAAGTGGTTGCTGCGGCCCACAGTCTTCTCATCTGTCCAAAACCTTCTAATTAGAAAATATAAAAAGGTGAACGTATACATTTACACATATTCTATTAGCTTACTTAACAATAATTCTAACAACATATTATTTTATAGTTTCCATTCATAATTATTAAGATATTACCATTTTAATGACACGCGTCACGTAGACAATAAATCACTCGTTTAGGGTTGGACAGTATGCGCCAAAGCGGCAATTTTGGCCGGGACAGTTGAGAAGATAGACACCTACAAGTATCCTCGATTACGAATCAAAATGCAGATGCATTGTCACCCGTGAAGACTAAGATGGAATGCCTCATTTCCAGCAAAAAGGGTCTCCGGTTCTCTACACTCACCATACGAAACATTTCTGTATTAAGCTACTATTATACGCTGGTATTCTGTGAGAGCGTGGTCCTTCCCCGGTCGAGCCGACCCATTCGCGCTACAACTATATTACTAATATAACTACTCTACCACGTATATTAGATGCAGCAACCACCAGATTCTATATACCTACTACGAGTATTCAAAATAACCCAGTTTAAAGAGGACTGTTCTGCAGTAGGACGTACATATAAAGGCTTTAAGGTACCATTTAAATGAAACTGATTATCTTATTCATGCCCTTGTAATTAAAAGGCCTGTGCTATTAAAAAAGTACTTCTTAAATATTTGACTTGATAATAAATCCAGCTAAAGATCATAACGTTTTTACGATATAATATTTTTAGAAATACATATTTATGTTTATATTGCTATATAAGTTATTCCGCCTATGAGTCATATTTTTTAGAAAAAAATTTAATTTTAAATTTTAAAAAAAATATAATTTTAATTAATTAAAATTATATTTTTAAAATTAAATATTTTAAGGGATAAGCTTTAAAATAAATTTTTATAATAAATTTTAATAATAATTAAAATTTTTAAAATTTATATTGTTTATAAATTATAATTTTTTATAAATAATTTTAATTAAATTAAAATTTCAAAATTTATTTAATTTTTTATTAAAAAATATTTTTTAACAATTTAAATTTAGATATAATGATAAAATTAGTATATAAATAAATAAATGTAATTTATTATTTGATCAACGGTACTGTGGCAGTACCTAGTTATGAAAATACAACTACTTACAGCATTATATTTTACACAGTAGTCACATCGATAGTGTCATCTATCTATCATATATTGTACTGTTTCTTACTAAAATGTTATTACGTAAATATTTGTGAGAAAAAATATTATTTTTATACAATTCATCAGGTAGAAGTATAATAAACAACATTATTTTACACAATTTAATTACGATTTCTGAGGTAAGATTAAAATGCGCTTGATGACTTAACGCCGCCGTTGAACTAATGCTAATTTAAGAGACTGTAATTTCCCATAGAAAATTCAATTTGATTAATGATCAAGAAATCAAAAGGTTGAGTGTTTTTTCTCAAAAACTACATGTGGCCCTTTCGCGAGTCACTTCTAAACAAAATCTGTTCATATTGTTGTAATGAATAGTCAATTCAAAAATATTGTACGTAAGTAATCTACATAAATATAAAAGGCAAACATGACTGACTCATCAACTATCAACGCACAACCGAGACTGCTGAACTAATTTCGCTGAAATTTGGCATACAGACAATTGTAATGGCGTAGGCATCCGCTAAGAAAGGATTTTTGAAAATTCGCCCTCTATCGAATACGTCAAAATTTATGGGAGATTAAATTATATCAAAAATTTATCAAGCTAAATTACCTGCTGATAGTTACATGCATTTATAAGATGCTATTGGACGACAAGACGCAGAAGCCAAGCAACTAGGACAAATATTTGTCCTTCCATCATCTTTTACGGGGTCATAGAACGCTATTGACCTATGTTAGAAATTACGGCCGGCCTGATCTTTTTATCACTTTCACATGCAATCGCCGCTGGAACGAGATAAAAGAGCGATTCCTTCAAGGACAACAATCTCATGATAGACACGATATAATTTTGAGGGTGTTTCGACTAGATGTGAAAAAGATCATGAACTTATTGACAAAGGGCAAAATATTTGTAAAAGTGCGATGCTATATGTACTTAGCGGAATGGCAAAAGGGAGGTCTTCCACATATTCTTATTCTTTTATGGCTTCACAAACGTATTCCTCCGGATCAAATCGGCAATATAATTTGTGCTGAAATAGCGGATCCTAACCCATCGAATCTTAATTCACTGAAACCATCTGGTCTACCACATCATAAGCTTATTCTGCGCACGGGCACTTTTTTATGTTGTTGCGAAATTTAAAACCTCCTCAACTGTGCAACGGAACCAGACTAAAAGTAAAAGCGTTGCATCGCAATATAGTGGAAGCCACAATTATAACTGGATGTGTGCAAGGGGAAACTATATTTGTACCAAGAATTTTCTTGATCCCGAATGATTTTCCCTTTGATTTCAAACAAATACAGTTTCCCATCAAAGTCTGCTTTGCAAAGACCATAAACAAATCACAAGGGCAGACATTAAAATTTGCGGGAATTGACTCGAGAGAAAATTGTTTTTCACACAGGCAGTTCTATTTGGCTTGCTCACGCGTGAGCTGGCCTAGTACTTGTAGTACTTGTAGTACTTGTAGTACTTGTAGTACTTGTAGTACTTGTAGTCTGATAATTTTGGCACACAGTAATAGATTAGCAAAATATGTGGTGCTTAAAGAAGTTTTGTAGTTTACCAGCTTTTACCCGCGACATCCAGTCACAATTGTGGCTTGTACCAGCAGACCCTTTTTCACACATGGACGCGATATAACTGAACTCCACGCGGACGAAGTCGCGGGCAAAAACTAGTTCTGTAATAAGTGACGGTAATGATAAAACTGACATTAACAGCTAAATTTCCCAAAGCTGTTAAATGTGTAAGCCGTGGACATTTTTTGATACATGTTTCACGATAAAATTACAACTAGAAATAATGTACGTTAACCAATTTTGATATTATTAATGCTTCTCATTTAAGCCATACGATTAACTATAATTTTAAATTTTAAACTTTATAAAATAAATATGATATTTTCTTGCTAAGCGTACTTTTCGTAACGATGAACTATCAATACCAAAGCGACAAACTCTAAATCGATCGAACAGTGATTTTTTAAACATAGATGATGAGACACTATATTTAATTTGCACCCATGCGACACCGGGGCGTATTGCTAGTTATAAATTAGAGTTCTGAAAATTCTATTTCTTTTTTATAGAATAAGGGTGACAAACGAGCATACAGTCCACCTGATGGTGAGTGGATGCTGTGGCCCATAAACATTTACATCTACCCTCGATTAAGAATCAAAATGCAGACGCGTTGCCACCCTTGAGGGCTAAAATGAAATCACTCGTTTCCAGTAAAAAGGGTCTCTGGTTCTTTACACTCACCATACGAAACACAATAACATTGAGCTGCTATTTGGCGCTGGCATTCTGTGGTAGCGTGGTCCGTCCCTGGTCGAGCCGACCCATTCGTCATGCACTGCTATGCACATTAATATGGCTGCAGCATGGCTCTATATCGTATAACATATGTTCATAATAACATAACAACGTACTTGACTAACAGCCAGTTTGCATTCATTTCAATATATGAATCAAAACCTAAAAATTATGGAACTAATAACTATTTATAAACGCTATTTAATTAAAGATGTGATCACTTCAAATAGTTGTTGGTACCAATTCAATAAGTACTTATATTTGTTTATTCGACCATTCTAAAATTGTAGTCGAATGAATCAAACTCGGTAATTAAAATGTTTATATTCTCAGAATTATGATTACATTTTAATAACAGTAATTCGCAGAAGATCATAATTAAAATTTTCCGTGTTCAAGCAGGGTTTCGCTTCGGTGGCACTTGTCCACGTGGAAATCGCACTTGCTTGTATTCAGATTTTTTAGTTGCCTATATTACAAGGAGAAAAATATTGTACAGTAATTGAATTATAATTTCATATTTTTATGCCTAGAAGATTGCAATAAAGTGGACGATACGAATGACAAGCTCGTGGAAACTGTCCATGCGGTCGGTGATAAGTTCTCCACGACCCGCCGCAGAAGAACACAAAAACCCTCCGATCACACTCTCATGGATGTTAGACGGGAAATGAAGCTGCAGTCTTCAGCAGATTTGACAGCATACACGCAACTGAACAGACAGATCTCCAAATGCATGCGGATGGACTTATTGGATTGGACGCAACTTCAATATAGCTCGTATAGAAAGAAACGATTGAGCGGGACCCTAGCTTCAAAGTCTTTGACAGAGATCTGTTTGCCAGAAAAAGCCAACTGTCAAAGCTGAAGACTGAGTGTGGCAGCATCGTTTCCGGGACACTTGAGATTTTGATTGAGATTGAGAGGTTATATGGGCAGCTGTACACATCATCGTTGGAGCCACATGCAAGTGTGAGTAACGATCCAAGAGCAAGTCTTATCCGACACTATTCCGATGATATCCAGGACGTCAGCCTGTGTGAGATTAGAATGGCTCTCCAGCACCTTAAAAACGGAAAGGTCCCAAGGTGAAGATGGAATTACAGCCGAGCTTCTGAAAGCGGATGGAACACCATAACTTAAAGTCCTTCAGAAGCTCTTCAACTACGTGCTCCATTGTGGCACTACGCCGGAGGCGTGGAGCAGAAGTGCAGTGGTCTTGTTCTTCAAGAAAGGCGAAAACGCTCTCTTGAGGAACTACGGACCGATTTCCCTTCTGAGTCGCGTCTACGTGCTGTTTTCGAGAGTCATTACGAATCATCTCGCACGCAGACTCGACGACTTCCAGCTTCCCGAACAAGCCGGTTTCCGAAAAGATTTCAGAACCATAGACCACATACATACCCTGCAGCAGATTGTACAGAAGACCGAAGAGTACAATCTGCCACTTTGCCTGGCATATGTGAACTATGAGAAATCCTTTGATTTCATCGAAATTTGGGCTGTGCTACAGTCTCTTCAGCGATGCTAAGTTGACTGTCGGTATATCGAAGTACTGAAGTGTTTGTACAGTAGGACTACGATGGCTATCCGAGTACAGAACCAGAGTACGAAACCCATCCAACTGCGGAGAGTTGTAAGACAGGGTGACGTTATATCCCCGAAACTCTTCACCGCTGCGTTGGAAGACGTTTTCAAGCTACTGGACTGAAAATGATACGGTATTAACATCAATGGCGAGTACATCACTAATATTCGATTTGCCGACGATATACTCCTTATGGTAGAATCGCTGGAGGACCTAAGCACTCTGCTCAATGATCTCAATAATGCCTCCCAACGGATAGGTCTAACATGGACAAAACAAAGATCACGTTTAATGTCCATGTCACATCTATGCCGGTAGTTGTTGGGAGCACTAGTACTCGTATTTTTTGATGAGTACGTTTACCTGGGACAAATAATACAACTAGGTAAGTCCAACTTCGACCGAGAGATCAATCGACGGATTCAACTCGGCTATGCCACAGATTACGAAATTGGCTGGGCAGCGTTCGGGAAATTACGTCACATCTTCTTGTCAGGTAAACCTCAAAACCTGAAAACTAGATTGTACAACCAGTGCGTGTTGTCAGTGATGGCTTATGGATCTGAGACGTGGTCCTTCACTGCTAGCCGTATGAGAACGCAAGATTACTCAGCGAGCTATGGAAAGGGCTATGCTCGGCGTTAATTTAGTTTAGTTTACGACGGTCTGTTTTCCGCAACTCCACGTCTAAGCGGGTATTTTGCGCTTAGACGTGGAGCGGCAGGAATAATGAAAATATTCGAGCCATGATATCTCCCCGAAGAAGTTCCTTTGATGTTGCGAAGAACTTCGGGGAGCGATCCAGGCGTGCCGAGATGTTTAGCCCTGTATGAAGCAACTTCTGGACACGTCAGCAACACGTGAGCCGCCGTTTCTTCCTCTCCCATGTATGCCCTGCACAGGGGGCTGTCAGTAACACATATGGTGAACAAATGTTTGTTAAAAGAGCCATGTCCTGTGATAGCACTTGTTACTATCCTGATCTGTAGCTTGTTCAGTCTCATTAGAACCTTGGTTAGACGACTGTTTATTTCAGGCAGGGCCTCCCTAGCTTGTCTACAGTCTACTAAATATTTCCAAAGTTGAGCGTGTAAATTATTGAAGTATCTACGTAACAGTGAACGAACGTAGCCAAAGGGGATTGGTATTATAGGTTCCGGCCCTATACTTGCCAGAGCCGATCCCCTTCTGGCTAGTTCATCTGCTGCATCGTTGCCTCTATATCCACTGTGTCCCTTGATCTATTGCAGAATCACATTGTTGTGCTTACATACCTCATTCAATCGTTGATGGCACTCGTATATTTGTCCCGAGTTCGTCACATTGCAACTCAGTGCCTGTAGTACCGCCATACTGTCGGTCAGTATTCCGATGGAGAAGTCTTTCACCTTTCTAGCATTTATTGCTATGGCATCTTGGATAATACCCATGCATTCAGCCTGGAAGACTGTGTTGTGGGTACCGAGCGGTGTGCATATGTGGATATTAAGGTCTTCAGAGAAAGCCCCAGACCCCACACCTTCATTTGTCTTAGAACCATCCGTGAAAACTTTGAGCTCTCTTGGACCCAATTTTTCCAGATGGTCAGTTTCCTTCAATTGTATCCTGTACTTCTTACCGAATACAAATTGTTTTGGGATCCTATCATACTTGGCTTGTAAGATAGGAATTTTTGAGTGAATTCTATCAATTATATCTGTATGGGGGACTCTACTCTTACTAAAAAGATTTAGGGTCTTGAGTCCAATGGCAGCTAAAGTTGCTTCTTGTTGTATATGTAGATAAAGCGGTGTCAGCTCCAGCATAGCCTCCAAAGCTGCTGTTGTTGTAGGCTTTATGCAGCCCGTGGCAGCCATACTCCATACAGCCATCTCTGCTAACGCTGAAGCTCTCGTATAGTGGTGGCTTCATTAGTTTTGGTCCACCATATCAGAGAGCCACATGTGATCATGGGCCGAATTACAGTTTTACAGTCTGCCACAGTGTAATTTTTGGCGTCAAACCCCATCGTTTGCCAATCATGTTCTGCATTGCCAGAAAGTTAAACTAGCTTTGCTGATTTTGTTTTCTATGTGTTTATTCCAGTTAAGTTTACTGTCCAAGGTAAGACCTAAGTATTTTACCTCGAAGGAAAGCTGGACTTTTGTGCTGAAAAGACTTGGTAGATGATAGTTATTCAGCATTCGTTTTTGTGTGAACATTACTGGAACCGTTTTGTTTATGCTCGGTGTTTCTCTGCGTGTTAAACTTAGAAATGAGGATATCCATAGTAGAACCAGAGTGACCGACATAGCCCAACGGATTAGTAAGGTGAAATGGCAATGGGCCGTCTATATAGCTCGAAGTACCGACACCCGATGAGGAAAAAGTTCTCGAGTGGTAGCCTCGTACCGGTAGGCGTAGTTGTAGGGAGACCCCCACTAGATGGAGTACCTGGTAGGACATGCAGGAAGTCGATGAATGCAGGTGGCTCAGGGCCGTGCTTCGTGGCATTCCTTGAGGGAGGCCTATGTTTAACAGTGGAAGGGCTGTAATGATGATGACGATGATGATTTTTATCCATTTAAAAATGAAGAAGCCATAAGAATTCGACGGTATTCGATTCATGCTGCTATCGAAATACAGCTGTCGCGTATCCAAGCATTTTTTTTAGTTTAGTTTCAGGCCTTTTTGACATACTTCCTTCGCTAAGATGCAGTAATGTTCTGTCTTAATGAATACAGATTCGGTATAATAACAGGCTAAGAGGCGCCGAGTGTTGAGTACACCCGTGCATTTCTTTACAATGGGTGCGTTTGGCAGAAAAAAGCGCTAGCAAGCGCTTGTAAGCAAAATGGCGATCGTAAGCGGTAAGCGCTGTCAAATCGTAAGTAGCTATTTTCCTCTAGGACACGATGTTAGTTTTAACCGGGGAACCTAACCTAATTTAAATATATGTTTGTGAAGTATTCATATTAAAAACTTACCAACCATGATTTTTTAATAACATGTATATGTCTATTCATGTCATTATATTACTTAAAACTAATATTGCAAAAAACATCTTATAAACTCTACTTCAAAACAAACAAATTAAATAAGCCAAATGGCGGATTGTGTCAGCGCTATTGAAGTAGCAATCGTGTCCTGGCCGAAAACTATTTTAGCGCTAGTAAGCGCTTGCTAGCGCTTTTTTCTGCCAAACGCACCCATTGTTTGTTGTTTGGACTGTAAGCTCATTTATCATTTGTATGAATACATATTTTATTTTAAAATCATTTTTATCCAATATAGAATAAGTATCCAATTCCTATTAAAAAGTAATATTAATTTTTACCATTGTTTCGGAATAAACCTTTGTTCTGGGAAGAACCAGCAAGAAACCCACGTCTTTTTTCTAAGTATTTGCAACAATAAAATACAGGTTGTACAAACTACTTACAAAACTTATTATGAAACAGCTTGGAAGCGCACCAAACTTAGAATTTTTTCCTGTATCGTAGAGGCAGTTTACTTATATCAGTTGCACAAGGACAAAAATCCAGGCCCGGAACGATTATTTGTATTCTAATCGAATAAAATGGGGTTCACGCCTGCAGCCCTCAGCACAGTAACTTGGTGCTAAGTAAAAATAAAATTAAAAATTCTGTTTGTAATATCGAAATAAATTGTATGTTAGAGCTACTACATAGACCTGGCTACTTGCAAGTTATTTAGACATGAATAATCATTTTTTAAGTTTATGTCGGTCTGTTTCTCTGTACTGAAACTCCACGAATAGACAGAGAGCCAGGAGCGATCTAGGCTATAATATATCCCAAAAACTTGGAGGTTTTTTTTGTTAATTCTGTGATGAATGAAAATGAAAGTGACTGTGAGTAATATAGATATAAGTGGCTTCTTTTAAGTTCAGGACATCATTTGCATGCTATTATAACATTAATAACCGTTGGTGATGACATTTTTTGCGTAAAATTAATGGATCTTCAATATAAAATAAATATACGTATTCCTTTATCACATATAGTTTTCGATATAACAGCAAAAAAATCCCCGGATCTTCCCTCTAGTGTCAAATACAAAACGCTCCAAATTCCACGAATTATATGAAAACCGATACGAAACCTATAACTTCCTGATTTTTTATCATAGCGGGAAGTTTAACAGTGTTTTTTGATTAGTGAACTACTAGAGATCACCATTACAGATCTGCCGGCTTTTTTTAAGTTCTACAATTTAATTTTGGGGAAAGCGCAATAAATTTAAAGTTTCTGTCCGTAACGGACATGTGTCATTGATTTATTTCTAGTGACCCGATTATTCAAATCGATCATTTCGAGTTTCAGTATTCTGTGATCTAAAAAGGTATAATACTACATTAATGTAGCACTGTAAAAACTAACCGAATAAAGGGAAAATATTTAGTGTTTCTGCAAATCTCAAATTGATCTATTGGTATTCTACAAGCTACACCATGCTTACTAACGTACGAGGCTCTCTGTCAACCGATGGATTGCAGATAATTGGAAAACATTTCGTGTCCCAAAGCCGCATTTCCAATGCGAGAGACTTCCACTCACCAACGCCTAGTTTGGTGTGTGACTACAAGCTCAGTCATTAATGCATTCTTGCTGGCATATCACTGGAGAGGCGTGTCTGGCAGTTGTCACGAATTGGTTGAGGAAGAAAACGTTGAACTGCATAGCTATCAAAAGACTTATGATTTTTGTAAATTTACGGTAGCATAATATTACACAATAATAATACGATTCCTAATAAAATACTTATAATTTTAAAACATATTACCATAATTTACTTTTAAAACCAAAGTTATAAAGCTTTACTTGCACAATAATATAGAGTTATAATATTAATATGTTTATCATTGGTAAAAACAAAGGAAAAACAGTAGTTTCCGATTGATGCAACAATAGTCCGATTATGCAATGCAATCTGCGTATTGATTTGAATTGGGTCGTATTAATTAAGAGTAATAAAATTGAAATTTAACGATTTCATATTATTGAACGTCAGTTCTCGTTAAGTCACCGACTCATTAGCCATTTGTCATTACTCGTCACACGGGGAGAGCCCGTTTATATGGTCAAATGAAAAATGGTATTTATTAACACCTGGTTGGAGTGCAATACCCATTCGGAAGTTAGACGGAAAAATGTCCAGATTCCCGTCTATCTTATATTTAAAGTTGAGTTTGCACAGAAAACAAAGTCGTATATTAAAATAAGTAAAAATAAGTTAAACACGTGGTAATCCGTAAAATTAGTTTTATTCAATGTGTAATATTCGCGTAAATAAAAGAAATAATTAAGAAAATAGGTTTTAAAATTGCGATGTTACGGTTCAAAATTGCACATACCTACATTCTATAACATACGTGATCTTGTGTGCTGTTGGACACACCTGGCTTTTTCTTGCTATACTAGTATGGTAATGACCGCCATCACGGCAAATGGCCGTCGGTAGATTCAACTTCAACACGTCATTCAGTCCACTGCCTCTTGTTCACGATATCCAGTTTTATATAAATATTTATGACATTCAAAAATATTAAAAATAAATTGAACGAACAAAATCAAGGCATGCAGTGTCGAAACAAAATTCATCGACCAGCAGAAGTAAGCTGTGTTGTTCGTGCTAACAAAAGGAAAGCGAAACGTTTTTGTTTTGACCAGACGTATCGTCGAATAACCTGTATGCTGAGGATGTGTCGACTAATATTTGTGCGGCCAGTCTGATAAATTATTTTTCCTTGTCGTATGGACTTTCTATTTATACTGTTAACAAGTTTGTATTACCTACTTTAAGACGTTCTTGACTTGCAGTTCTTGCGCAGTATTATTTTGACATTAGAGTGAGATAGGAATATATATTTAACAATGTGGAAGTGTTTACTTTGTGGAATTGTGTTGTACCCGCTCCTGTTATTACCAATTCAATGTCGTAAGTTTACAATTTATTACTGATGACCATATTTTATTATTAATCATGCTACTTAATTAACAAGAAAATTAAATGTTGAAACACACATACACGTAATATTGTAGATGACTAATGAAATGGGCAATATTGAATATCTGTTCTTGTGAGTTCCAATGAGTAAACAAGATACCTACTTTTTAACATTACTGTTTGGGAAATCGCAAATTAACAAACTAATAAATTCCTTTTTTAATTTTAATTGTACAATGATAAATATACTTTAAATTAAATCTAACCCATAAATTTATAAACATTATTTCTAATACTAAAAACCTTAAAAATATATATTATAATAACTAAATTAAATTATTAAAAAAGAGGTCCTTTAGGCAAGGTTCCGAAGATACTGGCAGCGTTTCCCCGTTGAATAGCTAGACTAATTCTTTGTCCGAGGTAACTGCCAGCTCTTCGGTCTCCTGTGACGTCGATTAACCTTTTTGCTATTTCCTTAAAAAGGCTTATAGCGCTAGGACCCCACGGACCAAGGGTCTCGACACCGAAAGGGACAAAAATATATTCGGAGCCTAGACCCCTGTATTTGCAAACTTTAGCCTTTTCTGCCGCTTCACAAGCCGCACCAGCTCTGTTGTTGGTTCCACGTAGATGGGAAGGGGCCAGCGTGTCTGAACAGGTTGCATCCCATACCAGCACCCGGCCCATCTTCCATGGAATCAAACTCATACCGTCCGGTCTCTTGCCATCGTCTCTTGCAATACCAGACGGCTCAAGTAGACTTGGCACGTTGACGGTGGCAAGAGACCGGCGTATGATATCGTTAAGTGCTGCATGTCTCGAGAAGCGACCTGCACTTTTTTGGCATGATAGCCCGTGATATCCTAGCTTGTCGACGTCACTGCCACACGGACATTTATGAGGAGCGCAGACCGGAACCCCAAGCCGTAGACAGGTTGCGATTCGGAGCGTGTCAGGCTCAAGAAATGTTCCTGTATTTGACGAAGGATACGCGTGAAGCCAGTAGCCGGCCTCATGCGTACCCACGGCCAAAAGCCTAGCACGCGCCGAACCTGTACTAAAGCTCAAAAGATTGTCATAAGTCAATTTGCAGTTTATGTCGTCCCAGCTCCTCTGTGAATTTAGAGGAAATTGAAAATTTTGACCAGGGCATGTAATTAAGAAAGCGTTTCTAGCTTCTTCCAGGCCAGCAATCTCAAAGTTTGAAGGGGATGCCCTTAAAATTTTACTTATGAGATTTGCTGAACTGTGGACAGAAGATAGGTTTTTTAATAATGTGGCATTTAATATTACTTCTATTCATTGAATTTCTAAAACATTTTAATTTACATTCACTAGGTCAGGATCATTTTTTCTGGTTGGTAGAACTCCTTCACAACCTTGGAGTTCGTCTAGGTAGATATACATCCGCTGAGCTACTTCTGCCCTCAAGGAACAGTGCGTGCACTGTTTTGTTGAGGTCTGAAGGGTAAAGAGAGCCAGCATGTTTACAGGATGTAGGGCATTCTCTCTTAGTCCTCAGAAGTGACGACGCATCTGTAACTTTCTTTTAAAGAAGTTGAAGGAGCAAATGTCCATTGGCTGCAAGTTCGTTTATCATTTGATTTTCTTTTAAAACAAATCTATAGGTGAAGCCTGTATTTAGCAGCGATCTTTTGAAAAGCTTTAATGAATGAATGATGAAAATTTTCAGAATATGCAGGAGCTAGTTGTGTTTCAAATATAGACAGCACACCTGGAACATGTGTCCTGTTACAAGAATGTGTACCGCTTATGAAAGAGATAAAAATATCTGGTTCGCCGATATCACCAAAATTAAGAAGAAAGCTGCAATTGCTCTCTTGCGGCTTTTTATACGAACAACCTTTGGTACGTAAAAATTTTGATCAATTTCATCATCATCATCATTATGAACAGCACGTTTCCAAGGATAAGAGAACTACTAGGTTTCATGTATTACTTAGTAGTTTTTTGTCAATACTCACCACGCTGGATAGCACAGCCAGTTGGAATTACGTAGTAACATGATTTAATCTGTGGTTCAAGTACGCAGGGCCACTACCGTCACACTGGTATTTTTGCTTCTCATTAACAATCTGTGAGATTTGTATTATTATTATTGTATTAGATTTTTGGATGGATTTTTGTCATAGTCGTAGTATACGAGCACTTCTTTTAAAAATGCCGACAACGCACATACAGTGCCCCTGGTGTTGCAGTTGTTCATAGGCGGCGATCGACCCTTACCATCAGGTGAACCGCGTACTCGTTTGCCCCCTCTTCTATAAGAAAAATATCCACCAGACCAAATTTCTGTCATAGTGGTCAGTCTCAACGAAAACTAGCGATCTGCGCAGGACATGGTTAGTGCACGAGAGTGCTCAAGCATTAGCGCACTCTCTATTCTCTCACTCTCATAGTGCGATGAGACGGAAATATCTCACAGTCAACACCACCGGAGAGGGATAAGGCGCAGGACCAACAGCTTTGCGTGCTTTCCGACACACGGGGGAAAACACCGCTCCCTTCCCGACTCCGGTCTGCTCTTGAGAATTTCTTGTGACAGAAACAACTGATTTTATTCCAACTCGGATTTCGAACCCCGGACCGCATGATCAGAAGTCGCACTAATGACCATTAGACCGACGAGTCAGTCACAGTCATATTATATTGATAGCATAATTGGGTCATTCCTTCCGTTCGCGCAAATCGCATTGGAATAGAAATAAATGATTTTGAAATACAGTTATGGAACCCGCGTATTTTTTATTATTATACTATGAGATTAAGAAATGAGAGACTTTAATAAAATAGCGTGAATGATTTACAGATTTATTAAAATAAATAAAAATTATATACGTGGTAGAGCCATGCTGCAATTACATTAGTAGTATAGTTGTAGCACGAATGGGTTTGTTGTGTAAAATTGTAGCTTAATTTAAAGTAGTAGTAAGTAAGTAAGTAGTAGCTTAAGCTAAATCAGGTGGAATGTGTGCTAATTTTTCGCCCTATCCTATAAAAAATATTCATATTTCACAAATTACAATGCTTATGTTCAATTATACAAGGTTCAATTATACAATAGCCAAATTAAGTTCAAAATGATATACCGTCATTGCAGCTTTTGTAATAAATTTTGTAAATAAGGTTTTTACTTTTATTTGAAATTATCCCAAATTGAATGTGATTTATGGCCAACAACGTTTTTCCCTACCGATTGACCCTTACGAATGTGTGCGTGCGAAGTAAAATCAGTCAAAATAATGCATTACTACGCATTTTGAATTTAAAAGATAAAAAGGACAGAACGTTTGAGTTATTTTTTATTTTTTTTTCACTACTTGCTGATATTACTTTTTTATAGCATTGGGTGACCAACGAGCACACAGTCCACCTGATGGTAAGTGGAAGCTGTGGTCTATAGACATCCACATTTATCCTCAATTGAGAATCATACTGCAAAGGCGTTGTCACCCTTGCGGGCTAAGATGGAATGCCTTGGTTCCAGTAAAAAGGGTCTCCGGTTCTCTGCACTCACCAAACGAAACACAGCTGGTATTCTGTGAGAGCGTAGTCCTTCCCCGGTCGATCAGATCCATTCGTGCTACAACTATAGGTAATATATCAGCAGCGTGGTTCTGCCACGTATACAATTCTGAACCTTCTCTGCAAATTTGGCCGGTTATTGCAAAATAACCGCATGTAATTAAGCCCAAAAATATTAACTAAGCCCAGCTTAAATGAAAGTTTATCCATAAGCTATACTTATTATTAAAATTAAAATTATAAATGGTTTACGGAAACGAAAATAATGTAAATTTACATTATTTTTTTCATTACCGACTCGTTACATATTTTGAACAAATCTAAATCATTTAAATCGATTCTATGCAACCGAAGTTTAATTAATCCTTAATACATTGGTTGATTCACCTTATACTGCCAGAAGAGCATGCATGGTAGAAATAAAATAATAATACATTCTTAAGGAGTTTAATATGTTTTGTCACGCTTTATCGTCTATCGTCATCCAATAGGTAAAGAGGAAATTATACAATACCAAGAAACCTTTATCGTCTTAAAAATTTCCTACCTTTCAAAACCAAACTTACGCTGGTTCATTCCCTTATTCTACCTATTATCGACTATGCCGATGTATGTTACCCAGATCTATCAGAAAATCTTCTAAACAAGTTGGAGCGCCTTCTTAATAATTCCATAAGATTTATTTTTGGTTTACGTAAGTATGACCACATATCGTCCTATCGTTCAAAGCTTAAATGGCTACCTATACGTCAAAGGCGATGCTCTAGAATTTTACTTGTACTTTATTCAATTTTAAACGATCCAAGGTCGCCTTCTTATCTTAAGGATAATTTTCATTTTTTTCATCCGATCGACGGTCGAACATCCCGACAGTCAAACCGTCTGAGGTTAAGGTTTCCACAGCATAAGTCAAATTTTTTTAGGTCGTCTTTTACGATACAAGCTATACAACTTTGGAACACCCTCCCCAACGATATTAAGAATGCCACAAATAAAAAAAGTCTTCAAAGTTCTTCTCCGAGAACATTACCTGAAGGAAACTACTAATTAACATTATTTTCCTTAATTTTTGTCTTTCTTTTCTTCTTTTTTACTTCAGATATTTATTTCATTATATATTATTCAAACATCATATTATATATATATCATTCATTTGTATATTTATTTACGAAGTTTATAAGCATGTATATATATATATATATATATATATATATATATATATATATATATATATATATATATATATATATATATATATTAATGTATGTATATATTTTAATGTAATTATTTACGTATAATGGTCGCACCTGCCAACAATTGTCCTTGGCACCCAGGGTTGACTGGCAGAGAATGCCACATGGCATTAAGTCGGTATGTACCCTTTAGGTTAAGGTGTTACGTTTTTAAATAAAATAAAATAAACTTTCCTAGTGTATTTTTGTAGGTTTTGTTTTATTATTTGCAAGATAAGTAATTGTTACACCAATGGGTCCTTAAGCACGGTCCTGAGCCACCTGCATCCATCGACTTCTTGAATGTCTGATCAGGTCGTCACTCCATCTAGTGGGGATTGCCCTACACTTCGCCTACCAGTACGAGACTGCCACTCGAGAACCTTTTTTCCCAATCGGTTGTCTGTTCTTCGAGCTATATACTTATATCTATTTTGCAGTCTATATAGATATTCTATTTTCTGATGCTTTGCCTTAAATACTGCGTCAAACATTGTATCAATTGCCATCTAGACAGGGAATTCATATTCTGGTTTCGAGCTTTTTCTTTTAGTACTCCAACTAAAGGTTTCCTATTAGAAAGAACCTGGAATAAGAATGTTCTCAGTGCCTTCCTTAGCGATTCTATACAAAAGACGAGAATTAAGTCACGCCTATATTTGTGGCAGCAATATAATTACTCCTCATATGCAAAGTCGGCGAAGTGTAGGACGGCCACCCACTAGATGGAATGACGGTCTGGTAAGAGACGCAGAAAGTCGAGGGATGCTAGTGGCTCATGGCCGTGATTTGTGGCATTCTTTATGGGAGGTTTATGTTCAGCAGTGGACTTGTGAATGGCTGTTATTAGAATAAAAAATAGGGGGAAAGAATAACGACAAGCAACTCTTGATGTTTTTATAAAATATGGAATAAACCTCACATATTTTGATATCCAAAAAGAATATTCATATTATATAATCATTACGTTTTATTGTTAACTATTTCGAATCCGATATATTTCAACATTATCATAATATACAAAACCATAACCAAAAATTATTTAAAAAATATGTATATAGGTACACTTTATTATATTGATATAGTGGAGTTGATTAAAAACGTAAATTAAAACTTAATTTAACCTTAAGTATGATACTACTTTAACTAATAAATCTATATGAAAACCTAATATTTTAAGTTTTAAGTTATGGCCCCGGTCGTGTAGTGAAAAAAGCCAGCGCTTGAATAACGATGTACAATCGCACCTGCTAATAAGTGACAATGAAAGTTTTACAAAGCGTGGTACATTACTGGTATAAAAGACAAGTTTTTTTTTTTAACATTCTTTTTCAGCTTATTTTTTAAATTCCTTGTACCTAGGACCTATCATTATTATAGGCAGATTGTCTTAAACCATTTTGGAATAAGTTATTTGGGTCATACTCAGAAAAAGTGTACATTTTAATTTTGTAACTAAACTGATATGTAACGATACTGAGAATTATAATTTTCTAAAAAGTTAACATCGGTGAATTAGATAAAAAACTAGGAATAAATGGAATGTTAACAAATATTAATTTTTTCACATTAAAAGCCTAATACAAAAATACCTCAGTATAAAAAACGAAACGTGATGTCGGAGGAATATTCACGAGATCAAAATGAAGTCTAATAATTTATTAAAAGCTATCAAAATTTGAGTCATTGTCACTCGCATAATTATGATTATTATTTTTGAATAAATATATATTATCGTGGGTAGGAAAAAATATTTCGAAGACGTGAAGTTCGCCAACACGCACTGGGGCAGCGCGGCAGAAACTTTCTTGCCCTAAAACCCTCTCAGAAATGAATTTTTGTTTCTGAATATCCTGAACATTAGATGTTCTTTTTACCTCCATTTCAATACTTTTTTTTCTATCATAATCTTCTTTCCTCTTCTTTCTTTTTTTTTTGAAAAATACAACTTTTGTTGAAATAAATACAAATTAGACTAGTTTTACTTATTTATTAATCAAATTGATTTTATTAACTTCGTTGTTTTATTTGCAGTAAAGAAAAAAACTGCTAGAAAAGAGTAAAGACCACAACGACGTATTATGACGACATACAGTTATTTAAGTAGTAGTAAATAATTACATACATAATTGTTTATGTGAACTAAGCTTAACAATTTCTCAGTTTCGTAACGTTACGCAATATAAAGAAATTGAGAATAAAATCTGAGAAATTATTACTTCTAAAACTATTTTTACGTAAACCAAGTGTTGCACAAATAAACACCGAGTGTATTCGTTATGATATTACAAAAAATAATAAAAGGATTTATTTAGTAAACAAAAATTATAATAAACTTTCCAAAATAATAGCTGTTTATCACCCTGAGATAGGTTTTGTTAATATTCACGTGATAACAAATCTTGAGTCCACGGTTGCGACTAAAATTCAATGGCCGCGGCAGCAATAATTTTGACGTAGTTACTAGTATTGCCGGAATAGAAAAACATATTTCTACTCTTTTAAATAAATGCGTTCCTAATTTTACTACACGTTACGAAACCTGAGTAACGCAACGTTATAATTTTGGGACATAATTAATTTAATCAAAATAAATAATTTTTTTAAAGACTTGCGAATGAATTAGGACGAGTTTAATTGCTTGATTCAGCAGGAGTAATATGGCCATAGCCATGTTAAATAAAGCTTATTAATATTTGTAACAACTTGACTCTGAAAAAGTAAAATGGTTCACTGGGACGCCAAAAAAATGTTCGATAGCATTTTTACAAAAAGAATGATCTCCAAAAATTTATGCCTTTACTAAAAATTAAAGTTAAAATACCAAAAAATTCTTCACATTAAGAGACTAACATAACAACAAGGGGAATTGTTTTTTATCATATTTATAAAATTAGATATTTATTAAAGTATGAGTTCGCGGGACAAGAAAAGATAACAAATGTACATCTTTTCTGAGTATGACCCATTTGTTTGTATCGTTACCTCATATCTGGATCCAAGGTTCGACTTACAAGCACCGCTTTTAACTTTGTTGGCATCCGCTTATACATGTAGTGGCTGGCGTACCTGGTGAGTACCAGGCTACCAGGCTCCCGTACTCGATCACAATTATTATTGTTAAAAAAATATTTTTTTGATAATTAAGGGTTGTTTCCTTTTAAAACACACACATTAAAAAATATTTTTAATGAGCTAAGAAGAAATATAAAAGATTTTGTTCAAATATTAACCCCTTTTGTACATAATCGCTATTTAGCAAAGGAAGCTTTCTGGTAACTGATTTATGGCGGGAAAGTCCTCCCGAATATGCCAAACCCAATTTCCAAGACTTGTGACGGAGAACAGTGTTACTATTGCGAACTTATTAGCTTCGTGCTCACCAAATCGTCTGTCGAGCGTGATAATTATGAGCAATGCTTTGAAAACTACAGGACTGGAGGCGCATTCTTGAATAGGTCACGTCTAACGTGGGATTTTAATAAACTTTAAATATAAAATAGAAGTACATGTTTTTAAAATTCTTTCCGCAGGTGTGTTGTTCGGCAACAACCGACGATAGAGTCGAAGTCGTTGATAATGGAGGGAATAAGCATGGAATGACTGATATTATCTCAAATGGCGGCCCACCCGACGTGAGAAGACATCCAAATCTTAGCTTATTACCCACACAGTGCGGAGTTATTGAAAGTGATAGAATATTTGGTGGTAACAGGACGCGCCTATATGAGATGCCTTGGATGGTGCTGATTGCATACGATTCAGGTATTATTTATTAAATTTAAGTTAGCTTAATATACCTTTCAGACTAGAAGGCTCTGTGTAGGCGCTCACTCTCTCGCTCGCTCGATTTTTTTTAATTCGTGTGTTTTGGAAATTACATTTAGATACAAATTACATATTGATGAAATATAAATAATATTTTTTGATCTTAGCGACATAACAGAAAAAACGGAACTGGTTATTTGAATAAAAAATCATGAGTGCATTTATTTTAATTTAAATTTTTGTGTTTTTAAAAAATAGTAAAAAAAGGGCTCGAAAAAATAGATTATCTCAAAAAAGAAAGGAACTTGAAAAAAAAATTAAAAAAAGTCGGTCGGTCGGTCTGCGCTCGAACCATGGTATTACGATTTTGTGACCGCCCAATACACCAATTAAGCTATTCGTAATCTTTAATAAACTGTCAAAATTTACCTTCTTATTCTAGCGATATTGTAGCAGTTTTTCATTGCCTAAAAACACGGACTAAAAGACATTTTCTAAAAATAAATCCTAGCTAGATCGATTTATTATCCCCGAGACTCCCTGGACAATAAATTTTATGAAAATCGTTGGAGCCGTTTCCGAGATCCCGATAATATATATATATATATATATATATATATATATATATATATATATATATATATATATATATATATATATATATATATATATATATATATATATATATATATATATATATAATAAAAACCGGCCAAGAGCCGGTTTTTATTTTTAGTTTATGTGTCGAACGGAGCAAAAAAAAAAAAAAAAATTGATAGAGGCGTACTCCAATGGTTTGGACACGTTGAACGAATGAGTGAAGACCGAATGGTGAAGAAAATATATAGAGCGAAAGTAAATATTAAAAGGTGTCGAAGTAGACCGAGACTAACTTTCGTAGACCATGTGAGCAAATTGCTCGAAGAGGGGAGGGTCAAGAGTACTCGGATACCTAGACGTGCATGTATGAAGAAGTTAATGAACCTGAAAGAAGCGAAAGAGGTATGTAAGGATCGTGACACTTGGCGATCTGTTCTCTCTGGCTACCCCGTTAGGGATTGTGCGTGACGATAAGTAAAAGTAAAGTAAAGTAAAGGCCAAGAGCGTTTCGGGCCACGCTCAGTGAAGGGTTCCGTAGTTTCCCGTCCGTCACAATAAGAGTTCCCACTTATGAGCTTAAAGGTGGGTATCCATTATTTTCGCGCTCCAGCAGCGCTCCGCGCTCCTGAAACTGCTCCCGGTAGTGGGTACTGTTGTTTCCATCCAAGTTGAAAATGATTTTCCTAGAAAGTCCTTATAAAGTTCTACTTTTCAGATTTTTTTCATATTGTCTAAACTTATGGTTCAAAAGTTAGAGGGGGGGGGTACACATTGTTTTTTACTTTTGGAGGGGTTATTTCCGAAATTTTGACATTATCAAAAAATGATCGTAGTAAACCCCTATTCATTTTTAAATACCTTTCCAACAATATATCACACGTTAGGGTTGAAATAAAAAGAAAATCACTTCCCACTTTACACGTAGGGGGGCTACCCTAATAAAACATTTTTTTCCAATTTTTATTTTATCCCTTTGTCGGCGTGATTGATACACATATTGGTACCAAATTTCAGCTTTCTAATGCTAACGGTCACAAAGATTAAGCGAGGACGGACAGACGGACAGACAGACGGACAGACAGACATGGCGAAACTATAAGGGTTCGTAGTTGACTACGGAACCCTAAAAAAGACTCAACAATCGATCCTCGTGAGAAGCTCATTTACTTGAAGTCAATAAACTGCATTTATGCAAACCACAGACATCTAAATAATAAGACAGATGTGATGCAAACCTTTTGTTTACTATTTAAAACATAACATTTTGTTAAATCAAATGTATGGTCATAAATGTCATACTTTGTATGATTAGAAAACTTGACATTTGTAATTTTTAAGGAATGTAATTTATAAATAACGTAATGGTTTATTTACGACACTTATAATCTAAAATTGCATAGGTATCTATCTTTTTCAAGCTGAAATAATTTTAAAACATGCTAAAGATATTTTTAAACATGGTGTGATATGTCACGGTAATTCTAAAGTAGTATTAAATAGGTTTTTCTTTGTTACAGCACGTGGCACAAAACTTAGTTGTGGGGGTACACTTATTTCGGAATGGTATGTTCTAACTGCAGCCCACTGTGTTAGCTTCTTAGGAACTAGGCTAACGCTTTCAGGAGTTATCCTTGGCGAATATGATGTCAGGAAAGACCCTGACTGTGAGCGAGTAGAGGGAGAGTTAAACTGCGCACCGAATTCGCGGGTTAGTTCTGTATAGTTAATTGTTAAACGTACCTATAGATGTTACAGTCAAAACTCAAAACCGATCAAAACCACTTTTGACTGCAAAAATCAGACAAAAATGGTTTTGACCAATGCCCTTAGTCAAAAACAGTGCCCTTACTACCACTATTACTACTACTGACCAATGTCCTTAGTCAAAAACAGTTTTGACTGCTTTTTGTACTCATAAGTGATTTTGAACAACGTTCTCAGTTATAAATGGTTTTAACCAATGCGTTAGTTCAATAATTTCAATATTATATTTTAATTTATTTATGGTTAACAATTATATCGTTATAATATAGGTGACTTTAGTCAGTCGCACTTCTTAGTGCAAGATTGGTGTAATTTTTTATTAGACGCAAATAGCCTAATTATTCGTTTAATAAAACGTATCGAAGTGTATAAAATATATGTAGCAGTCAAAAATAGATTTAACTAACATATTCAAAACCAATTTTGGAAGGCCTTACATATAAGAGATGTAAATATATTTATATCTCCCCTCAAATATATGTATATTTGAGGGGAGGGGGAAGCATTACATATTCAGCGGGAATAGCGCCGGACCCTGCCCCTCGCTCATCAAATAGTACCAAGACGATTGCCGGAACATGCTTATGTTTTCATTATTTTAGTGAGAAAAAAGTATTTCGTTGTTGTTATGCTTAGTGAGAATTGATAATTATATGATAAAAATGAGTGGCAGGAGATCTACTATTTGGACTTATTTTAGAGAAACTGACGACCAAAGTAGAGTGAAATGTACTAATGCAATGTAATGTTTCTTTGTTTGATTCCAAAAACATTCTATCAAGCTTTCTATTTGCTAAAATTGTAAATAAATCTAGAGTGCCTCAAAAACGTAGATGACAAGTGGATTTAACCCATAAATAAAATATACTTTCAACAGGAAAATTTTGAAAGACATGGCATTACTAAATTCGTACATTTCAATACTTTGAGTAGGTACCACTTTAACGAATGTTCGATGATTTAGTCGATTATTCGGCCGAATACGAATATTCGGTAAAGCTGCCGAATATGCCGTATACCGAATATGAAACGAATATTCCGCCCATCTCCAGTGTTTTTGAATGAATTTTTTTTAAATCGGATTTTGAGGTTATGTTTTCGTAATGTTTTTGATAATATAAACCCGATTTATGTGGGAAGAGAGTTAGGGCAAAGAATAGAGTCCCTCCCCCCCTATGTCATACAACGTGGTGTAGTCGACGGAGCCTCGTGAATTGCAGAATTTGAAGTAATCTTACACGAAGGAGATGGCAGGGTCCTTACTTCACTCGTTTCGCTCGCTCACTAACCCTGCCATCACCTTTGAATACAAGTCCCCGAGCTCGCTTTTTTTGCTCTTGCATCCTAAGTTCTCTGTGTCTTTTTACTAAATCGGTAGTTGACGGAGCCAAACTCAAACGCGAGTCGCGTTTCGTTTAACATTTAGCAGATACCATCAAGATCAAAATAATAATTTTAGATTATCACAAATACAAAATTTTCGTGATTATTCACTCGAACTCGAAACTCAACACACTGTAAAATTGTTCAACCCGAAAAAAAAATAACTTGATTTAAAAAAAAGTGCGCGTCAACTTTTCGCAAAATCAAAACGGATTATTAAAACTACAAAACAGCAACTCCTCCTGTCAAGTTTGAATTCCCGATGTTTCGAGTCCTGATTTGAAGAGTCTACCGCGGATCCCGTATACAAAAGACGAGGCCCAATTTTAACCGATGTAATTCGTTCAAAGTAACTATTGCTCAATATTTTTGCAGTACCCGCTAGCTCAGAAAGAACAGCAAACAGTTAAAAGTGGTAGTGACCAACGCCCTTAGTCAACACTTTTGCCTGTTTTTGCAGTCAAAAGTGGTTTTGAGCGGTTATGAGTTTTGACCGTAAAATACATATCATATTTATTAAGAACCTCACTATTTAAGGCATATTTTATTAAAAGTTTTTTATTAAAATTTTTCAGAATGTAACAATTGAAAGTGTGGTAGCACACCCGGGATACAATCCTCAGGACCTGGTCGATGATATAGCACTGGTGAGGCTATCCGAACGAGCGGACTTTACTTTAGGTAAGCGATTTCCGTTACTTACTTTTTATGTAATATTATCATGAACTTTATAACACAGCCTTTCTGTGCAATTAATAGCTGAAATTTTGGGGTCTTCTTAAAATAGTACTCTTAGTTTTTAAGCATTAATGTAATACTAACCCATGGACCTTTGTTGTCTGAAATAAATGAATTTGAATTTGAAATTTGAATTAAAACATTACCTTAAGTTAAGACAGAGAGGGAATGAGAATTTCAAATCGGCTTAACTGTTGCCGAGAAATCACCAAAGGTACATTTAATCTTACGATTTGAACCTCCTCTTTTTGAAGTAATTTTTAAACATTACCTTAAGTTAAGAAAGAGAGAGAGAGAGAATTTCAAATCATCGCAACTGTTTCCGAGAAATCGGCAAACATACATTATACGATTTGGATCCTTTCCTTTTTCAAGTCTTCTTAAAACATCGTTGACGTCACTTAAAAGGACTAACCTAGATTGAACTAATAATCATTATTGAAATACAATGTACGTAATTAAAGAAATTTTAGAAAATTCTGTATATTAAGACCAATACGCCCATGCCAATATCTAGCACTCGATTACAAGGTGCCGATGACGATGATGGTACTGGACGTTTAGCAGTACTCGCCATTTCAAATCAAAATTGTTTGTGTTTAGCTAAGAAATCTAATTTCAAATTAATTTTATTTTAAAAACATGAAATTCTTTCTTCTCAACTGGTCACTTGTTTACTGATTAGCGTTATGTTTTTATCGCATTTGAATCTTTTTCGTTATGAGCAGCAACGCGGCACAAGCGGCACGCAACATCAACCACGTTTATGGAGCGAATACTTTAAACGAACGCACCACCTGTTATTGGTCTGCCCACTTCTGTTCTGTGAATTTAGACCTAAAAAATGAACCCCGTGGTCGTCCAAAAATTTTGGTAGACAATGACGAATTAAAGGCAATTGTGGGAGCTGATGATTCTCAATCTACAGCTGAATTAACCGCAGCTTTCGACGTTGGAATCAAAACAATATTGGCCCATTTGCGTCAAATTGGCAAGGTAAAAATGGTTAAAAAATGGATGCCCCACGAATTCAATGATCGCCTGCGTGAACTACGCATCGAGACGTGCCTTACACTGCACAACAGGCACACAAATAAAGGAATTTTTAGCCAGATCGTTATCTGCGACGAAAAATGGATTGTGATAACCGCAAGTGCTCAGCAGGTTTGTTGGATCCTGGTTTTAGCACCTAAAGAATGTCCATAATGAAAACTTACCGCTAGAAAAGTGATGGGAACTATTTAGTGGTCTAGCGCCGGTGTGATTCATCACAGCTTCTTACTAAATGGAATGAGCATTATTGCAGATGTGTACTGTTAAATACTGAACTCAATGGAGAAGCTCGCACGTCTTCAACCAGCTTTGGTCAATCACCTTTCTTGCTTTAATTTACTGCACAACAGATGGTTTTTTAGTTACAAGAGCTGGGGTTGGAAGCTATCCGTCATCCGCCGTACTCAACAGATTTTACGCCTACAGACTTCTACTTTTTCCAGAATTTGGATAACTTTTTGACGGGAAAAATTTAGTACCCGAGACAAAATGCCTTTGAAGGATTTGTTGCCGTCCAGCCGATTTCTTCAAGAAGAGCATCAATAACTTGCCACTTCGTTGGTAATGATGCATGAAATAAAAAAATATAGCAAAAAAAAAATAAAAGATTAACTTATTTAATAAAAAATGGCAATTTCATAGATAAATACCTAATATTAAGTTAAAAAATGTTGGACCAACATTCATACCCGGCTACATGTCTCTCATTCATTAATGAAGATGTTAATATTTCTAGTAACTACCCTAAAATTTATATATAAAATATATGTCCCCAATTCAAGAGATCATAAAAAATAATGATTTCTTATGTCTTCGCTAACACTACACATTTAAATGAAACTAAGTTTTACGGGATTTATAATAAATAATACGCGTATATAAACTTATTTTAAATTTCCGTCGTTTCGAGTACTTTACCCATGGCGAAGGGAGACTGAGGTGTTCGACGTCCCAATGTCATAGTGTTTAACGTGACCATGGGTGCTGTAAAGGACTCGAAACTTCGGGAATTTAAAATATGTTAATATAAGCGATTAAAATCTGTAAAAATTAGTTTCATAAAAACACTTCATTCAATTGCAGATAGCATGAAACCCATATGTTTGCCGACTACACCAGAACTACAAAATGAGCCACTGGACGGTTTAAAGGGTGTGGTTGCAGGTTGGGGAGCCACGGAAAATGGACTACAATCTCCAGTGTTACTCAGCGTCGACCTGCCGATTGTAACCAGGAAGGAATGTCAAGCAGCATACAACGGGTTAGATTTTTATTTATGTTTTAACTTTCTTTCCTTGCAAATAAATTTAAGTTAGAATAATAGTCACCGGTCTCATTATAACATTCTGGTTTATAATATGGAGATAATAACAAAAAGTAGTAACACTATTGCTAAATTTGATGGATTGTTCTAAAATTTAAATCATTCAAAATTGAAATTAGTTCGAGACATGTTAGTTTCTTATACATATTGAATTCATCATGACATTGCCGCTATAGATCATCAATGTTTAGAAAATCCAAAAGTGCACGCCTCATGAGCGTTTCATTTAATTTTGATGAAAAATAAAATTGTATTCCTGACTTTTAAAATATATTACTTAAGTATTTAAATATAGTGCTCTATTATTTTAATAGGTGGTGTCACCTACAGGAAAAAAATTAATAATGTTCACCAAAATAAATCGATTATAAAAAATATAAAATCAATACAGGCTGTATGGTACATTTGTCTTTTGTCTATCAAGGGCTAAAAAAGTATGAAAGTGCCTTTAAATTTAAATTTTTAATAGCAATAAACCTTATAAAAGATGAAAATCTTTAGATTACTGATAGGTCTTCGCGCGCTCAGACCGCGTGAAGAGCTATTAATAATGTAAGATGAAAATCATTTTATTAACAAACTACGCGTACTAGGCTACTGATATGAAATAGTAACCAGTTGATGTAATTCTGAAGCTAATAAAAAACCCGGTCTCGATACGTAAAGTTCGAGTTTTCGGGAGTTATCGTAACCACGTACAAAATCAACATCCAGACGTCCACGTAAAATTTTTCCAAACTGTTTTTTCTCAAGATAGCAATATAAAATTAATTTTTAGAAAATATAAGATGGCTTAACTAGACCGTTTTCCTGATATACGGCTACTCATATTATCTCATAAGTGCAATTTGGTTATGATAGAGGAATTCTAAGTACACAAAATTGCTTAGCGTTGGCGTGTCGAAAGTAAATCACTACATACTTAATAATGCTTCGCGTAAGGTACGGACAGACGTGCTCAATACTAGCACGAAAACATGCTTTTATAGAGCAAGTGCTCATTAGTAGCACTTGTGTCGCAGCATTGCTTGATTTGTGATGCAATGAGCATCCTTATTTTGAGCATGCTCAAAAATTAACCGACGTTTGATTTTCGAGTATGCTACTTGAGGCGCGGGTAGAAGGGCGAGCTCCGAGCACGCCTGAACTGAACAGAATTGCACGTCTGAACCGTATGGTACGTACAGACATGCTCAAAAAAAATTATGCTCCTAAGCTCGCTTAAAATGAGAATGCTCTGCAGCTGTTCACATTTGCCAGCAATAAGCACGGTTAAAGCATGCGACGTGCTATTTGGCACCAGGCTCTCGGCCGAAATGGATCTACAAAAATATTGTGACAGTGCTATCCGTAAAGAATTTAATAAAATAATCATATTTCTTGCAAGCGAATTGTGTAAGAAGAAAAAGCAAAGCTTTTTCTCCCCCCCCCCCCCCCCTCAACGCGACATATCGAGAGTTTTTTTTATTTTAAATTGACGCAGCAACTGTTGCTTTTCGAGATCGATTCGATAAAACATGCTCATAAGCAATTCTGTTCAGTTCAGACGTGCTCGCAGCACGCCCTTCTACCCGCACCTCAGGTAGCATGCTCGAAAATCAAACGTTAATTGATTTTTGAGGATGCTCATTACTAACAACGTTGCGACACACGTGCTACTAATGAGCACTTGCTCACTCAAAGCATGCTTTCGTGCTAGTAATGAGCACGTCTGTCCGTACCTTTATGAGGCGTTCAAAGGTCCACTGCTGAATATAGGCCTCCTATGTATATAGGTAAGGTAAGAATATTCACTATCTTAGTAGGTGGTGGATATTATGCTCCCGTGGGCGTTGTAAGAAGCGAAAGAGGTAAACAAATCATTAAATGGCCAGTAAGGTCTTTCTAATAATAACTAAAAAATAAAAATTGTGACACTGAGAGACTGAGAGTAACGATAAATTTTATTGCTTTATATATTTAAATGGACGTAACGTAAAATTCAAAGGAGACAATCAATTTTTCTATGGAGAATGGGCCCACTACAAATTTTAAAGATTATCAATGAAATGCAAGTCGATTTATTCCTTATAATCCATAGATTACGATAAAATTATTAGTTTTACTGCATCTAAACGGAGTCCTAAGAAATTAACAAATAAAATATGAATCTAACAATAACCTAAAAACAAACTGAAAGCGATTTTCTAGTAGTATTCATCGGTATTATAAGTTAAAATAGTGCACACTTGAATAATAGTACATATAAAACTAAGCTGTAGGTATATTCAGCATTTATAAATATTTTAAAATCGATGTAAAACCTTTCACTAGTTCGGGCAAAACATAGTGCCTGTCATAGATTACTGACTAGTGCCTGTCTATGCACAAATGTCGTATCGATTCTAACTTTGACATGTATTGATTGGTTGTGAGTGTAATTCTAAATACCAAGATGGCTAAGGGATAATGTCTTGAATAATAGTACATATAAAACTAAGCTGTAGGTATATTCAGCATTTATAAATATTTTATAATCGATGTAAAACCTTTCACTAGTTCGGGCAAAACATAGTGCCTGTCTATGCACAAATGTCGTATGGATTCTAACTTTGACATGTATTGATTGGTTGTGAGTGTAATTCTAAATACCAAGATGGCTAAGGGATAATGTCTATTTATATTTATGATATTACCAACACACAGTAAGATACGTTTTAAACTAATTGTATTACAAAAAAGAAAATATAATGTAGGTAGTTCTATTTATTATTGTATATCATAATTTATTTAAGTATTCTATTAACAGTAGTAGGTACAGAAACAGAAACCTTTTATTCAATTTAGATTATAAATAATACTTATTGAAAGTCACTTTTTTAATTTACCACTGGTTCGGAAAAAAACCTCTGACTTGAAGAGAACCAGCAAAATACCCAGTGGGTCTTTTAAAAAAAAAGCCAGCTTACAATCATGTATGTCATAATTAACAACACAGAACAAATTAGAAATAGCTTGGTAGCGATCACCTTACCCACGGGTTATTGTCAGCCATAAATTCCTTTATACTATAATAACCCCTTTTATACAAACTTAATTTAATACATTTTTTGAACTTTGATGATTGACTGACATATATAGACAGCAGTGGGGTCAAGACATTATTTTAAAATGTTTTGGTTGATTAGTAAGTAGTATACATCATAATACAATGACTAGGAATTAACATGCCTTATCTATGTTATTACACAATGATAAATAGTGAGGAAGTAAGATGTTTTAAACTGTTTGTGTAAGGATTACAAAAACACAGGCTTAATTTAAATGTATTTATTACTAGCGATGCGCCTCAGCTGTGCACTGGTGATTAATGGATCTCGACAACAGTGCCATCTACCGAGTCCAAATGTAAATATAAACCATCTAGGGATCCATCCAAACACACACAAACAGGTTGGAAGGTTTCTTATGTTTTGTCTATAACGGACATAGGTAGAAACATTTTAGTGTTAGATATATTTCTGAAGGTTTTTTGAAAATAACTTGATGGTAACATGTACATTTATGATATTGTAAGCAATCAGAAGGAATTTTCAATTATAAGATATATGATATAAGACTGTTGTCTTCAATATCCATACACTTTTTTTTTCTGCAAGCCTGCACGGCATACAGATTTGTTCTAAGCGATCCACCTGAAAAGAAGTTAATGACAATTGTAAAGGTGTCTTAACTAAATAATAATTCTTATCAATATATTATTTTTTTTCTATATTATATAGGAATTAAAAGGACATTTTTAATAATAAGAGATATGAGATAAGACTATGCCTTCAATGTCAATAAACAGTATTTACATATTTCTGTGAGCATTTTCTTATATCTGCCTTTTCATATGTTAAATAATAAAGAAATTATTATAAATTATACAGCATTAATCAGCTCCAGCTGATCAAATACAGAAGCAGTAATTATTGATTAACGTCAATGATATTCAACCATGTAAAAGTTGTCTCACATTTTATTTTTACCGGTTTCATGTACTTACATAGTAGACAAAGATATTATTGTTATATTAAGTATATCTGATTCTAGATGACAAAATAATATTCCTTTCTGCACAGTGAACAACGCAGCTGTCTAAGCATAATAGAAACAACCATTACACTTTTTTTATGCAAACTATTATTATTAAACTTTATATTTGCTTCTAGTACAAATAATTACTACATTTTTTACACATAAATATATGTAACATTTATATTGCCTATCTACTGTGGCTGGTATAAATCCAGGATCTGTGTCTGGCTTAACAAAAAAGCCATTTAGTATTAAGCAACTTGCTGAATACATAAGGTACCTATTTGTACACAAATGCAGTTATATGAATTGCTCTTCAAAACCCTCTTTAAGTCCCTCGGCCCAAAGATTCTAATTTTCTTTTAACATTATAATAACTTCTTTTGTGCATTTATTCTATTTATTATTTAATTTAGATTTTACTAATAAAATAAACTTAATACTTGGTCACTTATAACAAACTAATAAGGTTCTAAGACCTGTTTATTATTTGTATTTGTTTGAGGTAAAATATACAAACTTAATAATAGATTTTCACAACCTAGCTATTCTATTATATTGTAAATTAATAAACTCTTATATTCTTTTTGCGAATTTTACCACAAAAACAAAAAAGAGAAAAACATACGTACTTCTGTCAATTAATATTTGGCTAACCTTTCTGATAATTGATAATATCCATATTTTCTTAAACATTAGTTAATAATGCTTGTAAATAAAAAACTCCATTTTGTTCTTACCATAATGATGCGACTCCAACTATGTTTTATGTCACTCGAGTGAATCGAGTGAATTTGTCCAACTCGATAATCGATAGAAAATAAATTTTACCGAGTTACCGAGTTAACTCGGCGCAATGTATAGATTCAGAGGGTGCTGTATAGATATTAATTTACTTGTATATATTATAAGTCGCTGCGGGTGACATCACAAGTTGCATCCAAATTCAAACTTGCATCTGGCATGTTGTAAACAAACCTGAACTTAGTTTTATTTATGATATTGATTTATAGTTTTAATTTCATGTTGCCACATATTACTTATTTATAAAGGTACATATTTAAAAATGGTTTAACTAAAGTAATCGCTGATCTCAACTCTAGTGATAAACTTTTCTGTAAATAGTTGGTTTACTCAAAAACTAGTGTACAACTAGAATGACATACATACATACTCGTAAATTAACCCGAGTGGCTCGAGTCACAAAACTCTACTCGAATCGCATCTTTATCTTACGGCCAATGCAGTGTTTGTCTACAATTTAGTGATGAAATCGACTTACTAATTCGAGCAATTTATTGATATATTATGTAATAAATAAATTGATATTAGGTAATATGTATATAATGTTGTATCAATTTATGTTATATATGATATAAATTGATTATATATACTTTGGATAGTCAAATTATTAATAACATTAAAACTTACGTCATAACGTTAGAGTGATAGATATTATTTTATGAACATGTCGATACGCATACCAAAAATAATTAAACCTATTAAGTGTAGTAATAATAATTGTGTTGTATGGAAGAACAATTATAAAAATAATTTGTGAAATATTGACACAGCTTCGTTCATCTAATTTGAATTGTTTAACTCGAGCTCAAAATCGAGCTCGATGAATTTCAACTCGAGTCGATTTTTACCGAGTTATCACGGGACATCTCTAAGACAATAATTTTATAAATATTACATTACCTTAGCCAATGATCAGAACACGAATGTCAAAACAACTAATTTTTTTTCAGATTTCTTGTTTCCGTTTACATTTTCGAAAAATCTATAGACCATTTACTATTATAATTTGGTGTCTTTTTTTTGGTGTAAATACCATTAAACGTCGTTAATATTTCTAGTGGGCCCAAAAATGATTGTCCCCTTTAAACATCGAAGACACACGTTTTCTATCTTCAATATGAAAATATTTTGTTTTTAGATCACCACAAATCCACCAAAGACAATTGTGTGCAGGAGGCGTTCAGGACAGGGACTCATGCGGTGGTGATTCTGGTGGTCCACTTATGTATCCGGGTCGAACACCGGTTGGCGTAAGGTATGACATAGAACAACATTCTGTTTAAATTTAATAATATTTGTGCGTAGGTACACCTATTTTCGAGTAGGTATATAAAACATATATTATCTTATCCAAAAATTGTACAACGTGCGTGTTGGTTATCGTCTATAACATCAGCTGTCTATAGTATATTTTATTTTTAATATTTAAAAAATATAGCTTTCGTTTTAGGGTTCCGTAGTCAACTAGGAACCCTTATAGTTTCGCCATGTCTGTCTGTCCGTCTGTCCGTCCTCGCTTAATCTGTGACCGTTAGCACTAGAAAGCTGAAATTTGGTACCAATATGTGTATCAATCACGCCGACAAAGTGGTAAAATAAAAATTGTTCGGTAAAAAAAAATGTTTTATTAGGGTATAATATGTAAAGTGGGAAGTGATTTTTTTTAATTTCAACCCTAACGTGTGATATGTTGTTGGAAAGGTATTTAAAAATGAATAGGGTTTACTAAGATCATTTTTTGATAATGTCAATAATTTCGGAAATAACCCCTCCAAAAGTAAAAAACAATGTGTCCCCCCCTCTAACTTTTGAACCATAAGTTTAGACAATATGAAAAAAATCTTAAAAGTAGAACTTTATAAGGACTTTCTAGGAAAATCATTTTGAACTTGGATGGAAAGTCAGAGCGCCTGCCGCTTACGCCTGAGCGTGCAATGTTGCACTCTCCATGTTCGAGCACGTACGCACTACCGGGAGCAGTTGCAGGAGCGCGGAGCGCTGCTGGAGCGCGAACATAATGGATACCCACTTTTAAGCTCATAAGTGGGAACACTTATTGTGACGGACGGGAAACTACGGAACCCTACACTGAGCGTGGCCCGACACGCTCTTGGCCGGTTTTATTAATTATATTAGTTTATGCAATGAGAGCTATTACATCACGCTTTTATTAGTTTCGCGTGTGTCTATGTAATCTATGGAACGGTATCTTTTAATGTAATTTTCACCAACCGAGCCGATTGACTTGAAAATTTGCAATTTGCTCCGATGGAGGACTGATGACAATACAATAATAGGGTATTACATCCGTTTTCAAAAAGTATTTTAAATGAATTCTAGAGTGATGATGAACCGCAATAATTTTTGTATAAATTTTTTAAAACCGAATAGTACCATAAAAATTACTTTTAATCTATCGTTTTCGTGTGAAAACGCTAGCCGCCATGCTGATCTACTCGTGACGTCATAGTCCTCGAATTTTACCGATTTTGCAAAGGAAAAAGATACTTATTAATGTTTAGTAATTAGTTATTTATTATATATGGTTGTTGTGTTGTGCCGGAATGCAAAAATACGAGCATAAGAACGGCGGGAAAGTTATGGTTTTAAGTGCAAACTGATTTAAATATAAGAAATACTTGGTTAAAACTGGCAAGAAAATACCCGAATACATTGTCTACAAAAACTAGACTATTATCCTGTGAAGATCATTTTGATGTAGGACTTATAGGTTTATAGGGTTAAAGGCTCTTTAGTTCCGTCCTCCATGGTGGCACTACTCCATGAACGTGGAGCAGAAGTGCGGTGGTCTTGTTCTTCAAGAAAGGTGACAACACCCTCTTGAAGAACTACAGACCGATATCCCTTCTAAGCCGCGTCTACGTGCTGTTTTCGAGAGTCATTACGAATCGTCTCGCACGCAGACTCGACGACTTCCAGCCTCCCGAACAAGCCGGTTTCCGAAAAGGCTTTAGTACCATAGACCACATACATACCCTTCGGCAAATTGTAGAGAAGTCCGAAGAGTACAATCTGCCACTTTGCTTGGCGTATGTTGACTATGAGAAAGCCTTTGATTCCGTCGAAATTTGGGCGGTGCTACAGTCCCTTCAGCGGTGCCAAGTTGACTGTCGGTATATCGAAGTACTGAAGTGTTTATACAGTATGACTACGATGGCTATCCGGGTACAGAACCAGAGTACGAAACCTATCCAACTGCAGAGAGGTGTAAGACAGAGTGACGTTATTTCCGCGAAACTCTTCACCGCTGCATTGGAAGACTTTTTCTAGCTACTGGACTGGAAAGGATACGGTATTAACATCAATGGCGAGTACATCACTCACCTTCGATTTGCCGACGACATAGTCCTTATGGCAGAATCGCTGGAGGACTTAAGCACTATGTTCAACGACCTCAATAGTGCTTCCCAACGAATAGGTCTTAAGATGAACATGAACAAAACAAGGATCATGTTTAATGTCCACGTCACACCTATGCCGGTAGTTGTTGGGAGCACTAAGCTCGAAGTTGTTGACGAGTACGTTTACCTGGGACAAATAGTCCGACTAGGTAAGTCCAACTTCGACCGAGAGGTCAATCGACGGATTCAACTCGGCTGGGCAGCGTTCGGGAAATTACGGCACATCTTCTCGTCAGGTATACCTCAAAACCTGAAAACTAAGTTGTACAACCAGTGCGTGTTGCCGCGATAGCTATTAAACTATGTTTTATCAAAATACACTCTCACCTGGTATTGTGTTTTTGTATAAACAAAAATTGGTAATAGGTACTTACATTAATGTTTTAACATTCCTCAACTCAACAGAACAAAAATTGAGACTGCATGCAATACATTTTGCCACCATCATTGAAGTAATATGCACTGTACGTATAACATATTAGCTCAATGGCCACCATCAATTTATTTATCCTTGGTAGATTAGCAATTTCTGCTTTTACGTATTCGTATTCCATGATACCTTTTCAACAAAATTCGGAATAAAACTCAATTATCGTAATGATAACTTGAAATTTTTCGAAATAACACGCCATTAGGCGGAATCTGTGAGGTCACGACAGTGTTTAATATGGTGAACAGCGTTTTGCAGGCACAGACGAAAAAAAATATTCTTAAAATTGAGATATAAAATTTGTAATGCAATTTTACAAATGGAAATCAATCTCTCGTTTACTTTTTACAAAATTCTTCTTCTATAATAAATATATATTACATGGTATGTAATAACTATACCCTAATATCCTGATCAGAATCAACAGGATAAAATTAAATAATTATGAGGATCATCACAGTATTTTTAAACTATTATACTGATTATTTAAATATTTTTCAGACTTGTTTCATTATTATTAAAATGTATGCATCACGTATGCACTTGTACATGTACATGTATGCACTTGGTTGCATATAGGAGAACTACACAATTATACAGGTTGTTAGTGTAAACACCATTATCCTTGAAACCAATGGTTTGGTTTCACTTATAGAACGTAAATTCAATGAATTTAAAAAAAACGCTATTTTCTTTCATAAAATTTAAAATGTTTTTGTCCGAAACCGTCCGTAAATTCATGGATACCCTATGCGCCCGAGTGACGTAATCACTGTAAAGATCACCACCCGCGCTAGATACCTACACAACATTCCAATAAAAACACAATAGGTACACATAACCTGTGATGTAACTTTTCCTTCATACTTTCGTCCTGGCTGGTAAAAATTGAGGAATTAAGGAAAAATTGAGATTTTACTTAAAAAAATGTTGTTATTTTTCATTGAATTTACGTTCTATAAATGAAACCAAACCACTGGTTTCAAAGATAACGGTGTTTACACTAACAACCTGTATACAGAGCGATTTAAAAACGTTTCACCAGAATATTATTCCGTTACTTAGTGTATATTTTTCTTTGCATCATACCATCTAGAATTATAGTATTCTATGATCTAGAAGCTAACATTTAGTTTTAATCTTTGGATATCAACCTACCAATTATGGAAGCTGCTGGTGACACTTCTCACACTAATTACGTACTAATTGAAGATATACTTGAATTTACGATGCTTGTACCAAGCGTGTCGCACATTTGACGCTTTTGCTCGTCGTCGTTCTGAATGTACGTATTTAATAATATATGTATTCTGACGTAAAAGAGATGATAAACCACTATCTATCGGAAGCCATATGATTTTTATTGCATTTCCCCCAAATCGAATCTTACGACAACCAGAACACTAAATCATCATCATCATCATCATCATTACAGCCTTTCACAAGTCCACTGCTGAACATAGGCCTCCCCCAAGTAATGCCACAAAGCACGGTCCTGAGCCACCTGCATCCATCGACTTCCTGCATGTCTTACCAGGTCGTCACTCCATCTAGTGGGGGGTCGCCCTACACTACGCCTACCGGTACGAGGCTGCCACTCGAGAACCTTTCTTCCCCATCGGTTATCGGTTCTTCGAGCTATATGGCCGGCCCATTGCCACTTCAGCTTACTAATCCGTTGGGCTATGTCGGTCACTCTGGTTTTACTGCGGATATCCTCATTTCTGAGTCTATCACGCAGAGAAACTCCGAGCATAGCCCTCTCCATAGCTCGCTGAGCGACCTTAAGCGTCCTCATACGGCCAGCAGTGAAGGACCACGTCTCAGATCCATAAGTCATCACTGGCAACACGCACTGGTTGTACAATCTAGTTTTTAGAGATTGAGGTATACCTGACGAAAAGATATGTCGTAATTTCCCGAACGCTGCCCAGCCGAGTTGAATCCGTCGATTGACCTCTCGGTCGAAGTTGGACTTACCTAGTCGGACTATTTGTCCCAGGTAAACGTACTCGTCAACAACTTCGAGCATAGTGCTCCCAACAACTACCGGCATAGGTGTGACATGGACATTGAACATGATCTTTGTTTTGTCCATGTTCATCTTAAGACCTATCCGTTGGGAGGCACTATTGAGGTCATTGAGCATAGTGCTTAAGTCCTCCAGCGATTCTGCCATAAGGACTATATCGTCGGCAAATCGAAGGTGAGTGATGTACTCGCCATTGATGTCAATACCGTATCCTTTCCAGTCCAGTAGCTTGAAAACGTCTTCCAATGCAGCGGTGAAGAGTTTCGGGGATATAACGTCACCCTGTCTTACACCTCTCTGCAGTTGGATAGGTCTCGAGCTCTGGTTCTGTACTCGGATAGCCATCGTAGCCCTACTGTACAAACACTTCAGCACTTCGATATACCGACAGTCAAGTTGGCACCGCTGAAGGGACTGTAGCACCGCCCAAATTTCGACGGAATCAAAGGCTTTCTCATAGTCCACATACGCCAGGCAAAGTGGCAGATTGTACTCTTCAGTCTTCTGTACAATCTGCCGCAGGGTATGTATGTGGTCTATGGTACTGAAGCCTTTTCGGAAACCGGCTTGTTCGGGAGGCTGGAAGTCGTCAAGTCTGCGTGCGAGACGATTCGTAATGACTCTCGAAAACAGCACGTAGACGCGGCTCAGAAGGGAAATCGGTCTGTAGTTCTTTAAGAGAGCGTTGTCGCCTTTCTTAAAGAACAAGACCACCGCACTTCTGCTCCACGCCTCTGGAGTAGTGCCACCATGGAGGACGGAATTGAAGAGCTTCTGAAGGACTACAAGTACCGGTGTTCCACCCGCTTTCAGAAGCTCCGCTGTAATTCCATCCTCGCCTGGGGCCCTGCCGTTTTTAAGGTGCTGGAGAGCCATTCTAATCTCGCTTAGACTGACGTCCGGGATATCATCGGAATAGTGTCGGATAAGACTTGCTCTTGGATCGTTACTCACACTTGCGTGTGGCTCCAACGATGATGTGTACAGCTGCCCATAGAACCTCTCAATCTCACTCAAAATCTCAGGTGTCCCGGAAACGATGTTGCCACACTCAGTCTTCAGCTTTGACAGTTGGCTCCTTCTGGCAGACAGATCTCTGGCAAAGACTTTGGAGCCCTGGTTCCGCTCGATCGCTTCTTTAATACGAGAAGTATTAAAGTTGCGTAAGTCTCGCCGCATGCACTTGGAGATCTGTCTGTTCAGTTGCCTGTATGCTGTCAAATCTGTTGACGATTGCAGCCTCATCTCCCGTCTAACAGCCATGAGATTAAGAGTGTGATCGGAGAGTTTTTGTGTTCTTCTGCGGCGGGTCTTGCAGAACTTAGCTCCGACCGCATGGACAGTTTCCACGAGCTTGTCGTTCATATCGTCCACTGCATTGCAATCTTCTAGGCACTGGAAGCGGTTACGTAACTCGAGCTGAAAGGTTTCGGGATTCTGGATTAGAGCACGAGGGGGACGGAGCGTTGACTTCATTAGACGAGACCTCTCCAACTTAACGTTTAGGTTCAGTGTGCCTCTAACCATTCGGTGATCGCTGCCAGTTTTCACCCTTGCGATCACTGAGACATCACTGAACATTTGGCGTCTGGTCGTCATAATGAAGTCAATCTCATTTTTTGTCGAACCGTCGGGGCTCGACCAGGTCCACTTCCTGTGGGGCCGCTTCTGGAAGAAAGAGTTCATCATAAAGAGTCCCTCTTTCTCCATAAAGTCGGCCAGCTGCTGGCCCCTTCGGTTCCGTTGCCCCACTCCAAATTTCCCTACCTTCAGCTCACCGCTTTCTCTTGTGCCTAGTTTTGCGTTGAAGTCTCCCATCAACACCGTGTAGTGGGTTTTGGAGGAATGTATGGCTCTGGAAATATCCTCATACATTTCCTCCACCTCCTCATCGGGGTGTGCCGAGGTTGGTGCGTAAACCTGAATGACCTTCAGCGAATACCGTTTGGTGATTCTGAGTATCAGGTACGCGACCCTCGTCGACACACTCCCAATCTTTACAACGTTGTTGACGAGAGACTTGTGGACGATAAATCCGACACCTCCTTGGGACAGATGGTCGCCCTCCCGGTGATAGAACAAGTTGCCGGACTCGAGGATTGCCGTGTCCTCCCCCTCTCTTCGGACCTCGGATAATCCAATAATATGCCAGCGCAACTTGTCTACCTCTTCTTCCAGCTCCAGTATCTTCTCGTCAGTCCTCAGGGTGCGTGCGTTATATGTTGCCAGGTCGAGTCGTCGTAGGTGGCAACCGAACCTCCACCGGAGATTCTTAGCACCCCCTGCCCCGCCGTTACCATGGTCGCCACCGTAGCCAGGAATAGCGGGGCCGCCGGGGACTGGGGGCCGTCTTTTTGTGTATTTGTTCATTGGGGGGTATTTGCCGTAGTTGCCACGCTTGGCGAGCGGGTTGGCAACCGCAGTTTTTTTATTACGTCACAGTTGTCATCAGGAAGATGCTGCTGCCCATCTCCTGCCTGTCTCCCTCTGTCGCCTCTTACGACACCCACGGGAAGATATGGGGTAGTGGATATTCTTAACCGCCACTACACGGCACGGCATATATATATATATATATATATATATATATATATATATATATATATATATATATATATATATATATAAATTATTTTATAGGATAGGGTGATAAACGAGCACACAGTCCACCTGATGGATGATAAGTGGTTGCTATGGCTCGTAGACATCTACATCTATCCTCGATTACAAATCAAAATGCAGATGCGTTGTCACCCGTGAGGACTAAGATGGAATGCCTTGTTTCCAGTAAAAAGGGTCTCCGCTTTTCCATTAGTACCAATTCTACAAAACATAGCAGTATCAAGCTGCTATTATACGTTGTATTCTGTGAGAGTGTGGTCCGTTCCCGATCGAGCCGACCCATTCGTGCTACAACTGTACTACTAATATAACTGCAGCAAATATAATATATAATAAAAAATAAAAACTAGTAATACACATAAGTAACATCTTATGATATTACTCATTCACTACAGTCGATCATAAATCCTCTGCTGAACTTAGGCCTCCCCCATATATTGCCATAAAGTAAGTTTCATCATGTTGGCGATCACTGCGTATTCCAGTACAAAACGGCCACTCGAGAACCTTCCTTCTCCGTCGATTATAGTGGTGATATATTATATATATTAGATTATACATTAATTTTTATTAAGTTTCCGTATTTTGATTGATTGAGATTGGGAATTTCATCAGCCGATAGCACACATTTCTTTCCTTCTATTGGGCCACGAGGTAAGCGTGGTAAGATATGCAGGAAGTCGATGGATGCAGGTGGCTGTGGGCCGTGCTTTATAGAATCCTTAGGGAAGGCATATGTGCGGTAGTAGACTTGTGAAGGGTCGTAATAATGATGGTGATGAATATCACGCACTCACTTCAAAATGGGAGGAAACAGAATAAAATACACAGGATTGCTAACAGCGTTATTAATTACATCACTTTTTAATTTTTAATAATATTCACATAACTTCATTAAACTTTTAATCACAATTACAGGTATGTTCAACGCGGCATCGTCTCCTACGGCTCCAAGCGGTGCGGAGTTGGAGGCTTTCCCGGCGTCTACACGAACGTCGCCTATTACATGGACTGGATATTAGACAATATGCACAGTTAAGTTCTGTGTTTTAATGGGCTACCTAACGGATAGTTGTAAGATGTATAAATAACATATATTTATCTAAATGTTACATGTGAATATCTAAAAAATAATTAGATTTATGAAATTTAATACTCTTACGCAAAGCTTTATTCATTTTGAGAGGTATACAGCATTTATTCGTAGTGATCACAGTGATTACTTTTAGTGACCCGTTACAACTTAAGCACGCTACGCTTGTGTCTGTCTAAAAGTGTAAAATGGTAGTAAATAAAGTAATGGTGGAAAACATTTGCAGTCATCGTGTTAGTTATTAATTTAATATAGTATAAAAAAACTTAATTCACAAATTTGTGTTTAAGTAGTATATGTCGAAAATTATTCCTGAGAAAAACCTGAAAACGTAAGAACACTACTACTTACTTACACTTCCCACATGCCAGAGTATATGAATTTAAATAATTGTTCATAGTATTTGATTTTTTCAAACTTTTTCAAAAGGCACGCATTATTTTATAATGTTCAGTACAGAAAAATATGCAGATATTTTTTCTTTGCACATTTTTCTACGGTTGTTGTTTTAACTCAATATTTCTATTCATCTATCTCGTATTAAGCGTGACAATTAGTAAACTCTAGTGACGTTAGTATTAGCATTGGACTGTATTAAAATAATCGATAGCGATAACTTCCTGTATTAAATTATAAACAATATTTATTAATTTTTATACGTACAGAGTTTTGACAAATTTCTTTAGTTCATCAGCGTAAGCGAAAACTATCCCAAAAAACAATCGCCATCACTTTCCCAGCTGAAAAACAGTTTCTGCTTTTTTTGGAGTCGGTCCCCCCTTTGCAGTCCACTGTTTTGACTGTATTTTTGTTTCGGGCGTATAATCGATATATCCAAGTTTAAACTACAGTAATTAATCAGCGCCAAAACTCGGATTTATTGCGCCTAAACTGCGCCGTCAGAGCATTGGCGTATATGTTCATTCGAACAGTTTTTAGCGCTAACAGGTTTCTTATGCCTAAATATTGATTAAATATGTGGCAAACATGTTCTTTGAACATATTGATAGCCTCTGTCACTTTAAGTCGGCGTTAATGTAGCACCATTTTCTGAACTTTAGCAGTGTTATCGTAATTAATTGCAGTTTTTAGACGTCCCGAATGTTCATCGTCTCCCAAACTCTCACGGCCGCGTTTAAATACAGCTGCCCAAAATTTCACTAAGGTAAATGATGGTACAGTGTCCATGATCTTGTGCATCTTTGATTTGCGTAGGCGTATTGGCTTTCAAATACAAACATTTAATGACAGCTCCATACTCAATTTTTTTCATTTTCACAAAAACACTCACATGGACTCACTCAAACAACTGTCAAATAACAACTAGGCATCCAAAATGGCTGAAATTTTGGTGGGTAAGCGTCAAAACATTCACTACCTTTATTGACAAGTGCTGCCATATTCACGTTGAGGTCGAAAACTTTTCAGACCACCCTGGTTATACTATGCTATAGCTTAACTTTGTTCTTATCGCATCAGCTTTACACTAGGCGGCAACGTTAGTCAACCAGCCTACACAACGGCACTTGTTCGCAAAACACGTGATATCTTTCCATAATGTTATGATGACCCTATATTATTTTTGCTATCTTGAAATCTAAGGTATTTGTTATCTTGAAATCTAAGTTTATTCGAGCGCATACCATTGCGCGGTATGCATCTGATTAAACTAACTGTTTTAGCTTCCTTTTATGCTCAATCGAGATCACTATTCGTGATAAAATATATAAATTTATGGCGTAAGGAAAAACTGATCAATTTAATTACTAACTAGATTTTAAGTGTAGAACTATCACAAATGTTTTTTTTCTGTAATTATTTATGATATAAATTCGATCACCAATCGCAAGCATAATTTGTCTACTTACTATCTTTGAATTAAACCCTATCCTAGAATTAAGGCTTCTGAAATTTTTTATAACATTTTGTCGAGAAGGCTCGTGATAGTTTTCAATCAATCAGTGTCGTCAAAAAAAATACTTAAAAATACTTTTCTTCATTTTTATGACATGCTTCGCTGGTCCGGCAAAAGTTTTATACCCTTTCCGGTAAGTGGCGCGATGACTTTTTCAGTGTAATTAATAATTATAAATAACTCAAACACACCTATATCTATCGGGTCCTGATTTTTTGATTTTCTTTTTTGACACTAAGCCAACATAAATTGTCAATATCGTTTTTTTTTTTATAAACGTTACATCCACACTAGGATTTTCTCCTGTATCATGGGGGCAGTTTACAAACGTAAATTTCACAAGGACAAACATACAAATATAAGTCATGTTAGTCCATAATAATAGAATTTGTTAATATTTGACTTTTGATAGGCTGTCATGATGATGATGATGATGATAATGGTGATGATATAAAATTAAAAACATGAAATAAAGGGTGTAAACACATCGAATGTATTGATTCAAAAATATATTCGATTAGTTTATACATTATAACAGCTTTAGTACCTACTTTTATCAAATACAGCTCGCAATTATCTTTATTTTTCCTCACACATCCCTTAATCGGTCCATTTGACCAAGCAACGTTTAAAGGAAAACACGATCAGTACTTCTTCGACGGAGTTGGGCTAAAATACTAACTAGAGAATGGGCCAGCAAAAATACTAATCAAGAACGTTCCACAGATAAGGCGTACTGTAGTAGGAAGTGAACGCACTAGGTAGTTGGAAACCTTGAATCCCGTCCTTACCGTTACCGTTACGTGCTATTAAAGTCCAACGTCTGAACATAGGCCTCCCCCATAGATTGCTCATAGGGGGGATATTTGCAATAGTTATATAATAATAACTTTTTTATTTCTAGTCATTATCAGGAACATGCTGCTGCCCATCTCCTTTCTGTCTCCCTCTGTCGCCTCTTACGGCACCCACGGGAACATATGGGCTAGTGGATATTCTCACAACCCCACCACACGGTTCCATCCTTATTTTCATTCATTACGGCGACGTATTTCACGAAAGGAATCTTCTTAAATCTTATTTGACATACAATAATTATATGTGAAAGCAGAATCACTAACGCGACATGTCAATAATTCTAACAAAACCACTCTTTTTTAAGACATAAGTTAACTAGTTTTTTGTAAACGTCACCAAGGAAGGACAATATTCTCAACTAATTTAGCTTCTACACATCTGTGTAAAACGTTACATTATCTACACCTAGTTATTATTTATGTATATACAAGTACGTAGTGTGAAGAACAGTAACCATTTACTTTATAACTGTTTGTGTATGTTTGTTCGTCTCATAAAAGTAAAACTTTTAACACATAAGTAGCCACATGAATTTCGAAATGACTCTATCAAAAAAGCCACAGGTCACCCAATCATTTTCCAAGTAAATATGTGGCGGTGCGTGAGTGTTGCGTGCGTGCGTGCGCTGCGCGCGTTTGTGTATGTGTGTGCATAATAATACGTTTTGAAATTTTGAGATTTTGCGCTGATTTACATTCTCGATGCCTCCGGGGTATGGGCCCACCTCTCTCTTTTAAATGAAACTAGAACAACAGAACAACGGAAACTGAAAAATTAATAATTTTAACTGAAGATAGTCTTGGTTAACCGTAGACAGAGAAACCTATAGACAAATTGACGCCTCCTTTCGCATTCGCACACGAAAAAAAAAGTAGATTTATGCATACGTCTTGCATAGAAATGAGACAGAGCGGTGTGATTGTTTGTCCCTTTCTCCGTGCCGGTTTTTTTGTTTAGCAAACTACACTTTGCTAAACAACCTTGACAGTTCGTAGCGATCTAAGGAGTTTACAAGTTGGTTTAAGTGAGAAAGAAAGTGTTTTGTGAGCTTAAGATTGGTGAATATTGTTGTATTGTTGATCAGTTCAGTTCTTAGAACAATTAAAAATGTTATCTAAATATGTTTAAAAGTCATAAAGATTATGGTATAACCTAAAACTACGTTATCATCCTTTCTCACTCGTGGCCACGCTAACCCTTTAACGCGCAAGTAATTTTTTTTCGTAATTTAAAAGTTCTTGTACAAAAAATATATTTCATATAATAACAATGTCCATAAAAATAATAAAAAAATACTTTGAAAAACTGTTTTTGAGAAAACATATGTTAATTATACTCAACATCACGAAAGATATAAAGAATTAAAGGTATGTAGAGACGTTAAGTATTTTCAACATTGCTCTTTTATGGATGATCAAAAATAAAACGACTACATTAAAATAAAAGTTTACTGTTTTACATGGAAGTTATAGAAACAATTTCTCTTACTCACTAAGCATAGTCTCAAAGAACATTTTGTACATTGCATATTTGTGAAACCGTTTTTACAAAATTTGCACCGACCATAGGGAACAAATACTGGCAAATGCCCAGTGTTATCGTATCGTACAGCATCAGGTGGTCTCGGAGCAGATGGTAATTGAATTTGGGCAGCAGCATTATTTTCCTTATTCGTGTCTTTGGGAACTCTATTTTTTTTTCAATAGTTCTGTGCATACATTAATCCTGAACTTTTTTAATGGCATGCATTTACTGAGTGATATTTTGTTATCTCTTTTGTATAACAGCCATGCGTTATTGACACATATGTCTATGGCTTGCGAAAATATAGCCATGTACCACCTCTTGGCTTTGAAAGAACTGCGATAAATTGCGATTAACATATCGGCCAGGTCGACGCCCCCCATGTGCAAGTTATATTGTTTTATTATTTAAGGACAATCAACTTCTGCCCTTGTCTTAGTATCTTTCGAATAACGCTTGATTTTTTCAATAGGGTGCGAATCCACGAATGAACTAGCAAGAGTAACACTTTTATTGTCATGCCATTTTATTTTTATTGCAAACCACTTGCTTGCTTGAACCCCTTCCTTTTTTGCCAAATTTTTATCCGTAGGTAGTTTATCTTCACATCCTCTCAGTCTATTACTTCTACTTGTGCTCAAGCTGAATAATACGTACTCGTCACGTAAAAGATGTATCAATTCAAGTGACGTAAAAAAATTATCAAAGTATAAAATTTCAGGTCTTTTCTGTATAGTCTTCGCCAGAGCCAGAACCACTTTAGCCCCTAAGCCAAGGCTGTTTTCATACTCGTTAAATGATATGCCCCTAAAAGTATCGTCACCACCATATGGCAAAAAATCATATACTAGCCCCGAAACTCCTGCTCGTATAAACATTTTGAAGCCCTATTTTTTGAGATTTTTTGGCAGATACTGTCGGTGGCTGCCTGCCCTAGTGCCTTTATAGGGTACCATCATTTCATCGATGCTCTACCTTCCTTCTTCGTCAAGTAATAGGCAGTTTTGTCTTATTTTCTCGAGGATGGGACGTATTTTAAAGTAACAGTCATCATTTGCATCGATATTATTCGAAAAATGGAGGTATTTTCTAATTTGTTCATACATCGGCAATAGGTGCATATTGTTACGAGCTTGAGGTTCGTGACAATAAAAATTGCCGATAAAATTACCTAAATTAACACTTTAATTTACTTTACACAAATTAAAGTTAAAACACTAATAATTAAACACACTAATTCACTTAATTCCGCTCCGAAGCTTCGCTTGTGTCGCTGAGTTCAACTCTGCCCCGATTGCATCTTGCAGCGCCTATTTATTTAAATTAGCAAAGAAGCATCCCGAATATTCAAGTAAATGCGCGCAAAGGGACGAGTGTGCGAGTATAGATTTTTTAGAAACTTAGTTCTTCGGATGGCGCTGTTGGTTGAGAGATTTGTGATGTCATTCTCTGCAAAGCTCCCCTCGCTCTCGTTCCTGACACTAGATGGCGCTAGTTGTGTCGTCGACTTGAGCGCGTAACACTGCCCCCTCCTAAGACATGCTCGTCCCGAGCATTATCGGCCCCATAATAACGCGCCAAGCGATCCATATGGACGATCTTAGGAGTCCCTCTTGCGCCTTTCTGTAACGGCTCCGCAATGTCAAGGGATGTTCGATCCCGTGGTGCACCAATATTGTACAATTTCGATGCTCCTCTACTCCGTGTCTGAGGTCCCCTCACAGCCGCACAACTTGTACATGTACGACACCAATCCTCCACATCGTCACGATAATGGAACCAGTAAAACTGTTCTCGGACCTTCAGTAGAGTTCGTTTAACTCCCATATGGACTCTCGAAAGACCATTATGGCACAGCTGTAGAACATTCGGCACTTTAGCTTTAGGGACAACCATTTGCAAACGACAGCTGTCTCCTCGACCATTGTCCCATTTACGGCACAGGACTCCATCCTGAAGCAGCAAGCTGTCCCATTGGGCCCAATAGCTTTTCGTGGTTGAACTCATCGCTGAGACGTCCCTCCACTTAGGCTTGGTAGCACGGGCCTTCATCCATCCCAGAATCGGCTTGATGTCCGGATCTTCCTGCTGTGCATGTCGTAGGCTGTCCTTCCACCCGTTGCTGAGGTGGTCTGTCCTGAGCATCCTCACGGATACCACTTCCTTACTCTCTTGCCTACTACAATGGTTGCAATCTTCAGGACAAGGTCTTCTTGACGATACGTCTGCGTTGCCGTGAGATTTCCCGCTGCAGTGTCTGATAGTAAAGTCTGATAGTAAATTCCTGCTGCTGCTGGGCGGTGCTGTTAGCCGCACTTCCTTTCTGAGACCGTTCACCTTCCCTTCCTAGGGTGTGCTTAGGGCAGCTGGATCGAAGATGGCCCCTTTCCCCACAGCCATAGCACCTAGGGCTGTATCTTTTATTGTGGTCGCGAACCGTAACTGCTGGAACCTCCCTAGCGTGATGTGAACGTTGACCCTGCCGCACGGCTTCCACTTCCAGTGCATGGGCCAAGGCGTCCTTAAGCGTCTCGTGGTGCCCGAGCCTTACAGCAGCTCTGACTTCCAGGTCGCGGATACCGTCGATGAATGTCTGCACCAGGTTCCCTTCCAATGAGCGCAGGTACAGACCGGTATGCTTTTCGAACCATCTTCTCCACCTCAAGGGCCCACTGCTGCAGGTTTTCGTTGCTGCGTTGCACGCGATCTTTAAGCTGCACGCTAAAGGCGTGTTCCAGGTGAGCGTCACCATATTTCGCCTCCAATGCCTCAAGGAGCTGCTCATAGGTCACTTTCTTACCGAGAGCTTCCAACACGGTTAAGGCTTGGTCGCGCAGGCCTAAGATGGGTGCAGTCATGGCCTGGCTTTTATTCTAGCCGTTCGCCTACATGACAGCCTCGAACTGGATTTTGTAGGCCGACCAGGAAGAGGTCCCGTCGAACGGCGGCACTTTGAATCCACGTAGCGAAGGTGCTGCAGCTACTACGGGAGCTGTAGTTCCATCCCCAAGTTTGAGGTCGTCCAGCGTTTTCTTCACGTCAGCCATTACGTTGTCAACCCGATTGTTCACATGGTTGATTCGGGTTTCATGTTCTTCGATTCGGGTTTCAGCTTCCGACAGGCGGTTGTCGTGTTGAGCATCCCTATCCTTCACCTGCCTTATCTCTTTCCCAAAGGTAGCGTGAAGGTCCTTCATGAGGAGCATCTGCTCTTCCGACCGACGAGCCTGTTCCGCCTGCTGATCTTCCAACCGACGGGCCTGTTCCTCCTGTCGGAGGGCCTGTTCCTCTTGTCCGCTCTGCAGCTGCTCTTTTAACTGACGGACCTGTTCCTCCTGTCGGCGAGCCTGCTCCTGCAGCATCACCATCAGAGCAACTAAGTCAGGTCACGCATTGCTACTGCACCCGACGCCATTTTGCGGCTAAGTATCAAATTTTGACGTGTGACGTGTGAGATACTTTTTTTTAGCTTGTCAGTTTGTTTGCCTCTCCGATTGTAATGTGTTACCGTATAAATAATCAACAATTTCTAACATATAAATATTTTTATTAATAGTTGAGTATATTTAACATTGCGAATTAAAGGGCTAATCATTAGTCTATAGGTTTCTTTGTCTAAGTGGTTTAAAATGACATTGACATTGGGACGTCAAACACCACAGTCAGCCCTATGGAGGTTAGAGAACAGGAGAACGATCGCTGTAGAAAATAGTGTCCCAGAAATATGGACAAATTAAGTGAAGCGCTGCGATCGCTAAGTTGTCCCAATAATTTTAATTATTACAAAATATTACAAATATAAACCATTAATTATTATTGATTTACTATCATTATTATTATTTATAATATTTCACCATTTTAATGTTTCTCGATCGAAATTACTTCGGAGACACAACTTACCGACGGCAGCGCGGCTATAAATCCTACAAATTTTCAGGATAGGCGGGCTATGCTTCAGCACGTAGCGATCGTTCTCCTGTTCTCTAGCCTCAATGGTCCGCCCACTAACCATGGGTGCCATTAAGTACTCGAAACGTCAGGAATATGTAATAAGTTAATATACGCAATAAAATCCGTGGAAACTATTTTAATTTAAATTTGTGGTGTTCGACATAACAAATCACTACCTGTCTCTTTACTATGTCACTGTACGAAAGATGTAAAAAATCTAGGGTACATTTTAATAGTTACCTTGACCTTGTGATATTGCTTAGTTAACTCAAAAGGGGTAAAGTGATAAAAAGCAAATAAAGTACCAACACGACGTTAAAACACGAAAAAGAATAAAATAATTTGCTCATAGTATTGAACAGCTTTTGAGGTCTACACCGACTTATGGCTATAAAAATAATTAGAAATTATTTTATTCTTTTTAGTTTTTGAAGCTAGTTTCTACATTTATTTCTTTGTAAGACTATAATAAATCACTCGTACTAGTCCTTTTGTAATGATTAATGTTTTAATGTGATAATATTGTTAATTAACAAAGCCAGTTTTAAATGAATATCTTTTATATTTAATTTTTATATCCTTAATAAATTTAATACATAATTACTAAAATAATTGTTTTCTTTATATGTATAAAACCCACCTTTTTAAGAATGATTTGTTAACAAAAAAGTCTAATGAGTGTCTCTATGATCGAAATGAAGATAAAAATAATTTATGCTATCACTTTTTTCTTGATTTCGATCATAGAAAACCACGGTGGCCAACCGGCGGATTGGAGTAGAGTAGCCATACGCGGGCATTCCCCTCTGTCAAAGTATAAGTCCACGCGGTCCTATGCGTACTATAAAACTATGTAGTTGCAGCAACACTGCACTGTACGTCCATACCTTTGAGTATTCAACCAACTGGAGAGGCCATGCGTGTTAATTCCTAAACAAAAATTCTGTCTTCATCAGGGGGCGCAAGAAAAACACACAACTGTATACTTATCTATAAATGCAAAATTAAATCGCGTCACTATAAATGCACACTACAGCATTTGTGTTTGTTGTCATTGCATTTACGCATACCATCAAATTGTACACGTGTCGATACACTGTTGTCGCTGTCTACATGCGTAAGCAACGTAGGGTATGGACTATGTCGATATTTTTTATCGATAAACAAATCACCATAGTCGGCATATATTTTTATTTGAGTATAAGTAATACATAGATAAATAATACCAAGGTGTTATTTGAAGTTCTTTTTTTAAAATATTTTAAAATGATCTTCGAAAAAAACTTTGAAATTATTGAAAGTAAGTTTATTATTTTGCTACAGGTTTATTTTACATTATGCAGCATAAAATGTAAAACATGTAACAAATCAAAATGGGAGGTTTAGTTAACTTATTTTAAAAATTAGATTTGTAAAAAGAAAAATCGTATCAGTTTGTCATCTTAGATGGTGTTAACCAAGTTTTTATTTTTATTATAAGGCTTTAATCACAAAACCGCTATTTAAAAATTCCAATATTGATTTCCAAGAGATATTAAGTGAACTATCTAAAAATATTTAATAAATTAGGAAAATAAAGTAGTTTTACAAAATATAATAGTTGACTAAAGTGAACTTTAAACAGACAGCTGCTTAAAAATAAAACATGACATCTACCTAGGGCTAAGTATTCCCCAGAAAGATGTTTTGCTTTAACTTTACATTACTATTCACCGAAAGCTAAACGAAATGTGTGAAATATCAAAAGTTTTGAAATTTGTCTGCCTTCATCACGTACTATAACAAATTGGTTCAACTGATAGTTGACTTGGCTACATAAAAAAGCGTTAACTATTTTAAAACTTAGAGAATAGAGAGTAACCCTGACAAGAAATTGTATATTTGTACTGATGCTTTAGCATTTTCATTAATGGGCATTAATACTTCATGTAAAGTACGCGTTGGGTAACAGATAACAGTAGAATATCGTACATAATAAATGTTTGGTCCTTCGAGCTAGATTAATATCCTCCAGTTTATGTTGTCTTGTAAACAAAAGTATTGCAGTATTACGTACTCATTTCTTTTACGTGGTAAAATTGTAATCAGCCATTTTGTAGCGCAGTGTCGGATGACGAATCACCGTGTGAACAATTATTTTCGAAACAGATTTAATTCTTGATGAGCTTAATCGTATTCTTCAGCTCGCAGCGACAAGTAAACAACATTTTCGTTCGCGAACCATTGATTTAGCTGTTCACCAAAGAAAATTCAATACAGTTCAAACAAAGATTGAGAAAACGCTTATTAAAATAAAATCATTCAATAAAGAGGACCAGATTAAAGTTCGTAATGACTTTAACTATTTATATTACACTATTGTTACTCATTAAAATAATATGAAAAAGGAGGATGAGCAGCAGCGCCGCATGAGTTGGTCATTTCAAGCTTCCGATGTCATAGTGCAGGCAAACAGAAATACCTACCTATTTTGTCATTGCCAGAATTTAACGGCGATCCAACCTATTGGCCGTCGTTTTATGATTTATTTCGTTCGCTAGTACATAATATAAGTAATAAGTTTTCATGTTGGACACGACATTCAGAATTATTGTAAATCAAATTTCGTATGTCGTTCGTGTTATAAACGACATCATACATTAATTAATTTTCAACACAATCGTTATCGGCCATTAGCGAAATGGCGGCAGTTAATAGTGCTCTAACGCTCCCTCTTACGGAGGAGCGAAAAAGTATTAGGGTGATACCTCGAAAATTTGGTGGTTTTTCTATTTAACATATTTTTTTTAAGTTTTATAGATTACAAACCAAAATTTTGGTATATGATTTTTGACTATATGACCTTGGATTGCATAAAAGAAAAACACGATATCATGTAAATTTCTCGATAGAAAAAATTTGCAAAGTAGGCTCTAATTATTTACATTTCTCTATGACACACAATATTCTTCCGAATAAGTTCATGGAATTATTTTTAAGACACAGTAAACAATCATATCTAAGTTCTCATAAGCCAGTTTTTTAATCTATAACAAAGTTTTGTTAAAATAAATAAAAATGTTGTTTGGTGCTTACTTAGTTTTTTTCATCAATTTCTAGAATAGAATAGAATTCATCACTTTCATTTTGACACTCCTTCAGTCATCCGTTAGTTTCACCGACAAAGGAATAAGCCACGCTCCCAAAACTTCGATTCATTTTTAAGGTATCCTCTTAACACGGCTGAGGCACCTCTTGCCTTACCTATCAACAGCGGCGCGGTTCATAATAATTGCGCGTCCAATGCTGCTAAATCGATTGGCGACAATTGTGAACAGTCTAATTAAAACAGTCGATGCGCACGCATACAATTATCTTTTGTGTCACTCAAGCTCATCTCTCAAGATCTCTTTCACTCCGGAAGTATTATGCTTGGTGCCTATGGACTCTTGTGCGATATATTCTACTGAACTTTGATAATACTATCATTGCATCGACTACCCCGAGCTCCTTTAGCCAGCCCCTGGATTCGTGGTTGCAGGGTGATTGTAAGTCGCCAAACCCAGTAGAATATCGTACAGTGTGAGTTTCGTTGTGATAGATGATTGCTTTTCTGTGTGTAGATTTTCCCTCGCAAAAAATGACAAACAGTCTTGTATCGGGTGACAACGCTATGGGTATTCCCCTCCGGTCCAGCGGAGGCTCGTGTTGCTCTATGTGTTAGATAATTTAAAATACCTACAATTTATTTTTATTTATTTCATTTATTTATTTCATATATTTGCATAAAACATGGACAGAGAAGGATGGTATAATTCTTAAAGCACAACATGTTTGCTACGTGATTGTAATAGCATGCAAATTTACATTAATAGCACATATACAAATGAAACTTTCTAATCATAATACAAAACAATTAGACTAAAACATACAAGAGCATAAATAAACAAAGATTATCAATTCATTAAAAAAATATATATCATTTACATTTAACAAATAGGTCTCTGATGTCATAAAATTGATTTTCATTGAGATAAGTCAATATTTTTTTAAATATATTATTATTATTCGATTTGATTTCATTTGGTATTTTATTATAGATTCGAATACACATGGTTAAACAGCTTTTACTATATTTGTTTGATCGCGGTACATCATCTAATACAAGTCTATTTGCATTTCTTTTCAGTCTTATATTCATATCACATGCCTTTGTAAACAGATTATTATGTTTATGTACGAAATTACAAACGTAATAGTTAAAAGCTGATTAATTAAAAGCTTCCTGTTATAAATAATAGGTATGTAATTTTCTGTCAACGGCCATCGCGATTATAATAATCTATGGAAATAGTGTTCTGTAATCATATCTGTCAGTAATTATCAAAATTAATCAATTTTTTGTTATTATTTGAAATGACCATACAATTAGCATCATGAGCAGTTCTTGTGAGTTAAAATGCATTAAAAATGAGTTTGCAAGGTATCGACAGCAAAATCATGCAAGGTCTTCGGCTGAAGGGCAATCAAGGCCGCATACTCCGACACCGAGTTATTCCTCTAGCCGAAGCCAAAGTCCTGATGTTCTTGCACGAAGAAGATCAATACAAAGACCGGACCACAATTGCTGCTCAAATGTAATTATTTAAATAATTAATAAATGAACGATTTTATAACTGTTATTATATACCTGTTAATACTATACATTTATTTTCAAACATACATTGATATTATATAGATGATGATATTATATAGTTTTAGCACGAATGGGTCGCACCAAACTCTCACAGAATCCCAGCGTAAAAACAGCTGCTAAAGGCTGTTATGTTTCGTATGATGAGTGTAGCAAACCAGAGACCCGTTTTTACTGGAAATGAACCATCTTTTTTTTTTTTATAGAAGAGGGGGCAAATGAGCATGCGGCTCACCTGATGTTAAGTGACTACCGCCGCCCATGATCAACCGCAACACCAGGAGAATTGCGGGTGCGTTGCCGGCCCTTTAGAAAGGAGTACGCTCTTTTCTTGAAGGTCCCCAGGTCGTATCGGTCCGGAAAAATCGCCGGTGGTAAACTATTCCACAGAGAGGTTGTACGTGGAAGAAAACTCCTTGTGAAACGTACAGTGGTAGACCGCCAAGCATCCAGATGGTGTGGATGGTATCGGGACGTTTGCCGTGTAGTGCGTTCACGAAATTTGGCGGCTGGGATTAATCCGAACAATTCCTCAGAGCACTCCCCGTGATAGATGCGATGAAATACGCAAAGAGATGCAACATCTCTTCGCAGCGCCAGTGAATCGAGCCGATCGGAAAGCACTCGGTCGTCGACGATTCGAGCCGCTCTGCGCTGGATGCGGTCAAGTGGAAGGAGCTGGTACTGGGGAGCCCCAGCCCAGAGATGGGAACAGTATTCCATGTGCGGCCGAACCTGCGCCTTGTAAAGTTGCAGGCGGTGTGCCGGCATGAAATACTGTCCCGCTCTGCTGAGCACGCCAAGCTTTTTAGAGGCCAATTTGGCCTTCCCTTCCAAGTGACCACGAAACTGCACGCCACTCGATATGTCGACGCCGAGGATTCCGATACTGGCTGAGGCAACAAGGGGAGTGCCTTGAAACTGAGGGGATACGACAAAGGGGTTCTTTTTAGCGGTTAACGCGCAAACTTGTGTCTTCTGGGGGTTAAACTGGACTAGATTTAGTCGTCCCCAATCCGAGACTCTGTTCAGCAAAGACTCAACTTTAGACACAAGTTTGTCCCGGCACTCGGAGACGTTTTCCCGAGAAATATTGGCTCGGCCGGTGTAAAGAGCATCACCAGTGCTGTCATCCGCATAGCAATGAATGTTACGGGTATGCAACATATCATTGATATGCAGAAGAAACAGCGTTGGCGATAGCACACAGCCCTGTGGAACACCAGCATTAATAGGCTTGCAATCGAAGCTTGCACCGTCTACAACGACCTTGATGCTCCGATCTGCAAGAAAGCTGGTGATCCAATCGCACAATTTCTCGGGAAGCCCATAGGAAGGGAGCTTCGAAAGAAGCGCTTTGTGCCAAACCCGATCGAAGGCCTTCGCAATGTCCAAACTAACGGCCAATGCCTCCCCCTTGAACTCTACTGCCTCCGCCCATCTGTGAGTGAGGTAGACCAGAAGATCACCAGCTGACTGACCACGGCGAAAACCGTATTGGCGGTCACTAATCAGCTGGTGATCCTCAAGGTACCTCATGAGCTGGCAGTTTACAATGGACTCCATTGTTTTGGAGAACAAGGAGGTGATGGCGATTGGCCGGTAGTTGGACGGGTCTGAGCGGTCGCCTTTTTTAGGGATCGGGTGGACGAAAGCCGTCTTCCATGATTTTGGGACTACGCCTAGGGAGTAGGAGTACCGGAAAAGACGCGTTAAAACCGGTGCCAACTCTGGAGCACACGTCCTCAGCACAATTGGGGGGATTCCGTCAGGCCCACTCGACTTGTGGATGTCCAGGGAGAGGAGTGCTTTGCGAACCGAGCGCTGTGTGAACTGCACTTCCGGCATGGAGCACTCACACCGCGGGATGGTCGGCGGCGTACTCCCCCCGTCATCGAGAGTCGAGTTAGACGCAAAGAAAGAGCCTAGAAGATCGGCTTTCTCCTTTGCAGTATGGGCCAGTGAGTCGTCCTCCCTGTGCAGAGATGGAAGAGATGGCTGACAGAAATTCCCCTGGACAGCCTTGGCGAGAGACCAGAATGCACGGGTTCCAGAAGGAAGGCGAACTAGTTTCTCGCCAATTCTGCCTATGTGCTCTGACTTTGCCTTGGCAATGACTCTTTTGAAGGACCTAGAGGCGGAATTATACTTCTTTTTTAGAGCGCTGGTGTTTACATCCCGGGACGCTGATGCATCAACCCAGGCTTGGTAGCACTCCTGCTTATAGCATGATGCTATTTTACAGGAGCGACCAAACCATGGCTGAGATTTGCCTCCAATGGGCACCACAGAGGAAGGAATATAAAGTTCTATACCCTGAAGTACCACATCAGTAACAGAATCCGCAACAACGTTGGGATCATCCGGCGAGAAGCAAACCCGCCCCCAAGGGTAGGATGCAAAGAAAGACCGCATCCCATCCCAATCGGCTGACCTATAGTGCCAAACACGGCGGCAGCCTGCAGAATGCAACCGCGATTTCAGCGTGAGTGGCACAACACTCCGGACCAGACAATGGTCTGAGGAGCCTAAAGGGGCGTCGACGGAAATCTGATATCCTTCGGGGTGAGAGGTCAGCAGAAGGTCCAACAGGGAAGGTGCATGATCCTCCACATCTGGAATCCGCGTAGGCGAAGTAACCAGTTGTGTCAGACCATATGCCAAGGCAAAATCATGAACAGATCTCCCCGCATGATCGGTTAAACGTGAACCAAGCCATTCGGCGTGATGGGCGTTAAAGTCGCCGAGGATCACGATCTCTGCGGAGGGGATCTGCTGTAGTCGGTCTGTTTCGGCATTACCGCTATGGGACCTATAGAGGCACCCGTAGACGCGCGGATGGTCGTCGCTGTCTACGCGTAGCCAAAGGATGGACAGGTCCGAACCTTCAAGTCTGCCGAGGCGTCGAGAACAGATGTCCTCTCTGACGTAAACGCAAACTCCAGCCCGAGGCAAAAAGGAGTGTTCCAGTTTGTACCCCGGGTAGGAGAGATACGAGACATCAGCCGGAGAGGACACCTGCGTCTCGGTCAGAAAGAGCAGAGCCGGCCTCGCCGTCTCGAGATGGTAGTGGACGACGTTTAGGTTAGAGTGAAGTCCCCTGATATTGCAGAAATTCACGGACAGCGTGGCAGGGGTCGCCTTGGTTTTGTTGCTCCGTTTGCCCCGAGCAGTTGTAGTATTGAGCGGAATTTTGCCCCCCCCCCCCCCCCAGAATACGCGGGGCAGCCTGAGCACCCACGCTCAGAAGTGGAGAAACATGGTCGTGGATGCTCAGCGAGGGATTCTCCAGGGGTGCTGGTACCCTCCTGGGGTAGTCTATCATTATTTAATTCCGCTACCATGTTGATGGGGGGGGGGGATTTGGGCCTCCTGCATTTTGATTCATAATCTAGGATAAATGTCTATGGGTCACAGCTTCCACTTACCATCAGGTAGACTCTGTGCTCGTTTGTCACCCATATTCTATAAAAAAACATAATAAATATTTCATATAAAAACAAAAACATAATAACTATTTCATATAAATCTAATGAAATAAAGTAAAATTAAATTCATTTAGATACCAATATAATATTCAATGAAGCAATCCAGTTTTATTAATTTATTAGTTTATTATCTACATTTACCGCGGCTTGGCTAGTCATCGTTTTACCAACTTTATTCGTACATATTCCATTCGATGTAAAAATTTGTAAAACCGAGCACACATGGAATTCACTTAGTGTGTGTCCATTTGTTAAGACGATAATTATAAGTTATAAGAAGATAATTCAAATCTGGGCTTGTTAGAATGTGCAGGACGTAAGACAAAGAAAATCAAGGAAATAACCAATTTTTGGGGAGTGAAATCGAATATTAAGAATTAAACCATTTTGGGTGTCATAATTTAAAAGCCCCATAAAACAACAATTTGAAAATATATAAAGCAAAATATTCTGTTAAACTTTATTTTATAGTTTTCCGAAAAAAATTAGAATTATTGCTCTCTCACTGTGTTTTCAAAAGTATTAAATACAAATTCTTAAAAGATCGCGAGTGGAAATAATACGGCATACATGTACTTTTTGCTCTTTTTATTTATTTATTTCAACGAATTATTTTTGTATTTCATAGCATTGCTTTATTTATGGCATAATGTATACTTATACGGGTGATATTCGATCCATATCGCTGGTCCTGTTAATTGCCACCATAAAATAACAGGTTTTGGGTATTTTTACACGTTCTCTCGGTTCGCTAACCGTTTTATTCGAGTGATTTTAAATTCCATGAACGCAGTTGAGTTGTACTCATCGTTTAAACAAATATTAACTTGCGTATAATTAAAATTCGTTATCAATCTTTAATATTTATTACCGTACTTTTTCTTTCGCTTGCGTATATACTCGTGCAATTTAAAACAATATTTCCGAAAATAATATGAACGCTGTTAAAAGAAAATATAATTTTTAGTCTCTTTATTTGATCTACAAAACTGAACACATTAATTATTACAACATGCTTTCACGTATTGGAAAACAAATATTTCAAAAATATATTTTGTTTAAAGTGAACCCCCCGCATGCACATAAGATAAACCTAACTAAGTACGTAATAATTAACAATAATTAATGTTTTTTTTTAATAAAGTAAAACTTTAATCCGGGCATATGATTGTAAATTCGCTTCAGACGCCCCCACTGGGGTTAAAGAGAAACAAACTGCTTATTTTGTCACTTATTGTATTTGCAAGAGTCCTGACTGGACATAGCTGTTTAAAAAAGCACATGGCTATCTTGGAATTAAGCAACTCAAGGATTTGCCGATTCTGTTCCTTGACGAAAAACACACCTCTGCACATCTTAACTGAATGCAAATGCGCAAACGTAAAGTTCATCTAGGAAACTGCGTACTTAGCCTTCAAGAAGTGAAAATATTCACATTTACTAAGCAACTATTTCAATTTATTGAATCATAGGGCTTAGCAGCATCGTCATTACAGCCCTACACATCCATCGACTTCCTGCATGTTTTATCAAGTCGTCACTCCATCTAGTGGGGGGTCGCCCACTAGACAGAGGATACACTACGCCTACCGGTACAAGGCTGCCATTCGAGAACCTTTTTTCCCCATCGGTTGTCGGTTTTTCGAGCTATGTGACTGGCCCATTGGCTCTTCAGCTTACTAAAACGTTGGGCTATGTCGGTCACTCTGGTTCTACTGTGGATATCCTCATTTCTAAGTTTATCACGCAGAGAAACCCCGAGCACAGCCTTCTCCATAGCTCGCTGAGAGACCTTGAGCTCCTCATACGGCCGGCAGTGAAGAACTACGTCTCAGATCTATAGGTTTTGAGGTATACCTGACGAGAAGATGTGTCGTAATTTCCCGAACGGTGCTCAATCGAGTTGAATCCGTCGATTGACCTCTCATACGAAGTTGGACTTACCTAGTCCGACTATTTGTCCCAGGTAAACGTACTCCTCAACCACTTCGAGCTTTGTGCTCCCAACAACTGCCGGCATAGGTGTGACAGAGACATTAAAAATGATCTTTGTTTTGGCCATATTCGTTTTAAGACCTATCCGTTGGGAGACACTATTGAGATCATTGGGCATAGCGCCTAGGTCTTCCATCGATTCTGCCATATGGACTATATCATCGGCAATTCGAAGTTGAGTAATGTAGTCGCCATTGATGTTAATGCCGTATCCTTTCCAGTTCAGTAGCTTGAAAACGTCTTCCAATGCAACGGTGAAGAGTTTCGGGGAAATAACGTCACCCTGTCTTACACCTCTCTGCAGTTAGATAGGTATACTCTGGTTCTGTACTCGGATATCCATCGTAGCCCTACTGTACAAACATTTCAGCACTTCGATATACCGACAGTCAATTTAGCACCGCTGAAGGGACCCAAATTTCGACGTAATTAAAGGCTTTTCATAGTGCACATAGTCCACACACGCCAGGCAAAGTGGCAGATTCAGATTGTACTCTTCGGTCGTCTGTACAATCTGAAGCAGGGTATACGTAGGGTATACGATTTCGATTCCATTTACGATTTCAACCCTAACGTGTGATATATTGTTGGAAAGGTATTTAAAAATGAATAGGGGTTTACTAAAATCATTTTTTGATAATGTCAATAATTTCGAAAATAATCGCTCCAAAAGTAAAAAACAATGTGTCACCCCCCCCCCCTCTAACTTTTGAACCATAAGTTTAGAAAATATGAAAAAAATCTGAAAGGTAGAACTTTATAAGGACTTTCTAGGAATATTATTTTGAACTTGGATGGAAACAACAGTACCCACCTTTAAACTCATAAGTGGGAACACTTTTTGTGACGGACGGGAAACTACAGAACCCTACACTCAGCGTGGTCCGACGCGCTCTTGGCCGGTTTTTATTTAAAAGGCCTGCAACGCATGGGCGGCGGTTAACATTTACCATTGATTACAAAGAAAAACATTAAGGTGCCGAAAAGAAATAGTACTTACTACAAAAACCTTTTTCCAAAAACAAAATTTTCCAAATATGCCGCCTCATTTAAAGTAACAGAAGTAAAGCAGCAGCCTTCATACGCCTCTTTGCTAGGCATAAGTTTTTTTTTTGTGGTTTTCCGTCAAGAGTTACACTACTCCCGGCGGTAATATATTGTCAGTTTGTCAAATTACTTATATATGTTACACATTTATGGAAATTTCAACATATAATATGCGAAAAGAATGAATGAAGAAAGACTGACAAAGCAAATATATGTCGCAGAATCGAATGGAATAGGCGGAAAGGAACGTCCTAGGCGAAAATTTATCGACCAAATTGGCGATATATTAAAAATGGGTCAAAATAAGAGTACCCTTAACCGACGAGCATGTAGCAAGTTTGTAGTCTCCGCCTACCCCTCTGGGTGACAGGCGTGACTGTTTATGTATGTATGTATAATATGCGATTTGATACATTTATTTATTTCAACACTTACAACTATCTTTACAGGTTATCCTAATACGATAGTGTAACTATTCTATACGCTATTATCACGTAGTACTATTATTTATTCTGTGCTATTACTATAACTATTCTATATGCTATTATTATTATACGCAATTAACTTTTCAAATTAGGTACATAACAAATAATATATAATGCTACCTTTGTGAATTCACTCAGGGGACAACAAAACAAGTCTATTTCTCTCGCTATCACATTAAGTGTACAAAGACCAAGTATGAGAGGCGACTGACGCATTAGGTTTGTCCCTCAGTTTGGCCCGGCAACCAACGGCCCAACAGTTGTGGCGGTCGCCGTCTCCCTATGATATTGTTACGAGCTTGAGGTTCGTGACAATAAAAATTGCCGATAAAATTACCTAAATTAACACTTTAATTTACTTTACACAAATTAAAACTAAAAACACTAATAATTAAACACACTAATTCACTTAATTTCGCTCCGAAGCTTCGCTTGTTTCGCTGAGTTCAACTCTGTCTCGATCGCATCTTGCGCCACCTATTTATTTAAATTAGCAAAATATCCGGAATGTTCAAGTAAACACGCGCAAGGTACCGAGAATTCGAGTATAGATTTTCCAGAAACTTAGTTCTTCGGGTGGCGCTGTCGGTCGAAAGACGTGCGATGTCACTTACTGCAACGCTCCCCCCGCTCTCGTTCCCGACACCAGATGGCGCTAGTTGACTTATTCGAGCGCGGCGTAACACTGCCCCCTCCTAAGACATGCTCGTCCCGAGCATTATCGGCCCCATAGTAACGCGCCAAGCGATCCACTTGGACGATCTTAGGAGTCCCTCTTACGCCTTTCTGTAACGGCTCCGCAATGTCAAGGGATGTCCTATCCCGTGGTGCACCAACATTGTACAATTTCGACGCTCCTCTACTCCGTGCCTGAGGTCCCCTCACAGCCGCACAACTTGTACATGTACGACACCAATCCTCGACATCGTCACGATAATGGACCCAGTAAAACTGTTCTCGGACCTTCAGTAGAGTTCGTTTACCTCCCAGATGGACTCTTGAACGACCATTATGGCACAGCTGTAGAACATTCGGCACTTTAGCTTTAGGGACAACCATTTGTAAACGACAGCTGTCTCCTCGACCATTGTCCCATTTACGGCACAGGACTCCATCCTGAAGCAGCAAGCTGTCCCATTGGGCCCAATAGCTTTTCGTGGTTGAACTCATCGCTGAGACGTCCCTCCACTTAGGCTTGGTAGCACGGGCCTTCATCCATCCCAGAATCGGCTTGATGTCCGGATCTTCCTGCTGTGCATGTCGTAGGATGTCCCTCCACCCGTTGCTGAGGTAGTCTGTCCTGAGCATCCTCACGGATACCACTTCCTTACTCTCTTGCCTACCCCAATGGTTGCAATCTTCAGGAAAAGGTCTTCTTGACAATGCATCTACGTTGCCGTGAGATTTCCCGCTGCAGTGTCTGATAGGAAAGTCGTATTCCTGCTGCTGCTGGGCGGTGCTGTTAGCCGCACTTCCTTTCTGAGACCGTTCACCTTCCCTTCCTAGGGTGTGCTTAGGGCAGCTGGACCGAAGATGGCCCCTTACCCCACAGCCATAGCACCTAGGGCTGTATCTTTTATTGTGGTCGCGAACCGTAACTGCTGTAACCTCCCTAGCGTGAGGTGAACGATGATCCTGTCGCCGCCAGGCAGTGCTGTTAGCTGCACTACCCTCTCGAGATCGATCAACTCTCCTTTCCACGGTTCGCTTAGGGCAGCTGGATCGAAGATGGCCCTTTTCCCCACAGCCATAGCACCTAGGGCTGTATCCTTTGTTGCGGTCGCGAACTGCAGCTGCTGCAACCTCCCTGACGCGATGGGAACGATGATCCTGCCGCACGGCTTCCTCTTCCAGTGCATGGGCCAAGGCGTCCTTAAGCGTCTCGTGGTGCCCGAGCCTCACAGCAGCTCTGACTTCCAGGTCGCGGATGCCGTCGATGAATGTCTGCACCAGGTTCCCTTCAATGAGCGCAGGTACAGACCGGTATGCTTTTCGCACCAGCTTCTCCACTTCTAGAGCCCACTGCTGCAGGTTTTCGTTGATGCGCTGCACACGATCTTTAAGCTGCGCACGAAAGACGTGTTCCAGGTGAGCGTCGCCATATCTCGCCTCCAATGCCCCAAGGAGTTGCTCATAAGTCACTTCCTCACCGAGAGCTTCCAGAACTGTCAAGGCCTGGTCGCACAGGCCTAGTGTGAGAGCAGTCATGGCCTGATTTTTATTCCAGCCGTTCGCCTTCATAACAGCTTCGAACTGAATTTTGTAGGCTGACCAGGAAGAGGTACCGTCGAACGGTGGCACCTTGAACCCACGTAGCGAAGGTGTTGTAGCTACTGCGGGAGCTGTAGCTCCATCTCCAAGTTTGAGGTCGTCCAGTGTTTTCTTCACGTCGGCCATTACGTTGTCAACCCGATTGTTTACTTGGTCGATTCGGGTTTCGGCCTCCGACAGGCGGTTGTCATGTTGAGCAACCTTATCCTTCACCTCCCGTATCTCTTTTCCGAAGATAGCGTGAAGGTCCTTCATGAGGAGCTACTGCTCTTCCTTATCGCGTTGGAGTTGCTCTTCTAAACGACGGGCCTGTTCCTCTTGTCGGCGGGCCTGTTCATCCTGTCCACCCCGCAGCTGCTCTTCCAACCGACGGACCTGTTCCTCCTGTCGGCGAGCCTGTTCCTCCTGTCAGTGAGCCTGTTCCTCCTGCTGCTCTTTCAACAGACGGGCCTGTTCCTCTCGTCCGCGCTGCAGCTGCTCCTGTAGCATGGCCATCAGAGCACCTAAGTCTGATGCCGCAGATGTAGGAGCTACTGACGGGCCCGCAGCCTCCGTGGCTAGTAGTTGGCCCTCCGACGTCTGCGGCGTTGCACCACCAAACCTCCTCTGGTCCGTCTCCTGCTGGCGTTGACTTCGGGTACGGACACCCTCCGTTTCCTCCTTAGGTAAAATCGGCATGATTTTATCCCACTTCTGACACCAATTGTTACGAGCTTGAGGTTCGTGACAATAAAAATTGCCGATAAAATTACCTAAATTAACACTTTAATTTACTTTACACAAATTAAAACTAAAAACACTAATAATTAAACACACTAATTCACTTAATTTCGCTCCGAAGCTTCGCTTGTTTCGCTGAGTTCAACTCTGTCTCGATCGCATCTTGCGCCACCTATTTATTTAAATTAGCAAAATATCCGGAATGTTCAAGTAAACACGCGCAAGGTACCGAGAATTCGAGTATAGATTTTCCAGAAACTTAGTTCTTCGGGTGGCGCTGTCGGTCGAAAGACGTGCGATGTCACTTACTGCAACGCTCCCCCCGCTCTCGTTCCCGACACCAGATGGCGCTAGTTGACTTATTCGAGCGCGGCGTAACAATATACATAGGGAGACGAACTATATATATACTAGAACACTAGGCATGGGTCACGCCTCACTGCTAAACGTTGCAACAACGGTGCCTTTTTTTCGATGATTTATTTATTCACTAGGAGGCACGGGACATTTACGTTATATTTACTGATGGCTCAGTTGCGCAAAAACTGAAAGGTCGTATTAGCTGTCGCTTTCACTGGAATACTGTGATCTTGCTCAGCGGTAGAACTACACACTTGATGCGCAAACTTCCTTTAATCCTTATGAGTGAGGAAACGACTCTACACAACATTAGCAAGGGTGGTGGTCGTAGCGCTCCTTTGCGGCAATGCGAATTGATCGTGTGGGATGTATACCCGATGTCACACAAGCGTATGAATAAACCGCTTAAAAGCAGTCTACAATGACAACCGAATGTTAATGGGTTGAGTGGTCGTCTTGCTCGCAGTCAACAGTCAGAGGAACAGCGGTAAATGAAATTAACGAGTGTTTTTAAGGCTTCGTCGTTATGAACTAGAGTTGAAAGTTTGCTTCTCACAGCCAACATGAAAGCCCAAGTCTATAACAACCAAGATCTATATAACTAACTAAATAATTTTCATACAGCGACATTTTTAACAAGGAAGTCTGCCGTGCAAAAGCCTTTAGTCAGGCTTTCGCTCAGGTTCAGTCCATTTTCGGTGAATATTTTTTGCCCTCTTCCGTTTTGTTATGAACGAGGCAACTTGACTCATCTTAATCAGATTCGAAACAGTCCAACGCTGCACTGCAGCCTCTTGAATAGAAGTGAGATTTTGCAGTAATATCCAAGCATGGCAGGTTCGACGGGCAACTTCGAACACTTCGAATTACGAATTATCGCTGTACGGTCGTCTACCTTCATACTAATACCGAATTACGTTTATTATGAGCAAATGGGAATTTCCCATTGTTGTAAAGTATTTTTTATTTTAAGCGTGTCTTTATATTTAGTTTATCTTACATTAATATTTTTCCAACCGCATAACGTATTATATTGAATGACGCAAACATAAGTGTTATATTTATGATACTAGCTTTATTTCGCGGATTTGCTTTGGACTTCGCTTTGTTCAACACCATTAGTATTTCATGCCAAAATCGGCATTACCTCGTTGTTTATCAGCAAGTCTTTCTCTTTCACAAACGTTCTTTTCATAAACTTAATGGTGTTCACTCTATAATTGTTTAACATTGTAGATATAAAATTTATTAATATATGACTTGACAACATCGCCACTTATCGAATGCAGATTTTGTGATTTTCTTTTTTGGTGTTAAACCAACATAATATATTATTTTTTTGCGAACATGAGCCATTTTTGGCCATAAATATATATTATTTTGTTAGTAACTTGACGACAGCGCTACAAATCGGATATCTTATGGACCATCTCATTGTCGCAACTAAACAAATATAATTGTATACTACGCGTTTATTTCAAGTTTGGCGTCGTCGACCGTTATGATATCACAGCTGACGGTACCGTAGACAATAAAAATTATCATGTTTATTTATAATATCACATGAACATTATGACTATTTTTTTGTTAAATTGAGCAAAACTAAGTAAGTAGTTTATTGTCCCATACATAGAAATTGAGAGCATACAAGTAGATAAAATGCATTTTATAAAATAATTTATTTAGTAAAGTGAAATAAATACAGTGAATAGGAACGTGTCCGATACAATTAAAAATATTATAATAAAATTTTTTATAGTTTTATTTTACATTTAAAACATTTCAAATAACTACGTAAAACATTACGAAGGCGCTGCTATCGGTACTAATAGGTCCTTTGAGCCTGATTGAACCAACGACTAATGGTTGCATAAGTTGCTGGTTCAAATCCGAGCAAAAATATTGGGGTATGAGACGAATGTTTAATATTTCTTCTACGATCACACCTTAAAGGAATAAGGCTCTGCGGTTTCCAGGCCACCTGACAAACATGGTAGCTATGGCAAATATCCCCGTTACGAGGCAAATTTATGAGGGAGAGGCCTATCTTCAGCAGGGGCCTATTGATGGGCTGTTAATAAAGAATATTGTATTGTAGGGTACCACTATAAACACAAAGCATTTTTTACTCCAAGTTCCACCTTCATTTTCACGTGATAAGCACTATTAATTATTATTATTGAATAAGATTTCAAATCCCGAAAAACTCGAAATCGCCGAACACAAATCAGTCCGTATTTGGGTACGGCGCTTTCGAGTGATATCATAGGGAACAACATTACCAAGAGTGTGAGTGAGTATTTGTCGTGAATATGGACAATTCTTACAAGTTATGGATGTTGAATTGCCGTAATCTTCGAAAGGCCTACATCCAGCAGTTGATAATGAAAGGCGGTTAAGAACAAAAAATTAACTACACTTATATAATTGTGTTAACAAATTTTATTTAATGTGCCGTGTGGTGGAGGCATAAAAGGATCTATCAGTTCACCCCAGGTCACGCCAAGGGTGTCAAATAAGGTGCCTTTTTTATAGAGTAGGATGTAAAACGAGTACACAGTCCACGTGAAGGTGTATGGGTAAATGTTGTGGCCCACATTTATCCTCAATTTTTTTATAGCATTGTGTAACAAACGGGCACAGTCCACAGTAATGGCAAGTGGATGCTGTGGCCCATAGACATCCACATTTGCCCTCAGTTAAGAATCAAAATGCAAATGCGTTGTCACCCCGGGGGGCTAATATGGAATGCCTCGATTCCAGTAAAACGGGTCTCCGGTTCTCTACACTCACCATACGAAACACAGCAATATTACGCTGCTATTTTACGCTGGTATTCTGTGAAAGCGTGGTCCTGCCCCGGTCATGGTCGATGCGTTCATGCTACAGTTATAATATAGTTGCAGCTTGTCTCTACCACGTAAAAAAATCAAAATGCAGATGCTTTGTCACCCATGAGGACTAGGGTGTAATGCCTAGTTTCTGGTAAAAAGGGTCTCCGTTTCTCTACACTAACCATACGAAACACAGAAGAATTGAGCTGTTATTTTACGCTGGTATTCTGTACTACCTGCCCCGGTCGAGCCGACCCATTCGTGTTACAACTATTATAGCAGCTGCGTGCCTCTACCACGTAAAATACCTGCGGGAAACATAACGAAAAGTTTCATGGCTCAATATAGAATATAGATGGCGGTATAATGTCGTTTACGTCACGCGTACAATATCCAAAGCGGCGATGGAGAGCGGCGTCATAAGTGCGACACGTTAGTTTCTGACAAGCGAGGCGATCAAAGCAAGCCCTTCTCACCGGGAGAGGTCTATGTCTAGCAGGAAACTCTACGGGCTGGTAAAGAAGATGAAGAGAACTTGTATAGAGTACCAGCGTCAGCCCTTCGTCCTTTTATTTTTGAAAGACCCTCCAGAGGACTTGATTCTTAGTAGATAGTAATGCTCTTTAACAGTGATGTTCTTAATGATTCCGCTTAGATTTTCAAAAAAATATTTGAACTAATACTACTGCAGGTCGTTTAAGTTTCTGGTGGGCCCAAAACCTATTGTCTCCTTTACCGAAATTTACATAGCACATGTGAATAAATATTTTAGGGTATTCTTTATTTGTTTCACGTCAATGCCAAAATTATGTTAAGATATTTTGTTTTTTAAAATAGTCGGCTGTGGCAGAATACCAGCGGTGACCCTAAAATCACCACATAGCTGAGTCACAGGCCAGTTTCTCTCATTACTTTTATGGTACTTAAGTATGTTTCTAAGTTAAGTTAAGTTTGTGATGATTTTAATTTGTACATTTTTAATAACATGTGTGAACTGAGACAAATAATAAGATTATTAGTATTGTTATTTTTATTAGAAGTTAATACGTGCCATATTATATTGCAGCCTTCCATTTGGAAGCTTTGTAGTATTAATAATGCAGATACAATGGCTTAAGCCTAGCTTAATCAATAGCCGCCTGATCCATAATTAGAAAAATCAGTTTTCATTTGTTTCAGTTGATGGACAGAATCGTCTGTTCGTTCAAGACAACATGGAAAAGTACAAAAGATTTTTGCAAGGAAATCTACGGTGATCGATATTATTGGCAACTTTTAAAAAGTATCCTGTTTTTCAACCTCGGACTAAAATTATACGAGGACATTTCAAGGCATATCAAATCATAGCCCACTATCAGCTACTAAATTTGTTAATATTATTTTGCACGTAAAACACTTTAAAAAAAATAAAAAGAAAATATTGAATTTATAATTACTTTTTATGTATAAACATATTCCATTTTCTTTTAAAAAGACTAACCCCACATTAGGGTTTTCATTTGCACCGTAATTGTAACTTATTGTAACTTACATAATACCTATGCGCATTGGACATGGTACTAGACTGGAACAATTATTGCATATCTTCATTTAATTAAGAAAAAATGAGAAGTATTATGGTATTTGTCACATTATATCCCGTTCTTATTTTAATCAGATTTCTTAGGTGACAACTTTTACGTTAAATTTTTTCTAGCTTTGGTAATTGACAATCTTAAACTTAGGTTAGATAAACGCCAAGCTGTCTGCTACCTGACTTAGAGTTCAAAATGATCAGTTAATCATAAACCAAAATATCAATGAAATCTATATTTTTTTTCATCAGCCCATAAAACTCCGCTCCTGTTGTAGTGAGGAATTGTCTCTATCTCGTTTGGTAGTGAATTGTAGGTCACAGTTCCTGAGTTCTAGACATTTTGTATCTTTGACGCTGTTCCCCTTAAGCCGAGGATTTCGACACTTAAAGGCTTTTAGCGATACTTTCTCCGCTAATTGCATATCCAGCGCTAAACAAGCGTGCGATACTCGGCGGAACAAAAATTATTTTATTTGAATCGTATTTGCTTAATATCAGGAAATAAAGAATATAAATAAAAATGTAACCAATTACGAATCTAATTCAATAACATGCCTGACATATTATCGAAAAATATTATATTGTTATCGCTTAAAAAACGAAAACTCCGTCAATTTTTTTTCCTGGCGATTAAATTATAATTTTTTATCTTTATTAATATAAAGTATTTTTAAAACTATTCGATTAATTTAATTGAGTATTTCATATATTTGCATATTTTTTCGAGCTTATATTGTTTCAAGAAATATTTATTTTGGAGCATAAAAATCGTATCTAAAATACGATATTTTATTCAACCTGGCCTGGCCCGGTCGGTCCCGCTTGTCATTTTTATGAAAATTCACAAGTCGTGACAGTGCTCGACCTACCGTATGCACGCGTATTTTGCTACGCACTGCGTACGAGGACCGTCGGTCAAGCGCGTCCGCATGCGTGCCGTCGGTCGACCGACGCGCTATGGAAACATATTGATGCGTTCAGTGCTACACTGATCGGTGGACCGACCGTACGAATGCACGTATCATCGTCAAAAAAATCAAACCTATTGGTTCAAAACTTCAAGAATATTGTTTGATTTTACATGTATTGTTACTTTTTAGTGATTTCAGTAATTTTGATCAAACATGGCATATATCGACACCGAACGCCTAATAACCAAAGTTTGTCTTCGTGAACTTCTGTGGGACAAAAGGCTACGTGTTATACTTCGCGCCATAATAAATAATTATATAAAGTAGTAAATTAATCTTGAAGTGTTCTTTGGGCGACGTTTAGGATTTAGGTATACGTGATATCCACGTCTTTTGTTCCATAAACGTTTACGAACATACTAAGCAGCAATTAAACTATTTGTAAGCGCATCCATTTCGTGTCCGTGTTTGTGACTGTACCAGTCCGGCCAGTTTGGTTGGTCAGGAGGACACTGAACGTTACAAACTGACGATCGGTTAATCGCATCGTCAGGAACGATGGTACGCACCGACAGTCGGTCGAAACCGGCCTAAATGTAAGAGTGTGCTTGCGCGAACACTTACACGTCCTGCGTAGTTATATAGGTTCTGAAAATATTCGGAGGATGTCGGGAAAATTTCATTTACTCGATACCAAACGTCAAAAAATAAATGCTAGAATTTTGATCAGGAACCTTAAATATTAAGCCTATAAGTATCTTTATATTATGTATTTTCTGTTAAGCCCGTACCTCGTCACACTTGAGAGGAAGTTTGCGTTTATTTTATCATCACGATATCTCTAAAACTATACACCCGATTGACGTACACGAAGGCATGAAATAACAAAAGAGCCAAAAACTTTATAAATTTTGTTTTCATGCAAACAAATATTATGGTCGCGTCACTCAAACAGCTTTGACCGCCTTCATTCGTTTGTATATTATCTTGCAAGACAAGTTAAGTAGTTCATCATTATCATCGTCATTACAGCCTTTCACAAGTCCACTGCTGAACATAGGCCTCCCCCAAGTCAACAGTCAACAACAGTCAACTTGGCACCGCTGAAGAGACTGTAGCACCGCCCAAATTTCGACGGAATCAAAGGCTTTCTCATAGTCCACATACGCCAGGCAAAGTGGCTGATTGTACTCTTCGGACTTCTGTACAATTTGCCGAAGGGTATGTATGTGGTCTATGGTACTAAAGAGTTTCCGGAAACTGGCTTGTTCGGAAGGCTGGAAGTCGTTGAGTCTGCGTGCGAGACGATTTGTAATGACTCTCGAAAACAGCACGTAGACGCGGCTCAGAAGGGATATCGATTTGTAGTTCTTCAAGAGGGCGTTGTCACCTTTCTTGAAGAACAAGACCACCGCACATCTGCACCACGCCTGAGGAGTAGTGCCACCATGAAGGACGGAACTAAAGAGCCTCTGAAGGACTTCAAGTACCGGTTTTCCACCCGCTTTCAGAAGCTCCGCTGTAATTCCATCCTCGCCCAGGGACTTGCCGTTTTTAAGATGCTGGAGAGCCATTCTAATATCGCTCAAACAGACGTCCGGGATATCATCGGAATAGTGTCGGATAAGCGTTGAAGTCTCCCATCAACACCGTGTAGTGGGATTTGAAGGAATGCGTGGCTCTAGAAATATCCTCATACATTTCCTCCACTTCCTTATCGGGATGTGCCGAGGTTGGTGCGTAAACCTGTATGACCTTCAGCGAATACCGTTCGGTGATTCTAAGTATCAGGTACGCCTCGTCGACACACTCCCAATCTTTACAATGTTGTTGACGAGAGACTTGTGAACGATAAATCCGACACCTCTTTGGGACAGATGGTCGACCTCCCGGTGATAGAACAAGTTGCCGGACTCGAGGATTACCGTGTCCTCCCCCTCTATTCAATTCAAATTTCAATTCAAAAGGACCTCGGATAATCCAATAATATGCCAGCGCAACCGGTCTACCTCTTCTTCCAACTCCAGTATATTCTCGTCAATCCTCAGATTGCGTGAGTTGTATGTTGCCAGGTCGAGTCGTCGTAGGTGGCAACTGAACTTCCACCGGAAATTCTTGTACCCCCTGCCCCGCCGTTACCATGGTCGCCACCGTAGGCAGGAATAGCGGGGCCGCCGGGGCTTGAAGGCCGTTTGTTTGCGTCGTTACTCACGGGGGGATATTTGCCATAGTTGCCACGCTTGGCGAGCGGGTTGGCAACCGCAGTTTTTTTTAATTATATTATTGCTCTTATCAGGAAGATGCTGCTGCCCATCTCCTGCCTGTCTCCCTCTGTCGCCTCTTACGACACCCACGGGAAGATATGGGGTAGTGGATATTCTCAACCGCCACTGCACGGCATGTGTAGTGGCGATTCGTCTGTATATTATATTGCAAGACAAGTTAAGTAGTCAAATTAAAACATTAATTGTATCCTAACATTTAGTACTGCGTAATAGCATCGATCACTAATAACGATGCGTAATAGAGATGTTTTTGCAATGATGTAGGGTTTATTTAAGTTCATATTGTGAACACTTAAGTAGCTTCATTCGTTATTTTACTACATCCTAATGCTAGTCTAATGCTTTTGTAATGCAATTAACGTCTTAATTATTAATAATATTGCTGGTATAATGCTTCTGTAATGTTATTGGCATCTTCATTAACCGTAATGATGCTTCTTTAATGCGATTGGTAGCATCTTTGACCATAATAATGCTTCTTTAATGCAATTTATACCTTCATTTACCATAATAATGCTAATATAATGCGCCTGTAATGCAATTAATCAAGTATTGTGATTCAGGATCTAAAGCTGTATTATTTGTGCCCAAATAAGCATTACAGTAGCCGTATAAATGTTGTGTTATAAATGTAATGCTACTATAGTTCTAACTTTTTTTATATATATTTATTTAACATAAAAAAATTACACAATTAGTTATTTTTACAGTCTGCCAACTGCTCAGCAGTTTGTTGGCAGAAAAATGCTCTCTTACTTTCTAACATGCAAAAAAAAAAGAAGAAAAAAGAAAGAACTAGCTTAATACAATTATACTACCACTAATATGACAAACCAATAGTATTACTATAACATCATCATCATCGATTAAAACTACTTTTACGGATTTTTTCGCGTTTTATTTATTTTATTTTTAACACCCGACGTTTCGGGTGTTTTCCAGCACCCATGGTCACGGGGGACTGAGGTGACTGACGTCCCGATGTCAAAGTTAACCCGGAGTACCTTCAGCTTTTTTAATTATTGTCTTTGCTCCGATCTACGCAGAATGAACTAACTGTGGTTTGAAGTCTTGCAGTGGTATGCTTGGGTTTAGTTTTAATTTCATTAATTATAGGATCCCAAGCAGGTGGTAATACCAAGCCTCCTTCTCTATTGAAATTAGGATGTTTTTTAATTTCAATAGCCTCACGTATCATCCTTGGTAGGAATCGGTGTTCTTTCGCGAGGATTTGTGGTCTATCAAATCTGATGTAATGGTTGGGGCCATCTAGGATATGATCGCAAACTGCAGACTTCCCGGAACGTTGATGCTTCACGTCAGCTATGTGTTCTTTTACGCAGGTTCTAATTGATCTCTTTGTTTGCCCTATATATGAGAGACCACAATCACAATCAAGCTTGTACGCTCCTGCATCTTGTAGAGGAATATGACACTTGACGGATGGTAAGAACTGACTAATCTTCTTCGGCGGCTTGTAGAATGTTCTAATAGAAGCTCGCTTCAAGATGTAGCCAATCTTGTCTGTGACACCTCTGACATAAGGTAGTACAGCAGGCACACGCTCGACTGTGGCCGGCTTCACTCGGTCACTGTGACGGAGGCGCGGGACCCGAAGCTTGTTGTCGTGCAGAACCTGCTTGACGTGCTGAAGCTCGGCGGCCAGGTGTTTGCTGTCACAGATTCCTCGTGCTCTCTGTAACAAAGATTTGCCCACGGTAGCTAACTGTGAAGGATGGTGGTGAGATTCACCATTTAAGTATCGGTTTGTATGGGTCTTTTTTCTATACACAGTATGACCTATGGTGTTGTTAGGATTTCGGATGACTAACACATCTAGGAAAGCTAAGGAATTATTTGCCTCTAACTCCATAGTAAATTGAATTTTAGATTTTATGGAATTAAGATGTTCTAAAAATGCAGTTACTTTGTCTGATGGTAAAATTGTGAAAGTATCGTCTACGTACCGCTTGTAGAACCTTGGGGTGACAGGTGCAGTAAGGAGGGCTTTCTCCTCGAAGTCTTCCATGAATATATCTGCGACAATGGGAGATACAGGTGAGAAAGTATTATACAATCCGTATCGTCATGTATCGGTATTAAATTACACTCCTGGAAGAGCTGCTCGTAATTATCCCTATATTTTATTTAAGCTTTTGGGTTCACTAATATTTTCATAAATCTAATTTGAAACTGCTTCAATTTATCTAAAGTTTTAAATGTCCTTCCATACGCTACTAATCCATATTGTAACGTTGACTCAACTAGTGCGTAATATACAACATACAGTACATTTTTAGGTGTTACTTTCTTCAATAAATAGAATTTACATAAAATACCTCTAAATTTATTACATACCAGTTCTATATGGCTACTCCAGTTCATATTTCTATCTATTGTTAAATTTTTTTACAAATTCTATAACTGTACATTCACATTTAATCATATTGTCGTGCATACATTGATAAGAGTGACCCACTATCCTGAATTTTTTTGCATTCTTTATATTGTGCGGTGAAGACATATGTAGTCCTTCAAAATGCGAAAACGATACAGAAATGCTCGGTAGTTAAATGGCAAAACTGCTACGTCGACGCAGTAAGTCAGCGCCTTGCTAAGAGGTGTGAGCCCCGTATCTTGGCAAAATTGAAGGTGCAAAGGCTCCTTTGTGATTACGGCTACCCATGAAACGAAGTCGGGCCTGGACGTATCCCGTTAATAGAAGCCCAATTTAGGAATGATGGATAATAAAAGAACGCGTAAAGGGCCGCTGCCTGGAAGTCACCGAGGCGAATCAGGAGCTGGCACTAGATGCGACAGCATGCGGATCACCAGCCTTGTGAGAGGGGCTTAAAGACATCCTAGCAGCCACTAGTCTCTCAACCGCAGCACCCACTGCTGGTAGAGCGCGTCGAGTGCGTTGGGCGAAAATAATGAACGCAAAGGCATTGCGGGCGTAATTTACGGCAAAAGGGGAATAACTGGAAGGTTTACGTATCTGGTTCGGATGAATCGCATGTTTGCTGAGATGGAACTATCTGTTCCTGTAATGGAGCAAAACCTGGGCAGACCGAGCTCGGTACATCTTGCGGTCCAACCACATTTGATGGCACCAATCTCGAACGACCACGAGTGACGCTGTTCCCTCATCGAATGAAAGTACTACGACTGGGAATATGGTGCCACTAATTGCAGAGCAACGTGCACATGTGTGCCGTAGATTTCGGCCTTAGCTAAGCAAGCCAATTTGGACTGTCGTTAGGGCTCTTAACCCAATACTGGTGACCTATTTGGAAGCTAGCCTTCACACGGCTGGACGCGCTACTAGATAAAGTAGCACCATTCCAGCCTGGAGAAAAAGAACTGAGAATCATATCGCAAGAGTCCTAATCGGTAGACTGACTAGCTTCAGGTCGGGTAATAATAGGCCGAGAGCTGTGCGTGTCATTAGAATGGCGTTAGCTGGGACAAATATTTGTTTGTCCCAACTAAATATAGCGTGCGGAAACTAACGGAGCACATAGATGACCTAAGTCAAAGTACTGCTGCTTAGATGTACCAAGATTTCATGTCGGTTCAACCAGAATCGTCTCTTACAGAGCGATCAGAAGAGGCTCTAAAAATCATTGAGGTGATCAATGGTATGTGGAACGGGCTCAGCAGCGAACCAGGCCTACACTCTCGCATTCTGGCTTGCCCTGCGGTAGAGCTCGTAAACCACAGCGAGGTCCCTTTGACGGAAGTTATAGCGAGTCAGTGTGAGGTGACGTGACGCTCCGAGAAGTCTGTGAAAACGTACAGGATCACCCACGTCACAACATCTGATTTGATAGACCACAAATCCTCGCTAAAGACCACCGATTCCTTCCAAGGATGATTCGCGAAGCTATTGAAATCAAAAAAGATCCATCTGCAACCATCTGCTTGGGATCCTATAATTAATAAGATTAAATCTCAACCCAAACATACAACTGCAAGATGTTACGCCCTTGTTATGATAACGCTGGAAGATGTAGCTGAGGCGGTCTGTAGGGCGCCGAACCGGAAACGTCTGGGACTCGACGGGCTACATCACCACCGTCTGAAGGAGTTCGTGATGTGTGACAATGTGCTCGCCCGACAGTTTCAAGACGCTCTGAAGATCATCTAAGCGAGCGGATAATGGCTGCAGAAATCCGTATAAGGATAAGCAGAGGTATCTTCTCTCAGTATTTTATTGAAAGGATCCGGGAGGGATTTAAGCTTCAGAAAGAGGAATAAAATGACCCACCTTTTCTATATGTATGGTCTAAAGTTATTATACGCGCCAAGCTCTACTGCCAGCTCTAGAGCCATCATCACAGACAGGACTATTCTTGCGACATTACGATTAAGTATGACGACGACCTCTTGAAAGTCGAAACAGATAGCAAACAAAATATCTAGCTTACAACGTGACCTAACTTACAACGTGACCGACATGTGGGGTGGTCTGCCGTCCAAAATTATTTCTGCAGTCATCTTTGCAAACGTTCTAATCCCGGTCAGTCTCTCGGGTCATCTGAGGCGACTGGGACTCGGTGACGGACCGCTTCGGGCTCAAATACAGAAGGCGGTACTCCTCTGTATCGCCCGGATCGTCCGTCGGTTTCTTTCCCTTTTCCCCTTACCCTCGGCCATCTGGTCTCCCCTGCGGAGGGCTTCCGTCTGGTTGGGCTTATATTCATTTACGTAATATTTATTTATTTTATTATATTTAATATATATTTATCATTTTCCTTTATATATTTATTCAGGCTAACCAGATGAGAATATTCTATAATATAAAACTTAAATAACAGAAAACTTAAATAGGTAAAAAAATATTGTCAGATCTTGATCAATTTATATGGGGCCGCAGGGGAAGCACCAAACTTCCAAAAAAAAAAATCATCAAAATCAGTTTACCCAGAAAAAGGTTGTGACGTAACACGCATAATAAAAAACATTCAAATTGAGAACCTCTTCCTTTTTTAAGTCTGTTGAAAATGAATAAAATGTTAAGTACAAAAATGTTTTTTTTTTTTAATAAAAAATTTCTTTTTGTCTTAATTTGGTTAATATTTGTCATTTGATCGTTAGTTTTTTCGACATTTGCTATTTAAAATTAACGAATAATAATGCAAATTCCGATTAATGGCGAATACCGTGCAGTGGGCGGTGTGAGAATATCCGCTACTGCATATCAGCCGTGGGTGTCGTAAGAGACAAGACAATAGAGTGATACAAATCAAGAGCAGCAGTGTCTCCCTAATAACGACTAAAATAAAAAAAAAACTGTGCTTGCCAACCCGCTTGCCAAACGTGCCAACTATTGTAAATATCCCCCCTATGAGGCAATCTATGAAGGAGGCCTATGTCTAGCAGTGGATTTTAATAAGCTGTATGGGATAACGGTAACGGAATAATTGGTTGTGCCTTTTAGTTGAATAGTAAATTTTAATGTAATACATAGCTTATTTTTAAAATAATCTAACAGAAAGCACTCACATGGCTATATACAAGCTTGCACACGTTTTAATATATGGTCCGTGAGTGTAATATGGTCATCTGGTTAATATGGTCACTTTCTTATAACCCAAAAAATACAGCCTTATTTGCTTTGAAGACTATATTATGATACGTTAGGTCTTCATTAGTCAATCAAATAATAAAGGGTGAAAAGGGCGCTTCTTTATCGACGCCATTGTAACAGTTGATATAATCCATACTTAATATTATAAATGCGAAAGTGTGTTTGTTTGTTTGTTTGTCCTTCTTTCACGTCGCAACAGAGCGTTGGCATGGCATGAATTTTGGTATGGGGATAGTTCGGTGGCTATAGAGTGACATAGGCTACTTTTTTCCGCGGAAAAAGTAGCCTATGTCACCACTCTACAGCAATGTACAATGTGGTTAAAGCGATAACTTCTGATTGCATTCCGCCCATTTATGTTTGTTTCTACAACTAATAAATACAAATTATAAAAAATAAGTTTTAACGGAAAAATGGCGGGACTTTATTTTAGCAAGCAGCAACATTGGGTTTATTCCCTCTAATTCATTTATTCTCTCTCGGGATACTTCTAGTAGTAAATAATTTAGTCGATTTTTGTACTTGCAATATAATATCATAATGTATTTTGTTTAATATAATGTGTATTTACTGACTAGTAGAGAATGCCTTTAGGCATTAACCCATTGTATTTTTTTTCTAATGGAATGTAATAATATCTATATATATCTTTTATCACTACTAATATTAACAATGATTATTTCGGAATCAAAATATTCGCGAAAGGGGAATGCCCACTCTTCATAGACACTTCGGCCACATATAAAAAGCATATAGATATGATAATATGCAATTAAAATAATGAAATGGTAAAGGAATTGCTTTATAAAATCGGGATTTTGAAGATATATAAGTTTTTATTTTCGCAAATACAGTTTTTTAACAACTACTTTTAACGATTTTATCGCGTTTTATTTCTTTGATTTTTAATTCCAGACGTTGAGGGTGCTTTCCAGCACCCATGGTCACGGCGGACTGAGGTGACTGACGTCCCAATGTCAGTGTTAACCAGGAGTACCTTCAGATTTTTAATTTTTATTTATGGTCCGATCTACAGAATGAACTTACTGTGTCTTGAAGTCTTACAGTTGTATGCTTGGGCTTAATTTTAAACTTCATTAATTACAGGGTCCCAAGCAGGTGGTAGTACCAAACCTACTTCTCTATTGAAATAAGTTTTTTTTATTTAAATAATCTCACGTATCATCATAGACTCAGAAATGAGGATATCCGCAGTAAAACCAGAGTGACCGACATAGCCCAACGGATTAGTAAGCTGAAGTAGCAATGGGCCGGCCATATAGCTCGAAGAACCGATAACCGATGGGGAAGAAAGGTTCTCGAGTGGCAGCCTCGTACCGGTAGGCTTAGTTTAGGGTGACCCCCCACTAGATGGAATGATGACCTGGTAAGACATGCAGGAAGTGGATGGATGCAGGTGACTCAGGACCGTGCTTTGTGGCATTACTTGGGGGAGGCCTATGTTCAGCAGTGGACTTGTGAAGGGCTGTAATGATGATGATGATGACGTATCATCCTTGATAGGAATTGATGTTCCTTCGAGAGGATTTGTGGTCTATCAAATCTGATTTATGACTATCTGGTTGGGGCCGTCTAGGATATGATCACAAACTGCAAACTTGAACTTTGATGCTTCACATCAGCTATCTGTTCTTTTACGCGGGTTCTTATTGTTTTTTTCGTTTGCCCTATATATGAGAGACAATTTCACAATCAAGCTTGTACACTCCTGCGTCTTGTGGAAGAATATGACACTTGATGGATGGTAAGAACTCACCAATCTTCTTCAGAGGCTTGTAGAATGTTCTAATAGAAGCTTGTAGTGTTATGCTTATACATACTTACATATCATTTTACACTATTTTAAACTTATTTTTCCATTCTGTTTTTGATGTTCTGCATTCGCCTCAAAACTTGATATTTTGCATCACCTTTATTTCCATAGGATCCTGTAATATTTTTAATTCATAGGAACACAATAACAAATCATTTTCACTTCGTATTTTTCATGCTATCAGCACTTTTTAAATCGGTGTCAATGGAGTCTACCTTTTTCGGTCTTTTATTTAGTTCTCCATAACTCTGCAATTTCGGGTTTCGTGCGCGCTGTTGCGCTACTTTTTTTTCCTATATAAATAATATCTCATTTTTCACTTAAATCTTGCCGTTTCTGTATTACGAGCCTAAAACCAAAATTTGACATGTTTTGACATCGTTGTTTATCAGGTTGTCATGGCAATTTTTATTCAAATATCGTTACCGGCCTGATGTTTTTACTTCAAAATACTCCTTTCTTCTTGGCCATTTACAAGAATTTGCTTTTAATTTAAATAATTTCAAATTTAATGAGAATAATTTTCCGTTCTTATGCCAGATCCGTCAAAAAAAGGAAAAGATAGCCGAACAATCGGCGAATGAGAGCGTCTGACTTGAGCTTTGATACTTGAAGCATCTCCTAAAGGCCTTTTCTGCACTGCCTCGGGATCCTGCAAGCCTCTGCCCGCTCCTTAAGTCGTCGCCTAGCCACGCCTACGCCTCCGCCTACTAGTGCGCTGTGTTTACTTACTTCAAACGCTGCGTGCCTTCTCCTGACGTTGCGTGGACCTACTTCAGACGCTGCGTGTTTATTCCGGACGCTGTGTGGGTCTACTCCGGAAGTTGTGTTTGCCTACTCCAAGCGCCGCGTGTACCTACTTTAAACGCTGCGTGCCTACTCCAGACGTTTCGTGGACCTACTCCCGACGTTGCGTACCGGCTCAAGACGCTGTGTGGGTCTACTCCAAGCGCTGCGTGTACCTTCTCCAGACGCTGCGTGTGTTTTCTCCAGATTCTACGTGTTCCTAGAGCAGGAGCTGTGCACCTATCATAGGCATAGCCTGTGCATACTTCGTTGCAGTATCTTTTGTTATTTTTTTTTTTTAATAATATTGTAAATCACCATCTTCATTACAACCCATCATCACCTTCATACCTTTTTTTTATAAAAGATACTGTAAAACTTCAAATTTTTAAATAATTTATTTTATTTTGGTTGTTTTCGTTCTAGTTAAGTTAGGTTCTTAGTTTTTTTATTGTCGCTTCACGACATTTGGCGCCCGACGTAAAAGTTCTTCTTTTCTTCACCTTAGCTACGCCTTATCCATTTCCTTTTGATTGAATTGCTTTCTCTTTCGTTCTTAACTCTTTATTTACTCATCCTTATCATATCTTCCAAATTCTAAAACAAAACTTCATCTAGTTTTTCAACTTATTTGGATTATATTTAGACCTACATATAACACTTCCCTAACATTCATCACTTTAATATTTTTATTCTAGATAACTTAAAGAGGTACAATCTTCCAAATTCTAAAACAAAACTTCATCTAGTTTTTCAACTTATCTGGATTATATTTAGACCTACATATAACACTTCACTTACATTCATCACTTTAATATTTTTATTCTAGATAACTTAAAGAGGTACAATTTTTAATTAAATTTTTATTTCTTAAACTTAACTTTGCACTTAATTATAACAATGAAAAGGATTATTAAGTACAAATTTCTTAACAAGGCCGAACTCGAATACGAAGTGAAGATTAGATGTGTGGAACCAGCTAATACTGTTTTGCATGACACTACATTTGTATATATGTTTGTATATTTGTATATAAGTTTGTATATATGTATAAATATCAATTTCAGACACATCTCGTTAGTGATGTTGCTGATCTCTGGCTCTGAGCCCTACCGCTCTGGCCGTTCTTAATCTTTACTTAAGTCATAGCGACTAAAGCTTGCTTAAGATTAATTTCTTTAACTTTATCTTCACTCAGGAGCGGATGACAACTCCTTAAATAAGCCTGGATGTCCTTTCGAAATGTTTTTTTTCCACGCAGGAGCGGATGACAACTCCTTAAATAAGCCTGAATGTCCTTTCGAAAACATACTTTTAGAGTGGTAGTCATTGAATGTGAACTCCACCCTTACCTGAATGCAGATGATGAATGTAAGAGATAGTATATCTGATTTTGCCTGGTGATGTCTGTTTCTGCAAAGCTGTGTTTTCACGGTTTATTTTAGAATGTACATGTCAAAATTTTTGCTGAGTCAAAAATTTTCCAGGGTCGGGGGGAAAATGTAGTGTTATGCTTATACATACTTACATATCATTTTACACTATTTTAAACTTATTTTTCCATTCTGTTTTTGATGTTCTGCATTCGCCTCAAAACTTGATATTTTGCATCACCTTTATTTCCATAGGATCCTGTAATATTTTTAATTCATAGGAACACAATAACAAATCATTTTCACTTCGTATTTTTCATGCTATCAGCACTTTTTAAATCGGTGTCAATGGAGTCTACCTTTTTCGGTCTTTTATTTAGTTCTCCATAACTCTGCAATTTCGGGTTTCGTGCGCGCTGTTGCGCTACTTTTTTTTCCTATATAAATAATATCTCATTTTTCACTTAAATCTTGCCGTTTCTGTATTACGAGCCTAAAACCAAAATTTGACATGTTTTGACATCGTTGTTTATCAGGTTGTCATGGCAATTTTTATTCAAATATCGTTACCGGCCTGATGTTTTTACTTCAAAATACTCCTTTCTTCTTGGCCATTTACAAGAATTTGCTTTTAATTTAAATAATTTCAAATTTAATGAGAATAATTTTCCGTTCTTATGCCAGATCCGTCAAAAAAAGGAAAAGATAGCCGAACAATCGGCGAATGAGAGCGTCTGACTTGAGCTTTGATACTTGAAGCATCTCCTAAAGGCCTTTTCTGCACTGCCTCGGGATCCTGCAAGCCTCTGCCCGCTCCTTAAGTCGTCGCCTAGCCACGCCTACGCCTCCGCCTACTAGTGCGCTGTGTTTACTTACTTCAAACGCTGCGTGCCTTCTCCTGACGTTGCGTGGACCTACTTCAGACGCTGCGTGTTTATTCCGGACGCTGTGTGGGTCTACTCCGGAAGTTGTGTTTGCCTACTCCAAGCGCCGCGTGTACCTACTTTAAACGCTGCGTGCCTACTCCAGACGTTTCGTGGACCTACTCCCGACGTTGCGTACCGGCTCAAGACGCTGTGTGGGTCTACTCCAAGCGCTGCGTGTACCTTCTCCAGACGCTGCGTGTGTTTTCTCCAGATTCTACGTGTTCCTAGAGCAGGAGCTGTGCACCTATCATAGGCATAGCCTGTGCATACTTCGTTGCAGTATCTTTTGTTATTTTTTTTTTTTTTTAATAATATTGTAAATCACCATCTTCATTACAACCCATCATCACCTTCATACCTTTTTTTTATAAAAGATACTGTAAAACTTCAAATTTTTAAATAATTTATTTTATTTTGGTTGTTTTCGTTCTAGTTAAGTTAGGTTCTTAGTTTTTTTATTGTCGCTTCACGACAAGCTCGCTTCAAGATGTGGCCAATCTTGTCTGTGACACCACTGACATATGGTAGTACTGCACACGCTTGACTGTGGCCGGCTTCACTCGGTCACTGTGACGTAGGCGCTGACTGGACCCGAAGCTTGTTGACGTGCAGAACCTGCTTGACGTGCTGATGCTCGACGGCCAGATGTTTGCTGTCACAGACCCCTTGTGCTCTCTGAAACAAAGATTTGCTCATGGTAGCTAACTGTGAAGGATGATGGTGAGACTCATTGTTTTCTATACACAGTGTACTTATGGTATTGTTAGGATTTGGGATGACTAACGCATCTAGGCAAGCCAAGGAATTATTTGCTTCTAATTTATATGTCAATGCATCATCCAGGAACTGAGCAGGAAGCAAAATATTAGTCTGATGCCGTGCCCAACCCAAATACCATATTACTGTCATAACATGGGCACAGCATCCTACCGTTCGATGGCTGACAATACAATTGCAACAATACTTTTAATTGCACTTCTACCAGAACCATTGCCACTAATTAAAATGTATATATATATATATATATATATATATATATATATATATATATATATATATATATATACATATATATATATATATATATATATATATATATATATATATATATATTGTGACTTGTGATTCTAGCCCTAAGTAAAGATCAGCTAGGGCTAAAGTTTATTTCTTCCATAATATCACCATAATAGGAGCGAGCTTGCTTTAATTGATATGTGCCACAAGCAATAAATATTAAGTCGCTGGAAGTTAAAACAGGAAATTCCATAACATTTTTAGAGTCTAAATTTGTATTTCTAAAGTATGCCCTAGCTCTATTTAAATTGCTTTCCCTAGAATACTCAGACAAATCATTATTTGTCTCCATATTTTGGAGAACTATTTCAAGTATTTGAGCCGCATCATCTCTGTCAATTATTTTTGTGTGGAATTTATTAATTAGAGCAGATGCCACAGTAGTCTAACATCAAATGTGTAGAAGCCCTGTCAAAGTAATTTTGGCAAAATATTTTAAATTCAGTTTTAAAAATGCCATTCACCACCTCTACTACCCATATCGACACATAGTCACGGCTCCGGACTTGTTAGTATATCTTGTCATTAACTGAGAATCACCATCTGCTGGAGACAAAGGTATCCGTTAACTCCATTTGGTATAGGAAGATTTCTTGGAGCTTTTTCTACTCGGGATATTTATGATTTATGTCTACATTCATAGAAACAAAATCCTGATTTAACATTTCACAGGCCATAATCATGAGCAGCTCTAATGTATTTCTTGGAATTTGCAATAATGCCGACATGCGTTCGTCACTATCTATTATATTTACTTGACAGTTTTGAATCGTATATATATATATATATATATATATATATATATATATATATATACAACACGTAACGTAATTAACGCACTTTGAGAAAGTAGTTTGTTCAGAATCGTTTACTGAATCGATTCCTATCATTTTTAATATAGGTAATTTCTTTATCCCAAAAATAATTAAAACTACGTAAATTACAGTCACACTAATCTGTACATTCAAAACAAACTGAAATGGACCGTAACTTATGGCAATAAGACTTTTAAGAGTGCAGTTTTATTTGTATTATTACTAATTCTGTCATTCAATAAAAAAATGAACTTTATTTTAAGCACGTTAAAGTCTTTGTGTTCGTGGATTTGTACTGTGACCACAACATTCTTCCGGAATTAGTATAACTAATTAGATAAATAATCAGTGCATAAAAATTTTTAACTAAAAATTCAGTGTATGTACGCGAACACTACACATTGAAATTTTACGGAATTTATCGCGTATATTTAACTTTTTAAATACCCGACGTTTCGAGAGCTTTACAGCACCCATGGTCACGGGAAGGACTGAGATGTTCAACGTCCAGATGTCATAGTTAACCGCGGTTACCATAGATTAAAATTTAACTTTTGTTCCGATCTACACAGTATGAACTTATGGTATCATGAAGTCTTGCAGTTGTATGCTTGGGTTGGGATTTAATTTTATTTATTATAGGATCCCAAGCAGATGGTAGGACCCAGCCATCTTCTCTATTGAAATTAGGATGTTTTTTGATTTCAATAGCCTCGCGAATCATCCTTGGAATTAATCGGTGTTCTTTAGCGAGGATTTGTGATCTATCAAATCTGATGTAGTAACGGGGGCGATCCTGTACGTGTTCACAGACTGTAGACTTCCCGGAGCGTCGATTCACATCATAAAGAACATATAGCTGATGTGTATATATATATATATATATATATATATATAGCTTATGCAGATGTGAAAAATAAAACAAGTTCTTGAGTTGATATGCAATCAGTGTAACTATCATATATGAGCACCACAAACACAAACTAAACTGTAGTGTGTGAGTAGGATTCAAATCCAAGACATACTTTATTGTGTACACCACGTTCACCTCACAAAATTAACCTGAACTGTTAGCCCTTCGTTATTCTCAGTTAGACACAGACTTCTTAGTGACTACAAACTCTACAGAACCTCACCGTTAGCACAACGGATGGGATGCAGCAAGTCCGAAGACGGGCGCGCTGCACACCCCTGCGCCTGCACCACCGCGTACACACCGTACACCCGCGTCCCTGGGCGGTTCTCACCGCCCTGTACGTCGAACGATACGAGTTAGCTTTCGGAGCTGTTTTCCATTACCCACTGTTCGGATGGCCGTTAGATAAGTCTCATCTACGTGCAATGTACACTATCGTAATTGAACATAGTTACATAAGTAACGTTAAGAATAATATAAAATCACCCCTGAGAACGCTGAAGCTGTAAACGCCGAAAAGGCTATCACCACTAACATCATCAGAAACTGGACTTTCTGTATCAAATAACAGAAGAGCAATGTACAAACACTACAAAAAAATACCACAAGTGGTAGATAAAATAGCTTGTGGAAAAAATACCTTTACAACCGCGCCCCGCCAAACACAAAGCGACCCGCCCCGGCTTTCCCAGGGTAGGATCTATTAATGTGGCGTTATTTAGATTTTAGGTAATCAAAGACCACTTATTATATAAATTTTAATTATTTTTAAAAAAGTCTTATAATGTTTCGGATAAAATATTATATTCTAGGTCGTTCCTGGCATTTCACGAATCGGTCTGCTCGACTGGGGTAGGACCACGCTCTCATAGAATACCTGTGTGAAATAACAGGTTAATGCTGCTGTGTTTCATGTGGTTGGTGTAGATAACCAGAGACCCTTTTTACTGGAAACGAGGCATTTCATCTTAGTCCTCACGGGTGACAACGCATCTGCATTTTGATTCGTAATCGAGGATAGATGTAGATGTCTATGGGCCGCAGCAACCACTTACCATCAGGTGGACTGTGTACTCGGTTGTACCCTCTTTTTATAATAGTAATTAATAATAATAATATATCTGTTCGTAACCTTTCATCAGAATTTTCAAAGCAAATAAATCTTCATTTCATTTCATTTCAATCAATATAGCCATCTCGGAGATTAGCCCAGACAGACAATATACAAAATTAAAAAAAAATCTTTACTTATGTCTCAATAGTATGCAAATGATCCCCTATGCTTCCGAAGATAATGAATAAGATGCCACAAAGCCGTAACTCTTGCCATGGAGGGTACATTGCATTTACGGGGAGGCCTAGGTATGAGTGGCGTTTGATAGCCTGTAAGTGTATAGATTAAAAAAAATTGAGACTGTAATGTTGAATGTATATAATGATGCCAACTTATGTTGTTAATATATGTAATGATGTTAACTTATCAATTAGTTTCCACGACATCTTTCCTGGCGACGATAGGATTTAATGACGGCATGGATTTCCTATACCACTGAAACGGTATTTACTCGGTGCGTTAAGGAAAAATAAATACTGCCTAGTGAACGAATGACGCGAAATCAACAGATTAACTCACCACAGTCGCCTCGCTACACAGACAATAGTGGGGATCGTATCGCAGAAATTAAATTCATATTTTACTACTCAAGATGAAGTCATGTAAAACGAACAAATAATACGAACAACAAGCGTGTGTCTTAAATGCTTCTTGATAATTACTAGTGTTGATAACCTTTTAAGTCAGTGTTCGTAATTTATCTATCAGTTGAATAGAAGACGGATGTTAAACAACATTCATGTGAATAAATTTATTATAATTTGTCTTTTTATACCATGGATTCAATACTTAAGACCACCATATGCCTCCTAACAGTTATCGTAGTATCAGCTCAAGGTATGTTTTTATAGTATGAATTACTTACCTTTTTAAACAATAAGTTTGTAATACAAAATTCATTATAAAGGTATTTGAATTATTAATTATTCATTTTCAGTTAAATATACTTTCGTAGATTATGCATAGTATTATATTATAAAATATAAATTCAATTTTAGTACGCTTACGTCCCAAAAAACAAGATTTTATATTTCTTTGATTCACTCTAACGTGTTATTATAATGAAATAAAATGGCGTTGGCTGTTTAGTACATTCGTGCACAGTTTGTATAATGGCGTAATTACTTATTTTTATATCTACTATTTAGGGACTAATGGTGAACGTCAGAAAATTTAAACCTAAATAAAACTAAAACAAGCTGAAAATGTCACAACTTAAAACCGAAATACTGATACACCTAAGTTTAGCCCGCTACAACTAGGTACAGCCGATTGCGTCTGATTAAACTTTGGTGCAGTGTATAATACCACTATTACCAGCCTTTTAGTGCCAATTTTAACTTAAGAATATCGTGCTACTTTAGTTAGAGAAAAATATTTTTAAATATTCGTTTTAATCAATAGTTTAAATATATATTCAATGATATAGTGAACATCCACTTACAATCATATTATTTTAAAAACAATTTCCAACACGATGATAAACTAAAAAAGTGCTATACCTAGCTCAAATTTCAAATTGTACTGAATGACATCCTTTTGTGTACTTAATGCCGGCCTAGCATAGGGGTTTATTTAGTTTTTGATACCTATTGTACGTATGTTTTAAAGGCGCGGTGATAAATTCATAACAATGTAAATTAACCATCATCAAATTAAAGACTTTTTATTAGATAGGTCAAACCAAATAACAGCCTAACGGCTAACATTAGGCAAACCCTACTTTTCGTGTATCTAATTACAGCCCCATGTATTTCCACTAAAATAAAAGTTTGAAAATTTGTACAGAAATAACTGCATTACCGTCTATAGACGTATTCATGCAAACCTGCGGTGGCGGGCCACGCACAATGTAGAGGATTCCGTAGTTGTCCATCACAATACGTGGCCTTTCTTGATAATGAGCATAATAAGTGAGTTCGCGGTTTGACTGCTATGACAACTAATATCGGTATAACGATTAGTAAAAAGATGGTAACTGAAGGACTTATTTTTAAATCAGAATTACAGGAAGTGGTATTCAAAAAAGATTAAAAAAAACGATTTTGAAGATGGTCATAGTTGACTATCTATATATTCCCGACAGTTCAACCTTAAGATATAGTATACGACCGCAACGCACCTTCCCGTAAACCACTTCTGCTCGAAATTATTTTGAGGGTTGCCCGCGTAAACCAAGAGTATGATGAATGAAACTGTATGAGGCTATAATACAGCTGTTCGAATACTGTAAATGAGGCCTACAATAACTACCAACTAAAAAATAAGCGAAAATAGTAAATAAATAGGAAAAATACTCCCCGTCCATCCCACAAATAAAAAATTAAAACTATAGTAGTAATGCGTACAAGTCGTTTACTTCTTAAAATATTTATTTCTTATAGTTTACAACAACATTAGAAAGTTATAACTCAGCTAGTTTTATTTCATTTTCTATGGAATTATAACGAAATTTTTACTAATCCAAGTGGATTGTATAAGTTGGTCGACTATTACTTATTAATTTGTTAATTCTACTTAGCTGTGATAGTTTTCCTTTTAAATTCATTATATACCATTGAGTATAATATTCACACATCCAAAAACAGCATTTTAGTTGGTAGAGGGGGGGGGGGTGACACACGACTTTAATGAAAAATATGACTTCAAAACTTAATATTTCGCAAACGAACCCCTGAATCGAAAAGATGTTCTTCCATACCCCCAATGTTTTTGAAAAAACTATCACACGATGGAAAAAATTGGTAAAAAAATCACTCTCTATTTACCTGTATGGGAGGTACCCAAAATAAAAATTATTATTAAGATTTTATTCACAGTTTTGTAGGCACGATCAATATCTATAACTATGCCAAATTACAGATTTGTAGCCCCTAGGGTCTCTGAGTGAAACCGCGGACAGACGGACATGGCGAAACTGTAAGGGTTCTTTGTTGTGTAGCTACGGAACCCTAAAAATTAACACGACCTCGATTCTGATATCATATCATCAGGGTCATAACTTATGAAACGTCTGTTTTACATTTAATTAACATATTTAATTAATAAACTATTTTCCATCTCGTGTAGATCAGAAATAAAAATCATAATAGAAGATAATGGAATATATTGCTACAAACCTGTAACTCTTGCCATGGGTTGTATATTGCCATCGTTGCTACGCATGATCTTTAGGTCTCTTTTTAGTATTTTTTTATTTACGTGACATAGTGATTGGCTGATCAAAATAAAAACATACATATTATAGCTTATTTTTATAACTGCTGTCGAGTTCAAAAGGTGTTTAACAATTTTGTCTAGAACAAAGCTATGTACGTACGTAGGTACATAATATGTTTACGCATTTCTGTGTCCATCTGTATCTTTTAAACTAGCTGTCGAGTTTGATGCAGGATAATATTTTCCATCTGTAATATTAGTCTTTAATCCGTTAGCATAAAATAATCACGTTGGATATAATCTGTTAAAGATATATAAATACAGTATAAATTATATATTAAATTTGTCTTGTTCGTACATTCAATTACGTAGACAGAGAAACCTATAGACTAATGATCGGCGTGGCCTCGAGTGAGAAAAGACGATAACGAATTTTTAGGTTATACAATAATCTTTCTGACTTTTAAACACATTTAGATAAAAATTTTAATTGTTCTAAGAACTGAACTGAACAAGATTCACCAATCTTAAGCTCACAAAACACTTTTTTCTCACTTAAACCAACTTGTAAACTCCTTAAATCGCTACGCTTTTAAAGTTGTTTAGCAAACTGTGGAGTTTGCTAAACAAAAAAACCGGCACGGTGAAAGGGACAAACAATCACACAGCTCTATCTCATTTCTATGCAAGACGTATGCATAAATCTATCTTTTTCGTGTGCGAATGCGAAAGAAGGCGTCAATTTGTCTATAGGTTTCTCTGTCTACGTTCAATTAGTTGTATTATTGACCACATTGCACAGAATACTGTAGTCGGGGTTTTCGATACAAATAATAATTTACGGTACTACTACAATTTATTAATGGATAACAATAATAGTTCATGGTAATATACGATCATCGAAAATGGTACAGATTTTATCAAATTAAAAAAAATATACTGCATAATTTTTTTACCGTCTGGAAAATATTGGGTGTAACAGGTGAACTGATTAGAAGCCTATGGCACTAACTAATATTTTACGATTCTTTTGATTTTACGTTAATATATTATGAATTTGAACTATCTGTAAATACCAAAAAAATTGTAAATTTTTTTTTGGGCCCGAAGCAAATAAGGTAAAACAACCCTCCGGTAACGGGGGAGGGAGGTGGAGAATGCTCATAGCATACCACGCAACCGGCTGCGTGGTTATGTGGAGAATTTTACCCACTACCATTCCACTTAAACTCCACCTTTTTGGATTAGCTTACCGATCCGACGAGAGATCTTTAAGCTGTAAACGGACGCGACCCTCCTTGGTAGAAAGGAGGGCGCAAACCTAGTTCCATGGACTTATATTCCGTCCACCTGTTACACCCTATTTTTTTTTTGCAGACAGCAAAAACACACTCAGTGTAAATAATTCTGATACACATAGTTACAAGTACACGTTAAAACACATCCATTATATCTTGATTTTCTTAGTTTGTCGTGCGCGACTGTACCTACCAAGACACAAAACCAAGCCAATGAATTCAACGAGCTTAATGACAGCAGAAGCCAAACCTGTTCTCTGTTATAAACCGCAGACGAGCATTTGTGTAAACTGTTTTGACTTCTCTTAAACTATTAATTACAAACATTTTATAAGGTTGTTCTTTAAATTGTTCTATAGAAACTATGATCATGAATAACGTCCGTGTCACACCTACGTCGGTAGTTGGAAGTATAACGCTCGAAGATTTTCGCGAGTACGTAGACCTGAGACAAATTGTCCGACTATTTAAGTGTAACTTAAACCGAGAGGTCAATCGACGAATTCAACTCGCCTGGAAAGCATTCGAGAGGACCTATATCCTATACCTCAAATCTTGAAAACCAAATTGTTGTCAGTGATAATATATGGAGCTGAGACGAGGTCCTTCATAGCTGACCGTATGAGCTCAAAAGCTCAAGATCACTCAGGAGGCTACGGAGAGGGCTATGCTCGGGGTTTCACTCCGTGATAGACTATGCAATGAGGATATGCTGCACATGAACAAGAATAATCATAGCCCAACAGATTAGTAAGCTGAAGGAGCAATAGCTCACAACCGACAATTGATGAGGAAGAAAGGTTCTCGAGAGGTCGCCTCGTACTGGTAAGCGAAGTGTAGGGCGGACCACCACTAAATGGAGTGACAACCTGGTAAGAAATGCAGGACATCGATGGATGCAGTTGGCTCAGAACTTTACCATGTGACATTTATTTATTAGCCTTTGTTCAGGAGTGACCTTGGGATAGTTGTAATGATGAAGATGATGATGATGAAATTGCACTGACATGAGTACGTAAAATGGCAGGGTAAGATTTTAATTTCTTGGCGTAGCCTACGCCTCGGCAAGCACGTAAAGCTGTTGGTTCTGCGCCTGAGCACTCTCTATTCTTGTCCGATTTCGAATTCCCATCGGAATATGAGAGTGAATAACTCGCAGAATTATTTGTGGACGAGTGCAACGCGCTTACATATTCTGTATGAATAGCAACGTAGATCTTTTAAACATGTAGACGTGCTTGTCTTTTATAGACTCACAAATAATAACTAAAAAAAGAAGAAAAGAAGGCAACGAAAATGATGTGTGATCACTGTCAAACGTAGCAGAAACTGTTTCTTGCTCTTGTCAAATTCTTAATTTGATCTGAAACGAGTACTGTATGTATAAATAACGATATCTTTACAACAAATCCGTTTAAAAAAATCAAAACGGAAAAAGAAAAAATAAAATGATTTTCGAGCATTGCGCTCGAAAATAAGCGGGAAATTCCATGGATGGCCCGCGGGGTCTACCGTATATTTTTAATATATTTTTATTGACAATGATAATAATTAACCGTTATAATTGATAACGGTTAGTAGTAATGTATTAAGTTCACGGGTCAACTGAATCATGACGAGTATGTAAGCACCGATTTGAATACGCACAAATAGTAGGTAAGGTAATTTGATAACTTTGAGTCCCGCTAAAAAAACCGACATGGAGTAGAAAACAGTTGAGTAGTCATGTGTCAATCATGAATTATTCGTTCGTTTGAGCTGGTACACTTAAAAATATTGATGGTTCATTCACCTGTGTTTGCATGTTCCGGTACAACCAATCACAAACAATTGACGGAACTTTTTTTAACTCGTGATTGGTGTGAATTGTGAATGAGTTGAAAACCGACAGAATCCCGAATGATCTGAATGAATTATTTTTAGTTTAGGGTACTGGAAGCCCGAAAGGATCCATTTTTCGCGTGACGAAATGTACTAGCATGATTCGGTAACGACAGGCGACCGACTACAGCGAGCACACCCGAACAAGTCGTTTGCATGTTCGTACACGTGCCTATTCCTCAGTGTTCGGCGAATATCTAAATATTGCATAAAAGGCTTTTGGCCAAAGTTTGCTTTCCTATCCATTTTTTTTCTCCTGTTCAGATAATCCATATGTTCATAAATCTAATATCCGGCCATACTTTTTCCCTTTTGCGAACGCTAGCTTAATCATATTAATCTGCTAGTATTCTCAAGACTAGAAAAGCCATCGTCAAAGACTCCCCTGCAACGTATATATCAGTAAAACACAATGCTTCTGACCTAAACTGTCTTGAACAGGCACGATACAAATCGGAACTACATAATTTAATAATTATGTAATTTAACAAAATGCTGGCATTGATGCTTGGGTGAGATAACATGAATGTACAAGCAAACTGATTTAATTCGAATAAACGTTTCTCTCAAAATCTTTGTGGACCGATCGGGTTCCAAATTATTAATTCTAAATTCATTATAGAAAATCGCTCTACACTTCGCTTACAGGCGTTAAGTTTCAACTCAAAAACCTTTCTTCCTCAGGGTGTAGGTTCTCCGAGAACATAGTTATTTTTTTATTCAATATAGATTACTGCATTATACTTTTTGAAAGCCAATTTTTTAATTTACCACTTTCGGAAAAGAGCTCTGTCTTGTGAATTTTTATATTATTTTATATAATAAGATTCAATTGTATCTATTATAGACGCAATATCTAAATTCCTAGTTTTAAAATACGTATTTTACAATATGTTATGATGATACTTTATGAAAAGTGAAATTCTTTGTACACACATTTATAATTTGTTTGAGGAATGACTCGGCGACGCTACGGGTGGAGAAGAATTAAGTACCTACCTAACTTTGTAGTTTGGATCGGAATTTCAGTAAAATATTTCTCAAAAACCACTGCAACGTTCTGATCTGATTTAGTTAATTTATTGTTATTTAATTGGTAGTTTGAGTTGCGAGTTTAGACTTTATCGGTTTTACTATATGGGTATTAATAATTATACTCCACGTCATTTAAATTTTGTAAGAAAACGTCTTAATTTTGTTGCAAAGATCAAGTCTTACCGGGGAGCACACTCTTTTAAATAATTTAGATTTTTTTACATATTCTAAATTACAGGATTCTAGGATTATATGACCTTTCATGGTAAAGTTTCATTCCTTTCGCTGCTCTCATGGACTCCTACTACCGTCCATTCATTGAATGCCTTGCGACTGTTCAAGGAGAATGTTTAACAAGTAAAAGTTTTATCAATACGTGTACCTATTTTGATGACTTAGGCGGTAGTACACTTACTGGTGAGCCGCATGCTCGTTTGCAGCCTCTTTTATTAAAAAAAAGATGACATAGGCAAAAATTATTTTATTTAAATACTTGAATTACTTTTTCAGTTTATTTTAGAGCACCGATATCAGTTTGATGTTTTATTAAGGACACAAAACGCTTCTTATTATATTAGGTCTTTACCTAAAAAATTGCCGATTTTTATACATTTTTTATTTCTATTAATAACATATGCATGGTAATCAACCATTGATGCATTGATGCATCTTTGCCAATGCAATGGCAGTTTATTGATGGTCTTCTTGGAGAAATCAGCTGGACGGGAGACAACAAATTCCTCAAAGGCATTTTGTACTGCCTCTCGGGTATTGAATTTTTTTCCCGCCAAAAAGTTATCCAAATTCTGGAAAAAGTAGAAGTCTGTAGGAGCAAGGTCTGGTGAGTACGGCGGATGACGGAGAGCTTCCAACCTTGTAACTTGAAGACCGTCTGATGTGCAGTATAAGACCGCGCGTTGTCGTGCAGGAGAGAGGACGAGCATTTGACCAAAGTTGGTTGTAAACATGCGAGTTTCTCCATCATTGTGTTCAATTCTGCACAGTACACATCTGCAGTAATGCTCATTCCGTTTATAATAAATCACACCTGCGCTAGACCGCCAAACAGTAACCATCACTTTTCTGGGGATAACTTTTCGTTCGCATTCGCATTGCTTAGTTGCTGAACCAGGACTCAAACAACTTGCTGAGCGCTTGCAACTGTCAAACAGATTCCATTTTTCGTCGCGGATAATAATGCGGTCCAAAATTCCTTCGTTTGTGTACTTGTTGAGCACGTCTCGACGCTTACTTCGCAATGGCGATCGTTGAGTTCGTGGGGGGCCCGTATGTCAAGCTTTTTTACCTAGTCAGTATGACGCAAATGGACCAATATTATTTTGATGCTAACGGCGAAAGCTGCTGCTAATTCAGCCGTAGATTTAGTATCATCAGCTTCCACAGTCGTCTTTAATTCATCATTGTCGACTAAATTTTTCGGGCGACCACGGGGTTTATTTTAAGTTGAAATTTCCATAACGGAAGCTGGCAAACCAATAACAGATTATGCGTTCATTTGTAGTATTCGTTTCTTAAGCGTCGTTGATATTGCGTGCTGCTTGTGCCGCGTTACTGCCACGACGGTACCTACTCTTATTCCATAATTACTCGAATGTTTAAAGTATCCATGATGTCGAAAAAGATTCAAATGCAATGAAAACATAGCGCTAATGACCAATGACTAATTTTGAAAAAAAAAAGACTTGAAACAAAATTAGAATTCTTAGCTAAACAAAAATTATTTTGATTCGAAATAATACATCGGGGGTTCCAGAAAGAATGGATAATCCCGGAGCGCCTAATAGTACAGGTATCAGGCGCTCAAATAAAAATACAAAAAAAATTCCAAGTGGGGCCAAAATATGAAGGTTTTAAAAATATGTTTTTATTGACCTTACTGTACTTTCATTTACACCACTGCCGCAAATTAATGAAATTCGTTGCGTTTTTGGTGTTTCCTTATTCCACACAAACTATTCTATTAGAAATGCAGTAAAGAATATGAGTATCTATTGTACTTTTCCAAAATAAAAAAATACTTCAATTTATAGCATGAAATTTTATAAAAAAAATAATTTTGACAAATGTTTGAGAGCCATTCGTGAAAAAAAGTATGAAGACCTAAGTGGCCAACTATTTCAAAAATATGCGCCGTTAATACAGTTTACAAAATGGTATAATAAATAAATTTATTTAACGTTAAGCTGCAAAAAGAATAAAATCGACTGAAGAAAGAAAAAAATAATCTTGTCTTAAATTGTGATAATAAAAGCATTAAGTTGTAAATAAATCAATCTTTATTTCATAACAGGTGTTCAAATTGTCTGTTACCTACTCTGATAAAAACTCGACATCTTCTAATAAATGCTTTTATAAGAAGTCGTGCGTAGCACCATTTAGTTATTTTTGAAGCGGCCTTTTGCACACGACTGCGCAATTCCTCGAAACTTGAAATAGGCTTGTTCTTTTAGACAGCCCCAGTAAAAAAAATCTAGTGGATTTCAGTCCGGGAATCGTGGAGGCCACGAAATGGGACCTAAACGACCAATTCATTTATTTGGATACGTGGCATTTAAATAGATAAACACGGACGTTTGCAGCATAATGTGTAATCTCACCTCCTCAGGCACCTCTTCCATTAAATTTGGCAGATCATTTTGTAGAAAATTCAAATAACTTTGGTTAGATAAGTTTCCGGGCAGTTCAAATGGACCAATGACTTTTCCGTTTAATATACCAGTCTAAAAAAATTTTTTTAACTGTTATTGTGATCTTTCTTTTCGCACTAAATGCGGATTTGAGAGTTGCCAGCTGTGCAGATTGTGCATGGATACTTTACCATCTTTTTTAAGAGTGGATTCATCGCTCCACAGAATTTTGTCAAAGAATTGTGGATCTTGTTTTGCAAGTAATTGTCGACAAAAAACAATCGTGCGTTGTAATCTCTCGGTTGTAGAGCTTGGACGCGTCTAATGTGATGGGGATGAAATTTTTTTCCGTACACGGTGCACGGTCTTCTCCGAGATTCCAGTACGTCATGCTATTACTCTAGTAGAGTTGGACGGGTCTTGCTCAATTTCGTTAAACACAATGTCGTGTGCATTGATATTAGCCAGTCTACGCAGTAATCTGGGTGACGCGCGGTAGATTATCTTTCCCTATAAAGGGCTGCAGCAGCACTTGCGTTGCTTCTGCATTCACCATAAATGAAGTGCATGTTTGCGTATTCTTGTGCCGTATATTGAATATGTGGCATCTTGATATACAATATCAGTCTAGATACAAGCCAAGTCGTCGTAAACTTACCAAACAAAGTCCAAATCACAAAGCAAAACTAAGAGTTCATTAAAATAGCCAGGAGCCGTCGTTATAACACTGGTTTTAAAATCACAGAGTACTCCAAAAGGAATGCACACATGCGACACCCAACAAGTCGAGAGATGAGAGACGCACTAGTGCAAGTTGCGCGAGAAAAGGTAGGTCCTTACATAATATGAAATTAGCGTTTTGTCGTACTGACCACTTTGATCTGAAATATCTCGTCTTTGGTTAAGAATTTCAAATTCAAATTTATAAATTCATTTAGCTAGTACATTTGAGTTTTGAAAACAGTCATTCATTTGTTTTTTCTTTATTATTTTTTTCTTTGTTGTCGCTTATTACCACACAATGGAAAACATGAAATATCGGTATTTTTACGAGTAGGAGTTCTACCGTGGCACCAGTGCTGCAGAAACACCTCGAATCATTAATGATGTGTACGGTGCTGGTGTCGCAAAAGAAAGCACGGTACGTTTTTCAACGTTTTCGTTCTGGAAATTTCGACCTTCAGGACCAACCCCGTGGACGGCCGGAGACCAAAGTGAAAAATAAAGAATTAAAGGCTATTGTGGAAGTGGATCCATCAAAAAGCACTTCAGAGATAGCTGCAGGCTTCGGGGTAAGTGATAAAACTGTATTAATCCACTTGAAGTAAATTGGGATAGTAAAAGAACTTGAACGATTTTAAGATGAGAACTTGCAAACTCGCGTCGACTGCTGAATTACTTTGCTCAACCGACACAAAAATGAAGGGATTTTAAATCGAATCATTACTTGTGATGAAAAGTGGATACTGTACGATAATCGGAAGCACTCCTCGCAATGGCTGAACTCTGGAGACCCAGCCAAATCCTGCCCTAAACCAAAATTGACTCGGAAAAAGTTACTTGTGATTTGGTGGACTAGCGCCGGTGTTGTTCACTACAGCTTTCTAAAATCTGGCCAAACGATTACGGCAGATATCTATTGTCAGCAAACCATGAAGGAGGAACTAGCTGCTAAACAACCGAGGTTGGTCAATCGCTCTAGGCCACTGCGGTTTCACGACAACGCAAGACCACACACTGCACAACCAACAACCACTAAGTTAGATGAGCTACAATTCGAATGTCTGCGAGATCCAACCTTACTCCCCGGACCTTGCTCCGACAGATTACCATTTTTTCCCAAATTTGGACAACTTCTTACAAGAAAAAAAATTCAACTCCGATGCGGCAGTCTAAACCGCCTTCAAAGAGTTTATTGATTTTCGCCCCCCATGGTTTTTTTAGTAAAGTGATTAATGAACTACCTACAAGATGGCAAAAGTTTATAGATAACAACGGTGCATACTTTGATTAATTAAGTTAATTTTACAAAAAAAATTGACTTTATATTTCTCCCGTACAAAATGCTAATTTCATATATAAGGACCTATTATTAACATTAATATTATACTCTTCTCTCGTTCACTCACACTACCTATCCCTCTCGTAAATCGTAATAAACAAAAGATGGGTAGCGTGGGCCACACTAAGGTAGTAAATACCGATATTCTGTACTACAAGAAAAAGGACTCTTTCGTTCAAGAACACCCTTGTCACCGTTAAAGAAAAGATAAGATTTTTTTAATATATTTTTTTTTTAATTTTAATTATACTATTTTGTAAACTGTACTATCTGCGCATATTTTTGAAATAGTGGCCACTTAACTCTTTACACTTTTTTTCACGAATGGCTCTCAAACCTTTGTCAAAATTATTTTTCATACTCTTAACTGCATTTCTAATAGAATAATCTGTGAGGAATAAGAGAACACCAAAAACGCAACGAATTTCATTAATTTGCGGTAGTGATACATGAAAGTACAGTAGGGTCAATAAATACATATTTTTTTAAAACCTTCATATTTTTGGCACCTCTTGGAATATTTTTGTATGTATTTTCATTTGAGCGCCTGATACCTGTACTACTTTGAGTATTCAAAAGCTGTACTATTACGCGCTCCATGATTATCCATTTTTTCTGGGGCACCAGTATATTACTGCAGAATAGGTAAAGACCTATTATTTCACGTGACTTTATACCAGTGTTTCGTGGATATAACGTCAACCAGTCTTATATCGTTCTGCAGTTGGATAGGTTTCTTACTCAGATCACAAACTGTACTGGATTTTAAACTGATATAATCTTAGCTGTATGTACAAAAGTTCACGCAACAGACATGACAAAACAGATTAATTTTAAAGAAATGGGTTCGGGACGTTCAGTCTGAACTCTAGTCTCATTATTGATCAGTTGCTTCTCAAAGCGATCGTTACTGAAATTGCATTTTTTTTTCTTACAGAAACGTGTCGTGGTGGTACAACCTGTATTAAACTAGAACAATGCCCAAGCCTCCAACACTTACTTGGCGATCCGGAAGGTTACGTTTCGGATCTATTCAAAGGACTGACATGTGGCTACGAAAGCTTTCACCCCAAGGTAGAACAATAGGTATCTACTTTATGTATCAATGCTTATTATTTAACTGTACTGAATATTTTACACGAGAGAATATGAACAAACCCTCACGGTGATTAGTCAATAAAGTTTATAAATGAACACGCAGTCCATCTTATGGTAATTGGATGCTTTGACCCATTGGCATCAACAACCCCCATCATAATATCATCAATAAGGAATCAAAATACAGATATTGAGGACTATAAATTAAAAGTCCCTGTTATCAGTAAAAATGGATCCCTGGTTCTCTGCATTCAGCATACGAATAACAGCAACATTAAGCTCCATATGCGTTGGTATTACGTGATTTAGTCCTTCCGCGGTAGAACCGGCCCATTCATACCACAGCTGTGATACGGCAGCGTGAATGACCTTTCTTAATCCGTTGCTGAATATAGGACATGGATTAAAGAGTGCGCTTCAAAAAGAAAATCAAAATTTTCCCTTTTCATGCTAGGTTGATATGTTAGTAAGCACAGAGCCGACACCCACTGACAGTTAAATCATCATCATCACAGTATAATAAAAACATACAGTAGGACGACGCCTTTGATCTCGTGGTAAATGCCGACAACGTCTAGACAGCGTATGGAGGTTAGGGTTCAGTCTTGCGCGAGCTGTCGTCTGGTACACACACATCAAAGAGCGCTCAGTTCGTAATACAAAGATTTTTTATCAGTTTACCCTCAATGTTTAAATATGGATAGTGATAAAGATAAATCGATAGATGGAAGTGATGAAAGTGATTCGGAAGTCATACGTAAATGTGAATTAGAACTAAGCCAAATGGAGGATCGAAGAATCACTCGTGAGTCTGAAATGGAACATGCAAACACTGGGTTCACAACTCGAAAGCCTGAAGTGAGATCGGAGAAGAGAAAAGCATGTGAAGAAGATACAAACAGCGAAGATGGTTATGTGACAGTTGAAAAAAGAAGACCGAAACGTCTCTTAAGAAGTATTTCAACAGGACAGGGACAAAAGACAACATCGAAAGAGATCGGATCTAAATATGAGGTTTGTGTTACATCATTTAAAGAATTACCAAAGCAAATGGCTCTAGCTAAATTATTACGAAGTGAGAATATTCTGAATATTGAAACAATCAAATATAAGTCTCCTTTCAAAGTTTTGATTTGCTTTCAAAGTAATAATGACGCGGAAAAATTAATAAGTTGTAAAAAATTTCAAGAATTAGAGTACAAATGTCAAAAAACTTTTGAAACCACGGTTTCTTATGGATTGATTAGAGGTGTGGATTTGGAGTTTACAGAACAAGAGCTGTTAGCAATTTTGAAAAGTGATACCAAAATATTGGCGGTAAGACGACTTAAACGACTTGATTTAAACAGCAAGTGGGTCGAAAGTGAAACTGTAAGGATATGCTTTCAAGGCACTGTTTTACCTCTTTATGTCACGGCATATGAGTATAATTTTAAAGTAGAAAACTACACTTTTCCGGTAACACAATGTACCGGATGCTGGAAATTCGGACATATTATTAAAGTATGCCCGACTAAAAAAATTTTATGTCCAAAATGTGGTAGTACGGAACACATAAACTGTGATCTAAAAACATACAAGTGCCTCAATTGTAAAGGATTACATTTCGTTTTAGATAAAAGATGTTCTATGTATCTCAAAGAAAAAGAAATACGTATCACTATGAGTAAGGAAAATATACCTTATAGAAAAGCTCTTCAGATGATTATAAATAAAAATCAAATAGAAATGAGCAATAACTTAAATATACACTCTAAAGATACTTTTGTCAATCAAGAGAGGACAGAACAGCCGACACAAGTTTTGGAAAACCGTGGAGCTCGAAGTTATAGTCAGGTTGTTACTAACGCTCAAGTTCATAAGGAAAATAATCAAGAATTAGCCTCAGATGAAGGAACAATACCTATAGAAACAAATAAAAAGGAGAAGACAAAACAAAGGCAAAGAAAAGGAAGAAAAAAAAATAAATACAATAGAAAATGATACGCAGTTTAAGGAAGCAGAAGAAGAAAGCCAAAAAAGTACTTCAGATGAAGAAGAAATAAGACAAAAAACATTTGATTTTAAGGGACTCTTATTAAAAATTCATTCTATTTGGTACTCTAGAAAAAGATTAGAGCATAAAGTTATTGCGGTTTTCATGGCCATTTTTGAAGTAATTAAAACATTTCTGAGTAGTTTAATATCAGGACGAAAAATTTATGAAACAGTTTTAAATTATATGAATAATGGATAGTACAAATAACAAAAATATCGCTATTAATATATTACAGTGGAATACACAAAGTTTGAAACCAAAATTGATAGATCTTGGGGAGCTTTTGGTAAAAGAAAAAATACACATAGCCATACTAAGTGAAACATGGTTAGATAACGATGATAATATTAATATTAAAGGTTATAATATCTATAGACGAGACAGATATGACTCTTATGGTGGAGTTGCAATCGTTACACACAACTCACTTAAAAGCGAAGTAAGTATAATTCGATTAACTAACCCAGGCATAGAAACCGTATGTGTTAAATTGTACAATTGTGATTTCTTACAAAATATTATATCAATCTATTGTCCGTCTTCAGTTAGAACTCAGGTATCAGACTGGGAGGAGCTATTTTTCCTCTTCCCAAAAAAATCGTTAATAGCAGGTGATTTTAATGGGCACCACAGCAATTGGTCGTACAAAAACGATGCACGAGGGGTGCAATTAGTAGACGCATCGGTAGAACATGGTTATTTTTCTCTTAATAATGGAATGCCAACAAGAGTTAAACTTGTCAATGGGTCTTTACAAGAAACTTCCCCAGATATTTCTTTTGTATCAAATGATATTGCTATAAATTTCGATTGGAAGGTGCTCAATGAAAATCTAGGCAGCGATCATCTATTAATTAAATTAAGTACTAAAATCCCAAAACACTATAATGGCATTCAGAAACGTAATTTTAAGAAAATTAATTGGGTAGCATATAGTAACATAATTAAAGAATCCTTTAGCGATGATTTATTAGATATTGGTATATATGATGAAACTTGTATTCAAGAAATGTATAATTTTCTACTTTCTCAACTTGATAAAGTGGCCGATGCTAGTATACCTACTATAAAAGTACGCATTGATCCAGCAACAAAATTTAAACCCCGAAATTATTGGAACCCAGCCCTGTCTAGAGCAGTTGCTCAAAGAAGATTAGCCCTTAGGAATTTTAGACGTAATCCAACTCCCAACAATTTGACTCACTTAGAAGTAAAAACTAAAGAAGCTAGTAAACTTATAGTAGATGCAAGACGTAAACATTGGCAGAACTTTTGCGATTCGATAGATGGAGAAACTTCCATATCAAACATGTGGCAGCGCATGCGGTGGATGAAGGGTATTCGTAAACAAAAATCATTCATTCCATTAGATCAGCAAGAAAAGCTTCTACTTTCACTCACACCGGATACTGCTACCGACGTATGTCCCAATTTTATGTCTAAAAATCCTTCATTAGAGACTGATTTTACAATGGCCGAATTGAAAAGTTGTCTTAAAAAAAAAGATACTGCTCCCGGAGATGACGAAATCACATATAGTATGATATATAATCTTCCCGATATCGCCAAAAAATTTCTTTTAATTCTTTATAACCTTGTGTTCAGGTCTGGAAATATACCAAGTCAATGGCGTAATGTGCTGGTTATACCTATACCAAAAAATAGTGGCCCATCTAATTCTCATGTTAAGCTGAGACCAATTTCCTTAGTGTCATGTCTTTGTAAAACTTTCCACATTATGATGCTCAAGCGACTAGAATGGTTCATTGAAAAAAAGTGCATATTTTCGCCATCGACAATTGGATTTAGGAAATCACAATCTTGCTTAGACTGTCACTCTCGCTTGATAACATTTATACAAATTGGATTTACACAAAATATGCCCACTTTAGCTTGCTTTTTGGATATTGAAAATGCTTACAATAATGTTGATATAAATAGTGTCTTAAAAATATTAGATAACCTACAAGTTGGTAGCAGGTTTTGTACATATTTATGGTCATTCCTAAGCAAAAGAAATTTACGGGTAAAATCTCAAATTGAAAATAAAGTACTTAAAAGAAGCACAAATAAAGGATTAGCACAAGGAGACCCAATATCCCCTTTCCTATTCAATATAGCGACTTATAGAGTCTGCCATTTAATATCACAACACAACGTAAATATTATTCAATATGCTGATGACTTTGTTATTTATATAAAAGACAAAGATTTAAAAATTTGTAAGTCAAAGATCAAAAACGCGTTATATTGTATAGTAGAAATATTAAACGATCTAGGTTTACAGCTGTCAACTGAAAAAACAAAGTTATGCCTGTTTAGTCGAGGACGTAGACGAGTCCTGCCTAAGGTAACAGTTAACGAACGCTCACTGACTTCCTTAAATTACTTTAAATATTTGGGATTGTGGCTAGATAGTAACCTACTCTGGAACAAACACATTAATGAGATTACAGAAAAATGTAATAAGTTTTTAAATATACTAATGGTACTATCTGGGTCATCGTGGGGAGTTCATCCTAAACATATTCGTCAGCTGTATATTTCGTTAATAAGAAGTAGAATCGATTACGGTAATTTTTTATTTGATAATTGTGCGAATGTTCATTTATCAAAATTAGATAAAATACAAAATAAATCGTTAAGGGTTATTGGTGGTTTTATCAAAAGCTCTCCAATACATGTAATGGAAAGTGAACTTAGTATACCTCCATTGTATATTAGAAGATTATATCTAGCTTATAAATATGTCTTAAAAGCCAGCTCTTTTTCGAATAATGTTGCATTTGTTGAAGCAACTTAGCAGTCTCTGTGAGACAAGATATTGGCAACGCAAGAAAATCCCACTCTTAGTTAAGTCTTACAACAAGATCAAAGTTATGAAAATACATTCATCTCCTTTTCTCGAATCATTTTCGCTTAACACTTGGCTGTCTCGCATTGATATTGAAAATATAATATTAAGTGAATTAGAGTCTGTTACACAATCCAAAAAATTCTATGAAATAAATTCTCTTAAAGTCAATATTATCAAAGAACTTGACAATAAATATCACGATTGGCATAAAATTACACAGACGGATCAAAGAGTGCTAAATTACAAGGGGCAGCTTTTCTTGACCCATCTCAAGCAGTTTCTAGATCGTAAAGTTACAAATGACGTTTGTATTATGACCCTTGAACTCATTGCAATATCCGAAGCCCTAAGATATGCCGCAAGCTGTAACTGGAACAAAATTATCATATACTCGGACAGCAAAACTGCTATCCAACATTTGGCTCGATCCGCCTCTGGAATCAGAGGTGTTTCGATAGCCTATGACATACTTTCGCAAATAAATCAGATCAGTCTATGCGGCATCGGTGTAAGGGTGCAATGGATTCCAGCACACATTGGTTTATTGGGTAACGAGGAGGTGGATAGGTTAGCGAATTCTGCTTGCATAAATGGTGTAGAGTATTATATTGATCCTTGCTACTCAGAAATATTACCAAAATTAAAAAAATTCATGTTATAATAAATGGAAAGAATTTTTCAATGAACGTTCTAAAACGAAAGGTATTTGGTATAAAACGATACAGAGTGAACCGCCTCGAATACCTTGGTTTATAGACACAAAATTAAACAGAAATACTATTAAATTAATATTTAGATTAAGAGCAGGTCACATTCCATCAAAAAAATTTTCTTACTTGATGAAAAGAGCTGATTCACCTAACTGTGAAATTTGTGGAGTAATTGAAGACATACATCATTTTTTAATGGAATGTGAGCGCAACCGAGGGGCAAGGGAATTATTTGTAAGAACATATAATATAAATGTGTACAATATAGGTGTTGCTCAGGGCATCCTACATGCCCCCACCTCAGATATTGCATTAAGTATGTGCAGGTTAATAACATATGTATAGATTTTAAGTTAGCTTTAATGGGATTGACATGTTAACGAACAAAAATCCCTAAATAAAACCAGAATAAAAAAAAGAGGTTAGGGTTGTCACAAATTAACAACTTTTACTAATTTTATTATTTATTTTAGATCTACATCGTGATCAACAATATGATTACTAATATAAAGAATAAGTAATAATTTGTTCTTACATTTTTCCTGAAAGTACTCAAAACGCTAATTGCACGCCTCACAACGTGAGGGAGTGCTCTACTCTCGATATGTGGCCATACCTCAGTTTCGCTACATAAAATCGTTCTTATACTCTTAGCTAGACATCAAATCCATATATATATACAATGACTACAGACATTTAATTATTGGTTTATTTTATAACTGATTCACTTTAGATTACACAACAAAAAATGTAATTGAAAAAATATATCGACTGCCGTCCGTTTGTCTATGCGTCTGTGAGTCTTCTCGCTTAATAGAAATGTAAGTGATAAATTGAGATATATAGTATTAAATAAGATTCCATATATTCTAAGGAGGGTCCTTATTGATTTTTGCTATTGAACTGAACGCCTTTTAAAAGTTATTTATTTTTTTCATCAAAATTGAAAGAAACGCTCATGAAGCATGCATTTTGGATTTTCCAATTTTTTTTGCGCCCAGAAGCAAATAGAAAGGGCTACCCCGTTACGCGAGGAGGTGGTGAATGCTTTATGCAAACCACGACAGCCGGTCTGTCGTGGTTATGTGGGACTCACTGTGACTAAACCCTAACCTAACCACTACCCTAAGTGTACCCACTAAACACCACCTGTGTGACTGGCAATTGGCGGATTAAGCCTCTTTGCCGGATCGGAAGCGACCCTCTTTTAGGAGAAGAGGGCGCAGGCGGCTACGAGCCGCTGAGGGAGAGCCTACATAGGCAAAATTTAAGAAGAATCGGCCTGAGCCGCCAGGCGGCAGTTCAGGTCGGTTGAAATTTTATTTGACGGAGTATATCCGAGAGAGAGAGTTTCTCGGCCTGCGGACTCGATAGTGAGGGGGTGGGGCTGCATAAGTAGCTGCCTCACGAATAACATTATTGGAATTCAAATATTTACTACTACTATAACTATATGGACACCTGTTTTGTTACTATATAATCGATAAGAAAAAAAAACTATAAGGATATAATAACTAATTAATTTCTAAATCAGGAATTATAAATGGGCAACTGACAAATATTTTCGGTTTTTAGATTTACTGGATTTGAAATTTCTATTATTGAACTTAATTATATCGAAAATTCTCATCCTAATAAATAATTTTAACAAATAATTTATTGGGAAGCATGCACATTGTTAGGTGTTGAACTCTATTAGTCTCAAATGCTCAAACAATTTGAACTCAATGTTTCCAGTAAAAGTAAAAATCGACATCAATTCTGTTTCCAAGCTATGTATGTAATCCACAAAATCATCTGGGGGGCTTGTAGTCCTCCGAAGCGATCACGGCTAGTATCATAAGCTCTCAGACGGATGTATAAATTTCTCTAATTTGATTCATCGTCATATGATGATGCGTAACTAATTACCGATAGGCAGTCACGCTTGTGACTTTCAACACACCTTCGCAACAAATAACCGCAGATATAGTGGAATGCATTTTTTTTCTGGAATGTCGTACATCTTTGTAAAATTCTCTTTGGGTTGTATTTGAGGTGGATCCTGGATAGAAACTTGAGTTTGAGGTATATTTTTGGCATATTCTACAAATTGGGCTAGTATGCTGTCAAAATCTTCGGTACAATTTGTAGCGTCTGATAAATTTAGAATTTGGCATAGAAACATTTTTCGGAATGCCCTGGTGTATTGTATACAAGAGAGTTCCCGAAAATTTCCGCCAGATTGCCTCACGAGCCCAAAAAATTTTTCTAAGCAATCATTGTTAATTCTTCGTGTGAGTAAGTAATCATATCCCCCACACTTCATATCTTTATATAATTGCCGAAGTAAGTTTATTATTATGTTGAAAGCATTTATAAATTCTATGATATTGGTAACGTGACGGCCATTCTTTTTATTTTTTAACTCTCATGCTATTATAATGATTTCTTATATTTACGCGAACACTACACATGATTAAAACTACTTTTACGGATTTTATCGCGTTTATTTTTACTTTTTATTTTTAATTCCCGACGTTTCGGGCGCTTTCCAGCACCCATGGTCTGTCTAAAGTAGTTTTAATCATGTCTCATGCTATTAAACATACGCTGTGATTTATCTAGCAATTCCTCTTGGAGAGTAGTACCCCTATACGGTTTACTGTAGACTTTTGGTGAGTCGATGTTGCTTGAATTCAGTAAATCAAAGAGGTTGTTCATGATTTCAATAAAAAATATCTTACCATCAGCAACTTGTAGAGTACCCGATGATTGATAATTTTTTAAAGCTGCTACTACATAATTGCTAAAAACTTGAACGGCAAAACGAACTTTTTGTTTTTGGAAACTATTCGGCTGTAAATGTGAATCAGTTAAACGAGGAGCTGATCGCATATCTTTCATTTTATCTAGTTCATACATGTTTGTTATGTCCTCCCACCGAGTAGTTTTGTCATCAAACTCAAAATTATAGTTTATTAAATTATTTCTCACGCACTTAATTAAGTGGGGAACATCAAATATGTAGTAAATTTTGTGACCATCAATCTCAAAACATGAGTTTTCTTTAGAGATCCCTAATGTTTTTGAAAATGCCAAAAATCTGATCCTAGATCTGACACGAAAGCTCGTATATTAAAGCCAAGCTCTAAAAGACGTTTCAAAGTAGCAATTATCCATTGGAGACGCCAGTAACTTAAGGTATCTTCGATAAAGATTTAGTGGACTGTAATTTTGGTGCATACGGCAAAGGGGAAAATAAATAGGTGGGATAGCACGCACTGACCTGATGAGGGCTGCCGCGCCTTCCTCCTGGAGTGTCTGCTATATAGCGAGCTCGCCACGTGGTTCGGCGCACACGCACTCTCGGAACAGTCTCGTGAAGTCCCACACTCTCCACCTTTGCCCTTACGGGGGCGTCTCACACTTTTATGAGTTACAAAGACACAATGTCTGATGCGGTGAATATTAAACATAAACAGGAGAACTCAATGTTCGTCCTGCGCGGTTTACGGTTAATGTACATAAGACGCGACGGGTGGCCGTGCGTTGAGGATGGCGTAATATCACTTAGTATAATGACGCGCGCCGAGATCCTCTTTTTCACCTCGGCGGCAGCGCGTGCGGTAGGAAAGGGAAGGAAGGAAGGAAACAAAAAATATGCACTAGTCATGTTGATAAAGTAGATATAACTTAGGACGAATCAATGCGATATGTAATGTAATGTTGATAAAGTAGATTGTTAACTGGCGTTACCATTTCCTCCCGCCCTTAAAGGGTCACCTTTAAAAGACAACCGTAATATAAAAGTAAAAGGAAAACAAATAAATAAGCGGTATATCAAGTGAGAGGATGCGCTCAATGCACATGTCTCATCTACTAACCTTACTTGGTAAGCGAGAAAATGTATACATAAATATAATATTGCGGTTTAATACTTTTTTTAATATATATAAATATAAACTTAATTCCTAATTTAGATAAATAATTATAATCAAAATAATCGTGATTTATTGTCTTGGGAGAGGGCAAATACGAGCAACAGGACGGAGATATGTTCCCTTAGTAGTTCTCACGGTCACTACTCGAACTACGCCATCCTTCGAAGGATGAACAGACTCGACAATCGCTAATGGCCAAGCAAGGGGCGGTTCATTATCATTTATCACAATTACAACCATGACTGGTACGATAGCCGTAGACGGGGTGTTCCACTTCTGACGAACTTGTAATCCGTGAAGGTATTCCGTCCTCCACCGGTCCCAAAACGACTGAACTAATTTATCCAGTAAAGAATGCCTGTATAACAGACTGGTAGAGTCAGATTTGACTTTGGGTGCGGGTAATGACAATAAAGGTGCGGTATTCAAAAAATGACTCGGAGTAAGAGCTGAAGGCTCTGCAGGATCAGAACTCAATACTGTCAAGGGCCGCGAGTTTAGCAAGCACTCAATTTGCGCAAGAACAGTATTAAGCTCTTCGTATGAAAGTAACTGATGTCCGATAACTCGGAACAGATGCGTTTTTACGACTTTGATCATACTCTCCCAGGCGCCTCCAAAATGAGGAGAGTTGGGACAGATGAACTTCCATGTTATACGATTCTCAGCACACTCTTGCTCAAGCTCTGGGCGGTATTCAACGTTTAGAAATTTATAGAGATCGCGAAGATACGAAGCGGCACCTTTAAAATTCGTTCCATTATCCGAATATAAAAACTGAATCGGCCCTCGTCTAGAGAGGAAACGTTTAAGCGCAGCGAGGAAACTAGAACTACTAAGATCTGTAGCGATTTCTATATGTACAGCTCGAGTCGTGAGGCATGTGAAAACACATAAGTACGCCTTCTCGCTGCGTACACCACGACGACGTACAGGAGTGTATGCGATAGGACCGGCATAATCGCAGCCCGTGTGTGTAAATGCCTTAATAGCTTGTCTTACACGACTATGGGGAAGATCAGCCATCAAAGGGTAAGTTGGACGGGGTCTAAGCCGGAAACATTTATTACATTTGTAGACTCTGCTTCTCACAGTGCGGCGTGCGGAAAGTATCCAAAATTTTTGACGGAGCAATGACAATAACAATTCAGGCCCAGCGTGTAAATTTTTAATATGATAATAGTCAATGATCATGTTCACTACATGATCACTGCGCGGGAGTATAATTGGATGTTTTTGCGTGTAATCTAATGCGGAGTTCGAAAGACGACCACCAATGCGGATTAAACCATTCTCAATAAAAGGCCTTAAACGATTGAAAGCGGGCGAGCAAGGTTTGTTACCTTCAATATTTAAATATTCCACTGCAAAATGCTGTTTTTGCAGGGCGCGGAGGATTATAACCTCAGAGAAACTGAGATCATCAGCAGTCACTACAGTAGTGCTGCGGTAGGGCAATAATTTAGCAAACTTACACACGTACGCAATTATACGTAGAAGTTTACTCCAAGAAGAGATGCGGAGTGCGAGCTCATAAATCGCAGAATTACAGACGGATGTGCACACAGTGTGCGACAAAATCTTCTTCTCAGGCATATTTGCAATAACCTCATTGTCTAAAGTACGAAGAGGCCATTGAGATGGATCTAACGAAGTCCACTGAGGCCCATGGAGCCACAGGGGGTTTGAAACTAATTTATTTGGCGTAACGCCACGTGAAAGTATGTCAGCGGGATTCTCAGTACCTGCGACATGATAAAAGTTATCAGCGCGAATATTGTCGGTAATCTGAACAACGCGGTTTGCAACAAAGGTCTGCCACTTGTGTGGCGAACTCTTTATCCAGTACAGAGCTACTTTTGAATCTACAAAGGCATAGACTGATATTGCAAGGTCAAGAGAATAATTGTCGAGTACTCTGCGAAGCAATTTTGAGAGTAAAACCGCTCCACAAAGCTCAAGGCGTGCAATAGATAGTGGTTTCGTCGGTGCGACTTTAGTCTTTGCACAAATCAACTGGACGGTGTTACCATTGACGCTCTTTACATGTATGTAGACTACGGCACCGTATGCGTGCTCGCTGGCGTCGGAAAACCCCAGGAGTGACGCAGTACAGTTTTTGGATACACCAACATGTCGCGGGATACGTAAATCATTAAGAGCTGGTAATTCAGCACAGAATTGCCTCCACATCTTAATAATTGGCGGTGGTGGTATGTCGTCCCAATCTAAATTAAGTTGCCAAAGCTGCTTTATTAACAATTTGGCGTACGCTACTGTGGGAGCAACGAAACCCATTATGTCCCACAGGCGAGCGACAGTAGATAAGATGGCGCGCTTAGTGCACGTCACATCAGCGGGAACAGATATCTTAAAATAAAAGGCGTCACTATCGGTAGACCAATGCAAGCCTAGTATTTTATGTGGCATTGATTTATCGAACTCTACTTCTCCTGTAATTTTATGGGAAGTAGGGAGGTCATCTAAAACAGATCGACGGTTGCTATGCCATTTTATCAGGTCCCATTGGGCACCCTCGAATAAGTCTATCAGCTGCCGAGAGGTCTCACTGGCCTCGGATTCACTGGGCATAGAGAAAGCGATGTCGTCCATATATAGCGAAGTAAATGCGATACGACTCGCAAGTGGATACTTTGCGCCGTCGTCATCAATGAGCTGTCTTACCGTGCGCAATGCATGGTATGGACTCGAAGTTAAACCGAAGCACACGCGATTGAAGTGGTATAACACAAGTGGGTCTTGTGGACGGAAGCGGTATAGGAAGCATTGGTAACGACGATCAGAATCGCGAACAACTATTTGCAGAAATTGTTGGCGACAGTCGGCTGTCATAGCGATTGGATGTAAGCGGAAAGTTAAAATTATATTGAACAAGTCGCCTTGCAAATTTGGTCCTGAATGAAGAATATCATTTAATGATCGCCCAGTGCTAGTCTTACTGCTAGCATCCAGGACGATGCGCAGACGCGTTGACTTCTTATCTTCGCGTAAGACTCCACGATGCGGTATGACATATATTGGAGCGGGTTCATGAGAGTCATACGGCGGTGCGGGGGATATATAATTTTTAGCTAAGTATTCCTTTATGACGTCATCATATGCTAACCTTAATGTAGGCGAGGCTTGAAGTTTCCTCTCCAAGCACATGAATCGTCGTCGAGAGGTTTCATAAGAATCTCCGAGAGAGTAAACGTCATCTTTAAATGGCAGGCCAACAATATATCTACCAGTAAAAGGATCGCGGGATGTCGTAGATTTATAAAACTCTTCACATTCAATGTCTGAAGGACACTGAATGGGCGGTGCGGAGGGTGGCTGTTCAAGCTCCCAAAATCGTTGCACTAATTTGTCAACGATAGGAGACTCTAGAACTGAGCAGCACGTTAAAGAATGCTTTACCTGAAGTGTCGGCACTGAGCCCATAATAACGTAACCAAATACCGTACTCAAAGCTGAGGGCCCGGACAAGTCGTTAGACGAATAAATTACGTCTGGACATAGTAAGTGCGGGAAAAGGGATGCGCCCATCAAAACATCAATTTTATTAGGCATGCTATAACATTCATCAGCGAGTCTTATGCCATGGAAGTGTGATAAGACAGATGTGTCTACCACAGCGGTGGGCAAAAGGTCGGTGATTTGATCAACAACTAGCGTTGAAATATTGAAGTTAATATTCGAGTCGAATCGTGAGAAAATTTTAATATCAATCGATTTCGATTTTACAATTTTTTCAACTCCACCGAATCCCTTTACTACAGTACATTCGGTATCGTGTTGTTGAACGCCTAAACGATGACAGCACTCTTTAGTCATAAAATGGCTTTGAGCCGCGGAGTCTAATAATATACGAATAATTTGTTTCTCTCCCTTAGCATCGTAAGCAAATACTTGAGCGGTTGATAATAAAACAGTTCTCTGCGAACGACTTGCGCGCGCGGGAGGCGGTGAACGTTGAGAAACATTCTTGAACGAAGTACACAGCGCGACGTCTGAACGCGCACCTGCGGTGAGGGGTGGCGAGTGTGCGGGCGCGGGGGTTGTAGACTTCAGTGTAACTGGCTGAAGCGGTGGAGAACGCGCCAGCGCAGGGGAAGCATTATCGCTTCTGCGGTGGAAGTGCAACAATGTGTGATGTTTAAATTTACAAACTCGACAACTATAATTTGAAGAGCAACTAGACACTCGATGACTTAAACTGAGACAATTCACACATGCATTGTTACTCTTTACGCATTTAAATCGTTCCTGCGGCGTCATTTTATTAAAGTCTGCACACTTAAATAGGTGTTGATGCACAATATTATCGCACAGACACTTTGAGCAACTAGTCGTCGTGCTTACGTACGCCTGATACTTCGGCGACGAAGTATTATTACAGCGACGATTATTACCGTTACCTCGTCGATTGTTTGGTGCGCTATTAGAATTTGTACTAGAATCGGTGCGTTGCAAAACTTTGGAGCGGGTCTTAATAAAATTTACTAAATCATCAAAGGTAGGTACCATCGAGTTATGACTATATTCGAAAGAGCGAATGGTATCCGGGTCCAGCTTCTTAAGCGCGATATGAAGAACAATTAAGTCCGCGAGATTATCTAACTTTAAGTTTTGTAAAGCGCGCACTGCACTTATAAAGTTATCAGTAAATAAATCAAAATTATTTGCGGTGGCCGATTGCAATGGCTTAAATTCGAACATCTGATTAATATATGTAGATGCTAGCATACGCCGGTCTTCATATTTGTCGAGTGCTTGCAATAAAATTTTATAATTTTCAGCGCAAGGAGTTATACCTGAGCATACAGATAGGGCTTTGCCCGTTAGTTTACCTAGCAAATAGTATAACTTTTCAGCGTCGGTAAGCGATGTGTTGTCATGGACGGTTGATTTAAAGCTAGCATAAAATAAAGGCCATGAGCGAATGTCACCCGAAAATGGCATAAGTTCGATAGGCGGAAGTGAGAATCTGGCTTTAGATGGTGTACTAGTACTTTGTGAATTAGATTGCGAATATTGTAAATAAAGCCTATTTATTCTACCGCAAAGAGACTCAAACGCAATGAGGCTGTTATAATCAGGTTTAGCAATAGGGTTTATTTTTAATAAATGTGAATTATAATTATCTAAGACCTGTTTAAACTCAATACGTAAAGCATTAATATTAGAACTTCCATCAAGAAAACGCTCCATCGTGGAAGTGTTTGTGAGGATGTCCGAGGACATATCATATATTTTTTGCACTATTTCAAATAAAGCATCTCGTTTAGCTAACAATAAAACCAACTCAGCATCAGGTGTGCCCTCATTATCCGAGGAATCGCTATTATTCGATGCTATTTGTTTTTTAGGCGGCATTACAACTTAAGTTATGCGGCAAAAATAATATAATTATAAGCGGGTAGTCTGTAAGCGACCTCGCTACGCGGTTGAATTATTAAATATTAGTTTTGTTAACGATGAACTTTAATTGTTAACTTTTATAATAATTATGAAGTTATTTATAACGAATATAATGCTTAAATATATGTGCAAATAATAAATGTAATTTAACAGTATAATCTATAGATGTAGTTAAAAGTTGATGACGTGATGTGAACATACAACAAATAATTTATATAGATAATTATATGCTTATTCATTCTATGAATATAGTTTTAAAATTACTATGAATGTCACCTATTAGGACCTATTCTAGTGTTCTAATAAGGGCGGGGTTAATCCGAAGTCGGATTAAAATATAAATAATTAATTATATAAACGCTTATTACGATAACGATCTAATAAGGGCGGAAAGTCAAGGTCAATCCAGCGAGAAGTGACCATTAAAAATGGAGACGCCAGTAACTTAAGGTATCTTCGATAAATATTTAGTGGACTGTAATTTTGGTGCATACGGCAAAGGGGAAAATAAATAGGTGGGATAGCACGCACTGACCTGATGAGGGCTGCCGCGCCTTCCTCCTGGAGTGTCTGCTATATAGCGAGCTCGCCACGTGTTTCGGCGCACACGCACTCTCGGAACAGTCTCGTGAAGTCCCACACTCTCCACCTTTGCCCTTACGGGGGCGTCTCACACTTTTATGAGTTACAAAGACACAATGTCTGATGCGGTGAATATTAAACATAAACAGGAGAACTCAATGTTCGTCCTGCGCGGTTTGCGGTTAATGTACATAAGACGCGACGGGTGGCCGTGCGTTGCGGATGGCGTAATATCACTTAGTATAATGACGCGCGCCGAGATCCTCTTTTTCACCTCGGCGGCAGCGCGTGCGGTAGGAAAGGGAAGGAAGGAAGGAAACAAAAAATATGCACTAGTCATGTTGATAAAGTAGATATAACTTAGGACGAATCAATGCGATATGTAATGTAATGTTGATAAAGTAGATTGTTAACTGGCGTTACCATCCATGTTTTTAATTGATCATCAATTTTACTGCTGGAAATAAAAGAAAAGCCAATAGGTTGTTTCCATTTTGATATTATACCTCGAAGCATTAAGGTAAAAGCATACACTGCGGCAACAGGTTGCTGTTGCCCATCTACTTCATGGAGGCCCAATATTTTATCTTCCTTGCTGTTATAGGATAAGTTTAATATATATATATATATATATATATATATATATATATATATATATATATATATATATATATATATATATATATATAAATGAATCGCAAAATGTGTTGGTAAGCGCATAACTCAACAACGCCTGGACCAAATTGGCCAATTTTTTTTAAAAATGTTCGTTGGAGTTTAAGGATGGTTTTTACGGCGAGAAAAATTAAAATAATTGCCGGAAAAACCCTTAAAACAGCCCTTTTCTTTTTCCCATACAAACGTTTTCTGACTAAAACGTAGTCAATAATTTGAGCTTTATTGCTATTGTATAAAGTTCATATTAAATTTCTTTTGTTTTACTATCGGCATGCGACATAAAATGCATCAGTTTTCACGTCATTACATCAGTCAAATACAAATCGCGTTAATAAAAGTTTTAATATCCCTATTTTACAGACATAAAACATTGGTACGGCTTGAAAGACTTCAAGTCAAATCATAGGTAGTTATCAAAAACATGATACATGGTCCCTGTGGAACTCTTAATCAAAATTCACCGTGTATGATGGATGGTAAATGTTCAAAACGATATCCACGGATATTAATATCGGAAACAATTACTGGTAGTGACGGTTATCCATTGTATCGTCGCCGATCGACAGCAAACAATGGAAAATCAACAATTGTCAAATTAAATCAACAAGATATTGAAATAGATAATCGTTGGATTGTTCCATATTCACCCATTTTATCAAAGACATTCAAAGCACACATCAACGTTGAATCTTGCCATTCAGTGAAATCTATTAAATACATTTGCAAATATGTAACAAATGGGAGTGATATGGCTGTGATTGAAATTGGGGCAGAGAATTCCAATGATGAAGTTACCCAATACCAAATGGGCCGCTATGTTAGTAGTAATGAAGCAGTTTGGCGAATATTTTCTTTTCCTATTCATGAGAGACACCCTGTTGTTATTCACTTAGCTGTGCATTTAGAAAATGGACAAAGAGTGTATTTTACAGCACAGAATGCAGTACAAAGAGCTGCTCAGCCACAATCTACGACATTAACATTGAGCTATTATGTACTACGTACTAGAGGAGACACCGCATTCAGCTACTCTGTTCCACTCAACTGCGGTTCATGCACTGCACTTTAATCAGTCACTCGCTAGGCGCTTGTAGAGTTGTCACGTGTTGTGTTGATTTAAAAAAAATCTCTTGATAAAAATATGCCGTATAATCTTGTGTACTTAGATATTGTACAAATAATTCAAGAAATGTCAGTAAAAACCAAGGAATTACTTTTCATCGGTTAACAAGATACTTATTCAATAAAAAAGTATTATAAATTAATAATAAAACAAATTATTCCTAAGACGCCATCTCGTGTCACTGAATATAGATTATGAAATTAATATGTTCAGATGCGACATTTCCGTGGGTACTTAAGTATAGGACGAATATATTATTATACACATTTTTTTTATAGAAACATATATAAGTTATTATGATTTGGCAAAAATTTCCATGTTTAAATCCGCTTATTATTCTTTTATTTTATTTTTAAGTTTCCACATCAAAGTCAAAGTGGAATAAATTCGTCCATTTTTAACTCTCGCGTGCCCAGCATTTATAAACGATTATTTACAACATTTATGATTCTAATTTAAATAAATATATTTGTAATTTAAATTTTATGTTAATAAGTTTCATTTAGTACGTTTTTTTATATTTGACATAGATACCTTTTAAAATATTCAGATAAAAATATCATTAAAATGTAATTCTGACATAATATTATGTAATATTATACTAAATTAGCACATATACAAAATAAAAAACAATTTAAAAAATTGTACTCGATATAATTAACAATACAATATAAATAAACAATTATTACATACTGACCATTCTACTTACGTATAATCTATAATAACAAAAACTGACCGCGCAAGGGCAATGCGCGTTTATACCAACTGCGCATGCGCGACTCTACTATTACCGCGCATGCGCGAAGACATACGAGTAGTGCACAATTTTTGTTTGGAATAGCTTCTCTAGTACGTAGTACATTATAACTCAATGGACATTAACCAGTTTTTTTGAGACATGCCAAAACGATGATTTTGCACAAACATTGTTATATTCTGAAATGCCAAAATATTATACCTGGAATCAATCCTCAAGGAGATTTATACGACTGAAACAAGGAAAACCAGTTGCAGGATACCCAGATGTCTAGTACATGTAGTAAACTCGACATGACTCGACATGTAATAAATTCGACCAATCGCATCCACCGATGCGATTGGTCGAATTTATTCAGTACCTCCAAGCAATGATGAAAGTTTTTATTTACGGCTGCTATTAGTCAATGTACGTTGCCCAACATCATTCCAACATTTACGAACTGTCGATGGTGAATTGTGTGGATCCTACAGAGAAGCTTGTCAACGTTTGCAATTGCTAGAAAATGACGCTCATTGGAATCAAACTCTCAATGAGGCTGTAATATCATCACACGCTCATCAAATACGAACATTGTTTTCAATAATCATATCTACATGCTTCCCATCAAACCAAATTGATTTGTGGATCAAGTACAAGGATTATATGTGTGATGATATTTTATATCAAATACGGAATAGAATGGAAAATCCAAATATACAAATCAGTGAAGAAATTTAAAATGAAGCATTGATTTCAATTGAGGACATGTGCTTGATGATATCAAACAAACTATTAATTCAATTAGGTCTGGCCGCGCCTAATCGTCCAATGCATGATGCTTTTAACCAAGAGTTGCATCGAGAAAAACTGTATGATCTCAACACTTTGAAAGAATTAATTCAAAAAATCTTCAACTGTTGAATGAACAACAGAAGTATGTATTTGATACTCTTACGAAAGTAACAAATGATGAAACTGGCGGGATTTACTCCTTCGATGCACCTGGTGGTACAGGAAAAACTTTTTTGATTTCTATAATATTAGCAACAATTCGCTCACAAAATAAAATTGCACTTGCACTCGCTTCATCGGGAATTGCAGCAACTTTGCTTGAAGGTGGTCGAACAGCCCATTCGGCACTAAAATTGCCATTAAATATGCAAAGCAATGAAGCTCCAACCTGCAACATTTCGAAGAACTCTGCAATGGCAAAGGTTTTGCAGCAATGTAAAATTATTGTTTTGGATGAATGCACGATGGCACATAAAAAATCTTTGGAGGCTTTAGACAGAACCTTAAAAGATCTACGGAGCAATTATAACCGATTTGGTGGTGCATTGATTTTATTGTCGGGAGATTTTCGTCAAACATTGCCAGTGATTCCACGATCAACGCCAGCAGATGAACTCAATGCATGTCTAAAATCCTCCAATTTGTGGAAACATGTCAAAGTACTTCATTTAAGCAAGAATATGCGTGTCGAGTTGCAAAATAAACAATCTGGAAACATATTCTCTAAACAACTCATTGACATTGGTAATGGCAAATTCCCTATAGACGTTGACTGGCTGCATTAACTTTTCTCAAAGTTTTTGTCAGTTAACTCGATCAAAAGATGAACTCATTCAGAAGGTGTCTCAAAATTACAGAAACCATGATTGGTTGAGGGAACGAGCTATATTGGCTGCAAAAAACATTGATGTAAATGAATTAAATTTCAAAATTCAAGAACAAATTACAGGCGAATCGAGGATATATAAATCAGTTGATTCGGCTACTAACCAAGATGATGTAGTCAACTATCCACCGGAATTTTTAAACTCGCTGGACTTACCAGGATTGCCACCTAACAATCTTCAATTAAAGGTTGGATCGGTTGTTATAATGTTGCGAAATATCAACCAACCGCGTCTTTGCAACGGAACACGGTTAGCGATAAAAAAATTACTAAACAACGTGATAGAAGCAACTATACTCAAAGGAAAGTATAAAGCAGAAGATGTTCTTATACCGCGCATCCCAATGATTCCGACTGATGTGCCATTTCAGCTTAAACGACTACAGTTTCCAGTGCGGCTTTTGCTATGACCATAACAAATCCCAGGGGAAATCATTAAGTGTTTGTGGTATTAATCTGGAAAACCCATGTTTCTCACATGGTCAATTGTATGTTGCCTGTTACCGTGTTGGAAAATCATCAGATTTGTCTGTCTATGCGCCAGGTAATTAAACAAAAACATCGTATATCATAAAGCACTACAAAGATAATAAAACTATTTTTTGTTAATAATTATGATTCACATGATTAACAATAAAGTAATTACTTTTAAATCGTTATTATGTTTTATTTAATTATTTTTTATTCACAACGCCCTATCACCAGGGTGACAGTTCTGTTCAGGAGAATTTTTTGCCCCGACTATAAAATACGTAGGAACAAAAAACTGCCACATTACAAATCTTTTTGACAGGACGAAGTCTGTTGGGTCCGTTAGTATATATATATATATATATATATATATATATATATATATATATATATATATATATATATAAATATATATATATATATAAATATATATATATATATATATATATATATATATATATATATATATATATATATATATATATGTATATATATTATGTAATTACCTACTGTATTCTACCGACTGAATTTCACAAACTCCAAAATCATAAAGTTATTGTGTTTAGAATATGACTTGATGATTAAAAATTATACGCACAGTAAGTATTTACGTTAGTTTTAAGTTAAAACTCAATTTTTCCTTATTTCTGTTACTCAGGTTTGCTGCCCGCCAAATAATCTACAAGTTAGTCCGCAGCCTGTCGACTCTTCATCAAAATTATTGCCAGATACCAGTGAGTGTGGTATTCAAAACAACGATAGGATTGTGGGAGGCTCCTCGACAGAACTTGACGAGCATCCATGGCTCGCTCTACTTCGATATGATAAACGTAAGCATCAAATAATTCTTGGATATCAGGCATGTCAGGTGTTACCTAGATCGTAAGACGCCTTTTCTGACTAGAAGTCTCCCTGGGGCGAAGAAATCTTCCTGTTATCATCCTTTTTTTACAGCAAACTAGCAGTTCCGACCTGAAGAGTGTAGAGAGTCGCTAAAATTGCGGGCTATGTGGCACTCCATCTTAGTCGACAGAGTTGACAACACACCTGTAGCCTTCTTTGTTTGAAGTGGGCAAGTTTTCATGGACTGCATTGGTCACTTACCGTCAGGTGGACGATACGTTCGTTATTTCATAAAAAAATTAGGTACATCAATAGATGATAGTTGTGATGTAGGTGATGGCTCTTGTTACTTATCCTGGTACACCAAGAATTAAAGGATGAAATAAAGGATGATCTAGATATCGAAAGGGAACGCAGGGCGCTAGTTGTGAGAGGTAATATGGTGGCTCGCAGGTTTGCTGCTTGCTCTGTACCAGTTAAAATTACACTGTTCAAGGCTTACTGCCAATCATTTTATACCAGTAGCCTTTGGGACAATCATACCCAAAAGGCAAGCAATACCCTGCTTATTCAATATTTCAATGCCTTCAGATTATTGTTGGGGCTTCCACCTCATCGTAGTGCATTAGGAATGTTCACTGATGCGTATGCGTATGACTACTTCGCGATCATTCGTAAAAAAGTGAAGTCATTGATGCGCAGAGTGAAGGGGAGCTCGAATAGTATTGAGGGTCTTTGTGGAGAGGCTCGATGGCCCGACACTAGGTAGGTTTGTCAAGCTACATGTACTAAATTGAGCTTGATAAATCTATCAATTTGTATGCATTTTGTGAATTTTTATTTTGTTTTATTTCTATTGTGTTTTATTTAATTGTTTCGTGTACTAACATTAGTTCTTAAGTGTTATTCGTATTGATAACATGCAATGGGCCTACGATGCCTTAAAAATAAAATATTTTTATTTCATTTATTTATTAAATTTCTCTCTGATGTGACACGTAAAACGCAGGCGTTATAACGTCATTGCAAGGTGTCTCTTCCACCCGCTCATCCGCGTACAATTCTAAAAAGTATATCAGATCTGCAAGAAATTTCGACCTAATGTTGTCTTTATGTGCCCGAATGACCGAGCTAGACAATCTAGAATGAAACTGCCACTCGGACTGATTATTGCGTAAAAAACGAAATCATCATTCCATATTCAAGCATCCTTGTCCAATACTGGACGGTTTTTTTTTCACAATATTAGTAGGGTTGTTGCTATGTCTCAATATTTTCATATATTTTTTTATAATCCTTAAATTTGTTTGCTGGTTATCCAGTAGCGGCGGTATTAAGTGGGTAGTATTAGTAATTTTAAGAAATGGCTACTTTACCTCTATGTCCAGCAGAGAACTTATGAAGGGCTATAATGATGATCTTGATGAAGCTTCTAGAAAAGCAATATTACAGTCAAATACATTAATGAAGCAGCGTTTGGCTTATGTGTGTTACAATTAATGTTACATTGTAAGTAATGTTACAATATTGCAGGTACGGGTCTTAGTATATTTCCATGTGCAGTTTATTGTATGCGCCAGTAAAAAAGATCAAGAGAAATTAGGTACTATTGTTTTTTTAAGGTTACAGCCTATATACGTCCCACGGCTGGACACAGGCCTCCCCTCATTGCTGAAAGGGGTTTTAGGGCAAGGAAATGTCCGCCGCGCTACCCCAAATGCGTGCTGGCGTACTTCACATCTCTTCGAAATATTTTTTTTCTTATTCCTCAGACGTGCAGGTTTCCTCACGATGTTTTCCTTCACCGCCGAGCACGTGGTAAATCAGCACTTAAAATTGCAATTAACAATTTCATTGGTGCCGGCGGAGATCGAACCCGGGTTACTCGCGTTCTGTTATATTTACAGCACGCGTTAACCACCTGAGCTATCACGGCTCTTTTAATTTTTTTTAATCTTTACGATTATAAACGAGCACACAGTCCACCTGATGGATTTATCCTAAAATAAGAAACAAATTTAGATGAGTTGTCTCGACTGAGGACTAAGATGGTATGCCTCGTTTCCGGTAAAAACTGTCTCCGGTTTTCCATACTAATTCTACGAAGTTTTCTGTGAAAGCGTGTTGCTTCCCCAGTTGGTTCGACCCATTTGCGCTACACAACGATAATAATAGAGTTGCAGCGTGGCTCTGCCACGTATAGAACTTCATTCCTTTTAAAGTTTAATAACTAATACAAAAATTACAGCAAGGGGTTGGGGTTTCTACTGTGCTGGAGTTTTAATATCTCCAAGATACATCCTAACAGCTGCTCACTGCGTTAAAGGAGCTGATTTGCCAGACACATGGAAATTGTAAGTTACATTGTCCACCTTAGAAAAACATGATTTCCCTTTCTACATCAATAAAGCCTTATTCTATGTAAGAGAACTCAACAGGAACGCGAAGCACGCATTGTGGGATAAGAGTTGTATTCTTATAGCCTATCAAAGTCTACGGTTGAACATTTCTCTTCCCCATAGATTGCTTCATAGGGGGTGATATATGCCATAGTTGCCACGCTTTGCAAGCGTGTTGGCACCGCGATTTTTTATATTTTTATTATTATTGGGAAGTCGCCGCTGCCAATCTACTAGTTCGTTTCTCACTATCGTCTTTTACTACACCCACGGGATAATATGGGATAGTGGATATTCTTACACCGCCATTATACGAAAATATCATGTAAGATACTTGATGTATGGCATCAATAATGACTCACAACCCATAAGTCAGAACATGGACAGAACAAAGACCATGTGTGACGTCCATGTAACACCTATGACGGTAGTTGTCGGGAGCACTACAATCGACGTTGTCGACGAGTATCATTACCAAGTACAAATAGTCCGACTAGGTAAAACCAACTTTGACCGAGAGGTCAATCGACGGATTGAAATCTGCTGGGTAGCTTACGGGAGATCACTATCACGGTTCGGGAAGTCACATCTTCTCGTTAAATACCTCCAAACATTACAATAAGATTATAAAACCAGTGCATGTTGCCATTGATGACTTATGAATTACAGACGTGGTCCTTCACTGCTGGTCGTATGAGGAAGTCTCTCAGCGAGCTGTAGAAAGAGAGCATGTTAATTGTTTCTATGCGTGATATACTTAAAAACGAGGATATCCGCAGTAGAATTAGAGTAACTGACATAGCCTTATGGATTAGTAAGCTGAAGTGGCAGTGGGCAGGCCATATAGCTCGAAGTACCGACAATGGAAGGGAAAGAAAGGTTCTCGAATGGTAACATCGTACCGGTAAGCGAACTGTAGAGCGGCCTCCCACTAGATGGGGTGACGACTTGGTTAGATATGCAGGAAGTTGATAGCTGCAGGAGGCTCAGCATCGTGCTTTGTGGCATTCCTTGGGGCAGGCTCATATTGAGCAGTGGACTTGTGTAGGGCTGTGTAGTCGAATCGCACCACTTCGCGTCCGCGTAATGATGCGCCACGTCGTGTTCACGTTGAATTCTCTGTCGTAATACCTACGTGGAGTAATTAATATCTTATGCCAGATATTCACGAACGGAACTAAGTAGTTATTTTACTGTTAAAAACCAAATCTGTTAAGCGAGATGATAAACGTCAAAATATCTTTGTAAACCCTGTTGAATTTACTATTTTATATTTTCGGCACTGTAGCATGAAAAATATTTCAATCAAAAACTGCTAGGTGAAGCTTTGTTGTCACAAGCGTGGTGCATGGTACCTTCGCGCTTGTGGATCTCCTATCATTTCTAAGAAGGTCTAAGGGCGAGGAAGTGTCCGCCGCACAGGCCCAATGTTTGCTGGCGGATTTCACGTATACCGTGCTCACATAGGTACAAATTATGGCGCGCGCTTATCCCCTGTTCTACCACGACTCTTCAGGTTTTTCGGCGTTTCTGCTATTAATGACTATCGAAGATGTGTGACGTACTGGCTATGATAAATATCGTACACTAAGTTCATTCCAAGTCAATTTGACACCACAAATTTTCTGCTTACATATTACAAAGTGTCGGATTGTTCTCTTCAATTAGCACGTAGTTGCGAATTAGAAAATGAGTCGGTGTGAATTTCTAAAATTAAAGGTTATTGAGGCTTTGTATGACAGATGACGTCCGTATGGTGACTGCATAATCTACCTGAGGTAAATTAATATTTGCTGCAACGGAAAGCAGCGTCATAGATGCGAAACCACCTCAAAGTAAATAAAGGAAAAATATTTTTTTTATCTTTTCGTAGATTAGGTTAGAGATAGCTTCTTTTATTCTAACATTAAATAATATCTATATGTGTACAGTATTTTACAGCTCAATGTAAAATAAGTAAAAGAATATTAAAAAAAATTCTTACTAGAAAACTTCTTTAGAATCATTGTCAATCAAACGAAAAAGCGACACTAAAAAGAGACAAACATATACAGCTATGGGATTTAACCTGCGAAATTGAGATTACAATACACAGTGTTTATTATAATCCCGGCCTCCTATTTTGAAAGTTTCACTGAACTGTGAACTGCACAAACGTTTTTTTTTACTTTCAGTTATATCGGTTTAATTTTCTATTTCCAGAACTCAAGTACGTCTTGGCGAGTATAATATCAAGAGTAAGGAAGACTGTGTTCAAGGCGATTGCAGCCCCACTCCACTGGACGTCAGAATTGAAGACATAATACCTCACGAAGGGTATTCAAAGTTCGACTTGCATCAACAGAATGACATAGCGCTGTTGAGACTAGCACGCGACGTTCCATATAGCGGTAATTTTGATTTGTAGTTAGTGACGCTAAAAATTAAAATAGAGACACAGTCCCGTTGAGTAGAAGTCACATTAATGAGAAGGAAGAGATTTTGTAATGTTAGTAAAGATATTTATTGCTCTATAAGGGAACAACGGAGAATCCATATGAGAATTTCTTGACAGAAATACTCAATAACAGTTTTTTTTGGTCCGACCCGGGATTCGAACCCACGACCTCATGGGTTCGCGTTTACGACCATTAGACCAACGAAGCAGACAAAAATAAATTAATTATAATACCGCACGAATATTCGACTAGTTAAAGGAGTCTGGCAAAAACTCTATTTTCTCGACATCTATATACCTACGTCACGTTTCTGAAACATGGCGCTAAAAGCGCTTCTACACGGTCGGGACCAACCACCAACCGTCGTGACCTTGGTCGGGTCAACCGATTTTTGTATTCGTTCTACACGGTCGGGTGGTTGACTCAACTTGTCAGTTGTCTCTGCTATTTAAAGAGTAAAGACGTAAGGTAGTTATTTTTAAAAATGGCTCCTTGCTTTTCTATACAACAAAAATCTTTAGCTTTAACGTTTCTATGCTTGAATGAAGATAAAAAAGGGAAAAAAAATTAAATGGATAAAATTGTGGCTGAAAGAGCGCATTACTTTAAACAAACATGACATGGTACTTTAAGACATGGTAAATCACAGTACAGTGACAAGAATTCGGTCAGAACCTCACTTTCTTTGCTTCCGTAGTGCCGTTAAACATCCACCTGCGATGACTGCTAAGCGCGCACATAGTCATTAATCTATGGCGCGCACTGAGGCGCTCTCGTCGGCCGACAGCGTTCCTCACGGTCGGCGTCAACCACGGACCCAACTTGTCGTGAGGGATGCGCTCGCGACCAAGGCCGTCAGACTCAACCAAAATATTGTCAGACAACCGATGTCTACACTGTCCATTTTTACATCAACTTGACCAAGGTCACGACGGTTGGTGGTTGGTCCCGACCGTGTAGAAGGCCTATAATTGTTAATTGTTAAACTTAGTTTAACTATGAGAAGCTTAACTTTTGTAAACTCAACGGTTTTTCTTAAAACGTGTGCGAAGAAAAGATATAATTTTTTATATGCATAATGACGAATTGGCCATCAAGCCGACCGAAGGTAAATTTAAAGCCACTTCTACTGCTTAGAGAACAAAGTTCATAAAAGGGATATGTCGCTAAAATTCGCGGATAAAAGTGATACGGAAAGACCGGCTATATTAATAGTTATTTTATAAAATGCCGCGCAGCACACGCCCTACTTCCCGGAGCGACTGGCAACAGCATAATTTAACGGCAATTTGAATTTTACGGTCTTTCCCCATCACCGAGCTTACCCCAACGCACTATATGTATAGATTAAAATTGTAAATGCACTTTTTATACCTATATCATAAAGACTTGAAATTATAAAAACCCGTGACACATTCATTAAAAATGCTCCAACTTATGTTATTGTTTTTTTTTTTCAGATTTCATCAAACCAATTTGCCTCCCGTTAACACAAGATCAACGGAATAACTTATTTTATGGATATGATATGGAAGTGGCTGGATGGGGTAAAACCGAAACAAGTGAGTTGTTTTTAATGTAGGATGATTAGGATGGTTAGGATGATTAGGTACGTTGAAATTGATCACATTTCGCTCAACTGCTAAGGAAGGAAAGTTGACGCAAATTGAATTATATGATCTCCAACGGGAATTAAGATTATTGTCCTAAATGCCTCAGACTAGTTTTAATAAGTCCAGTCAGAAGAGCACTGTCTAAAATAGATAAACCTGCAAGTGCAATCACTCAGGCCCGTATGTGAGGCGTGACGATCACTGAACCATTCATTATTCTTTATAACCTATAAAATCCACTACTGAACATAGACCTACCTAATGCATTGCCTCATTATCATCATCATCATTACAGCCCTTCACAAGTCCACTACTGAACATATTCCTCCCCCAAGGAATGCCACAAAGTATAGTCCTGAGATACCTGCGTCCATAGACTTCCTGCATGTCTTACCAGGTCGGCACTCCATCCAGTGGCGGGAGGCCCTACACTTCGCCTGCTGATATGAGGCTGCCACTCGAGAAACTTTTTTCCCCATCGGTTGTCGGTTCTTCGAGCTATATGACCGGCCCATTGCCAATTCGGCTTACTTATCCGTTGAGCTATGTCGGTCACTCTGGTTCTACTGCGGATATCCTCATTTCTAAGTTTATCACGCAGAGAAACCCCGAGCATAGCCCTCTCCATAGCTCGCTGAGCGACCTTAAGAGTCCTCATATGGCCAACAGTGAAGGACCACGTCTTAAATCCATAAGTCATCACTGGAACACGCACTGGTTGTACAATCTAGTGATCAAGCTTTGTATATCTGACGGGAAGGTGTCATAATTTCCCGAACGCTGAGTTAAATCCGTCGATTGACCTCTCGACTTACCTAGTCGAACTATTTATCCCAGGTAAACGTACTCGTCAACAACTTCGAGCTTAGTGCTCCCAACAACTACCGGCATAGGTGTGACATGGATATTAAACATGATCTTTGTTTTAACAATATTTATCTTAAAACCTATCCGTTGGGAGACACTACGTATTGAGGTCATTTAGCATAGTGCTTAGGTCCTCCAGCGGTTCTGCCATAAGGACTATATCTTCGGCAAATCGAAGGTGAGTGATGTACTCGCCATTGACGTCAATACCGTATCCTTTCTAGTTCAGTAACTTGAATACGTCTTCCAATGCAGCGGTGAAGAGTTTCGGGTATACACGTCACCTTGTCTCACACCTCTCTGCAGTTGGATAGGTATCGTACTCTGGTTATGTACTCGGATACCCAGCGTAACCCTACTGTACAAACACTTCAGCACTTCGATATACCGACGGTCAACTTGACACCGCTGAAGGAACTGTAGCTCCGCCCAAATTTTAACGGAATCAAAGGCTTTTTCATGGTTCACATACGCAAGGCAAAGTGGCAGATTGCACTCTTCGGTCTTCTGTACAATCTGCCGCAGGGTTATGTATGTGTTCTGTGGTACTGAAAAGGATTGCCTCATAGGACGTGATAATATATGCCATAGTTGCAAATCTAGGCAGACGAGTGAACGACCAGTTTTTTTATGTTTTAGTTGGTATTAGGATGCCGCCGCTGCCCATCTAACGGTTTGTTTCCCTCCGTTACCTAGTACTATTATTTATTCTGTGCCTCTGTTTAGACAACTACGGGACGATATGTTGGTAGTGGATATTCTTTCACCGCCACTACACTTTTGATATTATGATAACCATCTCATATAATATACCTGACAGTGATGACTGCCTCGCTAGTCTAGTGATCGTAAACGCGGTTGCTAACCATGAGGTTCCGGGTTCGGATTCCGGGTCGATCGAAAATTTGTTACTGGGTTTTTCTGTCAAGAATTTCTCAATCCCGGAGTCAGGAAGTTAACGGTATCTCAGCCCCATATCACAGAAAGCACGTAAAACCCTTGGTCCTGCGCCCGAACTCTCTTCGTTTGTATCTGTTTGCTGTACCGTCGGACTATGATAGTAAATGAATAGAAAGTGCTATGAAGATAACTGGGATAAACTAATATTGCTGTTGATGTGAACACATGTAAGGCCTCTAATCTTTTTACGGCATAAGCCATGAAACTAAGTTTGCTAGCTAGTTCAGATATATGGAGGCTAGTTTAGGTATAATTAAAGGCTGTGATAATCTAAACACATACAACTTTCTCTCGAATTGGGTTTTAAAATTTATCAGTAATAATAGTATCTTTCTTATTACAGGATCAATGTCTGAAATAAAATTAAAAGTACGTGTACCTGTAGTCGATAAAAACACATGCTCAAGTGTATACAGTAAGGCTAATCGGATTATAACTGAGAAGCAGATGTGCGCTGGAGGTGTTAAGGGCGAAGACTCTTGTCGCGGAGATTCCGGCGGACCTCTGATGGGTCAAATGCCTACAGCTCAGAACTGGCTGGTAGTCGGTGTGGTCTCCTACGGTCCAACGCCTTGTGGTACAGCCAACTGGCCCGGAGTGTATACACGTGTAGGCGCTTTTGTCGACTGGATTATATCGCATATACATTAGCACAATCTTCTCACCATACAGGAAATATACATGTTATAGTTGAATAGGAGGCGATTGTAATTAACTTATGTAATCATAATTAAAGATGTAAGTAGATATCTTTTTTGTGTGCGAATAATGCAAACGGATTAGAAATTCAAACACATGTTTAATACAAAATGTAAAATGTGACGTGGTACTATTAAACTGTTAAATAAATTGAGGTTTATTTTTTCACTACAAATATCCAAAGAACATTGCTGATACGGCTTTATCATATGTAAATCGCAAATGTAAATGAACTTAAATCCTTAAATAACCTTTTTTATTTAGACTTTTTGGAAATTGAAAAAAAAAACAGTTTTAAGGTATTCCGTGTATACTCATAACACACCTTAGTTCAGCTATGAAGAAGAACGCCAACGTTAAATATTTACAATTAGCCATAATATCGAAGAGGCAGACTATCCTAGTCCATCAAAACCATCAAAGAAACGAGGTGGGAAACTTGTGGTCAAGCAGAATTATTTAGTGCAAAGTTTAGCTTGTACCACTTGTGGAGGTACCACCACTTATTGGTATAAAATAAATTAATAAATAAATCATTAATATACTTAAAGCTATCATCTTAATTTAAACTAGAACGATGCTTTCTTTCTAGGTCAGGTAACCACGACGTACAAACGATGGTTGTCACTTGCGCCGATAAGAGTTGAGGTCTCAACTGGTTTAACCCCGGCAATCAGTACCGTCCTACCCATTAGAGCACACGGGGGGTATATGGCCGATATATTTCCTTATACTATACAATCTATTTACTATTTAGGAAAATATAGGTAACCCGAAAAAAAATTTATAGAGTAAATGAGGGCGTTGTTAGTGACTTTCTGAGCTGAACCCAAAAAAAGTAGCATTGACAGATTTCCTAGGTAGAAAATATGTAGTTCAACGTTTCGCCGTCATCTAAACGTTTTTGTCGGGCGTATTTCCCTTTCCGTGTCCAACTGGAGACACCGGTCTCGCGAAATCCACACGCTTTTGTATTACTACGAAATTCAACCAACCCGTGCTCAACTCGCGTTAACTGACGTTTTTGCGATCAAGCAACGTTAAAAGAGGTTTTACAAAATAGTGTGCAATTGAATTGAACACGGTTTTTTAGGGTTCCGTAGTCAACTAGGAACCCTTATAGTTTCGCCATGTCTGTCTGTCCGTCTGTCCGTCCTCGCTTAATCTCTGTGACCGTTAGCACTAGAAAGCTGAAATTTGGTACCAATATGTGTATCAATCACGCCGACAAAGTGGTAAAATAAAAATTGGAAAAAATGTTTTATTAGGTAGTAGGTAGTAATATGTAAAGTGGGAAGTGATTTTTTTTTTAATTTCAACCCTAACGTGTGATATATTGTTGGAAAGGTATTTGAAAATGAATAGGGGTTTATTAAAATCATTTTTTGATATTGTCAATAATTTCGGAAATAATCGCTCCAAAAGTAAAAAAAATGTGTCCGTCCCCCCCTCTAACTTTTGAACCGTAAGTTTAGAAAATATGAAAAAAATCTGAAAAGTAGAACTGTTCGCGCCACTTTGCACTATCGCTTAACGCTTATAAGGGATTCGTTAATTATTATCCACTAAGATTACTGCAAAGCCCATTTCCGGTTTCCTATCTTCCGCTTTACGCCCAGCATGTGCATTCATGTGTTAACGGGCTCACACAAGTTGAGAATACACGCAATCAACCGCACCGCTTGTATCTCGCATCATCGCTCCCGCCCTTGTGTAATTTGGATATTGAATTGTACAAGCATATAGTAAAAAGTATAGACATTTGCAATAACGCTATATTTCGTGATTATCTGTGAAGTTGATAAGTGTGAAGACAGCTGGCAGCCATCGAGACACGAGGCAGATCAGCGGAAGTCCAGGTGGGTGCACATGCATTCCTTCACGTCCTTCCTATATCCCGAATTTAGGGGATTTGCAGTATCACGAATAAATTAAACTCCATTCACCGCTCGCACCGCGCTCATATACAGTCCACTATTCTATTTAAATTAATAGCCGCACCGCATAACATTATTTAATACATTTGAACCAGCAGTTTGGTGGTTGAAGGCCAAACGCCAAATCCACCATATATATTTTTTGGTCACTTCGGCCTGGATTAAATTAACCTTTAGGCCCGGAGAAGTAAATTCATTTTTTTTATATATTACAAAAAATTATTTACGTATATATTATTAAATCATAATAAATTGAGTTCTAATTATACTAACTACAATATTTATTTGTCCCGCATCGCTTATTACACGTATTATAATACCTTTGTAACGCATACCACACCGCTTCATTATTCCATTAATGATATTTTTCTTGTTGATTAACCGCCATCTTTCTAGTAACGCGAGATTGCTTCGTTCCCCAGTTAACTAATTCTACCGTCACTTATCGCAATAATTTTAGTCCGCATTTGTTTGTTGAAAATGACGACGAGAAGCAAAGAATCTAAACTGGTTTCGTATGAAGAAGTTAGTTTAAAAATTATTATCGCTAAACGTAATTATATTTACGAACGATTACAAAAAAATTACGAGACCTCAAAGGGCGCATTTAATTCCTTGGACGAGCAGAATTTATTTCTTAGCATCGCTTCGAATATAGAACAATTACGTAGTGAGTTTCAAGAAGTTCTAGATATCTATAATACTAAACATTTAAAATTAAACCCTAATGCAGACGTTGATTACGAGGCTTGGAACTCATTTGAAGATTTATATAGTCGTATTAAGTGCCAAATTACGAAAATATCCACATCGCCTTCCACTGTTACGTTAGAAAATAGATTTCCTACTAAATTAAAAACTTCACTTCCGCCAATTGAATTAATGTCATTTAACGGAGACATACGCCAGTGGTCCATGTTTTATCAACAATTTAAGACATTAATTCACGACAATTTACAATTAACTGATGCCGAACGTGTTTATTATTTGGTTAACAAATTGAAATGAATTTACTTCTCCGGGCCTAAAGGTTAATTTAATCCCGGCCGAAGTGACCAAAAAATATATATGGTGGATTTGGCGTTTGGCCTTCAACCACCAAACTGCTGGTTCAAATGTATTAAATAATGTTATGCGGTGCGGCTATTAATTTAAATAGAATAGTGGACTGTATATGAGCGCGGTGCGAGTGGTGAATGGAATTTAATTTATTCGTGATACTGCAAATCCCCTAAATTCGGGATATAGGAAGGACGTGAAGGAATGCATGTGCACCCACCTAGACTTCCGCTGATCTGCCTCGTGTCTCGATGGCTGCCGGCTGTCTTCACACTTATCAACTTCACAGATAATCACGAAATATAGCGTTATTGCAAATGTCTATACTTTTTACTATATGCTTGTACAATTCAATATCCAAATTACACAAGGGCGGGAGCGATGATGCGAGATATAAGGGAGGTTCGGCTTCAGATGTAAGCGAATACCGACCCGTGGCGGTGCTGTTTGCGTTCGCCAAGGTATTTGATTCCGCATTACAAAAATGTATTTATACGCAGTCAGTTCGCAGCTGACCGACGTTCAGCATGGGTTTACTTGCTGTCATTTATGACATATCTGGCGCCAGCTATCGACGCTGAGGGGCAGTTGAACGTCACTTACTTCGACTTTCGGAAAGCTTTTGATACTGTGGATAACGATGCTAGAATAATTTGCGGCAGTAGGTTTCACACCGCCCCTTTTAAAAATTTTCGCGAGTTACCTTGGTGAACGCCGACAGTACGTCGAGTTCGCAGGTTATGAATCCGAACCTTACCTCACGTTCTCAGGTGTGAGCCAGGGGAGTAATTTAGGTCCCTTGGAGTTCATATTATTTATAAATGATCTTCCAGAGGTCGTTAAGATCTCGAAATGTCTCCTGTTTGCAGACGACTTAAAATTGTTTTTGTCGGTAGCGGACGTTTCGGATTGTGAGCAGCTTCAGCGAGATATAGATATAGTGTTGCCCAAATGCAAGAACAAGACGAGACTTAGCCAGTCTTGGTCTTGGTCTTGCGCAATACACCTGGTCTTGTTCTTGGTCTTGGTATTGCGCTCTCAGTCTTGTTCTTGGTCTTGGTCTTGCAGCAAGAGTCTCGCAAGTCTCGCAATTACCTATTAGCCTATTGTTATTTATTAAACGTTACTTTAGATCTTAGAACAACTTAACAGAGTAGACAGGCTTAGTCTTGTTCTTGCTCAAATCTTGCACGGTCAGTCTTGGTTTTGGTCTTGCTAAAATTAGGCGGTCTTTTTCTTGGTCTCGGTCTTGCAAAAATGCAAAAGCAAGACCAAGACTGCAAGCCCAAGACCGATTTTGGGCAGCACTATATAGATAGGATCGTGCAGTGGAGCGCAATTAATAAGTTATATTTTAACTCGTCGAAGTGCGAGGTAATAAGCTACGAGCGCAGACAGGCGCCGCTGCAGTACCGGTACGAGTTTGACGGCATGGTAGGGGAAGAGCGGGTAATGGGAGTCAGCGGGTAATGGTGATCACCTACTTATCTGCAAAACTAAACATCCGCGAGTCACGTAAATGACATCTACGCCCTTCTCTGTGCCCCCCACCACTGTTTTGAACGACTCCCACCAGTAACCGCCGCGTGTTTCGGAGTGATGATTGAGTTTTGTTTTTGCCTCTCGCCGATGTAAATTTTCGTCGAAAGAAAACAAATAGTAAGTTTTGGATTTCATAATGTATCTAAACGAGACTTTTATGTGTTATTAGTATGACATTCAAAATAGTCATGTACACCCTTGATTACCATAATAATTTCAATTATTTTTTATTTCTGATTTTTTACATATTAGTGTAGTTGCGGGAAACGGGAGTCAGGTGTCATCAGTCATTGCCGGCAAAGTAAAGTAGTATAATTTGCCTAAGCACTTAATTTCCTTCATGTTATATACTGCTTTTTAGTTTTGTTGTAGATACCGAAAGTACGGGTCAGAATTATCGAAAAGACTTCCTGCCTACCGATAGTTTGGAAAAAGCTATACAGCTAATTGATCAACAAGGTTATTCCATTTCCAATGAATTCCGAACTATATTCAGAAAAAGACTTTGTTGCAGCTGAAATTCTCCTATCAGAGTCTGTTGTGGTTCAAGATTATGATGAATATCATTCATCATCATTCATCAGTTTTATAATAATTTATTTATATCTAATATTGACATCGCTTTAATTACAGAGACATGGTTATGTGATAGTATTCTGGATACGGAGTTATGCAGTTCTGACCAATACGAACTATTCCGTCGCGATCGCGGCGCGCTCGGAGGTGGTGTGATGATTGCGTGCGCTTCCCGGCTCAGGGCGCGCAGGAGCTCTGACCTTGATCGCGACGATCTTGAGTGCATATGCATAACAGTACCGGCGCGTGCGCTTGACTCACAACACGATTTAAATATTTTATGTGCTTATATACCGCCAAACCGCGCGCTTTCATTTTGCATGCAAAACTTTATACAAATGCTTACTGCTGCGATTAGTTCAAAACCAGATGATCATTTTATAGTAATTGGTGATTTCAACTTACCTTGTATAGATTGGAAATTAAATAAACCTATAATATTAAAAAGGGGATCTGTCGAGATGCAGAACTCTGCTGTTGATTTAATTAATACTACTTCTTATTTAGGTTTATCTCAATACAATTATTTAGTAAATCCATATGGTAATATACTGGATTTAATTTTCTCTAATATATCTTTAACTATCGTAAAATCTAAAGCCCCGATTGTAGTTGAAGATATTTGTCATCCATCAGTCGATATTTATGTGAAAGATATAATAGTACCTTCGATTAAACCAAAAACTAGAAAAAGAAACTTATTTAGGAAAGCTGATTATAATAAATTAAATACTTTTTTTTCTAATTACGATTGGTCCTTTCTAAAATCTCATGATTTGAAATACGTAATCGACACTTTTTATGTAACATTAAATACAGCTATCTCTAACTTTGTGCCACAAAAAATTGTATCTCATACTTACAATTATCCTGTTTGGTATAGTAATGCCTTAATAAAGTTGATTAAAGAAAAAGCAAAGTATCATACTTACTGGAAAAAATATGGAAACCCAAATGATTATGAATCATTTTCTTTATTGCGTTCCCGTTTAAAAAAACTTGAAAGGGAATGTTATTCGTCTTACATAAATTATTCTCAAGAAAAAATTAAAACTACACCTAAATTGTTATGGGCTTATATAAAATCCAAGAGGAAAAATAAATCAGCATATCCCCAAATAATGCAATACAATAATAATCAATTTTCAAATCAAATTGATATTTGCAATGCTTTCAATGAATTTTTTAGTCGTAATTTTAGTCTACCGGCATTACATTATCAAAATTTTACACATAAAAATTTCCTAAGCAATGATGTTATTAGTGATATATATCTTTCTGTAACAGACATAAAAAAGGCTCTTGATAATCTCGATTGTTCTAAAGGCGCTGGATGTGATGAGATTCCTCCATATTTCTTTGTAAAGTGCGCAGAATCGCTAGCGGCTCCTATAACATTAATTTTTAATCGATGTTTTGCAGAAGGTTATTTTCCTAAAATTTGGAAAACCGCTAACGTCGTTCCAATCCATAAAAAAGGAACCAAAACAGACATCGAAAATTACAGACCTATTTCTATTCTTAATGTATTGAGCAAGTTGATGGAGAGGGCTGCACATAAGCATTTATATCCTCTGATTGTTCGTCACATTCCTTCACAACAGCATGGATTCGTTCGTGGTCGCTCAACCAGGACTAATTTATCAATTTTTTCTAATGATGTTATTCGAGGTATGGATGATGGTTTTCAGATTGATGCCATATATACAGACTTCGAGAAGGCATTTGATCGCGTGGATCACATTATTCTATTGCGTAAACTCCAAGAGCTAGGAATTCATGGAAATCTTCTTAGGTGGATAGAGTCCTATCTACGTAACCGATCTCAAGCTGTTGTAATAGCTGGACATCGCTCTGATTTCGTGGATGTCCCATCTGGAGTCCCTCAAGGGTCCACATTGGGTCCGTTGCTGTATGCATCATACTTGTATGATATAGTAGACTGTTTCAAATTTTCCAAATTTCTCATGTATGCGGACGACACTAAAATTTACGCATATATTAAGTCTGAGGAAGATGCACACCAACTTCAGAAAGACTTGAACCAGCTTTGTTTCTTCTATCATGATAACCGTATTAGTGTTAATATAACAAAATGTTATCAAATAAGCTTCACTCGTAAAAGACACCAAATTGAATATCGATATAAATTAGATAACATACCTTTGGAACGCATCTACCAAACCAAAGATCTTGGTGTTATTTTTGATTCCAAGATGCTTATGTCTAATCATGTCACGACAATGGTTGCAAAAGCGTATAAAAATTTAGGATTTGTTCTAAGAGTCCCGTCCTTTCTCAGATTCTGAATGCATTAAAAATTTGTATTATTCTTATGTAAGAAGTGTTTTGGAGTATTGTTGTAATGTCTGGAATCCGCATTATTTGTCTTATATAGAGAATATAGAGCAAATACAATGTAAATTTATTAAGACGTTAAATTATCGTACTCAACATAAAAAAAGCAGTTATAAGGAATCTTGCTATCACCATAACTTATTGCAGTTAAAGGACCGACGTACACTTCTACAAATTTTGTTTCTACACGACATCTGTAGTAATAATATTGATAGTCCCGAATTGACAGTTCAATTCCTACAATTCAATGCTCCTTCGAAGCGTACCAGACATACATCCCTATTTCATGTCCCTTTAAGTCGCTCTAAATATGCTCAAAATTCTGTCATTAGTCGTACACTTAACTGCTACAACAAAAACTTTTCAACTATTGATATTTTCCACGACAGTAAAGCTTCCATAAAAAAAGAAATAATCTCAATTTTAAGAAATAGCAAGTAGTATAAATCTAAAAAGTAACACGTACAAACTTGCCACACCACTTTCATACACACACTCTCACACTCACTCACACACACACACACACACACACACACACACACACACACACACACACACACACACACACACACACACACACACACACACACACACACACACACACACACACACACACACACACACACACACACACACACACACACACACACACACACACACACACACACACACACACACACACACACACACACACACACACACACACACACACACACACACACACACACACACACACACACACACACACACACACACACACACACACACACACACACACACACACACACACACACACACACACACACACACACACACACACACACACACACACACACACACACACACACACACACACACACACACACACACACACACACACACACACACACACACACACACACACACACACACACACACACACACACACACACACACACACACACACACACACACACACACACACACACACACACACACACACACACACACACACACACACACACACACACACACACACACACACACACACACACACACACACACACACACACACACACACACACACACACACACACACACACACACACACACACACACACACACACACACACACACACACACACACACACACACACACACACACACACACACACACACACACACACACACACACACACACACACACACACACACACACACACACACACACACACACACACACACACACACACACACACACACACACACACACACACACACACACACACACACACACACACACACACACACACACACACACACACACACACACACACACACACACACACACACACACACACACACACACACACACACACACACACACACACACACACACACACACACACACACACACACACACACACACACACACACACACACACACACACACACACACACACACACACACACACACACACACACACACACACACACACACACACACACACACACACACACACACACACACACACACACACACACACACACACACACACACACACACACACACACACACACACACACACACACACACACACACACACACACACACACACACACACACACACACACACACACACACACACACACACACACACACACACACACACACACACACACACACACACACACACACACACACACACACACACACACACACACACACACACACACACACACACACACACACACACACACACACACACACACACACACACACACACACACACACACACACACACACACACACACACACACACACACACACACACACACACACACACACACACACACACACACACACACACACACACACACACACACACACACACACACACACACACACACACACACACACACACACACACACACACACACACACACACACACACACACACACACACACACACACACACACACACACACACACACACACACACACACACACACACACACACACACACACACACACACACACACACACACACACACACACACACACACACACACACACACACACACACACACACACACACACACACACACACACACACACACACACACACACACACACACACACACACACACACACACACACACACACACACACACACACACACACACACACACACACACACACACACACACACACACACACACACACACACACACACACACACACACACACACACACACACACACACACACACACACACACACACACACACACACACACACACACACACACACACACACACACACACACACACACACACACACACACACACACACACACACACACACACACACACACACACACACACACACACACACACACACACACACACACACACACACACACACACACACACACACACACACACACACACACACACACACACACACACACACACACACACACACACACACACACACACACACACACACACACACACACACACACACACACACACACACACACACACACACACACACACACACACACACACACACACACACACACACACACACACACACACACACACACACACACACACACACACACACACACACACACACACACACACACACACACACACACACACACACACACACACACACACACACACACACACACACACACACACACACACACACACACACACACACACACACACACACACACACACACACACACACACACACACACACACACACACACACACACACACACACACACACACACACACACACACACACACACACACACACACACACACACACACACACACACACACACACACACACACACACACACACACACACACACACACACACACACACACACACACACACACACACACACACACACACACACACACACACACACACACACACACACACACACACACACACACACACACACACACACACACACACACACACACACACACACACACACACACACACACACACACACACACACACACACACACACACACACACACACACACACACACACACACACACACACACACACACACACACACACACACACACACACACACACACACACACACACACACACACACACACACACACACACACACACACACACACACACACACACACACACACACACACACACACACACACACACACACACACACACACACACACACACACACACACACACACACACACACACACACACACACACACACACACACACACACACACACACACACACACACACACACACACACACACACACACACACACACACACACACACACACACACACACACACACACACACACACACACACACACACACACACACACACACACACACACACACACACACACACACACACACACACACACACACACACACACACACACACACACACACACACACACACACACACACACACACACACACACACACACACACACACACACACACACACACACACACACACACACACACACACACACACACACACACACACACACACACACACACACACACACACACACACACACACACACACACACACACACACACACACACACACACACACACACACACACACACACACACACACACACACACACACACACACACACACACACACACACACACACACACACACACACACACACACACACACACACACACACACACACACACACACACACACACACACACACACACACACACACACACACACACACACACACACACACACACACACACACACACACACACACACACACACACACACACACACACACACACACACACACACACACACACACACACACACACACACACACACACACACACACACACACACACACACACACACACACACACACACACACACACACACACACACACACACACACACACACACACACACACACACACACACACACACACACACACACACACACACACACACACACACACACACACACACACACACACACACACACACACACACACACACACACACACACACACACACACACACACACACACACACACACACACACACACACACACACACACACACACACACACACACACACACACACACACACACACACACACACACACACACACACACACACACACACACACACACACACACACACACACACACACACACACACACACACACACACACACACACACACACACACACACACACACACACACACACACACACACACACACACACACACACACACACACACACACACACACACACACACACACACACACACACACACACACACACACACACACACACACACACACACACACACACACACACACACACACACACACACACACACACACACACACACACACACACACACACACACACACACACACACACACACACACACACACACACACACACACACACACACACACACACACACACACACACACACACACACACACACACACACACACACACACACACACACACACACACACACACACACACACACACACACACACACACACACACACACACACACACACACACACACACACACACACACACACACACACACACACACACACACACACACACACACACACACACACACACACACACACACACACACACACACACACACACACACACACACACACACACACACACACACACACACACACACACACACACACACACACACACACACACACACACACACACACACACACACACACACACACACACACACACACACACACACACACACACACACACACACACACACACACACACACACACACACACACACACACACACACACACACACACACACACACACACACACACACACACACACACACACACACACACACACACACACACACACACACACACACACACACACACACACACACACACACACACACACACACACACACACACACACACACACACACACACACACACACACACACACACACACACACACACACACACACACACACACACACACACACACACACACACACACACACACACACACACACACACACACACACACACACACACACACACACACACACACACACACACACACACACACACACACACACACACACACACACACACACACACACACACACACACACACACACACACACACACACACACACACACACACACACACACACACACACACACACACACACACACACACACACACACACACACACACACACACACACACACACACACACACACACACACACACACACACACACACACACACACACACACACACACACACACACACACACACACACACACACACACACACACACACACACACACACACACACACACACACACACACACACACACACACACACACACACACACACACACACACACACACACACACACACACACACACACACACACACACACACACACACACACACACACACACACACACACACACACACACACACACACACACACACACACACACACACACACACACACACACACACACACACACACACACACACACACACACACACACACACACACACACACACACACACACACACACACACACACACACACACACACACACACACACACACACACACACACACACACACACACACACACACACACACACACACACACACACACACACACACACACACACACACACACACACACACACACACACACACACACACACACACACACACACACACACACACACACACACACACACACACACACACACACACACACACACACACACACACACACACACACACACACACACACACACACACACACACACACACACACACACACACACACACACACACACACACACACACACACACACACACACACACACACACACACACACACACACACACACACACACACACACACACACACACACACACACACACACACACACACACACACACACACACACACACACACACACACACACACACACACACACACACACACACACACACACACACACACACACACACACACACACACACACACACACACACACACACACACACACACACACACACACACACACACACACACACACACACACACACACACACACACACACACACACACACACACACACACACACACACACACACACACACACACACACACACACACACACACACACACACACACACACACACACACACACACACACACACACACACACACACACACACACACACACACACACACACACACACACACACACACACACACACACACACACACACACACACACACACACACACACACACACACACACACACACACACACACACACACACACACACACACACACACACACACACACACACACACACACACACACACACACACACACACACACACACACACACACACACACACACACACACACACACACACACACACACACACACACACACACACACACACACACACACACACACACACACACACACACACACACACACACACACACACACACACACACACACACACACACACACACACACACACACACACACACACACACACACACACACACACACACACACACACACACACACACACACACACACACACACACACACACACACACACACACACACACACACACACACACACACACACACACACACACACACACACACACACACACACACACACACACACACACACACACACACACACACACACACACACACACACACACACACACACACACACACACACACACACACACACACACACACACACACACACACACACACACACACACACACACACACACACACACACACACACACACACACACACACACACACACACACACACACACACACACACACACACACACACACACACACACACACACATAAATATTTACAAAACAAAACACTAGTAGATGTACATATATGCACTGTATTTTTGTAAAATGCGTAATGGCGTAATGACTACTCTTTAAAAATAACCCTGTATAATATTGTGTATATGTATATGTATAATATTATTATGTCCACACAGTTGTAGCGATACGTTAGAAGATTTGTTTTTTTTTTTATAAAGTAAGAACCTGTAATTGGCAGTAGAAAATGTAAATACTTACTAATTTTATAATGTTACAAAATGCTGTTGGTTCTGTTACAATAAATTAAAAAAAAAAAAAAAAATATTTCAGCTGCTGCTACTTATGCAGTACATGATAATATAAGCTCTACACCTTGCACAACAAAGCAAGCAGATCAATCAGTTCCTAAAACATCTAAAAAGTAGGTCTAAATATTTTATCCGCAGAACAAACCAAAGAAACCTCGAAGAAAGGTTCTACTATACAAGAATTTATTAAGTTTCCAGAGAAAGAAGCATCTATCCTCAATACAAGACAGGGCCGAAAGAAGCAGCACTACAGTTTTAGCATCAACGCCAATTTAAAAAAAACCTGATAGATAAAGAAAATTATATATTAATATATTAATGGGACTAAGCCAAAAGTTATATGTGCGATATGTGTTAAATTTTGTTTGACTCTGATTACCCACAGGGTGACTACCATTGCCCTCACCTCAGTGCAATGGGGGTCAAATCTGTTATTTTTTTGAACTGTCATCATTTCCAAAGCTGATTGCCAAAGTGATTAAAACTGGTCTCGATTGATAGCTAAATAAGTAAATTTTGTTATTTTATTGTTTTGATAAAGATTTTATTGAGAAATAAGCTTTTATTTGAATTCTCGCCTAAGTGACTCCCGTTACCCTCTTTTACCCTAATGCTGCGCGTTACTTTCGTACATTACTTAGGTGTACACATGGTAGCTGAGTTAACGTTTCGTAAGCACATTGTAGATATCTGCGGTAAGGCCGTCAGAAACTTTGATTTTATCCTGAGGAATTGCAGGGATTTCTTTAGTACAGGCATAATTAAATTTTATACAGTGCACTTATTCGCAGCCGGCTGGAAACGAGTGCCGTTATTCGGAATCCCCATGAAGATAAATATATCGATATGGTGAAAAAATTCAAAATAAATTCACGCGGTTTCTTTATTTAAAGGAGTACGGTGTCTACCCTTTCTACCCGCTGATATACCCGAGCTTGTTCGTGATCGGCATGGTCGGGTAGAGCCAGCTTGGTGTGAGGCGTGATGTCACGCTCTGCAAGTATGTGTGGCGTGTTACACCATCCTGAGGTACTGGAGGCGCTGCAGCTGTCAGTGCCTGATAAGGCGGTGGCTAGGGTCACAAACATCCCATCTTTAAGGTGCCGTATACGAGGACAAATCTTCTCAGGTTTGCGCCTATGTCACGTGCTTTAAAATTATTGAATATTATTTCCGAAGAAATAGACATTTACCACTGCAGCCTGCCAAAGTTCACAGAAGCGGCGCACAGGGTCTGTGAGATTTATTTTCAATATATATTTTTCTTAATTGTAATAGTATATTTTAATTTCACTGGTTATAATTATCAGTTTTTGTTTGATTTTGTACAGTATTGGCTTGGTCTTTTTATGGTGCTGTTACTGTTTTTATAATAAATAAATAAATAAATTAAATGTGTCTTGATGAAAACAAAAATATTGATTATAAAGATCTTTATTTTCCAAATTAACAATTTCAGATCTATTCGTTTCTTAACACACTCTTATGGCCAACCAGGTGGATTTTACATCTATATTATAATATTACATATTAAATAATTGTTACAAAATATAAATTTGCACGAAAAATACAAAAAACATATCTTACTTAGAGGTACCTATATAATATAGCAAACATTAATAGCAGAATTGGCACATATTTATTGTTTGTACTTCCTTTTCTTCTTTGGAATAAATGAAATTTGATGCCATAATCCATGATGCGGACTAAAATATTAGTGCAATTATTTATAATGTTTTAAAACACCAACTAAAAAGCAATTATTACTCCTTCAAATTGAAATTTACCGATTATATGGCTTTTTCTAAATTCTAAGGAGCCGTCCATTAATCACCTGAGACTTGACAAAAATCACGAAATATCACAAGGAGGGGTGTAGTAAGATTATTACGTGTATTTATTTTTTCGTCACACGTGCGATTTCTAAACCGAAAAGCGGCGTGTAATGTGACCTTGACTCGTCTGTACATGTAAATTTATGTAACAAGCATGAACATAATCCGAGCAATAATATCTAGTCTAGAGATGCACAATGTTCGTCCTTCACGCATCCTCACGCGACGATCGATCGGTAGATCGAGACAGATTCTCTGTGTAGTGTGCGAAAATGATGACGCCGAGTGGCTTGATGAAACCCACAGTAATCTTCAACAAAGCACAGTGCCAACAACTGACTTGCAAGATGCTTATCCAGTTGATAGTGTTGAAGAAAGTCTTGCTAATCCATGATTCGAGGACAATGTAAATATGTTCATGTACTATACAATATAAATGTTTTTCGCATGATTACACCATTTCTTTAATATTATTTTTATGCTAGTCAAATACAACCTGCAACCTTTCTGTCTAGACATTTTTATCATGGCCATTAATTTCAGAATAAAACTTGATTATACTTTACAGGTACTAAAAATACGTGATTTTGGGTGGGGGAGGGGGGTTCTTAAACATCACCACGTATCGCCAAGAGGGAGGGGGGTGTTAAAAATGATGAAAAAACATCACGTGATTAATGGACGGCACCTAAGTTAACATAAAAGTCGAAATATTGTATAATACAATTTGTGTAAAAATTGGTATAATACATAATATACCTAGATAATACTTGTATGTGTATAAAATTTTTTGTTATTCTTAAACCATATTTTTTTAATATGGTTCAAACATATTAATGGAATATAAAAAAAATTAAGTTCTGAAATTTACATAATGTTGATTTGTGTTATTGTTTTATAACAATCCTACAAAAAAACAAGTACATTGGATTTATTATGTTATCTTACTATTATGTAGTTAAATAGTTGTACATTTTGAATAAGGTGCTATCTCCGCAAAGTAAAATAAAGTTAATTGAGAATTATCTTGTAGGTGGATCTACTTAATAAAAAGATGTGTCAACCAATACTTGAAAATAATTATACATAAAAAATGTGCAACATTAAATTGGACACGACTTTTAACACTTCTTAAATTATATTATTGCTATATTTTAACTTAAAATTATATATTACGTAATACTACGTTATAATTTTAAACTATCTCTACAGGAATGTAATTAATGGAATGTTATTGTTTCTAAGGAACTTATTTAAGACCAGGAAAAATTTACCTAAACTCTGTAGTATATTTAAATAATGCTAGTAAGATCTAAATATTTCTCAGTAGGATATGCTACAAAGAAAAATTAACCTACACTATTGATTATAAAATATAAAAAAAGATTTCTTTATTCTAATAAAATATGTATGAAAACCAACAATGCGCATAAAGATATTAAAACACAGGTACATATCCCCTGATTAAACTGAAATTACATGTAATAGGAATAAATATAAATATTTATAAGACCATAGCTATGATGACTATTGGAAGAATACATCTGTTTAAACTTTATATCCATCTGCATTTGATAATAAATAGTCATCTTACAGATAAATTATAATTTAAACAACCTTAAGATGCAGCAGTTATTTCAACTGAGATATTGTCTTGGTGGGTAGGGGGTAGTTCTCGATTGTCATCATTTTGTTCCACTGTCTCCTGGTCAGTATTGCTTTGAGTATCTTGTCTCTCTATTGGATCTTCTGTGGCGTATGCATCAAGCCCATTACCATCACCATTCATTGGAGTTCCTTTAACAAGAGCCTCCTGTAGTTTGCTACTAAAATCTGGATCCAAATCAGATATCTTTTTAACAAGTCTTTCTTTTCCTTCTTCGGCCCATGTTGGATACCATTCATTAAACAATTTTATCTAAAAAGGTTAAAAAAGGATTTAATGAACTTTTAATTCAATTTAAAACAAAACTTTTATATACCTATAACAGCCCCAGAAAATCATCTAATTTTAATTCTCTACCATTACTGTAACAGACTATTAAATTCCACTGCTGACCATAGGCCTCCTCCATAAATTATCTCATAGGGGGGATATTTGCCATAGTTGCCACACTTGGCAAGCGGGTTTAAAAATGCAGTTTTTTTTATTTTTAGTCATTATTAGGAAAATGCTACTGCCCGGCACATATGGGGTAGTGGATATTCTTAAGGCGACACCGTGAAAAAATGCACAATGTATAAGGTATAAATAGTATAGGACTATGACACGAACGAAAGTGGAATTTTGATATAGGTAAATTCATGTCTTTATCTTGGATTTGATTGCTCAAAAACACGATTGTATAGTTTTGACTCGATCATAATTATTTGCGAAAACACCTCTAAAAATCACTATAGTTGAAATTACAACGAAATTACTTAATCTATATGCTTGGAAATCACTCAAATATATTATTAACATCAATATTCATAATTTACTTGTTCATTATTTTGATTACTTAAATCAATAATTTTTTTTAAAAATATTTTATGATTCTGACAATTTCTAAACGCTTTTAATCGTCGCGGGCGCTACGCTATTTTAGACCTTATGACGGCGTTTTTTCAAGTTTTTATAGAAATAATGTATTCACTCGGATCAGTACGGCGATAGCCTTTTCGATGTGTCGTCTTTAAGTTAAAGTTACAGCCTATATACGTCCCACTGCTGGGTATGGGCCTCCCCTCATTTCTGACAGGGTTTTAGGGGAAGGAAGTGTCCGCCGCGCTGCCCCAATTCGTGTTGGCGCACTTCACATGTCCTCGAATTTTTTTTCTTAGTTCTCAGACATGCAGGTTTCCTCACAATGCTTTCCTTCACCGCCGAGCACTTAGTAAACGGTGGATATAAAATGGTTGTAAACATTTAATGGTTGTGGCAAAAATAAAACATAGTGAGTCTACAAATTGGCTCTAACTAGTATCATAAACATAATTATATTAACTACTTATATTTTTAATTTGATATTTTAATGTTAGTAATCCAATAATAAAATAAACTTGAACAAAGTTTAAAAATACAGTTTTTCTCATATTACACCACACCTAGTTGATCACATCATGGTAGTTTTAATCTCGCATTTGATATGACAAGCTTCATTGATGGCTCTATGGCGCAGTAGCTTAGCAATGAGTTATAGCGCTGAGGGCCGCGGATTCGAATCCCGCACGGAGCAAGTATTTGTATGGCCTTCAAGTAATTGTTCCCGGTCTGGATGTTTGTCTTTGTGCAATTTATGTATGAAAACTGCTTCCACGATATAAGAAAAATCCTAGTGTGTGGGTAACGTTTTTTTTTAAAAAAAACAAAAGAATGAAGAACAAAAACAAAAAAATAAAATAACTGACATCATTAGATTTCAAGACAAAACTCAGTTATTAATTTAATTTTCTCATCTCACTTTTTTTATAATATAAATTTAATTTACTCATTAGCAGCCCAGAGACAGAGAGTTAGCATCATTTTACTTCAGTGCCTCAAAATGCTCGTTAAGCCGTTGGTGCAGTATCTCGCTACGGTTGTGTGAGATTCCTGTCCTATCACACTACGAGAGAAAGGAGGAAATAGAAGAACGCACCTATAATAAATAGCAAATTACAAAAAATGAATTATAATGCATATACTTGTGCATGATGATCCTTTCCTTCACAGATTTGTCTGAAAGATATGGATATGGTTTTTTTTTTTAAATCAGCATATTTCATTGCCAGTATTAGACATAGTTTTGTATAAAAAAGCAATTAAAATCACTTAAATAGTCGATTCATTAAAATAACAAGAATTACTTAAGGCCATTGTCTGTAACAGCTGAATGAATCATAGAAACTAAGGAACTTTAGTGAGATCTTGTGTAAGGTCATTATGACATGGAATTATTTAGATTACTACTGTAGGGTATTAATATACAAACATTGCAAGGAAACCTGCATGTCTGAGATTGTGAACATGTCTATGTAAACCACCACTGGAGCAATGCGATGGACAAATTGCTTCATAAAATCTGCTGCTGTATAAATATTTTTTCATTATTATAAAATATGTTTTCTAGCATTATTTTTCATTTCTGACTATTTTTTCTTGACAATCAATAACTAAAATATAATTTTTGTTATAGAAAAGCAATGTCTCAATATTATGTTATGTGCTTATATGTGGTAGAGCCACATTGCAGCTATATTATGGTTATAGCATGAATGGGTTGGCTCGACTGGGGAAGGACCACACTCTCACAGAATACCAGCATAAAATAGCAGCTTAATGATGCTGTTTCGTATGGTGAGTGTAGAGAACCGGAGACCCGTTTTACTGGAATCGAGGCATTCCACCTTAGTTATTTTGATTTTTATTGAGGTTCAATGTAGATGTTTATGGGCCACAGCATCCACTTGCCATCAGGTGGACTATGTGCTCGTTTGTCACCCTTATCCTATAAAAATAAAATGTAAAAAGTACCTGAATATAATACTACTGAACTAGTTAGTGGGACTCTTTTTTCAGCCTATGAGTACGTCTAGATAAGTTAACCACCCTTTTACTTACTTCTGCCACTAAAAAGCATTACTCGCACTGCGGTGTTCCAGCCTGAAGGGTGTAATTACAGGCTGTAAGGCATTTCAGGTTAGCCCTCAGAGATGAAAATGCATCTATAGCCTTCTTTGTTTAAATTTGACTACAGTAGCTCCTTACCATTAGGTGGGTTGGAAGTACATTTGTCACTGATAAAAAAAGATAAATAAAGCATGTAAGTACAATAATAAGGTAACTTACACGGCACTGAAACAAACTGACAGGTTTGTCTTGGCATGATAGACTAGAAAGAGTTGCTGCAAGCTGATCTGGTCTATCTCCATGAGCTGCAGCGAGTACTGGGAGAAAGTCTTCACGTTGAAGTTCACTGAACTCTTGGAACCACTGCAGTATGTACTGTAGCTGAGCTTCTGGGGTTAATCCTGAGGCGGACATATTGCGGACAATAGGACACTGCTCACCTGTAAATATTATATTCAAGAAATAACAAATACTCCCCAAGGTGAAGTGTTGCAACACAAATAGGATACACTTTACAAATATTTTTAATTACAAATGAAAGCTACAGTAACGAATCACTGGCAAAATAATGCAAATTATGAAACTAACTTTCAGATGCCACTGGTAAGCATACGGCAGATCTAATAAGTAAACTCATTGCAAAATGTTAATAATACAAAGTTAGGATAAGTGATAGCACAGAAGCACGAAACAAAACACTACGGAGGTTTACTGATAAACTAAAATATTTCGTCAGTCAGTTTCTTGGTATATTGCTGTGGTAACTTTCTATTACGCAGCGATTAAGCAAGGTTAAATAATCAACATCATTTCACCTGTATGTGTTAAATCATGCACGGTGCCACACTTTCTATTCAATTAAATTTGCATTTTGATAACGATTTATGTCGTAGTCACAATGATATTTTACCACGAAACAACAAGTTTCACTTACTTTCTGTTTTATAATATTCTTGCAATATTCTTAAAAGTTTGATTTACTTTTGGAATTGTAGATGTAATAAGTTTGTGTTTCGAAAACTATGAAGTATTGTTACGTTTTAGTTACTTTTCTGATTAGTTTGCTTTGTGAATTTTATTACTTCTTTCTTTTAAGGATTTTATGCAAATGCCATTAAGAAAACAACCACAACTACACAACTAGCAAGTTTGTTTGCATGCAATTGCAATTATTGCAGGTGCCATTGCCAAGTGCAACGATAAACAATTTATGAATAGGGATGCGATGTGAGATCGATTAATCATGGAATCGATTTTATGGTTTAAGAAAATTAAACAGTGGGTCGATCCCTGGAATCAATCAGACACTCGAAAATCGAGATTTGCTTGAAACATAACATGTTTACATGTCAAATATGTCACTAAAATTAATAAGGTGCGTTTAAGAAAGATCAGTATAGGGCATTACTGTAAGATTAAAATTCTCACCAGTCGCCTCGGGAAGAGAAAACACGATATTTTTTGTCCATCCAGTCTTTTTCATTTCTCGTTACAAATATGGCAGTAGTTGTCAAACTTTCATTTTCCGTGTATATTCTTTCGGAAATATTTCAAGTGACTATGGGACTTATTATCGATTTAATGTTAGGTACATCTCGATTAGGCAAATCTCGATTGAGCTTAATTTTTAGGATAGATTTACCTATTACTTTTAAATGCGCATTCTGACATTTATAATTCATCGCAGTCTACAGCTGTTGATATGCTGTTAACGTACGTTTTACTGAAATATTTTGCTTTATTAAGGGCGTAGCTATTAATTAACTCAATGACTTTCAAAAACTGATAATAACAAAACTTATTAAGAGGTCATCTTAGGAACGTCAAAATCGGTTCAGGTTACGACGGGACTTATTTGATATATGTACCTATGGTGGCGGTCAGATACATATATCTAATAAGTCTCAAATAGCTCCAAACTATCACACGGAGCATAGGCCGCTCCCCGGGCAGAACACCTTGCCCAGCGGGAGATCTCCCCTTTTCCTTCCACGGCCACACACCTATATATTTTGTAAGATGCCGATATATTTGCATTGGTTTTACCGCTGTGATGCACTCAATTCCGCGGCTGCATTACTTACTTTTTACGCTGTTAATTACACTAGGACTTCAACGCGGGTGAACAACGCACTGGAAATTGTTATTGAATAACTACAACCAGCTTCGTCATACACCACTATGCTAAAATACTTACATATTTCTCCACTCCTGTATGGCCACAGGGCATTTCCCCGGTCCTTCCTAGACTTATAAATATAGTTTTGAGCAGTAAAGATAGGACAAAATCTTTTTATGAACTTTGTTCTTTAAGCAGTAGAATTGGCTTTAAATTTTAGTCCGGTGTTACACCTTGATGGCAAATTCTTCATAATGCATATAAAAAGTATATCTTGATCAGAAGATCATAAACTCTTAAGTTACACCACGTTTAACCATTTACGATTTGCGCCATGTTCCAGAAATCTGACGTATACGGATGTCGAGGAAACAAAGTTTTTGATAGACCCAAAGATGTTTTATAGGTAAAACATCTTTGGATAGACCTTTCAACTAGTCGAAAAAAGCACCCTATTTTTATTTTTAAAATGAGGGGAGATACCGTAGAACTCAATTTCTTCTGAATCGATTCTTTAGACTTCAATTCGTGTCGATTCACAGTCGATCTTTTTTAGGAAGAATCGGCATCCCTATTTATGTTGAAGCGCTTTGTATTTAGCTGTTACTTCAGAGCACTTCAGAGTAACCAGTAATTATAATAATTAGTAATTGTACATCAATGATATTATAAATAAAAGTACAATATCTTTGAGTTACGTATATCGACATAGAGTATTTACAACAAACTAATATAAGCTAATAAGAAAGTAAGAAACTGATTTGTCAATAAGGACAGGCAAAAATCATAGACCATGCGGCCTGGTCCGATGTTTATTATAAATAACTAAATTCTTCACAATATGATGATGATTTTGCCAAGATTTCGAAATGAATTCGAAGTGAAGAGTTGATGACGATTTGACGATAGTATTGAGTCAACTAACCAAAAAGCTGCTAGATACCTCTGGTTCGGAAAACACTTTAGGAACCAGCAAGAAACCCAGCGGGATTATATTTTTAAATATATATTACTTTACAATAATTTTGTTCAATTTTTATATTATAAAACGTATATTTAAAAGCCGGGGTAACTCAAAGTAAAAGAAAAACATCGGGAGGAAATGCATGTCTGAAGAATATAAAATTTCAAGGACATGTGAAATCTCTCAACACGCATCGAAGCAGTACGATGGTCTGATTGCTCAATAACCCTTTCAGAAATTATAGGTGACCTGCATTCAACAATGAAACGCAAAAGCTTCTATCTATACTACAACTATACCGGTTACATTCAGTATGAGAATATTAATTTTTGTTCCGGTCTATGCACAAAAAAATTATTCTGAAACTGTGAAGGTATCCGGGCTATGACATCGGGACATCAAATAATTTTTTATATTTTATATATAGATTTTATATCACTATCTAATGACTTGTAACATCGTTTCCACTAGCAGTTACATGCGCAGGTATTTAATACATAAAGTCGCACCACATTTATAGATCAAACCATTCATTATGAATACAATAATACAGGAGCAATATCCGCTAGTGGTGAAATTCCTGCCAAAACTCCTGAAAGGTATATGTATAGACTTTTTATTTTTTTATTTTACTATAACTAAAATACATATTATACACAGTTCATAAGTGCAACATAAACCTATAAAAGATTTTTCTGCACACTGCAATTCGCCGTCTTTCGAGCGCAAACATTTTAATATTATTTAGAGTAAGAAAGAGAAAGCGAGGTAGTTCGCTCGCTTCTATAAAAATAACATGAAGATGAGTTGTAGTGAATGTTTAGTTTAGAGTAGTATACAAGATGTTTGGAGGAAATATCATTTCATATTTTTGGAATAAATAATAACTCCGCCTGCCTTTCTAAATATATATAATTAATATATATATTATAAATATAGAAAATATCGATTAAATGTTGTGGGATATTCACTTCTGACAGAATAACTAAATAAATACTAGTAGGACAAGTGACTATAATGTGTTCTAAACTATAAAAATTTAAAATTAGTGACCTTACGTTAAAATTAATACACGTTAGATTAGTTTTATGGGGAATTTTACGAATAAAGTCAGGTTAGTACAGTTTTTTTAATTCAGTTACGTTACTAGGTAAATTCATGGTTATTATTGTGAATATGTAGGGAAGTATGTAAGCTTAAAAAATTAAGAAAATTATATATATATATATATATATATATATATATATATATATATATATATATATATATATATATATATATATATATGTATATACATATATATATATATATATATATATATATATATATATATATATATATATATATAAGAATTGCCCGTTTAAAGGTATAGGATTTTCTCGCACTGAATACATTCTAATCCAGGCTTATTTTTGGTTATATTTTTTATTATATTAATACGAAGCTTATGGAACTAACTTAACGTGTTTTTAGTTCAAACGAATGACGACGAATGAAGTTAAATAAATTGTTTATACTATTTTAACTCCCCGCTATGAAAATCAATGATTTTCAAAAAAACGGGACGTTATTGCTTTCACACCAGTTTTCGAAAATCGAGGTTTCATCAGATCTCGACGTTTTGAGGTTATGGGAAGCTATTCTGACTATTCCTACAATATACCTATACTGCCATTGCCACTATGCTGTATGTAAACCTCTCATAACTTTTGAACGACTTGACGGTTTCACCAAACATAGATTTTCTGTTTCAACCGTATTTCTTAAAATCTAATAGTCCAAATGACTAGTAGATTTTAAGAAATCTCAAAAATAAAAGTTTCATAAAAATGTTTTTTAGACAATTTTTAAACAGATGTGACGATTAATTCCAAAATCTAATCAGCTCTTAAACTCGAAAAACGCACCCGATGGCTGAAAACCGTATCAAAATCGGTTGATGAGTTGAAGAAACGATAAAATTATTTTTCACATAACTTTTCAATTTATAGTCGTTTATCATTTTTATAATATGTTTTACTATTGTTCTTGAAATTCCTCGTCGATTGTCACATATTATATCAAAATCGGTTGATCGGTTCGAAAGTTATCCTTGTCAATATTTTTTTTTAAAAAAGTGTTTTCTTTTACTCTCTGTCAGGAAGTTGTATATATTCTTCTGTACAATCCTCAAAACACACAAATCATTATTTTATGATCCACGCCCACTGACCTCTATATATACAAGAGTAGTTACATTGTACCAGTTCTGGCGCACTGAGTCAGAAGGGGTACAAGTACGATGTTCGTCGACTCACGAACCTAAAAAAAAAAAGGCTTTGGCATGCTCTGATCACGAATCTGCGGTCCATTTTTGCGTAGGATGCACGGTTCCGGAGATGTGCAGATCAATTAACTCTTATCTAATTGTTATCCGGTGTAGCCTCAACCGTCATTAGCGCTCCATTGTCCTTATCTACTTATCTATTGTTGATTGACTACCGTCATTATCTATTATTCGTCAGCGTGTGGGTCGGCTTATGCTATTGTATTATACTCCTTTGTTCCTATCTACACTAATCTGACTCATTAATAAAACACATTACCCAATTTTGTTAAAATTTTTATTTATAAAATACAAAATCTTATTACTTATTATCTATAAAATATAAGCGAAACATCTCATCCACTAAAATATCGTTGTACAATGTGTTCCCTGTAAATATACTCGTAAAACTATGCATTGAACATCCCTGAAACTTATATAGCAAATACATTAAGCAATATTCGCGACAAACTGAAGTCCACTCATTCTGAATCCTATCAACATTCCAGTACCATCTTTTACAATTTCTTTTAAAAATCTAGATGATATCGTACAGGTGCCCGTCCGAATGAATCAAAATATTGACCGACGTCATTCGTATCGATATATAAAGCTACCCAATGTGACCCTGGTTTATCATCTGTATCCAAATTGCATATTATATACGTTGGTACGTGGGTGTACATGGGTAGTTTATTGGCAGCATAAACATTATTTTCTAGAGTGGGGTGAATCTTTTTCAGATGTTGTTGTACATCTAGTGTATCCATAATATTACTGCTATTAGTAGATTATTACGGTACCAATCTACTCAATGACTAATATAGGAGTGATCAATTATAGTGATTTCTAAATATTAAATTGCATTCTTTGTGTTATACAAATCGTATTTGAGTCACCAATACACTGAACAGGACACGACAGGAAGGACGTAGGAATGTAGAGATAAGCAACAGAATGTAAGGTAAGCTTGTTGACGCATAAAGATACTATCAATTCTACTGCAGAAATTCTTTAGATTAGAATTATTACTCATTGGTACTATATAAGACCAAGCAACTGCAGTCATGGAGTTAGTGTATGGTCGTTTGACCGCAGTGGATCTATCAATACTACGTTTGTGTTACTTCAACGCATCAAAGGCCATGGATGTAAGTGTTTATTCTATTGACAAACTTACTTTTCTTTCTGTTATTTTCTTACGTGTGTATGATTTAGTGTTAACAAATTATATTTAAATATTATGTGTGTGTATATGGTTAAGCCGTGGTAGCTCAGATGGTTAGCGCAAAATGTAAAATTCACAGTAAGCGACCCGGGTTCGATCCCCGCCGGCACCAATTAAATTGTTAATTACAATTTTAAGTGCTGATTTACCACGTGCTCAGCGGTGAAGGAAAACATCGTGAGGAATGCATGTCTGAGAAAATTTCGAAGGCATGTGAAGTTTGCCAACACGCATTGAGGTATCGCAGCGAACATTTCCTAGCCCTAAAACCCTCACAGAAATGAGAGGAGGCCTATGTTCAGCAGTGGACTTTAATAGGTTGTAACTTTAGCTTTTTTAACTTTTATGATTAAGTGTTAACAAATTGATATTAACATGATAACTGTGTTGTTGCAGAAATCATTGAGCTTCGATGAAAATACCTATAAACAGTATACTACACTACTCGCCACTCTCCCCTCAAGAAGAGAGTGATGACATCGTCATTAATAATAACACATGCGATGGTGGAAAAAGAAAATCGCAATCGATTGATCATTTTTTTGAAGCTGAATCAAAAATAAAAAGGAGGAAGCTGTTATCATCAACCGTAGCACGAGCCGCTAGAGATGGTGTATCATACATTTCTACTAATTCTGACGACGGAGACCAAGCGACGCATCTCATCAAAATTGAAATGTACGATATGAAGAAGCTATCCAAGATTCCAACTACTGATCATTGGAAACATGCTTCCACGAGGATTAAATATTACGTAAAGACTAATAAGGATAGCATCTACGACAACACAAACGCCCTCGTATACAATATTACAAAGACAATAGCAGAAAGTGAAAAAGTTAAAAAATACTTTTTTAACAATGACAGTCATTAGCTGATCATTAGTGAATGTGATTCTGTTTACTTAAATTACAGGAAGATAAGAGCAGAAGAAAGAGATGAGTGTGGCATACGTGTACAGAACACATCATTGAAGAACAAAACTACAACACTGAGTGGAGATGAAAACGAGAAGAATATGCAGTACTCAAGAGCTGAATATCCATTCTTCAGTTCAAAATCTAGCCGGTTGCTCAGTTTCGAAAACTGGCCTCTCGTTATGCGACAGAAACCTGAAGATCTTGCAGAAGCCGGTTTCTTTTATACTGGCCATGCAGACAGGACCAAGTGTTTCCATTGTGGTGGTGGCTTAAAAGATTGGGAAGATGATGATGATCCTTGGCAGCAGCATGTTCAGTGGTTTAGTCAGTGTGCTTATGTAAAATTTAAACTCAAACAGAGTTTTGTATTAGATTAAATAGAATATTTATAAAGAAATAAAAAATAATATATTGCATACAATTTGTTTTATTTAATTTTATAATGTTTCACATAGTTACATACACACAAAATGCATTACACATAACTCATAAAATCTAACACACAACACATATACCTTATAACCTTAACTACTATAGTCTACAGTAACATTTCTGTTTTTATCTATCTCAATAATATTATCAAACTCAGCATAAACTATACAGTTAATTGTTTGTATTAGTGAGGATTCAAATCGTACTTCTAATCTTACACTACCATACTTTATGAGATTCCAATGAGCTGATGAGTTGGCTGATAAATCAGGAGTTAAGTCAAATGCTAATAGACAGTAACCTTTGGCATACTGTTCACAAGAGATTCCATTTCCTTCATTAAGAAAGTGGATACCAGTTCCCGAGAATAGAGTATGATATGCTGATGTAAATATGCTATTATTAAAAGATGGTTGCAAAGCTTTTGAAGGTATTTGTTGACCATCAATATATAAGCTGAAAGAATTAATACCATAGTTTTCAAAGTTAAATGGATTTTTAGTAAGGGAACCATTAAATGCAGAATTGTTCACAAATCCAATTATACATCTTTTGGGTACCTGCCCTAAAAATATATTATCAAGAGTTTTTCCTTGAACACCCGATGGAATTGTTAAAACTTTTACTTCAGCTCGAGTAATAGGATATTTAGCAGTGGTAGAAGCTAAAACTTTTTGATGTGCGAGTAATACACTTGGATTGATTCGTGCTCGTCGAACAATAAGAGTTGCGTGCGTAATGCAAACTTTAAACTTTACATCGTTTGACCCAGCAATTAAATTAAAGCTCTCTCTCGATCGAACCAATTTAACACTCATTTCAACACCATTAATTAAAAATTTATCTTGGTTGAAAATGTCACCGTGAAGATGACCAATCATTTCTATTTCCTTACTTTCACTAATCAATTCCTGTCTTTTAACAAATCCTATGTTTTTACCATCCGTAGAATCCATTTTTCCTGCTGTATCATCATACCAAAGACTACAAGTAAGATGAGATTGTTTAGCAGCAGGAGCATAGTTTAAAAGGGTTTCCATGTATGCTCGATATGCATAGGTATTATTAGGTGGTGATACAAGTTTTTGGTTTAAATAAACATCAAGTTGACTAAAAAGTGAATGCAGCCAATTATTTACAGGTGCTACTATTGTAGTAGATATCAAGTTAGTTGAATCTTGATTTAATACTTTTGCCTTTATGTGGAGTAATGTATGAGACAAATCTATGTAGTCATCGCCTGTCCCAGGAACTTGAAACTCGATAGGTCCATCATCACCAAGAGATGAAATTGGTTTATAATGAATCCACAATCCATTTTCAATGCTAGTTTGTGTAGACGGTAGTGCAAACAAATCCAATTCTGACTTAACGCACTCGCAAGAATGATTATGAAGGAAAGACATATTTAATTTGAAAATATATCTTTGTTATTTTTTGGTTTTAGACCAAGTTTTTTCGCAGCTTTCACTTTAGCAGTTAATGGTGGAATGAACGAGGTCAATCGTTTTCTTTTAGTTTTATACCCAGATCCTGTCATGTTAAATTGATCAATATTCTCATCAGCCTTTCATTTTAAATTCGTACTAACTTGCTTTAGACGATCTTTTATTGAGGCTTCCATAGGACGCGCTTGAACCATATCCGATAAAAGTCCTACTCCAGCGCTTAATGCCTCCTTACCAATCACTCGAGCACCACTTGAAAGTAAAGGTAAAACTTATCTAAATAACCCCCCTAAGAAGCTCCCAATACCATGACCGCGTTGGTATGGTGCACCCTTATAAATTACTCCAACTCCTGACCCAGCTTGATGTGTATAATAATTTTCATATGGACATTTATGATGATCACGAAGAGAATTCATTATTATAATTTTCGGAAATGTAGTTTAATACACACGGTTCCAAACTGGAATGGTATTTTTTGTCCTGTGCTCGATCTTATAACTATTTCCAGCGTATCGAACTCTCTTCGCATAACAGGTAAGTAGTGAGGTTGAGAGAAAACGTGCATTTTATTTGCACCATAAATGTATTTTGTAGGATCTAATGAAATGACTCTTAGTAAAGGAGTCATAACATCACCCACAATCTGAGGATCGATAATGTCACAATATAGAAAGAGTTGAGATGGTAACCCTAAGTGTAAATTAGCAGGACACTTTCCAAAATTTCTCTCTAGGAGATTTTTATTTGGTTCATAACCTAGTTGTAAACTTAATTTGGGTGATAATGTTACGGATGTTATATTTTTATCCAAAACAGAAATAGACACAAATTTTGTTATTTCATCATAGCGAAATTTCAAGTTCTCTCCGATACCATTTAACACTCTTAAAATATGCTCAACGTTATCATAGTTGGTAGCTGGAATATGTTTTTTGTAGTACACTGTGGATGGTTTATCTTCATTAGGCATTAACATAGATTTTGTAATGTATATAACGTTTTCATGATCTTGAACAGTAAACATGGTACATGGATATTGAAACTCGACAACTCCAACCGACCATTCACCTTCTAATTTAATAGCTTTCGGTAATTTCGTTGAAAAATTTGTGGTCTTGTTATCAGGAAAGTATTCCATTGAACTATTGCTGAGCAAAGTTAAATAAAAACTTTCTTTATTCATATTTCTTTTAAATTAGAAGCTAAAATCCAACTGTTAAATTTATCTGGATAACCTTTCCACTTCACTAATACTTCTTTTCTGTTACCTGAGTAACGAGTGTCAATTATTTTATCTATTTTATATTGTGAGGTGGGGTTGTAAGTGATTTTCTGTAATTCTCTTTCATAAAAAGTACCAACTATTGGTTCATTTTGTAAATCTGTTATTGTATAAACAACCCATGGCGATCTATCAATTATTGAAGATATAATAAATATTTCATCACTCCAATTTGATTCATATCCTTTTTGGAAAGCATGTTTACATTTAGTTATTCGAACATAATCACCCACATTGAAATTTGGTTTAGGATTTTCTAAAGAAAGTTTGTTTGACCGTCTATCATAAAGATTAGTCCAAACTGTCGTAATATTGTTGGAATTTACATCACATGGGCACATCTTAATACTAGAGTGAAAGCTGTGATTGTAAGAGTATATTAAATCTTGTAAAACATCTATATATCTATAAGTATTATTATGAGTGAAATAACGCCACATTTTCATTTTTAGTGTTCTTTGAAATCGTTCAACAATACTGGCCTTAATGTCAGGATTGTTAGTGGTATAGTAATTAATCTTTTTGGATTTAAAGTATTTTTGTACATCTTTTGAAACAAATTCTGTACCTTTATCAGATTGTATGTGAGTAGGTGTTAAATTACTTTCAGTAAATATACTTTCAAAACATTCTTTAGTTGTTTCTGAGTTCTTCTTTTTCATTGGTCTTGCAAAAGCATATTTACTTAATACATCAATAATACAAAGTATATACTTGAAACCATCATTATATTGAGAATAAGTTCGCATATCACTTAAATCAGCTTGCCACAGTTCATTAATATTAGATAGAATGTACCTATTACGCGGGAATTTTTTTCGAATGGGTTTATGTAATGTGTATGTTTCTTGTGATTTTAACCATTCCTTTACTTGCTTTTTATTCATTTTACCCTTCATGGCTTTTGATAATTTATCAATACTACCAAAACCAGCGGGATTAGATGGATCATAATAAATCCTGTTAATTTCTTCTAGTACGGGGTCCATTTTTCCCACTCAAGCCTTTTACGTATTTTAGTTGTAGACTTTTTATCTCTACTGCTCGGTGTAGAAAACTCTTGAAATTCAATCTCAGAGGGTTTGTTCAGATCTTTTGCTTGAAGTTGGTTAATAAACTCACATCTCTTTGGATTTCCAATATAAGTAAGTGGTACTTTAATATCTTTTAATGCTTCAGCAAATCTATCCCACCCTACTGGATCACTTCTTTTTAAGGCTCTTAGTGAATCATTTATTAAATCAACAATATTACTTCCAGGAATTTTTTCATTATCAATTATGACTGTACCTTCATTATCCCAATGTATTTTACCTTTACTTGTTTCAACTTAGTTTAATAATAACTGTCCTTTTTTATTATAAGTTTTTGGTATTAAACTGAGTATTTGAGCTGGTGTGTAAAGTGGATTTTCAACATTTTCTTTACTTTTGATGGATCGATTCTCCTCCAACAAAGATTCAGCATCAACTGAAGTTTTTAGGTCTCTATGTTTATTTTTAGACTCGTTTGAATCTTCATTAGATGTATCAGAATAAATTGGTAATCTGAGTGGTTGACGATCCTCTTCGGTAAAATGAAGGTATCTTTGTAGTGTTTGTAAATATAACATCCATTTCTTTCGGTCTTCCGTCTTACTATTCATAATATTTTGCATTTCAATATCTAATCTAGATAAACTACTACTCGTATTAACCTTATTTTCTTGTTTTAATTTTTCAATCAATCCAGGTTCGATAAGTATCATTTTCTTTGCATTTTCCATGTTAACTGGCTAGTCCACTCACTAATCCACTCAATATTGCACCTAATATTATTGGTAAGAAAGCCCCTCCTTTTTGTATAATTATATTTTTTCTTAGTTTACGTTTACACTTACGCACTAGTTGACGGAGTATATTTTTGTGTTTATTCAATTTTTGTTTATCTTGATCTTTAAGAGGTACTTTTCCTTGTAAAACGTTATGAATACACTCACAAATACAGTTAATTTCTTCTTCATCACACGTTTTAAGTAATGCTCTTTGATATTTTGGTTTAAGCGTATGCAAAGCGTTTAGCAAATGTTTATGCGTTGTGAGTCGACGATGCATCATTTAGCAATGATTTGAAATGTTTGATTCTTGGTGTATTTAAACTCTTTTGTGGGGACGTAGACTGTGCAGAAACCATTAAATGGGAAGACATTTGTCTTGATACGACAAAAATCGTTGGTATTCTGTTTTAAATCTACCATTAAATATCCATGCGCCTCTAGGGTTGCATCCCTGTAGGCATCTTCAATAAATTTTGGGTTATCTGGTGACACTTGTCGTGCTAAATATCTTATTTGAGTTTTATCTCGAGGGTTTTTAAAATATATTATATAACTTGAGTTTAAGGATATGTCTCTTTGCCCTTTACCCTGATGAAATAAATTTTGTGTTAAATAAAATACACTAAGATTCCTGTGATGACTACCTTTTGTAAATATATCCACAATTCTTCCATCGGACTCTCTCATTAGATCATCAATAATAACAAGATGTGGGTTTTCACCGTCAAACATATTAACATTTGGAATTCCTTGATGGTAGTTAACATTTGGTAAATTATATAAAGGTTGCATTTCATCAAAGCACCATGTGATCTGATTAAAATCACAATTACATATTTCTGTAACTGATTTTATGAAATTTGTTACAAAATTTGACTTCCCACATCCACTTGGCCCCGCCACAATAGCAGTAAACGGATGGATAAAGTGAAACATTACACACGTCTAAAGTTCTAAGGGGTGAAATAAAAAATGAAAGTGTTGGTGTTAACAATTAATATATATTGCAAACATTATATAAAACAGAATGATCTGTATACTATTTCTAACACAATTAGTACATCATAATTTTACAATCAACTCAACCTCAAATAAATGCACACACACACGCAAATATAAACAACAATTAACTTAAATTATTTACAATAAAACAACGATTAAATATGTAATAAACTCTACGTCATATTATACTGTTATCATTATTTTACAATCAATACAAATTTTATTTACAGGCAGACATAAAATTAAAAACTATCAACACTTAACGCAGTTTATAATGACCCCAAGCTAATGTTTCAATATTATTATCTAAAATATGCCTCTTTTTGTCATTATATGATAAACCAATCCTATTTAATTTTTGTGTAAAAATTGTGTGTTTAATTGATTTAAATCTAAGCATACTATAATATTGCACTTTTTTATTAAATAGAGAAGACTTATAATTATCCATGGTCATCTTTTTAGTGATACATTTATTTACCCCTTTTGCCTTGGCTATAGTCTTATTCTCTAAGTTAAAAGCGTACATTTTGGATCGTAAACCCACAAATTCTTTCATGATTTTACCATTATTTTCATCTTTAAAAAAACCTAATTTCTTTTTATTTAATTTTGGATATTCAAAAATATTATTTGCATCATAAGCTAAGGTATCAAAGTATGATGAAAGGTCAGGTTTTATATCAGAGTAAAAATCATCTGTAAATATATGATATATTAAACTATCCGTATCTGTATACAATAATTTGATTTTACTAAACTTTTTAACCATATAGTTATAATGAAAATCATACATTAATGTTTTTGAAATATCTAAAATGCAAAACCCTATATAAATTGGTTTGTTATATATTAACTTTATTTTTCGCAACTGAACCGCAACTAGGTTTTCCGAAAATACTGAAAGACTATGAAATTGTGGTTTAGCGATTAGATCTTGAGCACCTAAAGCTTTGCCCTGGTTCTCCCAGTGTGTAACAAATTTTATGTTAACCCTTTTTTCAATATTCTCCATAGTCTTTCCGAAGACTGAATTATTCATTAATTTATAAAAATCTTTTTCGAAATCTGATTTTGCTAACATTCTTAATTTTGTGTTTAGATCTATGTACATCTTCAACCAGCGAGACTGTTTAAATTTTAAAACTCTATGAATTTTAGTTAATTTAACCCCAGTTTCTATGCACTGCTTTAAATTTCTGTAATGAATTACATATTTATCTTTATTATTTAAATTTGAGACTAGTTTATTTTCATTAATATTGCCTGCACAAATGTTTTCGGGGCATAAAGGAAAGTCCGAATGTAAATCATGAAGTTCATCTGGATATTCCAAATCAACTTCTAAAATAAAACCGAAGTTCGATGTCTCAGACACATTAAATTCTGTATTCGGATTTACCCATTCGAATCCACCAGTAGGAAGACATTGAAACATAGCCCAACCATATAAATTGCTGGCATCAAAATATGTGATATATGAATTTGGTTTCCCTGCATCATAATCCCCCATATATTTGTTATTAGCTCTAGCATAACGATTACTACATTGAGATACACCACCCCTGATACCTGATCTAAAAAATGCAATTTTCTCATAATCTGTTAAAAGTTCTAATTCTATTTTTGTTTATTTTAACATTGCATCCCAACTTAAACCGGGTGCTGTGTAATAATGGGCAGGGTCTAAATCATAAGTATTAATACATAACTTTCTAAAGTTTTCAAATACATCGGTTAAAAGTAAAACGTCTGTTTTTAAATACAGGTTTGAATAATCTAGCATATTACAACACCCAAAGTGTTCCCAAAGTTCGAATAACTAAATGTAAACATGCTTTCCAAAAAGGATATGAATCAAATTGGAGTGATGAAATATTTATTATATCTTCAATAATTGATAGATCGCCATGGGTTGTTTATACAATAACAGATTTACAAAATGAACCAATAGTTGGTACTTTTTATGAAAGAGAATTACAGAAAATCACTTACAACCCCACCTCACAATATAAAATAGATAAAATAATTGACACTCGTTACTCAGGTAACAGAAAAGAAGTATTAGTGAAGTGGAAAGGTTATCCAGATAAATTTAACAGTTGGATTTTAGCTTCTAATTTAAAAGAAATATGAATAAAGAAAGTTTTTATTTAACTTTGCTCAGCAATAGTTCAATGGAATACTTTCCTGATAACAAGACCACAAATTTTTCAACGAAATTACCGAAAGCTATTAAATTAGAAGGTGAATGGTCGGTTGGAGTTGTCGAGTTTCAATATCCATGTACCATGTTTACTGTTCAAGATCATGAAAACGTTATATACATTACAAAATCTATGTTAATGCCTAATGAAGATAAACCATCCACAGTGTACTACAAAAAACATATTCCAGCTACCAAATATGATAACGTTGAGCATATTTTAAGAGTGTTAAATGGTATCGGAGAGAACTTGAAATTTCGCTATGATGAAATAACAAAATTTGTGTCTATTTCTGTTTTGGATAAAAATATAACATCCGTAACATTATCACCCAAATTAAGTTTACAACTAGGTTATGAACCAAATAAAAATCTCCTAGAGAGAAATTTTGGAAAGTGTCCTGCTAATTTACACTTAGGGTTACCATCTCAACTCTTTCTATATTGTGACATTATCGATCCTCAGATTGTGGGTGATGTTATGACTCCTTTACTAAGAGTCATTTCATTAGATCCTACAAAATACATTTATGGTGCAAATAAAATGCACGTTTTCTCTCAACCTCACTACTTACCTGTTATGCGAAGAGAGTTCGATACGCTGGAAATAGTTATAAGATCGAGCACAGGACAAAAAATACCATTCCAGTTTGGAACCGTGTGTATTAAACTACATTTCCGAAAATTATAATAATGAATTCTCTTCGTGATCATCATAAATGTCCATATGAAAATTATTATACACATCAAGCTGGGTCAGGAGTTGGAGTAATTTATAAGGGTGCACCATACCAACGCGGTCATGGTATTGGGAGCTTCTTAGGGGGGTTATTTAGATAAGTTTTACCTTTACTTTCAAGTGGTGCTCGAGTGATTGGTAAGGAGGCATTAAGCGCTGGAGTAGGACTTTTATCGGATATGGTTCAAGCGCGTCCTATGGAAGCCTCAATAAAAGATCGTCTAAAGCAAGTTAGTACGAATTTAAAATGAAAGGCTGATGAGAATATTGATCAATTTAACATGACAGGATCTGGGTATAAAACTAAAAGAAAACGATTGACCTCGTTCATTCCACCATTAACTGCTAAAGTGAAAGCTGCGAAAAAACTTGGTCTAAAACCAAAAAATAACAAAGATATATTTTCAAATTAAATATGTCTTTCCTTCATAATCATTCTTGCGAGTGCGTTAAGTCAGAATTGGATTTGTTTGCACTACCGTCTACACAAACTAGCATTGAAAATGGATTGTGGATTCATTATAAACCAATTTCATCTCTTGGTGATGATGGACCTATCGAGTTTCAAGTTCCTGGGACAGGCGATGACTACATAGATTTGTCTCATACATTACTCCACATAAAGGCAAAAGTATTAAATCAAGATTCAACTAACTTGATATCTACTACAATAGTAGCACCTGTAAATAATTGGCTGCATTCACTTTTTAGTCAACTTGATGTTTATTTAAACCAAAAACTTGTATCACCACCTAATAATACCTATGCATATCGAGCATACATGGAAACCCTTTTAAACTATGCTCCTGCTGCTAAACAATCTCATCTTACTTGTAGTCTTTGGTATGATGATACAGCAGGAAAAATGGATTCTACGGATGGTAAAAACATAGGATTTGTTAAAAGACAGGAATTGATTAGTGAAAGTAAGGAAATAGAAATGATTGGTCATCTTCACGGTGACATTTTCAACCAAGATAAATTTTTAATTAATGGTGTTGAAATGAGTGTTAAATTGGTTCGATCGAGAGAGAGCTTTAATTTAATTGCTGGGTCAAACGATGTAAAGTTTAAAGTTTGCATTACGCACGCAACTCTTATTGTTCGACGAGCACGAATTAATACAAGTGTATTACTCGCACATCAAAAAGTTTTAGCTTCTACCACTGCTAAATATCCTATTACTCGAGATGAAGTAAAAGTTTTAACAATTCCATCGGGTGTTCAAGGAAAAACTCTTGATAATATATTTTTAGGGCAGGTACCCAAAAGATGTATAATTGGATTTGTGAACAATTCTGCATTTAATGGTTCCCTTACTAAAAATCCATTTAACTTTGAAAACTATGGTATTAATTCTTTCAGCTTATATATTGATGGTCAACAAATACCTTCAAAAGCTTTGCAACCATCTTTTAATAATAGCATATTTACATCAGCGTATCATACTCTATTCTCGGGAACTGGTATCCACTTTCTTAATGAAGGAAATGGAATCTCTTGTGAACAGTATGCCAAAGGTTACTGTCTATTAGCATTTGACTTAACTCCTGATTTATCAGCCAACTCATCAGCTCATTGGAATCTCATAAAGCATGGTAGTGTAAGATTAGAAGTACGATTTGAATCCTCACTAATACAAACAATTAACTGTATAGTTTATGCTGAGTTTGATAATATTATTGAGATAGATAAAAACAGAAATGTTACTGTAGACTATAGTAGTTAAGGTTATAAGGTATATGTGTTGTGTGTTAGATTTTATGAGTTATGTGTAATGCATTTTGTGTGTATGTAACTATGTGAAACATTATAAAATTAAATAAAACAAATTGTATGCAATATATTATTTTTTATTTCTTTATAAATATTCTATTTAATCTAATACAAAACTCTGTTTGAGTTTAAATTTTACATAAGCACACTGACTAAACCACTGAACATGCTGCTGCCAAGGATCATCATCATCTTCCCAATCTTTTAAGCCACCACCACAATGGAAACACTTGGTCCTGTCTGCATGGCCAGTATAAAAGAAACCGGCTTCTGCAAGATCTTCAGGTTTCTGTCGCATAACGAGAGGCCAGTTTTCGAAACTGAGCAACCGGCTAGATTTTGAACTGAAGAATGGATATTCAGCTCTTGAGTACTGCATATTCTTCTCGTTTTCATCTCCACTCAGTGTTGTAGTTTTGTTCTTCAATGATGTGTTCTGTACACGTATGCCACACTCATCTCTTTCTTCTGCTCTTATCTTCCTGTAATTTAAGTAAACAGAATCACATTCACTAATGATCAGCTAATGACTGTCATTGTTAAAAAAGTATTTTTTAACTTTTTCACTTTCTGCTATTGTCTTTGTAATATTGTATACGAGGGCGTTTGTGTTGTCGTAGATGCTATCCTTATTAGTCTTTACGTAATATTTAATCCTCGTGGAAGCATGTTTCCAATGATCAGTAGTTGGAATCTTGGATAGCTTCTTCATATCGTACATTTCAATTTTGATGAGATGCGTCGCTTGGTCTCCGTCGTCAGAATTAGTAGAAATGTATGATACACCATCTCTAGCGGCTCGTGCTACGGTTGATGATAACAGCTTCCTCCTTTTTATTTTTGATTCAGCTTCAAAAAAATGATCAATCGATTGCGATTTTCTTTTTCCACCATCGCATGTGTTATTATTAATGACGATGTCATCACTCTCTTCTTGAGGGGAGAGTGGCGAGTAGTAATACTGTTTATAGGTATTTTCATCGAAGCTCAATGATTTCTGCAACAACACAGTTATCATGTTAATATCAATTTGTTAACACTTAATCATAAAAGTTAAAAAAGCTAAAGTTACAACCTATTAAAGTCCACTGCTGAACATAGGCCTCCTCTCATTTCTGAGAGGGTTTTAGGGCTACGCTGAGCACGTGGTAAATCAGCACTTCAAATTGTAATTAACAATTTAATTGGTGCCGGCGGGGATCGAACCCGGGTCGCGTACTGTGAATTTTACATTTTGCGCTAACCATCTGAGCTACCACGGCTTAACCATATACACACACATAATATTTAAATATAATTTGTTAACACTAAATCATACACACGTAAGAAAATAACAGAAAGAAAAGTAAGTTTGTCAATAGAATAAACACTTACATCCATGGCCTTTGATGCGTTGAAGTAACACAAACGTAGTATTGATAGATCCACTGCGGTCAAACGACCATACACTAACTCCATGACTGCAGTTGCTTGGTCTTATATAGTACCAATGAGTAATAATTCTAATCTAAAGAATTTCTGCAGTAGAATTGATAGTATCTTTATGCGTCAACAAGCTTACCTTACATTCTGTTGCTTATCTCTACATTCCTACGTCCTTCCTGTCGTGTCCTGTTCAGTGTATTGGTGACTCAAATACGATTTGTATAACACAAAGAATGTAATTTAATATTTAGAAATCACTATAATTGATCACTCCTATATTAGTCATTGAGTAGATTGGTACTGTAATAATCCACTAATAGCAGTAATATTATGGATACACTAGATGTACAACAACATCTGAAAAAGATTCACCCCACTCTAGAAAATAATGTTTATGCTGCCAATAAACTACCCATGTACACCCACGTACCAACGTATATAATATGCAATTTGGATACAGATGATAAACCAGGGTCACATTGGGTAGCTTTATATATCGATACGAATGACGTCGGTCAATATTTTGATTCATTCGGACGGGCACCTGTACGATATCATCTAGAGTTTTTTAAAAGAAATTGTAAAAGATGGTACTGGAATGTTGATAGGATTCAGAATGAGTGGACTTCAGTTTGTCGCGAATATTGCTTAATGTATTTGCTATATAAGTTTCAGGGATGTTCAATGCATAGTTTTACGAGTATATTTACAGGGAACACATTGTACAACGATATTTTAGTGCAAAAATGGACCGCAGATTCGTGATCAGAGCATGCCAAAACCTTTTTTTTTTTTAGGATCGTGAGTCGACAAACATCGTACTTGTACCCCTTCTGACTCAGTGCGCCAGAACTCGTACAACGTAACTACAAGTGCGCCAGAACTGGTACAACCTAACTACTTACAAGTACGCCGGACTGGCTACACCATAGAAAATGACTGTGCCAATTTGAAGCGCCGCTAAAGGCTGTCTTGAAAAATAAAATTGACATAATATGTTAAAGTTTATTGTCATATTTTAAATTGTCTTATTTAATAAATCTGTATTTTGAACTTTTAAACTAAAAAACGAAAGTATTTTATGTTGTTTAATTGTGTATCATATTAGTTACATAGTAAGTATTATTTTTATTACTAATAAGAGTGTGCGTAATCTGTAAAACTCGTTACCAAAAGGGAAGTGGTATAACATTTCACAAGTAAGTGAATTTGCAGCAAATATTAAACAAATTAAAACTATTTGATAAAATAAGTACTTAAAAATTTGTTACAAATCTTAATATCATATATACGAACATCTTTCGCTGTATATTACTGAGTTTTGACAAACAATAAAATTAAATAGGGTTGTCGAGTTCCTTGTCTATAATACTTATCGATGTTCTTTCCTACCCATATCTGTTAACAAACAAAGTCGCCAACAACAGGCGATTATCAAATGTTTGTTAATTAATAGGTTTCCAACTGAATCTAGACTAAAATTATGGCTTAAAACCTTAAATATTGTGATTTGGCGTCCGAAATAAAATGATCATATTTGTTCCAAACATTTCACAAACTACTGTTTTATTAGACATGACAACAGCACCACTTTGAAAAAGTGCAGTATACCGACAATATTTTCTGGTAGTACCAGTACCAGTAAGTATAAAAGTATTAGATTATTATTACGAATGTTTTTTTTTTATTTCTTCTTTCCTCATTTTTCACCATCAAGGGCCATAGCCAAGTGTCGAAAGGTCTACTGATGATGTCGACCCACGTTGTATGTGTTTTAGTAGGCTGCGGCTAGAGGAGATTCCTCTCCCTGTATCGCTGTAGTCGAGGTGGAGTCGTGAGGAAAGAGAAGTGTTGGTATGGCGATTGGCGATGCGCCACTCGACTATCTTTCGATATTTTGGTGAGGCTGCACTACTTGATGCTTCCAAGTGCTCGTTTTTCCCTGGCTCCATTCACATATCCGGCTCGGAGAGTCCTTAGTGCGGGTGGAGTTAGAGGACGCGAAGGGCAGTGTGGCTTGTTTCTTGTGCGCATTATCTCAGAATGAAAACGGGGAGGAGAAATCAGCAACTAAAGAGGGGCTGCCATTGGGCGGCTGGCACCGAAGGGCCCTGCCAATTTGCGGCAGAGGTAGAACACCATGGGGTTATAGTAAGTGCGAGTCTAGAGATTTAATTCTCTCTCGAGTCTCAAAATTTAATTTGTGCCTTAACTTCGTCGTGGCCCTACTTTAGTTTCTTTCTTATTTACAAATTCTGGCCATCGTTTACATTCACGGTTTTTAACAGCTTCCTCTTACGCAACATCCACTGACAAAGGTAATCAGGTGTTCGATCAAGAACCCATGGATTGCAATACGTCAAGTCCCCCAGAATACGTGGCACTGCCGAAGCTGGAAAGCTTAGGAGCTAGTGCAATATGCACCGATAAAAGTGATTCGTATTTTGATCTCGAAACTGTGGAAGGCGGTACGTTGCTGCCTCCAGAATACATGGAGCTGCCTGATATTGAGAGCCTGGCAAGAATTTATTTTTTATGTTGGTATCTTGATTTTTCTTTTCTTTATTATTACAAGCAAATCGTAGCAAATGTCATGTGTAGTTTTCTTAATTGTTGTTTTTTCGTGTTATTTATCAATATAAATTTGGTATATAGGTCGGAATACAAGTTGCTACCGGGAACAGACTGTCACTTCAAAGAAGCTTTTGCCTACGTTACGGGTAGAGACCATCTATCCATAGAGTATTATTTATGTATAGATAGGGTATAGAGTTTTTATCGATATAATTTGGTACACTGTCTCATCCCTATTATTAGTTCCGTGGACGTACACTTCTGCTGTCAGCGCCAAAATGGCGGAAATCAAATCGCTTCATCATGTCTCGGTGTATAGCCAGTCCAGCGTACTTGTATATATGGAGGTCAGAGTCCACGCCATTTAAAATAAACGTCGTAGAAACACGGTTGCCCAGACGTACAGAGCGAAAATCACATTTGCAAGTATTGTTTATACATATCGCGTTATGCCTTTCTTTATAATAAAATAAACAAAGCAATATATATATATGACAAAGAATATCATAACTATAAAAAACTTTTGTTGAAATGGATCCAGAATAAGACATATGACGAAACTGAGAAGCTTCTGGATCGTGTTGTATGATTTGTTCAGATTCAGACACTCTAATCACACATACTCATTTTAACTCATGCAAGCACAGATACAAACACACACACACACACACATACACACACACACACACACACACACACACACGCACACGCACATGCACACGCGCACGCGCACACGCACACGTGCACGCACACGCACACGCACACGCACACGCACACACACACACGTATACATAAATAAATAAACTTTAACTCACATACCATACAGTATTTATAAATAGACTAGTTCTTATCGTTTCATTGTCCTAATTTTATAATATAAGTAATATATGGATAACTTTAATATAGGATGTAGAATATGTTTACCCATACTGCCACGTAACATGAATATAGTAATGAAAATAAAAGGGCGGACCCTCCAAACACAGGCATTTTTTACTTAAATGGAGGTTCCAATCTACTAGTTCTTAAGGCATGTACTTTTTAAAACGAAATAAAATTGATTTATTTATGTATTATTGTTTATTTTAATAACTTGGAATTTTTTGCTCGGAATATTTTTGATATAATGAGTTAACTATTAGTTCGTAAAAATATTTGTAGAGCGTTTTGACATCGAACATAGCGGCAAGTTCCAGGGATGGCCTATGTGGACAATCTATGTGGACATCTGGAAGAAGCCGTAATATCATAATATGTTTATTCCAAATTGTCCCGACTAACATTTTGATATTAGATTACTCGTAAACATGAACATCCAACTGCAGGGAAGCGTTAGGCAGAGTGACGTTATATCCCCGAAACGTTACACCGCTGCATTGGAAGACGTTTTCAAGCTATTGGACTGAATAGGATACGGTATTAACATCAATGGCGAGTATATCACTCACCTTCATTGTGGCGGAATCGCTGGAGTAACTGCCAAGGGATAGGTCTTAAGATGAACATGAACAAAACAAAGTAATTAACTTCCATTTGTGAGACGTCCACTAGGCAAGTCCAACTTTGAACGAGAGGTCAATCGACGGATTCAACTCGGCTGGGCAGCGTTCGGAAAATTACGACACCTCTTCTTGGTAGGTACGCCAAGTTTTGAACTTGAAAACGAGGTTGTACGCTCAGTGCGTGTTGCCGGTGATGACTTATGGATCTGAGACGTGGTCCTTCACTGCTGGCCGTATGAGGAAGCTCAAGGTCGATCAGCGAATTATGTAGAGGATAAGAAGAATAGATAAACTTAGAAATGAGGATATCCACGGTAGAACCATAGTGACCGACATAGTTCAACTGATTAGTAAGCTGAAGTGACAATGAGCCGGCCGTATAGCTCGAACCGTTACCGGTGGGAGTCATTGCCGTGCCGATGCCAGAGCCGTTAAGTGGAAACTCATGCCCGCATTTGCATACATTTTTGCATCCCCGGCAGCCGGGCCAGTGCTGGCGCCAGCGCCATGCCGGGGCTTCATTTTTCCATTGCACCGGTGCCGGTGCCAACATTGAGTACAGGTATAATTGGTTTTTGAATTAAAATGAAGTATCAATTTTTTGTTGTATTTAAATTATTTTGTCGTTAAGTATTCGTATTGATAATTTATACAAAACTTTTTCAAATTTTGTATAATTAATTACGTATTAAAAGTTATAAAAGGTTTGTGTGACTCATTGTTGCCTACACAGTAAAATGCTCCTGAAATGAAGTAAAAATATATTTCAAACGAAAGTCAAAACCACCAGTTTTAACGAAAAATCCAATAAGTTGGCAACATTAGACAACACTGAGTATAAGCATGCGCCGAATGCGCCGCATTATACGACGTCATCAGCATGCGTCCTTCAATATTCGGATATCTAATCTACCGCATTTTATGAAATGAGGCGCGTACGGTGCGGCTGTAAATGTGGGAGGTTCATACGATTTCATACAACGAATTCTAAAATGCGGCATCTACGGCGCGTTACCTTAACATATAACAAGTCTTTCCTCTGGGTTAATTGGTCGGAATTTTTGCCATAGTTGTCACGCTTTGCAATCGGTTGGCAACCGCAGATTGTACTTAAATCTGTTGAATTGGAAGATGCTGCTGCCCATCTCCTGAGTTGTTTCCCTCTGTCGTCTCTTACGACATCCACGGGACGATATGGTGTAATCTGACACCGCAGCTACACGGGACTGTGGTTTCGAACCCATTATAATAAATTTCAAATTTACATACTTTGGAGGTCCACACACCTCCGGGGTCTCTGGAGTTAGTTATACTGTTTTAAAAGTATGTCTGCGTGTGCAACAAAAAATCTTGAATTTGCAAATAGTCATTAACCTCTCAACCCCTTAGCGGTCTCATAAGACCGCGGCCATACTCCCTCAAATCCCTAGCGGTCTGCTGAGGTCGCACACAAACGCAGCACTTTAACCCATAAAAACTTATATATAAAGACTACTTTTCTATGAAGAAGTTTGCATTATATAATCAATACTCTATCCTCTAGTGCAATAAAAAAAACTGTTATCCTATGAATATTTATTTATAATCTACGTTCATTTCTTACGCCATTTTCGCGTGAATGTTATTGTGTTGATTTTTCAACTTTTCTAGTGTTTTATTAGTGTTTTAGTATAGTGTTTTATTATAAAATTGTATTGAAAGTTTTTGTGTGAATATAATTTATCTTTTTACGTAAATAATTTCGAGTAATATATAGGTATTGAAATAATTGTCATTTTCACGCTGCCAACATTCGCATGGTATGTTTTTTTGTTGTTATGAAAATACAATAAAATATTTTTGTAATGAACTAAAACCTGACTTTTGGTTAGACCACATGATAGAGAATTTTGTATAGATTTTATAATGCCAAACTTCTTTTACAGAAAAGTAGTCTCTAAATATGAGTGTTAATGGTTTTAAGTGCTGTGGGTGGGTGCGGTCGCATGCGACCACCCGGGATTTCCCGGGCGCATGCGACTGCATGGGATTAATTTTAATTAATATTCCATTTTTAGAATGCAAACAGACAGAATGTTATAATATTGGATATATATTGTACACAGTATGAAGAAAAAGTAACACATTAATATATTTTGTTTTATTTATTATTAAAATACAAAATGCGGTCTTATTATAATATACTTACATTATAAAAATTTGTACTTATGCTTAAACAATACACATATTTACATTATTTAGGTATGCTGCGGCTTTTTACAATATTTGTATATCACAGACACAGAATAATAGTGTTTAGTTTATATTAAAAGTTACCTCCCCGCTTGCGTTAAATAATACTTTAAAGTTGAAAGTCACGTCGAAGCATATTGTATCTTTGTCGCATTGATTATCCCTTTACAAAATATATTAGGTAATCACAAATTATTTTTTTTAATCCCCTAACAGTCTCAGGCATCAACCAGTCCCTTATGTAATATTGAATCTTTATTCTTTAATAAGATTATTCTCTATTGTACAAAGGCGAGCTTAACCCTTATAAGAGATCTCTTTTAGCAACCCCTTTGGGAAAAAGCTCAACCGGGTCCACATTCTATGGGGTCGCGTTTGGAAGAAAGAGTTCATCATAAAGAGTTCCTCTTTCTCCGTGAAGTCGGCCAGCTCCTGGTCAACTTCAGCTCAAATAGTGTTATATGTAAATCAAGATGTAGCAGTGTGCGTACTTAATATTGAAAAAAATCACTGCTTTTAAGATATATTTAACAGGTATATTAATCAGATATTATATTATTATAAGATATATTAATCAGGTGGACACTTACTTACTAACAGTAGACCGTAGTACCAGACGCCTTATACGCTGTGGTCTGTGTATTTTACGTCAGATGTGTACAAGATTGTTAAATCGCCACCTAACGGAAGCCATTCCATTTTTCTGGAATTCCCCTTATGTGTGACACACACGGTCAGTAAAAATGATCAGTTGAAGTGACGTACATCCAAAAACTGACCGTGACTGCTAAATCTTAAGTTGAAATTTTTAACTGACGGCAACCCACGGATTTTTCCGGGTCAGTTAAACTGATCAGCCGAACTGATGTATATCCAAATATTGACTGTGAGTGTGAAATCTTAAGTTGAAACCAGTGAGTGTTGAAATCTTTTTACCTTACATACGTTTGAACTAGTCATTTCAACTGACCGTGTGTGTTGACCATTCATCACCTTTTACGACAGCCATGGGGTGAAATTGGGGTTGATAGACCCCTGGTTTTTAATACTAAACAAGTCCTATATTTTTAAAATATTTACAATGTTAAACTTGTTGTCATAATTACTCATGCAGGAAGCTATAACAATACAAATGTTTTTACGAAATAATTTCGATACATAATATCAACCAAAATATAATTTGGCATCGCTACCTAGTAGGTACCGTCATCGGTGCGTCTTTCAGTACCGATCTTAATTATTATATTTCTGTCAACACTTACGGATCAGATGTAGTGAATGGAAATTTTAAAAAAATAAACAAACATACCTAAACCACAGATTAAATATTGATAAACGTGGTAATGATTTTGCAACATCATTATTAAAACGTTGTAAGCTTGCTTCAAGCTTTATTTAGTTTTAGATTTTCCACCAGCAGCACTGATATGATAAAGCAGTCCTATTTGCATTATAAAATCTATAATTAGGATTAATTTATGGACCGCATGAGAATGAAGATTGTTAAAAGTTTAAAAAATGAAAACAGAAATCGTAATAAGTTCCGTAGGAATGCACACCACAAGTACCGTACCGTATTCACATCGAAACATACACGCAACCGTCATATTAAGTAAAAGAAAACCTTGTTCATTCATTCGAATCCTAAGTAATAATGGCACTGCTCAATCTCATTAAAAATTTGTCCATTTGGCCAGTGTGATAACTGGTAACTGTACAAGAGTACGATTTAGAAATATTTTTGTAATTAGGTGAAAGTTTAACATTAATGATTTATTTTAATAATATATATTGATTAGTATGTATAGAGATGCATTCATATCTTTTTCATTCATAATTTAATCAGTATGTGTTTGTGTGCTTCATAAGTTAGATGTTACAACATTTCAAACAATATTCCAAATTAATTCTTAAAATTATGTACTTGTATCTAATTAATGTCACACTTCTATCTATAACTATGTTTAAACATGAACATAATTTAACGCCGGACACTCATATCCTTACGTGCACAAAATGGGGAAAAGCACACGCTAGTATTTGCATATGATTGAAATCAAACAAAATGTCATAAAAACTAGGTACACATATTACTTGTGATTAGATGTCAAAAATACTTATCGTTTTTACATTATTTTTACATTACATGTGTACAAATCCCTGCACAATGAGTGGACCGGCATTAAATGGAAGTTTACAAAAATATATACAAAAATACACTATTCATCACAATTTCTCTATCACAAATGCGTTTTTCATATAGTCTCCGATATGTTAACACTTACGTCTCCGTAACATCTGGTCGCACGAGCACTGTTTTAAAACAGTCGCAATGTTTTAAAACTAAGAACTCAGATGAAGTAAAAAAAGGTTACTTCATCTGAGACTAAGAACCGATGTAGTTCTTTGAAAACTTTTCATTTGTCGTGAGAGTGGCCGTGGTCCCCGGTGCCATCATCATGGGAGTGGCTGTGCGAATGACCCGCTGTAACAATTGAACAGTTACACGTTAAAATAACATCGTATAAATTGGTCATTATTTTTAAGCTATTGCATAGCTTTTTTCGCGGGCTTTGAGCGCGGCGACCGAACCAAGAAATTCCGTAATGAAAAAAACCTAAGACCCGAAAACCTAACATCGTCTAACGTCGTTTAAGTTCGGCAGACTTCGGCACGGTGTTTGTGTGCGTGCTACTAGACGTACGCGTGTAGACTAGTTGCATGTATTGTAAGATAATAAAAATATTTTAAACAATAATATAGTTCGCAAGAAGCATATTCTTTAGATTTATATGAGTCGTCGTCATGCTAACAACTTTCGTGAATTTAGAGTATTTAATAAACACAGACTTTATAGAAAATGATCGTTTGTCGGAAGAACTCGTTAATTACCTATAATTTCAATGATAAAAATTCCTGAATAACCTACATGTATTGTAAGATAATAAAAATATTTTAAACAATATTAACTTCTCATTTATTCAATAAAAGAAAAAAAATTGTTTTCTCATCGGTCACTACGCTCAAAAAGTGTAACTTGAATTAATATCAAAGAAAAAACTTGAATTAATATCAAAGAAAAAATACTGGATAAATAAAATAAATAAATAATTATAATTGCATAAGTTGATAAAAATGCTATGCAATAGCTTTGGCGCGGCAGTCCCCGAGTGCCACACGTATTTTTTATTTTAATGTTATTTTATTTCAACTTATGCTAACCTCTAACTAGGAACTTCCGTTATGGTATGGAGACATTTTTGACATTGACAAAATTTCAGTTACTTAGATACGGAAGGAGTATTTGTATGGCCTGCCGAAATCAAACCCGCGACCCGTAATGCCACAGAATAAATAGGTAATAGATAACGCTTAGATAAGCACCGCCTACAAAATAGTCACTTAGTCACTACGTGCAAGTCGTTAGAATAAAATATTGCTATTACATTGCATTCAGTCCGTATGGATCTGTAATACTTATAGGTAAGAATCAGAGTATATGCTTATTTAAGGTCGGGCATATCCAAGATAGCCATTTAGCAGTCCTTTAGCCAACTTTTTCTTCCTCTTCTTTAGTTCGTAAGAATCGCTGGAATCTCCTAAGCAATCAAATCTCGAAGGGCGCATAAAACTGTGTTTTAAAAATTCTTGCAATTCACAAGTGCAATTCACCGCACTCGTGAATTACAAGAACTTATAATTGCAATTTGTTCTTAGATATCTATCGTCGCGTTACCTATGTCCGAATGATCGAGTCAAGCAGCCCAGAGAGACAGCTGCAGCAGCTGCCGCTTTAGAAGATTGTTTCCAAATTTATAAAATAATAATAATAATTTAGGGAAACAAAATAAAAGTTATTTTATCAAGAAATTCATCAGACTATGAGAGTAAGGGAAGGGAATAGAGTGGAGTACTCACCCTTGCTTACGTACACACTCGTGGACTATAATCCTATCATCCTATGCAGATGTCTATGGCTATCTGATCCCCGTTGAGACTGGCTATCGTGACTTAAGTTTTGTCTAGAGGACATTATTATTATTATTCAGCAGACAATATTAAAAGAGCCGTGGTAGCTCAGATGGTTAGCGCTCGCTGTAAATTTCACAGTACGCGAGCAAACCGGGTTCAATCCCGCCGGCACCAATGAAATTGTTAATTGCAATTTTAAGTGCTGATTTACCACGTGCTCGGCGGTGAAGAAAAACATCGTGAGGAAACCTGCATGTCTGAAGAATAAGAAAAAAAAATATTTCGAAGACATGTGAAGTTCGCCAACACGCATTGGGGCAGCGCGGCGGACACTTCCTTGCCCTAAAACCCTCTCAGAAATGAGGGGAGGCCTGTGCCCAGCAGTGGGACGTATATAGGCTGTAATTTTACTTTTTTTACCTACTTTACTATTTAGAAAACTACTTACTCAACATTTGTAATCCGAACATAACACAAAATCCGATAACAGCTGCGAAGTACTGGACGATGCCAGTTCTGTCGTTCTTCCAAATCTCAAAGAAGATGACATACAGTAGAGTTCCAGACGCTAGGCCTTGCAGAACTACTGAGTAAACTCCTGCAGCTGTGGCTCCTTGGCCTCCGACTAATAAAATTCCAATGCCGATACCCAAAGGGGATACAACAGCGAACGTCGTAATGTAGATAACAGCAAGCCAGATCTTTGTGCGTGTAGCAATTAATTCTACACCAATACAAAATGCAATGACTAGTTTGTGGGCTGAAATTGCTCCCAACATGTACCTGCAATTGCAAAAGGAAATTATTTAAAACTACTTTGGTTACAGCGCCATCTAGTATTTGATAGCGAATATAATAAGATTCCGCTATTCACAAACAGATGGCAAATAAATGTAAATGTGACTTACCAAACATGTGAGGTGCTAGATTCTAATCCAACAGCCAAACCCTCGAACAATTCATGAATAGAAAGGGCAAGCACAATTAGTAGACCGCGTAATGCAGAGGTGACGTCATCCCCTTTAGTCACTGGCATGTGACTGTGACCGTGATTGTGGGAGTGATCGTGGTGGTTGTTTATTTCTGGATCCTGAAATAATTAACTAAATATTTATATCTACAATTATTAAATAAATGAATGCGATTTTTAAATAACGTGGATAGGAAAAATAACAATAATTTTGTTAAAAGTTGGCAGGTTATATTTCTATTAAGTATTTTCGACATCCGATGGGGAAGGAAGGTTTTCGAGTGGCAGCCTTATAGCCAGCGAAATATAGGACGGCCCCCAATGAATAGAGTAACGACCTAGTAAGAGATGCAGGAAGTCGATGGATGCAGCAGAAGAAGCAGAAGCAGGTGGCTCCTGACAGTGCTTTGTGGAATTGCTTAGGAGGGCCTATTTTTAGCAGTGGACTTGTGATCGACTGTAATGATGATGATGATGATGATGATGATGCATTTTCGTCAAAGTTATAGTAAGGTACCTACTTGAGGGTAACATGGTCACATTAAGCTTTGCCGTCCTTTAAAACCAAAACCGGGCGGAGGACAGACACAAAAACACAAAGTCCTGTACTACCTATAACTAATATATTAAGAAAAAAAACTAGCGAAAAATCAACTTTACGTTTTAAAAATTAACAACACTGTACATACTAAAATCGACTAAAATATTTACTATAATGTCATCTATCAAAATGGCGTCGACAAAGCAGCGCCCTTTTCACCCTTTATTATTTGATTGACCGATGATGAGTTATCGTATTACCATCTATGCACACAAGGCTGTAGTTTTTAATTTAATACGAGTGTCCATATTAGCCGGATGACCATATCACCCTCGCGTACTGTAGTTATAGTTACCTTATGTAGCTAGAGTCGGAATAAGTAGGGTATGTAAGTAGATAACAATTCTGTACTTCTTAAATTCCGTAGATTGCCTTATAACCGTTAGTTTGCACTGACGCGATTTTCACAAAAAAACATGTTTTAAACACTGTTTTCTGTCAATGTATCAAAAAGCGTTTGCATAGTCAAAGAACATTTTGTAGTGAAATATGTTTGACAGTTTATTGTAAATTAAATATTTAAACTTGTTATATCTTTATAACTGCAGAAATAAAATGTTTTAAAACAAATCTGTAGAAACATTATCATGTTGAAAGATAAGTTTGAATATCTGTTGAAACTTTTACACAGTTTTTGTGAGTGCGAACGCCACCATCAACAAAACATGTTGTGTGATCTATTTTATGCGATTTGTTTCAAAACATTACGTGTTGGTTGTTTATCAGTGCAAACGTACTGTAAGGAGGATCTACCTTACTTGCAGTGGTCACGACTTTTTACACGATTTTTTATTATTTTTGGTTATTATCAGAAAGATGATGTTGCCTTTCTCCTGTTTCAGTTGCCCTCAGTGGCCTTGCGACACCCACAGGATAATTTTCAGCAGTTATCCTTACACCTCCATTGCACAGCGAAATATCGCACCAATATTCTTTTTTTAACATTGAATACCTAGCTAAGAAGTTTTACGGTGTAATACTTTACCTTAGACTTTTTTATAGAAGCGGGGTCAATAAGGTCAGCCACTGAGTTAGTAACGCTCTTGTCACCATTGCTCTCGCTACTTTTGATCTGACTCCGCCTCACGCTGAGATTCCTCACCAGGAGTGCCGCTTGCCCGTTCCTCCTCTCGCGGTAATGGATATATATGTGAACCAGCTCCTCTACCAGATACATGATGAAGAAACCGCAGCACATGAGAAGTGGCGGGAGGGAGAAGTCAAACTCTTTCATATTGCCGATTCCTGAAACGTAAAGTTTTCTTGTTTATAGACCTGCTACGCTAATCAATAATTGGTAGAGTTTTTTTTTTTAAATAAGTGATTTATCTCAAATAATCAAAGTAGATATGTTATATATATAATATACCCAAGTAGCATCCCACACTATATATGTATATAGTGTGGGATGCTACTTGCGTTGACACTTTGGCGGCCTCTCATCTCAAGGGTACCTGTTTTAGAGCCGGGGCGGCATCAGAGGCAGCCGAATTTAGTAAATGGCGCAAATATGAGTCTTTGAGAAATGACTACATATTTGTGCCATTTGCTGTAGAGACTATCGGTCCGTGGGGTCCACGTGCAATGAAGTTTCTAAAGGAACTGTATCCACGACTGGTCGTCGCTGCTGGTGATAAGAGGGCTGGTTCTTTCCTCGCTCAAAGGCTAAGCATAGCTATTCAGCGAGGAAACGCAGCCAGCGTTCTTGGCACTATACCACGGGGAGCAGGTCTTTTCGACGATTTAAATTTTTAGTTTAAGGTTTTCTATATTATAGTTTCTTCTTTTATATTGTATATATAATTAGTTTTAATCGTAAATATAATAATTTTAATTATTATTTTAGTTAAGTTCTTTATTATAATGTTAAATTTAGGACAATTTATGAAGGATTTTTTATTTATGTTTATGTTTCAATATTATTAAAAATTATTTCACTTATATAGCTATCTATAAAACTATATTTAATTAAGTCTAAATAGTAGATATACATATCTAAAACTTTGCAAACAGCCTCTTTTGATTTCTGAAGGGGTCTTGTGCGTGGGAGTTATGCGGACTTCGCTTGCTCGAAAATTCTTCAGACTAATAACTAATATAGTGTGATGATATGATCGATGTATATGATGAATTATGGGAGAGTACTTACTCCCAATTTATTTAGTGTAATTTAGAGTTATTATACATATAACAAGGCCGTGTAGCGGCGACGTAAGAATATCTACTACACCATGTCATCCAGTGGGTGTCGTAAGAGACGGCAGAGGGAAATAAATCAGGAGAAGAGCAGCAGCGTCTTTCTAATAACCATTAAAATAAATAAAACTGTAGTTGCCAACCCGCTTGCCAAGCGTGGCAGCTGTGACAAGCAAATGTTTTACCGGCGAGGCAATCTATGGGGAGGCTTGTGTGGCTTGTGTTCAGCAGTGGACTTTATCAGGCTGTGACGATATACCGTAATGTCCTCCAGACCGAATTTTGGTTGTTTTGGTCCGATTACAAAATATATTTGATAATTATTTCATGTAGAGCATTTACTCGAGCTATTTAATGAACTCCACTGGCATCAACATAGTATAAAAATACTCCATATCTAATAAGATACGTGAGAGTGATATGGTCACTATAAGCTTTGCCGCCCTATAAAAACAAAACTATCAGGTGAACACAGACGAAACACGAAGTCGTAAACTTTAACGAATTAATATATTAACAAAAAATAACAAACAACCTCTGACAATAATGAGAAACACTTTGAAAAATCAACTTAAAAAATTGACTACACTACAACATACTAAAATCGACCAAAATAGTTACTGTAATATCAACTGTTAAAATGGCGTCGATGAAGCAACGCCCGTTTAAACCTTTAATATTTGATTGATCGATAAAGAGCTATCGTATCACAGAGTCATCTATGCAAACAGGGCTGTAGTTTTTGAGTTACAAGAAAGTGATCATATTACCCGAATGACCATGTTACCAAACGTACTATATTGGCATCTGCCTATTCTAAATCTAACTATAGGACGTCTGATATTTCTGTTTTAGCGAACTGTACCTTAGTTTACATACAGCGTCATGAAATATCTGCAAGATAACACGTTTAATCAATTTTGTGTCCTAAGATTTTTTACAGAGGCAATTATTATGATTCGCATTTCTGTCTTCACATAACCCTTGTCCGTTGGTAAAATTTTTGTGAAATGATTATATATTTAAATAGATTACAGAGGTTTACAAAGTTGTACTGTCACCTTAGTTTATTTCAATGAGTTTTTGCTTTGTGTACGGTTTAAACTTTTTGTACAGTGGTCGATATATACATTCAATAGATATTGTGCTAGAATCTAAACATTGGCAGGCTAAGTGTCTTATAATTCAGTAGCGTAGTCTAGTGTCAATAGTCCAGCTTAGTAATACATTGTTAATTTTGATTTATTTCTTTTTGATTTTAGATTGATTTATTTTAGATGATTTATTTTCGATAATTAGAAAATGTGTTTTTAATTATTTATTCCATTAAGCCATACCCGTCACCTGATATGTACAAATAACCTTGTAGGTCGATACAACATACTATTTTGTTTATTAATTTACTAGAAGCTGGTATCCGGCGCGCAACTGTCGCAGATAAATTTGAAAGAGTTAATTTGTTTAATTAGTAATGATAACACATTCATTGAATTTGAATGATGTATAACTTTCAAATAAATTTGTCGGTTCGCCACGTGCACCACGCACTGTAATGCCGGCTATACATGTTGGCCGAGCGAAGGCGAGTACCAACGTATAGACACTCCATTGGTCTAGCCTCGCCATTACTTGTCGACGCTCGCCTAGCTGGCCGAGTGCAGGCGAGCGCCAACGTGTATACGGTTCATTTGGCGTGCCTTGCCGCCGCCACTCGGGATCGCTCGCTACCGCTCGTTCACTTCGGAACGGTGTCGGTTTTTCTGCACAAATCAAAGGCGCTCGCTTATGCTCGGCAAGTCGTGTCCACATGTTGATGGTCATGTCAGGCGTCCGTCCCGTGATATATTTTTTAATTAAATTGCAACTTTAAAATCCTATATAAAAATACTCTGTGTTTAAATAATTTCGACAATGTCACTCTGTACTAACGAGGACACCTTTAAGTTTTTGGAAATATACAAAAATTAACCCGTTATTTGGAACCCCAAAGACTTTACTACGGAGTACACTGATATAATAATTATAATATGCACTAATTAAATAAATTGCAGATGCGGCAATAATTTCTACGTCGTCCATATCGTCCCAATTCTCAATGACAACTAATTACGGCCAACATGTAGATAGCTTCACAAAAACTCGTGAACATTGGCCTTGGAATTGGTCTCTTTCGAACTTGACCAACGTGTAGACTGTAGCACTCGCCTTGTATCAATTTGCCTACGCTCGCGTTGGCTGAGGCTTGGCCAACGTGTATTGCCGGCGTCAGTCGTGTAAGCACGCACTGTAAGTATTATGCCTATAACCTTTGCGCAAGTGCAAACAATATGTTGACAAAGTTTTAACACAATCTAATGAACGGTAATGCAGCGCAAAAATACGAACAAACATATTTTTTTCAGTATTAGACTGTTTTCAAAACTCAAATGTACCAGCTAAATGAATTATTTGAATTTGGAATTCTTAACTAAAGAGGAGATATTTCAGATCAAAGTGGTCAGTACGACAAAACGCTAATTTCATATGTAAGGACCCAATACATATAATTAACTCTACAGATATTTGAAATGAAAACTTGTATGTAAATATTACTTACAAGCGTTAAATGTAAAAATATTTTTGTTTAAAAATATCTAAGTATACAAAAAAAAACAAAATGGGAAATATCTTGCGAAAATAATAGTGAAACAGGTTGCTTTTGCATCACAGCATGCAGCTGCGATCCTTTTTAGAATAAGGTAACAACAAAACAAAGCTTCACCTGTTTAATAAAAAAAGAAAGGCGTAAAATCCGGGCGACCTCGGATCGTGCTCCGCACCGTTTCAACAGAATCACTTTCTATAGGTATTATCAGAGCCTAGGTGTTTCAATAAAATATTTGATTTATATTTTAAATAAAGGATAAAGGACTCAAAGCTATTTAAAAATTGACAATTTTTTGTATTGTTTAGTAAAAAAAGCATGTATACGTACATACACACATATATATATATATATATGTATATATATATATATATATATATATATATATAAATAAATATTAAAATTAACAAGTGGTAAAATTAAAAGAATTGTACAACCGACTTCAATATAATTAAAATAGAACATCATCAATGTATTCGAGGTCAGTTAAATAACTCAAAAATTACTGGTAAGATTTTAATTAAATTTATATAACACACGAGAAGCACTCGGAATCACCAAAATCGGTATACCCAGGGAAAAGTTCTGAGGTAATAACTACACATAAAAAAATAAACATATAGTCGAATTGAATACCTCCTACTTTTTTAAACTCGTTAAAAATGAGAAACATCTACGAAATAGATTTATTAAAGCTTTTAAATTGAATTGAGTTGACAGAAAACTTAAATAGGTAAAAAATATTGTTGATCTTCATTATTTAATTAAGTTACGATCACAAATGGATGGCCCCAACCCATAATAACCTTACTATGCGGTGGATTAGCACTGGCATCCCACCGGTCTATAATTCTGCTATTCCGTGAAGATAAATATGTATTATCATAGTTTTCATCATTTCAACTCAAATGAGGTGATGTATTCTCCTACGACATCATCGAGTTCGCCCGTCAATCGAGAACATACATTTCTTCTACATTTGATCAATTAGGCGATCCGTTTGGCCATATTCGTTATTATAATTACGTATTATAAATACGTGGTACAGCCACGCTGCAGCCACGAACCACGTCATGTGTCACCACGTCAATATTACATTAAATAATGAATTCCGATATTTCAGTCATTTTAAGTACAAGTGTTTTAATGAAACATTACAATATTTTCGCAAACTGTTTAAACACCACTTTAAATTACCGCGGCAAATTTTGACAGCTTATGGTATTTAAATGTTGCATGATTTATTAATCGTTCTCCCGCCCACCTGTGCAAATAGCAGTACGGTCTGTGTGTAAATTTGTCTTAATAGGTATTTAAGCATACTATTGTTGTCTGTAATGTACGTAGAAAACAGCTCTCACAATTTGAACAAAATTTTATATTCAGGTAATATTTTACTTCTCAAGTTTTTCAACTATGTAAGTTGCCATCCCCGAGAAAAGTAATATTATTTCTTTCTAACGGTCGTCACACACGGTCAGTTCAACTGATCATTCCAATCCATCGATAATTATAAATATATCAATATCGGAGTTTTGTATACAATTTTATTTATCGATATATCGACCATCCGATATTTAAAAAAAATATCAACAGTTTTAGCTTGAACTGATCAGCTGGAATGATCAGTTGAACTGACCGTGTGTGTCGTCCTTAATGCCGAGCGAAGTAATGCCCACGTAGAGGGGAAGTGGGGGGGGGGGGGGGGATTATTATGAGTGCAGTTTTAATCTTGCCAGTTTCGCTATTGATGATATTCCCCGTCATTTTAATTTTATTAGAACTATTTTTATTTAAATATAAAGAGCTGGCTGTGCACACTTTATAATATTTCACTTCATAATTCTAATTTTTTTTGTATAATATCAGTGCCATAGGATTCTACTCCGTACACATGTTACAACCTATTTTTTCCAGACGGTTAAAAAGGTAATCAATCAAGTCTTTAATTGTAAAAGTCATATAGTTCTCATTCTTCGTCATCAGCCCGTAAAAGTCTACCAACGGGTCTCTTCCGTTGTGGTGAGGCCTATTTTGTCACGTTTGGCAGGAGAATGGCTGTCCAGATTGGGTCTTGGACTTAATGAACGGCCCGAAGTTAAGGTTCGAAGAAATCTTAACCCCTCGTAACTGAAAGTTGTCTGTGTACTCAAAAACATATACCAGGAAAGTAGGAGCCAGGGTGAGCGGGATGATTTTTTGCAGTGAAGAGACGGACACGCTTGTGTTTTAGAGACATATCCTGAGTATAAGTAAGCACTATACTCTCTCTATGTATACTCTAAGTAGGTATCACACAAGATTGTCATCGCCTCACTCTGACACTGTCTGCAGTGTACACAAACCTCACCGCAGCTTCCTTTTTGGACTCGACTGATCCGAGGATTTGGTAGGTATCTTTCCACAACTGTGCTTTGGTGTGCATACCCATGGATTCCGGGCATAAGCAGATCATTAATATGTACCAGGAAGAGAGTATGTTAGGAATTACAATAAACATTTAAGTTATAAAGTTTGTTAACAATCAAAAGTAAATTTGAATATTAAATAATTTTTGGAAAGAAAGTTAAAATAATTTTATTGGAATTAGTAAATAAAATTGAATATAGTTAAAATGTAAATATTATTATAATTGTAGTAGTAAAAATAAATTTCCCGTAATATTTTTTACAAAGTGGCATCATGAATCGAAAAAATCTCATAAATAGCTTTTCTGTTAAGTTGACTACAGAAGTAAAATTATGGCTTTATGTATAGTGCTGCTGTATTTAAAGTATATAATCTAAGTATCTAAGGTAAGAGAATATTTTTAAACTTCTGACTACATAAAACCGCTGCAAGAAGCGAAGTCTGAGCGTCCTTGGCTCTGATATTGATATTACGTTCATTCTAACCGGTCATAACTTCACATAGCTCCATTCATTGCCATCGTTTAGCAACATCCGTTTTAAGTTTTTACCATAGTAATAAATGTTCTTGCTAATAACTATTCAACGCGTCGTACCTATATTGTTGTTTTATTGAAGTCTGTATTGTAAATAAAATTAACCAAGTACTTTTTTAATAGTAGGGTAAATGTGCATTTTTCTCGTAAAATATCACAGGTATGAAGGTAATTTTACGTGATAAAAAAATAGATTTAATGTTTATTTCAAAACTATAGACATTTTAGCAGGAGTGCTGATCGATCGAATTATAAGTGATATAACAAAATAATACAATTTTTCTATGAAAGCATGAAAGTATCCTAATATGAGATACTTAAGAGGATAGAGTAAGTCAGCTCAAATTCTAATTTCGTCCCCACTTGCCCGCGCGTCGTATGCTATGTACCGACATGTTTGTAATCACTAATACTGTAAGTAGAAAGGTCGTTAGACACTTATTTCATTAGGTTTATCATATTTATGTCTGTTTCTTAACGCCAAGCCAGCCGCTTCTTATTTTTAACACGGTTATTATCCATTTTAATTTTACGTCGTACTGTTGCGTAATGTATATTCTGATCGTAAGCGACACAACCTCCCCCTTCAAAGGCCGAGGCGAAGTGACCGTGCTGCAGGAATCACGCTTCAAAAGGCCGATAGTTTAGGTAATTTCTTTTTACAGTGAAAATAATGGTATTTTAAAAAAAGTAAATAACATAAGCACTGCTTTATAGTTAGTTCAGTTAGTATGCAAAGTTTCATGATCTTATTTAAAGTATTTTATGAAGAACAGCGGTTTATTGTTTATTTTGGAGGTAACTTTGGATTTTTTTCTATCGAGAAAATTTTACGAAATCGTGTTTTCGTCTAACATAATCCTTAACATTAATCCTCAACTTTACCATATATTTATTTCAAAATTAATGCTGCAATATTTTCGGCATAACGAAGGATCTTGCTAAGCCATTTGAGATTATATTTCCCCTTAAGGTTCCTAATTTGAGATACGTCTCATTTTAGGCAACTCCACTTTGGGGTTCATTTAAATGAAAAATACAATTAATTAATGTACTATACGAGGTGTGTTCAAAAAGTAAGGTGAATTTTTGAATTTCGCGGGCAACGCACATTCGATTTTCGATTTTTGTATTTTGTTGCGTTGGTACACATGTCCTGAGCATATGTTTCAAGTTTGAAGTGTATAGCATGTTTAGTTTATTTTTGACAGTTACAAAGGTCAGACGTACTTTGGTGTGCTCGGCGATTTTCTTCTATCAAAAAAAAATGGATCAAAGAATTTGCATCAAATTTTGTGTAAAAAATGGAATTACGTGCTCCAAAACACTTGAAATGTTGACAGTGGCATACGTTGAGTCTACTCTTAGTAAAAAAAACGTTTATAAGTGGTACAAGCTCTTTCAAGATGGCCGAGAAGATGCCAATGACGAACCTCGCTCTGGACGCCCCAGCACGTCAACAGCCGATGAAAACGTTGAAATAGTGAAGAAAATTGTTTTGGAAAATCGTCGAATCACTATCAGAGAAGTTGCGGAGGATGTTGGCATATCGGTTGGCTCTTGCCATGAAATTTTTTCGGATATTTTGGGCATGAAACGTGTGTCAGCGAAACTTGTTCCAAAATTGCTCAATTTCGACCAAAAGAACCGTCGCATGACAATCGCTCAAGAGCTATTGGATGATGTCAACAACGACCCAGATTTGCTCAAAAGGTTCATAACAGGTGACGAAACATGGGTATACGGTTATGACGTCGAAACTAAGACTCAATCGTCCCAGTGGAAGCACATTGAATCACCAAGACCAAAAAAAGCACGCCAAGTTTTGCTTACAGTTTTCTTCGACTGTAGGGGTGTGGTGCATCATGAGTTCTTGCCACAAGGTTGTACGGTCAATAAGGAGTATTACCTTGAAGTTATGCGCCATTTGCGAAAAGCAATACATAAGAAACGTCCCGAATTGTGGGTAAACAATTCATGGTTTTTGCATCACGATAATGCACCTGCTCACTCATCGTTGCTTGTGAGAGGTTTTTTGACCAAAAACAACACTACAATCATGCCTCAGCCACCATATTCACCGGATTTGGCCCCATGTGACTTTTTCCTGTTCCCAAAACTGAAGAGACCTATGAAAGGACGAAGATTTGCAACGATTGAAGAGATAAAAACTGCATCGCTGAAAGAGCTGAAGGCTATACCAGAAAGTGATTATCAGAAATGCTTTGACGATTGGAAAAAGCGTTGGCACAAGTGTATTATATGTGAGGAGGATTACTTTGAAGGGGACAACATAAATATTGATGAATAAATAAATAGTTTTTCATAAAAATATAAAGTCACCTTACTTTTTGACCACACCTCGTATTTTAGAGTGCCGTGGTAGCTCAGATGGTTAACGCTCTTTGTAAATATAACATAACGCAAGTAACCCGGGTTCGATCCCCGCCGGGACCAATGAAATTGTTAATTGCAATTTTAAGTGCTGATTTACACGTGGTAAATCTCTCGGCGGTGAAGGAAAACATCGTGAGGAAACCTGCATGTGTGAGGAATAAAAAAAATATTTCGAAGACATGTGAAATTCGCCAACACGCATTGGGGCAGCGCGGCGGACATCTCCTTACCCTAAAACCCTCTAAGAAATGAGGGGAGGCCTGTGCCCAGCAGTGGGACGTATATAGGCTGTAGCTTTACTATATTTTAGAGTAACAATCAGCGTTTATTTATATTGAAAATAATAAACCCACGTTTTTTTGAAACTATCAACAGAGTTGGCATAAGTTACTGATTTTTCGTAAGCTTTACTAAACATCGTACATTTGTATTTGCTTTTGCATGCACACAGATGCATGCTGTTTGGAAATTTTTGTGCTTTGTTGGTCAAAATATGTCCGGAATTATCGTGTAGGAATTCACTATAAGCCCCACATAATCAAATGACGTCTTCGTTATTTGTAACAAACACAATAAAATTAATTGGAATATTAAAATTCACTCTTTAACAGATATCATAAATTTATATATAAACCAATGTACTAATTTTTTATGATTTAACGTACATTGCAAGTTGTGTTTGAGAACGAAAAAAATTCGTATCGTATACTCGTATAGTGGTAGTGTAGGCTATTTTCTCGCCTGTTTGCTGGTGCCTAAATGAATGACCGATCAAACGGTACTACTGTTGCTCGACAAATAAATGAACTTTCAAATACTAAACTATCTCATTTTAGGAACCTACCTCATATTAGGCACCTACCTATTTTGTTTATCACTTTTACGAAAGCACTATTGTCATATTGTCAAAACGCACAAAGTGAAAATTTTAAAATAAAATTAGATTTTGTATACGTACTTAATTATCATAATTATTACCAGAGTCATCATCATATAAAGTACGATCCTGAGCCATCTACGCCCGTTAGCTTCATTGTACTAACGTATAAACTATAAATACTCCATTTGTCTAATGGTACGTACAGACGTGTTTAAAAAAAAGCATGCTCATAAGCTTGCTTAAAATGAGCATCCCTGCAACTGTTCACATTTGCCAACAATAAGCACGCTTAAAGCATAAGACATGCTATTTGGCACCAGGCTCTCGGCCGAAAAGGATGTACAAAGATATAGTGACAGTGCTATCCGTACGGAACTTAATAAAATAATCATATAGCTTGTAACTGAATGGTGTAAGAATAAAAACAAAGCTTTTTCTTCCCCCCAACCTGACATATCGAGGGTTTTTTTATTTTAAATTGACGCAGCAAAAATCGCGAATCGAGATTGATTCGATAAAACATGGTCATAAACAATCCTGTTCAGTTCAGATGCACTCGAAGCACGCCCTTCTACCCGCGCCTCAGATAGCATGCTCGAAAATTAAACGTCGGTTGATTTTGAGCATGTTCAAAACAAGCATGTCCATTAGCAGTGGAGCGACTTGTGTGCTACTAATAAGCACTTGCTCAATATAAGTGTGCTTTCGTGCTAGTTGAGCACGTCTGTCCGTACCTTTCGACATTGCGATTGCCGATAAATGCCTGTAACAGACCGCTAGATAATCTTTTTGTGTAATTAAAAAGTGTTAATAAAACTGTTAGAAAATTAGAATTAAAATAGCATAGCAATTTTACAATAATTTGTAAAAGTGTGGTAACGCCCTTATTGAATTTACGTTACGGCATTTTTAAAATGGCTTTGACGTAGAGAAGGGCCCGTCCTTTTGCCCTCATACCTGATGACAGACTTCAGACAAGACAATTTCCTCATAATTATTTCCTTCGCCGCTGAACACTTCATAAATAAACACTTAAAATTGCAATAAAAAAACTGATTGGTGCAGTTGTGGATTAAACTTAGTTTCCTAATGAAGGTACTATAAAATTTTAGTATAATAAGTGAGATACTATGGTTTTTAAAATTGCTAATTCAAGCGTAATATACAGTGCAGACAAGCAATAAAAATGTTTTAAAATTGCAGGAATTATTCACCGATTTATATCAGTTCGAATTGTTTAACCTTGGCATTTCCGTCATTATAAAACACTGGCTGATACCTGATACTCGCTCGCTTCGCTGGAAGCACGATAATATTTTATTACGGAACCTAGATCTAAATTATTAAGGATTTTTGAAGTGAAAACTTCTTTAGCGGCATTGTATACTTTTTTATAATGGGTAAGAAATGTTAAACTCGCGTCAGGACACGTAACCTGATCGAAAATTCGTAAGACGGATGGAGAGTAGACAGCCGGCGCGGCGTAGGAGAAGATAAACTTTTTAATGTAATATAAATTGTCATGTTTGTGTACGATAGCGCAATAAATAAATATTGTATTCTACCACATAAATGATAGTACTTTTATACTGATAATTAAAGCAATTCGTGCAAAATTATTCCCTAACTGTTCAAAAATATCAAAAATGCACAACGTTAATATTCAAATTTTCTCTCTCTCTCTCTTCTCTCTCTCTCTTTCTTTCTCTCTCACTCCCGGAGTGCAACCCGTCGTTTTTTTGTGATGAGACTATCGTAAACTCCGTTCTTAGTGAACGTCTACATTGCGAAATGAGTAACGATATATTTGAGTACTTGTCCCCGTTTTCGCTATACCATTTTGTACTGATTGTTTCTACGTTTCCCCTTGATATCGGAGCCCTGGTATTGGTGGTAAGATACTGGAACAAGAAAACGTTAATAAATAAATATATATATGATGTAGCACTTACTTTGAATTTAATGTTTAAAAAAATTAAATTCAAAATAATATTAATGGCATGCTTAGCTTTTACTGACAAACAAGTTACATGTAATCTTCGATTTTATTATAAGGTCGAGTTTTTTTGAGAACATTGTTTCTAAGACTTCTCTTGTATGTTATGGATAAATATAATATCATAGAATGATCACATAAAACAAAATGGTTAAACTAGTGTTAAGAGTTAAGTAAAAACATTGTCTTAAATCTCGTAGAAAGAATCAAGTATGTACAACGAATAAAAGGCACGTGTCATCATCATCATGGCAATCATCATTACAGCCCTTCAAAAGTTAAAGTAAGTTGAAATTGCTGAACATACGCTTCTAGATGAAGTGATGACCAGGTAAGAGATGCAGGAAGTCGACAGATGCAAGTGTCTCAGGACCGTCAAGTACGAGAACACTTCCTACGTGATGCGTTAAGAAACTTTAATAATGTTACGAGCTTGAGGTTCGTGACGATAAAAACTGCCGATAGAATTACCAAAATTAACTCTTTAATTCACTTTACACTAATTAAACTTAAAACTGTAATAATTAATCACACTGATTCACTTTATTCCGCTCCGAAGCTTCGATTGTCTCGCCAAATTCAATACTTACTCGATCGCAACTTGCAGCGCCTTTAAATACACATTATCACCGAAACATCCAGAATATTCAAGTAAATACGCGCGCCAATCGACAAGGCATCGAAAGTTCGAGTGTCGGGCTTTTAGAAGCTTAGTTCTTCGTTTCGACACTAGATAGCGCTGTCGGTTGAAAGATTAGTGATGTCATTTTCTGGAATGTTCCCCTCGCTCTCGTCCCCGACACTAGATGGCGCTAGTGCCAGGAACATGACGTCAACTTAGGCGCGCAACAATAATATAAAATTCTTACTGCCAGAAATTGCAACTTTCACCGTGTAGGGGCAGTGTAAGATAATCCACTACCTCATACCATTCCGTGGATATCGTATGAAGCAAGCAAGGAATGCTTGCGTCTATGGGTGCCAGCGTATGTATATCTATCGTCTTTCCATGGGATTACATGGGCAAGAATGAATAAGCTTGTTGAGCTAAGTCAGTTAACTTGGCTATATTCGATTACATTTTTATACGTAGAGCCACGTTGCAGCTATATTATGGTTGTAGCACGAATGGGTCGGCTTGACTGGGAAAGGACCGCGCTCTCACATAATACCAAAGCAAAATAGTAGCTTAATATTGCTGTGTTTCTTATGGTGAGTGTAGAGATGCGGAGACCCTTTATTACTGGACATGAGGCACTCCATCTTAGACCTCAGAGGTGACAACGCATCTGCGTTTTTATTCTTAAGCTTAACTGGCCACAGCATTCACTTACCATCAGATGGAAAGTGCTCGTTTGTCACCCTTATCCTATAAAAAAGATAGCATCTTCTTAAAAATACCTCAAATTAAGAAACAACTGCGGTGTCCAACCAGGAAGTTAAGGGTGGCAATTATGGCAACACCTATGTTCGGCAGTGTGCATTTGATAGGTTTAGGGTGTAATTAATGAATAAACGAATGTATCGAGACTTTAGTTATTTTTAATTGCGAAAAAATTGCCAGTATTTGTCTATCTTCTTTTTACAATGTGGAGGTCTTATGTGTTAGTAAATAAGAGATTAAGTAATTAATAAGTTTATTTGTTATTTATTCTATTTAAGAATTTCGTTGTAACTACCAGGGCGTCATAATCGCTAGCGACAAAGACCTTTTTATAAGAATAAAAAAAGAATAGGCTTTTGTTGAACTAATTTGGTGCACTAGGCTGTATTCGACTATATCACCTACTATCCATATTCTTCCTTATATTCCATCTGATGATGGAAAGGTAGTCGAGTACTGACTTGACAAAAAATCTTAATAAAAATTAAAACAAATCTTCACTTTTTAATAAGAGTGACATACGATCACTGAGTTCACCTAATGCTTGTAGCCCATAGACCCCTACACGTAAACTCGATCAAGAATCAAAATGCAGAAGCGTTGTTACTCCTGTGGACTAAGATGGAACACCTCGTTTCCGGTTAAAAGGGTGTCCAGTTCTCTACACTCACCATACGAAACACAGCATATATATTTTAAGCTATTAATATTTAAACTGAAAAATAAATCGTTTGAGGCACGGAGTCAACCTTAGAAAAAATTCGACTTTATCTGTATGTAAAATACCACATCAAAGACAGCTCAAATATAGTATTACGAGTTAAATAAATTCTTCACTGTTTCACTTGAAAAAATTCAACAAGTTATAGAAAAACGTTTTTGTGTATTTATATGTATTTTCCTCAAAACGCTTATTTTTTCTAATTTCAAACTTTCCTCGAATATAATTAAAATGTGATAATTGTAGAGCTCGCCTTCAAAAGTAACACACATACGTTATCAGTTCAAGAGAAATATATACAGGGTTATTTTGCAATAAAAATTTGTGGTAATCTATGGTCTACGCTCAACACTCAGAAATTCGGAAATATAAAATAAGTTAATAAACACGAAATCCGTCAAAACTAGTTTCATTCAAGATATAAATAAACGTTCGTAAAAATAACGTTCAAAAATGTAAAAATTTTAAACATAATGTATTTATTTTTTACTTTTATCCTATCTGCTTATGTTTATTATTATATAAAAATATATTTTGTCCTTTTGACTTATAAATATTGAAAAATAAATTAGCTCAATAGCCATCTACCAAGTGAAATGGCTATTGAGCTCAACAAACATCATCATCATCATCATCATCATCATTACAGCCCTCATAAGTCTACTGCTGAACATAATCCGCCTCAATACCCCTTTTGTAGCATTGAGCTTAATGCATTTCTTAAAATTGCTTGCAAAAAAATATTGCTTAATCACAGCGTCTCTGACCTTCAAACGCCACATGCACACGTACTGACACGACTACCAATGATTATAAATACAGTTGATGCAGTTTGGTAACATTCCAAACAAACTAAATTCAATATCACCTATAATCATGTGGAAAAAGGCCTTACATAAGAAACGAATTTCTAATTTGTTTCTTTTGTAAGGCCTTTCATTTGACAGACATGAGTTTTGCTTTAAGCTACAGAATTTTTAATATTAGTACAAAATTGTTTGTACAATACGTATCATCCCATCATCATAGTTGTTCATCGTTTGTCCATTGACGATGACAAACAGAGATATCAAAAAAAATGGCAATGAAGTAAGCCAACATTTATTTGGGTAGCGCGGCGAATATTTTCTTTCATTCATTTTCATTCAGTTGTGCTGGCAAAGATCGCACTAAGATCGCTTGCGCATTTCGAGTGCTTATCCCAAAGCTACCAAGATTCACGGCTTAATACAATTTAATGTAGTTCAAGTAATCACCATTGAAGATAATTTACTAATAGAGAACCTTGTATGATATGCTTAAAAATTGTTTTTATTATACTCGTAACAATATCTAAAATAGATTTAAGTGTTGTTATTATTTTAACAAAATATAATTACACAAATATAATTTTCTGAAAAAGGTTTAATCTTTCTTGTTGTTCTCTGCTTGGGGCAGTTAGATCATTTCAAAATGACAAATTATGAAAAACAAAATAATCGAAATCAAAAAATGTCTCGGACAAATATTAGTTTTGTTTAAGTGCTGAAATCGAACGTAAGATCCGCGGTGAAGTAACCAAATACTCCGACCACTATGCTACGCGATCGTCGACAAAACATCTTAGATGACTTTAAATTTGTCGTTTAAGATATAATACCTGTTACTTTCAAGGTAGTGGTGGTTTTCAAGTTTGTTTAATATAAATGGATATGTTACTAAATTACCTGATATAATGAATACGGCCGACTAACCGAATCAAATTTGTAGCTCTCGTTTGGTATACATAATTAAAAAATAGTTTAATATTCATGTGGATGCCATTGTGGAAGATTTAAATAAGGAACAGGCGTTGGATTGTCTGTTGTTAAAAGATTTTAAAATTCCGTTTGTGCAGTGCATCTGTTCTGAATTTAAAATTACGTATTTTCCTCCGCGCCGTGCACCGGTGTTACGTGAAGCCTTTCTATTTGGGTTTGTCACTGTCTGGTCTACGTATTTGGCAATTTGTATGCACAAATAGCTTATTGACTTAATTTAAACATACCATGTAAAGTATGTCTGCTTTAATAAGGAAACCTTTCGGAATGGCTTTGCTATTGAAAATGCTCGCATGACAGTCACAACATAACAAAAATAACGCATACAATGCTGAGATTTTTTTGCTTACATATAGAACATACAAAAACTGTAACATATGGCGAAATAAATTAAATTTCATGAAGTTATGGAAGTTATCATAAAGTTTGAAGTTTTGAAGACTGATTACGGTGAAATTTTGTTCTGTCTATTGAAGATTTTATAATTCCAATGTGATAAATTTAAATATTTTTTTTTATTAATACTTATAAAAATGAAACATTTGTTTTAGTGAAATAATTAAATTTAAATCAGAAAGAAAAAGGCGCGAACACTTCTCTTATCTTATCTTCATTACTTATCTTCGTCGCCATCATTGAAGTAATATGTACTTACGTACTAGAACAGCTATTTAAAACAAAAAATGTGCGCTACTCTGTGTTCGCGCGGTTTCTTTTTTATCATAGAATAAACATAGGTAGAATGATCGATAGGTAATAGCAGATTGTATTGTTAAATAGGTAAATTATATCGAAAACATTTTTTATATTTTGTCATTTATTTCGTATATTATATTTGCATATTTAATATATTATTACATAATAAGTATTATATCACAATTACATTTTAATGATATTTTTATCTCAATATTTTAAAAGGTACCTATGTCAAATATAAAAAAAACGTAGTAACTGTATGTTTAACAAAACTTATTAATATAACATTTAAATTACAAATATAATTATTTAAATGAGAATAAGAGTCGTTCATAAATGCTGGGCACGCGAGAGTTAAAAATGGACGAATTTATTCCACTTTGACTTTGATGTGGAAACCTAAAAAAAAATATAATAACAAGCGGATTTAAATACAAAAAATTTAGTAAAACTAAATTTACGGATTTTATTTCACTACTTTTACTTATTTTTAATTCCCGACCATTCGGGTGCTTTACAGCAACCATGGTCACGGGGGGGGGGGGGACCATTCGCGTAAATTTAAGAAATCATTACGAAAAATTTAGCCTAATTATAATAACTTTTATACGTTTCTACGAAAAAAAAATGTGTATAATGAATGATATATTCGTCCTATACTTAAGTACCCATAGAAATGTCGCATCTGAACGTATTAATTTCATAATCTATATTCCATGACATGGAATGGCGTCTTAGGAATAATTTGTTTTATTATTAATCTATAATACTTTTTTATTGATTAAGTATCTTATTACCCGTTGAAAACTAATTCCTTGGTTTTTAGTGGCATTTCTTGAATTATTTGTGCAATATCTAAGTACACACGACCGCATATTTTTATCAAGAGATTTTTTTAAATCAACACAACACGTGACAACTCTACAAGCGCCTAGCGAGTGAATGATTAAAGTGCGGTGCATGCACCGCAGTTGAGTGGAACAGAGTAGCTGAATGCAGTGCCGCCTCTAGTGCGTAGTACATAATAGCTCAATGGTTGGCGACCATCATCATTTCAGCCTCTCACGAGGCTACTGCTGAAACACTCACTGCATTTAGTAGAGAGCCGCCTCAGACACATATCCACATCACGGATAAATCACGGATATAATCTTTATATATAAATTTTGTCTTGTAACATGTGAATGAAATAGAAGTTCATGGCACTGATATTTTACAGAAAATAAGAACAAAAGTTTTAAATTAAACGTTTGAAAAAAATTTTAGAACACTCACTTTTCCCTTTGCCCTTGAACATGTGCCCCTGCGAAGTAACAAGGTCAAAGATGCCTACTAAATTTATTGTTTTCTTGCCGTTCGTAAAATAGGGTGGATATTAGGGATGGGCCGAATATTCGTTTTATATTCGGTATTCGGCATATTCGGCAGCTTTACCGAATATTCGTATTCGGCCGAATATTCGGCTAAATCACCGAACATTCGTTTTCATAGTGTTCAATGTATTTAAATGTACGAATTGAGTAATGCGATGTCTTACTGTTGAAAGTGTATTTTATTTATGGGTTAAATTAACTTACTCTAGAGTGCCTCAAATGCATAAATCAATACATTTATGTTTTTGAGGCACTGTAGATTTGTTTCCGATTATGGCAAATAGAAACTTGATAAAATGTTTTTGGAATCAAACAAAGAAACGTTACATTAGTTCATTTCACTTTACTTTGGTCGTCAGTTTCTCTAAAATAAGTCCAAATAGTAAATCTCCTGCCGCTCATTTTTATCATATAATTATCAATTTTCACTAAGAATAAAACAACGAAATACTTTTCTTATCACAAGAAAAGTCAAAACATAAGCATCTGCCGGCAATTTGCTCAGTACTAGATGATGCAATAACTGTCAGGTGTGACGGGGAGTGAGAGGCAGGGTCCGGCGCTAATCCCGCACGCTTTACGGTAACAAGTTTCGACATAAATTGGTTGGGTCCCGAGGTGATCCTGCCGAATGTTCGGTTATTTTCTGTAAAATATCACGGTAAATAAGTTCGTCCGGTACATATATATATATATATATATATATATATATATATATATATATATATATATATATATATATATATATATATATATATGTGTATATCTACTTATATCCGGTATAATACGTAATTCTTCTTTGTGTCACTGTCTTACGAAATAAATTAACTATGCCAATACTTTAAAGTTGCTGTAACTCGATAACACGCCGATGTGATTTTGTAATTACACAATTATCAGAAAACGATAGATTACTGCCGTCGAATTATCAATATATTTGGTCACATTTTTAAATAAAATACCGACCATTAGAGACTATAATAGAGTTTAAAAACACGCATTGATTATGAGCTGTTACGATCTTCGTAAGATACTAGGTCATAGTCATTAAATTATTTTATTGACATCGGTTTTTAATACGTCTGCAAAATGTCATGTGTATGTTTTCGACGTCTTGAAGTGGGTGAAAATTAGATAACAAAATTCCGTTCATTCATACAGAACAATATTGTGTATAATAAGTGTGTAAAAAGTATTACAACTATTGTTTATACAGGCGTGCAAAACATTTGGTTCCAAAATTAAGAAATGTAAGATAGTGAATTAAAATTATAAGTTTGATTAATATTCGTATTTCCGTCTCCCCATACATTTACAGGTTCATCGTTAAAAGCGACGAGGGCGTATAATCCTGTGAGAAATTATAATGAAAAAACACCAGACGATTATTTCTGTACGAGGTTTTAGCGATCTAGTTGGATAAGTAGCTAATAAAATTGAAGCCTATATTCTACCTACCGCTGCTGCTATTATATAGCCATGTGGTAGCGTTGAAATTTTCGTCACCCCATAGATTCACGGGTTCACCCTAAAACCGTCTAAGTGAGAGTAATTTCGTGGAATTTTATAGCGAAAATGAATGAATGAATATACTTTATTGCACACCACAAACAAATTTACAGAGAACATAACAGAGAGCAGATTACATGTACAATTTGGCGGCCTTATCGCTACATAGCGATCTCTTCCAGGCAACCAAAGGTGTAAAGGAATAAAACAGTGAGTACTAGGTAGGTGGTGCAATATAAATATACCTAATATAATATCAATACATGCAATAAAATAACATATAAATAACTAATACATTAAAAAAAAAATATGATACACATATACATACGTATATACATAAACCTACATACATATACACACATACATATATATATACACATAAATACATACATATACATATACATACATATATCCTCAAATATATACCACTAACAATAACATAAACAAATAAATACAAAACTACATAATCACATAATTTATCCTAATGATTTTCGAACGATTGAGACAAGTAATGCTCTTTAAGAAGACGCTTAAAGACTACAATAGTCTGAGCTTCGCGTATATACAAAGGTAGGGCATTCCAGAGCTTAATAGACTGTACAGTAAAAGATTTATTAAAGGAAGATGTATAGTGAGTTGGTACCCTTAAAATGAGTTTTCTTGAAGAGCGTAAAGGTTCCCCTGGAAGCCCAACAAAACTAAATTTCTCCTTAAGATAAGGAGGAGTAGAAGGGTGAAATAAGACACAGTACAGAATAGAAAGAATATGCATGTTCCGGCGAAATTGGATAGGTAACCACTTGAGACGTGAGCGAAATTGAGAAATGTGGTCAAATTTGCGCAATCCAAATATGAACCGAATACTAGTATTTTGAAGTCTCTCAAGCTTAGTTAGCTGGTCTTTAGTTATGTCTACATAGCTTGCGTCAGCATAGTCGAGAATCGGAAGGAGAAGAGACTGTGCGAGCATAATTTTTGTAGGAATGGGAAGAAATGATCGAAGGCGACGCAGTGAACTAAGAGCGACAAAGGTTTTCTTACTTACCTCATTCAGTTGGCGTTTCCAATTTAAGGAACTATCAAGGTAAACACCAAGATTTTTGACATTGTCAAAGTAAGGGATCACAACCCCATCGAATACAACAGGTGGTATGGAGAACCAGTCAATTCTTGAGATAAAGCTCTGACTACCAAAAATAATAGCCTGTGACTTTTTAGGATTGACATTTAGGCCATATGATTGACTCCACTCATGAATCATATTTAAGTCATTGTTTAATGTAGCGATTGCATTCGGCAAATTCTCAAGAGTTGACTGGGTGTAAATCTGGACATCATCCGCATACATGTGGTAGAGAGAAGAAATTTTATGAGTAATTGAATTAATGAAAATGGAAAAGAGTAAAGGTGACAACACGCCACCCTGCGGCACGCCTGCAGTAATATCACACCAAGATGAGTGAGTTTCATCAACATGAATACACTGCCGACGGCCACAGAGATAACTTTGAAACCAGTCAATTACTGATGGAGATATGTTAAGGGAATACAACTGACTCAACAGTATATCGAAATCGACAGTATTGAACGCATTACTGAAATCTAGCAAGGTCATGACTGTGAGTTGTTTATTATCCATACCCCACCGTATGTCATCAGTAACTTTGATTAAGGCAGTAGCCGTACTATGACCGGGACGGAAACCGGATTGTAAAGAATTCAACAAGTTGTGCTTATTAAGGAAAAGTGTCAGCTGTTGGCAAATAAGTTTTTCAAGGACTTTAGAAAGGAAAGGTAAAATCGAAATGGGACGGAAATCAGTGAGGTTGACGGGATTAGATTTCTTCGGAAGGGGTATAACATAAGCACTCTTCCAGGCTTGAGGGAATTTAGAGGAAGATGCACATGCGTTAAGCAAATGAGTGATAATGGGAGTGATAACATCAAGGAGAGGAACGATCATATTACGGCTAATGCTGTCGCTACCGACAGCATTTGAGGAGATGGATAATATGATTCTCTTAACATCACATGCAGTAAATTGACTAAAAACGAACGGAGAATAATTAGGAGTCGGACTTACAGAAAGAGAACGAAGTGTTTGCAGTTTATGTTCACTATCAAAAGAGTTAGAAGGATTAGAAAAATGTTGATTTAATAGTTCAGCATCAACACTGGGAGGTGAAGTATTAAGAGAGTTTCTACCAACTCCAACTGTTTTAAGAAACTTCCACACCCTAAATGAGTCGCCGTTCTCGACTGATGAATGAATATGACGTCGTTGTGCATCTCTACACAATGTGTTGCAGCGATTCCGGATTTTAGTGTATTTTCTAAGGTTTTCCTCTGTTTTGTTCCTCTTAAGCTTTGACAATGCCGCATTCTTCTTCAAAATTAGCCTTTTCAGATCATCAGAGAGCCATGGAGCAGGTAAGTGCTTGAGTTTAACATAATGCATTGGCGCGTGTACGTCATATAGCTGAGTGAGAAGGGAATTGAAAAGTTCCACTTTATCGTCAATGCATGGTGCTCTCTCAATCACTGACCAATCTATATTATGAGCATCTTCGCAAAGTTGGTCAATATCCATTCCTCCAAAATTACGTCGCAGAACTAATTTAGGTTTGATTTTAGGAGGGCGTAGTTTATACGAAAGGAAAAGTAAATCGTGATAAGAGAATGCATCAGCAGGACACTGTCCATGCTAGAAAACTAGGTTTGAAGATAACACGATAATTAAGTCCAGAAGGGAAGGAATACAGTTAGGAAATTTGTGAGTAGCAGCAAGGGGTAGGATTTGCATATTACACGCTTCAATTATAGACTCAAGTTTTATGGCCCGATTGTCGCCTTTAAGTAAACAGGTGTTAAAGTCACCCATCAAAATAGTATGACTATATGTCGGGACTAGTGATTCTAAAAGAGATTCAAAAGAAGTAAAATAGTTTATAGAAAGAGAGGGACTGTAGAAAACTCCAAGTAGGATTTTATTCTGAGACAGGGAGACCTCAACTAGCAAATGCTCAGCAGAATCACCAGGAGGCGGTTGACATGACGAACTAACAATTTTAAATGGAAAGTAGGATCTTAGATAGATCGCCACGCCCCCACCACCTCTATTACTGCGGTCATTTCTAATTAGATGAAACCCAGGCAAAGAGTAAGAAGTAGAAGGCAAACAGGGTTTTAGCCAAGATTCGGAAACTAAAATGGCATGAATATTTCGGGATTCAAATGACGCAAGCATGTCGGGATAATGAGCCGGAATGCTTTGGGCATTAATATGAATAGTATTGAAATTATTCACACAGTCTGAGAAACAAGAATTTAAGGTGATGTTGAGTGAAGGAGAAGCAGTTGTACTGTGATAACTAACATTACTAAGTGTCTCATCATCCGAAGACAACGAGAAAAACAAATCACTATCGTTACAAATGTTTGAGGATAACATAAAAACTAATTAAATATACAAATAAATACTAATATACAATAAAAAATAAAATTTAAAAAAATATAAATGCAAGATCGAACGGTACCCACACAATTACAACCACCAGCAGCATGAAAGAGAAAGCATATAACACAACAACAACTTAAATAAATAGAACAATAAATTTAATATTAAAATTCCCAAAACAAAAGAAAAAAAAACTTGTAGTCTAACACCAATAAATTGTAAAAAATTATAAACGTCGGACTAGGCAGTATGGTTATAGATACCTTTGCCAAGCTAGTAAAATATAAAAAGTAAAAATGAATCTTAGAATTTCTCTGTCTACGTCTAAGAATGCTTCTGTCAGCCTCTGTGGTTGCAGTACTCTAGCTTCTACGCTCTGACAGCTCGCGACATGTTACACTCCCGTTCACTCGGGACCTTTTTGGCGGGAAAATTTCTAGGTTAGGAAATTTTTTGCAATATTGCAAATTTTGCTATATTTTCACTTTGAGACAATATTTATGGATAAAACTTACAGGAAGTCTTGTTGAATGTATAAACTATCGAATAAAATTATTTTTGGTTGCTAGAAATTGTAATAAAGTATATAAATTACACTGTATAGCATAATAGTAGTATAAACTTCAATTTTAGTGACAAAATTACTACTAATTTGAATTCTACACCTTTGTTTTTGGAGAAATTTATATGAAATTGTTTGGAAATATGTATATTTTATATTTTATGTGTTTCCATTCGTTACTCATACCAAAATATTAAAATATTAAAAAATTAAAAAAAAAAAAAAAAATAATATTTTATCTGTGACATTTCGAACAATATTTCTAAAATATGTTCGTGTGAATTTGAAATAAATACAACGTCATGTTATTTCAAAATATATAGGAAAACTATTTTTACTTACATTTTACACTAAAAATAAATGAGAATTTGAAAAATAACACATTTATAACCCGCCCGCCAAAACAGGCCTTTCGGAATTTGAAGTACTTTTGGCAATTTACTTTTCACTTTTTATACCACAAATTATATATCTACGTGTTGACTATATTACAAGAAATGTAAAAAGTATAATACTTTCGTTTTTAGTCCAGACACAAATATAAAATTCTATAAAAAAGACAGAGCAACTTCATCAAAGTGACACGTGGAACGCCGGAAGTTCAGAGTGATTTCTTTTTTTTTTTTCTAAGAAACATTGCCAGGTTATGGTTTAAAATAAAAGAGCATATCTTTGTCTTTGATACTAATATCTATTGCATAGTGTCTTTGGTTTTGTTTAAAACGAAAAAATAGTTTTTTCATAGGTAGACATGTTTACATAATTCTGATCTAATTCGATCACTACTTGGCGGGCGTAAGGTTGGTATTGCGCGATCGAAAGTGAGCATGGCTTGGCGTACGAGCTAGTATTGAAACAGTAATCAATCAGGTAACAACTGTCAGTCTTAAAGTAAACAATAAAAATAAAAAACACAAAAGAAGAAATTAGGATAAACAATTAATCTAAATACCTGTAATGTGGAATAATTACAATTTGAGAAACAATCTTCAAACTAGTGCAACCAATTAGAAATGATGTCATTGAAATATATGGCAAAGAATTCTAAATTAATACCTGATAACCAAAAGTTACAAAAAATTCATGAATTGAGCTGCTGGAGTACATGAGTAAAAGCCAAACTACAAGAAAACACGCCACCTTCATTTTTTAGTCGTCTTCCTAGCCCTAGCAGTAGTAACACAGGGCTTAGGAGCAGAAGATGCCGCCGCAGCTGTCGTCGCCGCCGTCGTCGCAGTCAAAGATGAGGTGGTAGGAACACCACATGCTGCATCAGGAATGGCGATCACCTCAGCCACGGTGTACACCCGGTGCTTCGTGCTATCGGACCCAAGCACCACGACATATCCATTTTGTGACCAACACTGGGATATGCCAAAGCGCTTCCGAGCAGCAACGAACGCCTCATGACGGCCCTTAGTCAAGAACTCGGATAGAGTAACTCCGCTACCCTTTAATTTGGTTTTAGAAAACCAGACTTTGTCACGGAGATCCTGATCTCGAAACTTCACAAGCAGTGCACGAGGCTTGTCGCCACGGGGTTGCCCTAAGCGATGGCATCTAGTGATAGAGCTCACAGTAATTTCAGGGATATTCAATCGCTCCGATAATATCTTACTTGTGCAAAGAACTGGGGTTTCATCTCGGGCTTCAGGCACACCATGCACAAGCAACATCTTCCTCCTGGTCCTTACCTCCATTTCATCTTGATTCCTAGAGAGAAGCTGGAGCTGAAGTTGCAAATTTTCTAGTGCTGACAAAACAAATCCCCTGAAGGCGTTAAATTGTGCATTAATGTTGGAAGTAGGGCTTGTTGCAGGGATGGATGTTCTGACCTCCCTCTGGAACTCATCCATACGTGTAGTGAAATTCAGCGTTAGCTCTTCAATTGACTTCTTAAGCAAATCCATTATGAATATTCAATTAAAGGTTATTCAAAGGTCAATGTCAGGTGACAGTGAAGTGGCAATAATAAGTTTTAAGTTGTGCAGTGAAAAACAAATTATTAATAAACAATGCTGGTGGATTTATGTACTTACAGGTACATTTATATACTTGATTATCCTAGTTTTACTATATTTTAACATTAAAATCTCAGGAACAATTTTAAATATGTCAATACACTTGGCACCTACCCACCATAATCAAAAAAATTACCACACAATTAATAGATCTTAAATATATAGGTAACTAACGACAATCCTTTGGTGATGTAGCTGATAAAATAACAACCTTTATACGTCATCAGCTGAACTGGGCTCCTTTCATTTCTAAAGGGTTTTTAGAGCAGAAAAGTCCATCGCACTGTTCCAGTGCGTGTTGACGAACTTCATATTATGTTCTCAAAATGTTATTGATTCCTAAAACATGCATTTTACCTCATAAGTCTTTCTTTCATTGCCCAGTAACAGCTCATGTAAATCAGCACTGAAATTTGGATTTAAAATGTTTATTGGTGCTGGTGGAAAACTAACTCGGTTATCACGCATATAATAACTTTTTAGGCGAGTGCTCCTGAACTCCTACACGTACACAAGTTATATTACTAGTTTATAAAGAATACCAACACCTTTCGCAGCATGTTACTGTTACAATTCTATATACTTTACAGAAAATTACTTTATAATCGTAACATGTTCTCATGTCAACAACAAACGTTTTGTACGTATATGAAAGTAGTTATTACTTTCAAATTCGTTTCGCTTTTGGTTTGACGGATAAATTCTGTAATGAATATTGTTTGTTGGACTGGAATTTAAAAATGATTTTTCATCTTTTTTCACGTAAGAAAGAATTTCTTATGAATTTGTAGTGGCGTTAGAGATGATGAGTATAACCGTGATGCTCACCTCGGAACTAGAATACCTAGTCCAGACCGGTGCGGCAACGGTAATTAGCATTTTAAATACTTACCAATCGCGAAATAATGGCAACTCCTTTCCACGGCGGGAAATTCCCATGTTTAGAAGTAAACTTCTATGGGTTGATGAAGTAAAAGATATTATAATCATTACAGCCCTTCGCAAATCTACTGCTGAACATAGGCCTCCCATAATGATAGGAGTATAGAATAAGGAGTCACACAATCCTGAGTCATCTGCTTTCATGGACTTTCTTAATGCCTTACTAGGTAACTACTCCACCAACAAGATATCGCGTGGCTATATAAATAAAAAATTTCGTAAAGAATGTATTAGAAAATCGTACTTATCAACGCACTTCCGACTAGTAAGTAGGTTACAATACATAATATTGTTTATATATAGGAAGCTGTCAATGAGGAGACACGTTGTTCGTACTATATACTGTGAGATCCTTTTACTTACCACAAATTAATGTCGTGTGGGCTACTATATCATAACTTCGACTGATACGTGACGTGGTTTTATACGTAGCAGAGCCATGCTGCAGCTATATTATTGGTTTAGGGTTAGCATGAATGGGTCGGCTCGATCTGGGAAGGACCAAGCTCTCACAAAATACCAGCGTAAAAAAGCAGCTAAACGCAGCTGTCTTTCGTATGGTGAGTTTAGAGAACCGGAGACCCTTTTTACTAGAAAAAAGGCATTCGATCTTAGTCCTCACGCGTGACAACGCATCCGCATTTTGATACGTAATCGAGGATAGATGTAGATGTCTACGGGCAGCAGCAACCACTTACTATCAGCACAGAGTAAATAATAGTACTATCAGGTGGACTGCGTGCTCGTTGGTCACCCTTATCCTGTAAAAAATATATATAAAAATAACAATATCTTTTTATTAAGTAAAAAGTAATTTGAAATAAAATCTTATATAAAAATGTTGTACAGTAAAATAATTCTTTTCGAATTGATTAGTAAGGCTGTTTGGTGAAGACCATTAATTTTATCAATTTTTCATTAAAAAAAAACTATCTTAAACTTTTAAGTAACCTAGATTCCTCCTGGCACTGCTCTATATCCGTACGTAAAATTACATCGCAATCGGTTTAGTTATTTATATTTTAAAATCAATAAAATAACCCACAGACACTTATGCTATAAACTAATTATGTTCAATATGTATGTTGAATGCATTTCTGTACCAATGGCTGTACAATTTCATATGTCTACGCCATTATCACGTGCTAGAAAAATTGGTCAACCGCCTTACCAAATCTGGATAAGCTTTTATGTTTCAATTTGATTCTACTTAAAGAGTAGATTATTAGATATAACTTTAAAATTAGTTGTATATCCAAACACAAGCGCACTCTCTATTCCCTCGCTCTCATATTCTTATGGGACGGTTATCTAACAGTACCGGAGAGAGTTACATGGATATATATGGATACGGGTGAAACACCACCAATTTCTTAACTCCGGTCTAAGTACTAATGAGAATTTCTTTGCAGAAATACCCAATAACTGATTTTGGCCTGACCCGGGAATCGAACCTGGGACCTCACGATCTCCAATCACGTTTAAAACTATTTGACTATTGAGGCAGTCGTAAAGTAAATCTATCTAGTAGCTTATTTAAATTTTAATGTGAAAATTATCACACTTTTTTTAATATTTCAAGTGACAAGTTTTAGACTGTGATACTAAAATTGCTCTCATACCTCACACTTTAATTGCATGTTATTGTAAATACTTCTTAGAGTGTTTAGAGGGTAAAAATCTCCCAAAAATAAGAGGAGGCCTGTGCCCAGCTTTGGGACGTATATAGGCTTTAACTTTAACTTTTAGTGTAAATATGCGTAAAATTATTTCAACGTTCACTTATCATTCATGAATTATACAGACAGTGTATCGCGCACTTGACGTCCATGTTCGTATGCGGCATGCAGCCTAACTCATACATATTCATAGTATACAATTTTGATTAATTAGACAAAGGACCTGGATAATTTGATGCCTAAATCTATCCTAATGCACGTTTGTAATGAAGAGTATCTATGTCGAATGATGTTTTGTTGTTCTATAAGTCAATACAGGAAAGAATTTGCATCCGCGTGATAATGAGTCGTATTTTTTATAGAATATGGGTGACGAATGAGCCCACAGTCTACCTGAATAAGAATCAAAACGCAAAATTGCGTTGTCACCCCTGAGGACTAAGATGGAATTAAATGGCCTTGTTTCTAGTAAAAAAGGGTCTCCAGATTTCTACACTCACCATACGAAACAACAGTATTAAGCTGCTATTTTACGCTGATATTCTATTTCACGCTATTGAGAGCGTGGTCCTTCCCCGGTCGAGCCGACCCATTCGTGCTACAACAATAATATAGCTGCAGCGTTGCTCTAGCGTGTAAAGATACGGATATATAGATATATAGATATAGGTAAAAAAGTTTGCCCAACTAGAAAATATTCTATCCCTAAAAGAAATGCACTATCGTCCAGTATAAATGAAACTCTAAATTCTATCTAAATTAGAACCATTCTAAGCCATAGTAGGAACCTTTAAAATTAAATAAGTACTAAAACAAAGAAATGTCCAGATTATCTTTTGCGCAACGTTGTATTTATTATCTGATGGCTTATGAAGGAAATTTAACCCTTTACACTCGGACTGATACGAGCGTGAGTTTAAATTCAAAAAAATACTGGCACCAAACGGTTTACTTTTTCCGAACGCAACCGGCGTCGATCGTTCGCGAGGTGTATTTTACGCGCGGAAAATAGATACGGGTGGGATGGGAGCAGTCAGTCACCTGTGAGCTGAGATGAAAGATGGCTGCGTTTTTCGATCTTCGCCGCGCCGCGGGTAAGTAATTATTTTTAATAGTAATTTGAAAGTATTTGATTGTGGTTTATCATTATTTTAAAGTTAATAGATAACCCAATACCTAGATTATTTTGATTTTGTGCTGACCTTTACGGTTTCGTTACAATTACGTTATAAAGTACGACCGCTACGATCGTGCGGCTCCGGTTGTACTACCGAAACATTATTCGGGAGTGGGTACTGTACTTGATGATTGTTTTTACATAGATTTTGTAATTAATAGTTACTTATTTTAACGTTTTAGGCAGAAGTTTGAACGAAGATCAAGTTATACAATTGCTGGGCGATGGAAACTTCTCCGACATCGAAGATTTTGAGGACGACGACGACGAAATCCAACCCAAACTTTCGAAAATCTTCAGTTGGATGATCCAGAGCCTGAACCACAGCCGTCTGTAGCACCGGAGCCGGAACCGATGCAAGATACTCCTGGACCATCACAACTAACTCCGCGCCCTCGATCTTTACGGCCACCTTCTCGAAAGAGAGTTTGGAAGCAGGTACCTTTCGACGATTGTAGTCATGACTATGCTCCCTTGCCCGTTACTCCGGTCAGGACTCCAATGGAGTATTTCTCCTACTATTTCAACAGAGAGTTTTTTGATGAAATTGCCAGATGCACAAACATGTACCATCACAAAAAAACGGGCCTGGAACTGAAACTTACAACAGTTGAAGTAGCCAGAGTTTTTTCAATACATATCATCATTGGATGTATTCCCTACCCCCGTGTCCCGATGTATTGGAGAGGTGGAATAAAACTGGATATAATAACTCAACAAATGGCTCGTGACAGGTTCTTGACTGTCCGCAATGCATTGCACATCGTAGATGCTGATGAAGCTCCGCCAAGTAATAGTAACAATCCACTGTGGAAAGTACAGCCGATGATTGACCGGTTAAAATTAGCCTGTAACAAACTTGAAAGAGTTCCTGGCTTCTACTTCATTGACGAGCAAATGGTACCATTTACTGGCAGATGTGTACTTCGCCAGGTAGTCCGAAATAAGCCGCGCCCGGTGGGTTTGAAGAACTTTGTGCTGACCACAAGTGAAGGCTTGATGCTAGACTTTGACATATATCGAGGAGCTAAAACCATGTTTGCAGATACATCTCTTGGACTTGGAGCTTCTGTAGTTCTGCATCTGGTGAAAAGTGTACCGCCTGGAAGCTGTGTCTACCACGACAGATATTTTACGACTGTTCCGCTAATTGAAGAGATGACAAAGAGGAATCTTCACAGTACGGGAACAATCATGTTCAACAGGATCCCTGACCGTACTGCGATTAAATTTAAACCAGATGCTGGAATGGCTCGCAGAGAATCACAGCAGTACGTTTGCGGATCGACTGTCGTCGTCAAATGGAAAGACAATAAGTCCGTTCTAATGGCGTCAAACTGCACCGGCTCGTCCTCATCTTCAATCGTCAAGAGATGGGAAAAACACTTGAAGATGTACGTAGACGTACCTGTCCCAAAAGTAGTCGAGCATTACAACCAACACATGGGGGGTGTTGATGTTCTGGACCAGCAGATGGAGTATTATCGGACATTCATCAAAACAAAGAAATGGACACTGAAAGTACTGATACACTTTCTTGACTTGGCAATTGTCAATTCTTGGCGACTGTATCGTAATGATTGTATGGCAAATAAATTAAGCAGGAGGGAAATTTTGCCCTTGTTAGACTTCCGCATGAACATTGCTGATGGATTGTCAAGTTTGCCGGCAAGAAACCGGCCATCGACGAGCAATATTGAAAATGAACCGCCGCTGGATGAAAATGAATCTCCTCTTCCGAAAAGACAGTACAGACCAGCAAACAAGCCGTCTGAATCAAAGCGGTATGATGGATACGAACATTTTCCAGTGTTCGACGAAATAAAAGCACCTAGAATGTGCAGGTACGAAAATTGTACCAGTCGCACAAAGGTACGCTGCACAAAATGCGACACGTATTTGTGTATCGCACGTGGCAAAGACTGTTTCAAGTCTTACCATACCAGAGGATGATCTGATAGTTCCTGATTTGCTTTAGAAGCATTAATTAAAATTATTTTTTATTGTAGCGTACAACTTTAAAAGTTTGTTTTGTTTTGTATATATTTTACAGAAAATTTTTTATCATGTTGCCAAAGGCACGAATTAATGTTTAGTTCTAAAAAAAATTATATGAGACTGAATGATTAAAATAACTAAATAATTAATAAAGAGGCAGATTAAGTATAAGCTTTTTTAATTATTCTTTAAAGTACCAAAACATAGGGCTAGTTTAAATTACCCTCACGATCGTGACTATGTCGTGTACGACCTGCGACTCACGATCGTGCGGGTGGATTTGTGGGTAAGCTATGACCTCGAGATTTTTTTAACTGATTTTTTTGAGCTCTATATACCTAGTAGGAAGGCAACATAAAAGTTTTATGGTTAGAATCTGAAAAAAAAATCTCCGGTTGTAAAGGGATAAGGAGAAAAATAATATGATATTTGATTAAGTAAACCGTTGCAAAACTCTTGTTATCTTTTAATAAAATATCTGCTATTAATTTCTTCACAGCCATAATATTACTCGACGACTCCGTGGCGTAGTGTCTTAGCAATGAGTGGCTGCGCTGGGAGTTGCGGGTTCGAATCCCGCACGGAACAAGTATTTTGTATAGCTGACAAATAATTGTTCCGGGTCTGGATGTTTGTCCTTGTGCAATTTATGTTTGTAAACTGCCCCCGCGATACAGGAGAAAATCCTAGTGTAGGGGTAACGTTTTTTTAAAATAAGAATAAGAATAAGAATAAAGAATTATCTCAATGCGATGTGTATACGTATAAAATGTATTTAAATGTAAAATCTCTAAAAGTCATTTTACTATTTTATACAAACCAGCACATGTACATGCACATTCTTGTCTATGGTCATCTTACTATATAACTACTCTTAACTAAGGCTTAATTAAAAGTAAAACCTACATCAAAGAACTTAAAAAATAAAATAATTCAGAAGTCTAGGCTAAGACTACTAAGTATTAGAAAAAATTAAGCATTAGAAGAAAAAGAAGTATTAGAAATTATTTTAGTCCTTTTTAATTCTTTGAAGTAAGTATTTTGTGTAACAGCTAAGTCTAATATTGCCTACTAAGGTACCTATTACAATGTAAGATATAGACCTCTACTTGCTGTGCTGTGTCAAAGAATATATACACTACGCGAAGCTGTGTGGCACTACACATTCTACTGCTTCCATATGAGAAGATAAAGATCTGATTGAAATTTCACAGGGATGTCATGAACAGGACATAGGACATATTATGTATGATTATTTTATCCAAAAATGAGTAGTCTATCAGCTTTCCACGTCTCCTTTATTTGAGTAAATTTCACGCAAACGAAGCCGAAGGCAAAAACCAGTTATATAAAATGTAAAGATTTTTAAATTCAAATTTTAAAAATATCTTACAACCCGAATTCAATGCATTGAATGATTTGTATTGAACGATTATAATTGCAAAGAAGTTTTTTATAAAATATATCACGGTTTAACTATAAATGTTTTCGTAAGGAAAACGGAATTTGTGAATCAAAAAAGTACTTTTTTATCACTTACGAATCCAATTACAGAATTAAGGACCTCGATTTCCATTTTTAGTCAAGGTTATCATTTATGAAAAAGAACACTATAAATTTTTTGTATCTGGATGTGGTGCGACCAAGTCCGAATTTCTTATACCGCATCCTAAATTGAGAGAAATTAATCTTATAAAGTAATACTAGTATCTAATATTTTAATATATTTTTTATTTTAATTATATTTTTATTTTTTAACTTTGTAAAATACAGATGCAAGCTAATTTGTAAAGTATTTATTATTATTTCTTATATTTACGCGAACACTGCACATTTAAATAAAAGTAGTTTGTTACGGATCGTATCGCGTATTAATAACTTATTTTATATTCCCGACTTTTCGAGCACTTTTTAGCACTTGTGGTCATTAGCCTATGAAATACAAAAATATGCAGCCGGTATGCATTGCCTGCAGGATTTCTCATACTTAGAATGCACGTACACCGCAGCTTTTGTTTTTAGTCTTTATTAGGATGACGCTGCTAATTTGTTTCCCTCTGTCGTCTCTTACGACACTCACGGGATGATATGAGGCAGTGGATATTCATAACCGCCACTACACGTTTCGAAAGTTAAATTTAATAAAAATTAAAAACCTTTGCTAAATTAAACTTAACAAACAGTAAGAATTCAATTTATGAATTCTAGGTACAAGTTTAGGAAAAATTATAATTTTTATTTGAAAGTTGGCGTGACTTTGGATCACGAAGGCTCCGTTTTAGTGCCAATTTCTATCTGCCTAGACATAATTCCAACTGTGTCGTCATGTTGGCAGCCTTGATATAAGTTTCACCGGAGAGAACAGTTTCTCTGGTACTTTAATAACAGTAGCCACATTTACACTCTGACGTGAATATTTTAGCAATTAAAGTACCTAAATTTTAACTATCAAATATTAATTCCGTGTTTTTGCCGAAATTTGTGGTCTATTCTACTTAACAGAAAAAACAAACATACTTATTACATTTCGCATTAAATATAATTAATTTTAGTTTTATTTTAACATATTATAGTATACCATAGGCTTTCAGAATATCAAAAAAAATATTGGAAAATCAAAAAAGTGCACACATACACTTCGAACGCTCATGTAATGTTTTGAATAATCAATTTACTTTTATTAATTATACCTACCGATATAAGTGTTTGGTTTAATGCAAATAAAAAAAATGTTTCTGTTTGATTAAAATTGAATTTTTGACTGCATTATACCGGTAATTCGTATTTTGTTATGTAGGCAAAAGTTGTCAAATATAAAAGGGAAATTCAAAAGGCTTCCTAAGGATTAAAATCAAAACCTATTGAAAAAATCAAAGTGATAAGTTCAGTTTTTCGAAAGATATCTTGTTCACATCCATACCAACCAACTGACGTCCAAGTTAAATTATTTGCAATTAACATTTTTTTAAATAATCGTAATAAATAATGTTATAATTCTACGTTGGAAGTATTAGTTGAAATTTATTGCTATTTGTGTACTTTTTTATAATATAATTACACTATAAAGCTGGTGGAAGCGATTTAAGTTGAGTGGATCGCGATTTTTTGATTCGGTGACAATAGAACACTACACTACGGCATCGATATAATATATATGCACTACGCACTAGATTCCGAACACTATGTTCAAATGAACTGTAATGCAAGCCGTACGCCTGTTGTTGTTGCTTCGATATTAATGCAGTGCGGAGCGGCGCTAATAATACATAATTTTATATTAAATTAGCACATATGCAAAATAAGCAAAAATTAAAAAAAATGTAGTCGGTTAACAATACGATCTAAATAAACAATCATTTGTATTGTGTTCTCTTATTCTATATTGCCACACCTACATCAAATTCTCACCACTCCATGGGTTGACTGGTAGAGAATGCCTCAAGGCATTAAGTCCGCCCTTTGTATTCTTTTGTTTAAGGATGCAATAAAGAATAAGTAAATAAAATAAATAAAAAATAAACAATTAGGTATTTATTATGACAACTTTCGCGCGTATATACCAACTGCGCATGCGCGACTCTACTGTTTCCCGCGCACCAGAGTAGGGCACATTTTTTGTTTTGAATAGCTTCTCTAGTACGTAGTACATATAACTCAATGCACTACGGTTTTTCTATCGCGAAGAAGCCTAATTGTTTTTCTAAAATAACAGTAGCCTAAGTTACTCCTTATGACATCAACTGTCTGTGAGTTTTCACTCGTCCCGTCAAAATTAGCTCAACCATTTCGGAGATTAGGCGGAACAAACAGACAAACGTACTGGCAGACAAAACATTTTAAAATTGCTTTTTTGTAATAAATACAGTAGTTATATACTTTCATATGCATTTAGTAAAAAGCTGTTATTTTGACATTACAAATAGACACTTCATTTTTATTTATTTCATCATCATCATCATCATCATTACAGCCTTTCACAAGTCCACTGCTGAACATAGGCCTCCCCCAAGTAATGCCACAAAGCACGGTCCTGAGCCACCTGCATCCATCGACTTCCTGCATGTCTTACCAGGTCGTCACTCCATCTAGTGGGGGGTCGCCCTACACTACGCCTACCGGTACGAGGCTGCCACTCGAGAACCTTTCTTCCCCATCGGTTATCGGTTCTTCGAGCTATATGGCCGGCCCATTGCCACTTCAGCTTACTAATCCGTTGGGCTATGTCGGACACTCTGGTTTTACTGCGGATATCCTCATTTCTGAGTCTATCACGCAGAGAAACTCCGAGCATAGCCCTCTCCATAGCTCGCTGAGCGACCTTAAGCGTCCTCATACGGCCAGCAGTGAAGGACCACGTCTCAGATCCATAAGTCATCACTGGCAACACGCACTGGTTGTACAATCTAGTTTTTAGAGATTGAGGTATACCTGACGAAAAGATATGTCGTAATTTCCCGAACGCTGCCCAGCCGAGTTGAATCCGTCGATTGACCTCTCGGTCGAAGTTGGACTTACCTAGTCGGACTATTTGTCCCAGGTAAACGTACTCGTCAACAACTTCGAGCATAGTGCTCCCAACAACTACCGGCATAGGTGTGACATGGACATTGAACATGATCTTTGTTTTGTCCATGTTCATCTTAAGACCTATCCGTTGGGAGGCACTATTGAGGTCATTGAGCATAGTGCTTAAGTCCTCCAGCGATTCTGCCATAAGGACTATATCGTCGGCAAATCGAAGGTGAGTGATGTACTCGCCATTGATGTCAATACCGTATCCTTTCCAGTCCAGTAGCTTGAAAACGTCTTCCAATGCAGCGGTGAAGAGTTTCGGGGATATAACTTTAAATTTAAATTTAAAATTTAAATATAAATTTAAATTTAAAAATTTAATTTTATTTAAAAAATTTTTATTAAAATATAAATTTATTTATTTATATAGATATAAAGTAGCCATACAACAATTCAAGAAGTAAGCACGGAAATCATACACAAGCTTTCTACGAAACAACTTGTTCAGCTTGTTGAATCCCTTGACTTATTACGTAACAAGTGACTCGCCAGTGTAATACTAACTTTTAACGTAATATCTGCTTGTGTTATTGTATTCCTACCTATTGGAAACCGCATCGTAATTTATTAAGTAGTTTAAATGTTTTAAATCCAAACTTAAAAGCCTTAGATAAAATTTATTCATATGATAAAAAAGCAATATAAGCATAAAAATTACAGCTGTATGAATTTTTCATACGTGATAGAACCGTGCTGCAGCTATATTAGTAGTATAGTTAATGTAGCACGAATGGGTCGGCTCGACCGGGAAGGACCACGCTCTCACAAAATACTAGCGTAAAATAGTAGCTTAATGTTGCTGTGTTTCGTATGGTGAGTGTAGAGAACCGGAGACCCTTTTTATTGGAAAAGAGGCATTCCATATTAGTCCTCACGGGTGACAACGCATCTGCATTTTGATTTGTAATCGAGGATAGATGTAGATGTCTATGGGCCGCAGCAACCGCTTACCACCAGGTGGACTGTGTGCCCGTTCGTCACCCTATTTTATAAAAAAATTAAGTATTATAATTTTATATTCAGTCCCGGTATAAATTTTTATACAAATTACTATTATCTAACGATTGAAACTCAGCTCTTACGTGAATACACAGGGACAAACGTGAATAAGCCACTTTTACGCTACGCTATTATTAGCTTCGCGTATATCTATTTATCTATAAGTAACATAATTTTCAATGTAAATTTCACCAACCAAGCAGATGTTTATGCCAGTATCGTTGAACATTATATGTTTGTTTTTAGAGTGTATTTACCAATATATTAAGAATTTTCATATTTAAAATTTTTTATTTTTTCATTTTTATACTTATAGAATTTATGTGTATATTAATGTCATATACGTATGTGTGTATCATATCTCTAATGTACTTATCCTATACCTTAGTGTCCAGGGAGTTTCGGGGGCAATAAACCGGATAAAGGATTTATTTTTCGAAAATGTCCTTTTGTCCGTGTTTTCAGGCAATAAAAACTGCTACAATATAAGAAGGTAAATTTCGACAGATCACTAACGATCGTTATAGCTCAGGTGGGATGTCGGTCGGGGGTGATATCAGAGTTCTGTGGTTCGCGTCCTGTCTCTGATCTAGCTTTTTTCCTTTTTTTTCAAGTTCCCTTCTTTTGTGAGAAAAACTATTATTTCAAGCCCTTTTTTTGGTCATTTTTAAAAATACGAAAATTTTAATAAAACTAATTGCACTCATAATTTTTTATTCAAATAATCAGTTCAGTTTTTTCTATTCTGTCAATAAGGTCAAAAAATATTATTTAAGTTTCATCAGTATGTCATTTATAAATGTAATTTCAAAAAAACCGAGCAAAGCTCGGTCATCCGGGTATTATATACCTTTATGTAATTATATATACAGGACTAAGTATATATAGGTATGATTATGAGCAACTCTAATTTTAATTTATAACAGTAATTATGGAAACGTATTTCCTAAAATACACCCAGACCGATCGTGCGTGTATCTGGGGTTATGACACAATCATCAGCGCTGTAGGTTACCCTGCAGCATTACGCTGAGTCATAACCTTTTAACGGACTCGATACACCCCAACTTAACCTACTAACTTTCTAACTTTTAACTGTTTATTATTTTATTTTTGTGATGTGTACAGTTCCAGTGAATAAAGATCTTTCTTTCTTTCTTTCAACTTGTAGTCGTCCGATTGACTAGAGGTTTGCACTCACAATAATTTTATAACTTTATCCTTGTATCCTGATATCCCAGCAGGATAAAATTAAATAATTATCAGGATCATCACAGCTCATGTTCAATGCGTGTTGTAAATATTACTAAATTCATTAGTGATAATATGAAATATTTTTCCAAAAACCGAGTACACCAATAAAGGCAAAAAATAAATCTTCGAGTTATTATACGATCCATGGTCGAGCACAAACTCACTCTCATTTCTGGGAGTGCTATTAACGTACTTTACGGAAATATTTCATACTTCGAACATTCATATTTTCTTATGAATTTTCACGTGTAAAATCAGCACTTAAAATTGTGATATTGGCGAAGTATTTACGGCGAGCGTAGTCCCTAAGCAACCACGGCTTAACAATAATACAGTGGCTGTCTGAGACTGTCGTCGAGAAATTTAAAGTTCATTTTTCACATTATTTACACGTATAGAAAAAGCTAAAATTACTCATCGTATTTTAAAATAATTATCTATTTTTACGAACTCTATTACTAAATTCATTAGTGCTTGTAAATTTTTGTTCCGATGATCGTAGTATCAAAAAATAATTAATTTTAATCTGGAGGTAGCCGTGGTTAATTATGACACTGGGACGTCTAACACCTCACTTCCCCCTGTGACTATGGGTGCTGTAAAGTGCTTAAAGAGAATATAAAATAAGTTAATATTAAGCGATAAAATCCGTAAAAACAAGTTTCATTTAAATAATTTTTAATATTTGTAGAACCCCTTTTATGAATATATTACATATGAATATTTCATAAGCATTTATCCATTTACGGTCTATTTTTCTAAAAATTTAAAATGCTACTTTCTACGTTGTATATCTTTATCGATGTTGCCATCAAGAAAGTTGGGTTCCGTTAAATGTCCTAATATTTGTATACGTGTGACATAAATGTTTACGCCGCACGTGGCTTGATTACAAAAAGTCCCCTTATGAATCAAACTTTGTGTTGACGTTCCGACTTCGTGTAGTTGGTACTATTAAGGTGTAAATTTCGACGAAACCGATTTAGAAACTTTTTAATCAATATAGATTATTAATAATACTACTTTGTTACTATTACTATTTTGTTTTTTTTCACTACTGGTTCGGAAAAAAACCTTTGTCATGGGAAGAACCAGCAAAAAACCCTGGACTTTAAAAAAAAGCAACTTACCTACAACCATAACGTGTTACAGAATTAACACCATAAAACGATTTACAAACAGCTTGGTAGCAATCACCTCATTCCCAGGAGTTATTATCATCCACAAAATCCTTAATATTGTAAAAACCGCTTTTGATTGTATTATGTTTAATAAAGTTTTTGAACTTTGAGCAGGTCACATTTTGTACTATGGTATTGTAAAAGAAATATAATAAATCTGTGATTACGGCTAGGACTATTACTTTTTTGTATCTAAACTCCTTAACTTTAAGTTGAATTTACAAAAAATTTAAAAAAGATTTCTAGGACATGGGAAGACATCCGACACGCATATTGAGACAGCAAGCTCAATCGTTTTTCAGCGTTTCCCGTGTGTAACGGACGTACACAAGAACACTAAAATGAAATAGAATAAATGATTTTTTTTTCGTTTGATTCCCACTCTTCTACCTATATCTGCTGCGAAATACTATTCCGGTTCAAATGGTATATAGCCAGTATAATTGGCGATATATAGAAAATGGGCCAAATTAGGAGTAACCTTAACCGACGAGTACGCACGGAAGTTCGTAGTCTCTGTCTACCCCTCTGGGTGACAGGCGTGAGTGTTTATGTATTATGTATAATTACAGACCGCGAGGCATTCCATCTTGATCCTTACAGGTTGCCACCAACGCATGTGTAGCCTTTTTTGTTGACAGTTTTTTTTGCTAGTGTCCATGTCCATGGTCTATAGGCACTTACATACATTTAGGTGGATTGTAATTTCGTTTGCAATTTAGTTTTATGAAAAAAAAATACACAGCAATGAATGCACTGCATCTTGGCGTCGGAAATAGTGGAGCACCGTAACCCTCTTTAAAATTAGAAAAGTGACAAAACCCAATATGACGATGAGCTATCTACAATATTTGTTTCTGAAAATTCAAAACAACGTTACTACGAAGCCTTGTTTCAAACAAAGCGAACTGGCATGTTACATTATTAATAAAATAAAAAATAAAACCAAATTCAATTTATTTTAGGCATTTTGGTCCATAAAAAAAAGAAACTACACTATGACATTAATTTAAAAAAAATCCGGGCCAGTTGTGTGGCCTGTGGCTTGTGTTTAATGCAATAAACATTCATAATTAAGATTGTATCTTCTTACTTTGAACAATAAAGCAGCAGGTGAACATCATTAGGCGAGCACGGAATAGCATTTTTATCGCACTGTCGGATTGTGTCATCGGATTCAGTTATATAATATTTACCTGTCCATAATATTATAACTTGTTTTGGGGTCGATACTCAGTCGTTTGCATATTATCGTATTTAAATTTATTTGTGTGTTTGATTCTTGGAATACATTATTAATTAAAATAAATTAACCAATGTGTTGGATGTGTAGGTTTTTTTTTGCAATTTAATAATTATTGACGAAAATAATCAATACAGTTGTGTAAGGATATTCCCATTTAATTTTTGTTTTTTCTCGTAGAAGGGCGATTTGTACACTACGTACTTTTAAATTACGGCACGGAATCTCGTACAATCAAGCATAGTAAACTAGCATTTGATTACAAGACGAGAGTTTTCCGTAATCGTCATCTTTATATACATGTATCTATAATATGTCATATCATCTCGTGGGTGTCCTAGGAGACGACAGAGAGAAATTGAAATACGTGATGGGCAACAGAGTTTTATAATAACACGAACTGATAAGACTGTGGTTCCCAACGCGCTTGCCAAGCGTAGCAACTATCGGTAAAGCCCCTTCTGATGGACTTTAGTCATAGGCTTTAAAGTTGGATAAATGTATACTCGTACAATCAAAGATCGTCGCCTATTATTAACCAGATATGAGTTCAAGAAATTGACATGCAGTTTAAAAGCTGCTTCCATACAAAATCTAATGGATAATACGTGTTTTATTAACGAGACTATTTAAAAAATCATACTAATGAAGTAGCAAAGCATTGCAAGTAAAGCCGAAGACGTAATAACCCAAGTCAACGAATATACATAGCTTATGCTCGGGCTATCCCCGGCATAACTCGTAAGCGGCTAGTTACCGTGCACTTACTAGAGAAGACTGAGGAGTGGATAGGTATTAATGAACACACTGTCAAATTCAAATCTCTCGTTAGCTAGAATTCGGCATATTTGGAAACTTTTTATCCACAAGATAATAATAAACAAATCATTTTGCACATGACCCAATGTACATTATACCAAATAGAATAGGTAGGCTTTATGTTACCTACATAGCACTGGCTTGTAATAAGTAAATAGAAAAAATTACAAGGCTAAATATGAACATTTATCAGAATATATTTAAAAAATTTCTTGTTTTGAGAATATTTTTAAACCTACCACAACAGGTTATAAAATTAATATTGTTAAGGAAACTTGCTTGACAATTTTGCACGAAACGAAAATGGGGGCGTCCAGTGGCGTGATTTTGTAATGGCATTTTTGGAAACAAAAAATCCAGCCTTGCATCCGCACTGAAGTTTGCGACGAGAAATGTTGCCGTATTTTCCTACAGAAAAAGTTGTTTATTTTAATGCGCCAGGTTCATTCAGTTCAGACTGGTTTACCAAATAAGTAGTATAGCATGAGCCTAAGCAATAAGTTAAAATATTATATTTTTGTTCGTAAATTATAGTATGACGTATGATACCGAAATAATGTTAATAAATATATACAAGTACTCCATTCTCCGTCTGTGAGAGTGTGCAAGTTATTTAGTTCTGCAATATACATAATATTAATAATTTATATATATATATATATATATATATATATATATATATATATATATATATATATATATATAAATTACGTGTCACGTCGTTTGTCCGCGATGGACTCCTAAACTACTTAACCGATTTTAATGAAATTTGCACACCGTGTGCAGTTTGGTCCAACTTAAGAGATAGGATAGTTTTTTACCCATGAGTGACCAACAATATTTTTTGCGAATTTAAAGATTTTTAATAGGACATGACAAATGGTCGTCGAAAAGGGCAGAACAACGTCTATATATACGAGTATATAAATATATATAGACGTTGTTCTGCCCTTTTCGATATATGTATATGTATATATATAAATTTTATCCTATTCGATATATGCTATATGTATATATGTATATAAATTGCGTGTCACGTTGTTTGTCTTAACCGATTTTAATCAAAATTGCACACTATGTGCAGTTTGGTCCAACTTGAGGGATAGGACAGTTTTTTTGCCACATTTTTTTTTGCGATTTTTAATAGGACATGACAAATTGTCGTAAAAAAAGGGGCAGAACAACGTCTGCCTATCATATATATATATATATATATATATATATATATATATATATATATATGATATGAGAATCGAGGTCGTGTTCATTTTTTACACGACCACGTCGGTATGAAACCCATATCGAGGGTTTGGCTGGTATGTATTTTTTGTACACATGTAGCACTCGTTGGATTTTGAAGTATGATAATTCAAGTGTCGAATGGTATGGTTTTTTAAGAGTATGTCCGTGCGTGCACATGTACGTATGTATGTTCGGGTTCAATTTTCGCCTCGTGTATCTCGAGAATAAAGAGTGATATTGACATGGGACCAGTTTCATTTTACGCATAATTATGTAACTTAGATCTCATTAAATTTTGAGCAAAATCGGTCAAGTAATTTTTTGTGAAAAAAAATATTAAAACATATGATACTTTTTTATTCTTTCTACTGGGAAGTTAGTCCTGTGGACCTTTCGGGTTGCACCTAGACCGCTTTTTTACTATAACTTCTTGACATCTGGTGCCACAGTTACTGCTGAAAGCTAGTGACAAGTATTGCAAATGATGGCACTCAAACAAGATTGGTTAACGCTTTTGGCCGTTGTTTGTTTATTACTACGCCTGGCCACTTATAGCACAACAGACGTTGTCTAAAATAGCAGAGCTCAAGCTGGAGACCCTTCCTCATCTACCATATTCACCAGACCTTACCTCAGCAAACTTTAATTTTTTACGAAGTTTTTAGATAAATTTAAATAAGACAAAAGCTTCTATTCCGAAGAAGCGGTAAAGAATACATTTAAAAAGTATATCTTGAGCAGACTCTACCAAAAGCATCAAGATAATACCCATAATATGACCCATAAATGGAACTGAATTCGTTGTCACCCTTGAGGTCTAAAATACGTCCTCGTTTCCAGTAAAAAGGGTCTCCGTTTCTCTACACTCACCAGACGAAACACAACAGCATTAAGCTACTGTTTTACGCTGGTATTCTGTTAGAGCGTGGTCCTACCCTGGTTGAGTCCACCCATTCGTTCTACAGCCATAGTATAGCTTTAGCATGGCTCTACCACATTGAGTGTCCCGGTAATTAACTAACATTATTGCAAGAAAATATTTTCCTTACTCTCTCAGAAGAGAGAGGAGGCCTGTGATCAACAGTGGGACGTATATAGCTGTAACTTTACATTATTTTTTACACTGGTATTGTGTGAAACTTTGGTCTTTCCATTGCCAAACCAAGCCGTAATATAGATGCAGTATGTCTCTACTACGTATTAGCTTATTTAGGATATTTCATTTTTCATTAGAGCCCTTCATGAGTCCATTACTGAATGTAGGCTTCCCCAAGCAATACCACAAACCAGAACCACAGAATAGATAATACAACAAGAAACTTTCTGAACATGGCCTTCCTGGACTCCTGGAGGTATGCTACAAAATACGATCCTGCGTTTACTTTTTTATAGAATGCAAACGAGGACAGTTCACTTGACCCTGAGTGGATGCTGTGGCCCATAGTCATCTACATCTATCCTCGATTAAGAACCAAAATGCGGAATCCGTTGTCACTACTGAGGTCTAAGATAGAATGCCTCGTTACCAGCTAAAAGAGGCTCCTGTCTTCCAAACTCACCACACAAAACAGCTACATTAATTTGCTACATTGGTATTCTGTGAAAGCTTGGTCCTTCTCTGGTCAACCGACGACTCTTTTTTTATAGCATTAGGAAACAAATGAGCACACAGTCCACCTGATGGTAAGTGAATGCTATGGCCTATAAACATCCACGTTTATCTTCAACTAAGAATCAAAAGGCAAATGTATTGTCACCACTGATGACTAAGATAGAATGCCTCGATTCCAGTAAAAAGGGTCACCGGTTCTCTACACTCACCATACGAAACACAGTAGCATTACGCTGCTATTTCACGCTAGTATTCTGTGAGAGCGTGGTCCTACCCCGGCCGAGCCGACCCATTCGTACTACAACTATAATATAACTGTAGCGTGGTTCTTCCACGGACCAATTCGTGCTGAAACTATAATATAGCTGCAGCTTTGTAACTTGTCAATTTGTGTTAGTTTATATATTATTGTAGCAGCTTTGTAACTTGTCAATTTGTGTTAGTTTATATAGTAATGTAAGATATACTAATAATAAGATTACAGATTTGTTAATTATACTGATGTAGTGTTTGAAAATGATTTTTATTGGTAACGTGATTTATACCTATTATTTTGAAACGTTCCTCGGATTAACGATTGCAGTGGCTTTTTATCTTGAACGCTGTCATATTTTACCGTCGTGATTTCGTCATTTCCAGATATTCGTTCAATGCTCTTTACATATGCCTTTGATAACCACAACAACATGGAATTACCTCGTTTTTTAAGAGTCTTAACAAAATTATGTCTTTATACAGAAAAATTATACATGTAACTGGGATTTCGTGTCTTTTTTTGTACACTGGGCACCTTAATTTGCGATTTTATTGATGTCAGGGAAACGGACCTTTAGTACGCGTGCAACGGGTTTGCTCGTGCGCTAAGAAATTTACATCGAGCCCTGCCTTAAATAAAATGCTTAGGGCTCGCCCCGTACATACGGAATTCCATTTCGGGATTCCGTTTCGGAATTCCGAACGCAGTAAGTCCATATAAAATCAAGGAGCCGTCACACACCTACGGCAGTTTTCCGATCGAAATTTTGTGGACAAAACGGGATTCCTTATGTGTGTGGCCGACCCGTTCATTCCGTTTCGGGATTCCGAAACAGAATTCGGTATGTAGTATGTGACGGGCCTAAGATCTTTTTGACAACAAATAGTAAATATTTCCGAAATAGAAGCTAGCTTTTTTATTGGTTTATAAAAAAAAACTAGTAAATATTTATGTATACGTAACATGAGCTCTTTCTCGTCATAATCAAGAAATATAATCTGTAGAGTTTATCACACAATCGTTCCCTTATATTGTATTTTATTAAATTGTAATGACAAAAGAATTTGATATCTAGTAGCTTTTGCAGCCACCGCACACCGTGAAAGGCGGCTACAGATGCATTATCTCCTCTGAGCACTAAGGCGCTTTGCCCACGAAGCAACTATTGCAGCGAATGGCAACTCGCAACTAGCTTTTTACATATTATCAAATGGGATTGCGCACACATAGCAACTCAAAAGTCCTTCGAAACCTCAACTATCAACTTTTGAAAGGTTCCGAAGGAAATTTGACTTGCTATGTGTGCGCAATCCCATTTGATAATATGTAAAAAGCTAGTTGCCAGTTGCTACAATAGTTGCTCCGTGGGCAAAAGGCTTAAGAGACGCATGACAACACGCTGTGGATGTACCGCTGTGTGGCAGCAAAAATTGTTAGGTGAGTGGTTCGATACGTACACAGACAGTTACAGCAGCATATTAAAGTCTACTGCTGAACGTAGGCCTCCCCCGTAGATTCATAGGATATTTGCCATGCTTGGCAAGCAGGTTGGCAAGCGCAATTTATTATTTTTACACGCACAGACATCTAGATAAAAACGGACCTACCACCTCGAAATAATACATATACAACATGTAACAAAAACCCTGTGGTTCCCGTTAACTGCGTTATCAGAATCAGTATCCAAGCGTATAGAAATATTTCTTTCAAAAAACCACATTTAAAAAAAAATTTATGGAAAAAAATATTTTGCAAATTATATGTGATTTTATTTCCTCTAACTCGCACGAGTATCGGTAATGCGGGGTCTTTGACAATCCTCTTACTCCTCGGCCAATGCAGACATAATATACCCACATACAATTTGCAAATAATTTTTTTTTTATTAAAATTATTTTTTAAATGTGTTTTTTTTTAATTTTTCTATACGCTTGTATACTGATTCTGATAACGCACTTAATGCGAATCACAGGGTTTTTGTTACATGTTGTTTAATTACTTTATATTGACGACTCTCCCCCGTCTTCGCTTGGATAGGATCTTTTAAGATAATTTTGAAAAAAGTTATTTGATTTCTCAAAAAATACTCCAAGTTTTTCGGATAATATATAATAAGCCGGGATCACTACTAGCATACTGGCATTGCTCTCTCTGTCCATGAACTTTCATTACTATCGGTTTAACAATTAGAAAATTAGCCCAGAGAAACATACAGATAAACCTTTTAAAAATGGTTATTCATCTTAGTGGCATATTAATAATCCCCTTAGCTCAATAAAATACAGTTATTTCGATTTAACAGATAGACAATTTAATTTTATATGTAATGATAAAAACCTTTCACTTAATCCGACTGAGTACAACCATTTCTGGGAGGATTATAGAGCAGTCCGACGGGATGTATAATTGGCATATTAGGACGTGGTAATACAGTATAACGAGTGTATTAAAGTAGTAGTATTCAGTAGTGATTTGAGATGTCCTCGAATTATTTTCAATTTTTATATTTGATTGATATGTGATTAGAAAACGTACATTGAGTATATTTATTTTATAGTACCATTTACAATAACCATTTCTTGTCTAGGAAGTGTGGGTTCATTCACCGAAGATAAGATTAAAAAGTAGATACTTGTGAAATGGGCACGTCTAAAGCTAGTAATATATAAGTCAATGGTCTAGAGTGCAACAACGGGAGTTAAGCCGGCGGAGCAATACGTGCAACGTTCGACGGACGGTAATTTCCCACGGTTACTTTTTCCTTATCACCATGTGAATCATTAGTACTATTGTTCATAATGGGCGCTAAGATTTTAGTGTAAGAAAATTAAACCGTATTTTTTATATTTCCCAGAATGGTAATACATTTAACATAACTAATTTAATGGATTTTATCACGTTTAATTTTAACTTATTTGTAATTCCCGACGTTTCGGTTGATTAGTAGCATTTTTCTGTAGGTGCGTCAGTGACCATGGATGTTTCAAAACACTTAAAACATTTGGTTTAAAAATAAGTCAAAACAATAGTCGCTTTATCCGTAAAATCAGTTTAATTCGAAATAACAATGATATATTATCATGATAATATGTTTGTTAATGGCATCAATATACAGTAAAGCCGTATAGCTTATGTTTATACCGTAAAATATCAATTTAAATATTGTAAAATTGTTATCAAACAAAAACAAATAAAAAAATAAGTTAGTATAAGAAATTAATCATTCTAATCAAACCTAAAACTATAAATACCGATGTCAGTTATTATATCTCCACTTAGTATTTTTTAATGTTAGAGACAAAAAATACATTAGGTAGGGACATATGGCAACTGCAGTTTTTTTAATGGTAATTAGGAAGGATGCTGACGCTGCAACCCGTCTCCTGGTTTATTTCCCTATGTTGCCCGTTAAGACACCCACGGGACGGCATGGGTTAACGTATAATGTCAGCATAAAATAGTTTATTAGTTTAATAATAATAATAATAATGTCCTCCAGACCGAAATCCGGCCACGGCGGCCTGCCTCAACGGACGCTAGCCATCGGCGCAGGACAGGATTATAGTACCCAAGTATATGCGCAAGCACAGGTGCACTCTCTATTCCCGCACTCTAATAATCCGATGGGACGGTAAACCGACACGACCGCAGAGAGATCAGGCGCAGGACCAACGGCTTTACGTGCTTTCTGAGGCACGGGGGTGAGACGCCTCCAACTTCCTGACTCCGGGCAACTACTGAGAATTTCTTGACTCAAAAACTCTATCATTAATTTTTTGGCCCGACCCGGGATTCGAACCCAGCACCTCACGATCAGCAGTCGCACTACTACAACGTGGCCAACGAGGTAGTCGGTTTTAATTTATAGGAAGAGTAAAAAACGAAAACTTGATTACTAGCAGTACTTTTGGAGCGATAAATCATATCGTTCGTGTCACCACATATCGACAAGAGTCGTAAGCCGCATAATGGGAAACTTTAGAAAGATCGCTTCTCTGTCTCCGGCGTCCGATAGATGACATTACTAAAATCTCATCTATAGTAAGTGCACGGTTAATTAAAACTACGTTTAAGTTACGCTCATGTGGGCATTTAGCTAGCCGATTATGGTACGGTATGTTTTACTTAAGCCACAATATTTTATAATATTTAAAAAAATAGACATTATTGAAACATAGTAATAAATACAGTACTTTAATTAGCGACATCTATTAGAGTACTTTAAATTACAAACAAAATATTAAAAACTTGACATAAAGACATTTACTTTTTTTTTGTCGACGGGAAGCAGTGTCTTACACCTTTTTTATAGAATATATAACGATAACAAACGAGCACAAAGTCCAACCTGATGGTAAGTGGATGCAGTGGCCCATAAACATCTACATTTGACCTCGATTAAGAATCAAAATGCAGATGCATTGTCACCTCTGAGGACTAAGATGAAATGCTTCGTTTCCAGTAAAAAAGGGTCTCCGGATCTCTACACTCACCATACAAAACACAGCAGCATTGAGCTGCTATTTTAGGCTGGTATTCTGTGAGAGCGTGGTCCTGCCCCGGTCGAGTCGACCCACTCGTGCTACCACCATAATATAGCAGCAGCGTGGATCTACTACATATAAACAGACAAGTATAACAAGTAAGTACAGCACCTACCAAGTGTAGCGATTTCTTCTATAAAGTCGGAGAAGTCTACGTCAAAATTGGACTTGGACGGTCTGACATTACCTGAATGATAAATATGTCCTTGGGCGACAGCATCCATTTACAGTTTGGTAGACTGTATGCTCGTTTATTACCCGTACTTCTATAATAATATTTATGATATTCGCCATTAAAAAACATGGGACCACCAATAATTTGGCTACCTGTGCCCGGGCACGCGATATGTGAAAAATAATAGTAATTAACAAGGGATGATGGTTTATGGATTCAACGCACGAACGCCTCCGTTTCTGTGTTTCCCTCCATTGAATTGGTAATAAGATAATTGTTGCACTCGCGTCCGGTGTCTGGACACAAAAAAATTGCTTGTGTATTAGCTTTGTTGGTTTGTGTTGCCCGTATAAATAATAACATTTTAATTAATTTAAAAATAAAAAAGTTTAACCAACGAAACTCTTACGTCGAAGAAATACCGATGGACTAAATTGCTTCCTTGATGAATAAACGTAAAACCAGGGCTGCAAAGGGAAATAAACTAACTAATTCTCCCGAACGTTAACCTGCCAACTGTATCCTGCTTAAAATCAACATGAGACACTGACGTCCGTACTCTAGAGAAAAATCCAATTAAAATTGCTAAACTTAAATCGTACTGGCTGGTGATAGGGAGTACTCTCGGCTCTGCGCCCGGAGACCCTCATGCTTAACAGCCAAGCTATACTTTTAAGACTCAACTCAGAGCTACAAATGTGTTCAATGTAGGACTTTAAAAGAATGACAACAAATAAACCAGAGAACTGATTTAAAAGTAGTTAACTATTTTATATAGTTAACTACTTTTAAATCAGTTCTCTGTCACCATTTAATAATTCATTGGCAAAAAACATAAGAAAACCGATTAACATTTCAAGATAATAATAAAATTTGAGTCAACTAGCTAGTAATAAAAAAAACATTGAATGAAGGTTCAACTGCCATTTTATATAAGGCGTCACAATTTTAGTAACGTAACTGATGTTGATTGTTGATGCATCTTAGCACTAAAAATGTTTGAAAAATATTACCCAATCCAATAACGTTTAAGACTGATAGTATTATCGACACAGAAAGTAATATTTTAAGTGCCTCGTTTTTTTAATTGAAATTGATTTTGAATAAAACATCCATCTTAATAAAGTTATAAATAGTCATGGGACGACTTTTTTCTTAGTTTTTTATCTTTCTAAACAACACGTGTCACGTCATGTATTAAATGTTTTGTAATACTGGCCCATTGGCGGACAAATGGATTTGTTTCAACGGAAAAATCGAATAATGTGAAGTTACACCGTCTGCGTAGTATGGTAAGTATAGGCAAATTTTTCAAGTAATTTATGCTAGCTGGAATAGTTTTTTTTTTAAATATAGAGTGAGGGTAACAAGAGAGCATACAGCCTACCTGATGGTAAGTGGATTCCGTGGCCCATAGACATCTACAAGTTTTCTTTATTAAGAAACACAATGCAGACGCGTTGTTAACCCCTGAGGAAGAGATGGAATGCCTCGTTTCCATTTAAAAAATCCTGGTTCTCTGCCCTCACCATTTGAAACACAGCAGCAATTAACTGTTATTATACGCTGGTATTCTGGAAGCAGAGTTCCGCGAATTTCTGAAACGCCTGCGTTTAGCATGGGCTTAATGTGAGATGGTGACGTTATGAAATAAGTATTTTTTAAACTAAGAAATAACTCGTAACCAATATTTTAAATAAATGGCAAATAGTATTAAATAAATTTTATTTTAGATTTTTTTTTCTTTTGACATGTACAAAAAATTTACAATTATGATTTGATAACTGACCTTGAAATTGGTATTAGTTTGACATTGTAATTATTCGGGCAATTTATTTCCATTTAAATATTTGTATGCCAATAAATGGTAGAACACTAGGTGACACAATATGAAACTGTTAACATCTTTAATTGTGATGTATTACTTATGATCAACAAATAAACGTATTATTGTTATTATTAAAGCCTATTAATTTAATTTTTATAATTTAATAAATGACTGAAATGCCGCGTAATTAACAAGAATATAAACCACAGCACGTAAAAAATATTATTATTATTTTCATTTGACATATTATTTTATGAAGCTATTGTAAATATATTTTTTTACGTGGAAATGCCATGCTGCAGCTATATTACTGGTATAGTTGTAACACGAATGGGTTGGCTCGACCGGGAAAGGACCACGCTCTCACAGAATACCAGCGTCATATTGCAGCATGACGCTGTTGTTTCGTTTGTGAGTGTAGAGAACCGGAGACTCTTTTTACTGGAAACGATGCGTTACATTTTAGTCCTCAGGGTGACAATGCATGTGTATTTTGATTCGTTATCGCGGATTGATGTAGATGTCTATGGGTCACAGCAACCATTTACTATCAGGTGAACTTTGTGATCATTTGCTACCCCTATACTATAAAAAAGTATTTAATATAAGAAAGAATCTTAACGAATATTTTGTCGTCAAAATCTCCCAAAAACTTTGCAATGTGACGCATGAACATATTATTGTGAAGAAAAAATATATAATACGAAGATTCTGAAGGAAATGATAGGCTCAGAAGGGCTAGTACCCAGAACCGTAAAGCCAGTTAAATAAAAAAAAATACTTATTAACTGTCAGCCTTCAATTATTTTATTTGTAAAGTAAACAACCTTAAGATGACCGATCGGTTCGGCGGCCAATGGCACACATTTCCAACCTCAGTTCACTCTTGCGCAACCTCAATCTATTAGATAATATCCTTTAGAGCGCACCGTTTATTTATTACTTAGAATATCCGAAATCATTAAACCTTCAACGTTATATAATACGCTCACAAAACATGAATTCCGTTTTAATTAAGATTATATCCGATATTTTATTATTTAACATAATATATATATATATATATATATATATATATATATATATATATATATATATATATATATATATATATGTAACATATATGATGTAACATAACTAAATACTAAAATAATCACAGAGACCTACTCCCCTAAGAACACTGGCTGCGTTTCATCGCTGAATGATAATAAAACGAAATAAGAACCAGCTTTCTTGTCTCCAGCGACGACGCGACGTCCAGCCGCGGTTGAAATTGATGTGCCGTGAAATGGATTCCACGGACCCATTATTTCTGAAGCCATTACCGCCTATTAAAGTCCACTGCCGAACATGGGCCTCGCCTTTAGACTGCCTCATAGGGGGGATCTTTGCCACAGTTGCCACGCTTTGTAAGCAGGTTGCCAAACTTTCTGCGGCAAGTAATTGCCTTTTAAGATTAATTTGTGGCAAAGCGAGTAGACAGTTGCAAAATTTTTTAATCGAAACAGCTACAAAGCGAGCCCTAATGTTGGGGCTACAAACTAATAATAACTAACCGTTATTGATATTCTAATTTCAAATCTTGTTTTTCTCCAATGGGATACTTTATATTATTATTATATATCTTGTTTTCCAATTTCTTATATGATAAAAGATACTCATTTCCAGACGTGAAATCTTATGGACTTATAAAAAAAGTATATATAAAAATATTATAAAAAAAGGATATTATGGACCAAGAGATTAATTGGGCATTATTCATTAAGCCCGGGCAATACAAATAACTAGTGATCCGCCCCGACTTTGCTCGGGTGATTTCTAGATCTGGACAACAGTCCCACTTACCAGAAAATATAGACCACCAAGGGACTCACATAAAAAATTCATCGAAATAGATTGGATGGTTTCAAAGTCTATAATGGACATGGGTAGAAACATTTTTCGTGTTTTATATGGATAGATGACAAGTCAAATCGTGCCATGTAATTATTACTGATTTATACTTCATTATTTATAACATTGTCTGGTCACTGTAAATATTGCTAAGTTACTATTGGGCAATTTGATATAGCTGAACCTAACCTAACCTAAACATGTTAATCACTTTTAAGACAATAAGTTAATTATGTTAAAGTTATCAAAAATAATAATTCAAACGATAATTATATAAATAAAAATACTTATACTACTAATCATAAAGAAAATTATGGAAGATGGAACGTTATCGACCTATAGTTTGTTTTTCTGTGTTGACTCTATATCTACTCATCAGAAAATAATAAATATTTTTATAGCAAATTTGTGAATAATAAGTTTCAGACTCTATAGAAAAGGTTTTTTGTTTAAATTAAAAAAAAATAGCTGAAGACGCTCTTCAGCTATTTTTTTTAATACAAAGGTGCTATTGTTATATTGTGACTGTAACTAATGTTGTAATCTACTACGTTTGGAGTCTACTACGTTTACGATATATCCGGTATTGTTAAAACATTAAACTTTTCCATATTTAATTACATATAAAAGTAACGATTTTTATTATAAATCTTAGGATTTTCTTAAATTTTCTTAAATGTCCATTTTTTTACAATATGTTTTAATTTATTGATAGTTACAATAATAATCGAGGCAGTTAATTATTATTTAGTAGTTTAAAGAAATATCCATTGTTGATAGGTAACTTTTCAAATATATTACGGCCTTGCCTAGGTCTAGTCGTTATATCATTAACATAAACCGGATTACAGTCTACAGCGCTACTACAGAACTTAGTAACAAACAAACACAACCGGCCATATGTTAAATCAAAAAGTGATAGTTCTTGTTTTTTTCTTGTACGGAACAGAAAAAGAAACTTTTTTATTCAATATAGATTTTAAATAATACTTATTGAAAGTCACTTTTTTATTTACCACTAGGTCTGTAAAAACCTCTGTCCTGGGAAGAACCAGCAAGAAACCCAGCGGACTTAAAAAAACGACTTAAAATCTTATAAGTTTCAATTAACAGCACAAAACAAATTTTTTTCAGGAGTTATTATCGTACATAAATTCCTTAATATTATAATAATCATTTTTATACAAACTTAGTTCAATAAAGTTTTTGAACTTTGTGCAAGTTAAATTTTGTATATTTTCTGAATTACATATTTACTATTAGATGCTATTACTATAGCATGATATCACGGTAACTGTTAGCTTATGACGTTAGCTGTCATAACTTGGAAACCGCAATGCCGTAATGACATAAATTAATTGTGTATAAAAAATAAAAACTCACTCTGCAAATAATCAACGTTCTCCTGAACTTCAGGCAGCAGATGAAGGAAGGTAGTCGATAGCAGAACACCACCACCGAACGACAGCAAGGACATGACCACCCGGTTTTTAGATTTCAAATTTTCCGCCTCGTCTGTTGAGATCCACCGGAAACGCTTCGCCAGGAAAAGAGGAGTGATTCCACAAATCATAGAGGCACAGAAGAGGACCGCCATAGCGACTCCTTTAGCCAAAACCACTCCTTCTGTATCATCTGCATGGTCGTGACCATGGCCGTGTTTTGAAACAATGTTCTCCATTTTAGGTCGTACTGCTTACAAGAGAAGAGTTTAAGTGAATTGCACCAAGGGCACGGGCCCTTTTATACCGATCCTCGATATCAGTTAGTTGCGCGTGCGCCGTGTCGAAGCGACGCGCCGATACTATGTTCGAGCCCGCCAGCGCCAGTTCATTCCACTCCTCGAAGCCTACGCATACAAACGCGGTAAAACCTTCAATTTCGCACGCACTTCTTTTGTCGTTTTCACGATCGAAATTTGCTTAAAATTTAGTTAAGTTATTTTTGTACAATAATTGTAATTCTATATATTATTAATTCTAATACAATGGTTATGGAGTAATTAAAATGCAATATTTAAATACAGTTGTTATGAAGTAATTAAAATGCAAGGATTTTTAAATACTGTTAAGTACTTTGAAATCTCTACAACATGAATTCTCGTTAACTGTTCCAATCGAACTAAAATGCTTAGTTTGGTTTAGTAATTGCGAATAATTGGTAAATGCTATAATAAACGCGTGATCAGTATTTATTCAGTATTTACTTCGGATCTTGGGTTAGAAATCCAAGTGAAGATAACATTTGTGGATTTCTGTCTGGTACCTTAGCCTAATTTCGATCGATAAGAGTTTGTTTTTGTGTTTTGTGGTTTTACTCATTCGAGCTGACCCATTCGTACTACAACCATAATATAGCATGGCTCTATTACGGTAACTAAACTAAAAAACAACAAGAACAAGAGTGCATGCTTGTTATGTACGTGAGATAACTCTCTCTACCGCGAGCTTCTCATGCGGTACTTTACCTATTCTAAAGTTGCCTTTATTCATCATAATATATTAATTGACCATCTAATGGTCGTCAGCGCCGCTGCTCAAAAGAGTTTTTCTTACAAACAATTGTTAGTACCATCTCGGAATCAGAAATTTGGAGGGATTTCGCCCTCGTGCTTCAGAAAGCACGTAAAGCCGTTGTCCCTGCGCTTTATTTCTCAGCAGTCGTGTCGTATTGCATTCCTATTGAATCATGAGAGTGAGGGGAATAGAGACTGCATCAGTGTTTGCTCACTCACTCGTGCGCTGTAATTCTGCCCTGCGAAGATGACTAGCCTCTGTTGAAACTTTCCGCTGTGACCAAAATTCGGTCTGGAGAGAGTTCCGCTGATGCGTTGGCGCCAGTAGTACCCACTTACATTTAAGCGGCCAATAGAGACAGCGTAATATACGAGCATGCGTTTCTTTTTTAACGTGGAGGGCTCACGCAGCTTCATGAATGAGTCGGCTCGAACGGCGAACGACTGCTCGCACAGAATGCCAGCGTGAAAGAGCAACTTAATGTTATGGGTGTGACAAGAAACGGTGATACTTTTTACTGGTAACGTGGATCTTAGTCCTATGGAGTAACCACGTATATACATATCGATTCTTAATCGAGGATAGATGTCTTTTGATGACTATCTGCTCATTTTCCCCTAAAATATGCACACCGCGAACGTACCATTCCACTGCACGCTCTTCTCTTGGTTTTTATACACTAAAATATACTATTTTATGTATATTTTTTTTAGACGGTAGAACCATGAACGCTGCTGTTTCGTATGGTGAGTGTATAGAACTGGAGACCCTTTTTACACGAAACGAGGCAATCCATCTTAGTCCTAACGTGTGACGTGTGTAACGTGTGTAAAGGTGACACTGCATCTGTATTTTAATTCGTAATCAAGGATAGATGTAGATGTCTATGGGCCACAGCAACCACTTACCATCAGGTGGACTGTGTGCTCGATAGTCACTCTTATTCTATAAAAAAAATCATCTCTAATAGATTCCTTTGATATTATGTGGTGTATTTCAGTGTCGATGTTACGTCTACTAAAACAAATTGTAAAAACATTTTTTTCCACATAGTTTATTACATTTAAGTTCTTTGTGCACGTGTACTTTCATATAATTTTGTTAATTGAAACAAACAAAGGCGTGTATTAAATATAAATCCCGTCCTGCGCTTTGAAAATTTTGGCAAAGAAGTTTAAGGATAGCTATGTATTATCCTTTTAAATACTTATTTGTATTCTTATATGGAGAACATTTTGCCATGAAAGTGTTTCCTATTATATTTTAATCGTACGTGTTTTTGGCAGCGCAAGATAATTCTTGGGCTGTGAGGCATTTTATCTTATTCCTCAGAGGTGACCATGCATATGTAGCATTCTTTGTTTAAAGTCGGCCGCAGTAATATCCTCCAGTTCCAATTTCGGTCACGGCGACCAGTCTCAACGAAGAATAACCGTACGTGTTCACAAGTACGGATGCACTCTCATAATTCGACTGGACAGGTATCCGAAACAACCGGAGAGAAATTAAGAGCACGATCATTCGCCTAACCCTAATGTGATTTCCGAGGCACGGGTTTGACACACAGCCAACTTTCTGGCTCTAGGCTGCTCCTGACATTTTCATGACAGTAAAACCCATATGATTTATAACTTCGTTTTGGCTCAACTCGGGATTTGAACCCGAGACATTATGATCAGTAATCGCGACAACCTAACTTTACAGCCTCGTTGGTAAAGTTATGTTGGTCATAAGACCAAAGAAAATCTTGACAAACTGCGTTGTGGACTGAAGTAGCTACTTACCGTCAGGTGGTCTGTAAGTTGGATTCACCCCATTTCATTCAGGTGACTCAAGGGAATACCCACAAAAAATTGTGACTTAAAATAGAAGATAGTATAACTATATCGAATCCAGACCTCGACGGGGACCCTGCTTCAAAGGCGCTCCAATATCGCTGTGTATAAACGGATCAACATTTCTTTCAAAGTGTTAACACATTTTTGGTGATATACTGAGTGACCTTTTTTACCGTTTGGAAAAAATAGGGTGTAACATGTGTACGAAGTAGAAGCCTATGGCACTGAATTTTACAAAAAATTAAAACAAAAATTTAGAACAAAACTTTGCCACTTTGCCCTTTGCCCTCGAGCCTGTAACCCTGCTAATTGACAATGTCAAAAATGCATACTAAATTTATAGTTTTATTGTTGTTCGTAAAGTAAGGATATGATTTGAATTTCAATAGATTAAATAAAATCTATTGTATATATTTATTATATTTATTGTTTAAATACTTTTGCCTGGCAACTATCTTTTAAAAAAAATTTGTTTAGTTTTTTCAACGACTAATATTTTCGATGATTGAGTTAATGATAGCTATTTATTATTAAAAAAAATAGTTTATTTAACAACTATAAAGTCGTGCTTGATTAAAATTTCACCTGACAGTAAGTCTTGGCTTAGCAAAAACCTATTCACTGCACTTTTGAAGACGCTCTTAAAAACTGTGCAGACAAATTATTTCAATCCAATGCTGTACGCCATTTTTGACGCCAAATACGCCGTGGTGCGTCTTGTGATTTGATCACAGAAATCTAAATAATTGTTATTTAGATTTCTGTGGATTCCATGATGGAAATAGCATAAGGAAAAAACTCGTATAACTCCTGCGCACTCTTTCTTAACTGTATTGTATGAAACTTCACATTAAGCTCGTGCTCGTGACTAAGTAATTTTGTTGGTAGGTAATTCAGGGCCTCTAATAAGTCTTGTCCTTACGTCCTCCACCGAGTTCAAATCCGCTAAGTGGTATGTCGCAGTACCTACGTGGCAGAAATTAATATTCCACAGCCGATCGGACTTGCACTTTGTATATACTCAGACGCTGTCTCTGAATGAAATTTTTTTTCGCTATAACGTACAACGCCTTATAATAACACTGACATTAAAACGCATTACCTTTACGTGGTAGAGCCACGCTGCAGTTAAATTATACTTAGTTGTAGCACGAATGGGTCGGCTCGACTGAGGCAGGACCACGCTCTCACAGAATACCAGCGTAAAATAGCAGCTTAATGCTGCTATGTTTTGTATGGTGAGTGTAAAGAACTGGAGACCCTTTTTACTGAAATCGAGGCATTCTACCTTAGTGCTCAGGTGTGACAACGCATTTGAATTTTGTTCCTTAATTGAGAATAAATGTAGATGTCCATGGGCCACAGTATCCACTTACCATCAGGTGGACTGTATGTTCCTTTGGCATCCAACGCTATAAAAATACTTGTAAGTACGTTAGACATAAAACCATCACCAGTAGACTTTCAACTGTATCTATGGATATCAATTTCATGATAAATTACGCATTAAATTGATAGCTTAAACCTTTCTTTATCGAATCGTTAAACATGCAATAAAACATAAATGTTATTGCATTGCGGGTCTTTTATTTTAATCACTCAAAAAGATTTATTAGATATATTGATTTTTTAACTTTTAATTAGATTATTCTAACTATATAATATTCAATTTATTTTTAAAAGCCTAGATAAGAAGAAGAGTTAAATAAAAACTGATGTATCTATAATTACAGTATTATTTTTACTTTTGGATATTATTTGGATATTATTTTAGTTTATACATTTTTGTACTTTCAATATTTGTATAAAGTATTCTCATTTTTGTTACTAAAGTAAAAGATACAGAACAATACCAGACTAAAAAAGAATACTAAAATGTTATAATAAAAATTAGAATATTTTTTTAGAATAGTATCAGAATTATCAGTCTTTTTTAAAAGCTAGTCTGTATTGTCTGTAATAAATTTTTAATAAAATTTCGAATAAAATAAGCTAATTAGATTATAACCCATTGAACCGTAATTTACTTATCCTTATTTAATAGGTCTACCAATTAGGTAGACCTATTAAATAATATAATATATATAATAAAGGTATAATAATATATAATAAAGGTCTACCTAATTGACTTTTTGAAAAACTATCTGATTCGGTATATAAAGCTAAAAATGAAAAAAGGTTTTTACTAACTGTTTGTCTTTTTGGTAATGTTTTAAAGGGTTAATAAAATAGTAATTGTAATAAAGTTAATAACAATTATTGTAAATAGGTGTATGTTTAATTTAACTTTACAAGTGTATTTTCTAACTTAAGAGCACCTTTGTAGCATATTTCTTGTGAATTAAAATTTGTTAATAATTTAGTATTATTATTATTTATGGTAACATCGAGGTAAAATTGATAGAAAACTTTTCCCAACCACAGAGTATAACCGGGAAACAATAACATCAGACTTTTTGTGTACTATAGTACGTTAGTAATAATGAAAATGTAATATACTTCTACTGTAGTGCGTAAAAAAAGCGACTGATTCGCTTCCACTTGAAGCAGACCAGAGTGCTGAGGGCACCTCTACGTACATGTACACACGACGGTATTTGAGCAACGCGTTATACTATGATGAAACCTGTGAAATACTTGACACACATACTTCACCCAAGTAAACGTGCAATAAAAATACTTACTCGCAGTCAATGATTAGGACTGCAGAGTTAAGGCAGCAATGTAAGTGTTTAGACTTTGGGACAAAGAAGTAAATAACTAAGTAGTTAGTAGTAGTAGTTTAGTTTTTTTGCAGTTAATCTTCTAATATATAAAAACCTATTTTTGTTTGTTCGCAATTTATGCGATGTCATATCGTACATCAGGTTGCGGTAAAACTTAGTCAACATATTGCTTGCACTTCCGTGAAGGTTACAGGCATAGTTGCCGACCATCCCGCGGTGTGAGTGCTCCATGCCGGAGGTGCGGTTTACATTGCACTCGGTTCGCAAAGCACTCCTCTCCCTGGACATACACAAGTCGAGTGGGCCTGACGGTATCCCCCCAATTGTGCTGAGTCTGCCCCCCAACTTTGCCCGGTCTTAACGCGCCTTTTTCGGTACTCCTACTCTCTAGGCGTAGTCCCAAAATCATGGAAGACGCCTTTCTTCCACCCGACCCCTAAAAAAAGCGACCGTTCAGACCCGTCCAACCGGCCTATACCAGCCTATCGCCTTCACATTCTTGTTCACCAAAGCAATGGAATCCATTATAAACTGCCGGCCCACGAGGTACCTTGAGAATCACCAGCTGATTAGTGATCGCCAATACGGTTTCCGTCGTTGTCGATCAGCTGGTGATCTTCTGGTGGATCTTGGCGGTATAGTCCAAGGGGGAAGCATTGGCCGTTAATTTGGACATTGCGAAGGCCTTCGATCGGGTTTGGCACAAAGTGCTTCTTTTGATCCTCCCTTCCTATGGGCTTCGACCTCTGGGTACGACCTCTCCGTGATATAATTTACCACCGGCGATTTTTCCGGACCAATACGGCCTGGGGATCTTCAAGAAATGAGCTTACTCCTTTCTAAAGAGCCAGCAACACAACTGCAATTCCCCTGGTGTTGCGGTTGATCATGGGCGGCGGTAGTCACTCCCCCTCTTCTATAAAAAAGAAGTCAATTATTTCAGTATTGCAGAAAAACACTTAAATTTTATTTATATGTATAGATTATAAATTCAGAACGTTAAAGAATAAAATCATAGTTTCTTAATGTATAAATATGTTCCATTTGCTACAGAGATGGAATGAATTACATAACATAAATACTAACGCCTGTCACCCAGAGGGGTAGGCAGAGACTACAAATTTCCATTTTTCACGATCCTGACACATCTCTCTCGCCTCCTCCACATCCATATTCCTACGCTTACATGCTCGTCGGTTAAGGGTACTTCTAATTTGACCCATTTTCAATATATCGCCTAGGACGTCCCTTTCCGACTCCGCCGTTCACTTTTGCAATATAAATTTGCTTTGTTACTCTTTCCTCATTCGTTCTTTCCACATGACCTCGCCACCGAAGCATTCCTTTCTTAATCCTGGTCACGCAATTTCTCACCCTGTCACTCAGATTCAGCCCTAACGTACTCCTTAACGACCGCATTTCTACTGTGTTTATTCTACTCTCGTACTTCTTCTGCCACACCCAACTTTCACTACCATACGTTAAATTAGGGACCAACACAGCGTTGTGAATTGCCATTCGTGCCTTTTCTGACATATTCTGACTTGAGTGTAGGGCGTCATTTACTCTATTTCCTTAAATGAATTGAGGATGTGAAATTTGGTATCTGAAAATTGAAATTATACTGGCTCTCTTGATCGATAGAGTAGAGGGCGTCATTTACTCTATTTCCTTAAATGAATTAAGGATATAAAATTTGGTATTTGAAAATTGAAATTATACTATTAATTAACATTACTAATATTCCCTTTAACCCCTCCTGGTAAGCTGAAAATGCTTGTGTTAGGAGTGGTTCACGACAGTAGTCGAATGGTGGATTCGAACCCACGACCTTTTGAGTTCGCGGTCCGCGCCCTGCCATTAGGCTACTGTCGCTAGCTCTCTTGATCTGTTGCCTAAAGTAAAAGTATGTTTTATATATAGAATAAAGTTAAAAAATGTACAACCAGTGCGTGTTGCCAGTGATGACTTACGGATCAGAGACGTGGTCCTTCACTGCTGGCCGTATGAGGACGCTCAAGGTCGCTCAGTGAGCTATGGAGAGGGCTATGCTCGGAGTTTCTCTGCGTGATAGACTCAGAAATGAGGATATCCGCAGTAAAACCAGAGTGACCGACATAGCCCAACGGATTAGTAAGCTGAAGTGGCAATGGGCCGGCCATATAGCTCGAAGAATCGATAACCGATGGGGAAGAAAGGTTTTTGAGTGGCAGCCTCGTACCGGTAGGCGTAGAGTAGGGGTAAGACATGCAGGAAGTCGATGGATGCAGGTGGCTCAGGACCGTGCTTTGCGGCGTTACTTGGGGGAGGCCTATGTTCAGCAGTGGACTTGTGAAGGGCTGTAATGATGATGATGATGATGAAAGTTAAAAATCGAGTTCACGGTCCACTTGTTAGTAAGTGGATGTTGTGACCCTTAAACATTCTACGCATCTGCATGTTGATCCTCAATTAAGAATCAAGATGCATATGTGTTGTCACTCATGAGAACTGAGATAGATTGCCTCGTTCCTTGCACTAAAAAGAGTGTCGTGTCCTCTACACCCCTCCAATACGAAACAGCTGCTATTTTACGCTGATATTCTGTGAGAGAGCGTGGTCCTACCTCGGTCGAGCCGACCCATTCGTGCTACAACAATAATATACCTGCAGCGTTGCTCTAGCGTGTAAAGATACGGGTATATAGATATAGGTAAAAAAGTTTGCCCAACTAGAAAATGTTCTATGCCTAAAAGAAATGCACTATCGTCCAATATAAATGAAACTCTAAATTCTAACTAAATAAGAACCATTCTAAACAATAGTAGGAACATTTGTAATTAAATAAATACTAAAACAAAGAAATATCCAGATTATCTTTTGCACAACGTTGTATTTGTTATCTGATGGCTTATAAATGAAATATAAGGAGAAAAATAATATGATATTTGATTAAGTAAACCATTGCAAAACTCTTGTTATCTTTGTAATAAAGTATCTGCCATTAATTTCTTCACAGCGATAATATTATTTCAACGCGATATGATCTGAGGCCTGCTCAAAAGAGGTCTGAGGTAATGCTAAAGGTTTTTGTTTGTACAAAATGATTCAAAAGTGGACCGGTAAGGCGGTGGCTAAATCTTTCGAAGCGGCGTTGTAAAAGCAGGACAGCAAACAGAAATAACAAATAAACAATAAATTTATTAAATCATTTACAAAATGAAAGCGGCTACAGTTACCTAATAAAAATTAACTTTCGTGGGAAAGTTACAATGAAGTCAATATTGCATTTGTAAGATTTTCCTTGCTTTGGGGATTTCCCTTAATAAAGTATTAAGATCGCGTCTTTATTCAAACCTGTTTCAGAATGATGTTCTCGTTTTAAAATCTTACACATTTATTTTTTAAAGGATTGTCTTGTTTGGTGTAAAATCAATATATATATATATATATATATATGTATAAAAGTAAAATCAATATGTTGTATTTTAAGGTTATTTTTTTTAATGATAAGGACTTGATGATAATAACATTGTTTTATATTTTGAAAACTTTAATTGTAGATAAGTAAATGTGATATATTTACGTAGTAGAGCCATGCTGCAGCTATATTAGTAGTATAGTTGTAGCACGAATGGATCGGCTCGACCGGGGAAGGACCACGCTCTCACAGAATACTAGCGTCAAATAGCAGCTTAACACTACTGTGTCGTTTGCTGAGTGTAGAGAACCGAAGATCCTTTTACTGGAAACGAGGCATTTCTTAGGGGTGACAGCGCATCTGTACATTTATTCGTTATCGAAGATAGATGTAGATGTCTATGGGCCACAGCAACCACTTACCATAAGGTGAACTGTGTGCTCGTTTGTGAACCTACTCCTATAAAAAATATATTCTCTTATTATGATTTCTAAAAGAGGAATATCTGTACAGACAAACTGATAAGTTCTGGATTATAAGAGTTCTTTTCTACGTAGGAGTCCGACTGGGTGGATACCATCCTTTCACCGATTCCTGTCGTCATATAGCAGAGCTTGCTGTTCCGGTATGAAGTGTATAAGAACCAGAACAGATTGTGAGGCGTTCCATCCTAATCCTTATAGCTAACAACTCATCAGTGAGCTTCGTTGTATGAAGTTGGCTGCAGGGGTCAACGAACTGCATTAACCACTTACAATCAGGTGAGTTGTAAATTCATTTGTAACCTCGGTTTTATGAAACAAAAATACCGACATAATTATGTTTATCGTGTAACGTATGCTACTAAGATAAAAAATTTGGAAAGCTGTTCTTCGTCACCCTAACCGATATTATGCAGATTTAATTTTTTTAGATATATTTTTTGTTTTTTTTTTATAGATAATATATTTGTACACATACAGAATTAACAATAAAGTAATCGCAAGACATCTGTCGCGTGATGATTTCATTTTTATACGTACAAAAGTATTTAATTTTTTCACCTATTTAAATATATAAATTTAAAGATATACTAACAAATGCCATTGAAATTTTGAAGTAGTGAAATTAAAATTTAATTTAATTAAGGTTAAATTTTAATGTCACTACTTCAAGTAGTGCTACTACACGTAATCTACAAAGAAATCAACGTTTTTTTTAAAATAATAAAAAAAATTTAGAAGACGCTGAAAATATCAACTTAAGAAGATACGCCAGAAAACTGAAGGCAAACAGTTCGAACATTTGTTGTAAAACATTGTAAATCTGGTTAAATAAAAATCATGACTAAAGAAATTCAACAACTGAATTTTATTTCAAATGCACCGAAAACTAAATATTTACTTTTTTCCTCAATTAAGAACTGGCAATTAGTAAGAGTCATACCATTTTGGAATTCCGACTAAACGCGCCATCTTTTAAAGTTACTTTCCAAAATAGTGTACTTAGTACATTTTTTTCAGTACAGTCCGTTAAAGTTGGGTGATGTTATTATTTTGAATTCAATGTTGAGCAAAAATCCAACATCTTATTTAAAACCGAGGTATTTATGTTTTAACTTTTAATTGTAATTTACAGAAGGGTTATTAATGGTTACATTAAAAAAATGAGAAAAAGTAAATATTTGAAGACACAGGACCTGAAAGATCATTTACAGGATGTCAGTTTATAAATGGAAAAGTACATGACCAACATTTTTTTTATATTTTTCTAAAAACTGTCACGACTTAGCCTATTGTCCGTAGCGTATTGTCCGTAAGTATTTGAGTAAAGGTAAAGGAATATAAACTTTCGCCATCACGTTCCCTCTGAATTATTGGATGAATCGAAGTAACTGTTTAATGTGATAAGAATAGAAATAATTTCTAGTAGACAAAAATAATTTCTTCTCTCGATATTCTACAGTGTCGTAACAGGCAATCAGTGTTACCAACATTAAAATCTAGCTCCTGTTGTAGAGAACACTATAATTTCGTCAAAACCCGTCAGGTAGGGATTTTCGAGTTTTCATTCCCCCTTAAATATTAAGAATGAATTGATTTAATATCGATTCTTGACATACATGAATTATTTTTCAGAATTCAATCTACCAGAGTATATACATACATCGGTTTTATAATACCTATAACCGTCCCGTTAAAAATCCGTTAATCCTGACCCGTAAAATCTAACGCGAACCCGTCAAGTTGGCAACACTGCAGGCAGTTAACCGAAATGCCTCAAAGGTCTTATAGTTTCATAATCATCTAGTTAACAAATGTCGGATGCAAAAATTAGGCCTTTACTTACGTAATTGTAGTTTTCTGGATCTGGCTAGTTATGAGTCTTGTTATACTTTTGGAATTCTAAGTTCAAAAATGAAGACATGACGTTGTTTATTGCAATTTCTTAAAGTAGATTTCTCATTTTGCCCATCAGAATATTGTCTAAATAAATTAAATTGCATGTTAGTTATTTCATTTAATGTTTAATTTAATTCAATTTAATATACTGAATATTTTATAATTACTCCGAATTTCCGTTTTTAATTATCCGAAATGTTTTATACTGTGTTATTTTTAATTAGCTTTTTTTCCTTTTGCCAAACGTTTAATTATTCCCCATACTTAGTAAAAGCATCCTTATAAAGGTATTGCGCTGACCATTAAAGTGTAATGTTCTACGTACAATAGAACATAATATCTCAATGGCGCTGACATTATTTATAATTAGCAATGTGATAAGGTCGCATAAGCTCGCGTTCATGACTGACATACGAGTACTTGTTTTTTTTATATTACTGGGAAAAGATAGCTCATTAAGGGGATATAGTAAGTCAGCACAAATTCTAATTTTGCCCCCACTTCCCTGGGCGATCGTATGCTTTGTACCGACATATTTCACTAATACTGTAAGTAGATAGGTCGTTGGATACTTATTTCATTAGGTTTATCATATTTATGCCTATTTCTTAACGCCAACCCAGCCGCGTCTTATTTTTATTACGGTTATTTCCCATTTTAATTTTACGTCGTATTGTTGCGTAAAGTGTATTCTGATCGTAAGCGACACAACTTCTCCCTTCAAAAGCCTAAGCGAGTAAGCGATACTAACGGGGCGACAGGAATCACGCTTCAAGAGGCCGATAGTTTAGGTAATTTCTTTTTACAGTGAAAATAATGGTATTTAAAAAAAGTAAATAACGTAAGCACTGCTTTATAGTTAGTTCAGTTAGTATGCAAAGTTTCATGATCTTATTTAAAGTATTTTATGAATAACAGCGGTTTATTGTTTAGTTTGGAGGTAACTTTGGATTTTTTTCTATCGAGAGAATTTTACGGAATCGTGTTTTCGTCTAACATAGTCCTTAACATTAATCCTCAACTTTACCATATATTTATTTCAAAATTAATGCTGCAATACTTTCGGCATAACGGAGGATCTTGCTAAGTCATTTGAGGTTATATCAAGCTTTGGCAATTAATAAGAACACTTCGAAAAATCTAATTAAGAAAACTAACTACACTACACCATACTAAAATCGACTAAAATGTTCACTGTAATTACGTAGTACTGTATATAGACTATATATAGTATATATTTATTCTGTGCTATAATGTTATAGTATACAACGCTGTGTTTTGTCTCTGTCCTCCTTCTAGTTTTGGTTGTATAGGACTGCAAAGCTTAAGGTGACCATTTTACCCTCACGTACCTTATTTTTAAATTAGCGAATAGATTTTTTCTTGCCACCACAAGGTACTTCAAAATATTACGTGATCCTTATTAGACCTTGATAGAATTTTACACTTATAAAATATATAGTAATCTGCTGATTGATTCCAATTTATAGCTTCGGACCAAGCTCCAATAGGTTTGGTCTCAACAAATGCATTATAGCCATGCTATAATAATAATAGTAATGTCCTCCAGACCGAATTTCGGCCACGGCGGCCTGCCTCAACGGAGACTAGCCATCGGCACAGGACAGGATTATAGTGCCCAAGTGTATGCGCAAGCACAGGTGCACTCTCTATTCCCTCACTCTCATAATCCGATGGGACGGTAAACCGACACGACCGGAGAGAGATCAGGCGCAGGACCAATGGCTTTACATTCTTTCCGAGGCACGGGGGTGAGACACCGCCAACTTCCTGACTCCGGGCAGCTACTGAGAATTTCTTGAAGAAAAAATTCAATAACTGAATTTTTTCTTATTTTTATTTATTCTTTATTTCCCATCCCATTATTCTTATTTTTATTTTTATTAATTTCCTCGTCTGGGTTGTCTGGAAGAGATTGCTATGTAGCAATAAGACCGCTTTTTGTTTATCCCTCATTATTTTCATTATTTATTAATGTTTTGTTGGTGTACAATAAAGAGTATTGTATTGTATTGTATTGTAACTGATTTTTTGGCCCGACCCGGGATTCGAACCCAGGACCTCATGATCAGCAGTAGCACGCACAACCGGTAGACCAACGAGACAGTAAGTAGCCATGCTAGGCACTGCTTTAATTACAGTATCCGTGACTGGGTTTGCAATGAGACAGTGTTTGTGTGCAGCATCATACAAGACACGATTCTTTTTTGTTACCAGTGTGTTATGACGTGGTGTCATCACGTTGCTTCAATTAGTGTTTCACTTAGTAACTTTGTCACGATCTTACAACGTAGTTTTTTCTTTCGCTAGTACATTACTTAAAAATTTATATTTTTGTTAAACCAATCTGTGCTTGTTTTTAATCTGCATGAATTATTAAAGCACGAATGTTAATTGCAATAATATTAAAATTAAGTAAGTTATTCTTATCCTTTAGATTATAATCCGTTAAATAATATATACATTTTTATGTTCTCGTATAATTTTTTACTTATTTTGTAAAGAGTAAAGACCCTTGTAAAGTTGTAGTGATGTCTGATGAAATATGAAGTGTTGAGTATAGAAGTGGTACACGATCCAGATAGCGAAAAAAGGTTCCCGACTGGCAGCCTAGTACGGCCGAGCGCAACTAGATTTGTCCTTTCTTCGTTATTCGAGCTTTAGTTTTCAATTTTCATTAATTTCGTTAATGAGTTCTATCTATTAGGCCTGATTTTTTAATGAAATAAGTTAAAGTGATTTATTTTCTATATTTTTTATTCCTATTAATAAAAGTAATCACCCATACAATCGATGCATCTTTGCGAAAACAGTGGCAGTTTATTGATCTATATTCTTGATGAAATCAGCTGTATGGGTGGCAACAGATTCTTCAAAGGCATTTTGTACTGCCTCTTGGGTATTGAATTTTTTTCCCGCCAAAAAGTTATCCAAATTCTGAAAAAAAGTAGAAGTCCGTAGGTGCAAGGTCTGGTGAGTACGGCGGATGACGGAGAGCTTCCAACCCCGGCTCTTATAACTTGGAGACCATCTGTTGTGTGCATAGGGGACGATTGATTGACCAAAGCTGGTTGAAGACTTGCGAGCTTCCCGTCATTGTGTTCAGTTCTTCACAGTACACATCTGCAGTAAGTTTATCCCGTTTGGTAAGAAGCTGTGATGAATTGCACTGGCGCTAGACCACCAACACCAATCATCATTGTCACTTTTCTAGGGTAAGTTTTCGTTTACGGCATAGTTAAGTTGCTGAACCAGGATCCACCCAAGTTGCTGAACGCTTGTTGTTGCTGTGATTGTCCGTTTTTAGTCGCAGGTAGCAATGTGGTTGAAAATTCCTTCGTTTGCGTCCATGTTGAACAGTGCAAGGCACTTCTCGACGCTTAATTGGCGCTGGCGGTAATTGAGTTGATAGGGCACCTGTTTGTCAAGCTTTTTTTACCTTGCCAATATGACACAAATAGACCACCATTGTTCTACTAATTCTGCCGTAGATTGAGTATCATCAGCTTTCACAATCTCGCCTTTAATTCGTCATTGTCGACCAAAGTTTTCGAGATCAAAGTTAGACGATCACGGGGTTCAATGTTCAGGTCGAAACTTCCAGGACTTAGTTTTTCACTTAGTAAATACATTCCAGGAATAAGTAGCGGGCAAATCAATAACAATTTTTATAAAAAAGTTCAAAGTTCTTAAAAGTAGGCACAGTTGGAGTTGCGACCTGGTAAGAGAAGCAGAAAGTCGATGGATGCTGATGGCTCAGAATCGTTCTTTAAAAATAAATTTCTTAAGGGATGATTGTCTCGACGTACAACTTGGACGAGACGAAATATTCTTTTTTTTTAAATATAACTTTTAAAACCTTTACCTGCCCTTAATCGGATTTAGCGTGGCTCATGGAATTTAAATAATTAAGCATTTGAAGTTCCCCATTTATTATGCAAATCTGAATGGATTTGCATGGCTAAGTACTAAATGGGCATATATTTGCATGACAAAGTTGATATCCATATGAATAGCGCTTGTATTTAAAAATAAAAAGGAAAAAGATGCAAAGAAAATAACCAGGTTATAAAATACCCGTAAACTTCTTTAACTTCTTCTTTCTAATTTATTAATAGAAACATATTTTTCTGAACATTTTAGAGTGTCACTCGAACTAACAGACTACATGATGAGTACCACAAATACTACTGCAGCCCTTAGCTATTCGCTACCATTTCAGATAAGGTGCTTAGATTTGTTATCTCAGATCATATAAACAACAGGAGATATGCTCAGTAGTTGAAAATGTATCGGAACCCGGTGTCTCCAGTTGGCCCCTACCACGCGCCAACTACTACAAGCAATAAGCAATAGATACACAATCGCGCACACACTCGCATTTTATAAATCAAAACATACTACACAACCAATTATAAACCTTATCTCATCATACGCAGCGTGCATTTACCATGCACCGTACAAAACTTATTCACACAAAAACATCTGTCGCTATCATTCACTCACAAAAGCCGGCAGCGGCTGCTTCACGAAACTATAGTGTGAGTGAGAGTATCAGTAAAACACTTATCCATTGCGCTATTAGACCAGCTGATTCACAGGTCGATTTGTACTAAGCAAGCAATGGTTTTTGTTCCTAAAGAAAACATTTGATTTGGTTTTTCATCGTGTTTCTAGTACCACGAAGTAATGTTTTAATAAATTGAATAAGAAAAACATTAATATTTTAGTACTTACGTGTGAAATGAGATGCCATCTTTCATGTAATTCACAATACAGCTGTTATTTTTGCAAACAATCACTGAACAACGCGGCATTTTGTCAAAAATCACGAGCAGTGAAGACGTCACAAGTTGACATTCGACTAATTACCGAAACTGGCATCAGGCCGCTTTGCGGCCAGATGCGTTCGCAAGTGCCACGCCTCCTTGCCATATCTCCTGTTGTTTATATGATCTGAGTTTGTTATCATCTCTTTATGGGCCGTACACGGGCCACACGCGACAGCCACAAACGTTCGGGAAATTATGATACATCTTCTCGTCAGGTATAACTCAATCTCTGAAAACTAGATTGTACAACCAGTGCGTGTTGCCAGTGATGACTTACGGATCTGAGACGTGGTCCTTCACTGCTGGCCGTATGAGGACACTCAAGGTTGCTCAGCGAGCTATGGAGAGGGCTATGCTCGGAGTTTCTCTGCGTGATATACTCTGAAATGAGGATATCCGCAGTAAAATCAGAGTGACCGACATAGCCCAATGGATTAGTAAGCTGAAGTGGCAATGGGCCGGCCATATAGTTCGAAGAACCGATAACCGATGGGGAAGAAAGGTTCTCGAGTGGCAGCCTCGTACCGGTAGGCGTAGTGTAGGGCGACCCCCCAGGTAAGATATGCAGGAAGTCGATGGATGCAGGTGGCTCAGAACCGTGCTTTGTGGCATTACTTGGGAGAGGCCTATGTTCAACAGTGGATTTGTGAAGGGCTGTAATGATGATGATTATGAGCACTATACCATTGCAAGTTCTTAAAATAGAGATAGTCAGAACATACGCACTATTTCCTTAAGCCTGGCTGCTCACGGGATACCGACCACAACCACAAAATGCATTCACCGACGTATTTCCTGTAGTTTTCGTACATTTTATATGTATCGACTCGCCATACACGGTTGCCACCCGTGGTCGCAATACGCTACAAATTATCGCTGCTGGCTTCTTACGGCCGGCACCGGCCATTAAATGGACACTAAAAGTTGATGTATCCAATAACGGCGGTATTTTAGTCTTCTACGACGCCGTTTTTTTTGTCAGTAGCACCAGCGCAATTAAACTTTCTACATAAGAGTCCATTATGAGCAAGCAATATGTTAAAAAAAAGTAGCAGCCACCGACCGCAAGTGTCTACCACCGATCTATTAGCTTACTTAAAAATAATTCTAAGAACATATTATTTTATAGAGTTCCCATACATAATTACTAAGATTGCCATTTTAATGACATGCGCCACCTAGGCAATAAATCACTTGTTTTGGGTTGGATAGTATGCGCCAAATCGACCATTTGGGCCGGGATAGTTGAGAGGATAAATATTTGAATAAACATTTTGGATTAATGTAATACGAGCACTATACCATTACATTACATTAATCCAAAATGTTCAGTACCAGCTAATTTTTAGATATTTTGACATTTTTACAAAGTGCCACCCTGGGTCATTAATACGTACATCAATTCCATTATTTTTATTTTTGACTAGCGGGCTTCGCACGGATGATTAATGGATCTCGACAGCAGTGTCACCTACGGGGTCCAATTGTGTAGCTAAGCCATCACCACAACCAGGGGCCCAATCAAATGCACAAAAAAATTTGCAAAATCGTTCGAGCTGTTTTCGAGTTTTAGCAAGACTAACGGACAGTAATTGGATATATATACAGGATTATTTTGCAATAACCGGCCAAATTTGCAGAGAAGATTCAGAATAAGTAATATGGGCAAGAGGTGAAGAAAAATTAATAAAAAAATCTCAAACATTCTGTTATTTTCTCTTAAATACAAAATGTGTAGTAATGCATTATTTTAACTGATTTTGCTGCGTACGTACACATTTTTAAGGGTCGATCGCTAGCCAAAACCAATGTTATCCATAGGTCACATTCAATTTGGGATAATTTCAAATAAAATTAGAAGCTTTATTTACTCGTATTTTCAAAAATTACGATAACGGTATGTCATTATTTAATACCTGGTTGACCGAGCTTTGCTCGGTATTTTTCGCTCGATTTTTTTAATTCGTGTGTTTTGGAAATTATATTTAGATACAAATTACATACTGATGAAATAGAAATAATATTTTTTGATCTTAGCCACATAACAGAAAAAACGGAACTGGTTAATTGAATAAAAAATCATGAGTGCAATTATTTCAGTTTAAATTTTCGTGTTTTTAAAAAATACTAAAAAAAGGGCTCGAAAATATAGATTTTCTCAAAAAAGAAAGGAACATGAAAAAGAAATGAAAGAAAGTCGGTCGGTCAGTCTGGGCTCGAACCGGGGTTTTATGATTCTGAGACCGACCATTATACCAATTAAGCTATTTATAATCACTAACAATTTGTCAAAATTTACCTTCTTATTCTAACGATATTGTAGCAGTTTTTCATTGCCGAAAAACACGGACAAAAAGACATTTTCTAAAAATAAATCCTAGCTAGATCGATTTATTATCCCCGAAACTCCCTGGACACTAAGTTTTATGAAAATCGTTGGAGCCGTTTCCGAGATCCCGATTATATATATATATATATATATATATATATATACAGAAAGGGTCCCACATATATGCAATAAATGAAACCCACAAGTAATACTAGTCCGTAGAAGTATAGAAAAATTAAATATTAAATTAAAACCCGTAAAATAAAAAAGTGAAATTTTCAAACAAAATAAATATTAAAATAAATTCTGTAAAAGTGAACACTCTGTTTAGACAACGTACCTAGACCCCTTGGAAGAGTGACAACGTTGCACGCGGGTGGCACGCCGACAAAAGACACCGCTGTCGATATGTCGCAATACCAATAGTTTGCACTGCGTGGCAACGTCGCTTTTTAATGTTCAAGGATTCATTCAAGTTCATTGAATCATTGACTTAGTGACCCAATTCTATGGAGTGTTCAAATTTGCTTAAAATTAAAACTCTACTTTTTGACCTAATTACTGGACCGATTACGTTCATTTTTTGTATATCGTCAGCAAAGGCAATGACAAGTATATGGTTTCATTTATTGCATATATGTGGGACCCGTTCTGTATATATATATATACAAGAATTGCTCTTTTAATAGTATAGGATATAATAATTGAATTTATGTTTAAAATTTTGCCACTCTATATATGTATATGGAGATATTAATTTATTCTCTCGACATTAGTAAAACTATAATTGTGATTTGTGAGGCATAACAAAATTATTACTAGTATTACCAAAAAAATAAGAAAAAGATTTATATAAAGTCAAAGAGAATTTATATTTCAAAAGCAACCTTAAACATAAAGGTAACAAACATCAACCTCTCTAATTACATTATATTTATTTTTATCATATTATATATATTATATCATAAGTCGAAACAGGTACATACTTGGTTTTCCCAATACATACATAGATAGCGGATGATATCATTCCCGTAATATGCATTTTATCGTGGAAGTTCATACTTTGACCATAAAAGATCATTGAAGATAAAAGATAGTGTTAAGTTAAAATACTAGCATATCAATATTATCTGTTCAATTTTTATAATAATAATAATGACATTATAAAGGAGGAATTAAATTTAAGGTAACGAGTAGGAAATACCAGAGTTAGGTTATTCATAGTGTATTTTTTTATAAATTAATTCTTAATCGTAGCTGTACAGTAAGACTTCCATGGATTTCCAACTCAAGTATCGGCCTTTATTGTAGGAGTAGGGTGACAAACGAGCATACAGTCGACCTGATGGTAAGGGGCTGCTGTGGTCCATAGACATCTACATCTATCCTCGATTACGAATCAAAATGCAAATGCGTTGTCACCCGTGAGTCCTAAGATGGAACGCCTCCTCTCCAGTAAAAGGGTTTCTGGTTCTCTACACTCACCATACGAAACACAGCAGCGTTAAGCTGCTATTTTACGCTGGTATTCTGTGAGAGCGTGGTCATTACCCGGTCGAGCCGACCCGTACGTGCTACAACTATACTACTAATATAGTTACAGCATGGCTCTACCACGTAAAAAAAATTAATAATACGTTGTGAGTTACACAGTATCACTATTTATTTACACTATGTATGAATTTGAACTATAGTGACCGCTGCTACCAGTGGAGTCAAATTCGGTTTTCTCATATACCATGGTATTTTAACACGAGCGCTTATTCCTTCAGCTGTTACGAATCCCCAAACTAACGCGGATGATATTAATCTCCAGGGCCGCGAAGGTTAGTGCTTTCCAGTGCTAATTTTTGGAAAAAAATGCCTTGAGTCCGGCAAATGTCCTCTCGAAAAAGATACCATAGTTGAACGTCTAGGGCTCTACCAACTGCGGCAACGAATTTCTGTGGCTTGACGTTTTGTAGCGAAGGTGGAACAAAAGGTTTTCTGCAAGAATCCAGAATAACATGACATTGTCTTCGCGGTGCGGTTACGCGATAGGCATTTCACCGCTAAAAAAGTCTAAAAACAAAATTAATTCAAAATTAACCTATAATAATTTAATTATTTAAAAAAATTAAAATATTTTTTTATAGTATAAAGGGTGGCAAACAAGCACACGGTCCACAGGATGGTGATTACAGTGGCCCATAGACATCTACATCTATCTTAGATAACGAATCAAAATGCAGATGCGTTGTCACCCGTGAGGACTAAGATGGAATACCTTGTTTCCAGTAAAAAGTGTCTATGCTCACCAAACAAAACACAGTGGTATTCTGTGAGAGCGTGGTCCTTCCCCGGTCGAGCCGACCCATTTGTGCTACAACTATACCAGTAACATAGCTGCAGCATAGCTGTATCACGTAGAAAAGTAATTGCAAGTGTCTTTTAATAAATATGAGACTACAAGAATATGTATTTGTTCGGTTAATAAATAGAAAATCAGGCGAATCGATTAAACAACCTCGGAGACATTATATTATTTACAAACATAAGAAAAGATGGGAGAAGATTCCTTCAAATTTGAAAACATTTAGATCTTACTAAATATTTCATGTAAGAAATGTAGCAAATATGATTATGAAACTTTAAATTCTAAATGATTGTATACATCGCTTAATG